>CAWUFW010006053.1:0-1220719 GCA_963921515.1 Calotriton arnoldi
CCTCGCCGGATTAGCAGGGGAAGTGGAGGCTGGTAAGTACAAACTAATGTATACCAGCACACCGCTATGTACTCACATGCGCAACTACCATGCCACAGCTCCCAGGGACAAACACCCCCATGTCCAGCACACAATACACAACACATCACACACACATGCAACAGACACCACCACACACAGCCCAAACCGAACAACTGTAACATACGTGGGGACATGTGTACACTCAGCCAGCCACGTAACCACCAACAGGTCCCCAAATATGCCAGAAGCGCCACAACGAGCACCCACCACACCCATGTGTCCGCCACAGCTGCACTAACCGACAAGTAACAGGTAAGTGGCAGGAACACAAAGTGCAGTGGGTGGGAGGGTGGACAGCCCAAGTACAACACACACCAGGCCCCAGTCCCACAGCACAGCAAGGAGGAGCATCCCCCACACCCCACAGCCACGTGTCAGCCACCGCAGTGCACAACGACAGCCGAAAGGCAGACATCACGGTCCACAGCAATCGGTGTCAGTGGGTGTCCAGCCACCCCACGACCCACAACACCCCCCCACCCCCACAGACCTGCAACATGGAGCACCCCCGCTTAGAGCCATGTGGCATCCAGTACAGTGCACGCACGAACAACTTGCAGGTGGGAAACTGGACAGGGCTGGATTACTGGAGGCATGAGGACCATAACACGACCAACACATGGGACATGTCACGTAGCAGACGAACACGCAGCACCGCCCACCGTCACGAACAAGTGAACAATGTGCACACGGACATGAACAACAGACTCACACCCCACATGACCCATCACAGACATAGCAACACCCAAGGAGCCACGTCTGCATGCACAAGCCACACTGAATATAGTCCCACACAGCAGCCACTGTGCAACTCATCACACACAACCGAAACACCATTGAAGTCCTGTCCATGTAGCCCCTACTGCCTGTCAACCACACACCCCACAACTACGCCTATGTAAGACAAACAACACTAGACGCAACAGAGCGGAACAACATAAATGCACACGAACACCACTGAACCCATCAAACACACAGACACACCATGCACATACAACATACCATCCATCCCATCCGTCAGCCCCAGTCTCATGAAAGGCATGTCATCCGCACAGCTGCCACACATACAGCAGTCACGCTAAGATACATGCCCATGACCAACCATGTGCCAGAAGTCAATGAAGCGCCACGACACACTGTGAGCAACAACACACAACATGGGCCACACCCCCCGAGCACTGCAGTGATGCACATGGCACAGGGCAGCACGCACACCAAGGAGATGGGACAACTGCAATACGTTGGCTGGCACACAACCATCACTCACTCATAACGATGCGTCCAATGCCATGTCCAGTAATCACAACAGACAGCAAATATGCAGGCCATGTCAAGCATGCACACACCTCAAACCATGCACTGTCATGCTGCCACAACACATGTCACGTTCGCACCCATGGCTCACAGCATGTACCCCAAAAGCATATCCCTCCCAAATGCGAATCTGGGGCATGGCCCCCATGTTGCCATATGCGTTCCTAAGCGTTCCATTTGAACCCCAAAAGCATATTCCCTCCCAAATGCGAATCTGGGGCATGGCCCCCATGTTGCCATATGCGTTCCTAAAGCGTTCCATTTGAACCCCAAAAGCATATTCCCTCCCAAATGCGAATCTGGGGCATGGCCCCCATGTTGCCATATGCGTTCCTAAGCGTTCCATTTGAACCCCAAAAGCAGATTCCCTCCCAAATGCGAATCTGGGGCATGGCCCCCATGTTGCCATATGCGTTCCTAAGCGTTCCATTTGAACCCCAAAAGCATATTCCCTCCCAAATGCGAATCTGGGGCATGGCCCCCATGTTGCCATATGCGTTCCTAAGCGTTCCATTTGAACCCCAAAAGCATATTCCCTCCCAAATGCGAATCTGGGGCATGGCCCCCATGTTGCCATATGCGTTCTAAGCGTTCCATTTGAACCCCAAAAGCATATTCCCTCCCAAATGCGAATCTGGGGCATGGCCCCCATGTTGCCATATGCGTTCCTAAGCGTTCCATTTGAACCCCAAAAGCATATTCCCTCCCAAATGCGAATCTGGGGCATGGCCCCCATGTTGCCATATGCGTTCCTAAGCGTCCCATCTGAACACCAAAAGCAAAGTACAAACCAGACCCAGGATGGGCCAGGAGCCCGCATACACCAGAGTCACAATAAGTAGGGGCACAGCAACACACCCATCGGCATGGCCAATCCGTCCCATGCCACATGTGCACAGCACACAGTCCCATTGCCAAGCACACACAACTACAGATGCTACAGCCACACACACGCCTCCGGGAAACCCATGTACGAGATTGCACGAACTGTTAATGTCAGACGACAAATACATACTTCGCCAGGTGCAACACAATAACAAATCTCATTCTCTCCACAGGTGACGAACTGCTGGATGCTGGGGATGGAGCCAGCAGCCAGCACAGCCAGCCTACAAGCCCCCAACGAGGACACACGGATCTGGAGGATCTGTCCTCCTCTTCGGACACGGACCACCAAGCAGGCCCATCTGGTGTGGCAGGGCCCAGCCGCTCCCCAGGACCCCTCCTACCCACCAACCCATCATCCAGGGCTGCTGAAAATTCCCAGCCCCCTGCTGCCACTGTCGTTGCGGCCACACCCACGGTCATTGTGGCCACTACCACTGCCGCAACCGCCACCATCGCCGCACCGACCACCACCGCCGCCACCACCACCACGTCTTCGCTGGCACCAGCCCCAGCGCAGGTGGTGGCCCGGCCGACTGGATCCACCCTGGGAGCCACAGCGAGGACCGTGGTGAGCAATGTGGCTAGTGGGCAGGCCGGTGGCAGCAGGACTGGTAGGAGGAGCAGGGTCAGGGAAACGCCAGCCTCCCCTGGGAGCCATGCCCTGCCTCAAATGGCCAGAGTCCTTGGGGCCTATGAAGAGGCCCAAGGACAATGGGTCCGGGTCTGCTTCAGACACGCGTGAGGTGCTGGGGGTGCTGAGGTCCATGGACGCCCGTATGGGCCAAATCGTGGACCTCATGGGCCAGCTGGTGGTGGCGGTGAGGTCACAGCCAGGGACAGCAGCTCCCCTCCGCCACCACCTGCCGGGGCGCAGGGTGGAGCAGCAGTGTCCAGTTCCCCTGCGTCCACAGCCAGTGAGCACACCTCAACCACCAGCATGTCGCAAGCAGGCACCCCCTCGCAAACGTGGAAGGGGCCGTCCGAAGTGGAAACAGATCTCCCGGGAGGACTTCGCACGCTCCAAACGCAAGTGAGGCAGCCAGCCAGCCTTCCGCCAGCCTTCCTTGACCAGCCACTGCATTGACTTGGACTACGATCCCACTCCACACAGCCATCTGGATGGCATGTGTGTGTTGGACTATGGACATAGAACCAGTGGGTACACCCTGATCATCACGCAGCCATGACCGACAGCTCATTGTCACTGCACGCACCACTTTTGTCATCACCTTACACACAATCACATGTCACAGTTTGTAATAAATGCACCTTTTTCACTAACTGCTGTTTGTGCCCTGTGTTTTATTTGTACGGAATACAACGGCCACCTTGGGCGGAAAGGCACCTGATGCGTGGCATGGCAATTGAATCCGGAGGGCCTGTAGGGACCTAGGGGTGGGAGACAGAACAGGAGCACATTCAATGAGTGTGTCACACACCCATCACACAGTACATGTCAACAACTACAAGCAATGTACACACATCGCACAGAGCAATAGGGCACAATGCCACAGCCACCAACAGTGGCATACTACCCTGGCCATGGAGCGTTGACACACAGCACGCAGTGAACAAACGGCCACCCTGACACAGCACACACACACCTGCACAGATACAGCCACATCAGCCGTCGTACATGGACACTCACCGTCAAGTGAAGTAGCGGGCGATGAGCTGCTGCCGCACATTACCAGCTTCCTCCTCTCCGCTGTCCTCCTCACTCGAGCTGTCCTGGTCTGCGGGCTGGGGCCCTGGTTGATCTCCGTCATCCACGATGAGGGGGATCTGCTTCCGAATGGCCAGATTGTGCAGCATGCAGCACGCCACCACTATCTGGCACACCTTCTGTGGGGAGTACGCCAGCGCACCCCCGGTGCGGTCCAGGCACCTGAACCTGGACTTGAGGAGGCCAAAGGTACGCTCGACCACACGTCTGGTCCTCCCATGTGCCTCATTGTAGCGATCGTCTGCTGGGGTGCGAGGATTCCTCAATGGACTGAGCAGCCATGCCCCATTCGGGTACGCAGAGTCACCTGGGTGTGAGGGACACAGAGAACCGTTGCAATTCCAACTGGACAGGGGACAGCATCGCACAACCAGCACGCTACACCACTCCACATACTCACCGACAATACAGGCACGATCCTGTTGCATATTGGACATCAGTCGTGGCAAGATGCTGTTGCGCATTATGTGTGCGTCATGGGCCGAGCCTGGGAACTTTGCACACACGTGGGTGATCACCATGTCCGCAAGGCACACCACTTGCACATTCAGGGAGTGCGTGTGCTTCCTGTTGCGGTACAGGTGCTCAGTGGCCTGTGGTGGAACAAGGCCGACATGTGTGCAGTCAATGGCTCCAACGACGTGTGGGATTCTGCCAAGGGCATAGAATGCACCCTTCACTGCCGCCAATTCACGAGCCCTGGGGAAGCGGATGTACCTGTTTCGGTACAGCATCATGGCTGCCAGTACATCCCTCAGCACCTTGCTGAACATGGGCTGGGACATCCCTCCTCCAATGCCCACTGTGTGCTGGAATGACCCAGTGGCGAAGAAATGCATGGCGGCCATCACCTTAGCCGTGGGGCTGACAGCAGTCGGATACACCCTGCGGGGACGGAGATGGGGTTCTAACATGGCACACAGTCGATGCAGGGTTGGCCTGTCCAGCCGAAACTTCCTAATAACCTCTGTATCGTCCATGTCCGCCAGCAATTGGTATGGGCGGTCAATGTTCGGTCTCCGCCTAGGGACAATGGCAGAGGACACATGTCAAAGCAACACGACACATAGCAATTTCGCATACACATCACTGACATGACTGAGCAAGCACATGAGCCACAGCCCAGCTGTCAAGCTGGGACGGCACGGCCACAATACACTTACACAGGTCTCCCAACAATGGCAATGGCTAGTGATACAAACCACTGCCATGTGCATGCACATGGGGATCTAGGCCCCAATGACTTGCGGGGCGTGCTGATGGGGACTGACTGCATATCCGTCAAGCGGCAACGCCACGGCAACATGAATGTCTGCTGAGCATGGAACTGCTTCCGCGGCTGGATGAGTATGGCACACGACGACGACGATGTGGGCACAGGCTGAGCGGCCAAAACAAGTGGGACCTGTGGCACGAGGGGATATGAGACAGTAGTAGGTGTCAGCACTGCACCCTATGTACAGCACTGTACGGATCACACCTCCCGAAACATTGACAGGTGTCCACATTGACAGCCCCATGCCAAGACGGCTGTGTGCTTGCAGCCACACGTCACAGGTGAGAGGTTACATTGCACGTGCCAGGTGGCAGACGTACATAGTGGGAGCTGGCATGTGTGTGCATGTGTCTCCTGTTCAGGATCCACCAGATGGGCGCTGACTCTGTACTGACCATTGGACACAGCATGTTCCGTGGAAGGCTTGTGTGTGGGATGGTGGCACTGGATGTGCCTCCGTTGGGTGGGGGGCCATGCACAGGGTGGGTACGTCGATGATTGCGAATTGTTGGTCACGGTGGGTGCACCAACTGAGATGTGTTGCCCTGTGTTCAATTCCTATGTCCGCATGATGATGGACTGTAGATGTGGGCAGACTACACATTGGTCGATGTGCTGTCTATATGCATGTGCCTTCACACCAGGCACAGCTGCCCCTGCACATGTGACCCCTGCTGGACTCGCTGCTGGGTCTGTGGAGCTGATGCACCTTCTGCGCGTGGGGCGGACAGCTCTCCTCACTTCCCTCATTGCGCATGTCATGACTTTGCCGCAGGTGACATGGATCATGGAGGGCCCACATGTACGCGTGGGTAGGCTACACATGATTGTACACTGGTCGCCACCCCCAGTCAGTGTTTCGAATGGGAAGGTTGTCGTGCTGGTGGTATGTTCGATGTGGCGGATGGGCGGGCCTAGGTGCGGGCTTACATTCCGGACATGGGGGTAGTTGGATTGGCGACTAGTTGCAGTACACACGGGACACGTCTCTTCCTTTCCACATCTGGGTCATCCCTTGTACTAACTGACAGTGATACAGTCATCTTCGCCCCAGCCCTCATGTCCTCCCCTCGCTCCCCCAATATGCATGCTCACCTGCGAGGCTAGCGCTTGCACAGGCAGCCCCAAGCTCGCACCAGAGAGGGCAAGGAGTGTATGTGTGGGTCCAGTTGCACGAGTGGGCTGTCTCAGGGTATGATGTGTTGCGGGACGCTGTCCACCTGCGTGGTGCCCCAAATGGAGACCCGGCCTGCATGGACTATGCATCACAGTCTTCGCCTTCCGGATCCGCCACCTGCGACACCCAGTGGCTGTGGCTGCCCTTGCGGCCAGGCCGCGTCCGTCTGTGGCTGATGGCCCACACATTCACTCTTTGGCCTCTCTGGGAGGGCTCGGGGGTGGTGGCGCACGCGCTTGCACTTAGTCGCAATGGCATGTGGCGTGGTTGGTATGATGGGCAATGGATGGGATGGTGCGAGCCACCTCCCGTGACGTCAGTGCTGCTCGTGCTGTGGTGCGTCCCCCCTACACTTCCATCTGACTTGTGCCATGCTAGACGTTGAGGTTCTATTGCCTGCGTGATATGACCAGGAGGAGCGCGAGCAGACCTCTCACACACCATGCTCCACTGCCATCCCGTGCCCTGTATCGCCTGTGCGGATTGACTATGTTGGGGTTACACCTGGTCGACTGGGGCTGTGTGTGCCTTGTCAAGGGGCATGGCGGGCGCACAACAGGATCCAGCTTGTCCACAGAGGGTGGGCTGAGGTGCGCCTGGTACCGCTTTGTACGTGTGCCCGGCTGCTGTGCACACACGTGTTCACTCCCCCCGACAGGTGTCCTCTCACAATGCCCAGGGAAGCGGTGGTGTACTGTTCATGACCCCTCCCAACACGGCGTGCTCCAACTTGGCATGTGCGCATCTACCCGTCGCACCCACCCACCTGAGCACTGCGTCCATACGACTTCACACGACACATGTGTGTCTTCCACAGTAGTGCTACTCATTTGCGTTGACATCCAATACCAGTGGACTACATGGTCATGTCACGACTGCCGTGTACTTCACATACTCTCATCCTCTCTCATTCGTACTTGTGAAATGAGTCAGCGGAGACAGTTTTGGTTTCAAACATTATATTGAGTCTTCTGTCCTCTGTGATGCAGTATAGTGGACACTACTGGCAGCGGAATACATGTTGAGGATATACTGAGCATGATTGCAAATGGGATAGGGTGTGGGGTTACATGTGATTGGCTGTTGCATGTGGGATGTGGGCTTCAGAGTGACATCTGCTTGGCCAAGGCTGTGCTAATGTACATTTACGTATAGCTGCGGAGCTGCGGACTTTGACACAGACGGTATACATGTAGCCTACCAGACCGCTTGGCATCATGGGCACAGTCCATCTCAGTTCCATGTGACAGGTTTGCTGCGGTTGTTCCTCATGCACGTGTGCATGTGAGATGACATCAGGGCATGTGCTTGCGTGCATGCAGCGGCGTGCCACTTGTTGTTGCAATGTGGTGGTTACTGGACATGTCACAGTCACTGGGGTCGTGTTGTTGTTGTATGCACTTGTCGTCCATGCAAAGGTCCTGGTATGGGATTCCCGGGGCGGGGGTGGGAGGGGTGCAGCACCCACAGACTCCAGGCGACCTATTCATGTCCACTGAGCGGTGTGTGTGTCCATGGGCGCTGGATCCATGTCGTGTCCTGGTTGTTCGTGCAGTTCCGTCCATGTGGGTGCGATACACAGAGCCCATGCCACTGCCTCCCACGATGCATGCGGTGTTCCTGGATGTGATGGGGAACAGTGTGCATGTCCCGGTCATATCCGATGTCATGGCGATGTCGTTGATGGTGTGGTTACAGTTGCCGGTCGTTTGGTATGGCTGTTGTGGTGGTGACTGGCCAGTCCGTGCGGAAGCTAAGCATGGGTGCGGGGTTGGACATCATAGGTCACTCGGGAACCTGCGTTGTGGTCCGACGAATTGACAGGTTGTCAGGTATGCGATGCCGTCCAGCAGGGCTTCCATGTCATTGGTGATGTACATGTTTGCCAGCCAATGTAGCGGATGGTGGCTGTCAAGGTGTTGTTCGTAAGTTGTCCCTTGGAGGACCATGATGGGGCATGCTGGGTGACATTCGATGTAGCTGTTCTCGATGATCCGTCGTGTGGAGGCACAGTGGTCCCATTTCAGGGCGGGTGCGATGTTGGCCACATACGCCATGCCCCCATAGGCAGAGCAGGCCCTGTCGTGTGCGTCCAGAGGGAGGAGTAGTGGTAGCAGGTCCGCCTTCAGACATGCCGGGTTGGAGAGGCATATCTCGACGGGATGCTGGTATGGACACCTCCAACAGTAGAAGACGGGCATGACGCAGCTGAACAATGTGATGCGGTAAGTCAGTCGGTAACTTACGTTCAGCAGGGACAGGAGATCGCATCCCAATGTATGGAACAGGTTGGTTTTGTACAGCTTGAGCTGTTCGGCGTAGTTGGGTAGGTGTGTTGCGGTTGCCATTTCCCAGTGGTGCGTTGTGGTGGCGTGCTCCGGCTGTGTGTGCAGTCTGCAATGTGCACGCTCCGAGGTTGCTGTGAGCTCTGTGTAGTCGTAGGGAGACAGGACTTGTGTTCTGTTTGCTTGTTTGGAGGACACGGGCCCTCTTCCCACATGCTTCTCAGACAGTTCAAGGTCTGTGATGTGTGACTCCTTCCAATTAACTTGCATGTGGCCGACATGGGGGAGTGTTTTCTTCTTTCTTCCCCGTCCGTTGTGTGCTTCTGTGATATGCGCTATCTGCCCTGTGGTCGGTCTCCTCGGCATGCCTGTGTTGGTCTATTCTTGGACAATGGCTGTATTCACCGGCTTCTGTCGTAGGGCTGTGGTTTCGGAGTTGGAATGGAAGGTCATTCAGTGCTGTCTGCTCTCCCTTGTGTGGGCGGCAGGCTGCCTTTCCGCTCTGCGTTGGGCCTTGTGTGTGAATGTTATTCTTGGGCCACCTGTTGTCGGTCCCCGGGCTCTTTGGTGTTCCGTTTTGTATGTCTTGTTCATATGTGCAGGGTGGTATGGGTGTTTCAGTGTGGTACTGGCGTTCCTCTTCCCGAAGGAGCCCTGCTTCTCCTAGTTGGTGTTGCCGCCGCTGTGTGCTTCGCCATGTTTGTTACACTGGGGTGTGTCCTGCTGTTGCGTGTCTTCACTGACATGTGTGCGTCGGTTGTGTGGCGTTGGGTGTTGTCCGTGAATTGGGCGTTGGGGACATGTCTGTGGCAGGCCTGTCACGTGTCATGTGCGTTCGGGGTGGGGCTGATGTGTGTGCTGCTTGGTTGTGTCCCTGTGTCTGTGTGCGACGCATGCATGGCGCTGCGGTTGGCCTCTGCGTTGTGCGCATGTGTGGCGGCGTCATCGGCGCTTTGGGGCCGTGACGGGGTGGTTGGTTCCTAGTCCCAGGTGGTGTGTACACATGTGTTCCGCGATGTTACGATTTGGCCTGTGTGTCATATGTGGATGCAATGGTGGATGTGTTGTGTACACGCGCTGGTGGGGGTTGTCCGCTTTTCCGCCCTTGCACTGTGTGCGCTGTTTGCGTGCACTTGTTGTGTGTGTGCCTACCTGCGTCTCCGCGGTACTTTGCGTCCTTGGTGGTGCATCAGCAGGAGCATGGGGAGGGCCTGCAGTGCTGGATTCATGCTCGGGGGAGCCGCTTCTTCGTTGTCCGTGCTCGGCATCCGTGTTACCGCTTCGGTTTGTCGTACGGTATCTCTTGGCCGTGGGAGCCGTTTGTTTGCGGCATCGTAATTTATGCGCCTGGCGGGACGTGTTTCGTCGGACGGTGTGTGTCAGTTGGGCTGCGCCGCTACGTGTACGGGCGCACTTTGATGGCGGACGGTGTTGCTGGCTTGCCGGCGGTGTTTGGCCTACTTTTCGCATCATAATTGGACGGGCGTGTGGACTGCTGCGTGCCGGCGGTAACTGGTGCTTTTTGCATCCGCCAGCACGGCGGTGGTGCTTCCGCCCGCCATCGTAATGAGCCCCTATGTCAGACGCACCGGGACAAGTGCTTGTTGGGCGTATGTTCGTCCTTATCAAAATTCCCTTTCCCTCTAATCTAAGGGGATACAAAAGTCAGCAACATCCCCCTCAAGTCCCCAAAACTACGGACATAATGTATTAGGAATCAATATCAATTAAATCTATCCTATGGCTTACTTCGTCAGCATTCAAACTGCGTAAGCATCAGACCACATTTCAGTTCAGGGACAAAAGCACACTTGGTTGCCGTCTATAAATACCATTCATTGGCTGTCCAAGTCCACATTGTCACCTAATTAGATCCCTAATTAATTTCTCAAGTGTTTTCATCACGGGTGCCATAAAGTAATGGGTGCTGCTACTCTAGAAATGTATATGAACCGCCATATCTCGGGGGAGGAATAATGTATATATATTTTTTCACACCCTACCCAATATCTATAAACATTAAGGTTGTCAAAAACCGATGGTGGTATTTCCCATAAAGTGCTTCTAAGTAAGCGAGACATGTTAAATAAAAATCTATATTCTGGTTACCAAGGGCACCATCTTTAAATGGGGTCAAAAGGACTATACTCGGCTCTCTGTCACCGCTTCTAATGGAACCACTATGTTTTCTCTCTTTTTCCACAACAGAGTTAGCTCTAATATTGATAACCCTCTTCATGATGGGTGCAGAGGATAGAAAAGCTGAGGCCAAGAGAGCTTCGGAGGAGAACAGGGTCTTGCTGACTGGAGTGTCAAGGAGGGGCACTTCAAGGCCAAATAGATGTTAGAGTCAAGTAAAAATGGTGGGAGCAAAACTACTTTGTTCAGTGCAGAAGGAAGAGCTCATATATTCAGAGACTTGGTGCCTGAATTTAAGGAGGGGGTTGATATTGACAGGTTATTTCTGGCATAAGAAGTAGCTATAGATGTACAGAGGATCTCTGAGGAGTATTGTAGAAATGCTTTTGGAGTCAAATTCGTGGTGATGGGAGGGTCAACTTACTGGCTCTTTTGTGGGGTACTTTTGAAATGTTTGGTAAAATTACTGTTGTTTTTTAAGATTGTATTTCAAACAGTTTTATACGTTTTCTTTTTTATCAAAGAGAACCGAGAAGAATCAACTTGTTTCATACAACAGATGGAATACATATGGAATATGAAATCTACGGTCCTCAGAATATAATCTTGTTGACCTTTACTCTGCTGCAGGTATTTGCACAGGGCGGTCATCATACCTTCTGTCTACTCCAGTTCGAAATAGTTGAAGAAAATATTGAGCCTCTAAAGGACATATTGCTGGAGTTCTGTCAGTTCTCTGACACACCCCAGCAATGGATCACTTTTGCAAGTCCAGATACGTCAGGATATCTGTAAATCCTTGCAACATGGAGCACCATACAGTAAATGCGGCGCACTCAAGGTGTTGCAAGGAGGGTGCACTGAAAAGTGTTGCATCGCTGGTTTCCCCCAACGATGCGACACTTTTCATAAATGAGGTACCAAGTTCGTGCTCCTAACTTTTGCACCATGCACTTAAGTTCAACATAAGGACAATACCATTAAACATTCGTTCTAAATTTGCAGAGGTAAAGTAAATAGACAGCAGCACTGAAAGTACATGTGTGGGGTCCTATTGTATCAATTTTTTTCTGGCAAATACTATAAATACTACTGCACTCCCATTTATACACAGGAGCATGTCTACGCCTTCCTTGTTCCTCTTCACCTATGTCTTCCTCTACATTTCTAGGAACCATCTCCTCTTTTGCAATGGCTTCATAACATTGGTCAGTTGTTTCAACTGCATACACTGACTCATTCTCTTGTAAGTAGCTTTCTTTATTACAGAAAGGCTCAGTACTAGACGTACACTTCCATTCTCCTTTGAACATTTTGCGAAAGTTACTTTTATTAATAAGCCTTTTCCAGCTTTTTTTCTTCATAGACAACACTGTTTTATCCTGTGGTTTCATTCTGTTTAGTAACAAAATAAATAGCTTGCACTTCAGAGCAAACAATTTATCAACCACACTCTCAATATATTATTTTTGTCTGCTGCTCTTCTCGTCTTAGTGTCCCTCATTTTTCATACCAAATTTTGTATTAGTCTAATTCTAAACATTGTTATTCATATTTCTTTAAATTGTTTCCACCTTCTTGTCAAATTAGGTGTTTTGTATAACATTTTTTACTTTTAATCTGGTTTATTCTAGGCCTGGGCATTGAACTCCGCTCCATTCACGGAGTTTGCGGATTTTTCTGCACTTCGCACTCCTCGGAGCTCGCAGAGTGCAAGAAAACCATGCTTCGCGTAGAATTTCTACCCAAGCTGCAGAAAGACCAGTGCAAACAGCAGTTCGCACTACACTCCGCCACTTGCTGAACTTCGCAGAGTTTTTTTGTAACTTCGCGAAGTTCCGCGTAGCAAAACTCCGCAAACTACGCCGAGGCTTAGTTTATTCCTTCTCCGTCACAAATATGGAGAGGTAAAGTAAATAGACAGCAGCACCGGGTGGGGCTCCTATAGTAGTTAATCAAAAGTTCAAGTTTCAGTGTGTTTCTGTATTTGTAAATAGTTAAATAAGTTATTTTATGTTTGTTTGTTAATTGTTTCGTTTAAATTATATTCTAACATGTTAATAAAATATACTTGTTAAGTTATAAATATATTATTAATTTAACTTAAGGGTCACTAATACACCCATACAGGTACTCATACATGTACTCATACACCTATACAGTCATTCACATAGGTACTGACACACCCACATACTGTCATACACCAACTCAAAAGCCTGTGCAGTCAGTGACAGACCTATTTACACATGAAAACGTCTACTTACATTCACATAGTGCGCAGTTTTTTTTAACTGCAATGTTTATGGTTGTTTTTTCCCAACTGTTCAATGATGATTATTTCAACAGTACATCATTTGTGGTGTATGAGTATACAGCCTGAGAACAGTAGAAGGGAAAACGGACCCACAGAACACATTTTTACAGCGACAAACACGTGGCATTTTGCACAGTGACTAATCATCTCACTCAAATTCTCACATGCTGCTGTTATTGTGATGACTGCAGCTGATGAAGGTTCTCCCAAGGGTGCTGTAGAGGTGGAATATTCTGCTGCACCTAGTTTCTCCTGCATCATTCAGTTGTACACCCTTCCATGAATTGTTTTTAAGTGCTTCCAATCGGATCTTGTCCTTCTTGAATACTTCATGGCAGTGCTGCTTGGAACCTGTATGACGCAAATATTACACTACACATATTTAGCTGTAATCTTCTTTTCCCTTGAAGGTATTCAAAAATGCTTGCAGACGTCACTTTCTTTTGTGCTTTCTGGTGTAAAGATATACCTGCATGTGTTTTAAGTGGTTATGCACAAACCTTTATTTGCAAATAGTTAAATAAGCTGTGCTATTTGTAGTGAGTACAATAAACAGTGTTCCTTAATTGCAGAGAGATAGTGTGCAGTTTTGTTTTTTTCCACAATCTTTATGATTGTTATTTCCCCACTGTTCAATGATGACTGCTTAAAAAGTGCATCGTTTACGGTGTATGAGTGAAGAAGCTGAGAACAGTAAAAAAGGGAAAATTAAATGCTTATTTATATTAATACATACCTTTACAGTATGTGAAATGTCTAGTTATTTCTTTGAATTATGTCTTTATGCATTGTTGAAATTGTAAGTTACTTTTGTATTTCTATTAATTGTAAAACTAATAAACATTTCTGTTTTCCCCCCAATTTATACAGATCAATGGCACCATCTATTGGAGTAATTTACTTTAGTAATTAGTTTTTGCAGTGTAGTTCCACAACTTTAGATTTTGAGGATTCACACCCAAGCACAGATTGCTACAGTTACTAACACACCTATTTACACATCAGTACAGCAACTCACACCCAGCTACACACAGATAGAGGTACTCACACACACAGGCTCACACTGATACAGACACTGACACACTTAGATACACATCAATAGAGTCACCGACACACCCAACTAAACACCTTTACAGGCACTGACACATCCAGCCAAACACTAATGCATCCAATAACACACCCAGGCACACACTGACCCACACACTGCGACACCCAGAGACTTATCAATACAGACACTGACACACCCAGGCATACAGAAATGCAGACACTGACACAGCCAGCCAAACACTAATACATCCAATTACACACCCAGGCATACGCTGAGATACCCAGAGATGTACCAGTGTAGAAACTGATACACCCAGGAATACAGCAATGCAGACACTGACACACCCAGCCAAACACTATTGCATCCAATAACACAGGCACACACTGACCCACACACTAAGACACCCAGAGACTTACCAATGCAGACACTGACACACACGGACATAAAGCAGTGCAGGCACTGACACACCCACCTAGACATAAATGTATCCAATACAACACCCAGGCACAGACTCATGAATACACTGACACACTCAGGGACTTACCAATGCAGACACTGACACACCCAGGCACACAGCAAGGCAGATACCGACACACCCATCTAAACACTAATGCATCCAATAAGAAACCCAGGCATACATTGATACATACACTGATAAACCCAGGCATACACCAAAGCAGACTTTGATATACCCAGGTATACAACAATATAGACACTGACACACCTAACCAAACACTTATGCATCCAATAAGACACTGATGCATACACTGACACACCTAGGCACTTACAAAAGTAGACTTTAATATACCCAGGCGTACAGCAATGCAGACACTGACACAGCCATTCAAACGCTAATTCATCCAATTAAACACCCAGGCACACTCTGACACACATACTGAGGCATCCAGAGACTTCCCAGTGCAGACACTGACACACTCAGGCATACAGCAATGCAGACTATGACACACCCAGCGAAACACTAATGCATCCAATAACACACCCAGGCACACTGAAGCACACACTGAGACACCCAGAGACTTACCAATGTAGACACTGACACACCCAGGCATACAGCAATGCAGACACTGACACACCCAGCCAAACAGTAATGCATCCAGTAACACACCCAGGCACACACTGATGCACACACTGATGAACCCAGGGACTTACCAGTATAGACGCTGATACACCCAGGCATACAGCAATGCAGACACTGATGCATCCAGCGAAACACTAATGCATCTAATAATACACCAAGGCACACACTGACACACACACTGAGACACACAGAGACTTACCAGTGCAGACACTGGCACGCCCAGGCATACAGCAATGCAGACACTAACACACCCATCCAAACACTAATGCATCCTATCAGACACCCAGACATACAGTGACACATACACACTGAGACACCCAGGCATACACCAAAGCAGACTTTGATATACCCAGGCATACACCAATACAAACACTGAAAGACATAACCAAACTCTAATGCATCCAATAACACACCCAGACACACACTGATGCATACAATGATACACCCAGGGTGATACTAAGGCATACATTAAGACACCTGGGCATACATTAATGCAGACACTGCCACGGGCAGGCATACACCAAAGCAGACACTGACACACCCAGCCAAATACTAATGCTCCAATAACACACCCAGGGATACACTAATGCACACACTGACACAACCACTCTCACACTAATACAGTCACATAGAGTTAGCTTTTTGTTTGAGTAGATGGTGGTTCTAATAAGAGCTGTCTTTTTTTCTAGAAGTGTTTTTTTAACAGTTTTTTAATTTTTTTCTTTTTTCTATTTTTAACTAAAAGTGAATAGGGTAGTAAAAAGGCTAAGGATAGGGAAATGCAAAGAAGCAACTGGCTTCAATCTTCAAAAAAATATTATGTCATCCCTGTAAGCAAAAAAACTAAAAACTAACAGCAATGCTTCTTCACTGAACCTAAGAATGCACCCACAAAAGAAATGTTTACAGTGCCAAGCATGTGGCATTTGGTGCAGTGAAATTCCATGTCACTCAATTCTTTGCAGACAGCTGGTATTGTAATGACTGCAGCTGATGATGGTTCTCCCAAGGCTGCTATAGAGGTCGACTGTCCTTCTACATCTGCTTTCTCTCGCATCTTCTGGTTCTAAACCCTTTCATGAATTGTTTGTAGGTGCTTCCACATGGAAATTGTCCCATGTGAATATTTATTTGCAGTGCCACTGGATAACTGCTTGCTGCAAATATTGCACTTTTTGCTGTTTCCTTCTTTTCCCCAGAAGGTATAGTAAAGTGCTTCCACACAACACTTTCTTTTGTGCGAGGTGGTGTGTCTTCCTGCTCAACCTTAACAGGTTGTGGATGCTCACCTTGGACGGACGATGTAGATTAAGCCATTGTGTAAAAGCAGAGCACCACTGGTTCTCAATCCACATCCTAGAGACTTCACTGGAGAAGTAACTGCTTTTGGGTGTGGTATTCCATGTGCAAGGGTGGGTTCTTAATATAACAAATCAGAAGACAAGGTCTTGGTGAGCTTTCGAGTGAAATTGCGAATCTGGTCCACAAAGTTGCGGATTCGCAAAAGTTGTAAAATGGGTAACTTTGTTGGAAAACAGATCTAAGGTGGTTTATATACACTTGTAAATATGTTCACACTGATGACAATGGAGGGGTGTACATATTCGCAGTAATCTATAAAATGTTCAGTGAATCCGCGGATTCAGACTCATGGAGTCCTTCCAATCATGTGATCAGGATTGAAAACCACAGAGTAGTGGTCCGTCAATGTTTACAGACCCGCATAGGTACCGTGGTACCCCAAAAATATATATATTTTTAAATTGTTCAATTACATTAAAAAACTTAATATGCTTTACATTAACTAGATATGTGGTTTTTATATTTTTTAATGTATATTAAAAAAAAGAATGTCTACAGTACAGAAAAATTATTTAAAAATCAAAATAAATTGTAATACATTTAGTATTACAAATAAACCCTACAAATAAACAAACAAAAACTGAACATAAGAGGGACATGATACTCTAGAAATGGAATTTGAGAAACCTATGAAATTCCCTGAAAAAACTAAAGGTTATCGAGGCGTTATAGTTAGGAAATAGTCATAAAAAAAAACTTGGAAATTCACAGAAAAAACAAAGGTTACAGGGACGTTAAAGTTAGGCTCAGATTTCACTCGTACAAAACCATAGAAATTCAGCAGTTATAGTGACCTGAGCTAATTATAACTTACGCCCTGCAATGCAATGCTTATGACCTCACATATTACATCATTCAATTCAAATGACATCACTGATGACATCACAGATGTCATCATCCAGTGATTGTGAGTCTTTACAAATAGTTTATGAGTGTTAAAAATATATACTAAGGTACTCCAAAAGTTAAATTAGTGTACTATGTGTACTACTAATGAGTGATACTATTTCTAACATATATTATGTGAGTAGCTGTGTGATTGTGTGTGAGTGTGTGTCTCAGTGACTGTATGGGTAAATAAGTGGTTGTGTGAGTGACTGTATGGATGGGTGAGTGTCTGTGTGAGTAGCTGTATGGGAGAGTGAGTGGCTCTATGAGCGAGTTAGTTGGTGTGTAAGTAGCTGTATGGGTGAGTGAGTGGTTGTGTGAGTGGCTGTATGGGAGAGTGAGTGGCTGTGTCAGTGGCTGTATGGGAGAGTGAGTGGCTGTGTCAGTGGCTGTATTGGTGAGTGAGTGGCTGTATGAGTGAGTAGTTGGGTGTGTGAGTGGTTGCATCGGTGAGTGAGTGGTTGTGGAACTGTCAGTATCAGTGTGTGATTGACTGTATGAGTGAGTGAGTGGGTGTGTGAGTGGCTCTGTGGATAAGTGAGTGGGTTTGTGAGTAGTTGTATGGGCCTGTGAATAGGTATGTGAATGGTTGTGTGGGTGTGTGAGTGGGTATTTGAGAGGTTGTATGGGGGTGTGAGTGGGTGTGTGAATGCTTCTGTGGATGATGTCATCAGTGATGTCATTAGAGATGTCATTAGTGATGTAATGTATGAGGTCATAAGCAGTGCATTGTGGGGAAGTAAGTTATAGTTGGTTTAGGTAACTGTAACTACTGGATTTCTGTGGTTTTGTACGAGTGAAATCCGAGCCTAACTATAATGTCCCTGTAACCTTTGTTTTTTTCAGTAAATATATATATATAAAACAGCAAATATATATATATATATATATATATATATATATATATATATATATATCATCCAAAAGTTATCCACAAGTAGAGGCGCACACAATGACAGGCGGACCCAACCATGCACAGAAGAATCCTTTATTCAGCGAAACCGGCAACACGCTGAATATTTCCTTACAGCCTTTCCCAACGCGTTTCGGAGCTCTAGCTCCTTGCTCACGGGAAACATGCAAATGGGCAGATGCGTAAGAACTCGTGTCCCTAATTAGCCGTTATATCGCCCTCTAATGGGCTTCCTCCATCATAATGCTTATGGGACTTGTAGTCCTGTCGTTCCAATATGACCCATAGTGGGTTCTGCCTCCAGCATAATCAAGTCAAACTCCCAATGGAGCCTTCATTGTGTTTGACGGTTGAAATCCATGCAGAACCTGCCATCCTGTATGACGGACCCAGAAATCTGAATCCACAGTCCCCCAAAAAAATTTCCCAAGTGTTGGTGCTGCCTCCCCGACCTGGACCGGCTGCCATAAATCGTCCAAAAGTTATCCACAAGTAGAGGCGCATACAATGACAGGCGGACCCAACCTTGCACAGAAGAATCCTTTATTCAGCGAAACCGGCAACACGCTGAATATTTCCTTACAGCCTTTCCCAACGCGTTTCGGAGCTCTAGCTCCTTGCTCACGGGAAACATGCAAATGGGCAGATGCGTAAGAACTCGTGTCCCTAATTAGCCGTTATATCGCCCTCTAATGGGCTTCCTCCATCATAATGCTTATGGGACTTGTAGTCCTGTCGTTCCTATATGACCCATAGTGGGTTCTGCCTCCAGCATAATCAAGTCAAACTCCCAATGGAGCCTTCAGTGTGTTTGATGGTTGAAATCCATGCAGAACCTGCCATCCTGTATGACGGACCCAGAAATCTGAATCCACAGTCCACAAAAAAAAAAAAATTCCCAAGTGGTGGTGCTGCCTCCCCGACCTGGACCGGCCGGCATAAATCGTCCAAAAGTTATCCACAAGTAGAGGCGCACACAATGACAGGTGGACCCAACCTTGCACAGAAGAATCCTTTATTCTGCGAAACCGGCAACACGCTAAATATTTCCTTACAGCCTTTCCCAATGCGTTTCGGAGCTCTAGCTCCTTGCTCACGGGAAAAATGCAAATAGCAGATGCGTAAGAACTCGTGTCCCTAATTAGCCGTTATATCGCCCTCTAATGGGCTTCCTCCATCATAATGCTTATGGGACTTGTAGTCCTGTCGGTCCTATATGACCCATAGTGGGTTCTGCCTCCAGCATAATCAAGTCAAACTCCCAATGGAGCCTTCAGTGTGTTTGACGGTTGAAATCCATGCAGAACCTGCCATCCTGTATGACGGACCCAGAAATCTGAATCCACAGTCCACAAAAATAAAATCCCAAGTGGTGGTGCTGCCTCCCAGACCTGGACCGGCCGGCATAAATCGTCCAAAAGTTATCCACAAGTAGAGGCGCACACAATGACAGGCGGACCCAACCTTGCACAGAAGAATCCTTTATTCAGCGAAACCGGCAACACGCAGAATATTTCCTTACAGCCTTTCCCAACGCGTTTCGGAGCTCTAGCTCCTTGCTCACGGGAAACATGCAAATGGGCAGATGCGTAAGAACTCGTGTCCCTAATTAGCCGTTATATCGCCCTCTAATGGGCTTCCTCCATCATAATGCTTATGGGACTTGTAGTCCTGTCGTTCCAATATGACCCATAGTGGGTTCTGCCTCCAGCATAATCAAGTCAAACTCCCAATGGAGCCTTCAGTGTGTTTGACCGTGAGAAAGACCATTTCTTGGTCGAAAAGTCGGTGATGGTGGTGGTGGATATTGTGCTGTAACTAAGCAAAGTAAAAACAGTTATACAGCAGCTTCTGGAGTGCGGTGCTTTTTTTGATGGAAAATATATATATATATATATATTTTTTTCCACTGTAAAAACAAAGGTTACAGGGACATTATAGTTAGGAAATGGAATTAAAAAAACCTTAGAAATTCACTAAAAAAACAAAACTAACATGGGCGTTATAGTTCGGTTGGGATCTGGTTGGCTGTCACCACATCAACAAGGATATGTCAGCAGCCATCCAAGGACTTGGGACCCAGTCCGCCAGCCCCCCCACACTTCCAGTCTCCCAGGAAAATCCCTGATGCCAGTCTGGTCTTGTCTGTCGTACGTGATATTTAGAGTTGGACAATTCATGAAATCTCGAACAATCTTGCGTCACTTCAACGACACTTGTGCAATCTGGACCACATTGTATCCACTCTCCATACAGTATCTAATTTGCGTCGGTGGTTGAAGGTGATCAGCACTGGCACTCATGTTTTGGGACCAGGGCTTAGATTTTTTGTCATCTGACTTTGAGCAAGGAAGAGAAAAGTGGAAAAAAAATGAGGTCGAGGAAGATAGAAAAAAAGGCAAATGAAGGAAGCAGAGATGAAAAAGCGCCTGCAAGTGTAGATGAAGAGACAGGACGTCACTGTGATGAGAAAAGGAGAAAAGGAACCCTGCATTCACCAATAGAACCTTCTGCTTGAACAACTCAACCCCTGGAAATCCTTGGTAGATTCAGGGCATACTCAAAGCCCTCACAAATGTATTAAACAATGAACCAGTGAAACCTGCTGCTGGGGAATAGGTTCACTTGTGTGATCTGTGACAAGTTTTGCATGTCTATAACAAGAAACGTTGTGATGGAAATATATGAGAAGTACAATATATTACACTGTATTATGTTTGTTGGGTAGATAAAATCAACGGAGTTAACACAAATTGGTACTTAAGAAAAGAGGGTTGTGCAAAATTAAAGAAAAATGTGAGGGATGCATAGTTCTTGTCAGGGGAGAGTGAGAGAAATGTGGCTTAAAATACAAGACTAAGGGGCATATTCTCAAGGACTTATCGCCGAGTTAGCGGCTCTTTATCGCAGCCAAAGTGGCGATAGATTTATCGCCCTATTCACAAGCTGGTGCTAACAGCCGACATCGCCAGTTTTCCTGCGATAGCAGCCGCAAAAAACATCGCCACGGATGACACCGGCAACTAATGCTAATGAGATGCAGAGTAGGCGTTCCTGTGCAAAAAGCCGCGATAACACCACTTCGCAATATTCTCAACGACCAGCCAGATCGGCGATAAGATCCCAAAACAGGCGATAAGGCACGTTAGCAGCAGGGATTTAACACCTGCTCTTACCTGGTGTTAAGTCGGATGACAACCTGCACCATAAAAGGGTGCCCAGACCAGAGCCACACCTGAAGAACAACAGATGCCATGGAGCTACTGATCATGCAGCTCGGAGCCCCAAGAGGGCCACAACATCCACCGCCACCACACACAGGCCCGCCACCCCCCCCCCGGAATTCCCCCCGCCCCCCCCGGACTACCACAGAGGCAGCGCAGACAAAGACAGCGGACCTTCAGAAAATGCACCAGCCTCACAGACTTAACACCAGAGGATGTCATTGCCCACTACAGGCTCAAAAGGACAACCATCCTCCGCATCCTGACCATCATTGCCCACAGGCTGACGGTACCAACACAGCGGACAACCAACATCTCTCCGCAGACAAAGCTGCTGGCTTTGCTGCACCTGTTGGCCTCTGGTACCTTCCAACCAACAACTGCCAGCGTCGGAGGAGTCTCACAGCCAGCCCTATCCAAGTTCCTAACACCTGTCTTGGATGCCATCATCAGCTTGGTACCCCAGCACCTTTACTTCCCACACACTGCGCAGGAACAACTGGAGACCAAACAAGGCTTCTACGCCATAGCTGGCTTCCTGCACGTGTTGGGGGCAATCGACTGCACACATGTACTCCTTGTGCCCCCTGCCGCCACTGCACACAATTACCGCAACAGGAAGCACACGCATTCCATGAATGTGCAGGCAATAGTGGACCACCTGGGACTCTTCACCAATGTCGTCGCCAACTACCCAGGCAGTGTGCATGATTCCTTCATCTTCCGACAGTCCATCATCAACCAGCGCTTTGAGGCTGGCACCTATGGGAATGCATTGCTCGTTGGTAAGTACCAAATGAACGCACCACACACCTCAACTCCACAGTCATGCAACTCACGACTCTGGGAATGCACACGTTACAAACTCACATACAACATGTCAAACAACATGCCCACCTACCAGACACGACAGCACAACTTACTGTGGTAACCTGGGCTAGCCATGTACACAAGCCATCAATGGCATGGCACCTCAGCCACACAATATAGTATTAGAACAGTGGTCCTTAAACAGAACAGTGTGGTCATCAGGATAAATATAGACTCCAATCAGTGCTATATTACGAGTGTCCAGCCGGACATTCAATATAATAATTCAAAAATGTCAAAAACCAAAAATAAACACATCAATACAGTGGGACACAATCCTGCATCCTACATAGAAACATGACAAGTACACTTAGGACAGGAACATATCAGGCAAGACAGGGTAGCTTGTGGAATATTGAACACAATTTCTAACAAGCTTGAGGAAACAGTAAATACACTTTTTTATCAGATTTGATTAATGTGCAAACTGTTTACATTGGTCGACGACGTTTCGATCCTCTTTAAGAAATAGTAGGATCATCAGGACAGTTAAAAATACAAGCCTGAATAATTAGAGATTGCCTCAAGGGGCAAGCCTTGGATCACACAGCATAACGTGCATCGCCACTTGCTGCCCTGGAACTGATAATTTACAGTTTAATCGCCAGGTTTTTCATTCTTAGAACATCCTATTTAATCGGCCTCCACCACTGAGTGTAATTGTGGCTTAACCTTCCACTAAGCCCCTTGAGGCAATCTCTAATTATTCAGGCTTGTATTTTTAACTGTCCTGATGATGATCCTACTATTTCTTAAAGAGGATCGAAACGTCGTCGACCAATGTAAACAGTTTGCACATTAATCAAATCTGATAAAAAAGTGTATTTACTGTTTCCTCAAGCTTGTACATGTGATTTATGGCAAATGTAATGTATAATGAGATGCAAATGAGGCATGACGCCAATATGACAATTCACCAATAATGACTTATGGCATGATACGCAAAGTATGCAATATATATATACGTGTATTCCTAATAAAACTGCGGCCAACAAATGACCACCACAAGACAAGAGTGCAAGTTGGCTTATTTATGGTAAGGAATACGATGATGGAAAGTTGGGGAGTGGGCAAAGTGCGGGGGTTAATGGCCCACACAGATGCCAATATTTTTAACAGGTAGAACATGAGTTGGAGAATGAGAGGCAGAGTGAAAAAGGTAACTGCCGAGAATTACACAATTTGTTCAAATGGGCAAGCCATGATTGATCCCAGGATTCCTAACATCCCCTTGTCCCATTCAACCACTACATGAAGGGGAAGGGGCTTGGTGATTGAGATATTAAGGTGTATGGAAGAAAGCCACATGCCGCATGAAGGCTCGGCTTGTTTTTGACTCCAGGTTCCAAGAGGACTTCGAGCTGAGCCAGAGCCAGACTTATTCCTCAAGCTTTGCCTTCAGTGGCTCGCCCACCTTTAGGAGAGATGGAGAAGAGAGAGCAGAGCTAGAAAAGCTGGTCTGGGCATTTTTGCCAGTTCTGCTTTTGGTTTCCCAAACCAACCCTTTGTTGTGCTTGGCTTTGGGTGTATTCAATCAATCAATCAATCAATCAATCATGTCACTTATAAAGCGCACTACATACCCGCGAGGGTCTCAAGGCGCTGGGGGAAGAGGGGGGTGGTGCTGCTACTGATCGAAGAGCCAGGTCTTGAGGAGTCTTCTGAAGGCCAGTAGGTCTTGGGTCTGTCGGAGGTTGGTGGGGAGGGTGTTCCAGGTCTTGGCGGCGAGGTGGGAGAAGGATCTGCCGCCGGCAGTCGTTTTCCGGATGCGGGGACTGTGGCGAGAGCGAGGCTGGTCGAGCGGAGCTGGCGGGTGGGGGTGTAGAAGCTGAGTCGTCTGTTGAGGTAGGCTGGTCCGGAGTTGTGGAGTGCTTTGTGTGCGTGGGTGAGGAGCTTGAAGGTTATCCTCTTGTTGACAGGGAGCCAGTGCAGGTCTCTCAGGTGGGGTGTGATGTGGCTGCGTCGGGGGATGTCGAGGATAAGACGTGCAGAGGCGTTCTGGATGCGTTGCAGCCGTCTCAGGAGCTTAGCCGTCGTTCCTGCGTAGAGGGCGTTTCCGTAGTCCAGCCTTCTGGTGACGAGGGCCTGGGTGACTGTTTTTCTTGTTTCGGTGGGGATCCACTTGAAGATCCTGCGGAGCATTCGGAGGATGTTGAAGCAGGATGAGAAAACGGCGTTGACCTGCTTAGTCATGGAGAGGGTGGGGTCGAGGATGACCCCTAGGTTGCGTACGTGGTCGGTGGGGCTGTTCCCAGTGATGTTGGCCACCAGGAGTCGTCCCAGGCTGAAGGGTTGGAACCAAGGATGAGGACCTCCGTCTTGTCCGAGTTCAGCTTCAGGTGGCTGGTCCTCATCCATTCGGCGATGGCCTTCATTCCTTCGTGGAGGTGGGCTTTGGCGGTGTGAGGGTCTTTGGTGAGGGAGAGGATCAGCTGGGTGTCGTCGGCGTAGGAGATGATGTTGAGGTTGTGCTGTCGGGCGACGTGGGCGAGGGGTGCCATGTAGATGTTGAACAGCATTGGGCTGAGGGAGGAGCCTTGGGGTACGCCGCAGATGATCTTGGTGGCCTTGGATCGGAAGGGGGCGAGGCGGACGCTTTGTGTTCTGCCGGAAAGGAAGGATGTGGTCCAGTCCAGGGCCTTCTCTTGGATCCCGGCGTCGTGAAGGCGTGTTCGTAGTGTGTAATGGCAGACCGTGTCGAAGGCGGCTGATAGGTCCAGGAGGATGAGGGCTGCTGTTTCTCCGTTGTCTAGCAGGGTCCTGATGTCATCGGTGGCGGCGATGAGGGCGGTTTCGGTGCTGTGGTTGCTGCGGAAGCTGGACTGGGAAGGGTCCAGGATGTTGTTCTCCTCGAGGTAGCGGGTCAGTTGTTTGTTGACGATTTTCTCGGTGACCTTCGCGGGGAACGGGAGCAGAGAGATGGGTCGGAAGTTCTTGAGGTCCTTGGAGTCTGCCTTGGGGTTCTTGAGTAAGGCGGTGATCTCGGCGTGCTTCCAGCTTTCCGGGAAGGTTGCTGTCTCGAAGGAGATGTTGATTATTTTCCGGAGATGGGGCGCGATGGCTGTACTGGCTTTGTTGAAGATGTGGTGAGGACACGGGTCTAGCGGTGAACCGGAGTGGATGGTGTTCATGATCTCGCTGGTGTCCTCGTCGTTGATGTTGGTCCAGGAAAGCAGGCGGTTGGTGGTTGTGGGGGCAGTGGTCTCGGTGGTTGCCGGGGCAGTTGTGGTGTTGAAGCTGTCGTGGATGTCGGTGATTTTGCGGTGGAAGAAGGTGGCCAGTGAGTCGCACAGGTCTCGCGACGGCTGGATGTCGTTGGTGTTGGAGTTGGGGTTGGAGAGTTCCTTCACGATGTTGAAGAGCTCTTTGCTGTTGTGTGCGTTGTTGTCTAGGCGGTCTTTGAGTGAGGCCCTTTTGGCGGATCTGATGAGGTGATGGTGACTGCGGGTGGCGCTCTTGTGGGCGGCATAGCTGTCCGCTGTCCGTTCGTGGAGCCAGATCTTCTCCAGTTTTCGGCATGTTCGTTTGGAGGCCTGGAGGTCTTCGGTGAACCAGGTGGCTTTCTTGCTGGTGTGGCTGTTGGGCGGATTCTTGAGCGGGGCGAGGGTGTTGGCGCAGTCGTCGATCCACTGTCTGAGGTTGCGGGCGGCGGTGTCGGGGGTCGGAGGGTTCGGCGGGTGGGCTCAGGGCGAGGGTTGTGGTTAGCTGGTCTTCCGTGACTCTGCTCCAGCAGCGGCGAGGCATTTGTTCGGTGCGGTGGTGCGTGGTGGGCTTCCTGTAGGTGAAGTGGATGCAGTGGTGGTCAGTCCAGTGGGGTTCGGAGGTGTGGTTGAAGGAGACGTGTGGGCTTGCGGAAAAGATGGAGTCTAGCGTGTGGCCGGCGGGGTGGGTGTAGTCACGAGCTGTCTGAGTCCGAGGGTGGCGAGGTTGTCGATCAGGGTGGTGGAGTTGGTGTCCTTGTTGTTCTCGAGGTGGAAGTTCAGGTCCCCGAGGAGGATGTAGTCCGTGGAGGCGATGGCGTGTGTGCTGACGAAGTCAGCGATGGAATCGCTGAACTGTGGTCGGGGTCCGGGGGGTCTGTAGATGAGGGTTCCTCTGAGGGTGGTGTTGGGATCGGTGTGGATCTGGAAGTGCATGTGTTCGGCGGTGCTGAGGGTGTCGTCGGTGTTGGTTGAGACTCTGAGGGTGTTCCTGTGGACGATGGCGATGCCTCCTCCGACTCCGTTGGTGCGGTCCCTGCGGGTGATCTTGTATCCGTCCGGGATGGCAATGGCGATGTCGGGGGCTGAAGCGGGATTCAGCCAGGTCTCCGTCAGGAATGCGACGTCTGGGGAGGTTGAGTCGAGAAGGTCCCAGAGTTCGATGGCGTGTTTGCGGGCGGAGCGGGTGTTGAGGAGGATGCATCTGAGGTAGTTGGGTTCTTTCCTGGGCGGTGGTTTGGCGGGGCGGGTGCTGGCGAAGCTGCAGTTCCGGCAGGTGAAGGGCCCTTGGGTGCGCTTCGGGGTGGCCTGGTAGCAGGCGTGATCTTTTCCGGGGTTGAGTGCGTGGAGCGTGCTGGCGTCGTATCGCCGTCTGTTGATGTGGCGGGCGCGGGGGATGCCCGGACCAGGGGTCTGGCGCTGGGCGCGGTCACGCGGCGCGGACGGGCGCAGACGGGCTTGCCTTAGGCGCGCCTTCGGCGCACCAGCGGCGCGGACGCGCAGCGGCCACCATAAATGGGGAGGTGGGAGGGAGGAGCAGGGAATGGGGCAGCGAATGGGCAGTGAGGGGCGGGGCCGCTGGGGCGCAGCGGCGGGAAACAGGCACAGAAGGGAAAACGAGCACAATCAGGGCATCAAGGGGGCACAGAAAGGAAAAAAAATGAGCACAATCAGGGGCAGCAAGGGGGCACAGAAAGGAAAAAAAATGAGCACAATCAGGGGCAGCAAGGGGGCACAGAAAGGAAAAACGAGCACAATCAGGGGCAGCAAGGGGGCACAGAAAGGAAAAAAACGAGCACAATCAGGGGCAGCAAGGGGGCACAGAAAGGAAAAAAAACGAGCACAATCAGGGGCAGCAAGGGGGTACAGAAAGGAAAAACGAGCACAATCAGGGGCAGCAAGGGGGCACAGAAAGGAAAAAAAACAGAGCACAATCAGGGGGCAGCAAGGGGGCACAGAAAGGAAAAACGAGCACAATCAGGGGCAGCAAGGGGGCACAGAAAGGAAAAACAGAGCACAATCAGGGCCAGCAAGGGGGCACAGAAAGGAAAAAACGAGCACAATCAGGGGCAGCAGCAGGGCACACAGACGGAGCTGTGTGGTGGGGGAGCGACCTACCAGTCAAGGTCAGGGGTCGCTCCCCTATTATTTTGCTGGCTTTCTCGCCGCTAGCCATTGGCTTACCCACAGTAGTCATGGCTTTCTTTTCTTATACCTTATTAAACAATCACATAACATCTCTGAAAAGTCCTTGTTCACTATATGTTTTTTGCACTTATTATAAATATGCACAAATGCACCATCTCAAGCCTTTGTTAAAAACCTCGGTTACCGCAGATGTAATAAAGCGCTACATCATTTGCAATCGTTAAGCACCCCGAATATCTGTTTTAGAACATGCTCTTTTTTTAAAAGCTGCTATCAGAGCTAAGAGAACGATGGAGGGTTTTCATATTACTTAAAGCTGTGATGAATTTCTTTTACGTGATTATCATTTTATTTCTTTTATCTTTTTAATCTTGCTCACCGCGGTTTTACCATTGATAATGTGCACATTTAATCACTTGTATGAGCACCTTATGTATTCACTTTTGGTTGCTGATATTTATTAAGACATTTTGCTGTTTTAAGGATTTTTGTTCATTTGACGTTTCAAATTTGGGCCTGTTTTTAACGATGTTGTATCTTCATGTTGTGCATTGTTGTTTCTTTGTATTTTATGGCCTGTCTGGCCAAATAAAGAATCACGGATGATGATAAACAGTCTTATTTTGGAGCAGAATTGTCTCACCAGAACTCTAACTCTGGATGTGAGCTGCTTCTTTTTCTCTTGCCGCGAATAAATTTAAGTAAATCGCAAATGTTTTTATCTTGAGGTTCTTAAGACAGTGGCGGTTGCTGCACTCCAGGAACAGTTAGTGGCTTTATGTACTCTTCAGCATCTGCTCGCTGAAGGTCTTTTGGTGTCAAACGGATGCATTGGGATTCCTGCAGACAATGAAAGAAATGCTTAAATGCCTTTATATGCGTACATTATAACGTGCTACTATATCACCATTCTCCAGTCTATAGAAAACGGACATTTCTCTTATTATCGTCATTTCTTCTTTTACCAGCCAGCTATAAGAGGAAATCTATAGAGCAATGAAAGCGGAACTAGAAACTATATTTCATAAACATTACATTTTCAGTAAATGTAAGTTAAATTTTATGAATTTCTAAATCACATACTGATATAACTGTCTGATTGGTCAGACTGTCCAGTTTAAGTGACTGTTTCTCGCATTGAATATGTCAGTGTGGTTTATTTTTAAAAATAAGAAGCCCTAATCTTCACAGTGACCTCTGGGTGTCGCTGTTGGCAACGGGACGTCACTTAATTATTGACCTTTATGTGAATTCTGTATCTCAGGAAGGTGAACGTGATGACTACGTTGTCTGACCTGATCTTACGACAGCTGTATTAATATTTACAGAATTTTGAACATTGATTTCAAATGTCACCTAAAGCCGAAAAATGTAACTCGTTTTTTATTAGGTGTGACATAGCCAAAACCTTTTGATTTTACTAAAATAATATGATTAACACACTGATGCCTTTCAGTCAGCTCAGTCCTCTTCAACGACTGGTCTGTCGTTGTGTCATTCACATTTAATTCCACCCACCCACTGCAGCTTGGGGCAATAGGTCGGCCCATCACTGGCTAACTTGAAGAATAGCTTTCGGTTCTTTCACAAGTAGCACAACCACACATCAAGTAGTTCCCTTAATGCGAGAGCAGTCGCGGCTCCTAATGGTAGTGCTGTGGGCGGTGGGGCGGGGGGGGGCAGTAAACTCCGGCATACGGCTGACCGGAGTTAAGTACATAAATAAATAAAACAAATTACATTGCGCGCGCTGCAACGCCATTTGCGTTGCAGCGCGCGCAATGTAATTCGTTTTATTTATTTATATATGTACTTAACTCCGGTCGGCAGTATGCCGGAGGTTACTACCCCCACCCTGCCCCTCCCCCGCCCCGCCCCACCGCCCCGCAGCACTCCCACTAGGAGCCGCGACTGTGCGAGAGGTTTCAATATATGCCTTATTTGGACCAAAAATATTTTTCCTTTAAGACATTTTTTTTATTTTGGCAAAGGTCGGTAGCCCACCCAACAGTACAGTTTTAGAAAAGTAACTCAAAGCAGCTTTGATAATGCCAAAGGCGTTGCGTTGCAGTCAATGGGACTGGATGGCACAGTGCTCAAATGGTTTGCCTCTTTCCTCTCGGACAGATCCCAAATGATCAAGATAGGGAACAGTCTTTCATCTCCTGTTGCCGTAGGTCAAGGCGTCCCTCAAGGTTCTATCCTGGCACCCACCTTGTTTAATCTCTACCTGGAACCTTTAGGGAACCTCCTAAGCAAATCTGGGATCCTTTACCATCTGTATGCGGACGACACGCAAATCTACCTTAAGGTGTCCTCCGCACACGATCTCTCCCTACTCAATTCTACCCTCAACTCTATTCACAACTGGATGTCTGCTCACCAACTCATTCTGAATCCCGCCAAAACTGAATTCCTCCTCCTCTCTACCTCTCTCTCACCTCCTCCTGTTCAATCTTGGATGGATCAGCTGAACCTTCTCAACAACAAACCCATCATTGTTGACAGCGCTAAATCCCTAGGTGTCATTCTCGACAAAAGACTCAACCTAATCGCCCACATCAACTCTATTGCTAAGAATGCACGGTACCAGCTGCGCCTTCTGTGGGGGATCCGTCGGTTCTTCCCGGAGAAAGACTTAAAAACCTTGGTTCAATCTCTGGTTCTCTCAAGACTGGATTACTGCAATTCTCTTCTGACTGGCCTACCCAAATCCCACCTCTCCCCTCTCAAATCCATCCTCCATTCAGCAGCTCGCTTCATTTCAGGGTCTAAACGAAGCGACCACATCACTCCTATCCTGTCCTCTCTGCGATGGCTTCCGATCGAGGCAAGATCTATTTACAAAACTGCCTGCATCACACACAAAGCCTTACACACGTCCTCCCCTCGTTACCTGGCGAATAAACTGAAATTGTCCGGTGGCTCTCGCCCTTCTCGCAATGCGGAAAAGCTTCTGCTTGAGCCCCCGTCTTCAAAAGGGAAAGATCGATGGCTCAATCCTTCTCGGGCAATGCGGTGAGAATCTGGAACTCGCTTCCCCCACTGCTCCGTGCCACCTCCTCTACCCGGATCTTCAAAGCTGACCTCAAGTCTCTTCTATTCCAAAGACACTTCCAGAACTAATACGTTCGGTCTTAGGCCCCTCTAGGAAGTCCGCTCGTCAGTATAAAGTTGTACTTGTGTCTGTTCATTCCTTATTTTATGTGTTGTGTTGGTTTTTATGTGCGTGTTCCCCCATTATAAGTCCCCTGTGAAGTCACGCCCTCTCTACTACCTCAAGGAAGCTCTTCCATGATAGGAATTCTGTATTCCAAGCCTATAGAAGGGCCTTCTCAGTGTGCTTCGAGTTACTGCCACTTATTACAGTATTTTGCCTTTAGTGTATTTTGTACCCCATGTATCATATATTTTGTACCCCATGTACCCCCTGTTGAATCCACGCCCTCTCTACTACCTCAAGGAAGTTCTTCCACTATAGGAAATTCTGTACTCCAAGCCTATAGAAGCGCCTTCCCAGTGTGTCATGTGTGACTGCCATTTATTGCAGTATTATACCTCCATTTGTATTTGGTATCCCATGTTTCATGCACATCTGTCACTTTTTCCTATTGGAACTCATTCCTCTTTTGTATTTGGTTTGTTTGTTTTTGCACAATTGTCACTTTTTCCTCATGCAATGTAACGCTTGTCTTTGTATTATGCTCATTTGTATCCTCCTCCTTATGTAATGTTGCTGATCCTGTTGTGAAGCGCTCTGACACCCTCGGGTAAAGTCCGCGCTATATAAAAACGCATAAATAAATAAATAAATAAATAAAACACACCACTTATTGGCATCATGTTATCCCTCGCAACCACGGCACGCAGTCTCTTTCATTCCATCTGTTTTTAAGAAGTATGCGATTTTAGGAGTATTTGTTCGAAAGTAATCTCTACAGTTCAAATGCTAAATATAAATAAAACATGTATAATGTTATTATGGACCAGGTGGCTGTTTGAAAAACAGCCATCGATATACATAAATATAGATAAGTTTAAATATATCATCTGCTTTCAAGAAGTACCCTATTTTGTATGCATAAATAAGTCTTGGGAAAAACCTTGATATAAATAAAACTTTTTAATTGCTTTCTTTTGACAATCTGAATATTTGAAATAAAGCTGCTAGAAACATAAGCATTAATGGGCTTATTCACGATCCCATTGCGCCACCGGTGCCTCACTTTTTTGACGCAATGGGCTAGCCCATATTTACAAGGCCACGTAAACTCACCCTTTGTGACTTTTCATGGCCTTTTAAATATGGGCCGCTTTTACGCATTTCTCTGCGTGAAAGGGGCGTTCCATGGATGTTGCTGTGGGTGTTACCACGCAACATCCATGTAACGTGGCGCTTTCCCAGATTTACAACATTTTGTAAAACTGGGAATGCGTTAGAATCCTATGCCTCCCCAGGGGAAGCGTAGGAATGGAGCAACGAGGAGAAATACTTTTCTTTCTCCTCGTTTTTCCCTCTTTCATTGTGTGCTGTATTCTGCAGCATGCATAGAAAGAGGAAAATGCCATTAATGGTTGTTTTTGTGTAGGAAGGAGTCCCTTCCTGCACAAAAACAATCCTCCCTGCAGCGCAGGCACCCTTGCAAAATGACGCAAGAGTGCCTGCGCTGAAGCATGGGCGCCAATTGTGCACCAGCGCAGGGGAAAGCACAGGGATGCGTCGTATTGTTGTTAATACAACACATCCCTATGCTTTGAAAATGACGCAGCACGGTGCAGTTAAATGGCTTGCGGCGCTGCGTCATTTTCTTGTAGATGAGCCCCTAAGAACAATTAAGATTCATCTACACAGTGTACAATCTGCATTCCTTTAAATGTACAATAAATAACAAATCCTCATCCTTTATAACCCGGCATTATGAGTGTGCATAACATTGTTTTTGGATCGTCTGATGCACACATTTACCATCGTTCCTGTCAAGAAAAATGTGAAATTGTAACTTATAACGTGCACTATGGGTCATAATTTAGGTTAATATTTTACGCAATTTGAGGTTAGTTACATTTCCCTTAATACGCACTTGGTCACAAACATGTCACATAACACAACAGAGGAGATGCCCTGTGAAGGAACCGTTCTACAATTCAGTTCCAATCTCACACTTCTCACCCTGACTGGGAAGGAAGTTCCAGAGCTGGCCGCGGGCTTTATTAAACTGCCCTTCTACGGGGTCGGAGAAGCAGAGTTGTACCTGTCCACTGGCCAATGTGGGTAGGGCCTTCTAAGAACCGGAAGTCAGGAAAAAGAAAGTAACACAGAGACAACATGAGCAAATCTACCCAGTTTGAATAGCTCATTGGATGATTCTTTCTGTATCTTGGCTTTTTTGATACTCCAGTCTGGCAGACCATGGTAGATCACAATGTCAATCATATCCAGACCAGAAGACCTACAAGAGTTCACTACAATACCTGGGGCTCTGCTCTGCTGGTCAGTCATCTGCCTCTCAGCCTAGTCGTGCCTGTGCCCACCCACAGGAAGCAGCCGGAATTAGCAGGAAGCGGGCAGCAGCAAGCAGCACTGTTGGCGTTGGCTCTGGGAGAAGTGGTTCTTTTTTCATTTACTCTTTGTATACTGTCGCATTCATTTCTCAACACCTCTCATCCACTTGGAACAGCTATTGGGGCTGTTTTAGGCCCCTTTGGAGCCGCTGGATTCTCGCTATGCGGCGTCGAATGAAGGAGGTGAAGAAGGTGATGGTAACAGGAAAGGAACCAGTTCTGCAGTTCTCCCTGACTCTTCCAAGTCAGTCGGTGGCGCATGTTGCCGCTGCTTTTCTGTGCCTCCTCACACCTCCCTTCTGTTCCCCCCCAATCCTGCGGGTTTAGTATTTCAGTCCTTGACTGAGTCTCTCCTCGCTCCTCGGAGGCCTCAAGGGGGGTGCTTACAGGGACTGAGAGCCAGCATGTGGTCCACGTCAGAACTCTCTTGTGGATGCAACTCTTGAATCCCTTATAGAAGCTGCAGTTCTCTGTGCAACAGCCTCTCCCATTGCCTTCTTCTCTACTGAAGATAACAAGAGCTTGCCTCTCACACAAACCTTATCTTTTCCTATAACCACTACTCCTCCTGCCTTTTTGCTTGCTTCTCCACTTACATGAGCAGTAGCACCTAACTCCTATGGGTGGTGGCATCAACCATAATCTCTAAAGGCATAGGTAAATTCTTGTCTGTGTCCCTAAGTATCCCACTGCCATGACGGTTAAAAAGCTCAGAAACCATTCTATTCAAGTAAAAAGGCAACCTGCTGCCCTGGCAAACAAAAGGAAGGCATCAGAAACTCATATATATGGGTACTCTAGATGAGATGACCTCCCGACTATCCCAGTTTTTTCACAAAATTAAGATTTTTGGATGAAAACGAGGCAGGGCAGCACAAGGACAGACCTGAATTAGCCATTTGCGTTGCAGCGCGCGCAATGTAATTCGTTTTATTTATTTATTTATGTACTTAACTCCGGTCGGCCGTATGCCGGAGTTTACTACCCCCCACCCTGCCCCTCCCCCGCCCCACCGCCCCGCAGCACTCCCACTAGGAGCTGCGACTGTACTCCAGCACTCTACACACGATCTTGCCACCAATGTGACTCCTGGACAAAAATCTCAGCTAAGTCTAGAGTCAGTATTGTTTGACTGTACCGCTAAGACTACTAGAAAAACAAGCATTGGCAATGCCAATCGGTCTCGCCATTAGGATCTTATATGTATTGCCTGCCGATCACATAATCTCCCCGTGCCTGAATGTGCCCTTGTGTAACGTAACCGGAGCTCATGTAAAGCGCTCCAATACCTTCAGGTAGAGTTCGCGCTATAGAAATCTGCATTAAAAAAAAATAAAACACCGTGCCAGCCTGCCTCAAGCGCTCCTCCCGAGCAGCCCTGCCTGCGGATCACATAATCTCCCGTGCCTGAATGTGCCCTTGTGTAACGTAACTGGAGCTCATGTAAAGCGCTCCAATACCTTCAGGTAGAGTTTGCGCTATAGATATCTGCATAAAAAAAATAAAACACTGTGCCAGCCTGCCTCAAGCGCTCCTCCCGAGCAGCCCTGCCTGCCGATCACATAATCTTCCCGTGCCTGAATGTGCCCTTGTGTAACGTAACCGGAGCTCATGTAAAGCGCTCCAATACCTTCAGGTAGAGTTCGCGCTATAGAAAACTGCATAAAACAAAACACCGTGCCAGCCTGCCTCAAGCGCTCAACCCGAGCAGCCCTGCATGCTGATCACATAATCTCCCCGTGCCTGAATGTGCCCTTGTGTAACGTAACCGGAGCGCATGTAAAGCGCTCCAATACCTTCAGGTAGAGTTCGCGCTATAGAAATCTGCATTAAAAAAAAAAAAACAGCCTGCCTCAAGCGCTCCTCCCGAGCAGCCCTGCCTGCCGGTCACATAATTTCCCCGTGCCTGAATGTGCCCTTGTGTAACGTAACCGGAGCTCATGTAAAGCGCTCCAATACCTTTCAGGTAGAGTTCGCGCTATAGAAATCTGCATAAAAAAAAATAAAACACCGTGCCAGCCTGCCTCAAGCGCTCCTCCCGAGCAGCCCTGCCTGCCGATCACATAATCTCCCCGTGCCTGAATGTGCCCTTGTGTAACGTAACCGGAGCTCATGTAAAGCGCTCCAATACCTTCAGGTAGAGTTCGCGCTATAGAAATCTGCATTAAAAAAAATAAAACACTGTGCCAGCCTGCCTCAAGCGCTCCTCCCGAGCAGCCCTGCCTGCCGATCACATAATCTCCCCGTGCCTGAATGTGCCCTTGGGTAGCGTAACCGGAGCTAATGTAAAGCGCTCCAATACCTTCAGGTCGAGTTCGCGCTATAGAAATCTGCATTAAAAAAAACCACCGTGCCAGCCTGCCTCAAGCGCTCCTCCCGAGCAGCCCTGCCTGCCGATCACATAATCTCCCCGTGCCTGAATGTGCTCTTGTTTAACGTAACCGGAGCTCATGTAAAGCGCTCCAATACCTTCAGGTAGAGTTCGCGCTATAGAAATCTGCATAAAAAAATAAAACACCGTGCCAGCCTGCCTCAAGCGCTCCTCCCAAGCAGCCCTGCCTGCCGATCACATAATCTCCCTGTGCCTGAATGTGCCCTTGTGTAACATAACCGGAGCTCATGTAAAGCGCTCCAATACCTTCAGGTAGAGTTCGCGCTATAGAAATCTGCATTAAAAAAAACACTGTGCCAGCCTGCCTCAAGCGCTCCTCCCGAGCAGCCCTGCCTGCCGCGTCACCTGACCTCAGAGAGGGGCGCTGGCTGCGTGTCTGCTGCTGCGGAAGAGGATCACGCGCCGACAACCACCATATGGGGGGGGAGGGAATCGGCACTCATAAACATCAGTGCAGCTGAAAAAATATGTGTGTCTGTACACGATCGCCAGAAGTTTGCACTCGATCAACATCACACGCTTGGCTTAAACAAGTCACATTAAATAAAAACTCAACACACGCACCTCCTACTTCCCCAGCTCCTTCTTACACAATGTACTGCCTTCGCCCATCCCACCCCTCCTCCACAGTCCTTCATTCACCTACTCATCCTACTAAGAAATATACACGTAACACCACTGCCTCTACCACCCGCTGCCATTTCACATGAAGCCCTGAGCCCCGAGTTTTACCCCACTTCCCCTCTGCACCTCTGCAAGCACTGATGCAGCATGATCGGAGCCAAACCTCTGACTGCAACTTCCACCTCTGCTGTCCGGGCTCGGACCCATGCCAGGTCCAGCGCCTCGCCATGCATGGAGGAAAGCTCCTCTGCCCAGGACCACTCAATGTGCTCCGGTGAGCACAGTCCTGACAAGTACACTGCACCTCCAGCCGGTCGCGGGCAGGCAGACAGGCTCCGCTCACACACACGGTTTGCCTACCTCATAAGAACAAGTGTGCGTACATATCACCAAGTTAAAACAATAACCAGCATGCACTTTTTTTCTAACTTTAACACCGAGCGCGGTGTCCTTTATGCGGGCGCTGCACTCAGTGTTAAAGTGAAAAAAAAACAAAAAAAACAGAGCGCGGTGTCCCTGAAGTGGACGCCGCAAAAACACAAATAAATAAGCAAGAGGCAGAGGCAGACTTTTGGCGCGCATGCGTACGATGTATAGCATTGCGCGCATGTAAGAGTCTAGGTCAGGTAAAATAGAGTGCGAATGCAGCCAGCCAATCAGAGGGGCAAAAAAGCATTTACAAATGCAATAGGACTCGTATTTACGCGAGTCCTATTGCATTGTAAATAAAACTGCGGTCGTCGAAGAAGGCAGGAACAGGAGTGGGGGGGGGGTTGTGGTTGGCAGAGAAGTGACGGACTGCGGGAGGGAACGGGGGGAGGCAGGCGAACAAAACAGTTTTAAAAGTAAAGGGGCCGATAGCTATGGAAGGAGAAAAATGACGAAATGGCCGCCAGGAGGCGGGATTAAGTTGAGGAAAACGAATCAGATTGCAGCATTTATGAATTCGGCCAATCAAAAAGATAGGCGGAAAGTGGGCGGAGCTTCCCCCACTATACTGTATACAGCATCTCTCGACGAGACAGCGCATGCGCTGCCTAGGCGAGACCTAACAATGAACATCTTCCCCTGAACTTCACCCTTTCAGACCTCGACTTGAGCTTGCTTACACTTGGTGAGAAGAACATATCTATAAATAAAACCCCAAGTGAAATTCTGAAGTTATTCAATAGCACCCAAAGTGAGGATCCAGCTCGAACAGATGACCTCTCCTGTTCGCCTGACTTCCCCGTGAATACTGGAATCCTGGAGTCAATGATGCAGCTCTTTGAAAAATCTACAGTAAGCTCAGATCATATCCTATTAACAGCAATCTTAGATTCTCTCACTTCGCAAAAAAGTGGCCTCCTTTTCCCCTAAGACCATTGAGGAAATAAGCCCTAGGACTGAAATGCAGTCTTTTGGGGAGGTAACTACCACTTAAGGTAAGAGCTTAATTCGGACCAGATCATGGCCTTCTCAAGCAGGGAAAGCACACTTGAGAGCTAAGAACAAGGATAATAATAAATCCTGAGGCACTGTTTTATTTGTGCGAAAGTTGTTTTCTGAAGAGTCACAGGCCTGTCAAATACCTGTCCATTCTTCTTAACTTAACTTAACTGTTTCTTCATACTTTTCAATTTTTAAAAAGTATGTATCCTCGGCGGATAAGGATGTTCGATCAACGGAAGCCCTAATTGAGGAGCCGTCTTCCAAAAGAATACAAAGAAAGAAAAAACCAAAGCGTAGAATTGCTAGAAAAAAACAAAGTGGATAAGTTTCAATTTAAAGGTTGATAGCAATAGAAGCAATGAAATTCAACTCCCCACCGCTGTAGAAGAAAGTCTTGGCCAACTTTCGGATGTCCCTGAATCCCATTCTATAGGTACCGCAACCGTCACTAAGCGACCCTTAAACCCACAGGCCTTCGAATTTAGAGCTTGTCATCATACCTCTAAGGAAGTTGCATCCTTGCCAGAAGCTCCCTTGGCATACACCATTTCTGAGAAAACAAGTATAGGAATAGAAGAATCTCCCCCTCCTCGGTGCTCTTCAATAATTGAAATAAAAGACCTTTTTTCAAATAACAACAGCCCTTTGAATAGACAAAGGTTATTAGATCTTCTGCATATATTAACCCAATTCCAATCACTTCCTTCTGCAGAATTAAAATTGCTTTACTTTCCAGAAAAGCAAGACCTCTCCATTGCTCACGTAGAATTCTGGTCAAACCTGATTCCCTCGATAATTTTAAGAGAAAGCGATACCTTACATAACAAGCATTTGCAATGCAATAGGTCTTGCATTTGCGAGAGTTAGAGCTAATGGCGTTGTAAATGACAATGTCTTTTATCTATGTGTTTTGGTTTGGAGTGGATGTATGTGGTTTGGAGTGGAATTATGTGAGTTGAATTGGAATTGTTAGTTTTGGAATTGTGTGGGGTGGAATTGTGTGGCGAGTAGTGTATTTGTGTAGTGGAATTATGCGATAAAGGGGAATAGATAGGGGTGAGAGCTGCACAGAATAGATAGAAAGGAAGACCAAGAGGGATAGGTAGTTAGTGCAGGAAGTGGTGAATAAACTTTATAAAAAGGAGCAATTGTGACATTGGAGAGCTAAGAGAAAAGTTTCTGTGGAATACTAGTGCAAGGGGTAATTCAAAAGGTGAGAAATCCACAGGCAGATGTGTCCATCAGAAAAAGGAGCGCCTGTCTACTCAGAAGAGACCCCAAGAAGAGCAGGAGAGTGTGGGATTGAGGGATGGAAACCTTGAAAATGCACGGGAAAGAAACTGTGCTCGAAGACTTGAAGTCAACCCCATGAGAGAGGCGGGTAGAGTGTGTGCCAGAGGTAGAGCTATTGGCGTTGTAAATGACAATGTCTTTTACCCATGTGTTATGGATGGAGTGGATGTATGTGGTGTGGAGTGGAATTATGTGGTTTGGATTGGAATTGTTAACTGTAGAATTGTGTGGCATGGAGTAGTGTGGTGTGGAGTGGATTTGTGTAGTGAAATTATGTGGCATGGTGTGCAGTGTAAATATGTGGATAGAAATTATGTGGTATGGAGTGTAATTATGTGGATTGGTATGTTGTGGAGTGTTATGTCATGGAGTATAATTATGTGGTGTGCTGCCGAATTGTGTGGCATGATGTGGAATTTTGTGGTGTGTATTGAATGTATGTGGTCTGTTGTGTAATTGTGCAGGTGAGTTGAATTATGTGGTTTGTTGTCGAATTATGAGGTGTGGAATAGAAATGTGTGGAGTTGAATTGTGTGGCGTGGAACTGTGTGGCTTTGAGGGAAATCCCAACTTTATTTTACAGAAGGTGAAATAGGTTTACCAGAAAGTGAAAATAATGTTAAGAATTATGGAATCATAAGAGGAATAGGAGATTTTTTACTGAAAATTGGTTTACGTTGTATTAAAAGACAAGAGGGTTTGCTACTGGGGAAGTGAAGATTACACAGTTTCATACACCAGTTTATCATGTTTCTCCCCTTGTACATGTGGTAATATATTAACAATGTGTTTGACTGACTATCTATTATAATAACAACAACATCTTTTGTAGAGAGATGTACATAGTCAGCACATCGAGATTTAAGCACTGTATTGTCTAAGCTCTGAAGTGGTCTGGTTAAATAGGATGATATTGAGATGCGACCTGAAAAAACTTAGTAATCAAAATACATTTGATGTGGCATGATTTCAGAGCATGAAAGATGCCCATTTTTTGCATGAATAAACCAGCCCTAAACGGGATCACAGGTATATGGTTGAGTTGTTAGTCAATTTCAATTTAAGATGTGTTGAGCATATCAGGAAAGCACAGAATTGATGCATACTTATAACTCTTCGTCCCTCCTTCTAAAGAACAAACAGAAACTGACACTAATGACCTAGTATTTTAGACTATATTGCCGATTCAGAAACACTGTACTCATTTTAGGTGAGATACAAATTGATTTTACTCTTCCGGATGCAATTGAAATAGATAACCTAACCATGCCCAGGGGCCGATTATGGCCTGCAATTGGTTCACTTTTGTTAGCATTTTTTGCACACTTGGTGTGGTTGAATGACTGTTGCGTCACACTGATCTTGGGGAGGTACTTGGTAAATGCATGTGGGCTAATATAGATTTATAGATGGACGATACACTATTGCATGATAGAATGAATATGAAAGCATACCCTGAACTTGAGGAGGGATCATGAATCTGTAAACTCATTTAGTGCCCCATGTGGCTTAAACTCCTCACGTTAGACTGGTGATCATATTATGGTGATGGAGTGAATTTTTCTTTGTTAAGATTTGGAATAAGAGTTTGTAAGGTAGTGTGTACTTTCTAGCCCGGAGGACGTCAATGACGAAACAGATATTGGCTAGAGAAAACTAGATACTGTTAAATAAAGAGGACTTGTGCAACAACATATTTTGGACCTTGTATTTATATGCCTTGAGGGAGCACTCAAGGGACTTATATAAAGTTGTGGTTTCTCCCACTGGATGAGTGAACTGGCGGCCACCTTTTCCCTTTGGAGCATTAACTTTTCAATTAATAAGGACAGCGGTTGACTATAATAGAGAAGTGTGCACCTACATTTACCTAGCCACCACCTTTTAGTAGCAATCATACCAAGGTAGTTGGTATCCATCATTAGGCAGGTCTTATCCACATAAGCACAGAGTGAAGCCTGCAGTGACATGATTGTAGCAAAACTCTGGCCCTTATGCATGACACTCTGGTGGGGTATCTAAGGTCACACTCTAAATATACCACAACAATGCCCAGCAAGCTGGCTAGCCTATTGCCTAACCGAATTCCTGGGTATCATACCAGTATTATGAAGAGTACCAATTAGTACAAACAAAACACAAAGCGTTAATGCCAGAATACCAGCGGTAACGCAGGCATCATACTGGTAAAGGTCCCCGATTCTACCAACCAGTAATGTAAGCCTCACACACTGAAAGTATTTATTTTTTGCACTGATGTCACTGGAACCTATACTAGTAATGCATAAAAGTCATACACACGGGTAAAGCAAGACTCGCATGGCATCAACATAGGAATCACAGTAAAAGGTAAAGGAGCACTGCTTAATCTTACCCAAGCAAGCACCGCACGCTAGAATGAGGGGACAGGTGCCAGAAACTATGTGTATTCGGGGGTTAGGGTTGGAGAGACAGGGCTCTGCATGGATAGAAAGCAGGGACTGGACGGGCGTGAAAAGAGCAGCTTTGAGAGGAGATGGATGGATCATAAGAGGGATGAATTTGCGCATTTCTTTGTTACTGTCATTACGAAGTGAGGCATCCATTTCTCCACAGAGTCAGTAATCTCTGCCGATTTTGGGTTACCGTTGACTATGAATGCAGGCGGCATATCTACTGTGACGCTGAGGGAGCCGCCTGCATGTGAGGGAAGATGGTATTGTTGTTTTTAGGGCCCTCGTTCCTGAAGTTGCCTAGAACAGTGTTTGTTTACATTAGCAGCTGTGAATGGCTTCCCACTGTGCTCTGTGGATGACAAATGCTTCCTGCAATCAGGAGAGAATTATACCGAGTCCGCGGACTTGGAGGCACAGTGACCAAAGCTGGCTCACAAGGTTTTGTGCATTTACGAGTGAAGCATGATTTTCCTTGCTGTGAGTAAAAGCAGCTGGCTCTGTTAATCATTCACGCTTCATTTCTTTTTTTACCCGACTTTCCTTTCCGAGAGGCTTCAGAGGCAGGCATGGCTCACCGAGTCACTCTTGGTCTGTCATTGCTGAAGTATTTCTTGTGTCAGAGTGTTTATTCTTAAATGCATGATGACAAGAGGAGCAGAAAAGATTCATTCTGTTTCTCTCGTTAGGCCACGGCAGCATTTTGCGAGCTGCTGCAGGGTGTGAGCACCCTGAAGAGCATGCTACAGCAGCCGCGTTCAGTGCCCAGGCTGATGCCCCGTAGATGCAGAGGCCCCAGAGATGAGATGGGGGCTCGCTCCTGCAGACAGCTCGACACCCCGAGGAAGCCTGCAAAGGACAGGTTCCATTCGCGCTCCGACGTGGACATGGCCAGTCCGGGGTGGATTCACAGTTGCGAAGGCTCATCTGTTGCTCACTGTAGCAGAGGGCAGGCAAGTCAGCTGCGCCCTGAAAAATGAATGGACTCTTGCGGAGCCAGAGCATGCTAACAGCCTGCTTCCTATAGAGCCGTGGTACTCATAGTACGGCCGCGGGCCGCCAGCGGCCCATGGACCTTGCCTTGCAGTTTCCACGGCTGGCAGTAAACACAGAAGATGACCGCAGGAGCATACCTAGTTGTCGTGTTCTAATGAATGCACAGGAGTCAGGTAGGTGGTATGCTTCTTTTATTGTGTGTTCTTTGTTCCCCAGCTTCACGTCCCACGTCTGCTCTCGTCCCCTGTCCTCTCTGTGAATGCCCTTCCCCACTCCCTTGACCGGAAGTGGTGTCCAGTTCTGATCCCCTCCCCACCAGTCGGGTACAGGGTCCTAGTGCCCTTGTGCCCAGGTCATGACACTAGTGAATACCTATTAAATAGGAATTCACTAGTATGCTCCTGCCGCCATCTTCTGTGTTTACTGCCGGCCTCTGTGACGTCAGGGCACCTTCGGAATGCTGCCCAAACGGCACTTTAAAAGTCAGCTGTAAGCGCTTTCACAGCTGACTTTTAAAAGGGCCTTTTGGGAAGCTTCCTAGTTTGGACAAAGACAGATAGAGGCGCAGAGACAGATAGAGGCGCAGAGACAGATAGAGACAGAGACAGGGACAGACAGACAGACAGAGATAGAGACAGGGACAGACAGAGACAGGGACAGAGATAGAGACAGGGACAGAGATAGAGACAGGGACAGACAGAGACAGGGACAGAGATAGAGACAGAGATAGGGACAGACAGAGACAGGGACAGACAGAGACAGGGACAGACAGATAGAGACAGAGACAGGGACAGACAGACAGATAGAGACAGGGACAAACAGAGACAGGGACAGACAGATAGAGACAGAGACAGGGACAGACAGAGACAGAGACAGGGACAGACAGATGGAGACAGGGACAGACAGACAGGGACAGAAAGAGACAGGGACAGACAGATAGAGACAGGGACAGACAGGGATAGATAGAGACAGAGACAGGGACAGCCAGAGACAGGGACAGGCAGAGACAGGGACAGACAGAGACAGGCATAGACAGATAGAGACAGGGACAGACAGAGACAGGGACAGACACAGACAGAGACAGGGACAGACAGAGACAGGGACAGACAGATAGAGATGGAGACAGATAGAGAGAGACAGAGACAGATAGAGACATAGATAGAGACATAGATAGAGACATAGACAGATATAGACATAGACAGATAGAGACATAGAGAGATAGAGAGATAGAAGATAGAGAGATAGAAGATAGAGAGAGATAGAAGATAGATACATAGAGATAGAGACAGAGATAGAGACATAGAGATAGAGACATAGAGATAGAGACATAGAGATTGTTGGAAATGGGGGTCTCTAGTTGGCAATGGCTGGTGCCACTGTCCAAATAGGGACCCTTCTCCCCAAGTCAGGGCAAGTGGGCTACCCCCTTCGATAACCCCTGCTCAACCCTGTGGTAACGTAGCACGAGCAGTTAGGCCTATCTCAGAGGCAGTGTGTGAAGCATTTACAACCATGCACAATAAGGCAGTAACGACACCACAAAAGGACACAACTCAGGTAGATATAGGAAAAATAGTATCTTTATCTAAGGTTTGGTACGAGACTCTCAGAAGCGTTTTAACCAGTCATCAGGCATGTAAATCATTAGGGACTTTAAACCAGGGCAATACGTGTTCACCAGGACGTGGCACTGACTGAGTTCAAGGCCTGGGTCTACGCGACCCGTTGCGCAACCGATACCTGCCGTTGGACGGGGACCCAGAACGTAGCTTCTCGAAGAAGCGGAGACGGTGACAGGCGGACTCCCAGCGACCACAGTTCTCGATGGCAGTGGTCCGCAAAGTTCACTCGCAGCGATTCGGGCACTCCGGTACAGGCGGGCCCTCAGCGGCAGCAGCACGCGGCTGCGGCGGCCCGTGCTGGTGGTGGCGATGACTCTCGTCGTGCAGCTCCGTGGTGGGCTCGCGGCGGCAGCAGCGCTCTCCTAGTTGCGGCGGCCCACAGGACGATTCACGATGGTGCAAGGTTGACAACGACGTGGGCACTCAGCGGCAGCAGCTCTCTCTTAGCTGCGGCGGCCCACAGGACAAATCCCAATGATGCAAAGTTAGCAAGGGTGCGAGCACGCCGCGGCGGCAGCTCTCTCTTAGCTGCGGCGGCTCACAGGACAAATTACGAGGATGTAAAGTTAACCAGGGTGCGAGCACTCAGCGGCGGCAGCTCTCTCTTAGCTGCGGCGGCTCACAGGTCAAATCACGATGATGCACAGTTAGCAAGGGTGCGAGCACTATGCGGCAGCAACTCTCTCTTAGTTGCGGCGGCTCACAGGACAATTCACGAGGATGCACCGTTAGCAGGGGTGCGAGCACTCAGCGGCGGCAGCTCCCTCTTAGCTGCGGCGGCTCAAAGGACAATCCACGATGTGGCACAATTAACACGAGTGCGGGCATCCAGCGGCGGCAGCTCTCTTAGCTGCGGCGGCCCACACAGTCTCAGCGCAGGTTCTGCAGATTCAAATTCAGGCGGGCACTCAGGGGCGGCAGCTCTCTCTTAGCTGCGGCGGCCCACACAGTTTCAGCGCAGGTTCTGCAGATTCAAATTCAGGCGGGCCCTCAGCGGCGGCCCACACACAGAGTTCACAAAGGTTACCAGTCCGCGTTCCTCACAGTAGAACTAGAGGTTCCGGATTACTCGACGGAGGCCTCACCTGCAAGTAGAATTCCTAGCGAAGGAATTCGGGCGGGTGATGGGGTGAAGTCTAATGTCCCTGAGACTTCAGCAGGAGGCGCTCTCAATTCAGGCCCTTGGGTAGTTTCTTCAGCAAGCTTGGTGAAAGTTTCAAAGTCCTTTCCTCTGTCCGCTCGGACAGAGTTTCGTCTTGACATCCAGAAGGAACACACCTCAAACAGGATTCAGCGCAGCGCTTTATACCTAGAAAGTCTTTGTTCTCTGCAGTCACAAATCACTGCATCCAGTCAGAACCAGTTCGGTGGGGTCGGGGAGCACTTGGTTTACGAGGCGACATCCTGCCCTTTGGGAATCTGGGGGTCTTCTATCAGACGCCCAGTGATAGATGGAGCCATTATTCACCTTGCCAGGCACGGCCCTGCTCGGATCAAAGAGTCACCCCTCCCCATACTCTAAATGCCGATCTCTCTCTCCGGCCAGGTCTGACCCAGCTGGCCCTGCTGCTCCAAAACCAGACGGCCAATACACACGATAGCAAAAGCCTACAGAAAAGCTTCAGACCAGAAAATACCTCGTTTCTAGTAGAGGCATTTTCGAACACGGGCTACGCTAATAATCCTTACTAAAAGATGCATCTCCATGTTCTGAGCTTACACATATCAAATTCGACGTTCCTATCAGGTTCCTGGGGGCAGGGAGGATTAAGGCATGCAATACTCAGCCTGCACATTCTGACCTATGAGAACGGGTGGCCTTGCAATAGCGAACAGTGAAATGGAGGGTAACTCGCTATTAGAACATGCTACACAGACATACTTTCAAAGCTGCTTCGGTGGGTAGCGCAAATCAGTGCTGCCGGCCCACCAGCAGTATTTGGTCTATCAGCCCTGGGCACACGCAGTGCACTGATACTAGGGACTGACAGGTAAACCAAACGAGCCAATTATGATTATTCCAATTCATACAGTTATCTTTACACAGGGAGCATTCGCGCTGTGTCACTGATTGGCAGTGGCACAGCGCCCAGAGCATCGAAATCCAGCCAACATAAAAGGTCAGAAGGGAAAAGAGGAAGGGAGACCCGCGCCAATGATGCCAGGTCTAACAGAGATAGAGACAGATAGAGAAGAGATAGAGAGAGAGAGAGAGAGAGAGACATAGAGAGAGAGATAGAGATAGCTAGAGAGAGATAGAGAGAGAGATAGAGATAGCTAGAGACAGATAGAGAGAGAGATAGAGAGAGAGATAGAGATAGCTAGAGAGAGATAGAGAGAGAGAGATAGAGAGAGATAGAGAGAGAGAGATAGAGAGATAGAGATAGAGCGAGATAGAGAAAGATAGAAAGAGATAGAGATAGAGATAGATAGAGATAGAGAGACAGATAGATAGATAGATGTGCGTATGCCGAGTCTGGTGGCTCAGTGGACGAATGCGTCCGCTGCAGGGGCCTGTGCTCAACCTCATGGTCACAGTTTTTTTTTCTTGCTCTAGCGCCGCCCCCCCTCCCCCACTGACCCCGCCCCCACCGGTGCAGCCCTCGGCCACAAACCACACTGTAAATTTGGCCCCCGAGAGAAAGTTTTTGAGTACCCATGCTATAGAGCCCTCTCCTATCCTCCTGCAATGTCTAAGAACTAAGACACACACTAGCCACGCCTCCACCCTGAATGTTTTTGTCAGCCAAGCACGTGCCTCTTCAAAACTAAACACACCACTTGTTGACTCCATGACTGTTGTGTGATGACACGCTGTAGTTCAGCAGTTACCAGAATGGACTCTGTGGATTTGTCATTTAGAGGCCGGAAACTTAAAGCAGCAGTGTTGGAACTGCTAGCCCCTCTTCAGTGTCTACGCCTTTGCTTCCTGGTTCTCACGCTGCATGTGTATGTACACCAGTGTCTCCATGGACGCACTGACGTCACAGCACGGAGTGACAAAACATTAAGATGGCTGTCCCATCAATGTAAAGGTGGCGTAACGGCTAGAACGGCCAACTTTTAAACTGGAGCACCGGGTTCGAGTCTCTGCGGGATGCTCAACATTATGTGTGATTGCTAAGAAGAAAATAAAAATAAAGATCAAGCTCGGGTGCCGCGCTTTATAAAAAAACAGAGAAAATAACAAGTGATCCAGCGCTACACCTAATAAGGGATCAATACTCAAGAACCTTACATTCAAATGGCCCATACACATTCACCCAACTCATGAAATCCCTGATGCGCAGGGGTCAAGTTTTAATGACGTGCACAATTGTTTTCTTTTACAGGTTCATATCTAACATTTCTAAATACCTAACTGAAACCGTAGATCAACTCTCTTTCTTCTGGTCGACGGACCAATTAGTTGAGTAGTTGATGGTAATAATAGTACTATCTAACTATCTAGTTGGCTAAATAATCACAGACTCTCGGTAAGATAATAAAGTTTATCGCAAAATAATATGTAAAAATTAATGCTCATCGCTTACAGGTCACAATGCAAACAAAGAAATTCCACAAAGAGGGAGAGAAAAAACATCAGCAGAAAAAAAAAATGCAAGCAGTGTCAGACTCATCAAATGAACGATATGCAAATGAAGGATTGGATAGATGAAGAGACATAAGCTTCAGAGACAAAAATACATTTGCAAATGATTATGCAAAGTACAAATCATGAAGATATACTAACCCAAAGGATCAGAGAAATACCAACCCCCTGGCCAAAGAGGTAGTGGGGGTCCCCTGAAATAGAGTCAGGGAACAAAGATTTTCAGGATAACAGGAAATGGGATAAATACAGGATCAGCTAGGCCTCTCTGCAAACCGACGACCAGCGACGAATCACCCCTCTATCTCTCCTCTCTCTGCTCAGTTCCGCACTGCATCAGGGTCAGCTCAAACTCCCCTCTCAAACCACACCCCTAAAGGCACCCCAGTTATACCCTAAAACCTACATGTCGAACCCACAATAGTTGAAACAATTTTTAAAACTCAGCTTCTCTTTGAATGGTTTAGGGGGTGTTCAATCACACCACCATGATCACATTCATAATTCTACAGTCTTCTTTGTTTTTATATCGTTCTCATTACGTGATCTTCGACTTGTGAATACACGTTCCTTTTTTCATAACACATGTAACAATTTCATCGTTCACATGAGTCCTTTTCGCTGTGTCCGCGGAAGAAGTTTATACACTGACTTTGGGTCCCACGGCCAGTCTCGTCTCTTGGCAGACAAACAATGTTTTTCGTAGCTGTTTCAACATTGGCTTTCCGCACTCTTCTGCAGCGCTCAGCTTTTCTGTCTATTTATTGGGTTATTCATGCTTTTCTCCAGCCCCCATCCACCATGTCAACTTTAGGAAAAAATGCAGGCCCATTCAGTTCACTATGACGAATAAAACATAGACATTTATTATTTACATGGAAATGCACTTTTCACTGTTTACCACCCACCTTTGCACTATCCCATGTTATGTTATGTTATGTTATGTTAAAAGCATTTATCAAGCGCACGTTCACCAAACGGTTTCTTGGCGCTGGGAGAGTGAAAAGGTGGCATCAGGGGTGGATGGCTTAGGTTCCATACGCCTGTGCGAACAACCAGGTCTTCAGCTGTTTTCTGAATAAGGTAAGAGAGGTTAAGGACCTCATCTCCATAGGGAGCGAGTTCCAGAACAGAGGGGCTAAGACCATAAATCTGGAACCTCCGTGTTTCTTGCGTTTAAAAGTAGGAGTGACCAGTAGATTCTGATGGGAGGATCGCAGATTGCGAGAGGGGACATAGCGAAGAATCTTAGAAGCAATAAAAGCTGGACTGTTGCCATGAAGAGCTTTAAAAATAGTACATCCTAGCTTGAATGCACTGCGCTTGGCCACTGGAAGCCAATGGAGGCTTTTCATCAGTGGCTTGACATGATGCCATTTAGGTTGCGAAAAAATCAGTCTGGCGGCTTGATTCTGGACCAGCTGAAGGCGTCTTAATTGGTAAGCTGGGATGCCAACATAAAGTGAATTGGCATAGTCCAGGCGGGAGATAACCAATGCCAGAACAACTAAGGTCAAGGCTTCCCTGGACAGGAATTTGCTGATCTTCTTTATTCTCCGTAGTTGGAAGAAACCAGCGGAGATGACGGCGCCGATCTGAGCTTTCATGGTCAGATCGTTGCTTATCACTATACCCAGACTTTTGACTGAGCTGGCCGGTAGAGGGGGACTACCCAGGGTGGACGGCCAAAAGTTGGATTTCCATGGGTTGGCAGACTCTCCAGTAAGGATAAGCTCAGTTTTGTCGGGGTTAAGCTTTAATTGATTGTTATTCATCCATTCACTTATAAAAATCATCGTGTCTTGAAAATGAGACACAGAGGATGATGAGAGATTGATGTCAAAGACCAATTGAAGGTCGTCCGCATAATTATATGTTCCCACTTTCCTTTCTCGCAAGGAAGAGATTAAAGGAAGTAGGTACAAATTAAAAAGGAGCGGAGAAAGAGAGGAGCCCTGGGGAACCCCACAAGTCAGTTCTATCTTGGTAGAGGAAAAATTGCCAAGACGCACCGCTTGGAACCGGTCTCTGAGGAAGGAAGAGAGCCACTTTAGAGCCAGGCCCTGGATCCCGGCCTTGTTGACACGATCGATCAGAATGTTATGGTCGACCGTGTCAAATGCTGCAGACAGGTCCAGGAGTACCAAGGCCTGGGTGAGGCCTCTATCTGCCCCCCCTCTGAGTTCGTCTAGGACTGTCAAAATGACTGACTCAGTAGAATGGGCGGGTCGGAACCCAGCCTGGTGAGGGTCCAGAACATGAGACTGTTCAACAAAGAGACTAAGTTGGCTTGACACATGAGCTTCTAAAACCTTTCCAAGGTAGGGTAGCAGCGAGATGGGGCGGTAGTTGCTAAGAATGGAAGGATCCGCACCCGGTTTCTTTAAAATGGGGATAATTTCCGCGCTTTTAAAGAGGTTGGGGACTATGCCAAGCTTGAGTGAGTTATTAAGAAGCAAAAGTGGGGGGTCCGGACATCTGGCGAAGACTTCCTGAAGAACATGAGGGGGGCAACAATCAGTCGGAGAGCCTGATCCGACCTTTTTTAGTAGACCCAGGAAGATCTCATGAGAGATGAGGGGAATCTGAGCCAGTTGAAATGGGCTCTTGTAGGTATCGGAGGCAACTATGGGAGAGATGGGAATAGGGATACTGGCCTTGATTGTCACAATTTTCTCCATAAAAAATAGGTTGAGGGAATCACACAAGGACTGTGAAGGGGCTGATTTAGGCGTGACTCTATCTAATGTAGACAGCGCATTTACTATAGAAAAGATTTATTTGCTGAGTTAAGAATCTTATTCGAAAAGTAGTCTGCCTTAGTTTGAGTAATAGACTTCTTGTATTCTTTCAGTAAAGTAGAGTATATTATCTTTTCTTCTTCACAATACTGGTGTCTCCACCTGCGTTCAGCTTTACACAGCACCAGCTTCTTAGTTTTGAGGTCATCAGAGAACCATCGCTGCGCATCATGAGATCTCACAGTTTTAATGGTTTTCATAGGAGCAACACAATCACAGGCGGATTCGAGCCAAGTCTTGATACTCTCTGCCTGAGTTTGAAACGGCTCCAGCAGAGGCGGGGCTGAAGTGGTTAATATTTTCTTAGCAAAGCTTTAAGCGAAAGCGGCATTTATTTATTATTATTCTTAAAGTAAGATGCAAGATGCGAAATGCGGCCTAGTTCTTTCATGCATTAGTTCACATTAGTGCACGCATGCGCAAATCGGTTTCCCATGTATTTTATGTGATTTGTATGTTAATTTCCACTGCACACTGTTAGTAAGTATTACAAGGGTGTCAATTTGAGCAGTTTTCTTTTTGAAAAACCCTGCTCCATCACAAGCACGAAACATCAGCGTTTATCGTGTACTAACTGGGTTCAAGCCTCTGCGGGATGCTCAACATCGCTTGATTGCTAAGTAAAAAATAAAGATGAAGCGCAGTGTAAAAAATATATAAAATAAGAAGCAAAACATAAAATAAGCACGAAACACCAGCGTTTGTTGTGTACTTTAAGACTGCTTTCCTACTCCATCGCTAAGCAGTAAATAAAAGGAGTAGTCCCCAAATGAACATATGAGCACCTACAGTGAAAGGGGACTGTAGTTGGCCGGTGCTCCCGAGACAAATACAGTAGTGATGTATCGGGAGCACCGACCAATGAGGAGCCAGCAAAGAACACTGACACAGGAGTAAACCTATGTTGAGCAGCAGGTGGGATTGCATGCTGATTACACTCCAATATTAAATACAAAGGTCTTGCATACAGCGCATGCGCGCTGATGCTTGACTTAAAAATGGTTATGCCATTTGCAGTATTCCTCATTCAATCTTGATGAGCTCCCTTTGTTTTATCTCCAACATTGAATTTCCTAAGCAGGTCTATTCAGCAATCGCAATTGATCGCTCCTATTCTAAGTCTTACTCAGATTCTCTTACTATACGTTTTAATCCGAATGGAAGACAAACTAGAAACCAGAGTCCGCGATCTGCTTTAGGCAAAAACGAGGGTACGGGACTTCTTTGTCCTTGCTTGTGAGTACAATCAATGAAAGCAAAGCTGAGAAATCTTCCAAACTCCTATTTTGGCAACAGTCTTAAAATACTATCCTGGAATATGGCTGGCTTTTGTGAAGGAAAAATTACCTCTCTACTAGACCTGAACCCCTTGATCATCTGTCTCCAGGAAACATGGCTCATAAAAAATGCAATTCTTGATTCATACTATATTATATATGTTTCTGCTGAATCTGTATTGAAAGGTCAAGCAAAAGGAAGCCGGGCTATCCCATTATCTATTAACTTTTATTGTGAATTCAAGATCATCACACTGCCCTTAAGCAGCTTATCAGAATAACTCTCCCTAATTCTCCATGTAAGCAATATAATTCTTTTTTCCTTTTCAATGCTTATATTTCCCCGGGTCAGCAAAACAATAGAACCTTGAGTCGACTATTTGATTTGGTAATCTAGCCCAAATGGAGGAAACAATTGCAGCATGCTTTTGTTGGTGGATGTTAATGTGAAAATCTCCTCCGCTTTTCTATATCGATTTGGGATAAAGACCTAGAAGGATGCTGGAATATTCCAGAGGCCTCCTTCCCCCCGGCAGTCAAAGCAGATACGCGCAGGAGACTTCTTCTTGATTCTCTCCTGAGAATTAATGCATCAATAATGAACAGGAGATTGGATCCGTATATCCAGCAGCCCCCACAAGAGGAGGAAAATCTGATGCTTTCATTATAGATTAAACAATAGCTAGTTATGACTTATTCTCATCATGTCTTGCTGTGGAAGTTCTTCCCCTTCAAGGGAGTGATCATGCTACTTTTCACATGGCCTTTCGCTTAAGGCTACAAGAAACAGCAAAGTAGTCCTTAATTCCTGGCAGTAGCAAAGGTGCCTATGACGTGTGGCATGGAAAGCTATATTGCGACTCCAGGAGGATGAACTATCTAAATGTAACTATCCTTTCCCGACAGATCTCGCATTTGGCATACCCAACTGACCAATATGAATCTTTCATAAAAAGTAGTTGTAAATAAGATACAAACTTATAACACTTTGATAAAAAAGAAAAAAGCATTGTACTCATTTACAACATGCAAAATACTCCACTAGTAGAAAGAAAAAAATTCAAACTCTACAGAAAAAAAGGAAAAGAAAAAGGAAATCTTTATGTCTAGTAAAAATTGGATTGTCTTACAGCAGGCGGCTTCAAAGAAGGATGCCAAACGGTTCTGATCTCTTATTGCCAATTCAAGTGGCACCAGAAAGCTGTTGTGTATTGTTTCTATCCCTGTACCAGTCTGGATCGATTACATATCGCATCTTTATAGAGAAAATGTAACGATTGAAATCAATTGAACAGCGTCACTTGTTTCTCAGATAGTAATGAATATCCCAGAGGACCTCTCCCCTCTGACACAAAATGTGGCAATTGCAAAGATAAAAGCAGGAGCTTCTTTAGCAATGGGTCCCGACAGAATTCCAGTAAAAGCTCTAAAAAGGGACCCCGAGGCATAGGGAGAAGTTTTAGTTCCTCTTTTCAAGTACTGCTTTAAACTGGTCACGTTCCAAATTTCTGGAAAGGTAGCATCATAATTCCTCTACATAAAAAAGGTTCATGCTCCCTACCCAGCAATTTCCGACAGATCGCTCTCCTAGATGCAACAGGGGAAATCTTCGCGGCAAGCATTTTCAGAACAGCTGCAAGACTGGGCATTTGCTAAAGGGATAATACCGCAAGAACATGCTGGATTCTGTTCCAAATACTCTGCTACAGATAATATTGCGATTGTACTAACTCTAATTGATAAATATGTCATTGGGAACTCACAGACCTTGTACACTGCTTTTAGTGGCTTCTCCACAGCCTTTGATAATGTAGACAGGCCTACTCTTTGGAAAAAACTATTAGAACTGGGAATTCCTTAAAATGTACTAAGAGTGATAATAGCTCTTCGCTCCTGGACTTGGTGCAGAGTGTTGATGGGTGGAAACAAAGGGCTTAACCCCAAAATTCATACTGGGAATGGGTCAAAACAGGGATGTCCTCTAGCTCCTCTTCTTTTCTATATCTACTTAGGTGATCTTCTTGCCCAATTCTCATATATAAGAAACGTTTCCCTGCTGCTGTGCTGCATATGATCTTTATGTACTAATGTATGCTGACGATGTAGTTCTATTTGACTTACCTCCACTTGGATTGCAACGAAGTCTGAGCACCCAGAAGAGCTATGTCATGCAGAATGTTGTAAATATTAATATATCTAAAATGAATGTCTTATGTTTTTAAGGAAAGGAAAGTGTGTTGTCCCTTTCCCTAGAAAATTGGAGGAAATAATGTGGAAAATAGTAAAGCATACACATACCTTGGTAGAATGTTCTCCCAGAATTTGGATTGTAAACTGACCCTTTCTCTCTTAGGAAGTAGGGCTCTTGCACGTGTTAGTGCTCTGAGCAAATTTTACATAGCTTCTGGTAGGAGACATTTTAATTATTTATTGGAAACTTTTAAAGTTAAGATTCCTCTCACACTCACCTGCAAACTAGAATACATTCCTTTTAAGAAATGGTCCTTTTTATACATATATAAAGGGAAAGCCCTGCGCAAGCTCACAACTGTTAGTAAAGCTACCCCAGTCCAGGTGTTGCGACTAGAACTAGCATTATCAAGCTCTGTTGCTTTTGCTATGGCTAGCATAGTCCGCTGGGCCTACAGTTTGTTTCATGCTTCGGAAGGCACACTCAGAGATCTGTTAAAATTAAAGTCTTTCTCAGCTCCTCTCGAAAATTATACGATTAATAAGAATCTCAGGTCTGCGACGGAAAAACTAAACTGTAACTTAGAATACCTTCAAACATGGTCACTGAGACTCTTTGTAAAAAATGCAATCCAAAGATTCAGTTTTATGGAGGATAGTAATCGTTGCAAGTCACTAAAGCTGTTTTCTTCCTTACCACACAACATTAACATTATGCATCCCTAACTGTATCTTTCTTTTTCACTTAACCATGAAGTTAGGCGGGTCATTTTAGCACTCTTCTGAGGCATCCTTCCTCTGAAAGCTAATTGACCATCATTGGCCCTCTGAATAATGAGACTGATTTATGTAATTCATGTAGAAGATGGTTCCAAGACTTAAATCATGTTTTAATTATTTGCTCATCAATTGTAATACCTCGTATCCGCTATATACTGCCTTTAAATTTTTAATTTAATGTAACAAATTGGGACGATCTGACTAACTTAATTCTGTGTCCACCAAAAGAGTTTGTTTTTTAATATGTTTATACATTTTTTAACTCATTTTATAAACTTTTTTAAATGTATTGATTTTGTTTTTATGAGGCAGATCCAAGTGTTGTAATATTCTAGTTGTTGATCTCAGCAGAGGTCTATATAAAATAAATGAATTGATTGGTTACAAAACTAGTTTCTAGAGATGCCAAAAAGGGATGGGTGTGAGAGTTATCATAGGTTCACAGGAAACAGTGTTTTGATATTACTGATGTTGAGAGGGTTAAAGACAGATCCACCACTACCCAGATGCCAAAATTCCCACCAGCGCAGCTAGACGGTGGAATAGGGGGAAGGAGTTCTGAGTTTGGTACCTTGTCATTGTAACATCTTGCCTTTAGTTGCCATGCTGATGTGTGGACAAAATGTAGAACCTGGATTGGAGAATGTTGGGATGTGTAGAATGATGCAGTGCAGTTACCTGCAGGCAGCTGTGGTGGCTGGGATGTTTCTGTACAATGGAGTACTTCAATAATTCCCTTTATACTACTCTACTTCTGAAAGTCCTACTTCTTCACACTGAGCCATTAAAATCCTTGTAAACTTGTGGGGTTTAACTTCCAGTGTTTTCAAAGCCCCTGCGATAGAGTACACACAAATACCCTAATGTCCAAAAAGATTACATACAGAGATTTTAGGCTCAGAAGAAGCAGGATGTTTTCAGAAGACATGAAAGACCTAAAGCTATGTACGGAGCAGACAAAGGTCTGGATTTAAGTAAAGAAAAGCGGGAAAGGAGTCAAACCTGTGGCATACTCCATTTAACGAGGCTAGAAGTATTGGTGGGTAAAGTTGAATTTTTTCATGTTGCATGCATACTTTCCATGGAAACAAGGGGCTCTAAGTGTGAATTTGAGGGTGGTGTCCACATGAAGGTCAGGATTCTCACGAGTCTTTTGATCGTAAAATCTCCATTCACTATCTGCGTGAATTAGGGGCCAAATGAATATTCACCTAGCGACTGACCACAGACCAGAAAGTGTAAGGGCACACTGGGCATTACTAATATAGCGTTGATGCTCTGCTATATGGTATGAGGAGGCGTAAGAAAAACAAGACATTTTGCAAGCTACACATAGCTAAACTATGAGGATATATGCAAGTTTATACGTATTTAATTGAAATTACGCACTGTCCTGTTTAGGAGACAGTTCTATTACGGACATGGATGATAAAACATAGATGATTCCTTCCAAGCCTAGACTTTGAGCACGTGATTTGTGCAACAAGAGTAGTGAATGACTGACAGTGATGAAACCTGCTGGTGGTTCTCAGGTGATTGGTGGTCTTGTGTCACTGTCATCCATTTCAATGCTGAGATAATAATTAGTACTCTCAGTACTCATTCCCGTGCAAAGTCCAGTTTCCAGTTTGAAAACTTGCTTTCCTTATGGACCTTTAAGGGTTATTTTTCAGGATATTGTAAGCAAAAATATTGACGGACAGAAATGCAGTGTCCTAAATGTTTGTAAAAAAAAAATCTGCACTGCACTGGGGTGTACATTTCCTATTATTAACTCCAATGAGGTAATATTTTTGTAAATGATATTTAAGACATGATATTTCTGTAAGACAATATTCTGGATACAATATTCTGCCACCAAACTCTTATAATTATGTTATGCTATGTTATGCTATGCTATGCTATCAAGATTTGTATAGTGCATATATCTAAAAATGGGTATACTGGCGCTGAGGTAGAACAACTGGGTTGACCGCAGGGCTGAAAAAGAACAGGAAATTAGTGAAGGAAAGTTTTAAGATTTCTCTTGAATTTGGGAAATGATCTGGTGGAACAAAGTTTAGGAGTAAGTTCCACTGCTTAGCAGCCTGCTAGGAGAAAGATCTGCCTCCCAAGGGTGCTAGACGGCACGGGGGATGTGTGCTAGGAAAAGGGAAGAGGACCAAAGGGTCCTGGGGCTGTTGAGAAAAGACACTGTGCTATTAAGATACTAGCGACCCACATTGTTGAGAGTTTTAAAAGTGTGCCAGAGGAGTTTAAAAATTATTCATTTGTGGGCCAAGAGCCAATGGAGATTCTGAAACTGGTGGAAGATAGAGGCATAGGCTGGAAGATCCAGTCCAGCCGCTATATTCTGGACAGTTTGAAGTCTCTTGGTCAGATGATTAGAGATACCAGCATAGAGTGCATCTCTGTAGTCTAGTCTACTACTAATAAGGTCATGGGTGATGGTTTTACAGGTGTGAATAGGCAACAAGAAGAACATTTTGTGCAGGAGTTTTATTAGACTGAAACTGAATGCTGCTAAATTTGAGATTTGCATGGCCATGTAAAGCTGGTTATTAATTTGATACCAAGGTTTATGGCTGAAGAGTCTGACACAAGCTAGGACCTAGGTCATTGACTACCAGTTTCTGGACAAGGGAGTAGTGCTCCTCTCACACAGACCCACCTCAGTCTTATCTCTGCTAAGTTTTAAGTAATTATCTTGCATCCTGCCTGTGAAATCACACATACAAGCATTGAAGTTTGATTTTATGGCACGGAGGTCCTCCGAAATAGAGAGAATTAGTTGTGTATCATCTGCATATGAGATGACTTCAAAGCCGCTGGATCCAATAATTGAAGTGGGAGGGGCTATGGAGATGTTGAACAAGATCGGGCACAACGAGCGGCCCTGGGGGGCTCCACAAGGGACTTCAGTAGGGTGAAATCAGTAAAGCCCCAATGCAGATGGACTGAGTGCAGTCAAATTGGAAGGAGCAAAACCAGTCAAGGGCAGCGAGACAGATGCTTCAGCCATACGAGCGTTTAAGTGACATGGCATGAGATACCCATGTCAAAAGCTGCCGGCAGACCTAATAGGATCATGGTGGCAGATGGTACCCAATCTTAGGTATGACCTATGTCCCATGTGACTTCTATGAGGGTGGTTTTCATGCTGAAAGTAGCTTGAATGTCAGACTGGGATGGGTCCAAAAGCTGATGTGATTCCAAGAAGTTTGAAAGTTGGATGTAGATACGTATTTCTAAGACCTAGGCAGAGAAAGGTAGTAGAAAGCCAGGCCTGAAGTGGGACAGACTGTTTGGGTCCACCGAAGATTTCTTCAGGAGTTAAGGACCTTTCCATGCTTCCAGCCTACAGGACAGGTGGGCAAAAAATAGCCTATGCAGGGTTGAAGATGAGGTGCAGGTATGTGTCACTGGGGAAGCCAGACTTGACGGATAGCATAGTGGTGGTAAACGCTATGTAGACTGCCAGGAGTAAAACAAGATAGAGTGGCTCCCAATGTGACTTAAGGAAGGGCAGATCATGTAAAGCTGGCTAAGCATCAAATTTAGAATACATGTTGGAGATTTTAGACATGAAGAAATTCGCTAAAAAGGTGCAGAGTTCAGCAGGAGGTGAAATTATCTGAGCACAGGCAACTAGGTGAGGGTATCTTTGACAAAGTAAAACTTTCCTTGGCAGAGTTGGGGCTTTCCTTAATGAGATAAACATGTGCAGTATGTCTGGAGGTGCAAAGATGTTTGTGATACTTTCTAAGCATGGTATTGTAAATGTGTCTGGCCTGTTCTAAGCCAGAGCACCTCCAATTATGCTCTGACCACTTGCAGTGTAGTTTGTAAAGTCTGAGGTCCTCACATACCGGTCATGTATGGGTTTCCGCATGCAGAAGACTGTTTTGAGAGAGACAATCATTTTCAGGACGTTGATTAGCCAGTTATTTAGGTGGATAGTTCCCAAAGGGGAGTCTGTGGTGTTAAAAATAACACACAGCATGTTAGTAAGCTCTAAAGTCTATCTTCAGCTCACTATAAAAGGGTCAGTTGGAACATAATATTAAATGCATACAATTTAGGACAATTTCTATAGGTATTCTCTAGGCCTTTGTGAAATTTCAATTGGGCGTGATTAATTTAGGAAATTTTGTGCTACTCTTTTGATGTGAAATTACTGACAATTACACAATTATGCTCATTTGTGTATTTATGAGTAATTTGCACAGAAATCCTCCCACAAGAGCACAGGAACAACAAACTAGGCAAGTGCAAACACCTACTGGCTGCTGCTGAAGTGTTCTGTTTCATTTAGCATTATTTTCTTAGAGCAAAATGCATCATTGGGTCGATGTGTGACAGGAGGGTGCATTTTGTGGTAAGAAAATAGTGCTAAATGTTAGGTTACGCTTGTTGCGAAGTTCTGTGTAATCTTGCATAATTATGCTGTAATTTCATGTAATTATGCTTCAGCAAATTACGCAAGTTACGCATACCCCAGTTTCCTCTCAAGTCTGTGGAACCTAATCATGTGTCAGAAATATGTTACTTTTAGTAAAAACTCATCTAATGAGAAAGTGGCAGGGTCTTCTGTACAAGGAAGTACAAGACATCTGCGAGGAAGCAATATAATTTATGAATACAATGTTGATCTTGTCATTCTCCCAAAGCCCATTAGCATTTGCCAGGACTGAAGCGAGGTTATGGTTTGCATAATGTACAAATGTACAACTTCAAATAACATGGCGCCTGGGCCTACTAGAAACATGAATTTTAGCAAGCACATTTGAGGCCAATAGATAAGAAACGACATACATTTTTAAAATCTAATATATCGCTACAGTTCTTGTCATACAATCATAAATTCTATAATATACATGAAGGAATAAGCGATTAAGTGGCAAAGTCAGGGATAGAGATGGAAATTGCTGATTTTAGGTTGTCCTTCATGACCAGGCTCCATAGTTTGAATTTCTTTATTGGAAGTAAAGATACAGGAGTGGGAGAGGGTTGAGAAAAGTGATAATTGAATGCTAGTAGGCAGTGGTCAGTCCACATCAGAGAAGGATTTGACTCCAGACTGATAAGAAATCAGACAAAGGTCAATCACCTTTTGCCATTGACACCTATCCCTGATTGTAAGACCTAGAGTATTGCTCCCAACGTCATTTCTTTCTGGGGCAGCAGCATATTGCTGAGCGGTTACTTCGAGCAAGATTTCCAAGCACTTCCAATAGTGGAACTAAAGGGGCAAAGCCAAAAGATTATTTTTCTTGGCTCTGTGATGAGACTCCTTCAAGCCCAACTAATTTCCATTCTCTGATATTAAAAAAAGGAAGAATACGGAAAGTGCTAAACTTGTAGCATCAAATAGGTGCCTATTTCTTATGCTTACTGTCACCAATGGTCACCTCAAGAACATTAAGAGAGCTCTTCTCAATACTGTACATTCTACACATCACCACCCATAATAGGGTGTGCTATCCAGGGTATTTTAGAGAGAAGCATCAAAAGTAGAAGATTGGAAGATGAAAGAAATGAAGAGATAAAACAAGGAGTTTTTATTTAGATCCACAATAAATTAGAAGATCTGAACGGATGCTCTCCCTGATATGCATTTCCACTTTTCCATCTGATGGTGCAAATTGCATAGACGTAAGAGAGGCTAAAGATCAGTTTCTGAATCCTACTGATGATGACATGGAATGTCCCAGGGCCCCAGTGATAACTAAAGGAATCTATAGAGTATCCATATCTGAGATCTTCACAGCAGGATAGGATTATCCCACCCACAAAAAGACGCATGATGGGGAAATTGAGGGCATGTAGGCCCAAACTAGGTGGAAACCAAACTTGCATAAGCAATCATTCCTAGTGGCCCCATCATGCAAGTCTACCAGAGTTCCAGATGTACTAGAGGACTCATGAAGAATGAGGTCTCCCAATCACAATACAGAAGGCTAAGATTGCTACCTTATTGTGGAGCTGAAAGCCAAAATCACATATATAACCTACACACTCCAATTAAGCCATAATTTGAGACAATAGCCTTACAACCCAGTTAATTTCATCTCCAGCAAAAGAATCTTGCTCCTCATAGACCAGGGATCCGTCGATCTAATGATAAGGGACATTTTAGACTACTCCAACTACTTTGCTCTTGCACTGAGTCATCCCAGAAGCCCTCTGTCACCCTTCTGGAATGCAATCTTGCAGTAGAGCATTGCATAGGAAGCCTCTCGTCAGATGTCATAGGGAGTAATGATAATCCTGAACCATACTACACCCCAGAAGTGACTTGCCTGAAAAGAAAGCTACATAAGGCTCAGGGTCATTGTCTGCTAACATGGAATTTTTAGAGGATGAATCAATCAAACTAATGGAAAAGTTGATGGCATGAGCATATCCAAAGAAAATTAATACAAGATTTCAGATAGGGCTAGAAATAACCACCAAGATAGCCTTGTTAAAACATATACAAAAGAAAATAACAATTGAAATAGATGTGTTACCACTGTTATAACCCTTACACACAAAATACAACAGTTTATCAAGAAACAATGAAAGGTCTTGAAATAGTTTGCTGCTGACCTAGAGCCACCTTTGCCTGTTTTCAGAAAAGGTCTTAGTATACGGAAACTAACTAGTTCACACAACCAATCGGAGATCAGAAATATACTTAAGCTACCTTATAGGGTTTGACAAAACCCTCAGGCCATTACCTAAGTGAAGAATCCAATATATGTGTCCATACTAGCCCTTCAAAATCCATTGATCTGGGATTGAAATCAGAATGAGAATAGGGGAAATGTATGCCCGGTAATAGTGTTAATGTCACATACCTTTTAGATTGCCTTGCCACTTGAGATATGTACTCGTGACCATTAGAAAAGTAAAGCTCAGAATACAGGAACATAATTCCAATATCAGATGGAATATTCTGAAGACTAAACTCATTACAGATTTCAAGGACAAACAGCACTCCCCCAAATAAATATATTGGACTCTTACTGAAAAATTCGATGCAAGCCAAAGGCCAACTAAAGAAGAGTTACTATTAAGGAGAGAATAGAGATGGATCTATCAGCTGGCTACAGATGCGTCAGGTCTTAATGATAGAGAGTGGTATATTTTGACATGAAGATAAAGATTTTATTTTAGACAACAGTACTTGTGAAAAAAACAGTCACTGGGCTATTTGACGTATAAGGATTTCTCCAAGAGTGTTATTAACCATCCTTTGAAAACCACGAGCTGTTCAATCAGGGGTTTCAATCAGGGGTTTATAAAGCGCGCTACTCACCCGTGAGGGTCTCAAGGCGCGGAGGGGGTGCAGCTCCGGATCAGTCGAAGAGCCAGCTCTTGAGGCTCTTCCTGAAGGTGTTCAGAGTGGGGGAGCGTCTGTTGTTGACTGGGAGTTCATTCCATGTCTTAGCTGAGACGTAGGAGAAGGCTCTTCCACCTGCTCTGGTTCTGCGGATGCATGGGGTCTCTGCCAGGGCGAGGACGGCGGAGCGGAGGTTCCTTTTGGGTACGTGGAAGGAGACTCTTTCGTTGAGGTATTTGGGTCCGATGTTGTGGAGGGATTTGTAGGTCTGGGTGAGTAGCTTGAAGGTTACTCTCTTCTCGATGGGGAGCCAGTGGAGGTCTCGTAGGTGCGGGGTCATGTGCTCATGTTGTGGGGTTCCAAGGACGAGTCTGGCTGCGGTGTTCTGGATGGTTTGGAGCTTGTGTAAAGGGTTTTGTTGATTACGGCGTAGAGGGCGTTACCGTAGTCCAGTCTGCTTGTTACGAGTGCGTGGGTGACGATCTTTCTGCATTCGTGGGGGATCCACTTGAAGGCTTTCGGAAGATGCGGAGGGAGTTGAAACAGGTCGAGGCGACGGCGTTGATCTGGCGGGTCATGGTGAGGGAGGAGTCTAAGATGATGCCGAGGTTCCGGGCGTGGTCCATCGGGGTGGGCGGGTTTCCGAGAGCAGGGGGCCACCAGGAGCTGTCCCATGCCATGGGGGAGGGTCCAAGGACAAGGACCTCGGTCTTCTCCGAATTCAGTTTTAGGCAGCTGTCGCTCATCCAGGCTGCAACGTCTTTCATTCCTTCTTGGAAGCTGAGTCTGGTGTCTTCGGGTTCTTCGTGGGAGAGAGGATGAGCTGGGTGTCATCGGCGTAAAATACTATGCTGAACCCATGCTGTCTGACAATGGTGGTGAGGGGGGCCCTGTAGATGTTGAAAAGCGTGGGGCTGAGCGAGTATCCTTGGGGTACCCTACAGTTGATCTCTTTAGGTTCGGAGAGGAACGGAGGGAGTCTGATCCTTTGGGTTCTGCCAGAGAGAAAGGAGCGGATCCAGTCAAGGGCGGTTCCTCATATACCGGCGTTGTGGAGTCTGGCTGCGAGAGTGCGGTTTGAGACGATGTTGAAGGCCGCAGAGAGGTCTAGTAGGATGAGGGCCGCAGTGTGGCCCTGGTCGAGTAGCATGCGGATGTCATCAGTGGCGGTGAGGAGGGCGGTCTCAGTGCTGTGGTTGCTGCGAAATCTGGACTGGCAGGAGTAGAGTATGGCGTTCTCTTCGATGAAGGTGGTCAGCTGGGCGTTGATGAATCTCTCGGTGTCTTTGGCTGCGAAGGGAAGGAGAGAGATGGGCCGGTAGTTTTTCAGTTCCGTCGGGTCGGCCGAGGGTTTCTTGAGGAGGGGCTTGACTTCTGCCCACTTCCAGTCGTCGGGGAAGATGCCGGATTCGAGGGAGGCGTTGATGGTCCGGCCTAGTTCGGGAGCTGTGGTAGATGTGCGGTGGGCAGGGATCCGTGGGGGCTCCTGAGTGGGTGTTCTTCATGGTCTTGGTGGTGTCTTCAGTGGTAGCAGGTTTCCAGGTGGTGATGGTCGGCTGGTTGTCGGTGGTGGAGAGGGGGGTGGTGTCAGGAGTCTGTTCGCTGAAGTTGTCGTAGAGGGCCTTGATTTTCAGGTGGAAGTAGGAGCTGAGCTTGTTGCAGAGGTCCTGGGATAGAGTGACATCCGTGGCTTCGCTTGGGGGTTTGGTGAACTGCTGTATGACGTTGAAGAGTTCTTTTGCGTTACTTGTGTTGGAGTGGATTTTGTTCTTGATAAAGGTCCTCTTGGTGGGTCTTATGCGCTGGTGGTATTCATTCATGGCGTTCCTGTAGTTGTTCAGGTCTTCGGTGGTTTTCTTGTTCTGCCAGAGTTTCTCGAGGCGTCTGCAGGAGCGCCTGGTTTCTTGGAGGTCGGTGGTGAACCAGGCGGCCTTCAGGGGGCGTTGATTGACGGGGAGGCGGAGGGGTGCGAGCTTGTCAGCGCAGCTGGAGATCCAGCGGTGTAGTTCTTTGGCTGCGGAGTTGGCGTCGGTCGTGGCGGAGGGGGGGTCGTGGAGGAGGGTGGTGTTGAGGTGTTCCTCTGTGATCTTGCCCCAGTTCCTTTGGGGCAGGCGCGGGGTGGGTTTGGGTGCGGTGGTGGTGTTGAAGGTGAGGTGTATGCAGTGGTGGTCTGTCCAGAGGGGCTGCGTGGTGTGGTTGAAGTTGATGTTTGTCCCTCCTGAGAAGATGGGGTCGAGGGTGTGTCCGGCTCTGTGGGTGGGGGTGGTGACAAGCTGCTTCAGTCCGAGGTTGGTGAGGTTGTCAAGGAGGGTGGGGGAGTCGGGGTCGCTGCGGTTGTCAAGGTGGAAGTTCAGGTCTCCGATGAGGATGTAGTCCGTGGAGGCGATGGCGTGGGGTGCGACGAGGTCGGCAATGGTGGTGGCGGAAGAGGCACGAGGTTCGGGGGGTCTGTAGACGAGGGTCCCACGCAGCGTGGTTCTGGGGCTGGTTTGGATCTGGAAGTGGAGGTGCTCTGTGTTGGAGAGGGGGTCGCTCGTGCTGGAGGTGGAGAGTCGGAGGGAGCTCTTGTGTGCGATGGCGAGTCCTCCTCCTGGGCGGTGCGGGCAGTCCTTTCTTTGAATCTTGTATCCATCGGGGATGGCGGTGGCGATGTCGGGGGCGGAGGTGGAGTTGGTCCATGTTTCCGTGGAGAAGGCAAAGTCTGGCGAGAGGGTGTCGAGCAGGTCCCAGATCTCTGTGGCGTGTCTGTGGAGGGAGCGCACGTTGAGGAGGATGCACGTCAGGGCTTCGGTGGTGCGGGCATTTGTCGTGGGTTCAGCGGTCGTGGGAGGGCTGTTGATGGTGAAGGATTGTCGGCAGTGTCGGCAGGAGAACTGGCCGTGTGTGGTGTTCGGCATCGATCGATCTCTGGCAGTTGTTGTTTCTTCCGGGGTGAGTGCGAGGAGGTCGGCGGAGTTGTAGCGGTGGATGGCTGGAGAACCAGGGTCCCTGGCGCTGGCCGCGGTCGGGTCACGGATGCAGCTGGGAGGCGGGAGGCGGGAAACCAGCAGGGGGGGAGGGGCCATGGGGGCAGCAGCGGTGGGAGGGCATAGGGCAGCAACGGGCACGATAGAGAACAGAAGAGAAACAGCAAAAAATAGAATTAAAGACAGAGAGGGTGCAGAAAACGGAGACAGAAGGCAGAAGGCAGAAAACAGAGACAGAAGGCAGAAAGAGGCACACGGGCACAAGAGAGACAGAAAACCGAAGGGTGGCACTGAGACAGACACAGACAGCAGCGGCCAGCAGAAGAGCAAGGCTCTCCCACTGGACCACCAGGGATGAGGCACAGGCAGGAGCCTGCGGGTGGAGGAGGGCCTCAACACCTACCAGAGTAGAAAGGCACTTGACAGCGGACCTGCGGGGGGAGAGCAGGTCTCTTGCTATAGTATAGGCAATGAGTTAATATTATCCCACCATCCTCTGCATTGTTTCCTACAGTACAGTACAATATTAAGTGCTAAATAGATTACTAATCAATATGTTGTCAAGTATACCCAACCCTTTCAGGTGGTCCATTGCATTACATCGTCAAGCAGCAGCACCTGCACACATATAGTTATGGCAGATTTTATTGTGACCATAAATAATGGGCCTTTACTCGATCATGAGAGCACACTGGTCTTTAGTGTGCACTCTTAACTTTTTAATTTCTGTTGAGAAAATCGAAATGTTGTGGCACACAGTTACAAGCTTATGCACCTGAGCAGTTGTTGCTGATGGTAGCATGTCAGCTAGCATACAGCACAATAAGGGTTAAGACACCTGATAAATCTGGTGATGTTGAATTTCTATAAACAAATAATTTTGTCATTGTACAGTGGTGTTCTTTTGGTTGGGACTCAGACAATTGCTGCTGATGCAAGTATGTCCACTCGCCCATACTACAACTGGGGTTAGTGTTTCAGCTTCATGTAAGAATGAATACTCATCATCCTGCTCTCACCGAATTAGAGTTGATCATTTCAGCTTCACCTAGTGACATTAACACATCTTTATGTTATGAGTGTGAGGACATCCATGCAGTCATGTGTACGTCATGCTGAACGTGTTGCCTTTTAAAAGCTGCCCATGCCTCCTGGTTCCAGTAAGGCAAGTGGAGACCAGAGCACAGCCGGTAGGTGACTGGGTGTGGAGCATTCCGAACAAAGGTATGCTTCACTTTAGATTTAATCTGACATGTTATAAGCCGCTGGGTCTCTAAAATAATCTTGAATTATCTAATTAGCTCATTCCTTCATGATAACCACAGTCACACGACTATATATATATGAGACACCATTAACAGGCGGGCACCACTTACTTCTAATGAATGCTGCCCTTTAGATTTAATATTACTTGAATGTTCCCAATATACCACATTTAGGTTGCTCCCTGTGATAACCATGGTTTCCCGGATCTATATATGAGACACAATGCTGTTGACCCCTATCTGTGACTTCCATCTCTAAGGATTAGGCGATATCCGCTTTGTTATAACATGAGCCATATGTTGCAGTGCGATGATCTCGATTTACCAAAATAGCTCATTTCTGAATGATAACCAAGGTCCTCCCACTCTATTAACAAGATACATACAAAGCAGTGGCACCCCTTATATTCCGTGAAAATGTTCATAATGATAATTAGGCTTAGCATTTATAATATAAAGACCACTTTCTTCCTAGGACAAAATAGGCAGGGAAGAGTGGGAAAGAGCTTGGAAAGCTTTGAATTCCATCTAATTCCATTGCACATTATCCTCCAGTCTCCTAAAAACCGAGGGATGAAGATTTAGGAAAGCAATAGAATTGAGCACAGTGTAAGACGTTTTCTATGCATACAGGTGTGGAGTGTTTTTATGGTGGCAGAGTATGTGTGTTGATGTGTCCATTTTATTCAAAGACACCCACGGTGTTGATGTGTTTTGCTCATTGGGATCCCAGATCTTGTTTTAGCTGAATACAGATAAGGAGTTTTCTTCTTGTTTAACTAGGAGTAGGCAACTCAGGAATATACAGACAGAAGGGGTCCATGGTCCTAATAAAAGCTTGAGGATGCTTTAGTCACCAGTTGATGGCCTGAAACATGTTGATCTTATGATGATAGTGAGGAAAGTAGCATAATAATACCTAGTTTCTTGCTCTCAATCATTAAGTTTTTAATCTTGCATAATATAGAATTTTAAAAAACCGAATTGAATTGACTCATGCTCTTTTATCTGAATGCAATTCTAACAGTATCTCTTGAAGATGCTCAATCCATCACACGCATATTCAAAAAACAAAACTTTTCAAAAGAGTCTAAGAGCTCAGGATAAGCCTGTCTAGCACTCATGAGGTGCTGGTGAAGGTACAACCCAGATGATGAAGCACACCACATGCTGCAGGTGAGGGTTGCATCTTTTTAGAAAGATTTATATTCTTGGAATTAGGTATCTAAAAGTGACATCATCCACACAAAGAAATGTGCCCTAGATTCACTGCTTGTGATCCTTGTAAGTATATAAAGCATAAACAGGGGTGTAGATTGGTCAGTAAGATTGAGGGGGGGTGAGATTCAGATTTTCCCACAATCACGATACTATATAATGTTAAAATACATTATATGACAAGCAGGGAGCATGAGAGGAACTTGAAGGTCAGTGGAAAGGGAGAGGAATACAGTTTGGTAGGGGCACTAAGTGAGAGAAAACACAGTATTTTGTAAAATAACAAACATTTTTAAAGACTTTCATAACAGAGAGAGGGAGATAGTGTATGGGCGTTTTCGTCTGTGTGTATGTACATATCCGAAGACACCTCACCAAACCCAACTGAAATCACCTGTGCCCAACATTTTACCAGAAAATACATTTATTAGGACAGTTTAACACCCCAAAAACCCACCCTGCAGCTACGCCCCCGAGCATACGGTCCGATTTTTTGACCAATTTTTTACCTACATTTACAGATAGGGAGGCGGCATAAGGTAATGCTCTTTAAATATCCTTCTGTTCCCCTTTGATTTGTGCCAACATGGAAAAGGATCCAAAATTCTCGAAGGCCTACTGTTAGGATCAAAGCTGTACATGCCACTAGTTAGAGAAAAGAGAGTTTGATCACTAGTAAATGACTCCCGAAATTGTGTGATTATCAAGTTCCCAGTATAATAGCTAAGTGGTCATCTGATGGCCTCTAAAGCGAAACATGGTTTTGGCTAAAAGAAAAAGTGGGCACAGGATTTGCGTGAGGAACGTAAGGAGGACAACTGTGAAAGATTGATTCCATCAGTCTGAATGCATGATCGTACCTTGTGGAGTCAACAAATTTCCAAATCGTTTGAAAAGAAGTAAAATTGCCTTGAATTTGAGGTATTCAGTGTGAACTAAGGCACTTTTTGCCAAAACAGCCAAGACACCTCCCCTTTCCTCTATAATACACATTTTGCTTAAAAGGAATCCACAATTCCCATTCCTTAGTAGAGGATGCATTTACTTTTGCATTCTTAAAACATAAAGCCTAGTCTAATTGCTTTTCTACTATTTGTTTCCTTTTGTGAAACTAAATCACTGGTTAAATCTTGCCAGAGCATTAGTTAATTTGCATACTATTGTACTGTTTTCTAATTACCTTTCCCTAATGGAGTCTATATTTCATATTTTATTGTACATTACTTTTATTTTCCTATTCTGTATTTTTTCTGTTAGTGGAATCACTAATAGCCTAAAGTGATAAAAACAAATTGAAACTGACATTGATTAATGGAGATGGAAACAGTCAAAACACTTGTATTATCCTATTACAGATTGGACGCATTGATCTTGTTCAAGCCACGGCCCTCCTATAAACTGCTGCGCTGGCGCAAGCAGGGACAGTGCACCCTAATAAAACTAATGCACTGACCTAAGGGGAGCCGCGGATCCACACATGCCCTGAAGGCACAGCATGCAGTGAAATCAAGAGAACGTTTTTACAAGCTGCTCTGTGTTTCACAGTGCTGGCAGCATGCCTCTTGCACTTTAAAGAGTGGAGAGAGATCGTCTAGCAGGCAGGTGCAGTGAGTGATTGTACCTCCCTGCAAGGGGATGTCTCAGGGGGTCCATGGGACCTCCTTTTCCTACCACTGCATCATAACATAGACAGTACTGATGTTCCTAGTAACAAAGGTTGGTGTTCTCCTGTCACACTGAAGTGACCCAAGTGCAATAATTCTGCCAGTAATTTATGGAGGAGGGTGTAATAAGCTCTACATTTGCACACATATAGACTTTAGCATTTCTGGTACCTCTCTTTCTCAAATGAGAGCAGCCATTTCAATGACAAAGTTGAGAAAATAAGTGCCCTAAAACACAATAATAAAAACTAAATGAGACCCCCACCCCATGCCAAAATTATCACTACCTGGCACAAAAAACTATACATATTAATTGATTGAGACAGAGGGGCCTATTCACAAACTGGGTTCTGTAGTACATGAAGTAGTACTTGTGTACTACAAAATGCTATTCACTAACATTCACGCAAAGCCTCTGCCACTCATTTTCTTGTTGGTGGTGCCCCTAGAAGGGGATGGGGCACCTCTTAACAAAAACACAGTAAGTCTCCTAGGCCATTGAATCCATGACCCCAGGAGAGCTTACCATAATTTTTTAAAGAACTCCGAGCTGGTGCTGTATGCTCTTCAATTGGAGTACAGGGATCTCTAGTGGTTGGTTTTATGGCTGCACATCGTGGCCTGGAAAATATTAAAGAACTGAAACACATGCTAATTTTTTTTTCAGTATGGTTTTCGGGAAAACATTTTATCACAATTACTTATGTTAAACATTGCAATGTTTGAATTAATGTAACATACGTTTGATTATGGTTTTTAGTGACTTTTTGACACAGCCAATAGGTCTGCTTAATGTATGTTAATGAGCTGACCTTTTGATAAACCCATTCGGCCCTGCCACTATTATTTTGATTTTTTTGTTCAGACTTTGACAAATTCAGTAGGCCTCCCTTAATTAAAATGACACATTTTATATTGTTACATGACATAGCCAGCCATGCTCAGCAGCAGGGGGGGGGGGGGTTGGGCGCAGGGTCTGTAGCTCACGCCACTCATAACGAGAGACATTAGGGGTTCCGAGGGTAATTGTTACTGATAAGGGAGTCCAATTTGTGTCAGAGGAGAAGAGAGGTTTCCTTGAGGAGTTGTTAATTGAACATCATCGCGCTGCACTGTATGCCTCCCAAGCCAATGGCCTGGTGGAGAAAATTAACAGCATGGTGAGAGATTGTGCCCAAGCTGTGGTGACAAACACAGGGTCGCTTAGAGGACTTTAAGAGAGAAATTGTGGGCTCATCATACCACTCCCAACACTTTAACTGGAGTTTCTACGTTCCATAGTATGAAAGTACATTTGGCTGGGTCCAAGATCAACCCTAAATGGTTGAAGTGGGAGAGGAAAACTGTATGGCTTGTCAGGGATATAGTGGTGGATTACCAAAGAGGATACCAGGAGGTTTTTCATGCTGAACATGGTGCCATTTGTAGATGGTGGTGGGTAGCAGAGTACGTTTATGTCAATCGACCTAGATGGTCTGTCAAGGGACGATCCAAGTTCATGGGACCTTTCAGCACAAAGGAGATCAAAAATAATGTTGTGTTGATGGAAAATGGTGAAATGTGGAGCATGTCTCATCTGGGGAAGTGCAAATCATACTTAGCAGAGGGAAAGGGAGTTCCTGTGAGTGATCTGGGTGAACGTGGAACCTATGCTGAGCACAATGGGAAAACTAAATTGGAGACTCTCATGAGGTTGTCATCTATGGGAGCATGTACCAGGTGGAGACCCACCTACCTCAAGGATTATGTGTAACCATTTATTTTTGGTAGGGTGGCGATAAAGAATTTGTTTAGATTCACATCCTGGAGTATGGTGGTCACAGTGTTCTCTGACACCTAAATGTTTTATACTTTTGTTCTGTTTTCTTTTCTTAGTTTTTTCTCAAACTTCTGGTGATACTCACCACACTATAGCTTCCCTTCTCTAGCGTTCTATTGGTTCTTATTATATTGTTGGGGGGGAGGGTGTTGTGGCCTATAGGCTTATGTATGTTCATGTCACCTAAACTGTGAGGCGGTCCTTTGAAACTTTGTATACTTCACTTAGAATGTAATTGCTCCCTGGCAACAGCAAGGCATTTACGGCTGAGCTGGCCTGGTGGTGGCTATGCAGCTTTGTGGTGGATGCAATAAAAAAAACTAAACATGATTTACGGTTTGAGAGTGTTCTCTTAACACATTGCTCATGCCCGGGCAGGAACAAAGTTGCTGGAATACTGCAATGATATTGGACCCCAGGTAGATGGAATCTCCAAGGCTGATCAACAGCTCGGGGAGGGAGGCCATACCCCTCTCCCCTTATTGCAAATTCTTGCTCCAGGGGGATGGGGTCCAATGGACTTATGAAAGGTTCAGGGTGATGGTCTGTGCGCTCCCTCTACTTAATATGTTTGGCCCTAGGAGATGGAATCCCCTGAGCCTTGAAGAGACAAGGGAAGGGGTGCAGTCCCCTCTTTATTTATTTATTTATTTTATAAAGCACATTAATCACCCCGAAGGGGTATCTCCGCGCTATAGGGAACATAGCAGCCAGTACCGACCAAGAGACCTAGACTCAGAAGAGCTCTGTTTTAAGACGTTTTCTAAAAAGAAGATAATCTGAACATTTACGAAGATGTATCGGTAGTTGATTTCAGTAATAGGGGGCCAAATGGAAGAAGGCCTTGCCACTTGTAGGGGCTTTCCTGAAATGGGGGGTTACAAGCAGGGATTTTTCTCCTGAGCGGGATTTTTCTTCCCGCATAGGTGGTCGCTCCTTCCAAGTGATGGCCTCCCGGCTATGGAACGGCCTGCCACTTTCTCTTAGACGGGTGCAGGATCTCCTCGCCTTTAGGAAGCAACTAAAAACCTGGCTATTCCAACATTAGATCTAGGCCTACAGGTTTTAGTGCAAACTGTCTGTCTCGTGGTCCTTTCAGTGCCGGGACACTCTGTGGAGTAGCCGCGCGCTTTACAAGTACCTATTTACATTACATTACATTGCATCTATTAGGCTGGTAAGGGATACGTTTTTCAGTTAAATAACCAGGACCTCTGGCATTCAAAGCTTTGTGTACAATACAACAAATCTTGAATATGACTCTCTTGCATCTCGGTAGCCAATGGAGTTGATGCAAGAGGGGGAGGGAGGCAGTTCTAGTAGGTAAATTCCTAACAAGACGCGCAGCAGTATTTTGTACCACCTGTAGTCTATTTAAAGCAGAATAGTTTGTTGCAATAAGAAGGGCATTGCAGTAGTCCAGATGGCTCGTCACAAGTGCCCGAATGAGCGTTTTACGCACACAGAGAGGAAGGAGAGGGAAAACTCTGTGCAAGAGGCTCAACATAAGGAAACAGGAACCAGCGGTGGCCACCACCTGATTCTTCATGGTAAGTTTCTGGTCTAGGCAGACGCCCAAGTTCTTAACTACTGTCTTAGGGGTGGGGGCAGTGCCCATCTCAGAGGGCCACCATTTGGGAGACCAGAGCGAAAGGGCGTCCCCGAAGAGCATGATCTCTGCTTTCCCAGCATTCAAGAGAAAAAAAGAGAACATTTTCCGTCATCCAAGAAGCGATTGCTATCATACCCTCTAAGAAACCAGACTGGGTGTTCGGAGTTTTTCTGTCAAATGAGAGTAGGAGTTGAGTGCCATCAGCATTCGAGATCGGAATAAAGCAAAATTCTCTAATTGTTAGAGGAAGGGGGGGGGGGCACATAAATGTTAAATAGAGTGGGATTGAGACAGGATCATTGTGGTACTCCCTTGTTAAGCTCCATTGTTCGAGAACGGAAGGATCCAAGATTAATAGTCTCTGTACGAACGGATAGGAAGCTGGAGAATCAAGTCAAGGATTGCCCACAGATCCTAATCTCTTTAGGTCTCCAGAGCAAAATGAGATGGGATACAGTGTCAAAAGCTGCTGACAGATCTAGCAGCACCAGCAGAACCATCTGACCATTATCAAGGAAGTGTCTAATATTGTCTGTAACAGCAATCAGTGCCGATTCTGTGCTGTACATTGGTCTAAAACCTGATTGTGAGGGGCCAAGGCATCCCGATGACTCAATATATTCCAAGAGTAATTTATTGATATGCTTTTCTAGAAGTTTGCTCAGAAGGGGCAGGAGGGAAATAGGGCGGTAGTTTGACAAATCCGATACAGGGACATTTGCCTTTTTCCAAATAGGGATTATTTGTGCAGCTTTCCACTCTGGTGGTCGTAGGCCTTCTCTCATGAAAAGATTGAGTATTGGGCAGATGGCGGGAGCCAGTTGTTTATGTAGCAAGTAGGAGATTCTGTCTAGAATTAAATCCATGGGTGACCCAGATTTAGCTGCTTTTAACAGTGACTATCCAATAAATGGATATTATCCGAGATAGGTGGAGTAAAATTTATTGTTTCACTGGAAGCGTCCCTAGCTGCCGTGAATTTGTCATAAATCAAATTGATTTTATGTTCAAAATGGTTTGCGATCTCATTGCAAAGGTCTTGAGACAGAGGGATTTTGTTGGAGCAAGCCCTCGGATTGGTGAAGGATTTAAGTATCCGATATACTTCTTTAGGAGAATTTCCTGCCTGATTGAGCTGTAAGGCAATTAAAGCTCTAAGGGCCCTTTTAACATTTTTATGATAAAGAGCTAAGGAAGAGTTGTAGAATTCCTTATCATTCTGGTAATGTGAGTGACACCAGCGTTTCTCTAAGTTTTTGCAAAGAGTTTTCTCCTTACGTAATTCCTGGGAGTACCATGCTGCGTGTGGCTGACGCGCATTATTAAGTTGCTGTTTCAAAGGGGCCAGCCTATCTACAGCTAATTTTACTGCTTTGTGGTAGGCAGTTAAGCAGCCATTGATATTTCTTGACTCCCAATTCGTATTCGCCGAAAATTCATTCATAAAGGTGTCAGTGATAATTTTACTCCACTGTCTCCTATAGCTATAGGAGACATTTGGGCGAGTGATCTCCACCCCGGCCCCTAAAATTTGAAAGCCAATCAAAGAGTGATCTGACCATACCAGAGCGCGGGGGCCTCCAAATAAGTTTGCTGAGGGTTGGACAGGACAAGATCTAGTGTGTGTCCTGCCAAATGGGTTGGGCCTTCGTTAATTTTATCCAGTCCTATAGTAGCCAGATTGGCAAGGAACATAGAGGCATTCGCATTGGAGGTCACTTCACTATGTATATTAAAATATCCTAACAACAAGAAGTGTTTGGTGGAGCTGTTATGGGGAGCAATCAAATCCATTAAACAGGATGTAAAAGCACAGAGGGGTCCAGGAGGGTGACAAACCAGGGTACCTTTCCAGCAATCATGGGGCGAGAGATCAATTCTAAAAATACAAATCTCTATCTTGTCATCAGAACAATGTTCAAGTACAGCGACCTTAATAGAGTCTTTACGGATGACGGCAATCCCTCCACCCACCCAGTTCTCAATATTAATCCGAAGGATGCAATAGTTCTCTGGAAGTGCCACAGTAATGGAGGGAGTGGAGCTGGGTTTAAGCCACGTATCTCTGAAAAATATGAAAGTGGCCCCAAAGAGATGAAATCCCCGGAGTCTTGAAGAGACAAGGGAAGGGGTGCAGTGCCCTCTCCCTAAAATATATGAAAGTGACCCCCAAGGCTCGGATAGGTAGGGAGGCATGTCCGTCTCGCCAAAAAATGTGAGAACGCCCCTATGGAATGGAGTGCCTTGTGGCATTCGTACCTTAGGAAGGTTCAGGGAAGGGGGCCTCAGGCCCCTTTCCCCAATAAATAAATAAAAAAAACAGACTCTGGCCCATCCAGGGGAATTAATATTGTAAACGGTGAGACTACGCTCCTTTTGTTTTTAATGGGACCACGGACCCTCCACGGATCTGTGGTCATGTTAAAACAGAATACTGTTTCGGCCCAGGGGAGGTCCCTTTGGGACCCCCTCCCCAGACAGTGTCAGGGAGGTAGGGTATCCCTTCCCTGCCACCATATGTGGTCTGTGTGTCGGTTTCGGGGCATCACCCCCGCATCAGCCAGGCTAGCTTGAATCCAGTGACACCGTGAGCCCGGAACCCACGTCTGGGCATACCTGACACACTTAGGGCGAGAAAGCAAAAGACACAAAGATGAGGGACAGAATGCAGAGCAAATCAAACATTTACCCCCCAGTCAATAGATCTGGTTTAAATCCATTGTTCCTTTGCTCACCATGCCACCCCAGTTAAGACCCAGCCATATGCAAATCAGTCTTTACCCTGTGCCTCATGGGAACAGTCCAGCCTGAACTGCCAAGCCAGGTCCTCACTGGACCGGAAACAAGCATCCAGATGAGGGACGGAATGCAGAGCAAATCAAACATTCACCCCCAGTCAATAGATCTGGGTTAAATCCATTGTTCTTTTGCTCACCATGCCACCCCAGTTTAGACCCAACGATATGCAAATCAGTCCTGACCCTGTGCCTCATGGGAACAGTCCAGCCTGAACTGCTGGACTGTTCCCATAGGGAAGAGGGTTAAGACTGATTTGCATATGGCTGGGTTCAAACTGTAATGGCATGGGGAGCAAAAAAACGATGATTTAGGCCCAGATCTCTGTATTGGGGTGAATGTATGACATTGTTCTGCATTCTGTCCATTAATCGTTATTTTTGCATTTGTCACCCCGAGTGGGACGGGTATGCCCAGACATGGATCCCGTGCTCTCCATGCCACTGGAGTCAAGCTAGCCTGGCAAATGAGGGGTGTTACCCCAAAACCGGTCCCAGGATGCTTTTTTCTAGTCCAGGGAGGACCTGGCCTGTTAGTTCGGGCTGGATTGTTCCCGTAGGGAGTAGGGTCAAGACTGATTTGCATATGGCTGGGTTCAAACTGGAATGGCATGTGGAGCAAAAAAAACATGTATTTAGGCCCAGATCCCTGTACTGGAGTGAATGCATGACATTGTTCTGCATTCTGTCTATTAATTGTTCTTTTTGTATTTAAAAGTAGGACATACAAAGTTTTAATGATTCACATGTTCTTAGAATGAAAAAGGCCCCAAAGCTATTTTCACTATAGCAAGGATGGCTTTTCATTGGGAATACCCTAGGATGCAATATTAAATAATAATACTGTATTTCGGGAATAGGGCTAGGTAATAAAATAATTAGCCAACTATCTAAATGATTATTAAAAATCAAATTCAATGGTGAAGTCAGATTTTTACTAAATATTATGGAAAGGTAACTTTTAGAAAGTTATGTTTTACCCGCTTAAAGTTGCAGGAGGATAATCTGTAGTTTGCTGTCCCACTTCTGACATAATTTTCTTTTGAATAGGTGTGAATTGGTGTAAAATGCCTTCCAAACAATAGGTTGACCTGTTTGGGCAGAGATGATCTTTCTGAACCGCACAGAATATACAGGATGGGGCTATGAGCATCCTTTTTACATTAAAGTGGTAAATCCTGCTCGACAGGTCCACTGGGGTTTTTCATATAACAACTGGAGCACACTTCAAAGAGGCAGCCCCTGTCACAGGCAAATGTTAGCTGACACCTAGGCAGAGCCCTTCTTTTGTTCTCCACAGCCAGGAAGCCACTAATCACAGTGGAACTTGTTTTGACTTTACAGTGTAAAAGCTTGCTCGATGGGTCTCCAGGGTTTACTTAGAAAAGTTGGGGCACTCTTTAAAGAAGGGAAACGGGATTTCAAAACAATTCTTCCACTGTTATGTTTCTGGAAAGTCAGCTTTTGTTTTACCAGACCTCTATCTCTGAGTTTGTTGTGGGTACAGGGTCTGCATCATACTTGATTTTAGTGTTAGATGTGGGAGGACACTAGGATTGCCATAGTACACTCCCAACACACACCCCCAGCCCTCAGAGAGCAAGTTTAGTGTGGTGGAAGACTTCAATGCCCAAAATGCGTAGGGTTAGCTCCAGGAACATCTACCACATTCTTTAGGGCTTGCCCTGGAGTCATTCCCACCCACTAGCTCATGCCAGGCATAAATGTGGCATCTCCAGGCACCCACTTCCGAGCACTTCTACACCCATGGAAGATCTGCGCTCCTTCGTGGTCAGCATCAAATTGCATGTATGACCCGGTCTACCATGACCACTATCATTGGCACTTTGTGCTTTTTGCAGCTGGTCCCCCTAAAATTTTAATCATTCATATTTTTGGGTCCCCTTTTTGGATTTTAATCATAGACAAAGAAAAGAGCAGAATAATGCTAATTTCGGTTAAGCAGAAATAGAGCAGCCTTTATTGGCCAATGGTATTATTGTAGAATACTTAAGACATGCCTACGCAATGAAAGAAATCGAAATATATTTACCTTTGCAATCGCGTGCCTTTTTAGTCGACTACTATTAAAGCACTGCTGTGTCTTCTGTTTAGCTTTAGCTTATATTCCTAGGTGATTGATGCACAGAGACTTCCTTGCTACTGACAGAAAGCACCATTACTGCAATAAACATGAACATTTTATTTTGAAAATACATTTGGATGATCAATTTAAAGTCATTCTATTGAATAATATCAATCTAATCCAATGCATGGTAGCTTTTCTAGAATCTCTATGCGTGACAGGAAATGAATTCAGGATTTGAAGAGTGCTTATCTGTACTGTGCACAGAGTACTTTTACAGTATAATCTCAGTGTGCTTTGAAACACATCCTTCAGGTTCTGGGGTGTTGCCACAAGCATGGTTAACACTCTGTGATGGTGTCACAATTATTGTAAACCAGCAAATTCAATTTGCTTTCAATCCAGGTGTACAGTGGCTGAATGTTCATTTTCAGTTGTCTGAAATTCTATTTGTTGAATAAATTTGCATGGTAACACGCTGTCACTGGATGCGATATTGAATTCCAGGTATAATGTGGAAACATGTCTTTACACAAGACACTGTTTAATGCCCAGGGATTTTCTAATCAGCTGAGCCCAGAGTAGATGCTGTATGGACAAAGAATACATATACTGATGTCATCCAATACATTTCCATTTTTATAGAAGCTTCTGACAGAGCGCAATGGCTGAAGGAAAGCAGAAACACTATTAGAATGTACATGTAATCAGATGTCTTACTTTCTTTCCTGTGGTGAGCAAATGTGTATGATATATCACATATACTTATCTGCAACATTTCTCAGAAACGTTGATGGCGCGTGCATCAAGACCTCCTACCTTTAGTCTTGATAATTCCATCCTCTTTTGTCCCCTTTCTTGCTCTTGCTGATTCCATCCTCTTCAGTCCCGTTCCTTGCTGATTCCATCTTCTTCAGTCCCGTTCCTTGCTGATTCCTTCCTCTTCGGTCCCCTTCCTTGCTGATTCCCTCCTCTTTGTCCCCTTCCTTACTGATTCCATCCTCTTTGGTCCCTTTCCTTGCTGATTCCATCCTCTTTGGTCCCCTTCCTTGCTGATTCCATCCTCTTCGGTCCCCTTCCTTGCTCTTGCTGCTTTAATCCTCTTCAGTCTCCTTCCTTGCTCTCGCTGGTTGCATCCTCTTCACCCCCCTTCCTTGTCCTCGCTGGTTCAATAATCTTCAGTTCCCTTCTTTGCTCTCGCAGAGTTAATCCTCTTCACCGCCCCTTCTTTGCTCTCACTGACTGCATCCTCATTGGTGCCCTTCCATTCTCTCACTGCTTTAATCCTCTTCACTCCCCTTCTTTGCTCTCGCTGGTTCCATCCTCTTCGGTCCTCTTCCTTGCTCTTGCTGGTTCAATGCTCTTCGCTCCCCTTCCTTGCTCTTGCTGCTTTAATCCTCTTCAGTCTCCTTCCTTGCTCTCGCTGGTTGCATCCTCTTCGCCCCCCTTCCTTGTCCTCCCTGGTTCAATAATCTTCGGTCCCCTTCTTTGCTCTTGTGGAGTCAATCCTCTTCACTTCCCTTCTTTGCTCTCACTGGCTGCATCCTCATCGGTCACCTTCCTTTCTCTCACTGCTTTAATCCTCTTTGCACCTCTTTTTGCTCTTGCTGGTTCCATCCTCTTCGGTCCTCTTCCTTGCTCTCGCTGGTTCAATGCTCTTCGCTCCCTTTCCTTGCTCTCGCTGGTTCAATAATCCTCGGTCCCCTTTTTTGCTCTCGCTGAGTTAATCCTCTTCACTCCCCTTCTTTGCTCTCACTGACTGCATCCTCATCGGTCCCCTTCCTTTCTCTCACTGCTTTAATCCTCTTCGCTCCCCTTCTTTGCTCTCGCTGGTTCCATCTTCTTCGGTCCTCTTCTTTGCTCTTGCAGGTTCAGTGCTCTTCACTGCCCTTCCTTGCTCTTGCTGCTTTAATCCTCTTTGGTCTCCTTCCTTGCTTTTGCTGGTTCCATCTTCTTCGCACCCCTTCCTTGCTTTTGCTGGTTCAGTAATCTTCGGTCCCCTTCTTTGCTCTTGTTGAGTCAATCCTCTTCACTTCCCTTCTTTGCTCTCACTGACTGCATCCTCATCGGTCCCATTCCTTTCTCTCACTGCTTTAATCCTCTTCGCTCCCCTTCTTTGCTCTCGCTGGTTCAATGCGCTTCACTGCCCTTCCTTGCTCTTGCTGCTTTAATCCTCTTCGGTCTCCTTCCTTGCTCTCGCTGGTTCCATCTTCTCCAAACCCCTTCCTTGCTTTTGCTGGTTCAGTAATCTTCGGTCCCCTTCTTTGCTCTTGTTGAGTCAATCCTCTTCACTTCCCTTCTTTGTTCTCGCTGACTGCATCCTCATCGGTCCCATTCCTTTCTCTCACTGCTTTAATCCTCTTCGCGCCCCTTTTTGCTCTCGCTGGTTCCACCCTCTTCGGTCCTCTTCCTTGCTCTCGCTGGTTCAATGCTCTTCGCTCCCCTTCCTTGCTCTCACTGATTCCATCCTCTTTAGTCCCCTTCCGTCTGCCCCTCCATCAGTCCCACCTGTGTTTGCCCCTCTGGGGCAAGCAACCTCCCCTCCCTACTACCTTTTACATCTCCTCCCTAACCTCCTGGCTTTGTAAGTAGGTTGAGTCTTTGCAAACACAATACATTCATACATGTTTATTGAAATGTAACATAAATACATTGAGTAAATTATTATGCCTGAGCAATTTACTTCAATTTATCAAATCATGAAGAAAGGAGGAAAGGCTTTGTGAACACTGGACCTTTTGTGGAACAAAATGGTCACAGAAACGGGTCTAAAGTGCCCACAGGTAAAATATGATAACTAGCTTCTTATTCAGCAGTTATCACCTAAGCATTAAGATTCTGAAATAGTTGGTGTTCTTATTACCAAAATTAGTTTTATTGTTTCAGTATATTAACCCTAGAATAATGAGTTGCCCTGCCAGTTTTCATACACGCGACCTTCAGGTTAAACCCGGATTGCACCAGTGGGACAATTAGTTAATTGAACTTTCGAGCAATGAGAAAAGAAGCACTAAAACAAAAGTGATATGGCCATATCCAGATATTTCGACCTGGATTAAGACTTCTAAATCACAAAAATTCACCTGGTTTTATGAAATGTAATAAAGGGTCAGCAGGTCCTAGATCACTTGAAAGGTAATGTGTGGGCAGGGTCGGATTGGGATCACAATTTGGCCCGGGCACTGACGAAAAAAGTGGCCCACATTCGCGGGGCGTGGCCCTCATTCGCGGGGCGTGGCCCTCATTCACGGGCGTGCCCTTTCATGAAACACACACGGAATGTAAGTGGGAGGATATTGTTCTTGGGAAGGACACAGGGCCAAGGTGACAATGTCCTACAAGCTGAACAACTGAAAAACAGCGAGGCCCCTTTCTCTTAAAAAATTATTCCCCAGCCCTCCAGCGCAGGAGCACCTGAAAAGCAGCGAGGCCCCTTTCTATTATAAAATTATTCCCCAGCCCTCCAGCGCAGGAGCACCTGAAAAACAGCGAGGCCCCTTTCTCCTAAAAAATGATTCCCCAGCCCTCCAGGGCAGGAGCACAAAAAAAACAGCGAGGCCCCTTTCTCCTAAAAAATTATTCCCCAGCCCTCCAGCGCAGGAGCACTTGAAAAACAGCAAGGCCCCAGTTCCCAACATTACCTGCGCCCACAGCGAGACCCATTCTTCCTCGCCCACTATGCCCTGAATGAGAAGGGCTGTGGGCGAGGTGTTAATGAAAACACTGTTTCAGGGCTGCGTGGGCCCCAGGGGGGCCGAGGTGAAAATGGCTCAATGGCCTGAGCAACACCTGGCCCCCTGGGAGGCCGATTCTGGCACACAATCACCCTTCCCCAGCCCACCATCAGCGTGATTGCTTGGCAGGGCAGGGGGTCAAGGAGAGGCCACAGCTGATCCTCGCAGAACGGCCGCAGAGCAAGGCTGCTTTCCTCTCCCTGTCAGTGCTCTCTGTGGACTGGGAAAGGGGGAAAAAACGGCCCACAGAGGGCACTGAGACACCGGCCCTTCGGCCAATGCCCGAGTGCCCTCATTACCAATCCGTCCCTGTGTGTGGGCTATTTTTAGTAGGAGTATTGTAAATGAGTACATATAACTTTTTTCTGTAGCATTTTTAGTGCAATATTTTAACCAATGGGAAGTACAAATGAATCATGCAGCTTTGATTTTCCTTAAAAGTATGTATTTTTGATGAGATGTAACTCAATATTTTCCCAAATATTAAAGTGATTTCCAAAGTTAGGTTGTATGGCTTTTACTAGGGGCAACAGCCACCTGATTAGGACTATCAGGTGGTAAATTGCTCCTATCAACATGTTGTTTGCCACATAATCAGGAGATGGAAAGAGGCCTGGCTATGGCATTCACAGTTTTTATAAACCCTGCCTCTGGCCTCCCCATTCCAAGTAAACCTTGATTAAAAGGTGTGTTATTATGCCTGATGTGTGGCAGTAGGGAGATTTACCCTCTGTGGACTGGATGGAGTCATAGAATCCAACTCCAGCCAATGAGACTGTATGGTACCCATTCTGACCTAATCTGTGAACAAAATCAAGTTATAGGAGATAGTCTGTGGATACTGGAGACAGTCTGTGGATTATGCAAAGAGTGGCAGAATCTTAAAAATGACCAGGTGATGGAACCTGGTTATGTGGTGGGTAAAAGCGTGCTCATGGAGAAGAGTAAGGACTTCAAAGCCTTTTTGAAGCTGGCATTTTATGAGATCTTAACTTGGACAGATAGTCAATCGAAGCAAGATGTACCCAGATTATAAACACTTGTGTTAATACGGGCAGCCTGAAGCAGACACACCCTCCCACCACATGAACGTTTTGTATTGTGACTGCATGGGCACCATTTACATGATAAATTTAAAATACTTCTATTGAATGCTAGCGATCCCATATGCAAGGTGAAGTAACTGTGTAAAAACCTCACAGATGTCAATGCATGTCTTCTTTATTAAAGCACACAACCTGGCGTCGATCCTCCCCGAGAGCCAGGAGCCAATTGGGCTAACCAAAACTCTAGGAATTCTCAACACCTCACATTCCATAATAATGACCATGACAACATACATCGTAACACATCTCCTTCCCTTCACCAAATCATAGTATTGCCACAAATGATTTAACATCTCAGAAATATGATAATAAATAGAACAAAAATATTTTAAAAAATAATTTCACAAGCGAAATCACTCAACAGAACAACTCCGTAAAATATTCCCAAGAACCTGTCAACACAAGGTTACTATCCCATTCTACAATTATCTTATATACTCCATAAGATATGTAGGTTGTCTTCGAATTCTACACTTTCTGACTACCCTGCGAGCATCACAGTCATCCCTAAAATTCTCAATATTGGGTTCCTCAGTTTCTTTGCTATTCATTTCAACATCTTTCATAAGCATAGCTTCTGAACATCCTTCTTCTTCTTTTCTTCCATCCCCCATTCTTGTACACTCTCTTCCTTTTTGATATAGAGCTACATTCCTCAAATTCCACCTTTCACCTCCATCCACCACTACACAGAATTTACTAACTTTCTCTACTCGTAGAGGACCATTGAATTTAGAGAGACCTTCTTTTATGCGTACTGACTTGACCTTGACCCAGTCACCTCTCTTAATCTGGCAAACCCTCTTCCAATCCTTTTCTGGAAGCCCCTTGTCACTTGATCTCACCCAATCTCTTAACCATGCTGGTAACGATTTGGTACCTGATGCCCATCCCCTCATCTCCTGAAATGGACTTTTCTCTGTGACACTCTGAATGGTTGTGCGATAAGCCTACACCATATCTGACATCATTCCTTTTACATCACACTGACTGGCTAAAGTCATCTGAATGGTTCCCTTAATCAACCTGTTGGCCCTTTCAGCCATGCCATTCCCTTGAGATTATAGAGGGAAGTATGTGAATGCTTTATACCCCAATAATCAAGAAACTGAACCATTTCAGTAAGCATCAGCTGTGTGCCATTGTCTGTGATGATCTCAACCGGAACCCCTTCCTCAGCAAAATTGTCCTCCAATATTTTCACTGTCATTTAGTAGTGACGTTCCTCATAAATTTCACAATCAACCACTTGGACATCCACAATTACCAAGGAAAAACGCATCTCTTGCGGCAATTCTGACATGGGTCCAATATAATCGAAGCCACGGTCTGTCAGGATCCTCAATATGACCCTCAGACAATTTGTTCCCTACTCTCAATCTTTTTTCACTATCTTTACACCCTGCACAGCGTTCTACACACATAGACCTGTTCATCTAGTCCAGGCCATCAAAATTCTTTTTTGAGTCTTCTCTTTGCTAGGGCTTGTCCTAAGTGACCCTCGTGAGATAACATGATAAGTTTCGACCTCAAACCCTGTGGAGGTACAACCTGATCACCTCTCATGATGACATTTTGACCATACACAGAGAGTTCCTTAAGAATCTTAAAATATGGCCTTGCTGAGATATCATGCTCTCCCTTGTTGCACCATTGTGTATCATATTCTTGACATTCAACAGCACCATATCTTTTTCCATCTCCTCATCCCACTCTTGCATGGTAAATGCTCCTGATCCATAATGCACCACATCTTGTACTAAAGCCACTGCTCCTTCCATTTCATCTTCCCTTATGGTGGTATCATCAAAACACTCTCAATCTATTGACATTCTAGATAAACAGTCTGCTTGTACATTCTGCCAACCCTGAATAAATTTGACTGTATAAATATACTCCCGTAGTCTTGCAGCCAATCTTGCCAGCCTAGTAGAACCTTTACCCGCCCCAACAGGTGACAAAATCTTCATTAAAGGTTTGTGATCAGTTTTTGAAATAAAGCGTGTACCCCACAGATATACCCGAAAATATTCCACTGCCCATGCAGCAGCTTTCCGTTCAATTACAGAATAGTTGTGTTTAGACTGTGTCAAAGTACGTGACGTCATTTCCTTTTTCCTATAAACCTGGGACAAAACAGCACCTAATCCAGTAGCACTTGCATCTACAGTGAGCACTGACTTGAGCTTTGTGTTAAATGCCACCAAGATGTTCACTTCACAAATGTCCGATTTTATTTTCTCAAAACATACTTGTTGATCCTTGCCCCACAAAAACTTGTTATCTTTACGTAATAACTTCCTCAACTCCTCTGTCTTGTCAGCAAATCTTTCAAAAACTTTGAGTAATATTTTATTAACCCCAATAAAGACCTTAATTGATCGTTGTCTTGAGGACAAGGGGCCAACTTGATTGCATCAGCCAAACATTTTTTTGGTTTGATTCCACCATCAGCTATGGAATAGCTCAAGTACTCAATCTGTTGTGTAAGAAATTTACATTTTTCTTGCCTTAAAGTCAAATTGGCTTCTTTTACTTTCTTCAAGACTTTTTTTTAGAATTATGTTATGATGTTCCACCGAATCCCAAAGATCAGGATATCATCTTGAAAAAACACTGTGTTTTCCATTCCTTCAAACAACTGTCCCATCATCTGCTGAAAAACACTTGCAGCTGATACTAGACCAAACGGCATACAACTGAACTGAAATGTACCCTTAGCTGTTATAAAAGCAGTAAACTGCTTGGACTCTTTGTGCAATCTCACCTGATGGTAGGCATTTCTCAAATCAAGTTTTGAAAAATACCTTATGGAAGCCAATAATTCATTTATGTTTGGAGGAGGAAAAGTATCAGCCACCACATTGTGGTTTTGTGACCTCAAGTCCTCACAAAAAATTAGACGACCATCAGCCTTCTGTGTGATTACTACAAGCAAAATCCACTGAGAGTTCTCCACTGGTTCAATAATGTCACCATCCAACGTTTCATTAATCAGTTTCTTGACTTCACCTCTTATAGTCAGCAGTACACGTCTTAATTTATGTTGAATGGGAATGGCACCATCCTTTAACACTATCTTATGTACATAGCCATTAAGACATCCCAGCGTTTCATTAAACACCTCCCGTGCCTCTCTCAGCACATCTTGTAAATGCACTTCCTCCACCCCCATGTTTGGATGCCCTTGGATTAATTAGAATGTTGAGGTCAAACTGATGTACCCACCCTAAAATAGGTGGTCCGTCTGAAGGCACATACACTTTCCCAGTGACCTCACGTGAACCAAACCATATTTTACCTTCCATGTATCCTACAATATAAATTGTTTCTCCTTGATACCCCCCTGGATTTATATCTTAAGGTAGCAGTTCAACATTCTCCCAATGTGCCCTGAAAAACTTCTTCCAGAATGATCGTATACATGGACCCTGCATCTATTATCGGTGTCACTATAGACCCACACACTTCAAACTCAGCTGTAGGCCTTAGTAAGCGTCTCTTATCTTCACATACCCTATTTGCATCCTTTGACTCTCCTACAAACAAATTCCTGTCAGTGTAACTTGTTTCCTCTCCCACTGTTCCTACCCTGGATTTGCCATAATTCTTACTGCTTTTGTTGCTTTCTTTACATTTTCTTGCAAAATGGCCCTTACGACCACACCTCCTGCACTACTTACCAAGCGCAAAGCATCTCTTAGAATCAGAAGTATGGTACGTACTCCCACATCGGGTACATTCCTTAGCGTTGCTCTGCATGTTACTCATGCCTGCAGGTCCTCCTATGTTACTGTGTCTTAACACTGCACTAACCTCCCCCTCTTGACCATGACTGTCTCCCTTTAAAACGGCAACATCTCCACTGTTCCTGTTTGTCCGACTCAATTCCTTCCCAAACAGCATTACAATAGAGGGTCTGGATGTTGGCAGTATGGGCCATCTCTGGTAGGATGGGGGGTGCAGCTGTCACCTACCACACCTGAACCTCAAAAGGGCTGCCTCAGCACACTGACAAAAGGTTTCACACTAGTCCACTGTAATCCCAAGTCCATCTGGGACCAGGGCAGGGAGACCGGAAATTCCAGACACGTTTGTAAGGGGAGCCTCTAGAAGCTTTTCCCACTTCAAAGGGGGCACCCGGTATAAAAATAGGGCCCTCAGCCCCACTCTTCAGTACACTCCTGGAACTATAGATACTACAGAAGAAGAATGCCCTGCTGCCTGCTGAGAAGGAAGACTAGGCCTGTACCTTTAATCCCAAGCTGCATGACTCCAAGGGTCAGCTGACTGACCTCCTGTTCTAAGCTACAGGAATGAGACAAGCTCCAGAGGCCCCACTGCATCTGCCCAGCTGACCTGCTGCCTGGACCTGCAACTGGATCTGTAACTGGAACTGCCTTAGCCCTGCTGGCCTCTACTGGAGTGAGTTTCTGATCCCCAATAGGTTCCCTCAGGTCCTGGACGCTTAGTGTGACATCAGTTGAGCTACTCCTTGAAAAAAAAGGAAATATCCTGAACTTTAGGACTGTTCTTGACCGCAAACGGACCTGTTTGCACCATGGTCTTGCTGCCGCTCTGACTGCCAACTGGAAGCTATGGTGAACCCGACTCTTCACGCTATAGTGACTGCCAGCGACGATTACCAAAGTGAAGCTCCAGTGAACCCGGCTCTTTGCTCTATAGCAACCATCAGTGACGACTGGCAATTCAAGATCTTCAATTCAGGCTACATTATCGATAGCCTGCGGTAACCGCTAATGCAAATCTCCATCAATGACCATCCACTACACCCGACAAGATCTTTGTGCTACAGCGACAAAATTCTGCAACACCCGGCCTGCCCTTTGTGCTACAGCGAAGACCATCCGCAACACACTCCCTGCTCCTCGTGGCCTCCTCCACTGCGAATGGAACTCTTCGTGCTGGACTTTAGAAGATAACTTTTTCAGCAGGACTAACCAGGTCCTTGTAGCCGACCTGCACTCTATTGCTGTTATCGCACAAAGAGAAGGAGAGGGGCCCCTTAACCACCAAAGGAGTAGGGCACCAAATAAACCGTAGTCACAAGGAAAATCCCCTTTGGGCAACTAAATCTCACCAGGCAAACCCTCACATCACCAACAATCTGTCACCAGAACAAAACACACCCACCTTCAAAGGCCAAGTGTTCACAATATTAAAATATTTTTTATTTATGTATAAAAACCAGTTGGTTAGTCAAATACAATGAATTTATCAATTGATCAAATACAAAGAATTATCAAACAGTATACAAAATAGATTAAAAATACAGACATGTACACAAATATTATAGTGAGGAGAACCTGCAAGAAAAATATTTTCTTATCAATGCTGAAGGCACATACACCAGATCCAGATCGTTTGTTATACATAAAAAATATTTATATGAAAAACTCAATCCGTGAAAGTAACAAACGTCTCCACAATCTACAGTACGCCTTCTCACTCTTGCGTCGACGCGTTTCGGTGGGTATCACTGTTTAAAACACCTCCTTCCTCAGGACAAGAAATAGTATCTCCCACATGGAGTTTACAATCTATACAAATTCACAAAAACATAATTAAAATCACAGTTAGCCCTTGAAACGGTGTACACATTTTTTTTATATTAAAAACCATTACAAATCATAAAAGCAGTGTTTATATCCTGGTGAAACATCCAATCTCTCATTCACGCACCAGCATGCACCTCTATCTCTCAGTTTCTCAATTTATATACATGATTAGTGGGAAAATGTCGATGCATGATGACTATCATATTGCTGAATGGTGCCTGTCGCCCTATTTTCACCACAAAACAAAGCTTGGAAAGCCATTGCAATAAACCAACAGGTTATGTAAGAAATACCTAAATTCCTATTCATATACCTTGCTAAACATATGGTGAAGTGGGCCATCTATTGCTTGATAATATTACAGTTGCGGCCCACTTCACCATATGCCACAGGCACCATTCAGCAATATGATAGTCATCAGGCTCAAATTTGTGGCAGATGATTTTGTTACTGGAGGAATTACATTTACATGGAGCCAAGCCCTGTTCTAGTAATATACTCCCACAGTCAGCTGACACATTGGGCATTATGACAAATGTGTCAGGAGTGTAATGCTCACCTGAGGTTTCCGCACGGGAGAGATGCAAGTTCTGAAGCAAAGTCCCAACTTCACTAACCCACCAAGAATGCCCAACAATGTCAAAGCAAGAAATGGTGAGATGAGGAAGAGGGGAAACAAGTGAAGAGAAAAGACACACATTCCACTGCGCGTTCAGGGATGAATGGTAAGGTTCAGAATCTTTCTATGTCAGTCCTGCATGTAAAGAAAAGAATAAGAATGCTAGTATATATGTATGGTTTTAATCTAATAACATGTGCTCTTATTCTAAATGTATTCACAGCTACTGCAGTAACTTCCTGCTTAATTCCCCTCTTCCACTTATGATATAGTAGTGGTAGATGCAGGATCAGATTCCAAACTATATATGTAGGAGAAGGAAAATTAGGTGTTGATAGTAATCAATCAGAGTAGAGGACATATAACAGAAGTGAGAAGCATATATGAACTAACCTAAAATTGTGGTAAAGCAGGGAATCAGTGAAAGTCCAAAAACATATATCCAAACAAAAAAGGGAAAGTGGAACAGATTCCCAACTTGAATTGCTTCTGTAACCAAAAATAAAGAAATCACACAAAAATGTGCAGGACTAGAAATATGGATTCGTTCCTTAACCTCAGGAATAAACAAATCCCTTGTTTGTATTTTATACAGCTTCAACAGGAATGCATAACAGCTTCAACAGGAATGCACAACAGAAAATGTAATCTCCAAACGCCATGAGATTAACACTCAGAGAAGTAAAAATAATAACTTGTAAGCACAGAGCGTGTTACCGCCTTAATTGTAAATGACAATTCTTTAAATGTCCTTTGTATTGTTTTTTCCAGGTTCCAGACGACTAGTCGAACGTAACCTCAGGAACATGGAGAACAGGTTCAGGGTCTGTGAGGGAAGAAGAGCCGCTGCACGGCAGCCTGATGAAGACGCCGACTGCAACGTGTGGTGATCCCGGAAGCAGAAGGTAAGTGAAGGGCAGTGCGGAAGACACACGCACATCAACTAGAACACGAATCGCTCTTCGCCCGTGCCGGCTGAATTTATACTAGCTCTGCTCTGCCCCCTCTGCATACACAAACGCGTGCGGAGCAGGCAAGGCAGTCCACTCCCCAACAGGTTTGGGCTTCCAAGGATACCATCTATGGAATAGACGCAACAACCTAGGGGCATGCACATGGCCAGCAGGCTCCCATGTTCGATTTTCTGAACCATACCCCTTCCAATTAACCAAATACTGCCATCTACGTCTCACTCTCCGGGAATCCACAATAGCCCACACTTTATATTTGGTCTCATTATCCACCACTAAGGGGGGGGGCTGGACTGGTAATCTCATCCCGCCACCAGTAGCTTCAACAAGGAAACATGGAATACTGGGAGTATTTTCAGAGTTGAAGGAAGTTCCAATTTCATGGCTACAAGAATAATCACTTTGATGATTTTATATGGGCCAATGAAGTGGGGCTGGAATTTATGGGTTACTTTCACAGCAATGTTTAGTGTGGACAACCACACCTTGTCCCCAATCACATAATCAGGACATGGGCGGCAATGGAGATCTGCATTCCCGTTAGCTTTATCCAAATTAATATGAGCTGTCTTCAGTGTATCATGTATATGTTCAACGAACTCCAGAGCAGAAGGAGTTGGGGTAGAAAAAGGAGGAGGTAGAAACAAGGATGGAATCCATAATTACAATAAAAGGGAGAAAGACCAATGGAAGAGTGCATTCCATTGTTGAAAGCATATTCAGCTGCCTATAAGAATGTGTCCCAGTCTAAAGAGGAGTGTAGCAATTGGCACCGTTAATATTGCTCAAGACATTGGTTCACTCTCTCAGTCTGACCATCTGTGTGCGGATGATGGCTAGATGAAAGACGAACATCAATCTGTAACAAGGTGCCCAACCCCCTCCAAAATTTTTATACGAGCTGGGGACCCCGATCCAAAACATCACAGAAGGGAGTGTATGCAATCTCACTATATGTTGTAAGAATACAGTGGCCAATAATTTAGACGTAGGTATAGCTTTCATTGGAATGAAGTGTGACATCTTAGTTAACATATCAACTAGGGGTGGGCGGGCAAGCGGGCTTACGCGGAGTTCCTTTATCAGGCGGAGTTTGCCGGCGCACCCATTCGCGTTGCGTTGGGAACGCGGAGTGCGTCCATGCGCTCCAAAATCAAGCGTGAAGGGTACTACGCAGTTCTCAAGTGTGCTCTCGTGTTCTAAATTGCGCGTGAACAGCACCACGAGAGTCCGCATGGGCTTGCCCTTCTTGTTTTTCTGCTCTCTGTTATGGTGCTGGGCCTAAATTTTATCTGTCCTTAATATTTGTAATCCTCCTCCTTTATTACTTTTCTACCCCAAATTTGTATTTTTTTATAATAGTGTGTCTTTATGTTTGTGTATTTTACATTTTTGTGGACTTTTTGTGTTTTTGTGACTTTTGACTTTGTTTCTCCTTCTTTCTTTATTTCTTTCTTCTTTACTTTCCCTTCCTTTTCTTTCTTATTATTTCCCCACCCAGCGCCATAGTAGAGGGGCCGTGGTGTGCAGCCCTGGACGATCTTTGGAGAGGAGGAGGTTGCAGCACTAGTTTATTTTTGTGCAGCGCCACCTCCCCTTTATGCTGGCAGCAAGCAGCAGGCCCGGTGGCGGCTACCCCCTTCAGGAGCGTCAGCGGTGCTGGAGGATGGTGCGGCGCACCAGCCAGGTTCAGTGCACCGCCCAGCATCTGAAGCACCGCTGGGCAGACATTCCGGACTGGGAACAGGACCTGCTCGACCTGCTAGGCGTTGAGATTCCGGGGCTCGTGAGTATTAATTATTTGTTGTGTTTGTGTTCTACAGTGCTAACATTTTTTTCTGAATAGCATGCTGCTCACACTCAGAGGTAAGTTATGTTTAGTTTACGCTGGTATATTATTGTGTGATCCAGTTTCTAGTTTCTGCTTGGCAGGTGCTCAGCGCTACCTAATCGCACTCATTAGGCGCTCGCTTAGGCTGATTAATTAAGAAGCCATTGCAAACTGTTCTCCTATAGTACATCACTGAGTAGTGCGTTCACTCTGTGACTTTTTTTAATGTAGCTCGTACAGTTCCAGGTTATTATTTAATTGAATTCACAGTGATGTGAAGTATGTATCTATGCATTGCAAAAAAGGGAGACTGAGTTGGCTCATCAAGGGTGTTGAGAAATGGGAATAGACAGCATCAAAGATCATTCACTGCAATATATTAGTTCCAAATGTAGTTTTTGCTAAGGAGATTTGGAATATGGATTTAACGACAGTCGATAGACTTGAGTCTAAACTAGTAGTACTATAGGTGATCTGTTTTAACGACTGCATTTGCTTTTCATAAAACATTTTGTGGAGATTTTTAGCTGAATCACTAATCTATTTTTATTTATCTTCATAATTTCTTTCATCAGCACCCAAGGGCAAGAAGAGGGATGTTTCTGAGGGTCCGGGAGAAGCTGGTCAGCCAGCGCCGACCACCAGCGCTGCTGCCTAGGGCTCAGCTGATCCCAGTAAGTCCTTTTATGATTGTTGTGGACTTCATAGGTTAGAATATTGGGGTATTGGAATGTTGGTGCTGTCTATCGTGAAGATTCAGATAGCAGGCCCAAGTAAACTAGTATTTTAAATAAAAATCATCATGTATGTTTGTTGCGAAGGCTTTCCTTTTCCTACTTGTACCTAGCTCTAACACGGTTCAGTTCACGAGAGAGTGGCCATGGTCATCATGGACCCCACCCTGCCCCCCAACTTTAGTGTGCTGCAGACTCGTTCAGTTATAGGTATAGTATTCCAGCAGTTTCCCATGAGAGTGCAGCAAGGCTGCAAGAAATGTATGAGGTCCCACTTCCATTGCATTTGCCAACCAACACCATATGTCTTTCATTGACCATTATCCCACGCCTGGCTTGTCTAACTTTGTGAACCAACCAATCAAATGCCCAAAGTGATATTTGGAAGATACTGATGTGCTAACTGAACTGTAGTGCTGCATTGCAGTTGTATTTGGGGTTGTGTATCTGGGATCTATATTATGTGTAATGTTTTATTCTAGCCACACAGAACATCGATGATGCCGGCTCCAGTGCCGCTGCAGGAGTAGATGGGTCAGTTGGAGGGGGAGAAGCGGCAACAGGGACGGGCACTGGTAAATCACATTATTTCTTGCAATTACTATGCTCACTAGCTATTGCCATGACGTTGCTCGTCGTCATCAAAAATGACTGTGAAGTGAAACCCTGCCCCCAACTTTACCAGCCACAGTGGTGGTTGAGTTAATATGGCCTCTTCTATCTGCAACGTAGCAAAATCTCACATAATGAGCATTGATGGCTTGAGGAAGACATGACAGAACAAAAGGTAACTTAAAAGAAAGGAAATGGTATATGAGTGAAAGGGTGGGTGGGTAAAAGGGTGCGCGGGTGGGTAAAGGGATTGATGGATGAAAGGATGGGTTGAAGAAAGGGTTACTATTGAATGGGTGGATAATGGATTGAACAGTTTGGTGATAGACTGGATGGAAGAAAGTAAAGCTTAATCATGGTGGCTATGGGTGAATTAGAATGAAAGGATGAATGAATATTTGGATTGTTTGGATGGCAGCTCTTCTCATCATAAGGGGCATGCTGCTCACCTGCTTTGCTTACTTGGTTTATGTAGGGTTATCAATATCATTCAAAGCTATGGTTCTAAGTGGGGGCTATTTATTTTTAATCTTTGTTCTACTCTATTGAGTTGCTGTATTTGTTAAGTGAGCCAGATCTATCCTACCTATCATTCATCACCCCCCTCCCCGCCCATGGCATTTTTGTGAACTATGACCGAAGTGCAGTACGGGTCAATCAGTTCATGACTGCAGTGTTGGCTATGTAATGTGTGTCTGCTTCAGTTAATGCAGCATTTACAATGTTTTCAATGCACTGCAAACCGAACACACAAGGTGTGTTTCCCCTTCGCTCACTCAGTCACCTCTTAGTACTTGACTCCATTATTTTTTCCCAAGTTCCTCTATCCCAGCCTACCAAATTGGAAAATCTATTCTTGGCATGTGCCACATTGAATTCGATACCCATGTGAAGTGATTCCAGAATATATTTCATGGTTTCCCAGAACAGCTTTAATTTGCACTTGTTCAGATTTTTCCCTTTCAAATTGTACCATGACTGAACAAGCCAAAGATGATGAATCAATGATCAGTGTAGTGGCCCCTCTATTATATATAGAAAAAGCCCTATCCTACCTGTCCAATAATCCCCTACCCTACCCCATACAGTAGAGAAAATCAAGTTTCCTTTCCTTACTGCCCAGCAAATGAATTTGTTGGAAATACGTGGTGGCGGGCGAAGCCACAGAGTAAAGTGGGAGTAAGTGAATGATTTGATGTCAAGTTTGGCGTATGGGATACTCAGTGATGAATCTGCCAAATAAAATCTATATAGCCCGTTCCTCTACCTGTAGTACAGTCCATTAGATTCATTTTCCTCAACTTCTACTTACGGCAGACAGAATTTATATTAACATCTGCATTTCTACATGAGGTTTGTGACGTAGTATCCTATTTATTTTTCATCTGCCTCTTTGGAGACAGGATAGAAAGAAAAATACATTTGGCGAAGAGCAGGGCCAATGGAATTAAAAATAGATAATTGTCAACTACAGCTGCAGACAGTAGCAAACTAGCAGAGGCGCTGGCTAGCAATGAGCATGGCTTCATTATTTTAGCACCACACACAACTTGTACTCCATATAGTGCATAATGCCGTACTCATTAATGAGAAGTCATTTATTTTTCAACTCAGTGTCTGACTCTTTTTATAGTTACTTGAAAAGCCTTTAGAAGGAAAAAACTAATCGAATCACTGTTTTATAAATCCTGTGATGTTATTCTCTGCCTGTTAATACTTTTCTGCCACACATTCAGTGCTTTTTTATGTTTAGCAACATGTGTGGGTAAGACATAAAATTGGCCTTGTGAGTCTCCTAAACATAATCACATCAATTAAATTCCAATGGCCCTAAGGGACCAGCAATGTACTGCTACTGTGCCACCCAGTAATTTAAAATAATTGTTTGCACAGAGCATTATTTACAATTTGTCTTTTTGTTTTTCCCAATATAGCTTCTCCTGCTGGTCCAGCCAGACCACCCACCAGGCAGGAGATAGCGGCCCGTTTGCGGTGGCAGAGACTGGATCGTATCTATCTGGAATACCGGCGGCTGGTGGTCTTGGAAGAGAAGGAGGAGGAAATTAGTGCACAACAGCCAGGCCTAAGTGCAGCCAGTCCCCCTCAGCCTCCAGCCTCCCGACCATCCCATCGCCACCGCCGCTGCCAGCCAACTGCTCCCACCCCCTACCACACTGACAACAGGCCGTTGCTGCGCCCTATCCTGCAGCGGCTCAACACCATCGAAGGCCGGCTCACCTTGATGGAGCAGAGCCTGGACCAGCTCCGGACCGACATCCATAATGCCCTCTTCTATCCCTTTTTTAAAAATGTTGTTTTGGTGGGAGGGATTTGTTGTTTGTTGGGGCTGGGTGGAGTGGGGGAAAGAGATTTGGGACTGGAGAGACTTTTTCTTGGACATTTTGAGTTTTGGGGCTTTGGTCAGTTTTGTTTGGGGAGAGAGGTGTGTATGTTGTTTAGGTGGAGAGGGTGAATTTCTTTATAAATAAATAAAGGGGAAAACTATATTTTTAAATCTAAATTTGTGCCTGAAGTAGTTTCTTTTACTTTTTCTTTGCACTGCTGCCTTCAAGTAGTTTTACGCAGCCTGTTTATTATGTGCTTGTAACTTAAGAAAGAGCATAGCACTTAGTTATAGAGTCTAGGCTTATACTTCTCTAACCATCTTGACCATTATGGGGAATGCTGCCATGATGACGAACTATAGTGTGTACAACTATCTAGATAAAAAGTAGCAGTTAATTTATTTCTTACTAAGTTAAATGTTATCCATACCAGTTGTCTTACCTGAATATACATGCAGCACTAACAGTCGAGGCATCACAACTTCACAAGCGAGGCCCCACTTCCAGTTCCACCCAGGTGAGCTCCAACTGTAGGATTGATCTGAATGATTGATTCATTATCCATCATAGGCAACTAAATGGAAGTAGAAAGATGGAGTTAGTGGGTTATATATTTATCAAAGATATACAAAGAATTGACACCACCTGAGTACTACATGATGACTCATTGAGAATGCATGATTGTGCTAAAATAGAAACAATAGCAATGCTAGTAAGATTTGGCTAATGTGGAGCTAGCAGTATTATTTTTGAAATCCTCAAGTTATAAAAAATGGACTCAAAGTCTGGAGTGGACAAGCTCAGGGTAGGCGTTTACGGTTAGGCAACACAAGGCCTAAATGATGATGCTGACGACTGATGTTCTTCATTCTATATCTAAAATATGGATACTTTTTAATGCAAGGGTTGGTAATGGGCTGGTGTGGGCTACTGCTTAGAAGATTCTACAGTAAGTTGGTATTGCCTTCACCACATCTGCCCCACCATTTGTGTGATCCATTGATGGTGTAATTTAAGCCACCCCTCAATAAATCACACAGCTCGAGGGAAGAGGGTTAGGGGTTTGATGAATGGATGGGTTAAGGGATTTGGGGAAAGGTTTGACAAAGACAAACACTATAACACAAGGCCAACATTCATCTGGGCAATAAGCAGCAGCACATCATTCACCATCAATCTGTCGTTAGAAGGAAACAAAGGAATGAGTATCACAGAGTACAGATAAATACATTGCAAACGGTCCTTCTGCCCCCGAGACCCATTTTATCAGATATCTAAATGTTCTGTCTTCTAGGTTGGGGAGTAAACCCACCCACCACTTCTCTTAGTTAATATGATTGTTAAAAGAAAAATGATACTGTATTGAAAAATTGGGTGGTGCATCTGCATTCTCCTCGAGAATGTCCACTCTTTGGGGCCTGTCAGCACTGGCACGGTAGGGAAGCAGGAGTGTTGTTGAGCTCAGCTAGCTTTCGCCTTTCGTTTGTGAAGGAGACTAGAAGAAGGTCCGCAGATTGTAAAAGAGAAACTGTATTTTAGAGTCAAGGAGAAAGACAGAAGGAAGGTAAACTTTATGAGGAGTGTATTAAGAAAACTCAAAGGCAGAGCACAAAAAACAAAAGGGGGACTCAGAGTATCACTTTTGCCACAAGTCCAACACACACACACTGAACAGAATTTCACAAACGCAACTTTCTCTATTCCACACAGCTGAATACTAGGCCTCAGAATCTTGGTTTACCTTTGAACTTATGTCGATAAATACTCTAACTTCTTGCTTCTAGCTGTTGATGAGGTAGTCCTGCAGCTCCCTGCCTGAGTTTTTCCATGATCCTCCTCCTGACTCCAAGTAACACTGTCCCAGACCAGTCATCATCATCATGAATCACGATGACCCGAGCAAGATAGACGTGGAGTGCACTGCTGTTGAACAAGAACATAATTGCAGTATTTTGCATAGGTTTTTGTTTGTTAACTAAAGTGACTGTTCTGGTCTCTGAAGAACCAGAATAAAGGAGAACACCCTGCAATTAAATCTGGCTAAGTGTGAAAGGGCTGATCACCTACAAGGGGAAAAATGAGCACCCATCACTTAAGCCTCAAACAATGTAAATCAATAATCATCTCAAGAAATTTCCCATATTACAGTTCAACACACGCTCCCTCACTTTCAGCCTCCACATCAATCATCACTCACAGTCACTCGATAATCTGATCACTTATTGGTGCAATGGTTACCTGTTCCACTCCAAGCACAGTGGTAGGTACACTTTCTCTCCATTGGATTGGATTTTGGCTGTCTTGTAAATAACTAATTACAAAGAGGGGGGGCAGGGAGCTAGAGGAAAAACAGGTCCAGTACCCACGCTCCCAAGGCTAACGTGATAATCACTCAAGGGTAACTGTTCCTAAAGAAAAGGAGAAGCTGGCCAATGCGGTCGCATAAAGAACTAGTGAGTGAAACTTGGCTCACAAAAAAGGTTGGAAACGAAACACTGTGGAGGTGAGGTAATTTCTCCTTTTGGTAAAAGTGCCCTCACACACCCATGCGGGTGTCATGCTTCATCATCGGGCGTTGCTCCTCTTGGGGGTGGCGCTGCAGTCCCCCACGGGCCCCACGGGAGGGCTCTTTGTCGGAGTTCTTTTTGGAGTAACGCTGCAGTTGTGAGTGCGGTGTGTGTGGGGGGGTTTTGGTGTGTGAATTAAAATTGCCACACCGGTACCCTAAAAACCTTTATTCAAGGGTCCAAGTGGTAACGTTAAAATGGATGACAAGGAAGGCCTCTAGAAAAATGATATCCGAGGGGTGAGTATTTTCCTTCTGTTCTCTTGTCAGTGAGTGAAAGTGATAGTGATAGTGAAAATGTTAGGTCAACATGTTTCGCTCCTTACATGGGTCCCTAGTGGATCAGGACCGGGCTGAAAGTGAAAAAAGGATTCAAAATAGGAATCTGAGACGGCGACACTCAGTATTCCTATAGTACCTATATTCAGGTTAATTGGCGTCAGTGCGCCTAAAGGAACGTCCACTAGGCGTTCCTGGATTCAACCTAGAGAGAGAGAAAAGATAATCAAGGGCAAAACTGTGATAGGGAGATAATCATATACTTATGATCAAATAGTGCATATGACTAAAACATTCCTTGTTTGTCATGATTAGGGCAAGGGGGCATGCTGTAACATTCACACCCCTGTCGCCAGAAAGTGTCAGTGCAGTGCTCATTCACACCGCTATTTCAATGCCCATGGTGGTCGCTTGTCGCGAAATTTTATGGCACCTCAACACACAGAAGCTGTGTGGAAGAGTCAGCATGCTGGTGTGCACAACATTTCATACGTGTATCTGTGTAAAATCTGACACACGTCTATGATGTCTATAATAATGGCGTGGGAGCCGTGAAAGGTGGTACAGTCCGTTAAAATATACTTGTTATGCCACTTACAGTAACAGGTTACCCCGGTGTGAGTGACAGCATTGTGTCACGTCGTGAGACAAACAGACAGACAAACAACATATATCTCCTACCCAACCACTAGTAAGAGTTGGCCTCATCGGCGTAGTAGCGCGGAGTGAGGAGGACTGCCTGCGGGTAATATTATCGAGAGTGAGCACAGAGCGCTCATAGTCAAAATGTTACCTTGGTCGATGAGAATGTCAGCTTGGAAAATACTCACTCAGCCTCCCCCAGAGTGCAGCCTAATACCTGCCCTTCCGCTGCTCAGATGCCGGTTACGGGCAATGTGTGCTTCTTCCGTATTTGTACCCGACCCTGCAAGTAGTCCGGAAGGGCCAGTGGCGTGGGGAAGTGGTACGTGTTGGTGTGTGCGTGCATCTGCAACGTGGCGGCCATCTTGGGTGTGGGGGAAAAAAGTATAGTGTTGGATGGCCATGTATCGGAAGCGGATCAAAAATATGGTTAATAATGAGCGTTAGCCTTACGTTTTGGATGGAATCTAGTGAAGGCGCTCCAATAAATGTCACGGTGCGTATGGACCTGCAGTTGATTAATTAGGAGATGAGGTCTCAACTTTATAGATAATGTGCACGAGCTGCTATATAAATAGTGCATCAGAGCGTGTCATGAAGGTTGGTTTTTTCAAAAACATGGACATAACTTTATTGATTGTGAGCAGAAGCCATGGTATAAACCTAAAGAGTACTATTTTGAAAACATGGGCCAAACTTTATTGAGGATGAGCTTGAGCCATTATGTAAAGGCGCGTGATGGTGCGTTTAACACCTGAAGGTTATTTTTATAAGACATAACTTTTTGATTATGTGCATAAGCCTTGCCGTGTTGTGACATGTGCAGGCTAGTTACAGTGCTTGAGTTCTGCCTTTGTGAGTGTTCTATATCTCGCCATAATCAGAGTATGTTTTTCATTCATAACAAGACACCATGTTATGATCCACAGAATGTCGTGGTGCTCATTGCTACATGTTGTCGTAATGGTGTGTATGTCATGACATGTTGGGTTTGCATAACTTGACATGTTGGCAGTGAAATGTCCCAACGTGATAGGTCAGTGGTGGTCTCGGACTAGCGCCAGCACTCAATAGGACTGTGTATACCAGCTGTGTGCGCAATTGAGTGCTGAGGTGTTGGGGAACATCCATGGTCTATTAGTCACAGAGATGGCGAAGGCGGATCCTAGATTAACTAGGATCAGTTAATGAATTCAGCCCACGGGATATCATTGTTAAGGCCTTTTGTACTACTCTGTACGTGGAACACCCAGCGTTGCTCTTGTTTGAAAAGGGTCCTAGTTGGCCAATTAAGATTGGACTCGATAATAGTCCAATTATGACTGTCAGGTGTGTGGCTGGTCTCAGCAAAATGGCTCAGCATCCTAGTGTTGCTCTTTTTACATCGAATGGTGCTTCTATGTTCGCTGATTCATACCTTGATCCGTCTCGTGGTCATACCCACATATTGCAGGTTGCAGGGGCACGTTATCAGGTAAACACAATTCTTAGTATTACAGTTGGTATGTTTTCTCTGTTGCCAGGGTCCTTGAAGGCCTAAATCTATGTGTTTTGTTGCCGTGGTCAGGTGGCATACAGAGCAAGACCCACACGGAAAATGACCTTCTACCGGGGGTAGAGCCCATAGAGTGGGTTGTCTTGTCAATTGTGGTCTTGGGCGCGTGTGAACAAGTATATCCCTCAGATTCTGGGTGCGTTTAAAGGCAAACAGAGGGGGTCGGCCCGGCGTAAAGTTGCCCGTTTGTAAGATGCCCCAAAGTTTCTTAATCACCTTTTGTATCCTGTTAGAGCTGGGTGTAAATGTGGTGGCGCACGGGAGGGTGTCTGTTGCTGTCTTGGCCCTGCTTTCCAAAAGGCTCTCCCTGTGATTGTTACTTCCTAGCCCTTTTGTGTGCCTGGCGTTTTACTTTTTTAGGGTAGTGTCGGTCTGTAAGGTTGGCTGTCAAGATCATGGCTTGGGTGTCAAACTCTGCCACGGTGTTACAATTCCTTTGGAGGTGGAGGTTGTCCGTGAGGGCCTTTGGGTGATAAAGTAGAAGACTGTTCCTGTCGGTGGGTTTTCTATAGTTGGTCGTTAGAAAAACCCCGTTTTGAATGGAGATCAACAAATCAAGGAAGGGAATACTATCCTCTGACTTCGTGCTTGGAAGTTTCAGGAAAGGGTCAAGGGTGTTGACCCAGTCACAGAAGGCAGTGCATGCTGCCGATGGTAGGCTTAAAATACGATTTAGCTTTTCAACACGCAGAAGGCATTACCTTCATTTTGAAAACTACGAACAGCCCTAATAAGCCGATCTTGCTTCCCCCTGAGTCAGTAAGCACGTAAGTCATTACCAGTTCTCTATCCCACTACAAAGGCCCCATATCTGTGTAATCATAACTTACTTAAGTACCTACACTTTAGAGCACCGTGACAGTGCATGAAAATTAAATCTTCCGATCATTGCGCTCTCTCAAATTGCAAAACTTTGATAATTTACCAAAATTACACTATAATTACGCCAACACCTAAGAAGGAACTTCATGTTTTCCATGAACAAAACCACATGCTCTCAGCCATTAATGTATTATTTCATCACCTAGCCAAGTGTGTTTTTAATTTTTCAATTGATTCACAGGCTCTCAAGGAGCACACTCTGCATCGCTTTGACAGTAAATGGTCACAATTGGATTAAGAAGTACTCAATACATGTATATACTGTCATGATGGTCTTTTCTCCCCTTTTCCAGAGTTATAGGTACAACTGACCCGCAACAATACAGGGCACTACTTGATGCCCTAAGAAGAAGGGTAAGTGCAATTACTTACCTACGCAGGCCACGCAACAGTGACTTGCTAATCCGGTCGTGAAGAAAGCCCTCCGACCCGACTGGGCACCCATAGGGCTGAAACATGTCGACCGCTCGACCACCCATTTTTTGACACAGGTGCCATAGATCAGTAGCCCTTCTATTCACGCACCGCATTTCTTTTTAATCTTGCCCCACCCCTGACTAAATAAATTTGAACGAGTGGCAAGGAGGCAATTTTAAGTTCACTCCACTCTCACCCTCACTATTCCTGATCACCATCCCTGATCACTACTGCGAATAACCAGTTGGTCTCCCTCCTGGTGGAGGAAAGCACAGATAAGACCCAATGATGATGCTTTTCACGTAAGAAATAAAAGCGGACAACCAAGATATACCGCTATTATGAGTAATACGTGAATGAGGGTTTTTTAGATGGCAAGAACCTTAGACCCTGGTAAAAACAGGACAAGTTATCCATTCTCCCCTGATTACTTGATAATTGAATGGCAGCTGAATGGATCCTAGCTTCTATCTCCCCTATTTGATTAAAGGAGCATCATAAATCCGTTTTTTTCTTTTTTTCTGTCCTCATGTCAGCATGGCATCTTACAGGTCAAGGACCATTTCCTGGTGCCCTGATATCGTGTGGACCCTTGCCTTTTCTCAGCCAAACCCTTAAAGAAGGTTCTTTCATCCCGAAGGATAGACACCTCCCCCATATTCTGCTATAATCATAGGACTCGGAGAAAGAAAAAAAAAAAAGGCATCTCCGCTATGCTAGCTCAACCAGTCAGCAAAAACCTGCCACAGATCCCTAGATCTTGGTAGATTACCATCTATAGCTGTTTTGCAAGTCCACCTGGCCACTGCCAACCAGCCATTTGGGTGTGGTGGTACAGAGTCTGTCCAATGTTTGCAAATCTCTCGTCTGGCCAGCAATAACAGGTAAAAAAGCAACCCCCTGAGTTTGCTGTCAAGAGTTGTTTCCAAATCACGACTCACCCCGAAGAGCACAAGTGTCTCTGTCAATACTAGTGGTATCTTCAAGATGTCACAAATAGTGGATTCCACCACCTTCCAATATTGCTCTATATCGGGGCATGTAAAAAAAATGTGTATATCGTTAGCTTTTGGCATTTTACATCTATTACAACTAGGGATCGGTTGAAATACAAACTTAGCTATTTTTTGTGGTGTCCAGTATAGTCTATTTATTGTAAAAAAATGATGCCTTTTGAAATTTGCCGGTGTAACTAAAGAGTATTAAATTTTTAGAGAGCTCTTCCAAAATATTTGCAAATTCTCTTCCTGAAGTACATCTTGCCAGATGACATATGGGGGATCTAATTTCCTTTCTTCCGCATCCATCAATTGCATATACCACTTAGAGACTTCTTTATTCTTTGTCCTTGTGTCTTTAATGTCATTCTCAAAGTTCCATAGCGACCCTATCTCTCGAGGTACTGTAGAAAGCCATGAAGTTAGCTGCATAAATTTAAATTTCGATAATCTATTTTCAGTTTTGGCTTTCAATACTTCCCAGGGGACCAGTTTGCCTTCAAATAAGATTTCGCCCCACTTAATCAACCCGGCTTGCTTCAATGGTGACGCCAAGCCATCTTTTAGGCATTCAGGTGTACCGGGAGAGTCCCATATAGGGGCAAATTCCAAATAGTATCCAATATTTAGCATCTTCTTCATAGTAAACCATAAATTTAAGGATGCCATTAAAACTTTTAATCTTACTTTTCTAAAAAAAATTCTGAGCCCCAAACTTATACAAAAAAGCTGTCCCGAACTCCTTTGTCATTTCCTGTAATATTGAGCCCCAGCTGGTGGAGTCGGGGTCCCCTATAAGCATTCGAAATTTTTTAAATTGGAATGCCATGCAGTATATCTTGAGATCTGGCAGGGCTAGACCTCCCCCATGAAGCCGTCTTCTTAGCTTCTTCCATGAAAGACGTATTCCTCAAGAGGCCCAGATAAAGCTAGTTATTTTCCCTTGTATTTTACTTATCATTTCTTTAGGGAATTTTAGCGGGATACAATTAAATATATATGTTAATTTGGGGAGGATGGACATTTTAATCAAGTTCACCCTCCCATAGATAGTAAGCGGGAGGTTTTTCCATCTAGCAAGGGTTCTGTCTATCTCTTTTCCCACTCTATTTAGGTTCCGGGCCGGGATATCACTGATCTGTTTAACTATATTAATCCCCAGATATTTCATCTCCACACACCCTCTATCTTCCCACCCATCTAAATTCCAAGTCATCACCTCGGTTTTGGCAGTATTTAACTAAGTAACCAGAGATTTCCCCGAATTCCTTAGTTAATTGTTCCATCATTGGTATCGTTCTATCTGGGTCGGAGGTATAAATTATAAGGTCATCTGCAAATAGGGCTATTTTGCTACAGAAACATAACGAGTGAATGGGGATTATCTTCTCATCCTTCCGCAGGAGCTGGGCTAGAGGTTTGATATAAATATCAAAGAGGAGGGGAGACAGTGGACAGCCCTGCCTCGTACTTCTGGTAATCTTAAAAAGCTCAGTCAAGACTCCATTTACCAGAATCTTAGCTGTAGGTCCTTGATATAGTTTTTTTATAGCCTTAATATAGCCCACACTAATACCCATTGATTCCAAAACCGCCCACAAAAACACCCAACACACGCGATCGAATGCCTTGGCGGCATCTATAGTGATTACCGCCAAGGGAAACGATTGTGCGGTTGCTAAATCAATAATCCCAATCAAGGACAGAGTCAGTTCCTGAATCTGTCTCTTAGGAATAAATCCCTTTTGGTCTGCATGGATTAGTTGGGGGGCTACCTTGGCCAATCTCCCCGCCAAAATCCCAGCATAGATTTTATAGTCGACATTTAGCAGGGAGATGGGCCGGTATGAATCCACACTCTTCGGGTCCTTTGTAGGCTTAAGAATCAACGTAATTATGGCTTCCTTCCATGAAGCTGGGATTTCTTCCTCCCCCTTATAAATCGAATTGAACAATACTACCATATCTGGAGTTATTTCATCTACAATTATCTTATATAACTCTCCTGGCAATGAGTCGGGGCCTGCTGCCTTTCCACTTTTTAAGTGTTTAATTTGCTCTCTAATTTCGCCCTCGGTGATTTCAGCTTCTATTATCTCCCTACCATCACTTGAGAGGACTGGGAGGTCCAATTTATCCAGCCAATTTTTTAATGTCCCCTCCTCTGGCCTAATTTCCTCAGTGTATAATTCCGAGAAAAGGGAGACCAGGCAAGCCTTTATCTCGTCTAAGCCTGGGCGTAGTTCGCGAAGTAGCGCTACGCGAAGCTACGCAAAGTGCAGTTTGCACTACGCGAGCTACGCGTAGCACTACGCGATCTGCGTAGTGCACTGTTCGCAATGATTGCACAGTGCCGGATGCTTGTCCGCACTGTGCAATCATTGAAAACGGCATCTTGCACAGTGCGAGCTGTCTTTACTGCCGCTCGAGTAGATTTTTACTCGAGCGGCAGCTTTCTCAACGCGGACTGGTAGTTTCTCATCGCGAGCGGTCGCGAGCATACGCGACCACTCGCAATGAGAAACCTGACCTCCCGCGTTGAGAATCTCGCCGGGAGGTTTATTTTCCACGCTCGCGATCGGCAACTTGATGTTGCTGATCGCGAACGAGGAAAAAGTCTCGCCGGGATGTCATTTTGCTTGCTCGCGGTCGCCAACTTGACGTTGAGGACCGCGAGCAAGCAAAAAATGACCGCTGCACTACGCTACGCGTGTTTGCACTGTGCTACGTGCAATTCGCGTTGTGCGAAGTAGCGCAAACTTCGCAAACTACGCGAGCGTAGCGTAGTGCTTTGCCCAGGGTTACTCTCGTCTCCCTTATTTGAAGTGTCTCCCTGGGCATTGATAATTAGTTCTCGAATATGATTCCGGGACCTGTCAGCCCTAGACTTCCAAGCTAACAGTGCACCGGCCTTCTCCCCATACTCAAATAAATCCATATTACCAGTCGCCCACTCCTCATGACACTTAGTCTCAAGGGTCATCCTGTAGTTTAGTCTTGCCTCTTCCAGTTGTTTAATTAGAGGCTCAGTATTTTGGGAGGAATCCAGAGATTGCACCTTTAATTCCAACTCCCCAATTCTCCCTTCCCGACATTTCAATTCTGCTTTATCAAGTTTGTTTAAATATGATGCTTGATTTTGTAGTAACCCTCGCATATATGACTTAAAGGCATCCCATATTATATTTAAAGGAGCGGACCGGGTGTTCTCCAAAAAGAACTCCTTAGCCCTTTCCCTCACAGTGGTGGACACCTCTGCCTTTAATAAAATAGATCTTTTTAAGGTCCATCTCGTGCTAAGACCTATTCTCACTCCAACTAGTGCAACACTTACCGGGGCATGATCTGAGATATGGACTGGTAGAATATTTATCTCTTTTAGTTTCCCTGCCCATAATCGGTCTACTAATAAATAATCTAATCTGGAGAAGTGGGAGTATTTTTTACTATGAAAGGTGTACCCTCGTTCTTGCCCTTTTAACTGCCTCCATGTGTCCACCATACCCATTTCATAAATCATATGCTTCAGGGCCTGCCTTGTCCTAGGTGCCTGAGCCTGTCCGCTAGTCCTGTAGATAGATCTATCTAGTGATGGATCTAATAGGGTATTGAAATCTCCTCCAATAACAATGGGAGTGGAGAGTCCAGCTAATAGCAGATGTAGGTCAATTATGTACTGCGGGTCATCGACATTGGGCCCATAATAGGCCACACATGTAAATACTATTCCAGCACATCTTAGAGTCGCTATGACCCACCTTCCTGAACTGTCGGTTTTAGAAGCGATTAGATCAATTCCGGAACCCCCCCTAATCAGTATCGCCACCCCCTTACAATACTCTATTTGGTCAGAAACTGCGTAGCTCTCTATCCACTTTGTTTTTGCATACACTTCACTACTTTCGCTTGCAGTTAAATGGGTTTCTTGTAACATAATGACTTGTGCTTTTGAGTCCTCCAAATATTTCAGTACTAACCTCCGCCTAGCCTTAGATCTAAGACCATTTATATTCCAGGTTAACACCTGGAAAGTACTCTCACACCCGCTCATCTCTACGTGGGTTTTGGGATATGGCCTTGTTTAAAGTTAAAAAAGCTGACATGAGGATCTATTTTTTTCATTTTTTCCCTCTGCTCCCCACCCTGTGCCCCCCCACAACCCCTCTCCAACCCCCCTTCTCCCACCCTTGGGAACCCCCTTGCTCTTCAGGCATACAAATGCCTATTTGAACCCCCGGAGTGAGGAATTTTTCCAATTCAAGAGTATGTCAATAAAATAGAGGAAGAGAAAAGAATAAAAAACCAAAGAAAAAATGTGACTCCCCTCCCTTGACCCCGCCCCTATCCTTTTTGCCCACCCCGAGCAGTTTAAAATATTCCTCAACTTATACAATCCTATATTCAATTCGTATAGTTAGTATAAAATTTAGTAGTTATGTGGAATATCCTGCCTTACTTCCATCGATTTTTAGGAGGTACCCCGCTTCTTTATAGTAGCTATTAGGTCATCCGCTTCTTCCACTGACCTAAAATTCCGCATTTGGTTGTCCCACATTACTCGAAGCATTGCCGGGAACTTTAATTGAGCTTTAGCCCCAAGTTTATTTAATTCGTCCATTTTTTTACCAAGTTCCCATTGTTTCAAATCCGTGGCACAACAAACATCAGATTTAATGCTAAAAGAAAAATTCTGAAATGAGTATGTGCCACTTCTGAGGGCTGCCGACAGTATTAGTTCTTTCACAGAGTACGAGAGAAAATTTATAAGGATATACCTTGGCTTCTGCCTCTGGGGATTCCGTCTAAAGGGGTCGCGATGTACTCGCTGCACTTCGCAATCCAAATCGATAGCTGGCCTGTCTTTTAAGGCCGTTTCGCGGAGCATTTTGATTACAAAAGCCTTAATATCCGTCCCTTCTTCAGCCTCGGGGATGTTTAAAAGCCTCAGGTAGTTTCTCCGGGTATGATTCTCTATTCTCTCCAAATCTGCCCTGAGTCCTATGTTTTCCCTGGCTAATGCTCCCACCCCCTCAGAGTTTTTGGCGATGTCATGTCTCAACACCTCTACCTCCACCTCCACCTCCAATGCTTTGGTACGTACTACAACTTCATCAAGTTTCTGTGCCAAAGAGATACAGGAAGCTTGTATATCGGCTTGGTTTGCTTCTGACTTTTTAAATCTGGAGCTAATCTCTTCTTTTAATCCCAGAAGAATAGCAGCCAAAGGAGTTTCAGTGTGTGGGTTTAAATTCCCAGACCCAGTTTCAGTCTCAGACACAGTAACTGATGTTACCTCAGGGTAACCCTCTTGGGTAGGGGTTCCTCCATCTCCATCTACATCTACATCTCCATCTTCAGCTTCGTCTTCGACTTCAACTTCGACTTCAACTTCGACTTCAACTTCCTCCCCCATTTCAAGGGCGGTGAACCTATTCTGCGTTGGCAACTGGAAAATACCTCCAATAGGCTCCTCCGGGGCATTACTTGCCTCACCACCACCGCCACCTGCTGATACTGAAATGGGCTTTTCGGGGGCCTTGCCCGTACTTCCCCCCTCTCCTGACTTCCCCAGAATCTTGGCCGCCGGTTCCTCCTTACCCATCCCCATTGAGGTAGATAACGAGGTAGAATGGGACATGACTTTGTAGAAGGTTTTAAGCGAAGGAGTTACTCTAACCTGAGGGGGCGATATTCTTTTCCCTCTTCCTCGGGGGCTCTTTCCTTGCTGTTTTACCGGCCTGCCCATTTTTGAAATTTTGGGTTGCACCACCCTTTTCGTAACAGACTCAGTCGGGACCTCTATAGTCACTGGTACAAACAAGTCAGGACTTGCCATGGGTTTTCCCACTGCACGGGTGCACAGAGTGTACCTAGAGATTTTTTCTGGCCGGGCACCTGTTTTATCCAAAGGCACTATAGGTTTCTCCATGCGAGCTCTCCCCTGCCCACTAAAGTGCCCTGGGTCTCTTAAATCGCTGACCTGCTGCTTCTGTCTCCCATACGCAGGGGTATAGTTACCTTCTCTCCCATCGAAAACTAACTCCAATCTTTGTACCTCCAGTCTCCCTCCGTCCGGGTGGTCTGGATCGTCAATTTCGCCGCTTTCCGACCAACCTGTACTGCCTCTGCCTCTACGTGCAAGGACGTGAGCGGCCCAAGCACGTCTCAGCTCTAATGCCGCTCTATTCCACGTTGAGGCAGCGCCTCCAGGCAGTGGGTGACTCCAGCGGCTCCCACGCAGCGCCAAAAACAGCGGCATAAATCTTCAACAACTCGGGAAGGAGCCTCAGCATACGGTAAATTTTACAGGCAGGGGAAGCGGCATATCTACATGCCGATTTTCTCTATCCAAGTGCGCTCCTCACTCCGGCGGTCCACGACCGTTTACCTCGCGGCCGCCATGTTCCCCAATTCACTCCGAGAGCATCATAAATCTGACACAAAAATAATAAAGTTCCTCTAGTTATTTTTGTTTTGGTTTTTTTGCAAAGAAAGAACTAAGTTCAACAAGAAACTTTTTTAAAGTTCTATGGGGGCACTGGCATACTTAGTCTGGGAAGTAGAGTTGGTCCTCAAACTCAGGTGGTTCACCCCGAAGTTGGTCAGCCAACACATTTGATTCAATTTTGGACCAATCACTCTCCTCCTCCTCCTGTGCTGCTGTTTCAGGAACGGTGTAATTGTGTGGTATATAATGTTGGTTCATTTTGATCATAGTCAATCTCTCCACATTTTGAGGCAAGAGACTGGTCCTTCTCGCTGTGACAACCACACCAGCTGCACTGAACACACGTGCAGCAGACACACTGGTGCTAGGACAAGCCAGATACTTTATTGCCAGCCTGCTGAGCTCTGGCCATTGGTGCATCTTCCCATACAAATACATCAATGGATTTTGATCTACATAGACCTCTTTTGGATTACCCAGATACTCCTGGAACATCCTGTGGATGGTGTTACTTGATAGTGGGGTTTTGGTGAACTAGGAAGTGTGGCGCTCTGCTGATTATGTGTATAGTGTGCTAAATGTCTAGTATAAACGGTGCAGACAGGTTCGGGGAAATACCCTTTAACCCCTGAATGTGTGTTGGAAAAAGATCCTTCACAAAGTTATGAACAAAAGTCCTGTGCACACGTTACAATTCTTAGATGACAGTTCATCTTATCCAGTGTGCTCAAAAAGAAAAGTCAATATAGTTCGAGTGAATCTGTTCTTTGCCTTTAATTCTTTGGTACAACAAAAAGCAACCAGCCAACACATCTTTCGTCACAATGGGATAGTGTCCCGCGACTTCTTCAGGGATGTACTTCGTGTAGGTTGATTCTAAAGATCACTCCGTCGGTGATAATTCCGACCCGGCTGGCCAATATCGAAAGTTATTCGTAGATCCGTAAGTTTCGAAATGGTGAGTATCAATAAAAATCACCTAAATTATGGTTTATCATGCGATTGTTCAATATCACTCAGCCGGTGATAATTCCGACCCAGCTGGCCAAAAGGGAAAATAATTCGTAGATCCTTAAGTTTCTAAATGGTAAGTATACAAAACCGTCATCTAAATTATGGTGATCATGACTGGGGCCGTGCCACTAAAGCAGGGGACGGTGAGTGAACTGCTTGGTGCAATTGACGATCTATCTAAAACAGGTTGAGCAAGTGGCAGCACCAATGACCATCCTGTGGATGGTCATTAGTGCTGCCACTTGCTCAACCTGTTTTGCCATTGCCTCTGCACTGGACTTGAGCCCTGCCAATTGAAACCAATACAATGCAGAGGTTGGGTCCAGTCCTTTGTTGCTGTTGTTGCCGGTGTTCTGGTTGATGGCGTTGTTGACTGCTGTGAGACAAGACTGCGCTCTCTGGAAGTTTAAGGCGGCACCCCAGAACTGCGGGGTAGGACTTGAAGTTCCAGCCATTCTTCTTCCAAGTCTTCTGCCTGCTCGACAGTCCATCTCTTCTATTTTAAAACATCACCTTCAGAAAAAGAAATTAAAGTGGGCAGAATGTTTTTGTACCGTGGATCAAGTAGTGGGTCACAGATGTACTCTTTGGACTCGATGTCATGTTGCAGCCTTATATTAAAAGCCAAGCGAAGAACTAAGCTCTCAATCGAGGCATGCGCTTCTGTGTTTTCATTCACACCTGTAGGGGCGAACCTTTCAGACACCTTCTTTACCTGGTCTTGTAGGAGATGCAACAATGGGATAGCTTGGCCTATCGTACTGTCCTTCTTGTTAACTTCCTGTGTGAAAACCTCAAAAGGGAGTATCATTTGTGTCAGGAATTTGACTAGGCCCCATTTGTCTGCACCATGGTCATAGCTTTCCCAACTGCATCCCCTCCTCTTTGAATGACATAGTCATTGATCTGTTTGTAGTGCTCAAACAGACGTTGTAACATTTAAAAGGTGGAGTTCCTACGTGTTGGCACCTCCTGTATCAGGGCTTTAACTGGTGCTCTATTATTATGCTGAATAATCTGCAGCTGCTTCCGGGCTTTAAAAGAATGGCTGAAATGATTGCGGATTCTTCTGCAGGTAGTCAGTAGGTTGCTGACTATGTCTTCCTTTCTGAGGAAGTCTTGCACCACCAAGCTGATGCAATGGGCCAAACAGAGGACCCTGAAATAGCCTCCGTCTGACATGGCCTTGACTAGGTTACTGCCATTGTCCGTGGCAACAAATCCAATTCTAAGACCTCTACGTCACAGTCATTCATACACCTTGCTGTTAAATTCCTCCAAGATGTTTACAGCTGTTTGTGATTTCTCCATCGCGAACATGGCCACTGTTGCATGTCGAACGCTCTTAAAACTTTCTTCAGGGCCAAGACCTGAAGATATCTTTTGCTTTACCCCTGCAAAAGAGATCCAGTGTGCAGTGATGCACATGTAATCAGTCGTCTGACAACTGGTCCACATGTCTGCCGTCAGGTGGATAGTGTAAACAACACTTTGCTGAAAAGCTTGTCCAACCAACAGCAGCACATCGTGATGCAGCGCTGGAACAGCCACTCTGGCAAAATAGGTCCTAGTTGGTACCTTCCATTTTGGGCAAATGGCTGCCACAAATTCTAAGAATCCCACTCCTTCCACAAAAGAAAAAGGGAGGAGGTCCAGTGCTAACATTTTTGCCAGCTTCCCATTGTACAAACGTGAGGTTGGGTGGTTTCGCTCGTAGGGCCCCTCCTGCCTAAACATGCCCATAATAGTAACCTGGATTTTCTTCTTTTCTTGGGGCACTGACACAGGTGTCTTTTGAGAAGTAGATGCTAGTGTTAGACTCAATGTGCGTGGTGGTGGTGGGGCAGTCACTGTATGCCATGGTGTCTCCATCTCACTCTGAGTCCTCTTGTGCCATTGTGAAGCCGCTGAGGTGGGTGAATCTGCTGGCATACACCTGGGGACAGGGCTGCTTCGCGTGAAGATTTCACCCTCTTGTTCCTCATCATCACCTTCCACTATGATTGGACTTGCAGCTGATGTTCTCCGGCTCTCCCCACCACCACGACCACATTCAGCAATTTTTTTAAGGTGCACCTCCCACTTGATCGTGGGAGGCGCACCTTACCATAATGTGTACCAGGCTTACCTTGACGAACATTTGTGTGAAAATGGTGCATACTGCAATGTGTTCCCCCCCTTGCTAACTGTAAAAAAAGTCCTAAACTGGGGAGGAGTACTTTTTTACTGGGCCAATGCCAATGCCTGAAGAAGAACTGGAGGTAGGTGGGCATGTTGTTGATTGCCTCGCTGCTTCTCCTGAGGCAGGTGTAGGTACAGGTCTCAAGTGGGGTTTTGCAAATATTGGAGCTGGTGGCTGTGCTACCTGTGTCACATCCCTCAGAGCTGATTGAATAACAACGTCAGATTCCCCTGTGTCACCTTCCACCATGACCACATCGTCATCCTACTCTCCATCCCCTTCCATAAGTCTAAGTCTTTCTGGAACTTTTCTTTCTCCTTGCCTCTCCTGTTGTCTACTGGTCTCTGTCGGGGTCCATGTCCCTATCATCATCATCAGAAGTGGTGCTTGGAGAAGATGGTGCAATAGTACCCTTCCTTTTCCTTGCTGGAGATCTGGGAGCAAATAATCAGAATCAGAAAGAGCAACAACAACAACATACATAACTTTTTGCTTTATGAGCATCCGTTGGGATGTGGCACTCAGGGATGTGCAGGTGACAATGGAATAATCCTTAGACAATGAATGCTGCTGTGCAGTGCACCTATTTCAGTCATGGGGTTGATGCCAAATGTTAGGAAAATGGAGAAAAAAAACTTCTAGATCAAAATAAAAAAAATTACATTAAAAAAAATGAAAATTAAAAAAAAAATTTGAAGGAAAAAAATGTAAAAAGTTTAAAAAAAATGAAACTAAAAAATGTAAATAAAAGAAATTAAAATACATTTTTTTAAATATTTAATTTTAAATAAAAATTAAAATAATTTAAAAAATAAATAAAAATTTAAAAACTAATATTCAAAACAATTAAAGATAAGTGAAAATATCCACAAGCATATTAATTTATTAAACTGCTATCATTGTCAACCATCCATGCAAGCCTATGGCAAAGGACCACACTGGCTGGACACACAAAATGGCTGTCAGCTAGTGCAACATGTTCATCAACTACAACTAACTCTGAGCAAGGAGGCATGGCCACAAACAGAGTAGACATGTAGGCTTATGGGGAAAGCACACTGGCTGGCTACACAAAATGGCCGCCAGCCACATGGTCAGAACAGCAACAACCATCAAGAAGGTATGGCCACAAACAAAGAAGACATGCAGGCCTATATGGAAAGCACACTGGCTGGCTATACAAAATGGCCACCAGCTTCATGGTCAGAACAACAAAAACCAGCAAGGGGGCACGGTCACAAACAGACAAGACATGCAGGCCTATGGCAAAAGCACACTGGCTGGCTACACAAAATGGCCACCAGCCACATGGTCAGAACAACAATAACCAGCAAGAAGGCATGGCCACAAACAAAGAAGACATGCAGGCCTATGGGGAAGGCACACTGGCAGGCTACACAAATTGCCACCATCCACATGGTCACAAAAACAACCACCACCAAGGAGGCATTGAAGGTCTATGGGGAAAGCAAAGCACACTGGCTGGCTACACAAAATGGCTGCCAGCCACATGGTCAGAACAACAACAACCAGCAAGGAGGCATGGCCACAAATAGAGAAGACATGCAGACCCATGGCAAAAGCACACTGGCTGCTTACAAAGTGGTCACAACAACAAGTAAGAGTCCTGGCAAACAAAGAACACATGCAGGCCTAGGGTGGACACTGACCATATAAAATGGCCCCTGGCCACATGGCATGGGGAACATCAAAGGCAAATGGTGGCCTATGCCAAACTTACATACACACACACAAACACACACACTAGCCAGACAAAAGAGGGATGGTAACACAGAGAACACAGCATTAATTCAGCAATGACAAAAATGAAAATTAACAGGGCTAAAAATGTTACAACACCACACATCCTCCAAAGCCATAACCCTACCTATACACCGTTTGCAGGAGAAAAAAAAGTGAAATACCACTAAAAAAACCCACATTTTGTATTTTAAATTCAATGTCATCAATGGCCTAAATCATGGGTACTCACAAACTTTCTCTCGGGGGCCAAATTTACAGTGTGGTTTGTGGCCGAGGGCCGCACCGGTGGGGGCGGGGTCAGTGGGGGAGGGGGCGGGGCTAGAGCAAAAAAAAATAACTATGACCATGAGGTTGAACACAGGCCCCTGCAGCGGATGCCTTCGTCCACTGAGCCACCAGACCCGGCATACACACATCTCTCTCTCTCTCTCTATCTATCTATCTATCTATCTATCTCTCTCTCTCTCTTGCTCTGTCTCCTTCCCTCTATCTCTCCCTCCCTCTCTCTCTCTCTCCGTCTCCCTCCCTCTCTCTCTCTCTCTCTCTCTCCCTCCCTCTCTCTCTATCTCTCTCTCTCTCTCTCTCCCTCTCTCTCTCTCTCCCTCTCTCCCTCTCTCCTTCCCTCTCTCTCCCTCCCTCTCTCTGTCTCACTCACTCCGTTTGTCTCCCTCTCTCTCTTTCTCCCTCCCTCTCTCTGTCTTCCTCCCTCTTTGTCTCCCTCCCTCCCTCTCTGTCTCCCTCCCTCTCTGTCTCCCTCCCTCTCTCTCTCCCCCTCTCTCTCCCCCTCCCTCTGTATCCCTCCCTCTGTCTCCCTCCCTCTGTCTCCCTCTATCTGTCTCCCTCCCTCTGTCTGTCGCCCTCCTCCCTGTCTGTCTCCCTCTGTCTGTCGCCCTCCTCCCTCTCTCTGTCTCCCTCCCTCTGTCTCCCTCTCTCTCTGTCTCCCTCTCTCTCTGTCTCCCTCTCTCTTTGTCTCCCTCTCTCTCTGTCTCCCTCTCTCTGTCTCCCTCCCTCTGTCTCCCTCCCTCTGTCTCCCTCCCTCTGTCTGTCTCCCTCTGTCTGTCTCCCTCTGTCTGTCTCCCTCTGTCTGTCTCCCTCTGTCTGTCTCCCTCTCTCTCTGTCTCCCTCCCTCTAGCTCTGTCTCCCTCTGTCTGTCTCCCTCTGTCTGTCTCCCTCTGTCTGTCTCCCTCTGTCTCCCTCCCTCTATCTCCCTCTGTCTGTCTCCCTCTGTCTGTCTCCCTCTGTCTGTCTCCCTCTCCCTCCCCCTGACTCCCTCCCTCTGTCTCCCTCTGTCTGTCTCCCTCCCTCTGTCTCCCTCTGTCTCCCTCCCTCTGTCTCCCTCCCTCTGTCTCCCTCTGTCTCCCTCCCTCTGTCTCCCTCTGTCTCCCTCTGTCTCCCTCTGTCTCCCTCTCTGTCTCCCTCCCTCTGTCTCCCTCCCTCTGTCTCCCTCTCTGTCTCCCCTCTCTGTCTCCCCCTCTCTGTCTCCCTCTCTCTGTCTCCCTCTCTCTGTCTCCCCCTCTCTGTCTCCCCCTCTGTCTCCCCCTCTGTCTCCCTCTCTGTCTCCCTCTCTGTCTCCCTCTCTCTGTCTCCCTCTGTCTCCCTCTGTGTCTCCCTCCCTCTGTCTCCCTCTCTCTCTCTCTCTCTCTCTCTCTCTCTCCCTCTGTCTCCCCCTCTCTATCTCCCCCCTCTCTGTCTCCCCCCTCTCTGTCTCCCCCTCTCTCTGTCTCCCTCTCTCTGTCTCCCTCTCTCTGTCTCCCTCTCCCTGTCTCCCTCCCTCTGTCTCCCTCTCTCTGTCTCCCTCCCTCTGTCTCCCTCCCTCTGTCTCCCTCCCTCTGTCTCCCTCCCTCTGTCTGACTCCCTCTGTCTTCCTCCCTCTATCTCCCTCTGTCTGTCTCCCTCTGTCTGTCTCCCTCTCCCTCCCCCTGACTCCCTCCCTCTGTCTCTCTCTGTCTCCCTCTCTGTCTGTCTCCCTCTCTGTCTGTCTCCCTCTCTGTCTGTCTCCCTCTGTCTGTCTCCCTCTGTCTGTCTCCCTCTGTCTGTCTCCCTCCCTCTGTCTGTCTCCCTCTGTCTGTCTCCCTCCCTCTGTCTGTCTCCCTCCCTCTGTCTGTCTCCCTCTGTCTGTCTCCCTCTGTTTCCCTCTCTGTCTCCCTCCCTCTGTCTCCCTCTCTGTCTCCCTCTCTGTCTCCCTCTCTGTCTCCCCCTCTCTGTCTCCCCCTCTCTGTCTCCCCCGCTCTGTCTCCCTCTCTCTGTCTCCCTCTCTCTGTCTCCTTCCCTCTGTCTCCCTCTGTCTGTCTCCCTCTGTCTGTCTCCCTCTCCCTCTCTCTGTCTCCCCCTGACTCCCTCCCTCTGTCTCCCTCTCTCTCTGTCTCCCTTCGTCTGTCTGTCTCCCTCGCTCTGTCACGTCACCCCGCGTGTGTGTCAGCCCGGGCTGAGACAGCTTCCCGGGCGCACACACAGCCGCACCCGAGTACTTCACAGCCTCAGGTCTTTAAAAAACCATTCACTTGTTAATGAGGCTTTGTTGTAGTTCACCTCTTTTTAGCGCCCCTGCATGGAGATGCAGGGGCGCTAAAAAGAGGTGAAATACAACAAAGCCTCATTAACAAGTGAATGGTTTTTTAAAGAATCGCCCGGCCCCCATAGAGCGCTGCTGCAACCGGCGGTGTTTGCTGGCACTTAAAAAAAAAAAAAGAAGAAAAAACACAGGTAGGTATCTGCAAGGTCCGCGGGCCGCCAAGGAAGGCTTGCCGGGCCGCCGGCGGCCCGCGGGCCGTATTATGAGTACCCGTGGCCTAAATGATATTTCAATTCAACAGACACCGCAGAAACAGTTGTTTCATGCACCCATGAATAGTATAGGGCCTACTGGCTGGAAGGCCCATCGGCAGACCAGGCCACAAAGTGAATTAAATCAATATTGCAAATTTATTAATAAACAGGGAGAAAATGTAGTAAACTGTGCAACATTTTTCCTTCATAAAAAGAAAAAAAATGAAATACAAAAAAATAACTAGGCCTCTACTAAAACTGTAGGCCACCTACCACAGTAAATTTAAAAAATCGAATAAAAGTACTAATAAATCCAGGTGCATGCCCCCGATCAAACAAACAACACCCTTATACACCAGTTATTCAACTTACTTGTGATATCTAAAAAACAAAGTCCTTAAATCCAATGGTATTTTTGCAGCAGACAAGGAGAGTGATCCTTCCAGCTCCAAATCCCAATGAAAAGTGACCAGGAGAGGGAAAAAGCACTGGGAGGAGCCTCCTGGACAGGAACAGGAAGTTGGAGTATCCGGGGCACTTCCTCCTGGTTTGAATAAAAAAAGTCTTAAAAAATGCTTCTCGCACAAAAAAAACAGCTCCAACAGGCAGTTTGAGAAGAAAACCCACTCCACATGCCTCTCAGCTGCATTCTCAAGCAGAAAAGCTGCTTGACTGCTCTGTTTGCGACTGCGATCAGCACTAAGGATGCTAGATTGGCACCGTCGCGGCTGGAAGCTGTGCAAGTGAGCATGAAGTCTTGTGGGAGCTCACTAGCGGTGTGAGAAGTCTTGCACGTGCTCGCAAGTGGCCCGAGACTCTTGACGCTCGCGGTTGAGAGCCAAATGAAAACTCGAGAATGCGAACGAAAAAAAAACCTCCGCTTTGCGCCCAAATGGCGGAATTTGGGAATTCCGTGTTACTCCACGGAGCACGGAGTGCCCGAGTTCCGCAAACTCCGTGAGCGGAGCGAAGTTTACCGCCTGGGCTTAATGTCTACCACGACCATAATTACTGTGAAACCTTGGGTGGTCTTTCCCAGCACCAAGATAAAATCCATGGAAATAGAATGCCATGGGCTGGGAGTGTAGGCATTGGAGTTAATAGACCAGCTGGGGCTTGGTGGGAACTTTTACTTTGAGTACATATGTGACATCTTTGAATGTACTGTTTAGTGTCATCAGCCATGGTGAGCTACCAAAAAGACCTTTTAAGCAATTCTAATGATTTTTTGTAGCTGTGATGTCCAGTGAGCATGTGTGTGTGGCACCATTCTAAACTTGCTGTGGTAAAGGCGGTGTGGAAATAACTAAACCCCCCTGAATATAAAGATTTTGCACTTTCACACCTTTATGTTTCTGTTCCAGTTCTTCAACTTCCTTACAGTTTTGTGCTTGTAACACCTCATTAGTAAAGTTCTCTTCAAAACATAAAGACCCCAAAATACGTTCTCTGGCTATAATAGTTGGATGATCAATTGTTGTTTCCACCTCTTCCAAAGCCAAATCTAGATTTGGCATCGACTTTCCCATGTTTTTTGCCTCCTTGGAATTGTATCACAAAATCAAATTCACTGACGTTTTGGGTCCAGCGCAATTGTCTCAGGGACAAAGCTTGAGCTGATTTTAAAAATTGTAGATTCTTATGATTGGTGAGAACAGTATGTAGAGCACCACCCAACAGATACTGGCACCATTCTTCAAATGCGTGCTTTATTGCAAGGAGCTCTCTATTTCTAACAGAGTAGTTTGTTCTGCGGGATTCAAGTTATGAGAATAAAAGGCAACAGGATGCAAACATCCTGTTTACTTATCTCTTTGGGAGAGGATTCCCCCAATAGCTACCTGGGATGCATCAGCAAACAACTATGAAGGGTTGGGATGAGTTAGGGTGCTTCAATATGGGGGCACTGACAAAGGGGTCTTTCAGTTTTGTAAATGCTTCCTCAGCAGCAGAGGTCCAACAGAAGGTAACCCCTTTTTTAACAATTTAGTGATGGGAAATGCCAAGGCTGGGAAGTTATCAATGAAACACCTATACAAATTGGCAAATCCTAAAAAGCTCTGTACTTCTTTTACTGAGTGAGGAGACTGCCAATGTGTTATCGCAAGTACTTTTTGAGGGTCCATGATCACCTCGTCCTGGGATAACTGAAACGCTAAAAAGGTGACTTTCGATGTGTTGAACTCACATTTATCTAGTTTTACATATAGTTGGTTTTCTCTCAATGTCTCCAAAACAGCCCTCACATGTCCAATATGCTCTGCTGTAGAAGAAGAATAGACTAGAATGTCATCTATATTTGCTATTGCACATATGTCCAGAATGTCTCTCAGGGCTTCATTATAAAAAGTTGAAAGGCAGCAGGGGCATTACAAAGGCCAAAAGGCATCACTAGATATTCATATATATATATGTGGTGCAGCGGCCAGGGCAGCTGACTTTGGAGCACAGGGTTCGCGGTTCAATCCCCGGCTCCGGCGGCAGCTCAGCTCAGCACCATGTGACTCTGGGCAATAGCTCACTTAATTTCCACTACGGCCCCCAGTGCCTTGAGACCCGTAAGGGTGAGTAGCTGCGCAATATAAAAACGGACTTACATTTTTTTTTTTTACATATATATAACCCAAATTTAGTGCGTAATGCTGTTTTCTATACAACGCCTTCTTGAACTTTCACCGAATGATGCGTCCCTCTTAGGGCAAGCTTAGTAAAAATTCTTGCATTCTTAACTTGATCAAGCAAGGATTGTATTAATGGTAAAGGGTACTGATTTTTCCTTGTGATATAATTGAGAGATCTATAATCGATGCAGCATCTCAGACCTCCCTCTCGTTTTGGGATAAAAAAAAGAGGAGAGGAAGCTGGTGAACGAGAGGGTCTAATTAATCTCAATGCAAAGCATTTCGTCCAAATATTCTCTTAGATAAAAGTTTTCTTTTTCAGATAAAGCATAGATTCAACTGCAGGGTATTTGTGCGCCTGTAATTAAATCAATATGGCAGCCGTAGGGTCTATATGGCGGGAGGGAAAAGCCTTTTTTTTTTTTTTATCAAAAACATCCGCCAAATCATGGTAAAGGGGTAATTCAGGTATAATGGTATCCGTAAACACTGCTATTTCTTTGTGAGTTACTTGTTCTGGAATACGTTGTGTCCTACAAAACACAGAATGAAAAGACAAGGAAATGATTTTTCCAATCTATGTCCATGGAATGCCCAAGATGGCTTGAAACTGGGGGGATTGAATGAGATCAAACGGCACAGTTTCCTTATGTTGATCATGTATAATGAGATTCAGTTCACCATTAGCATGAGTTATAGGTCCCAACTTTATATTGCTACAGTCAATGGTTTTAACTTCGTCTATTACAGCCTTTGACAATAAAGGGAGCTTTATTTGTTTGGCTCATTGTATGTCCATGAAATTCCCTGTGGCACCAGAGTCTATTGTTATCTGAACTTCTATTGACTGCTCTCCCCATTTAAGTTGGGCTTTTACAAAGAAATGATGGTATGAGGAAAGGGATTTGTTCTGAGCTATAAGTTATGAGACAATTAATCCTGATCTACCCGAAGTACTTGTCTCCATAGACTTCGGGCTCAGTAGTATGAATGGTAAGGTATAGAATCTTTCTTTGTGATTCCTGCATGTAAAGAAAAGAATAAGAATGTTTGTGTATATGTGTGGTTTTCATCTAATAACATGTACTCTTATTCTAAATGTATTCACAGCTACTGCAGTAACTACCTGCTTAATTCCCCTCTTCCACTTATGATATAGTAGTGGTAGATGCAGGATCAGAATCCAATCTATATAAGTAAGAGAAGGAAAATTAGGTGTTGATAGTAATTAGAGTAGAGGACATATAACAGAAGTGAGAAGCATATATGAACTAACCGAAAATTGTGGTAAAGCAGGGAATCAGTGAAAGCCCAACAACATATATCCAAACAAAAAGGGGAAAGTGAACAGATTCCCAAATTGAAATGTTCCTCTAACCAAAAATAAAGAAATCACACAAAAATGTGCAAGGCTAGAAATATGGATTAGTTACCTAACCTCAGGAATAAACAAATCCCTCGTTTGTATTTTATATGGCTTTAACAGGAATGCATAACAGCTTTAGCAGGACTGCACAACAGAAAATGGAATATCCAAACGCCGTGGAATTAGGACTCAGATAAGTAAAAATAATAACTTGTTAGCGCAGAGCGTGTTACTGCCTTAATTGTAAATGACGATTCTTTAAATGTCCTTTATATTGTTTTTTCCAGGCTCCAGAAGACTAGTCCAACGTAACCGCAGCAACATGGACAACAGGTTTGGTGTTTGCGAGGGAAGAAGAGCCGCCGCACTGCAGCCCGACGAAGATGCTGACCGTGACGTGTGGTGATCCCGAAAGCAGAAGGTAAGTGAAGGGCAGGGCAGAAGACACGTGCGCATCAGCTAGAACGCGGAGCGCTCCTCCGCCCATGCCGGGCGAATTTATGCTAGCTCTGCTCTGCCCCCACTGCATACATGACCGGGTGCGGAGCAAGCATGACAAGGGGTCCTCTGACCAAAGTTTGTACAAAGAATTGTCTCCATTTGCAAATGGGGTGTGGGGTGAATCTTTTGGAACATGTAGATCTATCCATTTGCAAAAGGGAGCACTACTCCAGAATAATGCAACATATGTCCTGTATGTGTAATACATTTGTAGTACATGCAATCCTTTGTACTTTGCACTCTGTCAGTGTTGGGCAATGTTGAGTTTTTACGTATACCTCTGATCTTTGGATGTTTTATACCAGCCAGGAAGGGTTGATGCGCGATAGTAGTAATTGACAAAGCAAAGGTTACCTTTGTGTTATCCTTTCACTCTCTCCTATTTTCTCTCTTCAAAAATATGTATTGAATTTCATACCAAGTTATACCATTCTGCCATTCATAAGCCTAGTTTAAAATAAGAAGTTAAATGACAAAACAGAATCAAAAAAGAGAAGCAGTTGCCTTGAAATAAGGGCAAATGGTGGAGAGAAAACTGACATGAAAGTAACAAACTGACAAAGTAATGTGAAAAGAGACAATAAATCAATAAAACTGTCACCATGCCAAACATATCTAATGCTTGGGTTAAGAAAGCTGGGGTGATAAACTTTCATGTTGGAGAAGGGAAGGTGGTAAAGTCAAATCCTAGCCGGCACTAATCTTAACTAATAAAATAGAATACTAATTAAATGTTAAATTAGGAAGGTGGGCATTTGCGAACCCCTGCAAATGGCTCCAGGAGCTGGGAGGCCTGCAAGGGAAACCAAATGCCCATTCATTTCATTTGCAATTTTAAATGGGAAACTTTTTTTAAAATGTTAGCTTGCACCAATTAAAGGGATAGGTGCTGCTTTTAAAAAAAATGTCTCCCACTTGGGAAACATCAAGGTAAGTAAGCAGTGGTCTTATGACTGCTCGACACAATTTTCAAAGTAAATGGTGTCTCTTTGCAAATCAGTTCCCACCCCAACTCAGGAGTCTATAACTGATCAATGGTTTGCAACCACATTTGCAGTCACAAGATCACAAACTCCCCCAAATTTCTGGGTAGAACAGAATGTTCTCAGGACAACCAAATATCTTGAGGTGCAAGGTACTGGTACCTCATGAGCAGCAGCAAAAAGTGATTGAAAGGATACATTTTACTGCATGTGATTTACATGGTATTCATAGAGATAAATTCAAACTTCAAAGCAGAATATTTCAGTGCTTTCTGAGTCCAGATGTTCATTATTGCTCAGCTACAAAGTGAATAAAATTATTTTACGATTTCACAATCTGAGCTCCTTATCGTATACTCTTTGAACCCACCTGAGTGAATAGAAGGCCAGATTTTGCACTGGGGAGTATTCCTAGGATGAGATTTGGTTCAATGTTTGTAAGCATTTCAATTCCCCCATCGTGTTGTTCCTCTCAAGCCTTCATTTGCATCTAATTATGTCATTTTTAATGCTAAATCAAACAATAATGCCAGTGTCTGTGCGGAGGCAGAGATGTAGTAACACTGCCAAAACTCCACCCGTCAGGATCCCTCATGTGACCTTCATTGAATTATTCAATTTTATGTTCTGAACATGTATTCGCCCCAACTTGTAGTTTAGTGTGATGTTTTAATTATTTTTTTATTTAAAGTTTGAGTTTATAGAAATAAATAGAAACATCAACAATGATGCAGCAAGGTACAGTATCTACAATAAAGTCATGTATGAAGCTTATTAATTATATAGAGTAAGTACAAACAATATTATTGAGAAGATTGTAATACCAACAAAGGTACAATAAAGGATATAACCATTTAAGTATGGGGAAAAATGAGGGATTATAAAAGGTTGCTATGGTAAATATGTATAATATAACTGTATGTAGACATATTTCAAAGAGAAATACAGTATAAATAGAACATTAGGGCATATAACAAAGACACAGATATAAAATATAAACTGATCAAGATGACTTGCATATTTGTTAAACAGCAATGTCCTTACTGCGTGCTAACAAACAAGAAATGCTCAAACATCTCTTATCAGGTATCCACAGTATATCAATTTTTATAGCCAGTGAAAGAGGCCAGATATAGGGCCTGATTTAGATCTTGACAGACGGGTTACTCCATTACAGCGGTGACGGATATCCAGTCCGCTGAAAAATAAATCCCATTATATCCTATGGGATTTATATTTCAGCGGACGGGATATACGTCACCGCTGTGACGGAGTAACCCAACCGCCAAGATCTCAATCAGGCCCATAGTTTGTATCTAACATATGGTTAAAACAGATGGCGTACCACCAAGACTGAAAATTAACATTTAACGCATTATTCCAATTGGATGTTATTTGATGGAAAGCTGCTGCTAATTGAAAATCCACCAGTTTATGACCATGAGCTGTGTCAATCCAGCATGGGGCAATACCATCAAAGAAAATATTTGAGAAAGAGAAGGAAATATTGACACAAAATATCTCATTAATTTGTCCCCGAATCATGCTTTGATTCTAATGTGGAGCACTTTGTTTCCAGCACAGGTAGGAAAAGTTCATGAATAATTGGCACAACTGCACCTTAAGGTTATGTTTGTGAATAAGACAGTATTGAAAGTCGGAATAGAAAAAATATAATTTTTTTCCATGAAAATAAACTAGACCGCTTCTCCACAAATCCCTGCTGAAATAAAAAATTAATGGTTGATTCCGAAGGGTCTGTGTTAGAAATGGGGGTCTCTAGTTGGCAGAGGTAGGTACCTTTGTCCAAATAGGGATCCTTGCTTCTAGTCAGGGTAAGGGGGATACACTTCTAAAATAACCCCTGCTCACCCCCTTGGTAGCTTGGCACGAGCAGACAGGCTTATCTCAGAGGCAGTGTGTAAAGCATTTGTGAACACATACAGTAATACAGTGAAAACACTACAAATGGACACCACGCCAGTTTAGAAAAATAAGTAATCTTTATCTGAACCAAAACAAGACCAAACGACAAAAATCCACAATACAGTAATAAAAATTAGGGGTGGGCATAGTGGGCATAGCGGGACTACGCGGAGTGCCACGGAGACGGAACCAATCTCGCACACTCCGCGTAGCTCTGCTACGCGCCACCCGCCTCCCGCCCGCACTATTAAAACATTATAAATAAGAATTTAAAACACCTCACCTTATAGGTGGCGTCCCCGGGCTTCCCTCCTTCTCCATCGCGTCTTCTTCTGGAAAACTGCGCATGCGCGGGTGCCCGCGCATGCGCATTCCTCGCGAGAAATGCACATGCGCGGACGCATGCGCAGTTTTGAAGAAGAAGTCGCAATGGACAAGGAGGGATGCCTGGGGACACCGCCGATAAGGTAAGGTGTTTTAAATTCTTATTTATAATGTTTTAATAGTGCGGGCGGGAGGCGGGCGGCCAACTCCGCTCCGCCCGAGTGTGCAGAGATTTGCCTGTTCCGCCTACTTTGCGGAACAGGCAAAATTCCACACATTCCGTGGGCGGAACGGAGTTGTCCGCCCACCCCTAATAAAAATATGACTTTCAGATGGTAGAAATAGTTCAATACAAAGCAAATTGCAGATGCGACACTTTTCACACAAAGTACCTGGGATGCGTCACGCAAACAAACAAAACGGGCCGCAGGGAAGGTGATTTGTCGGTTCCTTACACTCAGGGAAGGTGATGCGTCGGTTCCTTGCTCCGGGGGAGGTGATGTGTCGGTTCCTCACTGCTGCGCAGGGGAGGTGATGCTTCGGTTCCTTACCAGAGAGGAGGTGATGCGTCGGTTTCTTACTGCATGGGGAGGTGATGCGTCGGTTTCTTACTTCGTCCCCCAATGATGCGACAAACTTGCCACCTCGATGCGATACGACGATCCGGGACGATGCGTGGATTCTTCCAGCTCCCAGTGGAAAACAGTCTCTAGAGGTCCAAAACAACAGCAGGCACCTCTTTGCAGGTCAGAACTCCCAGCAAGGAAGTTCAGGGGAGCTGGTGGTGAAGTCTTTGTGTCCCTGAGACTTCAGAACAGGAGGCAAGCTCAGTTTCAAGCCCTTGGAGATCTTCCTCAAGGAGGGCACACAGCAAACAGCAAAGTCCTTTTCTCCTTTCCTTGGCAGCAAGTAGCCACTGCAAGCCAACCCCAGACAGCAAACAGCACAGGGGCAGTATTCCTCCTCATCTTCTCCGGGCTCTTCTCCTTGGCAAAGGTTCCTCTTGATTTCCCAGAAGTGATCTAAAAGTCTGGGCCTCTCTTTTTATACCCCAAAATCCTTTGTTCTCTGAAGGCAGAGAGTGTCTGTACCCAGCCAAAACCAGTTCTGTGGGGCACTTTGCAAGTGCACAACAACCCCCATTGTCAGTGTGAGCCCTGGCTCTAGACACACCACAGAGGGGTGGAGCCATCATTGTGGAAGGCAGGCACAGCCCTATTCAGGTGCAGGCGCTACTCCTCCCACCACTCCAAATGCAGACCAGGCCTATTCAGCCCAGCCCTGACTCATCAGGATCTCTGGAGACACTACTCCTCCCCAGCTCCTAACAATCCAAAGCCAAACATGCAATACACAAACCTAGCAGAGGCATACTGGATGGCAAGCAAGAAAATACCTACATTCTAAAAGTGGTATTTTCAAACACAGAGGGGCCGATTCCGATCTCGGCCGGTAGGGCACCGAATCGGATTCGGCTTAACCGGATCCGATTCGGAGCCCCCTTTCCCGACCGATCCGTACGTGCGTCCGACCGAGCGAGTACGATGCGAGCGCACGCGAAATCGCCGGCCGACTTGTTCGCGGGTCCGAAGTGCTCCGACCGACTCGCACGGACACGACTCGCACCGTGCTATGGAGTCGTTCCCCGGCCGGGCAAGTACGATGCGCGCCGCGAGCAGTCCGACCGACTCGCGCCGTCTGGCTCGAAAGAGCAGTCAGAGCCGCACTTTGGGGGTCCCTGTCGGACCCCCTGTACGCGTAGCCACGCGAGTCGCACACAGGGGGGACCCATGGGTCCCCCCTAAATGTGCATGTACGCCGCAAGCCGCTTCGAGGCGTACCCGCTGTAGGGGGCACCCTTGTTCGCCTCGCACCCATTGGGTCAATGGGAGCCCGCGTACGCGTTGTACGTCCGGCTCCCATTGACTTAATGGGAGTCCGACCGACTCGAGTCCGATTGCATGCGTGCGCATCGTACTCGTTCGGTCGGACTGCCAGAGTCCGATTCGGTCGGAAATCTCTCCGGGTCCGGCTCGGTCGGAGAAATTTCCGGCCTGAATCGGAATCGGCCCCAGAATGTAAAAATCACCCTCACTAAAAGATGCATTGTAACATTCTGAGTTCTCCCCATTCTTTCTTATGGGAGCAGGTAGCCTTGCAATAGTGAAAAACGAAATTGGCAGTATTTCACTATCAGGACATGCCACACACATCAGGGCATGTCCTACCTTTCACATACAATGCACCCTGCCCACAGGGGTACCTTGGGCCTACCATAGGGGTGACTAACATGTAAGAAAATGGAAGGTTAGGGACTGGCAAGTGGGTGCACTTGCCAAGTCGACATGCAGTACCAGACTGCACACAGGCTCTGCAATGGCAGGCCAGAGTTTACATTTACAGGCTGCTTATGTGGGTGGCACAATCAGTGCTGCAGCCCTCTAGCAGCATTCGATTTACAGGCCCTGGGCACACATGGTGCACTGTACTAGGGACTGACTAGTAAATCAAAAGGCCAATCATGGAAACACCAATCCATAACAGTAATTTACAAAGGGAGCACTTGCACTTTGGCACTGAACAGCAGTGGCAAAGTGCCCAAAGCATCTAGCCCAGCAAAACGGAGTCCAACATACAGCAAAAACACAGGAGGCAAAGGCAAAAAATGCAAGGGAGACCCACGCCAATGGTGCCAGGTCTAACAGTCTGTGATTCGGTTAAAAATTCAAGAAGGTTCAATCGCTCTTCCCATAACACTTTCTTTGTTGCTGAAGGTACTAGCCTGTTTAAAAAAGTGCTAAGAAAATTGCACTACCAAATAAAGCAACAGAGGAATATTTTGATGTCTAAATGTTCCATGTCAAAAATATTTTGCCTCACTTAATTTACATGTGGTTGCGCTGATAAAGTAGCTGCAAGAGGAAATTCTACATGTTTCCCACATAATTGTACGCTTCTAAATTGCAATTATGAATACAGAAAACCATAGTTATGAGGTTGTACAGCAAGCTGCAGAAAAACACCCACAATCATATGTGTGTAGGAATAAGTTTCAATGGGCAACAGCATTTTCACCATGGAAGTGCATACAAAACTATCCATGTGAAAAGTATGAGTATGAGGTTTTTCCGGTAGGAAGAGTGAGGGATCCCCATCAGTTTAAAAAAAAAAAAAGGGGTTTCTCAGCTGAGAATTTGTTTTCCCTCAGGGAGAATAAAAAAAAGGTTTAATGTGGAAAAGCAAATATCTGCGTCTTTTGCTCATGCAGATTTTTCCAACATGTGAAAATTCCACAAATACAGTTTGCTGTTGTAGTTTTCTAGTACTCCTCCTGGGAGCAAATTTGCTATACTTTCATGCAATGCGTGAAAGGGAGAGGACAGGACAGTGCTCTATCTATTAAGATATGGTGCTGCTTCTCTCTTCCCAAATACTGACACACTTTCTGACTGCCTTGAAAAGTGCACACACCTTTGCACCATAGAGTCAAGCGGTGTGTGTGAGTCTAACATAGGTTTTGTACTGGAAAAGTACACTTCCAGGACAAAACAATATGCTTCCACTGTAAAACCTTTTCCACTTTGTATATCTGCGGAACAGTGCAATACACATGCAAATTGAGAAAAGTTTGGAGAAAATACAATTTTTTCTGGATTTGTGCCTGCCTCAAGGAGGCATTTTATGTCACAAAGACTTGTCTACAAATGCTAGCAGATAGAGCTTTGAGTCAAAAACCATGAGTGATAGTGTGAGAATGCTCATGCACCTCCCATGGGATGCTTCACTGATGCAAAGAAGCACATATTGCTACCTTATATTTCCAGTTTTGAGTAGGAAAGTAAATCCCAAATAAACACTGCACTGCTTTGTGTCACTTTTGGTGATTTCGTGCCGGTGCCAGGTATTAATAAACATGGCTCTGGCATCTACTGTAAATCATTAAAAAAGTCACAAATCTGATACAAACTGTGGAATATTATATGGGTGTAGATTTCTTACTTTGAGACTCATGCCTTTGTGTATATAGCCCTAAGTGTGTTGAATGGTGGATTGGCTAGGATCAGCTGTACTGCCTCAGTCCTACACCACACCACCAGGTGAGGTGGCGACCATTTGAGTGTGGATTCCATCAGAGCAGACAAAGGGCACGATTCACAAAATCATTCATGAGTAGGAGATGTAGTACTACTAGGGTACTCTTTTATGTACTAGTCCATGCTTTTGTCAATCAGTAAGCAAAAGTGCAAAGAAGCACCATCCTTTCTATTTGAAATAATGCTATGTGTACATTTCCTGTACAGCTCCATTCTATTTGGATTTAGATTTTTTTTGCTAATCTACAACGGCTTGTAAGAGGACATAAAAGAGTACTACTGGAGTACTTTTTTACATGTTACAAAATATTGCTGTTAATAGGCCCCAAAATGTATGAGTCGCAAATATTTTGCATGAGTAGTTGTAGCCTACTCCTGTTGCACTCCTAGCTTACTCCTGAATTCCAGGAGTAAGCCAGAGGCACTTCAAGTAAGCCCGGAGAACAACAATAGTAAGTTACACAAACTCATAGCAAAAGTCTTTGTGAACCAAGCCTTTGTGGAACTTAATTGAATCACTTCATGTATAAAGCTTGCGAAAGAGGGCATAGCTAATTAAGATTTTCATCTACAGTATTTCAAAATCAATAACGCTGCATGAGAAATGCACATTCTCATTGCTATGGCAATGCATGCTGTTGTGGCGTGGTGTGATAAATAACATTACAGTTTATCCTTAGAAGGCAGAATGATAAAATAAAGTACATGCAACTAAGTGTACAAAAAGGGCCAGAAGTACTAAGCCATTATGGATGCAAATCCTGAAATTCGCAAAATCACAGGGTTTGCAACTGCTAAATCGCTTTCTTTAGATATATCAATCCCATTTTGCAAATCGATAAAAGGTTAGCAAATCGCAAAATGGGTTTAGAAACACATTCCGAATGACAATTTAAAAAAGGCCTTGTTTAGGTTGTACCTTTCAAACTGTGATTCAAAATGCTATATCAATAGTATGCAACTGCAATTCCATTCACAAACCATTGATAGGTTCCCAACTTCTAAAAGGAGGTGGTAACCCATTCGCAAAGAGGAAATGGTCACAATGGTACTCCTTGTCTTTGGTGAAAGTAAAAAAGGTTTTTTCAGCAGCAATTTCATTCTTAAATGCAGACCCATTCTTTTAAGGAAAGCTGGCTTTATGTTTTTTTAAAAGTACTTTATTTGGATGCAATCAAATAGATGCATAGCACACCACCATCCTTGTGATGGCATTTGTTAGACCCAACATCCTTGGTGTGGCATTTTTGCCTTCAACCCCTTACTTTGCTGAACTCATTTTTGTATACATTAGGTCTCTGTGCACCTTACTACTGCTAACCAGTGCTAAAGTGCTTGTGTTCTCATCTTAAAACATAGTAAAATCGGCCTACACCTAATTGGCATATTTAATTTATTTGTAAGTCCCTTGTATATGGTTCTACCTGTACCCAAGGTACCCAACACATGTATCCAACTCATGCTCCATTGCGGTCAGCCTAAACTAGTGACTAGCGACCAGACAACCACAAGTTGTGCTTTCTGCTGCTTTTTTCCGCTACTTTCACAAAAACTTTAAAAACTCAAATCTCCAGTTCTACTAATTGGATTCTTGTTGTTTAGGTATCATTTTATTAGTATTTACTCTATTTTCCCAAATTGTATTGGGATTTTTCCTGTATTGCGTTTTTACTTTATTGCTGTTTGTGTGCTGCATAAATACTTCGCACATTGCCTCTAAGGTAAGCTTAACTGCTTTGTGAAGCTACCAGATGGTTAAGAACAGGTTCATTTAGTGACTTTTGTGACTCACCCTGACAAGAATTGTGGTTGCCACTTGAGTGGAGCTCTCACCCCCTCAGCTAATAACCTAATTTCTACCAGCATCCAATGACAGTGAGTTGCAATTTGGTCTGACCTCATGAATATGGATAATGGAGGTCGAATTGCATCCTACTCTGAATGGTAATAGAACATAATTCATTAAATCACAATTGATTTGCAAAACGTGATGTGCAATTTGCAACCACTTTTTGCAAATCAATTCTTGGTACAGATGGCCCCAAATGTAGCGAGTTCTACTATAGATTGTGGAACTTAAACTTTTCTTCACATTGTACATACCAAATTGGAAACATTGTGAGGTACACTATCAAAACGCCACTGCAGCTGTACCTAATGTGATGCTTTCAATACTTAAATGACAAACAATGAAACTCATCTTACCATATGCTTAGTCCTGCAGTCTTGAATAAACTTGAAAGACTGTAACTCATTTATAGCTGCAGGAATTCAATTTACATTTGCAAATTGGATCCATGGTACTAATCACAAATCTCTTTACCACATACCTCATCTTAGTACTAAAGGTAAGATGTTTTCTCAATCAATGCAGACATTCACGAGAATGATGGAAAGAATGATGAAAGTGTAGTATGTTACTGCTACCTATTTTTTCCAGCATGCTGAATGGGCTGGAGTCATTCAAATTTAGATATAGGGGTGCATCATGATCCCATTCTTTGCTCTGACGCTGATGGGGTCTGCACGGTTCTTTTTTCCATCTACAGAGCATACATTAACTCTAAAAATCTCACAGTTAGAGCATGTGCTGCTGCAGCAGAGCTTGAAAACACGAAGTGGAGCCTATTGCCCTATGTTTCTGAGCTTTACTGTCAGTGACCCAGGCACTAACTGGGAGAATTTTAGGGCCAGATTTAGCACTATTCACATAGCGCAGTGCAGCAGCTGCAAATGCTGCGCTGCATGAAGGGGAGACAGAAGGAGAGCACCATATTTACAGAAATAAGGCACTCTCCTCCCCCTTTGTTAGCGCCGGTGCTGAAATCAGCTGCCGTACGCCACTAAGACACCTTTGCGCCATAATGCAAGGGTGTCTCTGTGAGGGTAGCATAGGTTTTGTACTGGAAGGATAGCCTTCCAGTACAAAATACCATGCTTAGACTAACTTGAAGCCTTTTCCCTCTTTGCATGTGTGCTGTAAAGTGCAGCACACGTACAAAGTCGGAAAAGGAAGAGAAATGAAAGCATTTCTACTTCGTTGCACCTACTTCAAAAGGGTGCAGTTTTCTGACGTTAAACCCTGTCTACTTTATTTAGTAAATAGGGTTTAGAGTCAGAAACCATGGGTGGTTGCATGGGAATGCCCATGCACCACCCATGGTACGCCCCCTTGGCGCTAAGTAATGCTAAGCAGCCCTATGCGCTGCTTCGCATTACTTTCACGTTATTTCCAGCACTAAGCAAGTTTAGTGCTTGAAAGTAAATTGGAAAAAAAGATTTTGCACAGATTTGCATCACTTTTGTGATGCAAACACGGCATAAAATCAGTGGTGGCTCCTCCGCTATAGCAGAGGAGCGTTGCCCCACTGCTCTGCGAGCAGTAGCCATAGGAAAACTAAAATGATAATAACAGTGTTATTATCATTTTAGTATTCCGTTTCCTGGTGTGGGGCAGGGCTGCCAGAGCAGGGGCCAGGAGGAGAGTGGTTGCTCCACTCTACAGTGCAAGTAACTGTTTGGCCAGCCCTCTTGGGCCGGCCAAACAGTCATGGGCACTTTGCATGTTCTCCACCCAGGCTGCATTACAGCCTGGGTGGAGAACATGCTCAGGCTGCCATTCCCCTTCTGAGCGCCGAACCACGGCGCTCAGACCAGTCACAACACTGCATTGCAGCATTGTGATTGGCTAGGGGAGTCAGGAGCCTGGGTGCTTCCTGGTTCCTGCTTCTGAGGAGCGAGAGGCGGTGGCGAGTGGACCGAGAAGCGGTGGCCGGCCGGGTAACCGGCCTGAAGGTAAATGGTTTTTTGTTATTATTTTTTTCATTTACAACGCCCCCCGCCCACCACCCCCGGTAAATAGCGGCCGCCACTGCATAAAATCTTAGTATATCTCCCTGTTAAAGTTTATATATGCACTGAAGATGGGACATGAAATGCATAGACCCCTTCTGTGACACATTGCAGAGAATGGATTCATGATATGGGCAATGGATTAGAGTTAATAGAAACTTTAACAGGCACAACTTTGTTTGCTGTATTTCTTGTGCTCTTTCTTTGTCAGATTTATGAGAACTAATAAATATTTCACTCCACTAAGGATTAGTAGCTAATGCCTCAAAAAGGCAATAATTAACCAGTTACTGAAGAAACCATCAGCTTCCCTACAGGATCCAGCGCGTTATAGCCCCATATTGAATCTTCATTTCTCTGTAAAACCTTGGAATGGACAGCAGCACACCAACGTCAGGACTTGGTAGAATCTAACAACAGTGTGCACGACAGACAGTCAGGGTTTAGACCAGGGAGAGGAACTGAACTCACAACTGGCCACATTAGAGAAGAGATGTTCATTGCCCTCGACGAGGGACAATCTGAAGACCTGATCACAATAATAAGCTAATAAGGTGATTAAAAAGAGAGAAGTGACAAGAGAGACACTTTAGTGGTCAGATGGTGTTCTGATCTGTATTGGATTCCAAATCTTTACTTGATATCTGTATACACATCTAAGCCTGGGCGGTGAACTCCGCTCCGCTCGCGGAGTTTGCGGAGTTTCCCGCACTCTGCGTTACGCAGAGCTTACGGAGTTCCCAAAAACTCCGCTTCACGCAGCGGAGCGGAGTTTTTTTCCCCGCTCGCGTTCACCAACGTCAAGTTGGTGAGCGAGGAAAATCCACCTCCCGGCGAGATTTTTCCTTGTTCGCGATCGCCAACATCAAGTTGGCGAGCACGAGCGTGGAAAATAAACCTCCCGGGGAGATTTCTCAAAGCGGGGGGTCAGGTTTCTCGTTGCGAGTGGTCAGGTATGCTCGCGACCGCTCGCGTTGAGAAACTGCCCGTTCACGATGAGAAAGCTGCCGCTCGAGTAAAAATCTACTCGAGTGGCAGAAAAGGTTAGCTTGCGCTGTGCATGGTGCTGTTCGCAGTGATTGCACAGTGCCGGATGCTTGTCTGCACTGTGCAATCACCGCGAACGGCATTTTTGTACCGAACTCCGCCGCTTGCGGAGCTCCGCGTAGTGAGACAGAGTTTTTTTTGCACTTTGCGTAGCTTCGCGTAGTGCAACTCCGCGAACTCCGCCCAGGGTTATACACATCATGGATAATATTTTGTGACATGGGCACACGAGGTAGATATTAATAGTGTTCAAAATTTGTGAAGTCATCTTTCGCCATATACGTGGAGGTTTTGTTAAAGCTCCATAAATTCATGAAGTTAGGTAAGTTTTGAAGTGTGGTAAAAATGTATCAAAAAATACGTTTTGTGAGGAGGAGTTAAAATTGCCAATACATAGGACTCATTCATTTGCAACTCTGCAGAACTGTGAAATAGAACCACTTTAGGTGGTGAGCTCCTAGGAAATCACTCTTTTAATGCACTTAGTCAAGGTTAGGGATGTACGAAGTTGTGAAGTTAAAAGTTCTACAACGTTACATATGTTTTTACAAAATTCCAAAATCATGAAGCTGCAAGAGCATGAAAAAAATCATACTATCTAACAGTGGAAAAATGCTGCTTCTGCTCCGACTGTGACCTACCCTGCAACTGCTCGTCAGCCGTGCATTCCCATTCTCTAAGAGGCAGGACTTTACTGGGTAGAGGATGTACAGTGCTCACTTTTGCAGCCCTGAGAAGCAGTGGGGAAATCTACATCCGCAGAACAACCAGTTCCCTGCAGCCTGACATCCCACCCTTCTGGGGCAGGACATCAGACTGCAATGAGTGAGAGTTGTGTGACATCCAGGACTTTCAGCTACAGCAAATCAGAGTTAGAGAAGCTTACCTTTTTCCAGATGAAGTTGCGAAACTGTGCCTGCCTTCTTGAAGGTGAAGTTTGCTCACTTTACCTGACTTCACAGGCTCAATTTGAACTTTAAATACCTATAATCACAGTTCAGTACTGTTAGGGGCATTTTCACAAGGAGCTATCGCCGAGTTAACGGCACTTTATCGCAGCCAAAGTTGAGATAAATGTATCGCAACAATCACAAGCTGGTGCTAACAGCCGATAACACCAGTTTACCTGCGAAAGCATCCTCAAAAAACATCGCCACAGATGACCCCTGCAACTATCGCTAATGAGATGCAGACTAGGCGTTCCCGAGCAAAAAGCCGCGACAACACCACACCTCAACATTCTCAATGACCAGCCCGATCAGCGATAAGACCACAAAACAGGCGATAAGGCGCGTTAGCAGCAGGAATCTAACACCTGCTCTGACCTGGTGCAAAGTCGGACCACAGCCTGCACCACAAAATGGAGCCCAGCCCAGAGCCACACCTGAAGGGCAACAGATGCCATGGAGCCACTGATCATGCAGCTCGGAGCCCCAACAGGGCCACAACACCCACCGCCACTGCCCCGGACACCCACCGCCCCCCCCCGGACCAACACTGAGGCAGCGCAGATGATGGAGCAAGGTTTCATAAATGAAACTTGCTTGTATTCAATCCTCCTCACAGTATTAATTTATTAAACTTGTATTGTTAATACTAACCTTTGCATTCACGACACAAAAGAAAGGGATGCTTGCCTATGTGTTTTACTAATGAATAACGCTTGTTTGTAATTCAAAATGGCCGCTATGCGCGGGAAAACTCAATGCGCATGTCGCAACCATATCACATGGTGTGACGTCTTTCTTTGCTTGGTGGGAAACTTCTGCTTCTGCGCAGTGTGCATTAAAATGGCTGCTTGATGTTTTCACATGCTTCAGCTTGCTCTCATGTCATTACTAAATTGTCGTTTCCTAACGCTACTAACGCGGGTTAGAATATATAATTAAATGGGAATAGAATAGAAAAAGTGGGTATACAGTGAAACATTTTATTTGTGATTCTAATATTTTCTTCTTGCACTTTTATTAGTTCGTAAACTTGGGCCTGGGTTGGTGTTCTGAAACTCGAGAGGCAACTGGTTCTGCGCATGTGTCCTGTGTGCCTGCCAAATGAAGTCAATCTGGACGTCGTCCAAGGCCGTGACCCGATGGCCGAAGATGCTGTATTTTGGCTTTCCTGTTGCATATTGACACATTGTCTATGAAAATTGGTTTACATTTGTCATGAGACGGGTGGGAAATAAAGCGAATGTATTAATTTGAAGGGGTGGGAACGTAAAGACAATAGGCTTTACCATTTAAGCCAAATTGATATGGTGTGAGAATCCACCCCCTGTCCCTGTCCAATCAGAAATAGTGGTCCCATATTTTAGTAACATTAAGGGGAGGTACATGGGCGTAGAAGGGTATAATAGAATATAGCATTAGTTAATTAGTTAGAGAAAGATTCCATGAGAGCATGCGTTCATGAAGAACAGGCGTCCATGCTGCCAGAGCACTCTTAGCTCCAGACCGCCAAGCTGACCGATTGCAGACCGAGTCCCTGTCCAGAAGAGGTCCTGAGGAGGGGGCGGCAGAGTCCATTAGAAGGAAGGCACGGGAGAAACCGAGGAGAAGCCGAGTATCAGAGAGGGGAACGACGCAGGCGTTGTTGTAGAGAGGTCACCGGTCCTGTCCTGATCCTGGAGGAGGTCTTTGCTCTTCATCCTTCCTGGGTCCTATTATTCCAACTCCTTGGCTAAGGGGTTTGGTTCTTGCACTTAGGTAAATATAATGCAACCTTTAGTTGCGCTGCTGTCTCTATCTTCTCCTTTTCTTTAAACACCGTCATTGATTAGCAATAATCATTTCTATGCTTAATCTTGGGTATTGCGATTAAGTACCATGTGGCTCTGTATTTTACTCTGCTAAATCTTTAGATAAACATTTTAAAACTTCCTGACTCAGTGGTTATTTCAGGATTATGTACTATAATGAATGTCACTCATTTTAAATTTCCCAATTAGCAAAGGATTCATTGGTAAGTCATTACTCTTCAATCAGAAGGTAATTGGTAGCAGGGATTTTGATAGAGAGTAACAACTGATAAAACCCAGCGTAAGTATTAGCGTAGTATGAATGTATGGGCCCAAGTGAGTATCTGGTGTATGAATGCTGTTTGCTAATATTGCGCTGGATCAGTTTTCTGGTTATCAGAGGATGGTTACTCTTTGTTAATTGGGTAATGAGAATTTTATTTGTATTTTTATGAACTAACATCCGTGTATTCAAAGTTTTGTTTTATGTTGTCCAGAATACCCCAGGGTAAAAGGAATAGCGGATGGTAAGTGGAAGCCATACTGCAGTGAGGTTATCTGCCAGGCAGAAATAGTACTAGAAAGTTAAGCAGGACTTTCAGTACTCGTTAGGAACTCTATACGTGTGAGTAATAGCAAAAAGAATACGCTGGTAAAAATTTGATGTTATATCACCTAGAAAGGGTAACATTGGAGAAGTAACAGGTACTTCTGGAGCTTGTGTGAAGAGTAGACGGAAGTGTTTTACTCGTAGTGTATGTTTAGTAAACGGAAAGGTTTTACTAAGTGTGAGAGAAAACTATCTTTTCTATTTTAGAGAAACTGGCACGATAGCGAATGTTTTATGTTGTTACTGAAATTTAATTAAGAATTATAGAGAAAATAAGTTTGCGTACGAATTTTGTAAAGGGAGGGTCAGTTGCCGGAGAGGGAGCTGACGTCACTAAACGCTGCGCTGAGATTGGTTGAATCAGCGGGTGTGGAAAAACCCTTGTAAAGGAGGGGTCAGTAGTCAGGAGTAGTACTGACGTCATCGGTGCCGCGCTGGGATTGGTTAAACCAGCAAGGACAGAAAAGAGCAGATTGTAAAGGAGGGGTTGACAGATAAACGTCACCAAAAGGCCGCGCAAGGATTGGTTCAGAAATAAAAGTTAGCAGAGATTTGATTGGTTGATATTTTAGAAGCTAAAATCTTAGTGGATAAAGATTGCATGTTAAAACGCGATCCGACTTTAACAGGAACTCGTCCGGATAGGAGATTCCTAGGTTTTGCAGAATATAATTTTGTACACCGAAGATTAGATAGAATGTACGGAGAAAGGAGAAAAATGTCATTTTTACAAAAGATTAAGAATTATTTTAAAAAGGACAAACCAATCAAAACTAGAGAAGGAATTATTATTCCACCAGCTAAAACGCCCGCTTCATTTATGATGATGGAGAGAGGTTATCATACTTGTGTATGGATGGAGAATTGGATAGAATATACCAAAAATGATGGAATACTAGCATTTCCCGAGAATGGCACGTTCAATGGGCGAATTCTTCAGAATTTGAGATTGAGGATGAATGACTTAGAACCCAGACCTAGATTAACTCAGTACGAAGCTCTAGAAGAATGGGAAACCGAGGCATTTGAGCGTGACCGATCTAGAAGTAATAAGAGTTATCCAGGATTTTTCCCCAGATATCTACGTGAGTCTAGGAATGGTAAGATGAAACAATGGAGAAGGGCAATGATTACAGAAGGATTATATCCATTGTTCTCAGCAGAGGAGAAATTAGGAAGTAAGTGCACAGAAAAGACAAAACATTTAATGAGAAATGAGGAGTCTGAAGACGAATTTATGGAGGAAATGTTAAGAAATCCCCCACCATATCAGGAAGGGACAAGTGGATGCACCCCAAGTGCACCACCAAAAACTCCATTAGTGCCACAGGTAATGCATGAATTCACCCCGAGTAGAATACTTCATGACAAAGAAAAAGAAGCCCTAGAAAAGACCAGAGCAGAATTAATACAGAAAATAACTCAGATAAAAGTACATCCTGATTCGTTGACCATACCTGTAACAATTGGTCCAGTAGTTCCATTATATGGTACTCAGGGAAGCTGTCCTCCACCGATACTTACACCTACTGCTGTGAATAATCCCAAACCTGAAGCTCCAGTTATAATTGAGGATCAATTTAGTGACTGTGAATCCACAATATCACTCATGGACTTGCCTATTCGAGGTTCTGTAAATAGCACTCCCAGAAAAGATGTACCTGGATGTTCAAAAGATGTAAGTTTAGTAACTTCATCGGGAGCAAAAAGTGCTACCATAGTAACACCTGAAGATCTAGAAAAATGGGTGCAAGGGTCAGTTAAACAGTGCACACCTCCGAAAATAATGGACATTCATAAATTGAAAGTCGAATTAGAAGAAATAATAGCAGGAAATGTAGGACTAGAACGCTTAAATACCTATGATGAAGAAGAATTATTGTTCCTGTGCAGGAGTATCACCAGAAATGTAAGGTTATTTCATGAAAAATTATCCAATTTAGCACTACAGATGGGAATAGAAATAGGGAGATCAAAGGTACTACAGAAACCCTATAGAGCAGAATTTTCAGACAAAGATCTAGAAAATATGAATGCCTCTGGAAGAAGATTACAAATAAGAGAATTAATGTTAGTTTTGCAAAAATGGGGAGACCTAGATAAATGGAAAACTAGGTGGGCCAAGAAAAAGGAAGAAGCACGAACAAGTAGAACAGCATCAGAATATGTGATGAAAAAAACAGGGAAAGCAGACCAGATGTATCCAATGCGAGAAGTTGTGGGAGGAGGATATGTACATGTCCCATGGAGCAGACAGGATATTTGATCTTTTACGAATGATTTTCCAAAATTGAGAGAAAAACCAATTGAATGGTACAAGCAGGTTGATAGGTTTGTGAAGGTGTCAAAGGTATTGTTGAAGGATTTAGATGGTTTGTTTGACATAGTGGTACCTGCCGATTTGTGGACAGATTGTAAAATTACAGTCGATTGGCCTAGTGATGAATATCCTAGAGATCCGAAGACAGGTGCCCCGTCAAATGATGTGATGAAAAAGTATCAGCAAGTGATAACTTACCTGAAAGGGAAAATACCACCGAAAGAAACAGATTGGGTAAAAATAGATCGAACTACCCAAGAAGCTAATGAATCAGTACATTCTTACTATGAGCGTCTATTGCAGGTATTTAAACAGTATAGTGGATTTGAGGACATTGGAGACAAGAACATGAGTCAGTTTGTGTATCGATTTGTTTACGGTTTGAAGCCAGAAATTTGCCAGATGATTAAACAGCATATGCTGTGTTGGCAGGGAAAGCCCATTGATGAGATTTTGAAGTATGCAAAATATTGTGGAGACGATATTGAGGATAGACACAAGAAATTGCAGGAAAAAGTCATGTGGGCACAGTTGAAAATGGCTGAGAAACAGGGACTCAAATTGGAAAATCCGAGTGAAAATCAAGGAAAAGATTCCGGAACGAATGGTGATACTGGGAATGGTGGAAAGTTTAGAGGACGAATGAGTAGAGAAGAAGCTAAAAGAAATTTCCTTGTCATGGATGCGGAAAATTGGGGCATTGGAAGGATGAATGTAAAAAGATTCGGAATAATAATGGCCCAAATCAAAATTTAAATCCACAGACGCAGAATGACTCACAGCAGGGTGCAAATCCTCAGAGTCAGTTGCCACCTGCACCTATTCAGGGTAATGTAAGCAGAGCAAAGCATGGTACAGACATCGGATATCAAGGAGGAAGTGGTAAGAATGATTATATGACATCACAATTTCTTTTGCAGGACGATTTCTGTCAATACAGTCCATGACGGTGCCTAGGAGAGGGGAAGAAGGAGTGCATACTTGGCGCATCCTTACAGGTAGATCAGTCAGGTCCATATGTTGAAGGGAATGTGAAAGGTAATAATATTACTTTCCTTTTGGACACTGGTGCTACCCGGTCTACTGTGAGAACAGCAGACATTCCAGACCTTCCTCTCTCTGGTGAAAATATCCAAGTAGTGGGGGTAGCTAATCAGCGGATTAGAACACCTCTTACCGAACCAATGGAAGTTAAAATCGGAAATTTCAGAGAAATGCATCAATTTGTAGTGTGTGATTCTAGTCCAGTAAACTTATTAGGTAGGGATTTGTTGTGCAAGATGAATTGTACAATTTTCTGCACACCGGATGGTGTGGCAGTTCAGACACCAGATGAAGATCATGTATATAAAATTATGATTGCAAAACAAGGTACAGAAGTGGATGAGATGTTTTCATTAATAACAAAAGATGAGTTGCCAGAAGAATTAAAAGGTACAGTAAACCCCATAGTATGGGATTTCACCGGAAAAGAAGCAGGACTTATGGCTAAAATAGATCCAGTTAAAATTACTGTAAAGGAAGGTGCAATTTTCCCAAATACCAGACAGTACAAAATGAGTGCAGAAGTAAAAGCAGGAGTCATTGAAGAAATAAATCGAATGGTAGAACAAAACATACTAAAAGAAGTAATGAGTAGCCCATGTAATTCACCAATAATGGGATTAAAGAAACCTAGTGGAAAATATAGGATTGTTCAGGACCTGAGGAAAATAAATAAGATTGTAGAACCATGTTGTCCCATAGTACCAAATCCTGCAGTAATTCTATACCAGATTCCGTGGAGTGCAGGATGGTTCACAGTAATTGATTTGTGTCAAGCGTTCTTTTCAATACCATTACATCCAGACAGCCAGTATCTTTTCTCATTTAAATTTGAGAACAAAGTTTATGTGTGGAATCGTGTTCCTCAGGGGTACACAGAAAGCCCTTCTATTTTCAACCAGATACTGAAAAAGTGCCTTGAAAAACTAGTGATGCCAGGAAGCTCAGTCTTAGTCCAATATATCGCCGACTTATTGGTGGCATCGAATACCAGAGAGGACTGTGTTGTTGATTCCATAGCATTGTTAAATATTTTGGCAGAAGAAGGACATAAAGTCTCACCTGAAAAATTGCAATTCTGTACAACAGCTGTTAAATATCTGGGACACCAAATTGAGAGAGGAAAAAGAAGAGTAACAGCTGAAAGAGTAGCTTTAATAAAGAAAATGCAAATGCCTGTAAAACAAAGACAAGTGAGAATGTTCCTAGGAATAGTAGGTTACTGTCAACAATGGATACCAAGATTTTCCATGTTGGCTAAGCCCTTAATTAACATGACAAAAAAGAAAGCAAAGGACCCTGTTGAGTGGGAGGACGAAAGTGTAGAAGCCTTTGTAAAATTGAGAAATGCCCTATGTTCAGCACCTGCCTTAGGCATGCCTGATTATAAAAGAGAATTTGCATTGTTCTGTCATGAGAGAGAAAATTGTGCACTTTCTGTCCTAACTCAAAGACATGGACTAGAAAGACGTCCTATAGCATATTTTTCTGCTACATTGGACCCAGTAGCAGCCGCATTGCCAGGATGCTTAAAAGCAGTGGCGGCTACTTGTTTGAGCATTGAGCAAAGTGAGTCAATTGTGATGGGACACCCTGTAAAAGTATATGTTCCACATGCAGTTGTCATTCTGTTGACAAGAACCCGAACTCAGCATCTTACTCCTAGTCGGCTGACTAAATACGAAAGAATCATAATGGGTGCTGAAAATGTGACCATGGTAAGGTGTACTATAATAAATCCAGCAACCTTACTACCAGACCCATATCATGAGAAAATTAAAGATGATGAAGACGATGAACATGATTGTATACAAATTACAGAATTATACACAAAACCACGCCCAGATATAGAGGAACAGCCTCTTAAAAAGCCAGACAGGGAGCTATTTGTTGATGGTTCATGTCAAAGACATGAAGATGGTAAACTAACTGCTGCCTATGCGGTATGTGAATTAACTGGAATAGTTGAAGCATCTTATTTACCAGGAGTCAAATCTGCACAAGTAGCTGAATTGATTGCGTTGATAAAAGCATGCAAAATTGGGAGGAATCAGAGAGTGACCATATTTACAGATAGCCAATATGGTTACGGGGTTGTGCACGATTTTGGCCAACTATGGATGCAGAGGGATTTCATGACTTCTTCAGGATCCCCCATTAAAAATGGACAATTTGTAAGGGAATTGCTAGAAGCAATACAATCACCAAAAGAATTGGCTGTGGTGAAATGTGCCGCACACCAGTCAGGAGATGACTGGGTGGTAGTCGGCAACAGATATGCAGATCTGGTGGCTCAACATTGTGCCAAAACCAGAATGTCAGTTAATAAGAGGGTGGAAAGAATGGGAATCAGCTGCCAACTTATGCTGTATATGCCACCTGAAACTTGGAATGAGGTGAAGAAATTGCAAGATGAGGTTGATGAAAGTGAGAAGAATTTGTGGATCAAAGTGGGTTGTTCCCAAAGAGGAGATGATGAAGTGTGGATCAGTGCTGATGGCAGAGCAGTCATGCCAGATTGTTTACTCTCACAAATGGCTAGAATGCATCATGGAGACACACACATAGGGAGAGATGCAATGATTAGGCTGTTCAGACAAAATTGGTACAATCCCAAATTCAGGGCTGTTGCAGAGAGTGTTTGCCAGAGATGTCTAATTTGCCAGATGCATAATCCGGGGAGGAAGACAGTAATTGGATTTGGGAAAATTGGAAAGGCAGAGGGTCCATTTATGAGACTTCAGTTTGATTTCATACAGTTACCACCATGTAGAGTGCTGAAATATGTACTAGTCATAGTGTGTCTGTTTTCAAAATGGGTGGAGGCTTACCCTACTAGGAGAAATGACAGCATTACAGTTGCAAAACTGTTGCTACGAGAGCTCATTCCTAGGTTTGGTTTTCCAGTAACTTTGGAATCAGATAGAGGAAAACATTTTAACAGCGAAGTGATTCAAATAATCTGTGAAGCATTCCAAATCCAACAGAAACTGCACTGTGCATATCGTCCAGAAGCTTCTGGAGTGGTTGAACAATTGAATGGCACTATAAAGTCAAGACTGGGAAAAATATGTGCATCAACATCATTAGAGTGGCCAGATGCATTACCACTCGTTTTAATGGGACTCAGAAGTATACCTGACAGAACCACAGGATTGAGCCCACATGAAATAATGATGGGAAGAGCAATGAGACAAACACATGTTCCCACAAACAAACTGGTGAATATATCTGATGATATGGTTCTGGACTATTGCAAAGGATTGGCTGACCTAGTGCGTTCTGTCTCTCATCAGGTTGGAGAAGACGCAGTTTCCAGGCAGCCCGAGCAAGAACATGATCTGAATCCTGGTGACTGGGTGGTAGTGAAGAATCACACCAGAGAAACGTGTCTATCACCTAGATGGGGCAGACCGTGTCAAGTCATACTGACAACGAATACAGCAGTGAAGTGTGCCGGATTTCCTAATTGGATTCATGTAAGTCACACCAAGAGAGTACCAGATCCCGAGGAAGAGAATCCTCAGACAACGCCAATCACTGAAGAGGCTGAAGGTTGCCCAGCTGTAGGATCTCAGGTTCGAGATTCCAGAGAAGCTGAAGAAGAACAACCGAGCACAAGTCAGGATTGGATACCAGTGGTAGAAGTTCCTGAAGTATACCACAGAACAAGAAGTCATGCGAAATTGGAAGAAATTGAAGAAGATCAGATAGGTGAAGAAGAAGCAGTTCAGGAACAAAAAGAAAAGACGTTAAGAAATCCTGAACAAGGTCAGATAGGGAAAGAAAACTGGACTCAAACCAGTGAAGACCTAATAGACTTTGATCAGGGACAGACAGGTCTAGAAGAATCCGGTCAGGCTGCAGAAGTTCACAGTGCAATAAGCCCTGAGCAGAACAAGTTAGATCAAGAAGAGTACACAGAAGAAGAAAACCTTGAAAAACATGAACTTGAATAAATAAATAAAGAACAAGGTCAGTTATTGAAAACTCACAGTGGAGCTGTTACAGAGAAACCAATTAGACCTGAAAAAGACAAAGCAGAAGAAAAGGTAATCAAAGAAGATGAAGCAGTATTAAGCAGTGAAATTAACGAGATCTCTGAAGACGAAAACAAAGAGACAGTGCCAACAAAGAAAACAAGAAAAAGAGATCATTGGCCGAGTGTCATTAAAAGAGTGAAGTACCACATAACAACCAGAAGTGAAGATCCAGATGATGGAGCAGGGTAAATGAAAAAAATGTAACCTCCTAATAATTTACGTAAAATGATTAACAAACAAGTTCGTTTAAGTAAATAACCAACAATGTATGTTACATGTGAAGGGTTAAAGGTAACACGCTATTTTGTGCAAACTAATTTACTTATAATTGTTGACGTGGCTAACATAACCTAATATTTTCAGAATAATAAAATGTATGATTTGTGCTTTGAAAACAAAACGTGTAGTGGCAAAATAAAGCAATGGTAAGTAAGGGACGGCTTTATATGTTGCTTTTTGCTAGGTAATACCTAATTGGGGTACGTAGAAAGACGGGAGGGAAACGAAAGGGTTTATATTCTTTATTCTTAACTATATTTTGTTTATCTTTGTAAATAGTGCGCTTAGGCCTGTTGAGCAGCGATATAAAATGGCCGCCATGAGCTAGAATACGCGTGCGCGAGGAGAAATGTAGACAAGGAGAAAGACCGTGAACAAGAATGACCACGTGATCGTTCCAAGAGCCTAGGATGAAAGTATGGTCAAGGCTATTGTGACCTTACTGAATAAATGTGTGCCAAGATGGGTCAGCGAGAAGCGTGAGAAGTCAAAAAGAATAAATAGACAAAAGGAACTGTTAATCCTAAAAAGTATCGGAAAGTGATACAAGTTGGACTGATCGAAGCGGATGAGTAATGTCACGAACTGTGGGAAACGATGCAAGTATGGACATTCCACAAAGAACTGGTTAGAACAAGGAAGTTTGATAAAAGATGTATATGGACTCAAATGGACCAATTAGAGAGAATCTCGCCATAAAGATGCAACATTTTTATTTAGTAAGCTAGAATTAGGGTATAAGAAGACCTACTCTTGGTGGGGAGGGTTGGGTATGATTATGAGAGATGCTGCTGGTTGCTGGGAGCTGCTTTTTGCCGTTTTTGACTGCTGTTAGTTGCGTATGGAGTTGCTGCTGCTGATGCTGACGAGCTGAGGCTGCTGCTGCTATTTTATATTTTAATTGAGCATAAGATGCTGCTTTTTGAAGAACTTTTATTCTTGATAGATTTTTCCATTCAGAACTATTAGACTTTTCCAGAACAGATAGATAGAGATTTTGGGAGTTCTTGCCGTGGCGAACTTTATTCTTCCATCTAATAGGTATGCATTGCAATTTCAATTTATTCGTATAATGATAACAAATGTAATAATCTGAATAATAAACCTAAAACTTATTTCAGGCTTCTAAACTTTATATAAACTTTATTATCTTTAAACAAATGACTCAGTGGTTCTTTAGCTCAATGATTAATGTAAAATGTTAGAAGGTTTATTGTGATTGAGCTGGTCTTAATCACCATCAACTGATTCCTACTAGTTGGTCCATCGACCAATGAGCGGAATATCTTAAAACAATGAGAAATATTATGTCGCGTTAAAAAGAGGTATCCCGTCTCCTTCCAGCGAATCGTTTTACTGTTTTTCTCCTAGGTTACTGACGGAGGAAATCCAGGGAATAAATGAGTGAGTGAATGCATGTGCGGTGTTATGGGCCCCACCGTCATATGGATATAGTCTGTGTATTGGAGGGATAGTTGTACCTGGATGACCGAAGCATATAGGAGAAGAATTTTTATTGTTAGCGCTGGATCAGATTTCTTGGTAGCAGAGTTATGATTACTATAGATTAGTTTGGTGATTATTGATTATTGATTATTGATTATTTCATGTCTAACACTTTATGTTGCGTTGCGTTATGTTATATGGAAGTCGAAGTGTTCACGCTTCCGGGAAGTAGGAAGTGGAACACGTGTGGCAAGAGAAGTCACATGGAATAGTGCATTGTCTGAGTTCATATTGGTGATAACACAGGTTGTGTTATGATAGGGACATTTTCCGTATAAAAGGTGTGAGTGAAATAGCGACCGGTTTTCTTGTGAAACCCTGGCCTTAATTCTCAGGAGCAGTATAGTCTCCACATGTGTTTTATCCCCAGAGAAACGGGTTTACCGCTTGCTTGAAAGAAGGGTAAGGTAGAGGGAAGTGCTACTTTATCGGCGAAACAGAAAAATTCTGTGGTAGGGTATAGGTAAGCGCTGCCTACTGGAAAATACAGAATTCTTGTGTAAATGGACAAAGCTATTTCTTTGGTTTAGCGAATCAGACAATGGAAATATGTTTTAAATGTTGTAACTAACGAAGAATTGTTGAAAAAGAAATTGCCGATAAATTTTGTAAAGGAGGGGTCAGGAGCAGAACTGACGTAGACAAAAGCCGCGCTGGGATTGGACAGTGCGCTAGTCATACAGAAACAGGAGCAGAGCTGACGTAAAGAAAAAGCCGCGCTGGGATTGGACAGTGCGCTGTAGACAGAAACCGCTCTGATTGGAGTGTTGGTGTGAGTCGCGCTAGGATTGGACGGATAGAATAGTGACGTGGAAGTTTATGATTGGAGTGTTGGTGTGAGTCGCGGCTAGGATTGGTTGGAATAACGCATAGAGAACAGTGTTGAATTGCGGAACTTTTTGAGGAGAAAAGAGATTGTGAATCATGTCGTATTATGAATATGGTAGAGAGAAAACGTCGTGGATGTCGAAAGTTAAGAACTTCTTTAAGAAAGACAAAAAGGTAGTGACTAGAGAGGGACAAGTAATTCCTCTGCCGAAATCACCAGCTTCGCATATGATGCTGAAGTACGGATATCATACATGCATATGGTTAGAAAATTGGACAAAATATACTAAGAATGATGGAGCATTGGCTTTTCCTGAGAATGGTTCATTTAGTGTAGCTGTACTTCGGAATTTGAGAGAGAAAATGATAAAACTAGAACCTAGACCTAGACCGACACAGTTTGAAGCTTTAAGTGAATGGGAAGATGAAATGTATGAACGAGAGAGATTTAGAGGACTGAAGAATCATGAGTTTGTGCCTGGAAGGTTATGGGGGTTGAATCATGAGGACAGACTAAAGCGTTGGAGATGTGCTAATATGACAGGAGGTTTGTTTCCAGCTTTTACAGTGGAGGAAGAAGCAAAGAGAAAGTGTACAGAGAAAAAGAAACATGTGGTTACGGAAAAATATGGATATGGTGGTAGTGAAACGGAAGATGAATTGCTGGAAGATATTTTAAACAGAAACCCACCTCCATACCAACAGACTTCTGCGGTGGTGACACCTAATGCACCGCCAATGGAAACTGGGAGGAATAAAAATCCCGAACGAGGATATGAGATAAATAGGTCACAAGATCAATTAAAAACTTCACAAAATGAGGAGATAGAAAGTGACAATACAACTGAATTAGCAAAAACCACAAGAGAATTAACTGAAAAGATAAGAGAATTAACAAAGAATATGGAAGCTGTAACTGTACCAGTAACGATAGGTCCAGTAATGCCAGATTTTTGAGAATCAGAAAATTGATGAACGTTCTTTAGTGATTCCTATGAATTCACATTTGCAAAGAAGGAGAGAAGGGATGGAACTGGACAATGAAGGTGCACACCATTTGGTTAGTACCTATAGACCAAGCCCACCTACTAATTTGACAATAAATGAGAATGAGTTCAGGAGAATACCTATGGTAACGGAGTCTGCATCAGAGACACCAGAAAGGAGTAACAATTGGATAGAATTAAATAGTACGCCTGTAGGTCCAACTCCAGATGAATTAAATGAATGGATGAAAACGCTAAAAACAAAAGAGACAGAAGTAAAACCACTAGATGTAATTAGGTTAAAAATAGACATGGAAGAATTGATTTTAGGAACGATTGGTACAGAAAAATTGAAAAGTTATCAGGATGACGAGATTATGTTTTTGTGCAAGAGTATTACATGGAGAGCTAGAAATTTACATGACAAATTAGAAGAGACAGCGATTGAACTAGGAGTAGAATTTGCAAAAGTGAGAACGTTGCAGAAACCATATAGAGTAGATTTTTGTGAGAAAGATATAGAGAATCTGAACACATCAGGACGATTGACCCAAATAAAAGAATTAATTGTTTTGTTGAGAAAATGGGGTGATGTGGATAGATGGAGAAGTAGATGGACGAAAAAGAATGAGAAAATAACAGATAAAGCATCTTTAGCTTTTGCAGTAACAGATAAGGAACCAGTTGTAAGGGAGTACCCGATGAGAGAGACTCCAGGAGGTAGTTATGTGCATGTTCCGTGGTCTAGACAGGATATACTGTCATTTACAAATGATTTCCCAAAGTTGAGAGAGAAGCCAGTAGAATGGTACAGACAAGTGGAGAGATTTGTTAAAGTTTCAAAGGTGTTGTGGATAGATTTGGATGGATTGTTTGATATAGTAGTACCAGCTGATTTGTGGACAGAATGTAAGATTACTATTGATTGGCCAACTGTAGAATATCCAAGGGATGCTAAAACAGGAGCGCCAGGACCAGAAGTAATGAGGAAGTATGACCAAGTAATTACCTTTTTGAAGAATAAGATTCCACCTAAAGAAATGGATTGGGTAAAGATAGACAGAACCACGCAGGAAAGTAAAGAATCAGTGCATGCTTACTATGAGAGGCTATTGTTAGTTTTTAAACAGTATAGTGGCTATGAGACACTAAATGAGAAGGATATGAGTCATTTTGTATATAGATTTGTGTATGGATTGAAACCGGAGATAAGTGAAATGATTAAGCAGCATATGATTTGTTGGCAGAATAGCACAGTTGACGAGGTTTTGAGATATGCTAAGTATTGCAGTGATGATATTGAGAGTAGACAGCGTAAATTGAAAGAGAAAGCCATGTGGGCACAGGTGAAAGTTGCAGAGAAGCAAGAAGCTCAATTGAACAATACAGTTAATGAAGCAGGACAGGCTAGATTTAGACCAAATATAGGCAAAGGAAAAGGACAAATGAGCATAGATGAGGCAAAGAAAAAGTGGCCATGCCACAACTGCGGAAAGCTAGGGCATTGGAGAAACGAGTGTAAATTTCCTCCAAAACTTAATGCGGAAAATCAATCATTAAATCCACAGGTGCAGAGTGAGATAGTTACTCCACAGAGTCAGGTGCCACAACCACCACTTCCCAAGAGTGTTAACCAACAGAAATTCAGTGCAGAAACAGGATTCTACGGAGGAGAGCAGGTAACACAGTTGCCGCGTGCAGCTGCCATTTCTCAATATTGGTTACGACAGGATGATGATGAGACGGATGAAAGCTTCTGACGGTGCCTAGGAGAGGGGGAAGAGTGCGTGCTTGGCGCAACTCTAGAGGTAGATCAAGCAGGTCCATTTGTGGATGGAGAAGTGAATGGTGCAAATGTAACATTCCTTGTGGACACTGGAGCTACCCGTTCTACTGTTAGGTCAGTGGAAATTCCAAACCTTCCTCTCTCAGGTGAACATATCCAAGTAGTTGGAGTATCGAATCAGCAAATTAAGACGCCTCTTACTAAACTAGTGGAGGTAAAGATTGGTCCATTTAGTGAAATGCACCGATTTGTGGTGTGTGATTGCAGTCCTGTGAACCTATTAGGACGCGATCTATTGTGCAAAATGAATTGCACTATCTATTGTACTCCAGATGGAATTGCATTTCAGACCCCAGATGAAGATGTACTGTATAAAATGACAATGGTAAATTTGGAACCAGAAGTAAATGATTTGTTTCCTGTATTTGATGCAGAGAAAATCCCAATTGAACTAAAAGAGACAGTGGAAGAGAAAGTGTGGGATTTTACAGGAGAAGATATAGGGTTAATGAAAGGAGTAGACCCTGTTAAAATATCCGTAAAAGAGGGAACAAGTTACCCAAATACGCCCCAGTATAAATTGACACCAGAAATAATTGAAGGAATAACGCCAGTAATAAATAAAATGATTGAACAAGGGATTCTAAAAGAAATCATGAGCAGTCCATGTAATTCGCCAATAATGGGACTGAAAAAGCCAAACGGAACATATAGGATTGTACAGGATTTGAGGAAGGTAAACAAAATTGTTGTGCCTTGTTGCCCAATAGTACCGAACCCTGCTGTGATTCTATACCAGATTCCACGCGAAGCAGAATGGTACACAGTAATTGATTTATGCCATGCATTTTTCTCTATTCCATTGCATCCAGATAGCCAGCCATTATTTGCGTTCAGGTTCGGAGAGCGTATTTTGGCATGGTGCCGAATTCCTCAAGGGTACACAGAAAGCCCCTCGATCTTTAATCAGATTTTAAAGAAATCCTTGGAAGATTTAAAAATGCCAGAAAAGTCAGTAATGGTTCAGTATATTGATGACCTACTGGTGGCATCAAAAACGAAGGAAGCATGTGTCAATGATACAATTGCTTTGCTGAATCATTTAGCCAAAAGAGGACATAAAGTGTCCCCATCAAAATTGCAGTTTTGTCAACAAGAAGTCCAATATTTAGGGCATAAAATTGAGAAAGGAGTACGAAAGGTAACGACCGAGAGAATAAAAATGATTCAAGGAATGAGAGCTCCAATGACGCAAAGAGAGGTAAGAATGTTTTTGGGAATGGTTGGATATTGTCGACAATGGATAAGTGGTTTTTCTTTGATCGCAAAACCTTTGCAAAAACTGACAAAGAAGGATGTTAAAGATCCTTTTGAAATGAATGATGAGGAAATGAAAGCATTCAGAGAGTTGAAAAAGAAATTGTGTGAAGCTCCAGCATTGGGAATGCCTGACTATGAGAAAGACTTTGAGTTGTATTGCAGTGAAAGAGATGGATGTGCGTTTTCAGTCTTGGTACAGAGACATGGAACTATGAAAAGACCTATTGCATATTTTTCAGCTGTTTTAGACCCTGTAGCAAAAGCGTTGCCTGGATGTTTGAAAGCAGTTGCTGCTACTTGTGTGAGTCTGGAACAGAGTGAAGGCATAGTGATGGGATATCCACTGAGAGTATATGTCCCACATTCTGTGGAAATTCTCTTGACACGAACGAAAACCCAATACATGACACATAGTCGGCTGACTAGGTATGAAAAGGTAATTTTGAGTGCAGATAATGTGACCATTGACAGATGCATGAATGTGAATCCTTCGACATCATTGCCAGATGAAGAGAGTGTGATTGAAATGGATGAAGTGGATCATGACTGTCTGAATGTGCTTGAATATTGTACAAAACCGAGACCAGATATAAGAGATGAGCCCTTAAAGGAATCAGATTATATTCTGTTCGTGGATGGCTCATGTTTGAGAACAAATGATGGAGTTCTAAGTGCAGCATATGCAGTTTGCACAGTAGCAACTGTAATGGAAGCATCTTGTCTGAAAGGGATACGGTCTGCCCAGGTAGCAGAACTAATAGCTCTGATTCAAGCCTGCAAATTGGGAAGAAATGTACGGGTTACAATTGTGACGGATAGCCAATACGGTTTTGGAGTGGTGCATGACTTTGGTCAGATTTGGTCACAAAGAGGTTTCTTGACGTCTGCAGGAACGCCAATTAGAAATGGAGATTTTGTGAAAAAACTGCTTGAGGCGATACAGCTGCCTAAACAGATTGCTGTCGTGAAGTGCAATGCACATAAAAATGGGGAAGACTACATAACTGTCGGCAATAAGTATGCTGATGAGATTGCACAGTACTGTGCAAAGAATGTGGTCTCTTTGAACAGGAACCGAGAAAGAGAGCATATTTCATGTCCTTTGCTTTTTACTAACCCTGTTGAGACATGGGATGAGGTGAGACAATTACAGGAAGCAGCAGATGAAGAGGAGAAAGATACTTGGATAAAAGCAGGATGTAGAAAACATGAGGAAAATGATGTTTGGGTTTACAGAGATGAAAGACCAGTTATGCCTGATAGCATGATTTCTGACATGGCACGGATGTACCATGGACAAGCCCATATTGGGAGAGATTCAATGATCAGACTTTTCAGACAAACATGGTATAATCCAAAATTCAGAGCCATAGCTGAGAGTCTTTGTCAAAGATGTCTTGTTTGTCAACAGTTAAATCCAGGAAGGAAGACCGTAGTGAGTCTAGGAACAATAGGACGAGAAGGAGGTCCGTTCACTAGAATGCAAATGGATTTCATAGAAATGCCACCGAGCAATAGACTAAGGTATGTCCTTGTAGTCGTCTGTTTGTTTTCCCGTTGGGTGGAAGCATACCCGACCAGAAGGAATGATGGAATCACGGTAGCAAAACTTATGCTGCGAGAATTCATTCCAAGGTATGGTTTTCCAGTCACGATTGAAACAGATAGAGGAACACATTTCCAAAACGAATTAATTCAACTAATTTGTGAAGCACTTAGTATTAAACAGAAACTGCATTGTGCATACAGACCAGAGGCTTCTGGAATAGTAGAGCAAGTGAATGGAACAATTAAGAACAGGCTAGGAAAAATGTGTCAAGCCACAGGACTCAAATGGCCAGATGCCTTGCCATTAGTTTTAATGACAATCAGAAGTATTCCGGAAAGGAAAACTGGACTCAGTCCCCATGAGATAATTATGGGACGAGCAATGAGACAAGCACATGTACCTGTCAACAAACTACTGACTATAACTGATGATCTGGTGCTGGATTATTGCAAAGGATTGGCTGATGTGGTGCGTTCTGTGTTTCATCAGGTTGGACCGGATGCGACCACTCTTGAAAGAAAACCAGCTCACGACTTGAATCCAGGAGATTGGGTCCGCATAAAAGTCCATAGAAGAAGAAACTGTTTGGTTCCTCGCTGGGACGAACCGCGACAGGTGATACTGGTGACAACCACTGCAGTCAAATGTGCGGGAGTGAAACACTGGGTGCATGCCAGCCACACCATCAGAGTTCCAGAACCTGAAGATCGACATGTGAGTCGACATCTGGAAGAGTTGAATAACAGTTCAGCATCGGAAGCGGAAGAAGAAACGAACAGGGTGCCAGAACCTGAAGATCGACCTGTAAGTCGACATCTGGAAGACCCAACTACGAGTGCAACGACAGAAGGAGTGGAGGAAATAGCTGAAGTTCCAGAATTTGAAGATCGACATGTGAGTCGACATCTGGAAATATCAGACACCAGTTCAGAATCTGATACAGATCATTCGGATTGTGGTGAAAATCTGAAGAGAAATTGGAAATTTGAAAGCATAAGAGAAGAGACTGAGCATAAAGATAGTGACGGTGAGCAACCAAGTACAAGTTGTGGTAAAAATCCTTCGGAGATAATATTAATAGATGAAGAAGGGAGAGTTTCAAACAAAAAGTTAGAAAAATCGGAAGATCCCCGAGGAGCAATAGGGACAGATAGCCAAACAAAAGAACAGGGAAATTTAGAAGCAGATAGAGAAATTAACACAAATTCGGAAGAACACCGAGGAGGGACAGAAGTAGGTGAACGAAGGAAAATAAGAAAAGAACCACAAGTAAAGGGAGAAAATGAAATTATAAAATTCAAAATAAGAGACAATAAAGAAAGAACTGAAACAGAGTCTGAAGAAAGTGGAGAAGAAAGAAAACAAAAACTAGAGTCAAGAAAGAGAACCTGGAAAGCAGAAAGAGAGGAAAAAGAAAGTGAGACGAAAAGGCCAAGAAAAGGAGACAATTGGCCCAACGAAGTAAGAAAACTAAGATACAGGATCATAAGGCTGGATGGAAAAAGTGCTGAACAAGTGAATGAAATAACAAGTCAAAAAGAGCAAGACCAACAAAGTGGAAAACACTTGCAGAAAACGAAAAGAGTAAAGAAAGTAAATCTGAAGTATAGATCACCTGAGTGGTTGTACCTTGCTTTAACTGATATCAAAGAAGAAGAGAACACTCACGAGAACCCAGAACAAAGAAACCTAATGGGTAAAGGTGAAGTGCAACAAACTTGAAGAAATTTAAACGAATTTCTACCGGAGTTGACAAAATACTGGATTTGACAAAGAAAGAATTCTGAAAAGAATCAAAAGAAAGTACCAAACGAAGACAAAATTAGAGTGCAGGGTGGCTAAGAAGTCATTTCTGAGGTGTGGTGACACATTTTCCCTGTACATAATATAAATAGGTTATAGAACAAAAATGGAAGATACTAAAGATAGAAAATGTAGATGTGAGTTTTTAAGAAGATGGTGTAAGATGTGCTTCTTTTGTACAGGATTATTAATGACAGTGTGGGTGGTTTTAGCAATCACTATTCCAATTAGTTTAGCTGTAGAAGAAACGTCTAATCACACAGAGAAAGAAAAAGGAGCTAACATTCAAGAAACAGCTATATTAAAAGGTAGTGCAGAATTACATAAAGACAAATCAATAACAGATTTTTCAAAAAATGTATTTACAAAATTATTATATGAGTATGTAGAAACAATGGATGTAAGAGATTGTTATGTTTGTATGCAATTGCCTGCGTCTGTAGCAGAGGGTGTGACTTATCATCACCTTCCTTTGACGTATGGAATAACATGTAGTGTTTTAGCAAGTTTATTTTATAAGACAGGAAGATTAGAATATTATTACACTGATATAGATAAGATTTTTGCGAAAATTTCTGTAGTTCCTGAACTAAACAAAGTGAAAGAGGGAAAAACGTTTGGTGAATTTTTCATAGAAGATAAGATTTTAACCTTAGATAATATAGTTAAAAACAACCTTACCTGTGGGTTAAAGAAAGAAGAAAAGGTATTTTTAGAGATGGTAGAGGATAGAAGAGCGAAATTTCAAAGAAAAGTGATAGAAGAGACAAAAACACCTCTTTGGGTGTTTGAGGAAGACAATCATGACAAGAAAAAGACAAATGCAGCTATGACTCTGGATTGGCCCCAACAGGGAAGGTTGTGCATTAGAAGAAATAGAACAAGATATGACAATTATTTCGTGGGTTCCAGTGATTGCCATGACAATTATCAAATTTTAGGCGGATGGGGATTCAAAGGGGGAAAAGATCCAATATTTCCAGGGATCTATTATGTTTGCGGTAATAGGGCTTATTACAGGTTGCCAGACCATTGGTATGGGTCATGTTATTTAGGCCTGGTCTTTCCAAAGATTTTTCATATGGATAGAACAGAAAAAGGAACACACGAAATGATAAATACCTTTACACGTAGAAAAAGGGAAAGTTTTTCAGAAATAGTAGGTGATATTTTTGGTGCATTGATACCAGCAGTGGGAATATCTTTGAATGCATTTAAAATTCGGAAATTATCCACAGTGGTAGATCGTTTATCTACAGATACTGCTGGAGGGTTCTTGATGGTAAATACCGAGATGGTTGCCATGAGAGCTATGGTAATGCAAAATCGACTTGCCCTTGACATTCTTTTGGCAAAAGAGGGTGGAGTCTGTGGAATGCTGAAAGTCCAACATTGTTGCACTTACATTCCAGATAAAAGTGAAAATATACAAAAGTATATAAAGAATATTACAAGTTTGCACAAAGAACTTGTTCCACTGGAGGTTGAAAATGCGTTTGGAAAACTTGGTAAAGGGTTTTCTTCAGTAATAAATTGGTTTTCTAGAATGAGTGGATTAATAATAGGGAAAGTCATAATAATAGCAACCATGATAATAATAATAATTTTAGTACTGAAGCTTGTAATTACATGTATAAAGAAAAGAAGAAAACAGAATAAAATAGAAAAAGAAAACAAGATAAACAAGGAGAGAGAGAGAGAAATGGGTGAAATAGAGCTAGAAGAAATAAAAGAGAATATGTACAAGAAGACCAAGAGACAAGTTGAAAGGGATACAGTTGTGTAAACTAACAAAAAACAAACGGATCAAGAAATATGCTGTCTGATAGAATTGTGTAACTTGGGTTTTGTGGTGATATTAAAAATCACCAAAGGGGGAGTTGATGGAGCAGGGTAAAAGAAAAAATGTAACCTCCTAATAATTTACGTAAAATGATTAACAAACAAGTTCGTTTAAGTAAATAACCAACAATGTATGTTACATGTGAAGGGTTAAAGGTAACACGCTATTTTGTGTGCAAACTAATTTACTTATAATTGTTGACGTGGCTAACATAACCTAATATTTGCAGAATAATAAAATGCATGATTTGTGCTTTGAAAACAAAACGTGTAGTGGCAAAATAAAGCAATGGTAAGTAAGGGACGGCTTTATATGTTGCTTTTTGCTAGGTAATACCTAATTGGGGTACGTAGAAAGACGGGAGGGAAACGAAAGGGTTTATATTCTTTATTCTTAACTATATTTTGTTTATCTTTGTAAATAGTGCGCTTAGGCCTGTTGAGCAGCGATATAAAATGGCCGCCATGAGCTAGAATACGCGTGCGCGAGGAGAAATGTAGACAAGGAGAAAGGCCGTGAACAAGAATGACCACGTGATCGTTCCAAGAGCCTAGGATGAAAGTATGGTCAAGGCTATTGTGACCTTACTGAATAAATGTGTGCCAAGATGGGTCAGCGAGAAGCGTGAGAAGTCAAAAAGAATAAATGGACAAAAGGAACTGTTGAATCCTAAAAAGTATCGGAAAGTGATACAAGTTGGACTGATCGAAGCGGATGAGTAATGTCACGAACTGTGGGAAACGATGCAAGTATGGACATTCCACAAAGAACTGGTTAGAACAAGGAAGTTTGATAAAAGATGTATATGGACTCAAATGGACCAATTAGAGAGAATCTCGCCATAAAGATGCAACATTTTTATTTAGTAAGCTAGAATTAGGGTATAAGAAGACCTACTCTTGGTGGGGAGGGTTGGGTATGATTATGAGAGATGCTGCTGGTTGCTGGGAGCTGCTTTTTGCCGTTTTTGACTGCTGTTAGTTGCGTATGGAGTTGCTGCTGCTGATGCTGACGAGCTGAGGCTGCTGCTGCTATTTTATATTTTAATTGAGCATAAGATGCTGCTTTTTGAAGAACTTTTATTCTTGATAGATTTTTCCATTCAGAACTATTAGACTTTTCCAGAACAGATAAATAGAGATTTTGGGAGTTCTTGCCGTGACAAACTTTATTCTTCCATCTAATAGGTATGCATTGCAATTTCAATTTATTCGTATAATGATAACAAATGTAATAATCTGAATAATAAACCTAAAACTTATTTCATGCTTCTAAACTTTATATAAACTTTATTATCTTTAAACAAATGACTCAGTGGTTCTTTAGCTCAATGATTAATGTAAAATGTTAGAAGGTTTATTGTGATTGAGCTGGTCTTAATCACCATCAACTGATTCCTACTAGTTGGTCCATCGACCAATGAGCGGAATACCTTAAAACAATGAGAAATATTATGTCGCGTTAAAAAGAGGTATCCCGTCTCCTTCCAGCGAATCGTTTTACTGTTTTTCTCCTAGGTTACTGACGGAGGAAATCCAGGGAATAAATGAGTGAGTGAATGCATGTGCGGTGTTATGGGCCCCACCGTCATATGGATATAGTCTGTGTATTGGAGGGATAGTTGTACCTGGATGACCGAAGCATATAGGAGAAGAATTTTTATTGTTAGTGCTGGATCACAGATCAAGTGAATGAAGTGACAAGTCAAACTGAACAAGAACATAAAACTGCGAAAAGAAGAAGTAAAAGACTGAAACTTGTGAATAACAAATTTAAGGGTCCTGACTGGACTTATATCATCCTTGAAGATTTTGAAAGATCAGAATCAAGTGACAGTGGTGGCGAAGGAACAAGTGCAGAATTGACGTACGAAGAAGAAACAAGACCACCCTGACTAAGCAAAAGAATAAGCTAAAGAAAAGAAGAAAAGATAAGAAGAGCAATCTTCCTTGTCGAAAAATGCCTGACGATAGAGTTGCTGGGAGACCAAAACAGAAATGTTGTAGAAGATGCTGTGCATTATGCATATGTAGTCTAGTGATGGTGCTTATAGTATGGTTAGTCCTGATTGTAGCAATTCCTTACCTTATGATAATAGATAAAAAGATTAATAATGAAACTAAGGAGAGGACAGCAAACATGAAGGGCAATAGAGTAGAACTAATGGCAGAAAGTGAACCAGAAATTCATCATGAAGTAGCTGACCACGACACTAGTTTAAACGTTTTCACAAAGTTATTGTTTCAATATGTAGACACAATGGAAGTTAGTAATTGTTATGTCTGTATGAAGTTACCTGAATCAGTAGCAGAAGGATTAACATATCACCATTTACCACTGACATATGGCATATCATGTAGTGTTTTGTCTAGTTTATTTTATAGAACAGGGAGACTTCAGTATTATTATTCAAACTTAGATGTGATATTTTCTGAGGTTCCGATTCGAAAGAGTATGAACCCAGTGCTTAGTAGTCAAGACGCACAGTTTATGGGAGAATTTTTCTTAACAATGAAATCAATAGACATAACACATGCACAAAGACACAATCTAACATGTTCTTTACTTGAAGAAGAAAATATATTTTTGAATTTAGTAGAAGATAGAAGACAAGATTTTCAAAAGAAAGCTTCTGAGCATAAGGCTCATTTACCACCTTGGGCTGAGAAAGAAGGGAGTTACACACCTGGCAAGGCTCAAGCTGCTATGGCTCTGGATTTCGTAAAGACAGGAAAAATTTGTCTTCATAGGTTAAAGACTGATTATAACAATGTTTTCATCGGTACCAGTGAATGTGAACACAATTTTTTAATTCTTGGAGGTTGGGGACTCAAAGGAGGAACAGATTCAGTTTTTCCTGGAATTTATTATGTGTGTGGGAATAAGGCTTACTTTAGGCTTCCTGCACGGTGGTATGGAAGTTGTTATTTTGGAATAGTATTTCCAAAGATATACCACGTAAAAAGAAACACTGAGAGCAATGAAAACAATAACGAATTAATACGTAGTAAAAGAGCTAGTTTTTCAGAAATTGTAGGTGATATATTTGGTGCATTGATACCTTCAGTGGGAATAATTCTGAACTCAAGGAAAATATGTAAATTGTCTACAGTAGTTGATCGTTTATCAACAGATACTGCTGGAGGGTTTCTAATGATTAATGCAGAAATGGTTGCGATTAGATCTATGGTGATGCAAAATCGACTTGCTCTTGATATTATATTGGCAAAAGAGGGCGGAGTCTGTAAATTATTGAAGACGAAACATTGTTGCACTTATATTTCTGATAAGAGTGCAGAAATTGGAGCGTATATACAGAATATAACTAAACTTGAGAAAGAACTTAAACCACTGGAAGTTGATAGTGTATGGGAAAGATTGACAAATAGTATCTCGTCAATTGGAACCTGGTTTGCTAATATAGGGAAAGGACTTATAGGTCAAATATTAGTACCCTTAGCAGGGATAGCAATAATAATTTTGGCAATAACAATATGGTGCAAATGCTGTAAAAAGAATGGAACATATAGGGTGACAGGAAGAGGAAAGAAACGAAAGCTAGATGAAATCGAACTTGAAGAATGGAGAAGTGAATTATACAAGAAATTAAAAGGAGATTGTAAAAATAGAAAGAGTAAAGATGAGAATGAAGTAATTTGCTAGAAGTTGGCATCTGATTGAGGGTAATGTTTTTTGATGGCTCAGAAACGCCATCAGAGAGGGGATTAATGGAGCAAGGTTTCATAAATGAAACGTGCTTGTATTCAATCCTCCTCACAGTATTAATTTATTAAACTTGTATTGTTAATACTAACCTTTGCATTCACGACACAAAAGAAAGGGATGCTTGCCTATGTGTTTTACTAATGAATAACGCTTGTTTGTAATTCAAAATGGCCGCTATGCGCGGAAAACTCAATGCGCATGTCGCAACCATATCACATGGTGTGACGTCTTTCTTTGCTTGGTGGGAAACTTCTGCTTCTGCGCAGTGTGCATTAAAATGGCTGCTTGATGTTTTCACATGCTTCAGCTTGCTCTCATGTCATTACTAAATTGTCGTTTCCTAACGCTACTAACGCGGGTTAGAATATATAATTAAATGGGAATAGAATAGAAAAAGTGGGTATACAGTGAAACATTTTATTTGTGATTCTAATATTTTCTTCTTGCACTTTTATTAGTTCGTAAACTTGGGCCTGGGGTGGTGTTCTGAAACTCGAGAGGCAACTGGTTCTGCGCATGTGTCCTGTGTGCCTGCCAAATGAAGTCAATCTGGACGTCGTCCAAGGCCGTGACCCGATGGCCGAAGATGCTGTATTTTGGCTTTCCTGTTGCATATTGACACATTGTCTATGAAAATTGGTTTACATTTGTCATGAGACGGGTGGGAAATAAAGCGAATGTATTAATTTGAAGGGGTGGGAACGTAAAGACAATAGGCTTTACAATTTAAGCCAAATTGATATGGTGCGAGAATCCACCCCCTGTCCCTGTCCAATCAGAAATAGTGGTCCCCTAGTTTAGTAACATTAAGGGGAGGTACATGGGCGTAGAAGGGTATAATAGAATATAGCATTAGTTAATTAGTCAGAGCAAGATTCCATGAGAGCATGCGTTCATGAAGAATAGGCGTCCATGCTGCCAGAGCGCTCTTAGATCCAGACCGCCAAGCTGACCGATTGCAGACCGAGTCCCTGTCCAGAAGAGGTCCTGAGGAGGGGGCAGCAGTGTCCATTAGAAGGAAGGCACGGGAGAAACCGAGGAGAAGCCGAGTATCAGAGAGGGGAACGACGCAGGCGTCGTTGTAGAGAGGTCACCGGTCCTGTCCTGATCCTGGAGGAGGTCTTTGCTCTTCATCCTTCCTGGGTCCTATTATTCCAACTCCTTGGCTAAGGGGTTTGGTTCTTGCACTTAGGTAAATATAATGCAACCTTTAGTTGCGCTGCTGTCTCTATCTTCTCCTTTTCTTTAAACACCATCATTGATTAGCAATAATCATTTCTATGCTTAATCTTGGGTATTGCGATTAAGTACCATGTGGCTCTGTATTTTACTCTGCTAAATCTTTAGATAAACATTTTAAAACTTCCTGACTCAGTGGTTATTTCAGGATTATGTACTATAATGAATGTCACTCATTTTAAATTTCCCAATTAGCAAAGGATTCATTGGTAAGTCATTACTCTTCAATCAGAAGGTAATTGGTAGCAGGGATTTTGATAGAGAGTAACAACTGATAAAACCCAGCGTAAGTATTAGCGTAGTATGAATGTATGGGCCCAAGTGAGTATCTGGTGTATGAATGCTGTTTGCTAATATCACGCTGGATCACAGACAAAGACAGCGACCCTCCCAAAATGCACCAACCCCACAGACCCAACACCAGAGAATGTCATTGCCCACTATATGCCCAAAGGGACAACCCTCCTCCGCATCCTGACCACCTTGGCCCACAGGCTGACGGTACCAACACAGCGGACAACCAACATCCCACCGCAGACAAAGCTGCTGGCCGTGCTGCACGTGTTGGCCTCTGGTACCCTCCAACCAACCTCCGCCTGAGACGGAGGAGTCACACAGCCTGGCCAATCCAAGTCCCCCACAATGGTCATGGATGACACCATCAGCTTGGTACCCCACTATCCATACCTCACACACACTGCGCAGGAACAGCCGGAGACCAAGCAAGGCGTGTACACCACAGCTGGCTTTCCGCATGTGTCAGGGGGCAAGTGACTGCACACATGTCCTACTAGTGGCCCCTGGTGACACTGCACACAATAAGCGCAACAGAAAGCGCACGGATCCCACCAATGTGCAGGCAATAGTGGACCACCGTGGAATCCCTGCCAATGACGTCGCCAACCACCCAGGCAGTGTGCATGATACCTGCACTTCCCGACAGTCCATCATCAACCTGCGCCACCAGGATGGCACCCACGGAAATGCACTGCTCGTTGGCCAATACCAAATGCACACACCACACACCTCAACTCCACAATCATGCAACACACAACACAGGAAATGCACACGTCACAAGCTCACATACAACATGCACACCCACCAGACACGACAGCACAACTCACTGTGGGAACCTGGGCCAGCCATGTACATGAGCCATCTACGGCAAAGCACCTTGGACACACAATAGCAGAATGTCGGAAGAGGTGGGGACCAGGCATGTGCGAAGGAGGCAAGGGACCGATGAATGAGAATGTACACAATGCAAAGTGTGGCGTGGATGTGCTGGCCAGACTGCAGTATGCAGACCACACACATATCCATATCGACACACACCGCTGGTGTTTGGAGTGTAGTGGACAGTGGACGCAACCATGTCACCCCAGCCAGTGGGGAAGTCGCGGAAATGTAGCTTGTGACGTCCCCCCCGTAAGCGTGAGCGGAGTGGGCTGGCCTGGCGTATGCCAGGCCAGCGTAGGGGTGTGAATAAAAGGCACATAACCCTGGGCGTGGTCCTCTTCCGGAATGCCCAACGTCTCTGCCAGGGCGGCGCCCCTCACCCCGCCATGAGGCCGACGCCGTGAGCGGTGTTGCCAGCGATCCTGTGCGCCTGCTGCACCCCGGGACGCTGGTCACTGAATCAGTCCTGCCTGCCCCTGCGCACCCAGGCCTCAATGCCCACCTTCCGACATCGGCGTGTGTCGATGAGGGCCCACCACGTGCCGGTGCAATCTCCAAGCCCGAGGCCTGCGACCTTGGCAGCCTCCTCAGACCATCACGGCCACCGCAACACAGGCCCGCAGTATTCCTTTCACGTTGACGTACTCCACCGGCATGCACAGCGGACAAGTAGGTCACACATTTGGAACTGAGTCTTGATTACACCATGGCAGAGCACATAAATCATGGCTGAGCGTATGTCACTATACACCCTTCGATGTGGTGCCAACAGGTCTTAGTGTTACATCACAGCCGCAAGATTCTGTGGGCCAATCTCGGACTACTGCTCTCGGCCTACGCTGCGCTCGAGTAGGTCACAGAATTGGAACTGAACATCGATTATTCAAAGGCAGAGTAGGAATCATTGCACGCAAGAAGAGGCATAAGAGGATGACGCGTTGCATTTGGGAGGATAAAAGGATCATCATTACGCAGGTGATCGAACACTACCGACAACTGCCCTGATGTCACTAACTCTGTACATCGCGAGCCTACGACACGTGGCTGTGGCCCACTGCTGACCGCTACCTCCGGCCTACACTGCGGTCCAGTAGGTCACAGAGTCTTGAATCGTCAATGCGGGAGTTCATATCAGTGTACCGGCATCATCGCAGACTGCATCCCCCTCAGCCCCGGTGCAACTAAGTCTGTTCCCCGACATTCATGGACACTCTCTGGTTGTACATTGGTGGCGTTTGAGTCTATGGACTAGGGGATAGTTTTCATCCTCATGCAGCTGATACCGAATTGGTGGTGGCAACGAGGCAGTCGCTTTCCACTCCTCCATTTGCTGCTTCCGGATAGCTTCTGCCCTCTGCATCTTGCCCTGGAAGAACACCTTCCACTGTCGCCCGAAACACTCCGCGACATTCACCTCCGACATCGACGAGGACCCGCTCAGTCTGCGTGGCCCTACCTCATTGGACCGCAAGTCACCATCCCGCGGCGGTGTGCCTGTGCCTGCCGCTATGCACCCGGGGCCACTAACTCTGTGCAGCTCAAGTCCGGGACCCTGTCTGAATGAATATTGGATGACCTCTGTGACTGTGGTCTTGGGGTCATCGACGCCATGTGCATGTTGCCCTGCGCTGTCCGCTGCCTCAACTGCTGACCACCAGGGCTCACACATCAAATCGAGTCCTGACCGGCCCGGACGTCGCATCACCGCAGGAGGCACACGCCACCATCGCCAGGGCCAACTCCAACCACCATCTGCCAGAGTCGAGACAGTGGTACTGGCAGACTGACGGAGTTGCTCAGACCTGTCGTGGATGCCATCATCTGCCTGATCCCCTGCTCAGCACTCCAGGTGCCACTGACTCAGTGCACCGCAACCAATGGACCGTTACTGATTGAGTTTTGTGATGTGGAGATGTTGCGCAGCAATGTCACCTCAGGCAGTGTGGGAGACCTGGGACGTTGATGAGGAAGTTGCTGCAGGTCTAACACACACCACTGCATCTGCATCAGGAATATCCCGAATGGACACATTCCAAGTTATTTTCATCACATGAGCGCGCACAGCTCTAGTGCCCCAACCTTAGTGCACTGCAACTCACGGACACTTCTGTTTCTATGTTGGGTGACCTCTGTACTTGCTCCGGCTCCCTCCATGTTTCTCAGCAGTTGACTCTGTTATGCATGTGTCTTCTGTTTCCATTGCACTGGTGCCCACTGTTCAAGTTGTTGCCAGCACCGAGCACTCCGTGCGGGCTGGCTTATGCTCACCCCACACACAGGCGTCACTGTACATGTGGCCCTGCCAATAAAGGGGCCGGGCGCACGTGCCCGTAGCCAGTTCAACATAATATCTGCGTGTGTCTCTATGGCAGTGTGGGTCTCCTTTGTGGGGTGTGGGTGGTCCCTGAAGGGTAATTGACACCCAAGTATGTGATCTAGTTCGCCTTCCATGGGTTCGGACCACACCCGCACCTGTTCGGCCACCTCCTTTTGGCGTTCTGACACCTGGCATTGGGGTGCAATGTGTGGGTCGGTGAAGTGTTGTGGGCCAGCCGTGCTTGTGTGTGCTTCATGCTGTGTGGTCTGTTGCAGGGGCTGGGTTCTCCTCTATGTAGCTTGTCTGCCCTGGTCCTGGTGGTGGGTTGCGTGGGATGTCCATGGGCTGTAGTAGGGCGTCGGTGTCGAAGGTGTGTTGGTCGTGTCCTGCATCACTGATGGGTTGTCTGGTCTGACCTGCTGGAGGTGTTGTTTGTCCCTCTGCAATGTGAAGGGGAGATGCATGTTGACATTGTGTTGACATTTATGTTGGCGCATTGTTCTTGTAGACATGCAGACTGTGTGACAATGTACATTGTGACTGTTTGGGCGGTGCTGGCAATTTGAGGGGGGACAGTGGACATTTGGACTACATGACTGTTGTGAGGTTGTAGCCGTACATATGCATCTCACAGTTCCCTGCTCTGTTAAATGTGATTGGCCTGTTTTTGCGCATGGGCGGACCCAGTTGTATCCCCTGTTCTGCAGTGTCGGTGTTGCACTTTGTGCCACATTGTCATGGGATGTGCTGTGATTGCCATGTGTGTGTGCTGCAGTGTGCCACGGGGATGGGGGACATGACCCTGGGTTATTGTGGGTGTGCAGTGTGCTACACGTCATTGTGCATGTGTGCCATTGTGCCCATCTCCCCCCTTTCCCCCCAGGACCTGTTCGTTACTCACCCTGTTGTTGTTGTGTCAGGTCCTCTCGAGCTGTGTCCGTACTCCCACCTCCTTGCACCGTCTCCACACTGATGGCTGGCCTCCATTTCCTCCAGCTCCTCCTGTGGCGCAGGACTCCCACCTCCTGTCGCCGTAGCTGCCTTCCTGTTGGCAACGGCTTTGGGCCTGGTTTAGGTTTTCACGTCATGCCAGCGCCTCTTGGCCTCCTTGGCACTCCGGCTGCATTCAAGGTGGTCTGAATGTGGGTCAGTTGCTGGTAGTGTTCTGTCACATCCGTGACGCTGGTCTTGTTTTCCTACGGACTGCACCCCGTCTTCCTCTCCCTCTTCTCCTTGGCCTTCCCCGACCCCGTTGGTCCTTGCTGGTGGTCTGTGGGGCTTGTGAGGTTCGCGTTGGCCTCTGCGCTGGGTCAGGGTGCATCCATGTTGCTACGCACTTTGAATTGTTTCTGGTGTGTTGTTTTTGTTGCTTCTATGGTGCATTTTCCTGCCAGACGCGTGGGATTTACAGGCCTGCCGCTGGTTTTTGCTGCTTTTTGTATCGCACTTGGCCTCATCGGAGCTTTTTTTGCGTTCGTGTTTCGCATTTTTGAGGCGTGGTGTTGATTTTAACGCGGACAGTTGTCGGGTTATCTGGGGACTATCGCATGATACCGCCGTGTTGTGAATACTTGGTTAACACGGCGTAAATTTCCCGCGATGGACTGCGATGTTGAAGGTTGCGTTAAGTAACTTTTGCGATGGTTATCACACGTTCTTGTGAATATGCCCCTTAGTATCTGCACTTCCTGAGAAGCCAGTGTGCCTATGAAGCCTGCTCTTAGATGGTATTTAATGTTAAACAACAATATCTCAACCGGTATAATTAGTAAGGGCAGTTAGAATTGCATGGACAACACATTACAAAAAGGAAAAAAGGGAGACTCTGAAAGAAATTTTTGAAAAGTGCACTTGGCATCATATATTTTAAGAACACAATAATGCAGGTACAGTTGTAGCAGCACTGTAGGCAATGAAATGCAAGAGCAACCCGAATTGGACTTGGTGCTGAATTGTGTTTGTGACACACAAAGTGGCGACGCAAGTGACAATGTGGAATCAGCGAAAACGGCGCAAAGTGCAATTCGTGAACAGATATATACAGTGAGTATATGTGGTTCACAACAGTAATTTTCAATTTGTAATCAAGGCAGTAATTTTTTAGTTGAACCACAAAGGGTAATGCGCCATCAGTTGCGCTGAGGGGTCGACGACGTTTCGATCCTATGACTCAGGATCATCTTCAGGACCGAGTTGCTGAGTATAAGCGGTGCTGAGAAGGACTTGTGTACCAGGGGGGGATGGCGAATGCAGTATACATCAGGTTTCCAGGAAAGGAGATCCTGGGAGCAATCCACGTCAAAAGAGCGTGGTAGCTGGTGCCGTGTCACGGAGAAAACATCGGCGGCTGGACAGCAATTAAGGGAACTCCTCGGTGTACCGTGAATCGGTACCGATGGGGGAGATCTAGGTGTGAAGAATGGATCGTGGCGGCCAGACGCTGATTCCGGCGTCCCCTTATTTTTCCAGGATCCATTTTCCAGGATCCAATTGCTGTCCAGCAGTTTGTGTCAGGGAACCAAGTCGAGCGCTGATTTTAGGTCCACGAATACAAGATATAGGTGTGATTTTTCAATAAGTTTCCAATAGATAATCAAGAACCTAAATGTCTGGTCTATAGTACTAATCTGGCCCCTAAACCATACCTGCAAGTATAACAGAGCTCCAGTCTCCTCAATCCAGTGTTGGAGCTGACACAGGATCTGCCTGCTAAAGACCTTCTGTGTTAGATTGATTAGACTGATAGGTCGATAATTCACGGGGGATTTTTTAGGACCCTTCTTATAGACAGGGACGATCTCAGCTGCCTTCTAACTAGATGGAATTTCCATTCCGCCCAATTTTAAATTGGTTAGCCTGTTTATATATTGAGACCAATTCTTGACCTCGGATAGAAGGAGATCCCCTGGGACCTGCCGGGCCCTGCTGCTTTGCCGTCCACCATGGATTTAATAGCCCTCTCGGTATCACTATACGTAATAATTAATGGGGTGGAGGTGGCTTGAGCTACTGTAAGGGGCAATGTCATAGTGACCAGACTCCGTACTGTCGTAAATGTTTGTGCCAGGTCTCAGGGTGAATAAAGCCCCCATACAGGATGTGTGGCACTGCCTCTGGTTTGCGACTAGCTGCCATAATTTCATGTTATCTTTATTAACTGCGGCCACATGCATGTCTTCCCATAGTTGCGTATCCCACTTATACCACGCTTTTCTTTTGGGCTAGTTTGTACTGCTTCCTTGTTGCCCAAATACCACTAGGGTCACCTCTTTTTAAAGCTAGACACAGCTCCGATTTTGCCATTTTGCAGTCATTGTTGAACCAAGTACAGCCCTGTTTAGGAGCCTTGCGGGCACATTAGGACATGTGAATCACTTGCCTAAAGTGCAGATTAAGTTGTCATGGGTCTGTATGGTAACATGAAGCCTAATATGGGAATAAGGGGCAGTGTCTAGATCGGAAATTGCCTTTAGCAAAGCCCTGTTTATTTTAGTCCTGAGTTCAGCATATGTTTCTACTCTAGCTCATTTTACCCTGCTTCCGTCATTAGAAGGCAGTAGGATTGCAGAGAGTCAAGCAAAGGGGTTTTCTAGTTGTTTAGAAATATCTCGCAGCAAGTGGTGTAATGCACTGTGGTCACTATCTGTCCTAGGAATCACCCATATATCCACGACAGAGGATCAGAGATGCAAAGCAACCAGTATATAGTCTGATTTACGGGTGGAACCTGATTGATTAGCGGTATGTGCTGCGGTATGGTCAGATATGGTGTAGCCATTACAAGCCCTCAACCCAAAAGATAACGTAATGATAGTAACTGATATGCAGCATCAGTCCATCACTTCACAGGGGGGAGTATTTAAGGGTGGAATCTCCCATGCCTCGTTCTCTGCCTCAAAGAAGGAGGAACTAATATGGTCAAAGGCTCGTGTGTCATATTAAAATCCCCTGCAATAATTAACAAATCGTGCATTGTAAAAAGATTTCTATGTGCCGTGAGCTGCTGTAAGATCTGCGTTTTTTTGCCCCCCCCTTACCCCACGGTTGTATACATTATATACGTAGATTGTACGGGAGTCCTCACCTGTCATCTTGATTCCAAGGATGTCATCAGAGGCAATATCAACTGGAGATAATTTCATATTTAGAGAGGTTCACACCCAGATCAGAAGACCACCTGCGGGGCACCCCTTTCCTTTGGAACTTGCAGGTTTAAAAAAGTTGACATAGCCTAGCCTAAAAATGATATATAAAAGATCCCCAAGATGGGTCGTCAGACTTAGATTTAATTCCCGCAACGTTCCAGGACTGTAGATTAATTAATGAAGAGTGCTTCGGATGGTTGTCTGGGTGTGACGTTAGAGGGATGCTAGTTGGATCCTCGCCAATCTGGGTCACAGATATTAGGTCACTGTCTAGAGATGATATGTCGCCATACTCCGGATCCCTCATTTGCATGGTGTCTTCCAGATGGGAAGAGCCTCCCTGTCAATCCACCATAGAAATACCCAGATCATGCGTGTAATGGGGACGTCAGGGGGTGGGGGGGCTAAGTTAGTAGTCTTGGGGCCAGAACTTTTGATGAATCAGAGGACTCTGAAGGAAGGCAGATTCGATGGCTAGGGGCATCAGGAGGGTTTACCTTAAATCCTACAGTAGTGCCAGATGGTGGTTCTTTACCTAATGTTAACCCTACTATTCCATCAGCCAGAGTATTAGACTTGAGAACCAACTTAATAAAATCGAAGGGCCGAAGCTGGTCTGAGGAATCATGGTCCGTCTGGCATGCTTAATGTCAGAGTGTATAACCGAGCAGCAATTCCAAACGGACCTATATGCTGTATGCACTTATTAGCAAGGGAATCTTCATCCTCGTAAGCTCCCTCAGGCAGTTTGGGTACCCTTAACCTGTAGATAGTCCCAGTCCTCTCTGGGTGCAACTTCCCTGGCCTTCCTAGGGGGTGACCGTGGGTGAGACCCTTAGTGGAAAAATCAGATTCCTGTGAAAAAATTTTTTTGCAGATTTATATAGCTCGAACTCGACCCGAAGGTATTGGACCGCTTTACATGAGCACCAGTTACGTTACACAAGGACACATTCATTTTTTGGGTAAGCACGGGGAGATTAAGTGATTTGCCCAGAATCGCAGGATGTGGAGTCGACCCCGAGGCTCGAACCTTGGTTTCCCAGCTCCAAAGTCAGCAGTCTAGCCGTGAGACTACATCCTCTCCCCAATTCCTCCATCTGTAGCTACAAGCTCGAGGTACTGGGTGGGAAGGACGCTTTTAGAATCCCTGGTTCTAACAGGAGGGTGGTGGGTGGATTGCAGCTCAGGGTGTTATTTTGCACTGCTATTCTTCCTCATATTTCTTTCATCTATTAGGGCTGTAGAGGTGAGAGGTAGTTCGTGTGCAAAGGGTTTATTTGTAGATGATGCCAATAATAGTTTCACTTTACCTAGTTTGGCATTTAATGTTGACACCGTTGTTTTAAGAGTAAATATCTTGGCCTGGAGCATCTTAACCAATCCAACAACGCTGTCCAGATCCAAATGATTGTCCTTCCAATGTGCTTCATTACTTTGGGTAGTCTGCTTACTCGGGTTATGCTCACTATTAGCCCTAGATGAATCGCACACCTTGTTAGGGGATGAGGGCAGTGTTTGAAGAATAGAAAATCTATGTGAGCACTCGGGTGAAGGGGTCGGTGCCTCAGTGGTTTGTCTAAGAGGCACAGTAGCTGTCATAGAGGAAGAGGGGGCATTAATTGTTACATCTCGTGTTGAGGCACCATCTGTAGATACAAATTGCTTAACAACCAGGTCCAGGGGTCTGGGCTTCTTACAACTAGTAAATATATAAGGGCAACTTTATCGGGTGCCCTAGTTGAATCCCTGCTGTTCATATTTTTGGCGCCCAATTAGGTCTCAACCTCCTCAATCAAGGGATCTATGGGGCCTATTACCAACAGCGTGCGTTAATTAACGCAAACCACGGTTAGCGTGGTTTGTTTTATCGCTGGATTCGTTTGCGGAGATAACGCGTTATTAGCAACGTTTTATCTCCAATGCGAAACAAATCCAGCGATAGCGGCGATTCCCAGCATTAGCGCGAGAATTCCTTGCGATAAATTCCCATCGCTAAGGAAAAACTCGCTAATAGGCAGGTGGGGACTTAACCGTAGAATCCACCTCCCATAGATTATAATGGCTAAGTCAGGTTTCTAGCAGGTGTTAAAATCCAGCGCTAATCGGGGTTAACGCACATTTTGTTATCGCTCGCGGGCCTTGCTAATAGTGTGAAGTTGTGTTTGCGACTGTCTGCGTGTATTTTTAGTGAGGAACGCCCACTTTGCATGTCATTAGCGATAAATATCGCTGACATGCAAAGCGGTAAAAAAACGGGCGCTAATGCCCGAAAACTGTCGTTAACTGCTGTTAGAGACAGTTTGCTGATAGGGCGATAAAAATATCGCCGCTTTAGCGGCAAAAAGTACCGCTAAAGCGGCGATAGTGCCCTTGCTAATATGCCCCTATATCCTCTAATGTTGTTTGGGACTCGTCAGAGGTTGGAGAAGGGGCAAGTTTAGAGCTTTTGGTTTTCTTCCCTAATAGTGTGCCGGAGGCTTTACGCTTGCCCATATCTGTGTAGCCTTTGTGAAGCTATACATAGGGCCAAACCTTACTGCCTTGCTAAAGTGCGCTTTACTAAATGACGATGGCACTAACAGTGAGAAAGCCAAGTACAGAATGCAAAAAAGGGGGTCAAAGGACCTCAAGCTCTAGCCTCCAATATCACAAAATTGCAGCAAGTGAGCAGACTGATAAAAATCCCAAAAACCGAGGGCCAAGCTATATTTACCGTGGCTAACTGGTTTGCAGGCCTCACTCCCAAAGAACTCCTTTGGACCCACAGAATTGGGGAGATATAGCGGTCAAGCAAACAATTAATTGCGGGACAAAAAACAGCAGTCACAACAGTCAAATGGAAAACAACACCTCAATGGCACATGCTGGCCAGGGACTAGAGTTCCAAGTTCGCCCTCATGAAATGTTTCCAGGCATCAGAAATCGGCTAGTTCATTTATAGGTGTAACAATTACCTGGTAACCGTCCCGCGAAGGAAAAAGCCACATATAGACTATCAGTCAAAATCTTTCGACAGTAGAGGGGGGCTACTAAAAATTTCAGGGGGGGGGCTAATTCTTCCAGCAATAGGCAGAGTGGAGATGAACGGGTGAAAAAACAACAAAGCCTTTGTTAACACGTAAATGGTCTTTTAAAGACCTGTGAAGTACTCGGGTGCGGCTGCGATTAGCTCAAAAACTGTCTGTGTGTGTTCCCGAGAAGCTGTCTCAGCCCGGGCTGACACACACGACGGGGGAGTGGGAGTGGGGGGTCTGAAGCCCTTTGAGCCCAATGGGTGTTGCGCGCCTGCCTCTTCCTGACGCTGAGGGGCGCGGGATGGGCCCGGGCGTGGCCCGCGTGCATCCTGTGCTGTGGGACAGCAGCGTGCCTTAAATGTCGGTGGAATCAGGCACAGGCAGATTGCTCAAGGAGGATTGCGGGACATGCAGCCCCCAGCGACAGCCGGAGCACCCATGGCGGCTTTCCCCGGTTGGTGGTGACGATCTGCACACTGTCAGGGCAATGCAGATTACCTCTTTAGGGCGAACAGAACGAGGCTTGCCGCAGCACAATTGTTGAAAACCAGCAGGCACAGCCCCCAATGCACACAATAGCAGCGCGCCTTAAGTGTTGGTGGAATCAGGCACAGGTGAGTTGCTCAAGGAGGATTGTGGGACATGCAGTCCCCAGCGGCAGTGGGAGATCCTGCGGCTGCTTTACCTGGTTGGTGGTGCCAATCTGCACACTATCAGGGCAATGCAGGTTACCTCTTTAGGGCTAACAGAACAAAGGAGAACGACACTAGCCCCAGCACAATTGTTGAAAAGCAGCTAGCACAGCCCCCTGTTGTACAATATTGACTGTCTTTGGGACCGTGGTCAAATTAGACAGATTTGTGCCTGTTTTGCTGATGGAGTTTTTCAAGATCGAGTGTGCAGGGCCGCTTTTTAGTTCTCGTCTGTTGGAATTTATTTCTTGGCCATATGTTCCTATGCTTAGTTACACTGGATAAGCATTTTTCCAGAAATTGGGAGATTTTATTCCTCTATTCTCTTAAAATATATTTTTACATGAGGATTTGTTTGGCGTGGTCGACTGAGTGCCATGTTAAAAATGTGGGCTTATTCTTTCGACTTCCACGTGGGCGAAGGAACTCTATGCTGGCGATGTCTGCTGATGCAATATAAGCGAGCAATAGAAGAGATTTTAGCAATTTTACTATACAATTTAAAATTTGGTGATGTTCTTGGTAGTTATATACCGGGTAAATAATTTTTGGGTCGAGCATTCGAGACCTGTTGTAATTACTCATGTTGGCTTAAAGCCATCCCCCTGCTTTTGATTTGTTTGTTTCAGTGCCCTTTAAAAATCCTTGCTTGCTAGTGGTCAGCTTTGTTCCTCCTTTTTCCCTTCTGTTCCTCCCATGCAGCAGGGACTAAGTACTGTCTCATTCCGCTATGGCTCTTTATGTGTTCTTGGGGGGACTATTTTTGTTCTTGGTTTCCTGGTCTGTTATTGTGTGCCTGTGTTCAGCTTTGGAGGCAAAGCTGCTTACATGTAAATATATCATTCCTCCCTCCCATCTCCTCTTCATGCTACAATTCTGTCAGTACTGCCTTCCTCTCTGTTCCTCCCGCTCTGTTGATTGTATTTATTCAGCCTTTTTGCACTTTTCAATGTGTACGGCAGTTGGGCTTTTTTGGTAGGATATTTGATTCATTTTGGGCTTCCTTTTAAGGGAGATTGGGCTTATTGAAGTCCTGTTTGTGAAAAGCCATGAATCATTGCAGCCCCTCCCACTCCTCCATGTGCTCCGTCCCATCCCATTCAGAGGGTTCCTTGCAGCATGGGGGAGGCTACAGCTGCAACCTCGTAGGAGCCACATGCATCCACAGATTTCTCAGAAACAGTTCGCTGTGCAGACGTTTTGGCTGTGTCATGCTTTGAGGTAGAATCAATTCCTTGTTTTTAAAAAGCTGGCGAGCGCTCTCGCAGTCTCAAAGCTGCTCTCTGAGACGAGGTGGGGCTAAGAGAGAGCTTTCTGTGAAGGGGGAGGAGCTGAGGGAGGACCTGCCAACGGATACCAGTTTCTAGCCTGCTTCTGTTTTTTGCAAGCGTGTTCATGGTTCGAACCGGACAACCGCATACTTGTGGGGGAGATACGCGCCCAATAATTTTATACTGGAAGAGCCCTGAACAGTGCGTCCGAGTGATGCTTGGTGCTCTCTTTATTATCAGACACATGAATGTGAATATGAGACAAATTATCGACTCATTTTTTTCTTTGATCGGAACCTATACATAGGAAACGTATATTTAGAAAATAACGGATCTTTTAAGCCCTGAAGAAGTCCCAAGAGGGACGAAACGCGTTGGCAGTTTTGTCGAATGTGCGTCTGCATTTTAAAGAAAATGTTAATGGATTAAAAGAATAAAGATACCATCCTCGAAAATCAAATACACGTTCCTTTTCATTCTTGAGTTTGGGAAGTCTTCAAAATACAGTGTGAACTGTTTTGGACTGTGGACAATAATTTCGCGTATATATTGTTTATTAGTATTTATCGGGTGCAAGGTCATTTGTTTTACATTCATTTTTGGACCCGTAGAACTAAAGTCACAAGATGCTTGAACTTCCAGCTAGACCCAGGTTCAAAGTCGGCCTGGATAACTGATCACACCAATCACAATGCATTCACTGTACAGCGCGCGTTGCGCTCATGCTGTATACAGATAACTTACTATATCATTATACTTTCACCGCACTCGGCGCTGTACGTGGACCACTGTTCACAACTTCACTGCTCCAGGTGCTATACGAGGATCACTGTGCACTGCCAATCCACATCTTCGCCACACCCTCAAATCTGTCATTTATCTGAATGTTGAAACTTTGGCTTTGTTTTTCCATTACAACTCTGACTGAAACTCACGGTTCCACCTCATTCAAAATGGCCATTCATCAAACTCCTCCTTTCACACGTGTGGTTTGTCTAGTGTGGAAAAAAAGCCAACAAAACATTTACACATACGTTAGCCCTTTACTTGAATTCTATATTTCAGGAGTGAAAAAGAGAGGTGGGTCAGTCTTGTTCAACTTGCCCTTTACACGTAATTCCGGAAAAAGGGTGTAGTTTATACCCTAATGTGTATGAAAAGCTTCCGGCACTGTAAATGCAGCCCACGCGCTAGCATGATAGCGGGGCCACCGACCTCGAGAGAGAGTCATCAACTATACGGAGAAGAAATAAATAAATCCGGAGCCCCAACCTTGAGACTGTGAGATGTTCTGGCTTGGGAGAAAGGCGAGCCTCATGGGAGTGAAAGCAAATAGTACCCTGGGAAGTGTGCTTGTGTTAAACAGTGTGGTGGTAGGGGCTCTGCTACATATATTTTGTTTTTGCAGATTTATATAACGCGAACTCGACCCGAAGGTATTGGAGCACTTTACCTGAGAACCAGTAATGTAGGACCCAAACTTGACGTTCTTACACAGATTGCATGCTTAAGCACCGTGCTGCAGGCGTGCTATCTTAGTATATTTTAGCACACTGCAGTTCTTGGTGCGTGCGTTCGTGCTCATGCCTACTATAAATTGTGCATATGTGTGCTGCTCGCTGGAGGCAGGAAGCAGTGCTCATTTACATGTCACCATGCACCCCCTGTTAACCACCTGTTCCATGTCTGGGGATGTCACCTGTTTCTGTGCACAACAGCAACATGCCCATGGCCTCTTAAAGCAGAGCAGTCTTTACCATTTTAGTAGATTGCCAAAGTCTTTCCCATCTGCAAGCAGCATGGAGGAACACATAGGCCGCGGTCCCATGGCTTTAGCCGGTGTTTGTTTGAAGAGCCGTGGGGAGTTCAGCGCTACCTTCACTCTCCTCTCCACAGCGGAGAACATACACACAGATTTTGTTAGTGAATCAAATAGGGCCCCGCCAGCCTGCCTAGCTCCAAACCAAAGAAAAGAGCAGGAAGCTCTCATTAAGATTTCCTCAGCTATAAACGCATCTTGCACTTTTCTATTATAAAACATTTATATGACTGGGATTTCCCTGTATATGCATTCCATTTTAAACGCCAGACATAGTGAATGTAAAGAAACACTGGCTAGATTAGCATGAACGTTTTTTTTTGTTGTTTTGACATAGAAACAATGTTAGCTGTTTTCCCTGCCTCATGTTTAAAAAAAATAAAATCATAAACACATCCCTAAAACAGCCTTCTGCCTTCCCTCTACGTCCGTTGGCATGTCATTCGCATTTTGTTCAGTGGTTTGTTCCTGAATCCTATTGCCACACGCAGTAGCGAGAAAAATCCAGAGGTAAAGAGGTTTGAGTAAAGTTTTGTGCACAAAAGTGATGACAGACAAAGTACCCTTGGTGAACGTAATTCATCTAGTGATAGTATATTTCCATACATTTTTGTGTATGGCTGAGTCACTTCTTGGCTGCAGGGTGTGATCATCTTTGCTCTGTTTGTTTAGGTTTGAGCCGTGTATTCATGCAGACAGTGGGTGGGACAGTGCCACTGATAACGCTGATTCTTATCTAATTATCTATAAGAACCTTCTGGTCGCCAAGATCTTTTTACCTGTTGAATAGTGTAAAGGAGAGAATCTCATCTGGTTATATATCAGCATTCATTTTGTCTGAAAGGACCACTGACTCCGAATTCAAGTTTGAGAATTTATTATCGCCAAAAATAACTGAACGTGCAAGCACCTCAACACGAGGTTAAAGAAATAGATGGGCACTAATACAAATAATAATCTACGCAAGAATCTCATCCGACTCAGGATAAGAAGAATAGAAAGTTCTAAGAGGACCAACCAGACTATGATTGCTCCTATTTCTAAGTTGCTCTTCTTTGGCCTTAACAAGCTTAAAATCAATTGCTGTCCCTATACTAACGCTAAGTGGCATCCCTGCATAACGATTTTCAAAGGCAAGAAAGAATAAAAGGTGTCAGCTGTGAAGACTTCCTAAGAAGTGCAATCACATAATACCTAAGCTCAGCTCTGTCCTTCTCTCTGGTCTCCCCTACCTCTTCTCTCTGGCCTCCTCCCTCAGGGCACTATCCCTAATACAAAACCCCAATACAATTGTACACGCCTTTGTCACGCCTCCTTGGCCAGGTCTTCTTTCTTGTGCTTTTCCACTGAAACGGTGACTTCATCCTGGACGGTTGCGTTGACCTTGAGTCCCAGGCACCTTCTCCGCTGAAAGTATCATCCCTACATTCCATCTAACTCCCCGTACAATGCCTCCCCTCTCTCTAGCTTTTGAAAACAAAGAGTTAGTCTTACTAACGAGACATGTGTCCTTGCACCTGCAACAAAAGATACTTTCAACAGAAACCTTCTACTGAGCAAATTAAATCTACCGTTTGTACCCAGAGAGCCTTACCAAGAGAATCTTTTCACTGCCTACAAAATAAGCTAACATAAGAATAAACCAGGCCTTCCCTAAGCATATATGTAGTCAGGCCTTTACATATAACTTTTAAACACACATCTTATGTTTCCCTATAAGCATCTTCATTACACTTCACATGCAAAAAATGAATTACATGTGCAACTTTAATATGGTGCACGTTTAAACTACTGCAATTACATTACATCCTCGAACTAATTTCTCTATGCATTATGTTCACACAATTCAATAAGCATTACATTACATCATTATCCTAGCACCATTATACTGCCGAGTTCACTTTGTCTCAGTGAACTACTCATTCTTTACTAAACATGCATGGGTATACAATGGAATATAAACGAATATATGTCTGAATACATATGGGTGCGGCCTATCAGTGATTATGATGCACCCCTACAATTCACAAGAACATTTCGCTCTATCAGTTCCCCCTTTGATGACTCCTGTCATCACATCTCATTCTACTCCCTCGGAGAAGGAACCGACCTAAACAGAACTTGTTCCCATCTTCCCTGATCTGAAGTTCTCCATGCTCTTGAGCCTTTGATACTGATTGTCCTGCAATCTTGCCAATCTCATGTCATTTTCCCTCAAAGCTCTCTTGACTCTGCCTGCTCGATACCACTTGTAGGCCTTGATCATAATCCACAAGCCAGCCACACAAACCACCAAAATAAGGAGTGGTCTCAGGAAGTACCCAAGGAATCCCTTTCCTAGGTTCGCAAACCAACCTCCCACTTGACCAAAACCCTTTCCGACCTTTTCCCAGGCCCCTTCTTCGGTCAAATCCGCTATCTTTGTGTGGATCATAGTGATGTTACTTATATATTTCTCCAGATCCTTGCTACGGTCTGGTATATAAGTGCAGCACTCTTGAACCTTCAGCATTTTACAGACTCCGCCCTCTTTTGCCAATAGGACATCTAAAGCAAGGCGATTCTGCAAAACCATACCCCTTATCGACAACATCTCTCCTTCCACCAACACCAACGACTTTGCTGTGTTCATCGAAAATTCATCCACCACAGTCGCTAACCTCCGGATCTTCACATCATTCAAGACTACTCCTAGACTAGGTATCATAGCTCCAAAGATATCCCCCACAACGATCCCTGCACTTGCAGCTCTTCTCGTTCTTGAATGCTCTCCACCCTCCAGAAGATTTAAGTCTTCTGTATGGTAAATCTTTGGAAATATTATTGACAAATAACATGTTCCATACCAATTTGCAGGCAACCTCACATAAGCATTCTTCCCACATACGTAATACACCGTAGGTATCACTTGTACAGGACCTTGGAGAAAATCTTTTGCCACATCTGCCATGGTGAAAACATGATCACAAGTACTCTGTCCCACTGGAACCTTTTCGTAGTAAGTCTGATAACGCCTTATACACAACTTACCCCTCTGCTCCTTATCTAACGCTATAGGACCATAGCTTCCCCTGGTCTTATGCAACCGTTCTTCTTCCGTCCAATCTGTCCTGTGATGCCCTAAATCTCGGGATTCAGTCAGCTTTCTATACCTATCTTCAACCTGATCTACAAACTTTCTCTCTACATCCGACATCAAACAAGTCAGATTGTGTCTGTGTGCAAATGCTGTATCCAATTCCAAACTCGGTATGAAGTACTTCCTCAGTCTGTCCTCGGTCTTATAATAGTCATACTTATTCAAATGCTTGTAAGCTGGGACTTCAGGAAGCACTGCGTCGAAATTGGAAAAGAAATACTCGAACTGCTCTCTCTCATAAAACAAACTAAGCAAAAGACTACATGAAATACCATAAGTCAGTGGAAGATGATGATACCTAATACCCTCATCCACCGAAGTAGGCAACTGCATACACACATAACAATCTTTCGCATCCATCACGTCAACATACTCATACAACAACTTAGCATACGCATTAAGCTTAAAATCACCCTTAGACAAATCTACATGTAATCTACGACTTTCTTCTAATAACATAGCTCTATCAGCTGCCCTGTCTACCCCCTTCTGACTAGGTGTGATAGGTGTCGGTGTCCTTGTCACTGCCTCTACTTCTGGCTCGTGCGAACCAGTATATGAGACTACAACTACTATGATTATAGAAATTATCACACTACTTATAAGAATGCCTATAATCCACTTTGCTCTACGATTGGGATTTCCCGGCTCCATGATTTCGAAAGTTCTCAAAAGTCTTGGTTATCGCAAAGAACTCAGAAAAGTCTCTGTCCTTTATTTGTGACTTGCTCAACCAGCTCGAGCAACCATGAAATTTCCGGGCTTTCCCTTTCCGATCACAACTTATTTACACAGTCCAGAAAAAGACTTCCCTAGTTTTTCGTTCCTCTTCTTGTGGAAAGTCCCTAAGTTTATTCTTCTTCCACTCGGACCTAGGTTATCTTCTTCTTTTAGACTTTTATTTACAGTTCATAACTGATCCACAATGAGATCCTCATTGAGCAAGACCAGAACGTGATACAAAAGTTCAAGACGCAAAATCAGCACTTCATGTGAAAACGGCTCAACTCCAAAAGGCGGGAATTCGAGTCGATGCAAAAGCAAGTTTTGGACTTCACTCAGAAGCCGGGGATTCAGAACCGTGAGTGTCAGTGTTCCTTCTATCTCGAGCCCTGGCATCCGCAGCACCACCTTCACCACCACATTCGGGCTCCGACAGACCACTTCCACTGACCTCAGCCTTCCCGTACTCACCACCCCCTGCATCAAACACAGTGTAAGTCCACTCAGGGGTAGAGTATCTGCGACAAGGCACTCTTGTTCTCTTGGACCTTCGCCGACTGTCTTGTGCTTGGTCTTCGTCACTTGCTTCCGTTTCAGATACTTCAGACACTGGAGCAAGGTCTCTCTCAGGTGCTAACCTCAAGTTCAGTCGCCTCTGTCTCTCAGGCCAACTTTCTGCACATCTGTTCGTTTGTCTGCCTTCCCCTTCTATACCCAGTGCACTACTTCCTCTTTCTTTTGAATTTGACTCTTCTCCGCCCACTGCACCATCTCCTTCTTCGGTGTCTGAGTCAGGGTTCGAACTGTGGAAACCCCCTTCAGCTTGCTCTAGTGTACCACCAGCTGTGTCAGCGACCCTTACAGCTTGACTTGTCCTCTCATGTGGCCCTGCCACATCCGCTGGGTTTTCATTTACGAGAGGAGCTGTTTCTTCCAAGGGTGCTGGAACTCTGCGGGTATGGGAAGCATGCACCCAGTTCGGCAATCCTCCACACTTTACTGCTGTGTTCGTGATCAGAATCACCTGATACGGGCCACGCCAACGGGCATCCAAACAACTCTTCCTCACGTGCTTCCGGACGAGCACCCAGTCACCGGGACACAAGTCGTGGCACAGATCACTCGAGGCTGGAACCACAGCTGCTTGCACCTGCTGGGATACAGAACGGACCACATCAGAGAGTCCTTTACAGTAATCGAGAATCAAATCATCAGTGATGCTTATCAAGGCTGAAGCTGGTACTGCTGGCAGTCTCATTGCCCTCCCCATTAATATTTCATGGGGGACAACCCGGTCTTTCTGTCTGGGACACTTCGCATGCTCATGAGCACCAGTGGCAAGGCGTCGGGCCATTTCAGGGATGTCGAAGAACACATTTTTGCCATCCGGGCTTTCAAAGTTCCATTAACTTGTTCCACCATCCCAGAAGCCTCCGGTCTGTAACTACAATGAAGTCTCTGGTCTATGTTCAATGCAGCACAAAGCAACTTCATGATTTCGCTATGGAAGTGCCCTCCTCTATCTGATTCCAAAGAGGTCGGGATCCCGAATCTAGGGATAAGCTCCCTCAATAATAATTTAGCCACTGTCAGAGTGTCACACCTGCGTGTGGGGTAAGCCTCCACCCACCGTGAGAATACACATACTATCACTAGAATGTACCTCAAGCCATTGCACCTAGGCATCTCCACGAAATCCAACTGTAGTCTATTGAAGGGCCCTCCTGACCTTCCAATATGACTCAATGTAACTACAGTTTTCTTTCCGGCATTCATCTGTTGACACGTAACACACCTCTGACATACCGTCTCAGCCATTGCTCGAAACCGTGGGTTATACCACGTCTGTCTGAACACTCTCATCATTGCGTCTCTACCCAGGTGTGCCTGTCCATGTATCAATCTTGCCATCGGACTCAGCAATTCTTCCGGCAACACAGCTCTCCCATCATTTGATACCCACACATCCACGTCTCCTTTCTCACACCCAGCTTTGATCCATCCCTCTCTCTCCTGGTTAGAAACTTCATCCTGCAATCGCTTAAGCTCTTCCCAAGTGTCTGCCATGGTCAACATTATGCTGAGATCGTTTCCCTCTTGGCTCTCTTCTATCTCTCTTCCTGTGAATATGCATCCTTGTTCTGCGCAGAAGCGGGCTACCTCATCCGCGTAGTTATTACCCAAGGATACAAAGTCCTCCCCCTTCCCATGGGCTGAACACTTTACAACAGCAATTTCCTTAGGATGCTGTAATGCTTCTAACAATTGTCTTACATATTCTCCATTACGAATGGGTGAGCCAGATGATGTCAAAAATCCCCTCTGAGACCATAACTGCCCGAAGTCATGCACCACGCCAAAGCCGTATTGGCTGTCTGTGTGAATCGTGATTCGAATTCGATCAGCGGCCAAACAGGCACGGGTCAAGGCAATGATCTCAGCTACCTGCGCGGAGCGTACTCCTTCTAGGCAAGCAGCGTCGACCACTCCTGAAATAGTACATACAGCAAACGCTGCTCTCAATTGCCCCACACTGTCTCTTAAGCATGAACCATCGACAAAGAAAATTTCATCTGGGTCAGCCAATGGCTCATCGACAATGTCAGGTCTCGGCTTGGTGCAAAGTTCGGTCACATCGAGACAATCATGGTCCGCACAATCTTCATCATCTGTATTCGGTGTAGGCATCAATGTTGCAGGGTTCAAGACAGAGCACCTTTTCAGAGTCACATTCTCTGCGGCAAGTATGACTTGCTCGTACCTCGTTAACCTATTGTTCGTTAGGTGCTGGGTCTTGGTCCTGGTCATTAATAACTCAACCGAGTGTGGCACATGTACAGTCAATGGATGTCCCATTACAATGCTTTCACATCTTTCAATGCTGACACCTGTTGCAGCAACGGATCTTAGACATCCGGGCAACGCAGAAGCTACTGGATCTAAAGTAGCTGAAAAGTATGCAACTGGTCTACGGACACCTCCATGGTTCTGAGCTAACACTGCTAATGCACATCCTTCCCTCTCGTAACAAAACAATGAAAAGGCCTTGTTGTAATCAGGCATTCCCAATGCCGGAGCTCTGCACAAATCCTCTCTCAGTTTCAGGAATGATATCAAGCACTCCTCGTCCCATGGTTCCGGATCACTCACGTCCTTGTGCGTAAGCCTCTGCAGAGGCTTTGCTCTCAAGGAGAAACTAGGAATCCACTGTCGACAATAGCCAACCATTCCTAGAAACATCCTAACTTCTCTCTGTGTCGTGGGTACTGCCATGCTCATTATTGCCTCAATTCGATCTGGTGACACCTTCCTCTTGCCTTTTTCCAATCTGTGTCCCAAGTACTGTACTTCTTTCAAACAGTACTGCAGCTTGTTAGGGGACACCTTATGTCCGTTCTCTGCTAAGTGGTTCAACAATGCTACAGTGTCAATTCTGCAAGCATCTTCTGTTTCTGCGGCAATTAGCAAGTCATCTATGTATTGCACGAGAACTGAGTTCTGTGGCAACACAAGACTCTCAAGGTTCTTCTTCAGGATCTGGTTAAAGATCGATGGACTTTCTGTATACCCTTGAGGGATACGACACCATGTTAACACTCGATTTTCTAGCCTGAACGCAAAAAGAAATTGGCTTTCCTCGTGGAGCGGTATCGAAAAGAAGGCTTGACACAAATCGATAACCGTAAACCACTCGGCTTCACATGGGATCTGGAACAGTATTACTGAAGGATTCGGTACCACTGGACAACAAGGGACAACTATCGTGTTGACCTTTCGCAGGTCTTGCACGATCCTGTACTTCCCGCTCGGTTTCTGTAGTCCCATTATGGGTGAATTACAGGGACTACCTTTTATCTCTTTTAAAATACCCTTCTCAATGAAAGTCTCGATCACAGGTTTTATTCCTGCAATCGTTTCTGTCGACAGGTTGTATTGAGGTGTTCTTGGGAAATCAACATTCTGTTTCACCTCAATCCGCACTGGTTCAACCCCTCTGATTAGACCTATTTCATCTCCTGCAAAATCCCACACCACAGACGACACTGCGTCTCTCAGATCAGGTGGAAGTTCTTCCACCGTCACCATTGGGTACAGATCTATACACAGATGCTGATTGGCAATCTTAAAGTCAGCATCGTCATCTCTCGTCTGGACCTCCACTCCCCGTGGTGTACAGTAAATCGTGCAGTTCAACTTGCACAACAGATCTCTCCCTAAAAGGCAAACTGGACTCGTATCACACACTACAAACTGATGTCTAGTTTGGAAAGAACCTATCTTTACTAGGATCGGTTCTGTCAATGGGCTGCTCATCTTCTTGTTCGCTACTCCAACAACCTGGATCGATTGTCCCGAGAGGGGTAGGTTAGGGACTACTGCAGATCTTACAGTAGACCGGGTAGCTCCAGTATCAACCAAAAGTGTTGCAGGATTGCCCTCAATCTCTGCCTCCACAAAAGGTCCTCTCTGGTCTACCTCCAAGACCGCTCCAAGTGTGCAGTCTTCCTCCCCCCTCAGGCACCGTCAGGATAAAGGATCTAAGCTATCCTCATCATAACGTTCGAACAGGGGCATCTGTTGGTACGTTCGTGTTCCTTGTGAAATCCTTGGAGCTTGGGGAATCTGAGCGTGAGAATTGTAAACCCCCCCTTTCATCGTTCTAGGTCTCGTTATTGTGTTAACCACCTCTTGCGCGGGTGCCTGAGCCCCCTCTTCCTGTACCTGATTAGCTGGGTTCAAAGGACACTCGCGTTTCCAATGTCCGACCTGGCAACAAAGATGACACGCAGTGGTCTTCTTCAATGTGGCCACGTCCACTCCTGTCTTGGGGTCTACTGGTTTTCCCTTTCCCTGTACCTGCCCATTCTGGTTTCCCTGGAAATTTCCTTGCTTTCTTCCTAAGGTCCCTCCACTAGGCTGACTCTGTGCTGTCTGCATCTGGACAAGCATCAATTTGTCTTTTAGCTTTCGATGTTTCGATTCCACCTCATCACTACAGTATCTCGCATATCGCAAAATTTCATCTAGTGGCTTGTTCTGCCAGCAGATCAAATGGTGCTGTATCATGAGGCTGATTTCCCCTCTCAGACCCGTTACAAACTTTGAGACAAACTGTCCCATATCCTTAGGGTCCAAAACATCTAACCCACTATACTGTTTAAAAACTTGCAGAAGTCTTTCATAGTATTCATGCACCGTTTCCTTGGGTTCCTGTACAGTCCGATCTATCTTAACCCAATCTATATCCTGAGGTGAAATCTTCGACTTCAACCACGTAATCACCTGCTCATACTTTTTCATGACATCAGGTGATGGACCATTTGTAACCGCCTCTCTTTTCGGTTCCGAAGTCGGCCACTCAATAGCGACTTTACATGCTGTCCACAAATCTCCTGGTACCACTATGTCAAACAAAGTGTTCAAGTCAATCCACAATACTTTTGAAATCTTCACAAACCGCTCAACCTGCTTGTACCACTCCACCGGTTTTTCCCTCAGCCGAGGAAAATCATTTGTAAATGCAGCCAAATCACCTCTATTCCACGGCACATGCACGTACCCTCCATTCTGTACTTCCCGTAAAGGAAAATTTCCAACACCCGTCGCCCCCCTCCTGGCGGCGGCGTTTCCCCTTCTGCTCTCTTTACTGGTTTCTTTTTGGACCACCTTTCTTCCCATTTGTCCAACAAAATCCATATTCTCATTCCTATGATCAGGTCTCTGGTGTGCGTCTTTAATCCTGTGATTCTTTTCTCCTCCAACTCCTGATCACTGTAATGCAATCTATGTGGTCCCTGCAACGCTTTAGTTTTGTTCAGGTCCGCCTCATATCTTTTGGCCAATTCCTTCAATCTATCATGTGCCATTCTAGCTTTTCGAGTCACATCTTTTGCTACTAACAGCAGCTCATCTGATCCATAACTTTCTATCCTTTCCAAAGGCAGACCCCCACTGATCATTTCGTCTACCTCTGCTTTCAGCCTCACTACGTCTAGCAACCTTGCCTGTACTGCACTCCTCAGTACGTCTCGACAACCCGAGCCATCTCGCTCATCACAGTCACTATTCTGTCCTTGTGACCTATTCCCTTCTATATTCCTGGAACCTGGTCTGTCTTCCGAGACATTTTGTGCCCTATCTCTTTGCATCCTATCCTCTTGGTTCGTTACTGTTGGTGTCCACTCCCTCAAAGCTGACTTAGATTCCCGTAAAGACCTCGGTCTTTCCGGTCTCTCCTCTTCTCGCCCACATGAAGAGTCCGCAGTAGCCGGTAACGGCGTACTTGTCTCCATTGGTCTTGGGAAATGAACCACCCTTACTCCAAACCCATTCCCACTCTCACTGTTTCCTTCTTCCCTTCTCATCGGTACGGAGCTCCCTTCTCTCACTCGGTCTGGGTCATATACCGGTACTATAGGGCCAATGGTAACCGGTACTGTCAAGGAGTCCGGTAATCTCGTGTTCCCCGCAGGAGGCTGTGTTATCATAGACGCCGTTGCCCCCTCCGTTCCTGTGGAAATTCTTCCCACTACTCTCATGCTAGTCTGGTTCTGGCTCTCATCAACTATTGCCACTGCTGGGGTCGTCTTTCCCTCTTCTGAATCTGGGTTAAATGGTGGTGGCCTCTCCGCCAACATCCTATCCAACAAACTGTCATCTAGATCACTGTCGTCTTCATCGATTCTTATTATTTTCCCATTTTGTACTAACAATGGGTACAACTTATCTCCTTCGATCGTGTCTGCTCTCCACCTTTTCTCCAAGGCATCCCACCTTGCATCTTGAAATGCCCTAACCGATTTCTTCACCCTTTCTTGGCATCTGTCCTTCTTCCTATCATACGCTGCCCTTATCCACGCATGTAGTGCCTCAAACTGTGTTGGTCTAGGTAGTGGTCGTAATGAAGCCATTACACTCTTGAGCTGGTACAGCACCTCTAACCTGAAAGTACCATATCGAGGGAACGACAATTCTCCTTCTGCTTCTGTCATTTTATGCCAATTCTCAAGCCAAATTATGGTATGCAATCCTACATTCTTTGCCATATAATGTGCTGGTGTATCCTCGGGAGGAGCTTCCTCTCCCTCCCGAACAACCACATGTCTATCACCTCTACAAAGTTCCCTTAAAGCTTTAAAACATTTCATGATGAATCAACTTTGTATTTGCACTCAAAATGTCCGCTTTTACTTCCTGATTCCAATCCTCCAATCCCAGCGCGGTTCACACCAACCGGCCTATCGCAGCGCGGCTCTTGTCTGACGTCACTTTTCCTCCGCTCGCAGCAGTTCCCCTCCTTTCTAATTCACTTGTTCTCACTCGCATCTATCCCAATCATACTCTGAAATAATGTCCGTCCTACCGAACAATTACCTCTCTGACCGTCGGTCTTACCAATGACCGATCAGCCTCTTGAGCTTGTTGACCTCAATCTGGCAATCGTCTGTCCGCGAAACGACCGGACAATCGCCTTTAGCACACTCGATAGGATTCAACCATTCGATGTTCTGCACACAATAACCTACGACCTGCGTTGGTTATTCACACACTCACTCATGTGTTCCCTATCTTCAGTGGGTCTGTCAATGACGTCTCGTGACCCCCACAACTCTGGTCAACGTTCTCAACTCTGGGTGTATTCTACACCACAATAAATCTCCCGGTCCCGCGCGCGCTCACGGTCCGTTTCTCAATCACACAACTCTCGTTCCAACTCCGCAAGACATCACACAACAATAAAACACCGCAATCTACCAAACATCACTCTTTTCATACTCACTCTACTACGAACTGCTACTTCCGCCGCACCGTCACTCTCCGTCAGTTTTCCACGACCTCCGACATCCTTCTCCCGCGGTCCTCTGGATCAGCGTCACTCGGGCTCTATGGGGCAACTTAGTCTCCTATCTTGCTCTAGATCTCCCCTTACCATCAAAGGTAACCATCCTACTCTGCTACCAACTGATAACGCCGATTCTTATCTAATTATCTATAAGAACCTTCTGGTCGCCAAGATCTTTTTACCTGTTGAATAGTGTAAAGGAGAGAATCTCATCTGGTTATATATCAGCATTCATTTTGTCTGAAAGGACCACTGACTCCGAATTCAAGTTTGAGAATTTATTATCGCCAAAAATAACTGAACGTGCAAGCACCTCAACACGAGGTTAAAGAAATAGATGGGCACTAATACAAATAATAATCTACGCAAGAATCTCATCCGACTCAGGATAAGAAGAATAGAAAGTTCTAAGAGGACCAACCAGACTATGATTGCTCCTATTTCTAAGTTGCTCTTCATTGGCCTAAACAAGCTTAAAATCAATTGCTGTCCCTATACTAACGCTAAGTGGCATCCCTGCATAACGATTTTCAAAGGCAAGAAAGAATAAAAGGTGTCAGCTGTGAAGACTTCCTAAGAAGTGCAATCACATAATACCTAAGCTCAGCTCTGTCCTTCTCTCTGGTCTCCCCTACCTCTTCTCTCTGGCCTCCTCCCTCAGGGCACTATCCCTAATACAAAACCCCAATACAATTGTACACGCCTTTGTCACGCCTCCTTGGCCAGGTCTTCTTTCTTGTGCTTTTCCACTGAAACGGTGACTTCATCCTGGACGGTTGCGTTGACCTTGAGTCCCAGGCACCTTCTCCGCTGAAAGTATCATCCCTACATTCCATCTAACTCCCCGTACCATGCCTCCCCTCTCTCTAGCTTTTGAAAACAAAGAGTTAGTCTTACTAACGAGACATGTGTCCTTGCACCTGCAACAAAAGATACTTTCAACAGAAACCTTCTACTGAGCAAATTAAATCTACCGTTTGTACCCAGAGAGCCTTACCAAGAGAATCTTTTCACTGCCTACAAAATAAGCTAACATAAGAATAAACCAGGCCTTCCCTAAGCATATATGTAGTCCGGCCTTTACATATAACTTTTAAACACACATCTTATGTTTCCCTATAAGCATCTTCATTACACTTCACATGCAAAAATGAATTACATGTGCAACTTTAATAGGGTGCACGTTTAAACTACTGCAATTACATTACATCCTCGAACTAATTTCTCTATGCATTATGTTCACACAATTCAATAAGCATTACATTACATCATTATCCTAGCACCATTATACTGCCGAGTTCACTTTGTCTCAGTGAACTACTCATTCTTTACTAAACATGCATGGGTATACAATGGAATATAAACGAATATATGTCTGAATACATATGGGTGCGGCCTATCAGTGATTATGATGCACCCCTACAATTCACAAGAACATTTCGCTCTATCACCTGCATCGTGGCTTGTGGCCGGTTTGCATATCATCCACCTAGTAGTGGAAAGAACAGTGGGGAGGGGGGGCACATAAGGGTTACCTTTCATATTTTAATATAGCTTTGTCGGAGATTGAACGCAATCCAAGCTCTTCAGACCTCTTTCAGGACCAGGCACAAGTTGTGTGCAAATCTGAAGCTATGCTCCTGTCTCACTTTCATGTGAGTTTATACCTGCGCCCTGCTGTCGGCTAGCCCGCCCTCATCTTGGGAACTTCCAGTCCAAGTTCTCCTTTTGGATTAGCACCTCGTTTCCTTCCTACTTCTTGCTTTCTTTCAACTGAATTATAGCAGTAAAGATGTGTGCCTTGTGTTTGTAATTGTGAACTCTCATTGCTGCTGCTGCTCTCACAAGGACTGTGCCAAGGAGGTGAGTAGGCTGTCACAGAGGTTGGGATTGATGAAGAATGTGTTGGGTGTTTTTCAGTCACAATTTTTGGTAACAAGTTATTATGAAGTAAAATGGTGACTTGGTTGAAACTCATCTAACTTCCTCGGAAACAGAGTAATATAACCCAGCTCTGGCATCCAAGTAACACGAGTCCTACTTTATTCAAAGTGTTAATTCAAACATGACTGGCACAAATCCTAGACAGTCATAGCGGTTTTTTCCTCGTTAATGATCATGTAGCACATTTGGTACTTACCATGTTTATGTTTGCTTTTCACAGTTTAAAAAAAATATCTGCACTGCCGAGACTGAAACTCCAATTCTATGCCAAGTCCTTTAGGTTCTTTTAACTACACACTCTACAACTGAGCTAAATGTGTGCTTCAATGTGGGGTCACTTTTAACCAATTGCTTAACTGTGTTCTAGTGCTCTTACCTTATCTGGAATAGCGCTTTTCCCGCAATTGGTACACAACTGGTGAAAGGTCCATTTACATTTTAATGTTTTTTAAGCAAATTCTTCATCAAATTTGATGACCTAGCTCATGGGTACCTGCAAACATTTGAGCAGGGGCCACAAAGTACAGTCTGTGGTATGACCAAGTGCCACACTGATGCCAGCAGGGTGTGCATACAGGGTCTGGGTGGGCCTGGGATTATGCAAGGAGGTCTAGGAAAATGTTAAATAAATGGGCAAGCATTTAGTTGCAGGTTAATAAATGCTTGCCCGTTTATTTAACATTTTTTCCTGACTATTAGTGCTCAGCAGCTAAACAGCAGTTCGTGCTGCTGTTCACCAGGTGGGCCGCATGTAAAGGTCAAGAGGGCGCCAGCTGCACCTGGGCCGTACTTTGAGTATCAGTGATCTAGCTAAATAAAATCAGTCACTTGACTTCATTCTGCTAACTGCGTATATTCCTGAATCAGACTGCATGACCCAGTGTATAGAAATTGTATAGCTATTCATCCCTGGCAGCACAGAACCCAGGATAATATATTGCATCACTAAAAATTTATAAGGTCCTAAAGGCCACTGTACTGTAAAGGAAAGCACATAGGTAAAAGACATTGTCATTTACACTGCCAATAGCTCTAACTCTTGCAAATGCGAGACCTATTGCATTGCAAATGCTTGTTTTATTAAGAAGCCCTGGATGCCTTAATGGATTGGCTTTTCCTGAGCCCATTACCTCATCCGATGGGCTACTTAAACGTGCCAGCTGAACGATGGGCTACTTAAACTTGCCAGCTGAACCATGACCTCCCTTGGATGCTTCTGTAAAGAATGACAGTGAGGAGAAGAACACTGAACTCCTAGGGCCTTATTACAACTTTGGCGGTCTTACAGTGGACAGTGCATTGCACTGTCTGCTGTAGGACCGCCAAAGCCGTGGTGCTGCCGCCCGCCAGATTAGGAATTAAATCCTGGCCCGGTGGGCGGTGCTGTGGCAGTCTAAGGCGACGGTCCATCAGGCTTATTGAGGAGCCTGACATGCAGACCGCCGTTCTCAGAACACCAACTGCACCTTCTTGCATGGTGTGGCATGCAAACCACACCATGCAGAAACTGGGGGGGCAAAACCAAGGGGGCACTACATGTGCCCTCCCCCGCATGCACACCCAGGCCCTGGAGCAGCAGATGGCCCTAATGTTGCCTCTCTGTCACCCTTTTCATGGCAGGCTCACTGCCATGAAAAGGGCGGTGGACAGGCAACTCCTAATATGCTTGGCGGTGCCACAGCGACACCCCAGCATATTAGTGCTCAGGGCCGCTGCACAACCGCTGCGGGATCCTTGATCCCCCGGCAGTTGCAGTGGTCCTGTGGCGAGCCGACCGCCACACTCATAATATAGCGGGTGCCACCACGGGTTCGGCGATCCTATGGATCACCAAACTCGTAATAAGGCCCTAAGTCTCACTGATAAAGTAACTGAAGATGTTATACTTTGTCACACCCAGGTCTGTGTGGTCAAGATTTCTAATTTTGCAAGGAGAAACTTCTGCTTAACTAAAGTTGACTGGGACTTAGCTGAGACTTTTCCGCAGAGCCAAAAGTAGTGTCAATACTTTCAGTTTGAGTAGTCACATTAGATGCATTATTTTCTGGCTATTTAGTTCACATAACATCTTTGCTTGTATTTTTTTGTCAATTGGTCCTCATTCGATCTTTCAGATGCTGTAAGTAGTGCTTTTGGTGACTTAGAAGATGTTATGGTTGTGCTGAGATTCTTCCCTTTGTGTGGAATATAGTTATTATTTGTCTTTCTGTGTATTGGAAGAGTTGCTTGCCCAGAGGATCTTCTTTCTTGATTTCCTTTTTCATTTTCTTTCCCGTTTAGTTAGTGCTTTGCTAGTCCCTGACTGACGGAGGTCAGAGTGTTGGGGACAATGTATCCTCCAAAGTCTGATCCAGACTAGGAACTGAATGAATTTCTACCTAATGTGTTGAAACATGTTGAGTGTGTTTCAATGTCTGCTTTTGTTGAACCATAGAAAGATCATTGCCTGATGTAGTATGTCCTTCCTGATTAAAGACAGGACTGGACCTCTCAGAGATGTCATTAAAGTTCCTTTGGTCATTCATTGATGTAGGAGTTGTACTTGTGCTGAGTTGTTTAGAGTGAGACACTTGGTTCTTTTGAGTCCTCTATTACTGATGTCAATATCTCGGATAAGTGACTTAATTTGTCAAAAATGGGAATACAAATACAGGTACACGCGCTGGCTTTACATACTTCCCTCGCCTGTGCTCTTGTGATCAAATTATTCAAATGTTCTAACGTTGTGTCTATGCCTCAAACGTATTCGGCCAGTGCATTGAGGAGACTTACTTGTATGTCTAGTTTATTTGAGTGATAATTCACTGTAGTGACAGATGCATGAAGTATGCCTAACAGCATTGGCCAGCACCCATTGGCCACTATGTTGGGGCTGGCTTTGTTATGGATGGTGGCTTTTTCATTTTGTCAAGATCATTTGAAGGCACTAATTCCATGTGCATGGAAACCCAAGCAACTGTAGTGTTTTCCAAGAGACTCAGTTTATGACTTTGTAGCACAATGTTATTTGTGTTATTCATGAATGATTCATTGGACACTGCGATTGAATCCTCTTCATGACCCCCGAAACACTCAGATTTAAAATGATCCATCACCAGAGTGCTTATCTGTGCTAACTCTCTACCACTTCTTGTGGACTTGTCGCTATTATACCTATTGTGCTAGTACTCTCCCCTTTGCCAGACAGAAACCCAGTTTTCACAGTTTGATTTTTGGTTGATGCCACAACAAGTTGTACCCTGACAATTAGTCAGTTGGGTTTTCATTTGGTTTCTCAGTTTTGTGAAGAAATTTAATCCGTTGAAATTGGTTGTGACTTTCCATTAAATGGGAAGATGATTTTATCAGGGCCCGTAAGCTCAACAGTGTGTTTCTGTCAAATTTTATTTGTGCCCTGTGACGTTCGTTTCCTTTGTCGCAAATACTCCTGCTGTACCTCTTAGTTTGCCACATCTCATCTTCTTCAATAAATATAGCACTGACGCCGCAAATCACAGGGCAGAGAGAAAATTAAAATGAGCTTTGACCCCTTCGCTTCACTGCCTTCAAGTTCATTTTCAACTCCCACCCTCAGGAGGCGGTTCAAAGACCGCGCCTCACCAGACCTTTCCTTACCTGATGGCAATAGAAATTACTGAATCACCAAAAGCGATTTCCAAATTGCAAGTCTCTACTTTTATTTACAAAGCAAAAAACACTGCATTTTGCACATGTAAAATACCATGGATTTGGTGTAAACCATAGTCAAACAGCAATCACAATGCTAGTCAACGCAATATGACCGCAAGCCCTAAATTAACCTTTACTCACACTCTGGTAGCTTGGTAGAGAACAGTCAGGCTCAACTTAGAGGTAGTGTGTAAACTATTTGTGCAACACTTCAAACAGTAAAACAGTGAAAACACCACACAAAAAGATACCACACCAGTTTAGAAAGATAGAACTTAATATAAAAAATAAAACTAGACCAGAAAAACTAAAATCCAATAATTAAAACTGGAAATAGGATTTTTTTAAAAAGATTAAACTGTAAAATAGAGCTTAAAAGCAATAAGCGTATACTTGGGATATCTGTTTGCACCGGACTGGGACAAAGTCATAAGTTCAGACCGACCGCGATGGAGCACGGGCCGGATACAGGGACCCAGTGAGGCCCGCTGAACACAAGTACCTTGATGCTGGCTGCGTCGATGTCGAGGATGCCGAAGCAATGCGTCGGTGGCAATCCACACAGTGGTGGCGATGCGCTGGTCCTGAACTGTGCATTAGTAGCAATGCATCGGGTCCAATGAGCAAAGAGCTGCGATGTGGAGATTCGAAGTCGAGGATGCTGTCGATGGAGATGTGAAGACCTTCTGCCGGGAAGAGCATCGCGCAGTAGTGGTTCCGATGGCAATGCATCATGGTCGAACCACACAGCAGAGGCAATGCACCAGTTATGGTCATGCAACAGGAGCAATGCGCCTGTTCCGATCCACACAACGGAGGCAATGCACCAGTTTTGAGCCACGCAATGAAGACGATGCACTGGTTTGACAGAGGATGCATGGGTTTTGCTGTAGCAAGCACCTTAGGCACATTACCAAGGGTCCAGGACTCAGGTGGCACCACTTGGAAGCGCAGACTCACAGATGCAAAGTCCATGCTCAGAAGCAGGTAAGTTGGAAGTATTTTATGTCCCTGAGGCTTTAGATCAGGAGGCCAACCAGTTAGCCCTTGGAGTCACTCTGGGTTCAAGTGATGCCGGTCCAGTCCTTCTCACTCAGGCAGAGGAACTGCAGGCAGCATGACTGCACAGCAAGGCAGGAGTCCAGCAAAGCAACAGTGCAGCAGAGTGGGAGTCCTTCAGCAGCACAGCAGTTCTTCTTCCTGGCAGAGTAGTCACAGGTCCAGAAGTGTACTAGAGTGGTGGTGTCAGAGGCCCAATACTCGTACCCAGTTTGGCCTTTGAAGTAGGAGATACTTCAGAGACAGGCCTTTGAAGTGCATAGAGGTCCTGCCCTTCCTGCCCCGCCTCCAGACTCACTACAGGGGGTTATGCAATCATTTGTGTGGGGACAGGACACAGCCTATTCAGATGTAAAGTAGGCTGGGTCTAGCTCCTCCCTCCCATCTTCCCAGGATGGCCCATCAAGTATGTATATGTGGATGTCTAGGGAGAATACACAAAGCCCAGCTGTCACCCGCTCCAGACAAGTGATCAGAGACAGGCAGATGGCAACAAATATGTAAAACAAGAAAACACCAACTTTCTAAAAGTGGTATTTTCAGAACTGCAATTTAAAATCGGACTTCACCATTAGTTGGGATTTTACATTAGGATTCCAGAAACACCAAACCTGGGGGTCTTATCTCTTCCCAATGGGAAAATACACATAAAATGTAATAAGGTAATCCAAATGTTATCCTATGGGAGAGACATGCCTTGCTGTAGTGAAAAACAACTTTGAGGGTATTTCATTAAGGGTACACGTAAAACTTAAAAGAACATGTCCTGCCTTTTAAATACACTGTACCCTGACCTCTGGGGTGTCCAGGGCCTACCCTATGGGTGACATATATGTATCAAAAGGGAAGGTTTGGCCCTTGCAAAAGTTTTATGTTTGCCAGGTCAACATTGCAGTGTTAACTGCACACACAGGCTCTGCAGGGTACAGCCTGGGATATGGTTAAGGGGCATCTTAAGTGGGTGGCACAATCAGTGCTGCAGGCCCACTAGTAGCAGTTAATTACATGCCTTGTGCACATGTAGTGCACTTTACTAGGGACTTATAAGTAAATTAAATACGCCAATTGGGTAGGAGCCAGTGTTACCATGTTTAGAGGAGATAGCACAAGCACTTTAACATTGGTTAGCAGTGATAAAGTACCCAAAGTCCTAAGGACCACAAAAACAATGTCAGAAAAAAGGGAGGAGGAAGGGAAACATTTTGGGGGTGACCCTGCAGAGAGGGCCATTTTCCAACAGGGGACAAAAAAGCCTTGCAACCTTATACAATGGATGCAAATTCTGAAAGCTAAATAAAAGAGGAGGAGAGTAAGGATATTCTGTCGTAGGTGACTTTGTTTGATCAAACTGACGAGGAGGTGTACACAAGATACAGGTGAGCCAAAGAGGTTATTTTTAGTTTGGTTATTGATTTGGACCCTGTCATAAATACACCTACCCAGTACAGGGCAGCAATACCTACTCAAATTCAGATATTGTGTATGTTACATCCACTATCTTCTGGTAGCTGCCACACACTAAGGCAGTGACAGGTGGCATTTTAAAAAGTAGTTTATGTAGGGTTTTCTGTAATTTTCTAGAGGCAATGCTGTCTAAAATGAATACCCATATTTTTTGCCTAGCACCCTTGAAGAGGTAGAAAGTACAAAAATGTAATTTTACCATAGCACATTTTTCCTCAAGTGTTTGATTGTGTAGATTGTACTCATATTTTAATTTGTCTACCCTCTGGAATAGATTGTGTATTGTAACCATAAAAGACAACATTCATAAAACATACAAGTAGTATGTGATGTAAAAACTCTGTTTACGGACCTTGCTACAAAATACGTTGGGGGCAATCATGAATCCTATATATTTAGACACTGGAGATTTTAGGAGCGGCTATTTAGAGGAAAGTTTAGAGAAGGCTGGCTATTAAGTAATTTTGATTAAACACAACTACCTAATTGCAAAAATGTATAACATTAGGAACACTAAATCAGCTGTCTTAAGTTTTCGGTGACAGTGTATACTCCTTAAGGCCTTGGATTATATTTACAACCTAGCCAAAGTAGATATAATGCTGCCCAAAGACAAGGAACGAGCATTGTAGAAAGAGACTTTGGCCTACTTAAAGGCAGATGTCAATGACTGTATAAAAGTGGAAGTGTACTGGACTATGACTCCACAATGTGTTTTAAGATTATTGCCACATGTGCAATGTTACACAACTTAACTGTGTGCAGGAGTTTACCCATGAAGGCAGCAAGCGATGATTCTGAAGAGGAGAATGAAAACATTCTCCCTCGCTAGCCACCTAGAGGATTGGATAAAGCAAGAGCAGCAGAGGGATATGAGTATTGAGATAATGTAGCTAATAACTATTTTTAAGATAAATAAAAAAAAAAAATTACAAATGCAATTAAAACATAACTCAAAATGTGATGCATTGTACACAAACAATAGTATATTCAAAGATCATGCAGAGCAAGGACAAAATATCTACTCAATTTTTCTGTGGAAACAATACATTTTGATTTGAGATTTTTTTAACGTAATATAAAGCAATGATTCTTTTCTACAATACAAATCTTGCCAAAGTTTATGTGACTATTCACACCTTTGATGTCCACTACTTGGCAGTCATAGAGAACACTAGTTGTGCCTTCCTGGTCATTCAACACAGTGGCTTCTAGTGTAATATAATAGCTTGTGTATTTTAAAGTGCCAGAAGGGTATCTTGGCGCTGAATAACAGATGTTAATTGTTACCCAACTCAATGGTACTCATTTTAACGACCTCAGAAGGATAAAAGGCTGAGTTGACCCACAGCGGTTTGAACCTGTGACCATGAGGTCAAAAACAGGCCTCTACAGTGGACGTATTAGGCCACTAAGCCACCAGACCCAGCATTCCTAGTTATAGCAGGCTCGCCCATGGACATACTGCTCACACGTCAGCCCTCCTCAGTTTCACCATCAGACCTTGGAGGCCTATTTCCAGAATTAGTAGTTTACATTTAGTTAAGGGTGTTGGTTATTTGTCCAGAGCTCTTTGCAACATCACCACTGAGGTATAGTAACTCAACCTCCATATTCGTTGTTCGCCTACACATTGTTGATGTCACTGTTGCCAATCTTTCCATAGAATGTCCAAATGTTTGAAGGCAATTGTTGGTGACGCCTGAAGGAAAGTCTTGTGCCATCTAAGTAGCAATCTGTTTTATTACCACAGTTAAATGCCCAAAGCCTTTACTGCTTACATCATTACCTTCTCTAATGGCTCTCTCTAATCTTCCGACCCTTCTACTTAATTCAGATGTTGCTCTGTGATCCTTATGCTGTAAATTCAGCATGGATTGCTCCAATACATTAAATTGTGTATGAGTAGCTGGTGTTTCCCTGATGTCTTCCCTCCTAGACCTCACAGTCTGTGTTACATTCCTTCTTTCTCTATGCACTACAGGTGCTGTTGTGCTTGTTTCACGTTCTGTGTCAATGAGAATGTTAATGAGTTTCCAGCCATTTTGCTTCAGTGGGACATGATGTTTCACCCACACACTGAGTTTCAGGTTGGGTATTATTAGAAGGTTGATCTGAAGCAAGTGTGAAAAAATAAAAAGTATTTATTAAATAGTGATGTTATTGTAGTTTGAATAATATCATTACATACAGCTTCTTTTTTTCTTTACAGTGATCATACACTTCAACAACAATCAACAATGATGTTTATTTTGTAGACAAGAAACCTAGAAATATTAATGCATATTTGGTATTGGAATGTTTTTATAAGCTATATTTGGACTTTTTACTTACATGCACTCCTTGAAAATCCAGATTGAGAAAGGCATTTTTAATGTTGAAACGCGTCTCTGTTTATCAGCAGCATTTTAATAAAACTAACGTTCTTGGCAACACCCTCCCTTGAGTGACAGGACTCTTTTGAATTGGGAAGGAGGTTTTTTTGTATATTTGGCGCGTCAGTGGTAGCGCCACCGAGTGCACCACCTGTGTTCAGGTGCTGAGAGGCAGACCGCGAGGAGAGAGAAAGGCGAAGCAAGCAACCTCTCAGCCCCCGTACCAAGCACAGCGGCATGTTCAAAAAGGGAGAGGGTGGAGGGGCTCGTCGCGAGATGTGCAGGCTCCTCACACCAAAGCTTGATCTCTGGGTGTGCGTGACTGTGCGGAGGACTTCGGAGCAGGGCACTGTTAAACAACAGTGAAGACGAGGGTGAGTGGCGAACCAAATGCGGACAAGAGCGGAGGACGCAAGTTTTGCTGTAAGATCTAAAGAACTGAGAGCGTGTATGCTGCATCACTGAAACACCGAACAGCGCGTCCGTAGCAGGCTGGAAATTGAAGGTTTACCAGGACGCCAGCCTGTCATAAGCAATTGGGAGTGCTGTTTTCATTTTTACAAAAATGAACTGAATATTTCAAATACTTACATGCACGCCTTGAAAATCCAAATTGAGAAAGGCATTTTTAATGTTGAAACACGTCTCTGGTTATCAGCAGCATTTTAATAAAACTAACGTTCTTGGCCACACCCTCCCTTGAGTGACAGGACTCTTTTGAATTGGGAAGGAGTTTTCTTTGTATATATATATATATATATATATATATATATATATATATGAACAGATACACCTCCAAGCACAAAGAGATGACTCCGGCACTCCAGCGATTTACACTACTGTTGTTTATTTCAGGCCAGAGCGATACAACATCCACGCGTTCCGGCTGCCTCACACAGCCTTGTTCACGATGGTGAGCATATATATATTACCTACTGGCGGTTGCCAGTAGGTAGTTATAGTTACAACCTAGTTTCCATAGGAAAAGCGTTTTTTGATTTGCTAATAACTTTGGCATTGTTTGACGAATCTTTATGAAATTTTCCAAAAAGTTGCACTTTTTAGGTCAGCTCCTATCTTGAAAGATTGGGGGTGTTTTGTCAAGCGGGGGCTGAGAAAAAAGGGGGGTCCCAAAACGCATTTTCTCCATGTTAGTTTCCATAGGAAATTTTGCGACCAGCTACAGCCCGAACTGCTTAACGGAATTACCTCAAATTTGGCAGAAAGGTAGAGCTTGGTTCAGAAAGCGACCTTTTTTTTAAATGGTGTAAATCCGTTCAGTAGTTTTTGAGAAATTCAAAGAATAAGAGTCAAAAAATCAATTTTCCATAGGAAACTTTGTGCAAGGCTAGAGCCGAAACTACTGAACGGAATTACCCCAAATTTGACAAAAAGGTAGTGCTTGGATCAGAAAGCGACCTTTTTTTTTAAATTGTGTAAATCTGTTCAGTAGTTGCTGAGAAATTAGAAAAATAAAAGTTTCGATATCTGGGCGGAGCCTAAGTCCCGTGCACGAGCTTCACTGTGATTGGCTGCGAACACTCCAAACCAGGAAGTGTTGGCAGCCATCTTGTGGCTCGGTAGAAGCGAGTCACTAGAAAACAGAGAAACAAAGGTATAAAACAAGAGAAGGGGGCAGGGTAGAAACACCGTGACCCCTAGGCCTGCTCAGGGGTCCCAGAAAGACCCCAGGGCCAAAAAAAGCATTTAAAAAAAAAAAAAAAATATCGGCGTAATTCGCGCTGGGGTCGTGGGGTCCCGCGTTTTATTTTAATGAGACCCCGGGGTGGGCTAGGTCCCCGGGGCATTTCTTAAAAAATAATATCGGGGGCTCGGTGGGGCTGCGGGGGCCCGCTGGGGTCCCTGCAGACCCGGGGCTTCACTCATGTTGGGAGGGGGGTTGCGCGGCCCCCCTCCTGGAGACCTCCATGTGCTTATAACTTTGGCGTCGTTTGACGAATCTTTACTAAATATTCCAGAAAGTTTCTCTTTTTTGATCAGCTCGTATCTTGAAAGTTTAGGGGTGTATTGAGCTGCGAAGACATATTACAGGGTGATTGGTGAAGGGGGCCTGAGAAAAAAGGGGGGTCCGAAAAAGTGTTTTTGCAATGCATTTTCCATAGGAAACTTTAGGCAAGGCTGCAGGTCAAACTGCTGAACGGAATTACGCCAAATTTGGCAGGGAGAAAGGTCTTGGTGCAGAAAGCGCGGTTTTATGGAAATGGTGTAAATCCGTTCAGTAGTTTTTGAGATATTAAAGGAAAAAAAGATATATATATCTGGACTGTGCCTAACTCCCGAGCACGAGCTTGCCTCTGATTAGCTGCTAACAATTCAAACCAGGAAGTGTTAGCAGCCATCTTGTGCCTCGCATCGAGTAAAAATATAAAAGAAAGGTCCCGGGGGCAATTTAATATACCCGAGCTCTGTCTGTGCGAGATACCGCTTTCACGCTGCGTCTCCCTACATCAGCAGGTAACGCACCCTTTTCCACCATCAACAGCATACCTCCAACAACATACTTGGGCCCACAAGTCTGACTCTGCGAACCACTTATCGGCTCACAGCTCTTCGGGTGCGAGTTCTCGGGCCCGCAGTTGTATCTGTGAAGCCAATACTGGAAATATACCGGAGGTGTCTCTCTGCGAGATACGCTCTTCACGCTCCCTCTCCCCACATCAGTGTTCCGCTGCTATCCCTTTGGAAGCCGATGGCCCGCACCTTTCCCTATACTAGTTGGCCCGCAGGTGTTCCTCTGCGAGCTGGCCCGCAGCTCTTCCTCTGCGAACTGACGGGCCGCGGTTCTCCCTCTATGAGCCTGCTAGTCGGCTCGCAGTTCTTCATCTACGAGCCAGACCGCCGGCTTTTAAGTCTCTGAGAACAGATGTAATGGAGGCAACGATCATGCAGGTTGGACACCCAACACTGCTCCGACATCCCCCAGTAGGAGCTCCTTGTCCGCCATCTCCCCTCACCCCCACCCCCCCACAAACAAATGTGACAGTCACGTTAGGTTGGACAAATAAGAATATTAGTCATGTATGGATTTACATATAAAACATTTTATTAAAACAAAACAACAACAAATAAAACTATGTACAGCCATGTTGTGTCATCGCTGGACCATTTGTGAATCACAGCCTGTAAGACAAAAAGAAAGATAAGATGGTGCGTCATGCCTCCAGCAAAGGAGAAAGAGAAAGAGAGAAAGAGTGAGGGAGAAAGAGAGAAACAAAGAAAGAGTGAGAGAGAGAGGATGACAAAGAAATAGAGAAAGAGTGAGAGAGAGAAAGAGAGAAATAGTGTGAGAGAGGAAGAGAGAGAGAGAAAGGGGACATAGTGCACCCTTAAGTTTAGTGATCTGAAAGATAGTATAGAATTAGTAATTGCAGAGTACATACAACTGCACACGCCTAATTATCTGTTTCGGCAATGCGCACTCAGGCTGCTGCAGCCCATCCACTCCCACTGCTCGGAGGTGTCTGTGCGCTCTTGTGCGCCCAGGCTGCTGCACACTATCCACTCCCACCGCCCAGAGGTGACTGCCCGCTGCTGCGGAAAGAAGTATCTCTGCTCACCTTCCGCCACCGGCGTGTGTGTAAGAGGGTGCACCACGTGCTGAAGCAACTTTGTCAGGCGTTGTCAGGATGGCCACGCATCATCGCAGTTTGTACACGCGTTCAGCTGTGGTGGTGTGGGGGGGGGGGGTCGATTCGTGAATCACAGCCTGTTAGATCAAAAATAAAAAGCAAGATAGGATTGTGCATCATTCGTCCATCAAAGGAGAGAGAAAGAGAGAGAGAGAGAGAAAGAAAGAGTGAGAGAAAGACAGAGAGAAAAAGAAAGAAGGAGTGAGAGGAAGACAGAGAGAAACAGTGGGAGTGACAGGAAGAGAGAGAGAAAAAGAAAGAAAGAGTGAGAGGAAGACAGAGAGAAAGAGTGAGAGAGACGAAGAGAGAGAGAAAGAGAGAGAAAGAGTGAGAGAGAGGAAGAGAGAGAGAAAGAGTGAGAGAGAGGAAGAGAGGAAGAGAGAGAGAGAAAGAGTGAGAGAAAGGAAGAGAGAGAGAGAAAGAGTGAGAGTGAGGAAGAGAGAAAGTGTGAGAGAGAGGAAGACAGAGAAAGAGAGAAAGAGTGAAATACAAGGAAGAGAGAAAGAGAGAAACAGTGTGAGAGAAAGGAAGAGAGAGAGAAACAGTGTGAGAGAGAGGAAGAGAGAGAGAAAGAGTGAGAGAGGAAGAGAGAGAAAGAAAGAATGAGAGAGAGAGGAAGAGACAGAGAAAGAGAGAAAGAGTGTGAGAGAGAGAAAGGAAGAGATAGAGAGTGAGAGAGAAAGAGTGTGAGTGACAGAAAGGAAGAGATGGAGAGGGAGAGTGAGTGTTGACACTGTGGAGAAAATCCTCACAGCTCACCTTTGTGCCACCGGTGTGTCTCCAACCACGTGCCGGGATATAGGGCAGCCCTCAAGCTTAGTCATCTGAAACATAGTATGGAATCAGTAATGGATGAGTACATACAACTGCACAATTTGTGAATCACAGCCTGCAAGACAAAAAGAAAGATAAGATGGTGCGTCATGCGTCCAGCAAAGGAGAGAGAGAGAGAGAAAGAGAGACAGAGTGAGAGAGAGGAAGTGAGAGAGAAAGAAAGAAAGAGTGAGTGAGAGAGAGAGGAAGACAGAGAAAGAGAGAAAGAGTGAGAGAGAAAGAGAGAAAGAGAGAAAGAGTGAGATACAAGGAAGAGAGAAAGAGAGAAATAGTGTGAGAGAGAGGAAGAGAGAGAGAGAAAGAGTGAGAGAGAGGAAAAGAGAGAAAGAAAGAATGAGAGAGAGAGGAAGAGACAGAGACAGAGAAAGAGAGAAAGAGTGTGAGAGAGAGAAAGGAAGAGATAGAGAGTGAGAGAGAGAGAAAGAGTGTGAGTGACAGAAAGGAAGAGATGGAGAGGGAGAGTGAGTGTTGACACTGTGGAGAAAATCCTCACAGCTCACCTTTCTGTCACCGGTGTGTCTCCAACCACGTGCCGGGATATAGGGCAGCCCTCAAGCTTAGTCATCTGAAACATAAAAATTGAATCAGTAATGGATGAGTACATACAACTGCATATGCCTAAATCGCTGTCCCGCCTTTGTGTATCCAGGCTTGTGTACCCCATCCACTTCCACTGCCCAGAGGTGTCTACCCGCTGCTGTACACCCAGGCTGCTGCACTCCATCCACTCCCACTGCCCAGAGGTGTGTGACAGCCGCTGCGCACCCAGGCTGCTGCACCCCATGCACTCCCACTGCCTGGAGGTGACTGCGTGCCGCTGCACACCCAGGCTGCTGCACCACATCCACTCCCAAGGCCCGGAGGTGACTGCCCGCCGCTGCGCAAACAAGCCTCTCTGCTCACCTTACACCACCGGCGTGTGTCGAAGAGGGTCCACCACGTGCCGAAGAAACCTCCTCACCCATTGTGTACACGCGGAGAGCGGAGCTCACAATTCAGGTTGAGTGTTGATTGCAGATGGCCACGCTTCATCGCAGGCCTGCAAGACAAAAAGCAAGATAAGATTGTGCGTCATGCGTCCATCAAAGGAGAGAGAAAGAGAGATAGAGAGAGAAAGAAAGAGTGAGAGGAAGACAGAGAGAAAAAGAAAGAAAGAGTCAGAGGAATACAGAGAGAAAGAGAGAAACAGTGAGAGTGAGAGGAAGAGAGAGAGAGAGAAAGAAAGAAAGAGTGAGAGGAAGACAAAGAGAAAGAGAGAAAGAGTGAGAGAGACGAAGAGAGAGAGAAACAGAGAGAGAGAGGAAGAGAGAGAGAGAAAGAGTGTGAGAAAGAGGAAGAGAGAGAGAGAAACAGTGTGAGAAGAAGAGAGAGAGAAATAGTGTGAAGGAGAGAAAGGAAGAGATGAAGAGGGACAGTGAGTGCTGTGTCTCCAACCACGTGCCGGGACCTAGTGGAGCCCTCAAGCTCCCACATCTAAACATAGTACAGAATTAGTAATGGGAGAGTATATACGACTGCGTACGCCTAAATCGCTGTGCCGCCTTTGTGTATCCACTCCCGCCGCCCAGACGTATTTGCCCACTGCTGCGCACCCAGGCCTCACTGCTCACCTTTTCGCGGACAGGGCACCCTCCGCATCATGCAGTCCCGCTCCGCAGGCCAACAGGTCTCACATTTGGTGCTGCGTCTTGATTTTGCCATGGCAGAGGACATACTAGTGCACCTATCATCATCGCAGGTTGCACACCCGCTCAGTCCTTGCGGTGCCACTACCTCAGTGAACAGTGAGGCCACACACGTGGTGGTAGGCCTCCCTGTTCGGTGGCTCAGGCCTACATGAGGTGTCCGAACCACCGAGACGGGCCATCAAAGTGCATGCAGTGGGAGCAACTCTAAAATGGTTTAGAGCACGTGTGCCCTGTCTTTTTTATTGGTAGGGTCATGTGTCCTGTGATGCCTGTGCTGGATGGGTGTGGTGTGGGTGCATACCAGCCATGAGGGAGTGGCTGTGGCATACTGACAACTAGACTTGTGACCAGCAGATCACTACAATGAAAATCTGGGCCATGTAGCGTTGTTGTCTTTCTCTGTAAGCGTAAGCAGAGTGGGCTGGCCTGGCGTATGCCAGTCCTGCGTGAGGCTGTGAAGAATGACTCTGGAGCTATGGGCGTGGCTCCATCATGAGCTGTATGAGGAATTAACTGATGCGGCACTGTTGCCAGATTGGGCTATATCACGCACAATTGGGCTATATTTTTCCCGGTTGTGCGGTAAAATTTTGGTTTGTGCTAGTTGCCAGATTATAAATATATATACAGCGCTCCAGCAAACTAGTATGTTAAAGCGCTTTATTAGACAAATATTTACTTGGCAGCCTGCTGCAACATCAATTCCAATCCATTCACCGCCTGCTTGACGATGTCCCTGCCCCTCCTTCCTTAAAGTAGCAATATTGGGCTAGTTTGGGCTACTTTGTGGTTGTCTTTGGGCTAGAGAATGCTTAAAAATCTTGCAACACTGCCATGCGGGTGTTCTTGTTGTAGTGCTGCCGTCACCCGGGTCGCAAGCGTCAATGTGTCACTCTGTGAGCCAAGTCCCTGAACATGGCCAACATGGAAGGTACGGGGAATCACAGACCCTACATTCATCCATAGTTCCACACAAGAAAGATGGTGGACATGACACATCTGTGCGGGTGTGAATGTTTATTTCACAGTCAGTGGAGTATTTCAGCTGTAGCAATACTGGGCCATGCAAAATCCAAATTTCAGTTTTTGGGACATGGAGGGCAGCCAATTAGAGACAAGCTCGTTGTCGGAGTTAGGGTGCGCCAACATATGTACTTATACAATCACTCCGCCAATCCCCAAGCACTTATAAATTCACTATACACTCTCCTTGCAGTACTCTAATCATCCAGTCTCTACGTACGTACTTGTACAATGACCGAGACAAAGTTACATAACCAAAGTTTTCTCCCACTGTCAAAGGTAAGTTGGTTGCATACGCTGTCCAGAGCACAATGTAATGTGGTAGGGCCCAGGGGCAGCATGTTGCATACATAATGAACACACGGACACAGATAGATAGTGGAACTGGGTACGAGCACGTGCACTCGACTCCTTTTATTACCAGGGTCACATGTCCAGTGACGTCTGTGCTGGATGCGTGTGGGGTGAGTGTAAGCCAGCCCTCCGGGAATGGTTGGTGCTGGTAACAAGTACAACAGTAATCATCGGATCACACACAGAGATTCAATCATAAAGGGTCCATGACTTGTGCTACACTAAGTTAGGGGCACCAGATCTGAAATCATACACAAAAGATTCTGTCATAAAGGGTCCATCAGTTGTGGTGGACTGAGATAGGAGCATCAGAAGCATTCTGCGTGTGCACAGCAAGCGATGATGCGTGGTCCGGGAGGGCCGCACTGGTAGCAATGTCTGTTGCCTACTGGACTGAGTCATCTGCAATCGCAACTCCATCTGAATTGTGAGCCCTGCTGTCCGCAGTGTAGATCGAAGGCAGTAGTCAGCACAGACATCGAGGAAAGCTTTTTGTCACTTCCTCTTGAGAAAATCCAACGACATAGAGTACAATTCTCTGTCCAATTAATAAATCAAGGCTGAATTTGAATGGTGAGCTCTGCTGACCGCAGTGTAGATCGAAGGCAGTAGTCAGCACAGACATCGAGGAATGCTTTTTGTGACTTCCTCTTGAGAAAATCCAACGACATAGAGTACAGTTCACTCTGCAATAAATAAATCAAAACTGAATTCGAATTGTGGGCTCTGCTATCCCCAGTGTAGACTGCCATTCAGTGTTCCTTTGGACTTGCAAGATGAATTTGGTCATTGTACTAAAGCTATAATTGATATCAAAAAGTTCTTGAAGCAAGGATACTAAAAGGATATTATGTAGGTTTAAGGGTACGTGGCGATGACTTATGGTGCAGTGAGCTAGTGGCACCTGAAGCACTCAGCGTGTGCGCATCCTGCGATGATGCGTGGTCCGTGTGGGCCGCACTGGTAGCAATGTGTTTTGTTTAATGAATTCTGCCTTAATAAGGCCATGTGGCGTTTTACTTGTGGTGCACTGAGTTAGTGGTACCTCTGGCGCTCAGCGTGTATGCAGCCTGCGATGATGCATGGTCCGGGCGGGCCGCACTGGGAGCAATGTGTCTTGCCTACTGGACTGCGTCATCTGCAATCGCGACTCAATCTGAGTTGTGAGCCCTGCTGTCCGCAGTGTAGATCGAAGGCAGTAGTCTGTACAGACATAACTCTGCAGTGCTGTGCCGCTGTGTTCGCAGGGGGCTTGTGTCGAGGAGGCCCGCGGTCATGGCGGCAGCCACGTGGCAGGGTGAGGGTCGCCGCTCTGGCAGACGCGTTGGCTTTCACACAAGTGAACCACGCCCAGAACCCCGGCCTATTTATTCACACTTCTACGCTGGAGTGGCGTACGTTGGACCAGCCCACTGTGCTTCCGCTTACAGGGGGCGACGACACAGGTTCATGACCGAGATCTTCACCACTGCCTGAGGTAACATGGTTGCGTCCACTGTCCACAACACTACAAGCACCAGCTTGTTTTTGGATCGCACAGCAGATAGGTTTAATGAACATTATAATTTTGAACCATAGGTTTCAGGCACATTATAGTTAGAAATTAGCATTTAAAAAACCTTACAAATTCACTGAAAAACCATAGGTTTTAGGGACAGTTATAGTTAGTTGGACATTGCACTCGTACAAAACCCGTGAAATTCCCCCGTTATAGTTAGTTCAGCTAATTATAACTCGCGCCCCCGCAATGCACTGCTGATGACGTCACATATTACATCACTCATGACATGGTCAGTGACATCACTGATGACATCACTGATGACATCTCAAATGACATCACTGATGACATCACTGATGACATCATCCACGTGATAATCTGATGCACCTCCTCACACCCTAATATAACCTTTGATACACCCACTCTAAATTACAGACTGCCATTCGCAAAACCATAGACACTCCAACACCAATAACTACATACCCACTCACTGATTCTTAGGTCTACACACACATCCACTCATTCACCCGTACAGTCACTCATACTTACGGTCACTCAGTACAGGACTATCATATGCACTCATACTCCTATATAGGCACTCAAACACCGCCACTCATCCATAGAGGTACTCACACACCTAGTCAGTCATGCAAATAATTAAACACACTGCCATTTACTCACCTATACAGTTATCCACACACCAGCTCACTTACTCATACAAATACTAGCACATTCTTACGCTCTTATACAATCACTGATACAAGCACACACTCATCCATACAGTCACTCTCACAATCACACACTCTCACTTATAGCTATTTATATACTCCAACACACATATATACTGCCATTCACATATGTAGTTACTCACACATGTACCACTGGGACATACATTCACTCACTAACACACTCTTACACACACTTACCCACCCATACAGTCTATCACAGATGCACTCTTGAAACCATCCACCCAGTGAATCACCCACTCACACATCTATGCACAGAGTTGCACACACCCCACCCACACAAACACTCAGGCACCCATACAGATACTCAGACAACCAATCAATAACTCATATAGACACTCATGTAGCTATTCACAAACCCATGCAGCCACTTACACAGCAACAGACAGACGGATACAGACATTCACCCAGTTTAGTCACTAACCCATGCATTCAGTAAAATACGTTTAATCACTCACTTATAGAGTTAGTCACGCACCTACTAAATCATCCATACAGACACTTATACACCCACTCATTCTTCAATACGCCTTTCCCTATATATATTAAACATATTTAAACTTTACAGAAACACACAGTCACTGGATGATGTCATCAGTGATGTCATTTGAGATGTCATCAGTGATGTCATCAGTGATGTCACTGACCATGTCATGAGTGATGTAATATGTGACGTCATCAGCAGTGCATTGCGGGGCGCGAGTTATAGTTAGCTGAACTAACTATAACGTGGGAATTTCACGGGTTTTGTACGAGTGCAATGTCCAACTAACTATAACTGTCCCTAAAACCTATGGTTTTTTCAGTGAATATATATATATATATATATATATATATATATATATATATATATAATGTATTACATTATTGAATAACTAACCTTGAGTATCTGATGCAGGGATAGAGGTATCAATAGTTGATACCCCAGAGACGGCTCCTCCAATGAGGTGGGTGCTAGTTCCTTACTCTTCCTTCCTCCAGTGGCTGCTGCTTCCTTCCTTTAGTTTGCAATTTTCTCCTTTGTATGGGAGTGGAGGTCATACCACCTCTTGCATATTTCTTCCACCAACCTTTTTGTCACTCCAACAGCATCACTTTTCTCCTGCATCTTGGTCCATATTTGTTCCCAGGTGGACTTTGGAAGCCTTCCAAAAGAGCCTGTCACTCTCCCCGACACACTCCTCCACATAATCTCTAGCTCTTCTTCATTAAAATTTCTTTTTGCTTCCTCAGCACCTCCTCCTGTGGCTCCTGGCGTGACATTTGCAATAATGAAAGTGCTTGGCTGGAAGGCATACAAAGACCGTGCTCTGCTGATCCCAGGAAATAAACTTTTTGAACTGGGTGTTATCCTCATTACCTCTAGGTGCAACATACGCAACTTGATATTCAAACTAAATCGTATTTTAAAATACTGAATCATAACAAATCACTATTTGCATAAATTAGATTTTTAAATCATCTTTAGCGTTTCCTATTTTGCAATTCAGTACGAGTCGCTAATTAGGAATCGCTAAATTGGATTTTTGTAGACCACGCACTCAGTCCTTACTATGAGGAAAGGGCTTAGGTAAATTAGCCCTTTCGCTATCAGAGAAATTGAAACACCCTCTTATTTTATGCCCACAGAACAAAGAGGCAGACATACTAACAAGTCACTTAAAGCAGCAAGACAACTTGTTGTGTTGTGCTGCATGGCAGGAGAGAGCAGGAATGCGCATTATCTGCTAACATATCACCCATTCCTGCTCTCTTCCTGCACTGATGCCCTGAGTGCAGACTTGTGCTAATGCAGGCACCCTTGCTCCATGGTGCAAGGGTGTCTGTGTTACAGGCAGGATTTTTTTGTGCGGGAAGAGGCACCTTTCTGCACAAAAACAATCCTCTGTGGCTTTTTCCTTTTTCTGTGTCTGCTTTAGAATGCAGCACACGTAAAAAGAGGGAAAACTAGGAGAAACAATAGCATTTCTCCTTATTACGCCTCACTTGGGAAGGGGTAGCATTTTGACACATTCCCACAGGTTTTACTAGTGTTAATAAATCTAGGAATGAGCTAAAAACTTTAGGTGGAACGTTTTCCCAGGGCAGAGTAACACACTGCAGCGACTTGCGCTGCCTTGCTTTACTTCAGATTTACTAAGCAATGCAATGGGAGAGGCCTAACGGCTAGGTCGGTCGGACCTCGTATCTGGGGAACTGGGTTCGAGTGTCGGCAATAACGCTGAACACAACATCCCGTGATTCTGGGCAAATCACTTAATCTCCCCGTGCCTACCAAAATGAATGTGTCCTCATGTAACGCAACTGGTGCTATGTAAAGCGCTCTGATACCTGATACCTTCGGGTCAAGTTTGCACTATATAAAACTCTGTAAAATAAATAAAAATAAAATAAAAATAAAGCCATACAAGTTGGCTTTGCGTGGCTTAGTAAATCTTACTGAAGCCCCTGCTTTGCCTTGTGCTGCCTTCCATAATGCAGTAGCCATGCAGGGGCTTCATAAATCTGGGCCCAAGTACTAACCAAAAGAGACAGTCTTGGTTAGAGTTGTGATGTGGGCTGCTAAGTTACATAGAGATACCTCTAGAGTCTGTACTGAGCACATCACACACCTAGCATAATCAGAGGACCTGCTGCACACAAAACTCTTAAAAATCAAATATTTTTTAAGTAAAGTTTAAAATAATCGAAAATATAACAAAATCTATGATTGAAGGCTCATTTGTTGTGAAGAAATCCTTACATACATTGCTGTGACCACAGTTCTACTGAATTCCTGAGATAAGGTGTATTAATGCCAAGGGTTGAGTGCAATGGCCATGGGCAGTTGAGGTGCACCTAATTGATTTTTATAACGTTATCTTTTAAGCTTCATGGATTCTGTGCACATTCCATAGATCATGGGAGCTCAGGTCTTGTTCATCCAAACCTGACAAAACTACCTTCCTGCACTGGTTGCAAAATGTGAAAAAAAAGGCAGTGAATCTCTTCTTCATCTGGTTCTTGGAGGACTTATGAGGGCAGGCTTTTTTTCTCCCCTTCCTCACATCGCTGCCTCTACATCTCCTGTTTCGAGTACTCATTTGGATGCATTGCCGGCAGATGTATTTTTCATGACACTCATTCCAAATGAGTAGATCCGTAGCTGCTCTCTCTGTAGAACTTGATAATAGATGGAAAACGGAGAGCAGGCAAGAGGGAAGCAGGGCCGGTGCAGCAAGCTGAACATGGAGGGCAGCCTGCTGTGAGTTAGCCACCCACAGTCATTGCCTGGGCCAACCACCGCTGCTCATGGCCAAAGGCCATGAGCAGTTGGGGTGATTGCTGAGTATGATCTAAAGACTTCAGCAATTCATTGAAAAAAACATATGTTAAGGAGTTGTTATAGTTAGGTATAGTAATATTATCTTCCCTTTCACTGAAAAAGCCCAGAAATTGACTGGAAAAAAAACAAGTTTATAAACCAAAAAACACCGAAGCCAGTTATAGTTGAGTGAACAAACTATAACTTGGGCCCCCTCCATCCACTGCTTATAACCTCACATAATACATCATCACATTTGAATGCAGTACATCAGAGACTGTTAAAGAAATGCGTGATGTAGCTATTTTATTCCTCAAACTAATCACACTTTTCGTGGTGATTCAGATGGCACATGGTGTTCCCTTTAATACAAGTAAGGTCCTGAAAGGCCAAAATACTGTTTGTGTAGGCAGTAGGATGTACCCATTATCAATGATGTCACCTACTTTTACGGTATAGTGGAAGTTTTACTGCCTTATGTCACCGTGGCCATGATATGGATGGGGTTCTTCAGCTTTGTGTAGGATCCTGGGTTGGGTAGATGACCTCTCAAGGCAACCACGTTTCACGGCATCCCTTATCTGAGGCACTATGTCAGCAGCTGGATTATTTGCACACAGAACATTTGAAAGCTTCTTCTGGAATACTGGAATCTGTGACAAATGTGAACATAGTGAGTTTATGGGCAGAACTTAGTCAGACCGTACTCAGCAGGTGATTGAACAACTCTGGGATAGAAGCAATACAAGAATCCACTGTAGATAAGTCAAGGCATGCATGGTACAGTAGTGGCGGCTGGTGACCTTTAAAAGTGGTGAGGTATAACGTTAAACTTGAATTCCAGTAAGCGAGTCTGACTTCTCAGTGGGTTCAGGGGTGGGTGGCTCACTCAGTCCCGCTCGGACTCATTATTTTGGTCTTATTCTCGCTCTGATTCACTCACTTAGTCTAACTCATTCCTGGTTAGTCTAACTTAGTGTCACTCAGTCTCATTCGTTCTCACTAAGCCCCACTCATTCTCGCTCCATCAGTATCACCTATCACTCAATCTCACCACTAGTCTCACTCATTTCTACTTAGTCCCACTCATTCCGACTCACTCTGTTTCACTCAATCTCTGACTCACTCATTTTCAGTCAGTCTCACTTAGTCTCATTCATTCTCAGTCAATCCATTTTACTCTGATTCCTTAAATCCCACTAACTGACCCAGTGTCAATCTCAATCATTCCTACTCAGTCCCACTTATTCAGACTCCCTGACAAAATAAGTCTCACTGATTCTCACTATGTCTCACTCATTCTGATTCAGACTGTGACTCACTCAGTCTTAAACACAGTAACACTCACTGTCATTCTCTCTCAAAGTTACACTCACTGTCATTCTTTCTCACAGTCATTCTCCCTCACAGTAACACTCACTGTCATTCTCTCTAATAGTAACATGGTCATTCTCCCTTAAATTACACTCACTGTCATTCTTCCGTACAGTAACACTCACTATCGTTCTTCCTCACAGTTATACTCACTGTCATTCTCCCTCATAGTTACACACACTGTTCTCACAGTTACAGTCACAGTCATTCTCCCTCACATTTACACTTAGCCATTCTCCGTCACAGCAACACTCACTGTCATTCTCCCTCACAGTTGTACTCACTGCCATTTTCCCTCACATGAACACTCACTGTCCTTCTCCCTCACTCACTATTATTCATTCACACTCATACTCCCTCTTCCTATCACTCATTTTCACTCACTGACTCTCTCCACTGTTTATCGCACTTTCACTCACACGCTCACATACACACACACACGTACACACACACAAACAAACACACACATCACATGCCCATGCTTTCTCTCACAGACACACTCTTATCCACAAACACACACACACACCTATACTCACAGTACACTACATTTAAAAGCTTTTAAGGTTATTTTTTGTTTTACTTACCTTGCTGCAAACCTCATTTGGACTATTGTTCATTTCAGCTTACAGCACTTGGGCATGGATCTAAAACCTCAAACCTGCACAGTCACAGAATTGAGGTTTAGCCTCTGCACTTTCATCCCATCCTTTTCCAACTCTGTGACGATTTGGGAAAGGGTGGTGTGACAGGCTAATTGGCATGTACCCATGGGTCCTGTCTGGCTTATGCCTACAGTGTCCATGTCTACCTTTAGCTGTGACACGTCACAAATAGGGGAGACACAGAGGTATGCCAGGGCCCCAAGATCAGGGATGGAGTTTCTCCAGCCCTTGTGATCTCTCTGTCTGAAGGCTGGTGTAGGCGCTTTCGTGCACCTGTGCCAGCCATCAGACAGCGACTGTGGCCAGACCAGAATGAGGTCTGCAATTTTATTATACTAAGAGTGAATAAAAGATTGTTATTTACTCTTGGTATAATAAAAACAAACAAGGGGTGGCGTAGGCCAGGATCCCATTAAGAGGAGCTGCCACTGGTGAACAGAATGCTGTATATCACTGTAATATCAACACTGAGATACAGTTACACTTTTGACTTACTGGGATATGTGTCAGAACCAAATAGGTTTGATAAGAAGTCACTAACATGAAATCTTGATGCAGCAGGAACAATGTACTGACGAGTGTCTTACACCCCTCCATGGTCAGTGAGATAACCAAAGGAACTCACCATCACAAGGCGCATGAAATGAAATGAGGGAGTGAGACAAAACAACAAAGATCTGGCCAACCGCTGACCACACATTGTCACACCTGTGCTTACCTAAACTCCTTCCTTGCAGGGCTTTCAGATTGTGTTGTTCTGCCTTTACTGCAGGGAACAGCGTATCATTAGCCATGTATCATTAATCACTTCTATCAATTTGTGCAGTTTAAATAACTGATACATGTGACTACAAAGGATGTACCTGGTTGTTTTGGCCAGGGTTACTCAAAATCTCGGAGATGAACATGTGGTAGCGCTATCCGCGCGTGGCACCACGTCTTAGTAGATGGTTCAGTTAAAAAACTTAAGTTCTTTTTTCCAGCCTTCTACTGAATCCAAGTCTTTCACTAGCCTCGCGGTTTTTTCCCATTTGGATTTACTAGAATGTCCACTACTATTGTTACCAATATTCCCAAATGGTTGACTAAAGGTTTCTGCACCTTATTGCAACTAAGTCTTAGTCAAGTTCTTTGGGAGATTTAGTTGACTGAGCGTGTGCCAGGTAAGCCTTACACTGACTTCTATCTTTCTTGTTTGCACGTTTGCCTATGGCACCTGAATGCGGAATCTGACGCAGAGCTCTAGCCACCATGTCAAATGGAGGCACCGCCCCGCTGGTTGAGGATGGAGGAGGCGTGGCTCGGGACCGAAACAGGTAATTGCCTTTAGCTGCTGCTTCTTCAACGAACCAATTGCCTAGCAGTGGGAGTTGTGTTTTGCCATTCTTTTATAGCCTTTTAGTTGAAAATGGCTGCCAAGAAGTGCAAATCTCATGAGAACTTGCCAGGAAAGTGCCAGAGAGTTCAAGCATTGTTCTTGGTAGCCTTTCTCAGAGCAGGCTACAGCACTACTGGTCATCTGCTCATGGCAATGTTTAAGGTCTCAAATACAAATATTTCGCAACTTGTCCCTTTTATCCCCTATAAGCGATTGTGAACAGGATATAGATACACACATGTATCTAACAGCAATATCTCTAGTACATACATAAACTTTACATCAAGGTCTACATGTGATTTCTCCATGGACTTGGTTAGCCTTGCATGTGCCATGTGTTGGCTATAGCTTGAATCTCCATGCATGCATTCTTTGCGTCCAGGTCTCCTCATGGGGAACCATATTGGCAACCATTGGATGAATTTCATGTGGGGAAGAAGATTGGGACCTGAGTATTATGGGTGCTCATGACAATGTGACACCCTTGAGAGCGATAGGGAGGGCAATCATGAAGGAGGTGATTTGGGTATTCTGCTGAGGTAAAGTGTGCAGTGTGCGGGCCTGTGAGAAATTGGTTTGTTGGTTCAGGGGGGTGTGACCCCTTCTCAAACAACAGCCACAATATTGGTCTGGGCGAACCACAAAAAGTCACTATATTAACCTGTGCTTAACCAGCTGGTAGCTTGGCACAAAAGCAGTCAGACTTAACTTAGAGGCAATATGTAAAGTATTTATGCAGCACTTAAACAGAAATAAAGTGAAAACACAAACCAGGAAAAATTCCACGCCAATTAAAAAAAAAAAAATAGTAAAATGTATTAAATTATTTACACCGAAGCAACAACAAAGCAACCAGTAGAACCAGAGTTATAATACTTTGAATCCTCGTTCGGGACATACCTGTAGTTACTCGTGGACGTATCTTAGCAAGGATATTGGATGGTAAACCTTCTACCCTTATTGTGGGGTGTCTTCTCTAAAGGACGCTACAAGCAGAATAGATATCTTTTCGTGACTTACATTTCAGGAATTTGGACGAATTTTATTTATTCCTATTGAGAGACCTTTTTGACTTTGAGCGTGGACACATTATTCCTCTAAAATTGCCATTTGAGCCCTGATGAAGTTCCCTCAGTGGAACGAAACGCGTTGGCTGATGCCCATTTTTTACTATCGACTACAATAAAGAGACGTTTTGGAAATACTTGGAGAAAACTGACTTTGTTCTTGGTGCACCTTCCCTTTCCTATAAAGATTCATATCTGGTTGCCAGTGGAGCTTAACTGCGGAAAGCTCTGGAAGTGATTGCACAGGACTCTGAATGCTTACAAAGATTGGGGTTGATGTGCTGAACCTTGGGTCAGCCGCTGATGGGAGTGTTTTTTTGTTTCTAATATTTTAAAGATGTTAGTAAAATCTAGCGCCTAAAAGATCAAAGTGCCAACTGCGGACATCTATTCCCATAAGACGGGGGCAAAGCCAAAAGTTATGGGCAACCAGGATGAAGCGCGATTCGGATACATGAAGTGGATTGGGCCTAGTCTCCAGTTACCTCTAGACTTAGAAGAAATTTTGAGAAAAAATGTCTTGAGAAGGTAAAGTTCAGTGGAGCAAGGCAGTCAGCGATGTCCGAGGAGGAGGCGTAGTCATCGGGGAGGCACTGGACGAAGTTGCGATGGAGATTTCTACGTTTGGACTTAGGACCTGATTGTATTCTTGGCGGATGGGATACTCCGTCACAAATGTGACGGATATCCCATCTACCGTAGTACAATTCTATTATATGCTATGGAACTTGTAATACAGTGGAAGGGATATCCGTCACAATTGTGATGAAATATCCCATCTGCCAAGATCATAATCAGGCCCTTAGTCTCTTTTTTGGGAAGTCGAAAATCTTCAGCAGCACGAGGCTGCAGGCTGCAGCAGAAAACGGCTCTACGAGGTTTGACACCCATCCAAAGAGGTGCTGAGGAACTGAATTTATTGCTGTGGAAAACAATGTAGTGAGAGCTACCGTGAAGTCAGGCCTACTGGCAATGCACCTTACGCGGAATGGTGAGCAGGTAGGTCCCAGTCTTCTCTCGTTTCTCACAGCACTTTCTGGCTGCAAGGTCCCAAGTTTTGGATATGGGCACCTTTAGCACCACTTCCAAGGGTCCAGGACTAGAGGGCACCACTTGGAGGGTCAGGGCTTTCTTAGGCTGGTTTGTTCCAGGTACCGATTCAAGATGGTTAGAGCCTTTTCTGTCCCTGAGGCTCTGATCAGGAGGCAAGCCAACTAGCCATTGGAGTCACTCTGGAAGTCCTGCATTCAAGCAGAAAAGAAGATTTCAGGCAAGAGGTCAGTCTTCTGAGGGCACAGGCAGGCTTCAGACAGCAGGAGAGTCCTTTTGGAGCAGCAGGTTAGTCCTCTGAATTACACAACAGGCCATAGACAGCAGGGCAGTCCTCTGAGAGTCCTCCGCAGGTCCAGAAGTAAACTGAAGAGTGGGTATGAAGGCCATGTTTTTATTACTGATACCGGCATAGAAGGGGAAGAAACATCTAGAGTTTTCCTTGCCCCCCCCTCCCCCACAGATGGTGTTGGAATTTTCTGCCTACTTGCCCAGAATCCACTGGGCCTGCAGTCACAAAAGGCTAGTGTGAAGTTCTTTTTGTATTTTCTGAGTCAGCTGCTTTGAAATGTAAGTGCGGCTGTGCACAGTTCCGCCCAATCCGGCCAGGATGACCCATCCTGCCAACACCCATTCTCCCTATTGGATGACTGTGAGTAATACACAAAGGCCAACTGCCAACTACACCTAGTCATGTGGCCAAGGAAACAGGCTGCATGGATCAATTGGTTAGGACACGAACATGCCAACTTTCTTAAAGTGACATTTTCCGAATTGTGACTAGAAATCCGACTTAACCATTAAAGAGGATTTAAAATCGCAGGGGCATATTAGCAAGGGCACTATCGCCGCTTTAGCAGCACTTTTTGCTGCTAAAGCGGCGATATTCTTATCGCCCTATCAGCAAACTGTCTCTAACAGCAGTTAGAGACAGTTTTCGGGCATTAGCGCCCGTAGTTTTTACCGCTTTGCATGTCAGCGATATTTATCGCTAATGACATGCAAAGTGGGCGTTCCCGACGAACAAACCTGGGAAACACCCGCTAACAGGCCTATCGCCTATTAGCAAGGTGGCCATGGCCCCAGTTAGCGACGTGAAAAGTCGCGCTAACCGGGTTATCGCCATTTATTTAACACCTGCAATTAGCAGGTGTTAGCCATATCTAACATGGGGGTGGATTATGCTGATACGACCACAGGGTCATATCAGCAAGGTTATCGCCGTTTTCCATGAAACATCGCTGGAAAACCAGCGATGTTTCATGGAAAACACCGCTATGGCTGGAATAATTATCGCCATAGCGCTAAATGTCGCTAATACAGCGTTTGCATGGCAAATTATTCCGACGATAGCCGGCGATAAAAAAGTGCTCGTTAAACACGCTTTGCGATGTTTAGCGCACTTTTTAGATAATATGCCCCACAATTTCTTAAACACTGAACATGATATTTCTACCTGTTCCCAAACAAAGGTTATCACTTACTAAATGTACTAATCTAACACAATGTTTTTCTATGAGAGAAGTAGGCCCCACAGTAGTGTAAAACTAATTTGTGAGTTTTTCACCACCAGGACATGTAAAACTTGAATATACATGTCCACCTTTTTAAATAAAATGCACACTGACCTATGGGATGTTAAGTGCCTACCCTAGGGGTGACTGTCATGTATTAATGACATATATGTATTAAAAAGGGAGTTTTCAACTGGGCAAAAGGTTTATCTTGTCAAGTCGGATAGGTAACTAAAATTGCACACAGGCTGCTATGGCAAGCTTGAGACATGTTTTAAGGGGCTATGTAAGTAAGTGGCTCAATACGTGCTGCAGGCCCACTAGTAGCATTTAATTTATTGGCACAGGGTATATGGTATTCCACTTTACTAGAGACTTATAAGTAAATTAAATATGGCAATCAGATAAAACTACATTTTACCATGTTTTAGGGAGTGAGCACAAACACTTTAGCACTGGTTAGCTGTGATAATGTGCAAATAGCCCTATGGCCAACATAAATTCAGCAAAACAGGAGAGGAGAAGTGAAAAAGTTTTGGGGAAGACCACCCTAAGGCAAACAGGTCTAACATGTATCACCCCCAGCTGAAAGTAGGGAGAACTGCCCAACCTTGTGGGAGTTCCCATCACTAAGGCAGATGAACCTGGACAATCAGCAATAGAGTGGTCTGACCCATGACGGTGTTCCAGCATGAAGTCCATTCCCTGTAAGGAGATGGACTACTTCAACGATTTGGAATTCTCACCCATCATTTGCATGAGCCATCTGAGCGGCCTGTGGAGTGTCTGAACTCCAAAGTGGGTCCGAAACAGATATGGTCTCAGCTTCTTCAGTGGTCAGACCACAGAAAAAGCTTCTCTCAATAGCACTCCACCTCTGTTGCCAGCTAAGTAACCTGGTAATGATGACGGCAACAGGTAGGTCTAGGCCCTCCTCATTTAAATGTGACAGTACAACCCCTATGCCATGTTCTGAAGCATCAGTGTGCACTATAATTTCCTGGGAGAAGTCAAGGGCCTTGAGTACAGGTGTTGTGCACATGACCTCCTTGAGGGTGCAAAGGCTTTCTGGCAGGCCTCTGTCCAGATCACCTTCTTGGGCTGCTTCTTGGAAATAAGCTCAGTCAATGGGCCAATAATGGTGCTATACCCCTTGGCAAACCTCCAATAATATCCAGTGAGGCACAGGAAGGCTCATCTCCATCTTGGCCTGGAGGAGTTGCACCTTGCCCCCGCCCACCAGGTGTCTCAGATACACCACAGTTCCCTGTCCTATCTGGCACTTGCCGGCCTTGATAGTCAGGCCTCCCTGTTGAAGGGCCTCAAGGACCTTCTGAAGTTGGTACAGGTGGTCCTACCAGCTACTGCTGTAGGCAGCTATGTCATCCATGTATGCAGCACTGAAGGACTCCATCCCAGCCAAGACCCTGTTTACCAACCTTTAGAAGGTGGCAGGGGCATTCTTTAGTCCAAAGGGCATCACCTTTTCGGGTCAAGTTTGCGCTATATAAAACTCCGGGGAAAAAAAAGATAATGCTGACCTCTCTTTTGCCCCTTCAGTCAGGGCAGTCTGCTAGTACCCTGATGTAAGATCAAAAGTACTCAGGAACTTGGCAGCTCCCAGCCTCTCAATGAGCTCATCAGCTCACAAGATGGTGTGAGCATCAGTATTGGTGACTGAGGTGAGCTCCTGTAATCCACACAGAACCTGACTCTGGGGTGGCGCCCGGTGGGGCAGCTTTGGGTACCAACACCACTGGTCTGGATCAGGGACGGCTGGAGTGCTCAATTACGTCTAATGTGAGCTTTTTGGCGACATCCTTCTTACTGCTAGCCCTCACCTTGTCTGTCAGCCTGTAACTTGTATTTTTTACAGGCATACTGTCTCCAGTATCTATGTCATGGGTACACAGGTGTGTGAGCCCAGGGGTGAGGTAGAACAGAGAGACAAACTGCCCCAACAACGGGTGATAGTCACTCTGTTGCTCTGTGGTCAGGGTACAGGAAAGGTTGACACCCTCCACTGACCCATCTTGCTCATTGGCGGATAGGAGTTCAGGAGGGGAGGTTCACTCTCTTCTTCAATCCCATTATCTGTCACCAGGAGCATGGTGACTTCAGACCTCTCAAAGTGTGGTTTGAGGTGATTTACATGAAGTACACTTGAGTGGTTTCTTGGGGTCTTGAGGTCTACCAGGTAGGTGACCTCCCCCTTCCTCTCCTTCACGTAGTAAGGCCCTGATCAACCGTCCAGGAGGGCCCTGGGCTCCAATGGCTCCATTATCCACACTTTCTGGCCAGGTTGAAACTCTACCAGAGGGACCTTCTGGTCGTGCCACAGTTTCAGTACTTCCTGGCTGGTTTCTAAGTTTTCAGAAGCCTTTTTTCCAGAACATCTGCATCTGGTTACTGAGCGCCAGCATGTAGCTGACTAGATCCTGGGGGGCATCATAGGAACTTACTCCCATCACTCCTTCACCAGACTGAGAGGACCTCTTGTAGGGTTACAATTGAGGAGGTTAAAAGGGCTAAACCCAGCTCCCTTCTGTGGTGCCTCCCTGTAGGCAAAGAGCAGGCATGGTAAGAGGACATCCCATTTCCACCTCATGGGCTGAGGTAGGCCCATAATCATACCTTCTAGGTTCTTATTGAATCTTTCAACAAGCCCATTTGTCTGTGGGTGATAGGGTGTTAAGAACTTGTAGGTTACCCCACATTTTTTCCTTTCCACATGGACTTAATGTAGGCAGGCATGATGTTGGTTCCCCTGTCAGACACCACTTCCTTGGGGAACTCCACTCAGGTAAAAATCCCCATCAGAGCCCTAGCCACTGCTAGAGCAGTCACAGATCTCATAGGAATGGCTTGAACAGTCACAGATCTCAGATGTATGGCCTTTGGGTACCTGGTGGCATCGTCCACCAAAACCAAGATAAATATGGTGCCTAAGGCAGTTTTGGTTTTTAGGTGCCTAACAATATAGATTCCCACCTTTTCAAAGGGCATGCCTTCGACAGGCAAGATTTTCCACTGGCCTGGCAGGTGGGACAGGGCCTATAGAATGCATCTGAGGCTTTCTTCATCCGGGTCCAATAGAGATGGGTGACAAGCCTGGAAAAGACCTTGTCTTGCCCTAGAGGTCCTGCCAGGGGTGTGTCATGAGTCAGTCTCAGTAGGAAGGTCCTGTAGCATTCGGGGACCACCAACACATGGGTTACCCCAGGCTCAGGAACCTTAGGCTCACTATATAGGAGGTCATTTTCCCAATAGATCTTGTGATCTATAGAGATGTCCTCAACTGCCTGGACCTCAGCATGCCGCCTCTAGCCCTCCAGAGTTGGGAACTCATTCTGTGCTTTACAGAGCTCCTCTCAGGTGGACTAAACTCTAAACTTGCCACCAACAAGCTGAGGCAGGTTTCTAAGGGTAGTAATGCCCTCCCCGGTAGGCTCTGTGCGGCCTCCACAGGTGCCTCTTCAACCTGGACAGTGCAAGGTTTAGGGGCTGGTTTCACATGCCCCCCGCCTTTCTTTACAGCTGCTAGGGTAATTTTTCCAGGGTCCAGACTTCTTTGATTCCCCTCTTGGGCAGCCATGGGCTGTGTGGTCAGGCACACCCACTCATACAACACTAACATCTCTAGGTGAGATCTAAGCTCCACTTGTTTCCAGATAAGGTACCTCAGGTCATTGTTTAACAGACAATCTATAGGCATGGCAGGGCTCACAGCTACATTTAGAGAAGCTAATACCCCCCATCCTCAATGGGAACCTGAGTGACTGGTAGTGATTCTCCCAGTTGTCTATCACTACAATCTGGTGGAATGTATTGGGTATTACCTGCTCTGAGGACACCAGATGACACATTATAGAAGTAATACTGGCTCTTGCATCCTTCAATGCCTGTACCCTGTGCCCACTGATGGTGACCCACTGCATGAACTTGGAAGTATTGGGAAGTATGTGGGCTTTGGGCATCATCTCCTTGTTTTTTTGTACAAGTGGTTCTTTGTTGCCATTTTTCATTTCACACATACACACAATACAAGTATGTTGAACGAAGCGTGCATAGACTCTGGGTTTCAAATAGGGAACAATCACCGTACAACCTGGGGGGTTTTAGTAGTGGTTTTAACAGCAATATAACAATATTACTGTATTTGTGCTGGTCATATCCCATGTACCTCCTGCCCCCTCTAGAATGGGTCTAGGGTCCATCTGCGCCACTTATCAAGAACCCCGTGTTGTGAGAGGGTGAAGAAACGCCCAACTGGGGCATGAACTAGTAAACCATGGCCCAGATTTATCATACTTTCATGCAGCAAGCACCTTTCTGCGCTGCGTGAAAGGGAATGGGCTGGAATGCACTGTATTTAACATTATACTGCGCATTCCTTTCCTTGTGCTGTCGCACTTCTGGCTGTCTAGCACCAATACAGGCACCCCTGTGTCATGGTGCAAAGGTGCCTGAGTTGCCGGCAGGATTGTTTTTGCGTGGGAAGAGACACCTTCTTGCTAGGGATGGGAGGAATTTGCAGAGCTGAACTCTGTGGAATTCCACGGAATTAAAGTGAAATTCCACAGCATTCTGCAGAATTCAGCGAAGGGGCAGATTGGGGGATGTTTTTTAAAACTACTCTGTTTACTAACCTTTTGTTTAAAGTGTACTGTTCACATGCCTGCCTCTTAGTAGTTCCATTAATGCGTGTGGTCTCGAGTTGCTCTTTTTCGCCCGGGAGCTTCCCAATCAACACTTCCCCCGCCTTCCTTTTTTTGCGCCTCTCACCTCTGCCCTTTCCCTGTGCACCACATTTTGCTCTCTCGCCAATTCCGTATCATGTTCATGTGCTTCTCCCCATGTCCCTCTGTGTCCCTGGCCAACCCCAGCTGCTTTTGAAAAAAAAGAAGAGAAAAAGGCTTTCATGGTGGCCGTTGACTGTGCGGGACCTCATTGTGTCATCCATGGCTGTTCTCGATATATACCATAGCTACTCCTCGATGTCTTATTTGCAAAATCAGGGGCAGCTCCTCCGTTTGAGCGGAGGAGCGTCACCCCACCTGCTGCGAGCACAGCAGGCACACACAAATAAGTAAAATGGCATGTCAATGACATTTTACTTAAATGCCGCAGTGCGAGGGAAGGGGGCAGACCTGAATCCTGCAATTGCAGGATTGCAGCTGCCCCTGCAGTGAGCATGTCGGGTTTCCCAGCTCTATTTCAACGGCCAGCCCGAGATGCGCAGTGCGGACCCAGCAATCCCCTGGCTATGAAACAGCCGGGGGATTGCTGGCACAGGCCCCCAGCCTCAACATCCAAGATGGCCACCAGGTGAGGAGCTCCGGCCCGGAGCTCCCGGCCAGGGATTGCCGTTTTTGGCTTAAATCCCCATTATTCCCCGGAATTCTTCCCCACCTAGGACCCCTTTTACTCACCTGGGTTCTCCTGTGACTGCTTTTCTCCATTCTCCCGTTTCCGGACTCTGAACTGCATCTTCTGCTCTTACTGCGGACCTCGGGACGACATGGCCGATGCCCGGTGGAGCCGCTTGGTTCGGCAATTGAAGAGTCTGGCTCGGGTTTCTCCCGCGGCCGTCACCTACCCAGCCGGTCATTGGGGCATGGCATTCCTCGTTCCCTCTGCTGCTTTTCTTTCTCCTCCTATCTCCCCCGGATTGAATCGCCGCGGATTGTTGACACCGGAACGAGACTTGGCGCGGCTAAGGCTTAATCGGATATCTCCGGATGGCGGCTGGGTGTTCAGGGGCGAGATTTCATGCTTCCGGACCGTCCCCTTGCCCTTCGGGTTGGGAGTAGCGGTCCGCACCGACGCCTGATCCCTGCCGCGATGGGTTGTATCGACGGTGAGTGCCACAGCGCTTCTGGTCCGGTGCACCCGAATTCCTGCCTGCTATCTTCCGACCAAGGGGAGGGCTCGCTCTCCCAGTCCCCGCTATTGCCTGGCTGCCTCCCTCCATCCTGGCCGTCTGCTTGGGTGTGCTTCGCCTCAGCTCTAACATCTGGACCTTTCCAGGTACGGGGGTACAGTGGCGAATAATCTACTCGGCGCAGTGGTGTGACGCTCCTGGGTTTTGCCGTTCCTTCCTGTACCTGAGAGGCGCGCCCCCCCCCCGGACTTCGCTGCTGCCTCCCTTTTCTCCAAGACTGCTCCCCAACCCCCAGGCTGTCTCACCGGATCTTCGCCCTGTGGATCGTCGACTGCGATGCCCCCGTGGTCCTGAGCCTGTGCACACCCTCTACAGCCTTCCGTCCACCTTTGGTTGTGGCTTCGCCCCCCCTCTGACTCTACTAAATTCAATCCTGCTCTCTGGTCTTTCTCTCAGGATTTTCGACTTTTGTGCACCCCGCCATTTTGGTGTTGGTCTCCGTCGTTTTCCCGCGACCCTGACCCGCCATCTTGTTTGACCTCCGTCCTTCCCCCTTCCCTCCTGACTCCCCTGATGACCCCTGAACGTTTTTCTCTTTTCTTGCTGGACTGCCTTAACCCCCACTCAGGTTCCCTTCTCTCCTCTCACCTTCTCTCACAATCCTTTTCTTGTCCCCCTTTGCCTTTTCTCCCCCCTAAGATTTGCCTCTTTCTTTGTAATGACTGTGCAACAATTGTTTAATTTATTGTAACCTGTAATTCGTTATTTGTGTTTTTGTTTCCTTGTAACTCCTGTTGTTCCTCTGTAAAGCGCTCTGATACCTCCGGGTCTAGCCAGCGCTATATAAAACTCGAGATAAATAAATAAATAAAATAAGTGCTGGGTTAGCCTGCTCCCACCAGTCCTGGAGATTGGTTGTATTGGTGTCCACTGAGCAGGAATTTGGGGGCATATTATCAAGAACGGAGTTAAAATTATCGCCGCTTTAGCGGCAGAAAACTGCCGCTAAAGCGGCGATAATGGGCTTGATAATATGCCCTTGAGAATTCCAAAGAAGCCCATGTTCACACCAGAACATGGGCTTCTATTGGAATTCTCAAGGGCATATTATCAAGCCCATTATCGCCGCTTTAGCGGCAGTTTTCTGCCGCTACAGCGGCGATAATTTTAACTCCGTTCTTGATAATATGCCCCGAAGTCCTTCCCTTTCCTGCCCCTGGACGCTGATCAGGGAGAAAGGTGCGCTCTGGGGAGCAGTATATAGTGAGTTTGGCGCTGTAGCGCCTCACCATATTTTCATAGTTGTAGCCGCCACTATGCAAAACAAAAGGCGAGGTTAAAAAAGTAGAAGCGCTCACTACTTTTTTAACAGTTGCCTTTTGCAACGAGCACATGGAGCTACAGGTGACACAGTGAGGTACTGCATGCACCTAATAATAGATTCAAACCCACCGGGTGCCCGGGGAAAGAAGGCATAAAACCCATGGCATTCGAGAAAGTCTATCATTTGTGGGAATTAAGGGCAGCAGAAGGCACTTGGGTCTTACAGTGTCGCTCTGGATCCCTTGGCCGATCCCTGTTGCCCCAGCTCCGGGGCTGTTCCCCTGCTTCTGGGTGTGAGCCCCGTGCCAGCTGCTTAGGGTTAAAGGTGAATCTGTGTGGTTCGGCATCCCCAATTCACTGCAGCACCAGTGCCTTCCTGGGGACAGCAGTTACAGTTCTCAGTCCTGGGAGTAGAAAGAGTGGAAAGCAGCATAGTAAGGCCGCGTGGGTGCCATCTTAGGAGTGGTGCTTGGTTTTACAGTTCCGATGCGAGAATCTTGGCGCCTTGCACAATTTTAATAATTTTTCATCGTTTTTCATAATGCTTCTGCATGAATGAATAACTGGTCCATGTGTTTTTTATAGCCATTGTCCTTCCTCTATGTCAAAAGAGCAGGGTGGCACGACACACGAGTCCTTAATATTATCATATTTAATTCTGCTGGCAGAATGGCGGGATTAATTTGGAATTCCGCATTACATGAGTAACAGAATTTCTAAATTACTCCAATTCCGCAGGCGAAATTAAAAATTCCACTCACCCCTACTTCCTGCACAAAACAAGCCTCTGTTAAATTATCCTCTTTCCATGTGTGCTGCAGCACACATAGAAGGAGGAAAAAACGAGGACAGATATATTTTGATGCATTCCCAGGACTACCACCAATGGTAAATCTGTGAATGCACCAAAATCCATGGGTAGATGTGTGGGAAAACCCACTCTCCACCCATGAAATGCCTCCCTGGGACAGAGTAGTGCTAGGCAGCAATTTGCGCGGCCTTGCGTTACTCCAGATTTATCAAGCCATGCAGGGCCAAGCAAGGTGGGCTTGCACAGCTTGACAAATCTGACTTTAGTGTTGCATCACCCTTGCGCCCCCTTGCGTGGCGCTAGGATGACGCAACACTATGATAAATCTGGCCCCACATTTCCATGGAGGCAACCTGACATCATCAGAAGCATGAGTGACTATGCATTGTTACACTGCACATTTGTCTGGAAAGACTGGAGGTGGGATGGAGTCGCTAATATTAGTATGCTGATTTTGCAGCCCCAGTTCTGAATCTAGGGGCGCGGATGGGATGGGGTAGTCAGGGACAATGGGCGGCAGGGATCAATGATAAACGACTCGTGTGTGACGTGTGGATGGGGGCTACTTGCCTGTGCTATGCTTGCCCTATGAGACAAAATGGCTATGGCATCTCTCACGGGAGCCTATCATCTGTCATTGCGAACTGTTTTTCTAAATATTTGTCCCAGGAATCCCATTGCAGAGGGTCCCCACGCTGTCTCGGCAACTAGTGCCACGTCGTGACTTCTGCTGTCGCCCACTTTATTAGATCCCGCAGCAATGATTGCATGTACAGGGCATCCGGGGGCTTCCAGGCCATGGCAATGCAGTGTTTCACTAGTACATATGCTAGGTCTATACATTTTAAAACATACTTTCTACTTCATGTGCTCGTGGTGATTCCCAGTATGCATCACAGAGGGTCATTAGGTAATGCCTGTTCAGTAATGTTCATCAGTGTTGCCATTATCATTTCCAAGATGCATCCAATATGGCCATATGGTAAAAGCCTGCCTCCAAAGCAGGGCAACAAGGGCACCCAGGGGTTGAGAACATACGAGAACACAGTCTGGAACATGCAGTGGATGTGCATGGGCATTAGATAAGTCTGGGTTTCTGGAAACTTTGTGTACCTGCTCGAGTGCTGTGGTCCACTGCCTGTCCATGAGTTCCTTGTACGTTGCCCATTTATCCCTGAGCAAGGAGAAGTCTGCAACCTGAGTGTCCAGTAGTGTGTTGTAGAGCACTGTGGTTGTTCGTCTGGCATATCCGTGTTTGAGCAGGACCTACAGTGGCTGAAAGGGGTCAGGCTCTAGTTGCTCGGGTCCCCAGAGGCACCCTAGATCGGTTGACAGCGTGCAATAGGACAGGCATTGGCCCTCTGCAATGCTGTACTGTTTCTACAGTTCTGGAAATGTTAGAAGGGTTTTATGTACATAGAGGTCCCTCAGCGCAGCAATGGCCAGCATCTCTCCATCTACTGATATCATGGTGCGCAGCCACCCTGCGAACTGTCGGCAGCGCCCATATCAGTAAGCTCAGCAAGTATGGCTGTTGGCAGAGCTTGGGTTGGACATATCTATGCCAGCAGTGCTTGGCAACTTTTGTCAAGTGGCCAGAACACAGGACAGCCATCCGGGGGTACATCAACCAGCTTATTATCATGAAGTCCCCTATATCTCGCTTCACAACCGCCTGTTCTGGACTAGGAGTATCTGAACCCAGTGAATCAGCCACTGCAATTGGGTGGCCTCCTAGTAAAGCTCGTAGGTTGGTATTCCTAACATGCTGCGTTCCAGGAGAGCATATCATTTATTAAGCACCACCCTCTTGAGGCCGGACCTCCAAACTAAATCCGAGAGAAAAGATTCCAGTTCTCTGAAGAAGCACGCATGGAGGCTAACTGGAAGAGCTGCAAAATAATGCAATAACTCAGGCAGCACCAGCATCTTGGCTATCGCCACCCTACCCATCAGTGGCAGCGGCAGGGAGTTCCAGAACACCAATGAGCTGCGCATACTCGTTACAACCTCCCCAGGTTTCCTTGTATAAGTTTGTCATCAGAGTGGTATATGCCCACACCCAGGTAGTGGAAGGTGTTGGAGCACCGATCCATCTCCAAGGTAGACAATGCCTCCCGTTTTCCCAGAGTAAGACTTTGCATGCAGAATAGGCCTGATTTTACCCAGTTCAGCCACAGAACAGAAGCCCTTCAAAAATTGTCTAGCAACTTCATTACGCGTGGAAGGTCCCTGCTTGCATCCCTTAAGTACACTAGAGCATTGTCCGTGTACAGTAAGATTATTTTCCAGGAGTTCTCAGTAAGAATACTCCACTGCAGGCCCCGCAGGTGGAAAAGGTGCGCGATGGACTCCATAGCCAAAGCAAAAATGGTCGTCAATGGCAGACAACTCTGACATGTGCCCCTGTGAATCTTGAATGCAGCAGAGATTTCTTTGCCCGTACGCAGCCGGGACATTGGAAGAGTATAAAGTAATGCTATTGCTTGCACTATCTCTGAACACAGACCCATCCTCTTCAACATCTCCATCAGATAGGGCCATCCGAAGAAATTGAATGCCTTCTCGATGTCAAGAATAAGAGCCATAGTCACCTGTGGGTTTTCCTCCATCATTAGGAAGAGGCATCTTAAATTTAAGAATTCCTGGAATAAGATCATTCTGGTCTTGATTGACCAGTGTGGAGAGACAGGGTTGTAGTCTATTTGTGATAACCTTCCCTAGGACGTTATAGTCCACGGTAAGTATGGAGAGTGGTCTTTGCCTGACTTGGGGAGGATTACGATCAGTGCTAGTCGGATCTCTTCCACAGCCAGTGTCTCATCCAATGTATGGTGCTGCAGGGGTTACGTCATGGGATAGGCAGGTTGTCCAGGAATTCCTGCGGGTTGCGGCCTTCCTGATCCCCCTCCACTCTGTATAATGAGGTGCAATAATTGAAGAAGACTCAATTAATGGCTGCCTGTGTATACAGCACTCGTCCCGTTGGGGATCTGGTGGGGTCATATGAGTCATAGGGGCTTCCGACCTCAGGAGCCATGCCAATACTCACCTGGCCCTATCTCCCTCTGTGTGTTGCCTCGCCACATATTTCGTATAGTCTAGTTTTCGTAGTCTAGTGACCACCTCCCTATTTTCCCTTCGGAGGGGAGTCGCTTCATCTTTGTTCCCCATGTGGATGCCTGCCTGTACCTCCGCCGCTCTTATAATTGCCAGGTGGGTACCGGTGCCAGCCACCTGCCCCATTGCAACGTCATTTTAAGTGGACTATGGTCGGAGAGTGTGCGGCCCAGGGACTTAGTGGCCATGACCTTGGATGCTATATGGCAATTGCACAAAAAGAGGTCTATTCTGGTGTGTAGTTGGTGGAGTGAGGAAAAATGAGTATTCATTCATGTCTGGGTGCATAGAGCACCAGATGTCCTCATTTGTCCATGCGTGATCCAGTCTCTCAGAGTGTGTGCTCTCCTGGTTGCTTGTGCTCCCTGTAGGGTAGGGAATGACCTGTCTAAAGTAATGTTGTGCACAGCATTGAAATCCCCTCCCCAAATGCGAGGTGCCGTGATGCCGTGGATCACTGTGGGGGTGAGACTTGTTAGGGACTCTTGCTGGTTGTTGTTAGGCGCATAGAGCACCAGTAAGGTAATTAGGGCCCCATCCAGCATTCCCTCCACCGCCATATATCTGTCCTCGAGGTCAACCACCATGCGGCTCGCTGTCAGTGATACTCCCGGTGCCACCCAGATGAGAACCTCCCTGCCATAGCCTAATAAGTGATTCCAATTATTTAGCCTCTCCATCTCCTCTACAATTTATGGAGTTCTGTGATGGCTATGTGCGTTTCCTGCAAGCCAGTGGTGTGAGCCTGTCTGCGCCTTAGGTAGGAGTATATCACATAGCACCGTCTAGGGCTAGCCATCCCCCAGACATTCTATGTGATAATGTTATATGTGGGTGCTTGTGTGAGTGGGCGTATTGTCATGCTCTGTCTCCAAGCCAACTCATACCACCCCCGGGAGCCAATTCTCCCCGCTCCCAAACAGCTGCAGCCCAGTGTGATTTGTGTAACTTGGTGCTGTTGCTCAACGGAACTTAAACTCAACACATAATCCCCAAATCCCACACATCGGTCAGGACAATAACAAATCTTCAACCAATTGTAAACAATAACTGAAGTTCAAATAGTGTGTTCCTATTGGATTTGAGGGGGGTCTCAGTAGTGGAGAGGAACAAGATAGCGGTGCATGAAGTCAAAGTCCACATACAAATGTAACATGTGTCCTCCCTCCAGTTGGGTAAAAAGGGCCACAACTCTCCATTCCTGCACCGTGGAGAAATCAGGTGCGGAAAGACGTCATACAGTATCAGGGACCATATCAGTTGCTCCATCGTCATCAGGGTGAGGTCAGGACCTGATCGCAACTCAGCCAGAATGCTCTCCATGGCGAGGGCCAGCTCATTCGCTGGAGAGGCGGCCCTTGAGCTAGTTGACGATGGAGACCTGTTACACCACGATTCCAGCTCAGCCAAAGCCTGGGCATGCTCACGTGGCACCTGCATGCTCATTGGTTTACCCCTGGGCAGTCTGCGTGATTGTCTCCATGCATGTGGGCGCCTCCTGCCTTCCTTCAGCTGCACTTCCTGAGGAGTCAGGGACACCCCCTTTGAGTCCAGCCACTCCCAGGCATCCACGGCTGACCTGAAAAAAATCATGGTGGTGTCATCTACAACCTCGCAGCTTGGCCAGGAATATTAGAGAGTATTTCAGGCCAAATTGCCTTAACTTTTGCATAATTGGCACAAAAGAGCCTCTGAGCCTTTGAACTTTCGTGGTGTAATCTGGGTATATGTTCACCATCCCACCCTCGACCCACCAGGGACCCTTGGTGCTTGCGACTTGCAGGATGTGGTCACAATACCAATAATTAAAGAGGAGCACTACCACTGGCCTAGGCAACGGGCCTGGAAGGGTCCCAGTCCGGGACCCTGTGGGCACTTTCAACAGAAATTAAAGTGGGTCATTTGCCGCCCAACACCACCTGCAGGAGCCAGTCATCCAATAACAGTTCCATGTTGGGCCCTTCAGCCCCCTCCAGGAGGCCCACCAGTCAGATGTTGTTTTGGAGCGTCTGGCCCTTTGCATCTTCGGTTCTGTCATGCAGGTGCGAAACGTCTGCTTGGAACGCTTTATGTGGGACTGCATCTCTACCAGAGAGGGGTGTATTCCAGCCAAGGTTAATTAATTTGCCTCTACCCTATCTCTAAGCTTGGCCTGGTCCGCTCGTAGCAGCCCCACATCAACCACCAGTGTATCCAATTTCGGTGCCAGGGTGTTTTTTGAGTCCTCAATAGCCCTTAAGAGTTCATCAAAGCACTCCACTTTTTTCAGTGGGGCAGATGGGGAGGCATCTCGCCCTGGTCCCGCATGGGGTGGTGGGCAGGTGGGGGCCACCCCCTCTTCCCCACTACCACAGCAGGTCGCTGTTTCATCATCCTTTCAAAGTTTTAGGCATGGAGGACGGATGTCAGTGCTGGGTCAACAGGGGTACCACCACAACCCCAGGAGTCCAATCGTGCCCTCGAAGCGCCACGGGCCACGTGTCTCTGCTAGTCCTCCATGTTCAGCTAAAGGAGTTGTTACTGTTATACCAGTGGGTGGCGTAAAGGCTGAGTAAAGGTCATTGGGAGGGCCATGTTCAGCAAAATGAGTTGTCACCGTTATATCAGTGGGTGGCGTAAAGGTTAATTAAAGGTCAATGGGAGGATCACCTCAGGCTCCCAGAGACCTATGTGTGGGGCTCCTGATAGCGCTTCTCTCAGTCTGGGCAAGCAGCTGCTGGATCCCTCCGTGAGACGCATCAAGCACAGTGTTCTCCAGTTCTGCGACCTCAGTCCAGAGGGTCCTGTCTGTCCTGATTCATATGTTGCAGCCAACCTCCGGTGCCCAGGTATTCCGTAGGCAGTGGCTGGGGCACTACACCTCACACTGTTCCGTCTCGCCATTGGTCATCCAGGTGACCCCCTGTGCACCCCCTGCTCCTAGAACAGTATATGGCAGGAAGAGGCATGCGTTGACCCAGCGGGTCTAGGCATTCTCAGACGGCTCTAGGCTCTGCTGGTGTCGGGCTCACAGCTTGATTCCATACGGTGAGCGGCTCCCTATCCCTCAATGGTTATGGTACTCCTCAGGGGCTGAGTCAGGGCACATGAGTCAGCGGCTGACGCCTGGCCACAGCCGGAAGCGCGCGCTGACCACGCAGAACCTGCCCCGCCCGGGCGACGAGTGGCAAGAGAGACTGCTGCTGCAGACACGGATGGGCTTCAGTTTCCTAGCAGTCATTGTGTGAGCAGAGGCAGTCTCAGCAGCTCTGCGCCAGGCAGGGCACCCACCATCAATCACTGCGCAGTTCAGGAGCCATCAGGATGGTGTCGGGCTGGCTTGCGTGATGGAGCTTCTGTACTCTGCATCCACTTTAGTCACCATCTTGGCCACGCCCTCCAGGCACCATCTCCTTGTCACCCCGGGACACTAGGGTAACCTCTGCTCTCTTCCCCACACTAACTGGGGCAAGCTACTCCCCAAGCACTACACTGGCCAGCCATTGGGTCTACCCACCAGTGGGGCGCTGGGCCCTCTTGGGACACTTGGCACCCCCTTTCAAATGCCCATACTTGCAGCACTCGAGGGACTTAGGGACACACTTGCCTGTCTTCTTATCAAAGAAGCCATTCCCTTCCCCAGTGAACTATTTTGGGGGCCTTGAGAGAACTCCTTATTGTTAAAGTTTCTTCCCCATCTTTCTTCTGGTGGGGACTCTGACCACCCTTTTGGAAATCCCCCGATGCTTTTTTGGACACACTGGTGCTGACCCAGAGGTCCGCTCCTCCACAAGCTCCTGGGGGTCAGGGAGCTTACTATCAACCAGGTGTTGCCATAGCTTGGTAAAACAGGCGTTAAGCATGTGCTCCATCAAAATCAGATTGTGCAGCCCAGTAAAATCATCAACTTTTCTGCCCCTCACCCAACCACTCAGTGCCTTTCTGGAGTAGTCCAAGAAATCTACCCAAGACTGGTTTGGGAGTTTAAGGCTGTCCCTGAACCTGAGGCAGTATCTCTCAGGGGTCAGCCTGAACTTTGCACCTAAAATGGTTTTCATAGGAGCATACTTTGTTTGATCCCACACCGCTAGTGTCAAAAGGGTATCCCTCCCAACTGTGTGCATGTGTTTCCACAAGCTTGCTCCCCCATCCCCCTCTGGGACCCTGAGCAACCTACATGCTACCTCATAGGCAGAAATCCATTTCTCTATGTCATCTCCTCCACATAGCTGGGTACCAGGTTTTGAGGTACATGGACTTTCACCTACTGTGTGAATGCTGTCACCATTGCTGCTGGACTCTGCTGGCTTGGCTCTGTTGTCCAGCTCCCTCAGGCAGGCTTCTCTCATGAGCTTGCCTCTTTTCCTCCAGAGCAAGCTTCTCCTCCATTTTAAGCTTGGCCAACTGCAACCTGAACTCCCTTTTAGCCTTGCTGTCTGCCAACTCCTTAGGGTACAGGCCGTGAGAGGGCACACTGCTCCTTTCTTTGGCATGGGGCTCTTCTGCTGTACACAAGTTGTCCTCCTCCTCCTCCTCAGGCAGCTGCAGCTCAGGGTCTATGGCCACACCCTCCTCCTCCTCCTCCTCTAAGTCCACTTCCTCCTACTCAGGGTTGTCAGCCTCTGGAAACTCTGGGGTGGACTACATCCTCTTATTTCCTAATAGGCATGGAGGGCTATCTGGAGGTCTACCTTGTGGCCTTCTTTCCTGCATTCAGCCCCCTCTCTATGCAGAGCTTCTACAGTTCAGCCTTGCTGAGGTTATTTTTCTAAATCAGATCCATTTCCATTGTAACAGAAAGGAGGTAAAGTAAACTTACATTTGGAAAAAGGAAAAAATTATCAAATCAAAAACTAAGAAGAATGAAAAATCACTGTGCGCCAATGTGAGAAATTTGGTTTTTGGTTGAGGGGGTTGTGAACCCTTCTCAAGCAACAGCCACAATCCTTGTAAGGGTGAACTATAAAAAATCATCTGTAAGTTTTTCACTATCAGGGCATGTAAAACTTTTCAAATACAATTAAACCCTGTCATATGGGCTGGTTTAGGCCTAGGGGTGACTTATCAGTAGCGGCTGCCACCAGACGGGGTGGTGGGCGGAGGGGGCGAGGAGGGAGGCATGTAACAACAAAAAATGGGACTTACCTTTAACAGCCGGCTGCCGCCTCTACTTTGTCCTCCGTCCTCGCCCTCTTCATTTTCCTGTCCCGGCCGGCGGCAGCAGGAAGCACCCTGGCAGATAGGCTCCCCTAAGCCAATCACAAAGCTGCAATGCAGCGTTGTGATTGGTCTGAGCACCGTGGATCGGCGCTCAGACTGGAACAGGGAGCCTGTGCATGTTCCTGACCAGGCTGTGTAATGCAGCCTGGGAGGAACATGCAAAGTGCGCATGAGGGCCGGCAAAACAGTTCATGCCCACTTAGGGAGTGCACACCACTACTCCCCTGATCTGGCCAGCCCTGCCCCACCCCACCACTGACTGCAATATGGAAAATAAAATGATAATAACGATGCATTATTATCATTTTATTTTTCCTTTTAAGCAGTGGGGTGACGCTCCTCTGCCTTAGCGGAGGAGCCGCCACTGTGACTTATATGTATTAAAAAGGGAGTTTTCGGCTTGGTAAAAGGTTTATTTTGCCAAGTCTAATTGGCAGTTAAAACTACACACAGGCTGCTATGACAGGCCTGAGACATGTTTTTGGGGCTACTGAAGTGGGTGGCTCAATAAGTGCTGCAGGCCACTGGTAGCATTTAATTTACCAGCCCTGGGTATATGGTGTACCATTTTACTAGGGATGTATAAGTAAATTACATATGCCAGTCAGGTATAAGCCGATTTTACCATGTTTTAGGAAGTGAGCACAAGTACTTTAGCACTGGTTAGTTGTGGAAAAGTGCACTGAGTCCTAAGGCAAACAAACAAAGTCATCAAAACAGGAGGGGAGAAGGCAAAACGTTGGGATAAGACCACCCTAAGGCTGACAGGTCTAACAGGGCCCAAATCGAAAATTATGTGAAAGTCTAGGAGACTGAGATAGGCCGACTGGAGGCAGCATTTCAACAACACTCTAAATATTGTTGTGACCGGCTTGTCATGAAGCATGCTTAGGGTGAGACTCAAGGTAGATAAGTCTAGTTTACCTGTACCTCTGTTAGGAAATACTCCATTACTATATGACAAGGCTTGCAGAATGTTGCAGAGTTTTCTAATATGTGGAAATACTTGGAGCAGTATGCTACATACCACTTATGCAAAATAGGAATTTGTGGTTGTCAATGGAAGACTGCTGGTAGTAAATAGTTATATGAGACAGGAAGGACCCCTGACATAGCAAGTTGTCCCTAGGAGTTATACTGTCCCTATACAGAACTGTTGGTGAACAATATCCTAAAAGTATGATTAGAGGCTTAGGAAGGTGGGTTGCTTCCTGACTCAATTTGAGAAGCATCAATATTTTAAGTTCCTAGGCCAGGAAAGTAACACACTGATTATAGGCCATACAGAACAAAAGCAATGATGTACACAGATGCAAAGTTCCTAATGCTATTGTGACTATGTTATTACCAGTAACAAAATCACTGAGAATTCGTCTTATAGCAGCATAATGCACAAAGTTAGAAGGCTAGTCCATAATAAATAGTCTTTGTCAGATAGTGAGAGGCATTATCCTGTAGCATCCTTTGACATTGAGAAGCCTTTCATCATCATTGTGGCCCTTTTCCTATTAATAACTTGTATAAATGTGCCACACATTGGCCAAATGCGACTGGCCCTCCAACAGCCATATGTGAGAAGAAACCCCTGAGTAGATGCTGGCTGAGGTCAACATATTGTGGAGGACTAGGAGAATGCCACAATGGATAAGGGTTTTGATGCTTGAAATACACAGGTGTGTGAACTGATATACCCTTCAGACACACTGCCAAAGAGAAAACATTGTTTTTTTAAATGTGATCCTTTGCATATAATGATGAAATCCTTGACTATGGCCAATAACAGTCAAGCCCCCAGTGTACTGTCAGGCTCTCTCTCACTTGCCTGCTGTCCATTAAAGTTGTTTTCTGTATGCTCTGTTTCCGTACTGCACAATTTTATCTTATGTAGATAATAATAAACAGTGTTTAACTTACCAAAGTTTTGTGGCACACCATTAGTCTAGATTTTATAGTGAACCTATTTTGAGAAAGGGAATGCAATTCCACAATAGTTGTGATAGGCTCCCTGATTGTTTAGGTCACTTCATACCCACAAAAAAACATACTTTCCATGCATAGACACATGGTTCGACTACTTCAACACATCGTAAAAAGCCCCATGGTTTCTTAATGAGGGTAACAGATCACTTCACAGTTATGAAAACTCTCAGTAAATTGTTGGGATTCAAAATTCATCTCTTCTCTAGCTATCAATGTCAAACTGAAGAGCAGACAGATTGCCTTCAAGAGATTCTAGCACTGTATTCAGTGGTGGCCACCACATACAAAAAGAGGAGGAGCAGGGGGCGCGGGTGGGGAGAGGGAGCGCGGGGGAGTGCGGAAGGACGAGGGAGTGTTTAAAATAATATTAAAAAATAAAACGTTAAGCTTACCTGCTGCCAGCCACCTCCCGCTCACGCCTTGGTGATGGGACTACGTCACAGACTCCCTGTCCAATCCCCGCACTGCAGAGCAGCACAGGGATTGGCCTGAGCGGGCTGGAAAGACGCTCCACTCAGGTCAGGGAGACTATGGGGTTTCTCCAACCGGGCTGTTCAATACAGCCGGGTTAGAGAAACCTAAGTTCGCATGTGTGTTTTGGTCGGCCTGAGATGGCCGGCCAAACACACATTAGCACTCCTCCTCCCCCTCCCATGCCTCAGCCCGCCCCTCCCTGTACACGCTGGCAGAGCCAGTGGCTTAAAAATAAAACGATATTGAAATATCGTTTTATTTTTTTGCTGCTGGCTCTGAGCCAGTGGGGCAACGCTCCTCCGCATTACAATTCTATCTCCCTCTGGCCCATCACATTTGGGTAGATTTGGTGGTCCCTAGGATTTCCTACACCAGTATTTTCCCTGCTTCCACGTGCATCCCTTATTTATTCATCCCACTGAGTCCCACTCAAGATGCTCACCATTGCTTCACGAATGCACATCAAGTTGGAGTCTTCATATTCTCAATTACCACACACATTTTCTCAAGTTCAAACGAATCTCATGGTAGCTAGAGCCTTATACAAAAAATATGTGGAAGCCAAAACATTATCAATACCACTCTATAAAAAGATACAAATTGGGCTTGCAGCAAAACATAGTTGGCAATGTGTGTCCTAGAAAAGCGAGATGGTAGCATGGGCATAATGTTTACGCATGCAGAATTTTCCACCTTGTGGAAAATTCATATGCAGAACTTTTATGCATTTCAATTATTAGGGAAGCATTCAACTGTACTAGATTTCTTCAGTACTCCAGGTATCCTATGTGAAACCCAACAACGTCAGAAATTTGCTATAAAATCAAAGCCTGGACATTTTGAATTGTGTCTCTTATTCTCATTCGTTTGCCTTGTTCTGCTCCTCATGATCCTAGCTACCACACCTTTTACATTAGGTTTGTCCCTCTCTTTTCAAAAGGCACCTACATGTTTGAACCCTCCCTTTAGTGTACTGTCAATTTTACCCCAAAACCTTTTTAATTCAGGGCTTTACTCAAAAAACACCATTTCCCCTCTACATTTCCTTTGTCCTGTCTTTTGCCCCATGATTACAAACAAGTCTGAAATGTCACTGATTTATTTTTCATGTCCTCATTAAAATAGACCTTTTATTTCAGGGAAGCAATAACTGCACCCGGTAACCAATCAGACCACAGGATCAGTTCCTAATGAGTGCAGTAGTGTTTCTCTATCCTGACAACTGCACTTTGTAATACTGTATGTTTTCCTCATTCGAACTGCATAACTCAGATTATTGTGGTATTGCACCACTCAAATTCTAACAGGTTTTACCTGCCGAAATTTGGAGAAGGAATTTAGCACAAACTGCCGGCGCGGCCCGTGCAGGTAAGAGCCATTGGGCGGGGGACGGAGTGGGGCAGCGGGTGGGATGGAGGTTGTTGACAGACGACGATGAGGTAAACTTAAATTTAAAAAAAACAAAAACCACTTACGCCGCATCGCCGACTCTGCAATGCGGTGAGCGCAAGGTAAGTGGTTTTCGTTTTCTAAAATTTAAGTTTACCTCGTTGTCATCTGTCAACTCCCTTCACCCCTCCCGCCAAATCACTCTCACCTGCAGGGACCGCGCCTGACAAACTGTCATTTGCGATCCATCAGGATCACCTTGGCCCAAAAAATATCCGCCTTAGGGTCTGATTTAAGGTTTGATAGACAGTAATCAAACCATCAGGTTGGCAGAGGGTACCTCGGTCACTCTAACAGGCTACCATCTGCCATATTTAGAGATTACTGACGTCCCAGTGGTCATCTCTGTGCATTGAAAGTAACTGGCATCATGAACAAAAGGTTTGGTGGATGACTCATTTTGGTTTAGATGGTCATTCACCAAAGATTTCGGTTTTCAGAAACAAACTCTCAATTTGGAAGTTTTTTTCTGGAAAACAAAAAGTTTGAAAAAGTTTGTAAAAATGTGGTTCTGAAAAATAAAAATACAAGTGACCCCCAAAGCCTGGGAGTTTTTCTCAGTATGTGGCGGACATTACTGTACTGTTCTGAACCCCACCACCTAAATTGGGCTGGCGGTGTAATGTCCTACCTCTGACGGTCCCTAACCTATCAGGCCATTGGGAGAATTATTCTGTCGGCGGAGCCAATGGGTGCTCTGTCCACAGAAAATTAAGGTCCGCTTAACTCTAAATGACGAGGGCGGACCAGGATTTGGAGGAGAGGGTACACCATCACGTTTGCGATGGTGTACCCTGCCCACCAAATTCTCAATCTTGCCCACTGACTTTTTGTATTATATCATTGACTACAGGATACGCCTTGGCTAATTAGGATGCATACACAAACAAAGTCCATATGAATAAATTAATGCTGGATATCTCAGATTATTCCCATATAATGTCTGTTGCACCATGTCTGATTTTTCTATTTCGTCCACTCCATCAATTCACAGTTCACTTAAGAAGTCACTCACATAGTTATTACTTATATGCATACATTTAGTAAATAACGAAATATTTCTGGGATACATAGGCAGTATGACATTTAAAAATAAGAAACGAAGGACAATCAACAACGTACAGTCACAGTATATTTATTTATGCTTTTATTAACATTTTTATTCTTGAGAGAGCTCCATTAGGATTTAAAGCAAGAAGCGCAATTAACAATTTTGGAAGAATTCATTTGTGGCTTTATAACGTCAGGCTCTGCAAACTGAGTCAGAGTGTCACTCTCATTAGCGATGATGTGTTTCACCAAACATCTGGAAGCTTCCTCGATATTAATATTGTCCTGAAAGACAAAAGAAGGCGTGAATGAGTCTTTGCACAACATGGAAGACCCATTTATTAGCAGAAAACAGTTGACTTTCATTGATATGTTTCCTGACAACATAGTTAACTTCAGTGGGATCAAAGTTGAAATGCCAGGGAAGACTACAAAATTCACACATTATGCACTGAGCTTGGTTGGATGAGAGGTGGGTAGAACGGAAAGAAAAAAGAAAAAAAGAAAGAAAGAAAAAAAGAAAAAGAAAGAATGAATAGGAGAAGTACGGATGGAAGGAATGATGAAATTTGGGGAGGATGGAATGAGGGAAGGAAGAAAAGATGGATAAGGGAAGGGAGGAAAGAAGAAAGATAGGACAAACATGCGTGGATAGGAGAAGGCAAGATAAAAACGGGGAAGGAAGATGTAACGAAGGAAGGATGAAATAGAAAGTGAAAAAAGGAGGAGGGCGAGAGTAAGAAAGGAGAGTGGGAGAGAGGGAGGATGTATGAAGGCAATAAAGAAATGAAAAAGGATTGAAAGGAAGAGGGATGAACGAGGGAAAGACGGGATGTGTAAGGACGTGAGGGAGGCAATTGAAGCACGGGAAGGAACTAAAAAAAGGGAAGAAGGCAAGGAAGGAAGTAAAGAACAAGGGAAGGAACGCAAAAAGGAAGGAGGGAATACATTCCCGAGTCAGCTGTAAATTGATATTATATGACAATTGTCAATAGCAACGAAATACCTTGCATGCATAAGTTATTCTTAATTAATGTTAGTTGACTGTGAGGCAAAAGGTTTGCTCCTTAAATCTATGTACTATATTTACTTTTCCTACAATAAAATATTTCTGGCAAGCATCAAGGTGTAATCTGCTGTAGAATAGGCGATATAGCTGGCAGTGGTCATTTTACTAAGCCAACAGCCTGTGAAGGTAGAAAAAATACTGTCATTTGCTTCAAGCTATACAGATAGTGAAAGTCTTTTCACTTTACCGACATTAATGTAGGCATAGGAAAATGACGACTGTTTTCTCTACTGCCTAAAGCAGATTTAGTACGTTTCTTATGCGTACTACCAAGTGTAAAATGAGGGATGGCCGTTGCTTTGAGAAGATAAAGCACCCATGCTGAGGATTGAGACATAAGTAATTCTATTTTTAAAAACAAAAGTACAAATGCAGTGCAGGAGCCTTACTTAAACCATATGACAATGCCCATAAAAACATGGCTTGCTGCGACTTGCCCTCTGGAAAAGGAGCAAAATTTGATTGGTGTTTTTGAAGGAGTGTGTAGCAAGGCTCAGAAAACTCTATATACATATTTATAGGTGCATTTACAGCGGTACCAATGTACTTTTTCAGAGCTATGGTTTCTGGGAATCCAGGAAAACTACAGCGCTATCTTTTGGCAGACACTTTTTAAGTCTGGCTTGACAGCATCAGCTTTCTACATGAGGTTGTGAAAATAATACACAAAGGGGCATATTTACAAGCCCTCAGTGCCACCTGAGCATCACTTTTTTTGATGCTACGGTGGCACAGAGCCATTTTCCATATTTACAAAGTGGCGCTAAGCCACTGTTCGTGGCTTAACACCACCCTGTAAATATGCCCCTTTCCGCCGCAGTCCTCTGCGACATAGGGGCGTGCAATGAGTGTTGCTGTGGGCGTTCCACCACAGCACTCATTGCTTTTTGATGCTGCCCAGATTTACAAGGCAGGACAGCGCCAAAAACTAACGCCATGGAATAACAGGCGTTAGAATGGCGCAGCGAGGAGAAATTATTGATTTCTCCCTGTTTTTGCTCTTTCCATGTGTGCTGCATTTTGCAGCACACATAGAAGGTGCAAATCGCCTTTACTGATTGTTTATGTGCAGGAAGGTGTTCCTTCCTGCACATAAACAATTGTCCATGCAGCACAGGCACCCTTGTAACATGGCGGCAGGCAGCTTTTTTAGCTCCAGCGCTAGTGGAAAAACAGGGGTGCGCCATATTCTTCGTGAATATGGCGCATCCTTGCGTTTTGAAAATGTCGGAGCGTGGCACTGCCAAATTTGGTGCAGCTCTGCGCTCCGACATTTTCTTGTGAATATGGCCCGAAGAGTGAACTTTGGGAATGCCCGCTTCAGCTGTTGGCTCTATTGAGCAGGACACCCCTTTACTCAAAGCTTTGTGAAAGTATCAATCACTAGTTGGGTGAAACCAGAGTAGTATTTATGTCTCACCATAATGATGTTGTCTTTTAGGTGCACTATTCTGCCTCCTATGGAGTGTTTCCTTAGTAATGGACGAGGTGCATTGTTTTTAGCATCTGGTAGAGACTATTTGGAAAAAGCTGAAACCATATTGGAAAAATTGCTACCTCCAATAAAAAGCAACAAACCTGTCAGATTAATGATATTTTATTCCATTTTATGAAACACGTTTTGGTAGGAAAGTAGAAAATCTGGATAGATGTTAAACGATAAGAAGTAATTGAATTCACCTAAACAAATTTACCATTATTATTATTATTTTAAATTCAAGTGCACTATATTTGTCAAGTGTTATGTTTCAAAGAATATTTTTGTGCAAAAGAACACTGCATTAAAAATATAAATCAATTATTTAGTTTGAAAAATACGACCTGCAATCTACTATATTGCAGCCAGGTCTAGCCCATTCTTCAGGCAATCTGTTTTTTATAATGTGCATTCTAGTTTTATCAAAATCAAAAACTGTATTTTTAAGAAGGTCTCCATGCGTCAATTGTGGCAGCATTATTGGGATCCTTCCCACTGCAGCACAGTTTGTTGTATTCGCCAGCGTCATAATGACATCAGGGGCCGTATTATGCATGGTTCGCTGGGAGTTCCACGGCATGTGTGCCCACTTTGTGTGCCCCCAGGGCACTATGGTATTACAGAAGGGGCCGTAGATGGTTATGTGGTCACTTCTGTAATACTGATAGGGCTGGTGCACATGTAGAGCCAGCGTTACCTTGAGAGGGCATTCCCTCACTTGCATTGAGGCATGGCACCATGCAAATGAGGGAAGCACTTTGCCTCTTTGCGTCCTATTAAAGACACGGGTGCAGAGGCAAAGAGGCCCTTAGTTGGCACACTGACAGTACTTCACAATAGCTAGCTTATTGTAAATACGCCTCCTGAGGGCAGCTCTCTGGAGTGGAGAAAGTGGCTCTCATGGACGCCCCCATACATTGCCCTGCAGGCAGGTTCAGTCACTCACTGCACCCACCTGAGGGGGGCGCTCTCCGGCTTCCACCTGCACTGTGGAACATGGAGCAGCTTATAAGCAGCCGCTATGGATTTCACTGAATGAACTACCCCAGGGCAGGACCCTGGACTACTCTTGGTTTGCTCCTGTCTGACACTTAGAATTCAGAAGTACTACAAGAGTATGTCACAGCAAAATATTTGTGAATCGAAACCTTTGTCTTTATTGCACACCTTGCTCGCACTTAATGAGACTCTTGGCCATTCTAATAATGTACACTAATGTCCTTTCCATCAGCAAAATATCCTTGAAGAACTGTCATCTATTCCTTACAATGTACCATCTTTGCTCTATTTTCCTCTTGAAAACTATGCATAAAACCTTTCCTCTTTACCCTGTCTTATCCTTCCATTTTGACATTTTGTATTTCCCTGTAACTCTCTTTTTTCTAAAGCAGATTATATTGGTAAAACTGCTAAAACATTCAAATAAAACGAACATGCATAGACTGTCTTATTGTTCCAATTGTACTGCCCTCAAATATTAATTGCCAGCGTTTTAAAAGAAGTCTGACATTTACCACTTCAGAGTTTATTCTACTAGTCCTAGAGTTTCACTATAATTGGCATTGCTGGAGATGCAGCCAGAATGTTGTGCTTGCAAAATCTATTGAGTTCAACTAAAAGGGCTTGTTTCAGAAAAGTAAATATACACGTGTTTATTCACTCATGTGTATAATTACTCTTGCACCTAAGTATAAATCTTCATTTCTTTGCTATTCATCATTTCCAAATGGAGATTTGCATTTAACTGTAAACCTACATGTGCCCCGCTCAAATGAGGAGGTGGAGCCTACTACAATTGTATTTACAACTGTAAAGTTACTACAATTAACTTTACTGTATTTTAAGTTCCACTAAGTTGGGGTCCATGCCTGCAAACTTGGCGTCCAACCACATGGGACAAGACATACGGATATGCAGGTAGGAGACTTTTACACATGGCGGACAGCCAACTGCTCAGGCCCCGTATTTCACATTATAACGAGGATGGTATTTTTCCTTTTCCTCTCGGAAGAGGAAAAATGCCATCCTGTAAACCAGACTGCGATATGCTTTTACCAATAACAGGTATTTCACATAAAGAGTTATTGCTTTTCTCCCTCGGTCTTTCAGACACTTTCTAAATCATACCAGTTGATTTTTTTCTTATATAGACACACTTGCATTGTGATTTAAATGCTTAGAAGTTACTTATTCTACAGTCGATCCCAGGGAGGGAAAGCCTTTTCCTCCATGGTATCTCCTGCACAGCCAATCAGTGCATAATTCCACATGGACCATCATCTTTTAGGGGCCAATCATAGAGGATATTAGTAAACATTCCACTTCTTTGCATTTGTTTCACATTTGCCAAGGACCACAATAGTTATCCTTTGAGTAAGCTATACTATTGAAAGTATCCTTCATTATATAATAAGTATTATTTTCTTCTTAGAAATGCTACACCTAATTTGCAGCCTTGAGATAGCCCCAAGCTCGTAGACCGAAAAGGTGATTGGCTGAACCATGATGATGCTGTGTGTAAATATAAAGATTCCATGCCATCAAAAGAGATTATTTTAACTTTACAAATATTGGGGCAGATTTACAAGCCCCTTGTGCTGCCAGTACGTCACTTTTTGTGACGCACTGGCAGCGCATTTCTCTGCCCCATATTTACAAGGACAGGAAAAGCCACCCTGCGTGGCTTTTCCTGTCCTTGTAAATACGGCCCCTTTACACGCAGCACTTTGCGTGAAAGGGGCATTCCATGGGTGGTGTTGTGGGTGTTCCCACGCAACACCCATGGAACCAGACAGATTTCCAGATTCACGAGGATTCGTAAACCTGGAAATGCGTCAGTATGCTATGCCACCCTTGGGGTGGCGTAGCGAGGCGCAACGAGGAGAAATGTTTTCATTTCACCTCATTGTTTTCCTCTTTCAATGCGTGCTGCATTCTACAGCCTGCATTGAAAGAGGAAAATGCCTGTAGTGATTGTTTTTGAGCAGGAAGGTGCCCCTTCATGCACAAAACCAATATCCCCATGATGCAGGCATCCTTGCACCATGGTGCAAGGGTGCCTGCGCCGGTGCATGGCAGCTGTTTGTGCGCCAGCGCAGGGGAGAGCATACGAATGCGACATATCATTGTAAATATGTTGCATTCCTGTGCTCTGAAAGTGCTGCAGCGTGGCGCAGCCAAAGGGTTTGCGGTACCACGCTGCGGCACCTTCTTGTAAATCTGCCCCTTGGTATTGTAAACTGTTAAGACTACATAATTATTGATGCCACAATTTTGCATGAAAATATAAGTTGGCGAAAGTACCACACACTCTACAAAAAAGCTTTCTAGTAATTCGAATGGTATGGGAAAAGAGAAGATTTAAATGTACCAATCAGTAATAACCATTTTCACTAAAGATTGGCAGTACATGTTGACCTGGGGACCAGTGGACCCTAACCAATTATATTATACATAGCTCTCTGGGCAGACAGGTCTGCTATCTGTGGTCTTGGTCCGGGGGAAAGGCCAACATTAAAGGTAAGCCTCCCTGAAAGGAGCATGGAAAAGGAAACTGAATTGGGCGACACACACTAATTGGCTCTCAATGTAAATTGACCCTTTGACATCATCAGAATAATCCAAGATATTTCACCTGGGGTCATGGGCTACCCGGACCAATTAGCACACTTTCCCCAGACCCAGGCTGTCCCCACTGGCAGCCACTCAATCTGGAGGTGAGCATTTAGCCCCCTTTAGCCGAAGGCTTCTACTCTGTGTGTGTTGAAGGATGTCTGATGTACGGAATGCTTGCTCCTGATTTGCTCATTTGTAAATCCTTCTGTTGATGTCAGCCCAAAAGCCGGAAGGGTGTCTTGGAAGGATGGACAGGTCTGGGAGTGCACCACGCCATCTTCAGATGGACATCTCAGAACCTATGGGTTTTCCCATTATGCTTTTATCACTGTATGTGCTGCCATGAAAACCCGAAGTGCAGGGAAACTGCAGATCATCCGAATCTCTGATGATCATTTTCTGTGGGGACCGCCCATCTTTTAACCTACTGGAAGATGGAACATCCATCCATCCATCCATCCAGGGATGGTATACTAGAGCAGTTTTACAGCACATGTAAAAATTACAGATCAATTATTACGCAGCCATAGAGCATTATACTCAACTGGTTTTTAGAGGGAGGCCTGGCAGATTTCAATATTGTAAGAAAGGCACGTTAGTCAAATGCAGAGAAATAAAAGTGTTAGGGCCCAATTCACAAAGATTGGCTTATGAGAAGCCTGACTCAATCTTACAGTACAAACATAACAAGATGATAGACGGAATGGTGAAGCTTTTCAAACATTCACCCCCAGTCAAGAGTTCTGGGTTTAATCCATCGTCCTTTTGCTCACTATGCCACCCAAGTTTGGACCCAAATCAGAAATCAGTCTTGTCCCTGCTCCTCATGGGAACAGTTCTGCCCAAACAGCCAGGCCAGGTCCTCCCTGGACCAGAAACAAGCATCCTGGGACATGTTTTGGAGTTTCACTCCTCATCAGCCAGCCTAGTTTAAATCCAGTGGCACAGCGAGCAAATGACCCACGTCTGGGCATACCCTTGGCCACTTCAGGCGAACATAGCAAGCACAACAAGATGATGTGCAGAGTCCTGTAACTTTTCAACCACTCATCCACAGTCAAGAGATCTGGGTTTAATCCATTGTTCTTTTTCTCAATATGCCACCCTAGTTAGGGCCCAGCCATATGCAAATCAGTCTTGACTCTACTCCTCATGGGAACAGTCCAGCCCGAATTGCCAGGACAGGTCCTCCCTGGACCGGAAACAAGCATCCTGGGACCAGTTTTGGAGTATCACCCCTCATCAGTCAGGCTAGCTTGAAACCAGTGGCACAGTGAGCAAGGGAGCCACGTTTGGGCATACCCATGGCCACTTAGGGTGGACATAGCAAACACAACAAGATAATGGACAGAGTGCAGAAACTTTTCGAACACTCACCCCCCAGTCAAGCATGTTTTTGCTCATCGTTAGTAAAAGTGGGGTGGAGGGCTAGAAAGGTGTTTAGGAATAGTTGTATCCATGGGGGGACGACACTCACATCATCTGGGGTCAGGTTACAGGAAGTAAGGAGTGGTGGGGGACATGTGTTTTCAAATCCTGTGATTATGGGTGATGATAGCTCGAACCATCTCAAAGTTCTCAATGGACCAGCTCTCCCTGTGCTGCTGCACTGCCTTGCTCCCTCCCCATTTCTCTGAGTGCTTTCTCCTGCTTTTGCCTAATTTTTACTGCTTTCTTCTTCCTTTTCCCCATTTTTCTGAGTGCTTTTGATGAGATGGTATTAGGGATACAAGGGACCAGGGGCACACAAGGCTTCACGCTCATTAATGTATATTCCACCTTCACTTACAGAGAGAAGTGATGGATAAGATCGGACCAATACTACTAAAGGCAGGAAATGCCATCCCATTTGTCAGGGGAGACTGGAACGATGTGCTGGCATAGGGGATGGACCGGATGTAATTGGACGTTGACGGTAAGGCCCCCACACTCACCTAGCAAAATTTGCTCAAGCATGTGGCCTCACAGATGTTTGGAGACACACACACCCCACCGATGTGGTTTACTCCTTCAACTCTGGAGCACATGGGACATCTGACCATACCGATTGTGGGAGTGGAATACTTAGTGAGGGGAATATCTGAGCACTCCCCATTGCTACTCATGCCAGGAAACACTAGAAGACGAGACAGTTGCCACTGGCGTCTGAACGTTTGGGAGTTTGAGGACCTGGCCCTGGTAACACATCTCCCAGCTGACAAAATGGTATACTTTAAGGAAAAAAAAGACTCTGTGGATTCCCCGGTGGTGGTTTAGGTGGCCTACAAAACAGTCCTGCAAGACTGCCTCCAGACCATGCATTTGCACATAACTCACAGCAATACAGTGAAAACACTGCAAAAGGAAACTACACCAGTTTTAGAAAAAGTTAATATTTATCTGTGCAAACCAAGACCAAAATGATAAAAACCCAACATACAGTTATTAAAAATATCAATAATGCAAAAATAGACTTTAAATGCAGTTCCTTGCAGTTGATAGTTCCATCCATGGCTATCACGGTGTCGTGAACACACAAATCCAACAGTTCAATCCGACAGCAGCGGTGCAGGATGGCTGCGGTGTCAGAAGACCCTCAGACAGAACCTTTTGTTCCTGTCCGACCACGAAGGTACGGGCCGGGTGCAGCGGGAGTCAAGGCTGCAGTGTAAACAGAGCGGTGCAGCGTGCAGTGCCCTCAAGTCGTGGTGCAGGCAGCGGCTCGGTGGGTGTCGTCCAGCAGCGTTGGTGAGACCAGGGCTGCAAAGCAAAGTGGGAGGGTGCTCGTCACAATGCTGACAGTCACTGTGCAAGCAACAGTGTCCGTTAATGATCTGGGATCGATGGGGCTGGCGTCAGTGGGCAGAGACCGCGGTGTGGGATGGGGCGGTGCGTTGTGTAACTTACAAGCGGTACCCCCAAACCATCATGCAGGCAGCAGCGTCGATGTCAGCTTGCAGCGGTGTTGTCGGTGAGACCAGGGCAATGGAGTGAAGCAAGGCGGTGCAGAGTGCAGTGCCTACAGGTCGCGGTGCAAGCAGCGGCTCGTGGCGGCAGAAGACGGTGTCATCGGTGAGACCAGGGTTGCGGTGCAAAGTCCGGCGGTGCCTTTAGGTCACAGAGCCGGCAGCTGTCTCGGTGTTGGCATCGGGTTACGGTTTCCCTCTATGGCGACTGAGACCCACAGTCCCAGATGCAGTACCCTGAGGATAACGAAGTCTTTGCTGTTCCTGAGATTTCTTGAACAGGGGGCAAGCTCTACTTCAAGCCCTTGGAGATACTTAGAAGAAGAAGTTGTAGAAAGTTCAGTCCAGTCCTTTCAATGCCCAAGACAGAAGCAGCCACTGTAGGCCAACACAGCAAAGCACACAGCAAAGTGGTAGTCCCTCCTCACAGCTTCTCCGGCTCTTCTTCTTGGCAGGTTTCTTGATCCCAAAGAGTTCCCTTTAAGTCTTTGATTTCCCTGAGACTTCCAACAGGAGGCAAGCTCTACTTCAAGCCCTTGGAGAAAACGCAAACTGCAGAATGATGAAAGTACAATCCAGTCCATTCTCTGCCCAAGACAGAATCAGCAAGCAGCAGATCAACACAGCAAAGCATGCAGCAAAGTGGCAGTTCCTCCTGACAGCTTTTCCAGCCCTTCTTCCTGGTAGGTTCCTTAGTTTAGCAATAATCTACAGTTCTGGGGTCAGGGCCCCAATATTTATACCACATTTTCCTTTGAAGTTGGTACAAACAAAGTTCCTCTGGCATACATAAACTAGTTCTGCCTGGCTCAGGCCAGGTTCACTCCAGGAGGGGGAGACAGCTTTGTGGAAGGCAGCCACAGTCCATTCAGGTGCAAGTGGCAACTCCCCCCCCACTACTCTAAATGCAGCCAGGTCTATTCAGCCTGGCTATGAGTCACCCAGGAAAGGCAGGACACACCTCAACCCCCCCGCCCCCTCGTGTCTCTATAGTGTGAATGCACATTCTCTGCTCCTGTCACTCTGAACCCAGACGGTGAATACACAAACAGCAGAGGCACAAAGGATGGTTAAGCAAGAAAATGTCCACTTTCTAAAAGTGGCATTTTCAAACGCGCATAATGAAACTCATCTTCACTAAAAGATGTATTTCTCAATTCTGAGTTCAGGAAGCCTAAACTCCAGCTCTCTATCTTGTCCCAATGGAAAGTTATGCTTGTAAGGTGTTACAAGGCAACTCCCAAGTTAACCTATGAGACAGATAGCCTTGCAATAGTGAAAATCAAATTGTACAGTATTTCACTATCAGGACATGTAACACACACCAGTACATGTCACACCTTTCACCCCCACTGCACCCTGCCCACAGGGGTACCTTGGGCCTACCTTAGGGGTGCCTTACATGTAAGGAAAGGGAAGGTTTGGGACTGGCAAGTGGGTGCACTTGCCAGGTCGACATGGCAGTAAAAACTACGCGCCGACACTGCAGTGGCAGGTCTGAGCCACCTTTGAAAGGCTACTTGTGTGAGTGCTGCAAGTCCACTAGTAGCATTTGGTTTATAGGCCCTGGGCACACACAGTGCACTGCACTAGGGACTTACTAGTAAATCAAATATCCCAATCATGGAAAACCAATCATAACACAATTTACATGTAGAGCATATGCACTTTAGCACTGAATAGCAGTGGTAAAGTGCACAGAGTCCTAAAACCAACGAAAAATAGATCAAAAACAGGAGGTCAAAAAGCAAAAAGTCTAGGGGTAAACTCGCTGAAAAATTCAAGTATAACAATAGACCAGAAAAAACAGAAAGACAGGACTAGCAAACTCCTGTAATTAGAGAAGCCGGTATTGCTCTTAGGAAAGCAGTTAGCGCGATGCCCAGATGAGGCAACCCACTGGTTCCTGACGACACTCAGAACAAAATACAAAGATGCAGTAGAGGATGTGGTCTGCTGCCACTACCTCTTGATACATAGCAAAACCAAAGGGGATGATGGACGGAGTGTTGAACATTGCAAGCACTCACCCCCAGTCAACTGATCTGGGTTTAATCCATTATCATTCTTTAGCTCACTCCGCCACCCCAGTTCAGACATGGCCATATGCAAATCAGTCTGACCCTGTGCCTCATGGGAACAGTCCAGCCCGAACTGCCAAGCCATGTCTTCCCTGGACCGGAAACAAGCATCCTGGGACCGGTTTCTGGCTTACAGCCATCATCAGCCAGGCTACCTTGAATCCAGTGGCAAAGTGAGCAAGGGACCCACGTCTGGGCATACCCTGCCAACTTAGGGCGAACATAGCAAAACCAAAGGGGATGATGGACGCAGTGTTGAACATTGCAAGCACTCACCCCCAGTCAACTGATCTGGGTTTAATCCATCATCATTCTTTAGCTCACTCCGCCACCCAAGTTCAGACATGGCCATATGCAAATCAGTCTGACCCTGTGCCTCATGGGAACAGTCCAGCCCGAACTGCCAAGCCATGTCTTCCCTGGACCGGAAACAAGCATCCTGGGACCGGTTTCTGGCTTACAGCCATCATCAGCCAGGCTATCTTGAATCCAGGGGCAAAGTGAGCAAGGGACCCACGTCTGGGCATACCCTGCCAACTTAGGGCGAACATAACAAAACCAAAGGGGATGATGGACGGAGTGTTGAACATTGCAAGCACTCACCCCCAGTCAACTGATCTGGGTTTAATCCATCATCATTCTTTAGCTCACTCTGCCACCCCAGTTCAGACATGGCCATATGCAAATCAGTCTGACCCTGTGCCTCATGGGAACAGTCCAGCCCGAACTGCCAAGCCATGTCTTCCCTGGACCAGAAACAAGCATCCTGGGACCGGTTTCTGGCTTACAGCCGTCATCAGCCAGGCTATCTTGAATCCAGTGGCAAAGTGAGCAAGGGACCCACGTCTGGGCATACCCTGCCAACTTAGGGCGAACATAGCAAAACCAAAGGGGATGATGGACGGAGTGTTGAACATTGCAAGCACTCACCCCCAGTCAACTGATCTGGGTTTAATCCATAATCATTCTTTAGCTCACTCCGCCACCCCAGTTCAGACATGGCCATGTGCAAATCAGTCTGACCCTGTGCCTCATGGGAACAGTCCAGCCCGAACTGCCAAGCCATGTCTTCCCTGGACCGGAAACAAGCATCCTGGGACTGGTTTCTGGCTTACAGCCGTCATCAGCCAGGCTACCTTGAATCCAGTGGCAAAGTGAGCAAGGGACCCACGTCTGGGCATACCCTGCCAATTTAGGGCGAACATAGCAAAACCAAAGGGGATGATGGACGGAGTGTTGAACATTGCAAGCACTCACCCCCAGTCAACTGATCTGGGTTTAATCCATCATCATTCTTTAGCTCACTCCGCCACCCCAGTTTAGACATGGCCATATGCAAATCAGTCTGACCCTGTGCCTCATGGGAACAGTCCAGCCCGAACTGCCAAGCCATGTCTTCCCTGGACCGGAAACAAGTTGTTTTTGCATTTGTCACCCCGAGTTGGACGGGTATGCCCAGACGTGGGTCCCGTGCTCTCCATGCCACTGGAATCAAGCTATCCTGGCTGAAGAGGGGTGAAACCCCGAAACCGGTACTAGGATGCTTGTTTCCAGTCCAGGGAGGACCTAGCTTGGCAGTTCGGGCTGGACTGTTCCCATAAGGCACAGGGTCAAGACTGATTTGCATATGGCTGGGTTCAAACTGGAATGGCATGGTGAGCAAAAAAACGATGGATTTAGGCCCAGATCTCTGTACTGGGGTGAATGTATGACATTGTTCTGCATTCTGTCCATCAACTGTTGTTTTTGCATTTGTCACCCCGAGTTGGACGGGTATGCCCAGACGTGGGTCCTGTGCTCTCCATGCCACTGGAATCAAGCTATCCTGGCTGAAGAGGGGTGAAACCCCGAAACCGGTCCTAGGATGCTTGTTTCCAGTCCAGGGAGGACCTGGCTTGGCAGTTCCGGCTGGACTGTTCCCATGAGGCACAGGGTCAAGACTGATTTGCATATGGCTGGATTCAAACATGAATGGCATGGTGAGCAAAAAATCGATGGATTTAGGCCCAGATCTCTGTACTGGGGTGAATGTATGACATTGTTCTGCATTCTGTCCATCAACTGTTGTTTTTGCATTTGTCACCCCGAGTTGGACGGGTATGCCCAGACGTGGGTCCCGTGCTCTCCATACCACTGGAATCAAGCTATCCTGGCTGAAGAGGGGTGAAACCCCGAAACCGGTCCTAGGATGCTTGTTTCCAGCCCAGGGAGGACCTGGCTTGGCAGTTCGGGCTGGACTGTTCCCATGAGGCACAGGGTCAAGGCTGATTTGCATATGGCTGGGTTCAAACTGGAATGGCACGGTGAGCAAAAAAACGATGGATTTAGGCCCAGATCTCTGTACTGGGGTGAATGTATGACATTGTTCTGCATTCTGTCCATCAACTGTTGTTTTTGCATTTGTCACCCCGAGTTGGACGGGTATGCCCAGACGTGGGTCCCGTGCTCTCCATGCCACTGGAATCAAGCTATCCTGGCTGAAGAGGGGTCAAACCCCGAAACCGGTCCTAGGATGCTTGTTTCCAGGCCAGGGAGGACCTGGCTTGGCAGTTCGGGCTGGACTGTTCCCATGAGGCACAGGGTCAAGACTGATTTGCATATGGCTGGGTTCAAACTGGAATGGCATGGTGAGCAAAAAAACGATGGATTTAGGCCCAGATCTCTGTACTGGGGTGAATGTATGACATTGTTCTGCATTCTGTCCATCAATTGTTGTTTTTGCATTTGTCACCCCGAGTTGTACGGGTATGCCCAGACGTGGGTCCCGTGCTCTCCATGCCACTGGAATCAAGCTATCCTGGCTGAAGAGGGGTGAAACCCCGAAACCGGTCCTAGGATGCTTGTTTCCAGTCCAGGGAGGACCTGGCTTGGCAGTTCGGGCTGGACTGTTCCCATGAGGCACAGGGTCAAGACTGATTTGCATATGGCTGGGTTCAAACTGGAATGGCATGGTGAGCAAAAAACGATGGATTTAGGCCCAGATCTCTGTACTGGGGTGAATGTATGACATTATTCTGCATTCTGTCCAACTGTTGTTTTTGCATTTGTCACCCCGAGTTGGACAGGTATGCCCAGACGTGGGTCCCGTGCTCTCCATGCCACTGGAATCAAGCTATCCTGGCTGAAGAGGGGTCAAACCCTGAAACCGGTCCTAGGATGCTTGTTTCCAGGCCAGGGAGGACCTGGCTTGGCAGTTCGGGCTGGACTATTCCCATGAGGCACCGGGTCAAGACTGATTTGCATATGGCTGGGTTCAAACTGGAATGGCATGGTGAGCAAAAAAACGATGGATTTAGGCCCAGATCTCTGTACTGGGGTGAATGTATGACATTGTTCTGCATTCTGTCCATCAACTGTTGTTTTTGCATTTGTCACCCCGAGTTGGACGGGTATGCCCAGACGTGGGTCCCGTGCTCTCCATGCCACTGGAATCAAGCTATCCTGGCTGAAGAGGGGTGAAACCCCGAAACCGGTCCTAGGATGCTTGTTTCCAGTCCAGGGAGGACCTGGCTTGGCAGTTCGGGCTGGACTGTTCCCATGAAGCACAGGGTCAAGACTGATTTGCATATGGCTGGGTTCAAACTGGAATGGCATGGTGAGCAAAAAAACGATGGATTTAGGCCCAGATCTCTGTTCTGGGGTGAATGTATGACATTGTTCTGCATTCTGTCCATCAACTGTTGTTTTTGCATTTACTACCTCTTGATACAGCAGATACTTTACATTGCTTGGGACAAGACGGGATGCCTGTTTGCATGGCTACGTAGTGGGGAGGAGTGATTTAGGGCCAGATGTACGACGAGACTTAGCATGCGCAAACGGGTTTGCGACCCGTTTGCACATGCTACTTCTGATAGGGCCATGTATAAACACTATTTTGCGAGTCGCAAATAATTTGTGACTCGCAAAATAGTGTTTTGCGACTCGCTATTAGGAAGGGGCGTTCCCTTCCTAATAGCGAGTCACAAGCTATGTACCAATGTTTTGCAACCGCAATTGCGCTCGCAAAACACTCGCAAATTACCACCCTCTTCAAGAGAGTGGTAATGCAGTCGCAAATGGGAAGGGGTCCCCGGGCACCCCTTCCCCTTTGTGACTGGCTCTGAAATTTTTTTAAGGGCAGGCAGTGGTCCAAGGGACCACTACCTGCCCTTAAAAATGAAACAAAAACGTTTAATTTTTTTTTTTAAATGCACCCCGTTTTCCTTTAAGGACAATGGGCTGCATTTAAAAAAACTTCTTTATTGACAAGCAGTCCCAGACATGGAGGTCTGCTGAGCCCAGCAGGCCACCATCCCTGGGAGGGCCAGCACTTCCCAATGGGGTCGCAAATTGCAAGTGGCTCATTAATATTCATGATCCTCGCATTTTGCGACCCCATTGGGAATCGCAATCAGTGTCTCTGACACTTGTACATTCCAAATTGCGAGTCACAATTTGCGACTCGCAATTGAGCGCAAATTGCGAGTCGCAATTTGGAATGGTCTTACATCTGGCCCTTAATGAACGAAGCTTGAGATAGGATCACCCAAGCAGGGGGGATAACCCAGGAGTTTGCCCAGGTCTGCGAAGCCCTATATGAAGCAGATCCCACTGTGGAGAGGTGGAAATAGATGACTTCCTGGGTGAACTCGGCCTTCCACAATTAGACAAAGAGACAACAGTGGCACTGGAAGGCGATCTCACACTCGAGGAATTATCTGATGCACTGACCTCTATGGCCAGTGGGAAAACTCCGAGCCCCAATGGGTTCCCTACAGAGCTCTATAAGAGACTTAGTGCCTTGGGACCCCCCATTTCTTGGCAATGTTTAAAGACGCATACACCCAGGGAAGGCTTCCACCAGATTTGCAACATGCCCGATTCACAGTCAAATATAAGAAAGGCAAACTAAACTCTGATTATGGCTCATTTCACCCAATCTCCTTGTTAAATGTTAAAAACTACACTTTTGGCAGTGATCCTTGCTCCTAGGATGAAAAAAGTGATTACTACACTGATCTACCAAGATCAGACCTGGTTTATCCCTTGTCGCTCAACATGACAGAATATCCAGCGCTTACACAACTGGTTACATGCAGTAAAAGGACGCCTCTCGCCCTCTGGCAGTCATTTCCACGGACGCTGGGAAAGCGTTCAACTCAATCCACTGGCCCTACCTCTTTGCAGTGCTCATGTGCTTTGGACTGGGCCCCCATTTTCGTGGTTGGGTGTCCCTCCTCTATACTGCACCCATGGCAGAAGTGAGGGTGAATGGGACAATGTCAGCACCATTCTCACTAGAGCGGGGGACCGTGCAAGGGTGTCCTCTATCTCCTCCCCTATTTGCTTTATTTATAGAACCCTTGGCCAATTGGCTTAGGGCACTAGAGATAGAGAAGGGACCAGAACCGGTGCAGAACGAGAGAATCTCGCTGTATGTGGATAACGTCCTTATTAATGTCACAAAGCTGGAGATATCTCTAGACCTTTTGCTAGACAGGGTGGAGAAGTTTGGACGCTACTCCAGAGAGAGGGTAAACTGGAACAAATCGAAACTGTTTAAGACAGCATCATGGGATCATGAGATTCCGATACTTGTCCCCTTACGCATGACTATGGAGGGTTTCAAATAGCTAGGCATCTATGTCACACAGGAGTCAGAGCGCTTCCAAGAAGAAAATCCAGAACAGCAGTTGGTAAATTTCCAGGAGGATGTGGCCCGCTGAAAGAAGCTCCCGCAGAAGTTTCTCGACCGAGCAGCTATTCTCAAAATGATTACTCTCCCTAAATTCCGGAATGTAATGCATAACACACCATTTCCAATATCAGAAACATACTTTATGGATAGTATTACCGTCCCTCAGTCGGCCAGTGTATAACGGTGGAATCGCTTTTCCACATCTCAGGGTATACTGCTGGACCTCACAGATTTAAGTAATTAATGACTGGACATGCACACCATGGAGCAATCCAGTTGTGTGCCTTGACCTATACTTTAAGCCGGAACCCACTTGGAAGCATTATGTGCATGATGGGAAGTGTCGGGCACATCTCCTGATGATGACACAAACAGTAGTAACTGCCTAAGATAGAGTAAAAACCCATGTGGGATGGAAGGGGAAACCCACAAAGACCACACAACTGTGGACAAGAGAAACTCTATCTGACGTCAGCAAAATATGCAGCTTTACACGATGGGAAATTAGTGGAATCATCACACCGGGGAATGTGGTGACGGAGGGAGAAATCAATTCTTTTACCTGTCTGCAGATGGAATTTGACCTTTCCCACATGTTGAACTATAAATACACCCAGTTGAGGCATGCCCTACATGCTGAGACAATCAATTGGACCTCCCTGCCAGACTTGTCTCCACTGGAGACTCACTTGCTAAGCCACCCATTAGGGAACAGAGCGATACCCGCTACATATCAGGTGCTGATCAACAATTGCCCTGACGGTATTAAGGGACTCTGGGGCAGATGGAAACGAGATATGGGGGAAATGGAAGACACATTGGGAGGTGGCCAGGAAATAGCCATCAGGGCGTGGTTTCGACTTATACGGTTGATGGTCCTACACAAAGTCTATATAGCGTGTGATAGACTGCAGAAAATGGGGTGGATCCCACTGCCACCTGTCTTTGTTGTAAAAGCAACGTGGGATCATTTTATCATATTATATGGGAGTGTGCAGGGAAACGGAAATGTTGGACCTGCATATAGGATGAGCTGGGTGACATAATGGTTGGAGAAGATCCACCCACCCCTAGATTGTACTCCTATGGAAATCCGAGTAATATAGACTTGGCCCACAAGAAGTTACTATTTTGTTCCATGGGCCTGATAGTAGCAAAAAGAGCTACAGCACAGCTGTGGGGGATGAGGGAGATGTTCACTAAAGAACAATGGATTGCTGGAATGGACGTTTGCATGGGAGCTGAAAGAGTGGTGTACAAGCCAGAGGGTCTCCCTGGAAATGTGAGAAAATATGGGGCCGCTGGAGGGAATTATATGGTCATGGGATGGGGGATTCACAACCGTTGCAGGAATGAACTGTGGACGCCACTTTCCACCCGCGACGCACAGTATGTGGAATGGTACAAGGGGAATACTTCTTGCGCTCTTTTAGGCCCCCTCTCCACCTTATTGACTCCTGGGGCAGTAAGATTGAATAATACAATCCTTTATGTATGATGTAACCTGGCCTGCTACGGACTTGTTTGATATTGGTACTGACATGCTATGCATATGCCCTAACTGTTTGTTTCTGCATAAAACAAAAATAAAAAGATACTTTGTATACAGGTGCCATACAAGAAAAATAAACAAATAGTTATTCTCTAATGAGTCTATGCACCATTATTCCATATAAATGAGACCCCGAGTAGCACACCACATGTAGCTGGACAGTAGAAGAGGAATGATGAGCCTGGGGTTGTTGTATAACTTCCTTCCTTTGTGGGAGGAGCCTGGATTTTTATGGTATATGGAATGGAAATGCTGGTATTAAGGATAGACACACATAACATCTTCAGAACTAGGAGGAGGATGAGGCATAATGTTGTAGTAAAAACTCATTCACGCAAAGAGTCTGGTGCACAAAGGTTAACTTACACATTTGTGTAAGTTTATTCTTTTTTAGTATTCACAAAACTGCAATTTAATAGTAACTTTTTGACTGCGGAGACTCTGCATTTGGGGTGGAGTACTCCACACATAAAAAGATAGGACAAGCATACTCACAGCAATCCTCTCAAGTGCATCATGGTTTATGCAGTTCTATTTACAAGTAAACTTGTTTACAATTAAACATTAGCACAGCCAATTCATTGTAGTGTTAGTACTCATAAGTAAAGTTTTTTTTATATCAAATATCAATGAAGACCGTGCTGGACATCTCTGGATTTGTGTTTCATGGTAGCTACAATTCATCAACAGAGAACAGAATACTTCCCTCTGGATTTGTAAACCATAGGTGATTTATCCCTTATAAACTATGTTGAATGTCAAATGCTGTCAACCTTCCACCATAAATGGCAGCCATACCACAAATGCATCTAGTATTCGCAAAGCAAATAAGTCCATGAATATCAAGGAGTTTGCTATATATAGTTAGCGATCACAGTTTGTTAGTAATACTACTTGAACAAGTGATAATTTTCAGCAAACCTAGACTGGCAGGTATGACCGATAGTCTGGTGAATCATCAGAGACCCTGACCTCTACCGTCCTCACCAGAAGAATTTACTTAGAGATCCCCACATGTCTTGTGGGGACTCTATGCTTTCAGGGCATCCGCTGATGAGGCGCATGCACTGAAACCAGAAGATGATTTGGAGCATGCACCATGTGCTTTTGGAATTGCTTAGTATTCTTTCTTGTTTTTCTGAAATAAATTTCCAAATCAAGAGTTTGTTTCAGACAAAAATAAACAATGGACCTGATGTGCAGGGAGTGCAACAGGGCTATCAATTGTTTTCCCTGCATGGAATTGCTGTGCTGTCCTATGTGAATTAAGGCGCGGCTGCAACCACTGCTTCAGGACAGTCCTGTGTCGGGAGAAGAGCTGGATCAACTGTCTTCCAGGAGAGCATGCTTAGACTCCACTGGTAGAAATCCAGTGGCTCGCCCACCTCCAAATGGGGCTGGGGACAAGCAAGGTTGTGACTCCTGTCTCTACTACATGCATTGTAAAAATGGTTTGAGCGTAACCCTCAATCCAACTTTTAGCCTGTGAATTTTCCTGAGAATTGCCAGAGCATAGGAGAAGTTGGTAGAACTGGCTTCTACTCTGGCTGTTTGTGTGTTTTTCAGGTTTCATATCAGAATATCATATTCAGTGGTGTAGGTAGTCTCTGGCAACCACTGAACATGACAACCCTGATTCCTCAGGGATCGTGGAAAACAGTACAGTACGTTTCACTCAGACACTCGTGCTTGCTTTCTCTCAGAGAACACACAGGATGGCAATTAGGACTTTTCATTAAGAATGTTTTGGTCCAGCGACAGCCTGGTGTAAAACATATGTGCTGCAACAATCAGGAGACAGAAGCATACAAAAGAGATTGGTAGTACCAATATAGTGAATAGTAGATACATTTCTACCATGGTCCTAATAAGATGAACAGAAACAGTTCAGATAAAAACAGTAACACTTGCATACTCCTAAAATGCGCGCCGTAAGTAATTTGCTAAAATGTACCTAGCCTAACCTGGATGTGTAGGTGTATGTATGGGCAGCCAATAAACCCCTAGGGATGAACCAGCCCCGTCACCTGATGGTTCAGAACGAAGGACCCCATCTCTTCGTCAAGGATGACAACCCGCAAGGGACGTCAGACCGCTGCTTGTCGGAGATTCGGCATGCAGGACCCCAGTCTCAGCTTGGAAGGAATTCTCCTCTAATCTGTAGGGGGGAGTGAGGGTCTTTTATACTAAAGTGGTCACTCCAGGGTTTTTTCGAGAATCAATATGTTTTGCAAAACAACCATGGATGTTTTGAAAACAATCATAAATGTTTTGAAAACAATCACTGATGCTTTTCTAAAAAAGTGTGATCATGCACAGCTGGCTGTTGGCCAAGGATGAAAAAAAGTGGTGACCCTTATACAGAATAAATCTGCTGTCCCTGGGGACATATTTATGTATGTCAGGTACAGGGATTTAGATAGAAGATTGAGAGCCTGGTGTCGAAGACACCCAAGCAAGCTATTAGGTAAAAGGTCACCTGTTTAGAATCGTTATAGTCGTGTGGATGGGATGATGTATGTATAATGGAGTATACATCGATGAGACTATCCTAAAAGACATGACAGAAATATTTTCTCATTTGCATATCATATCCTAAATATTGTTTACAAAAATAACATCCCCATTGGGTGTAGATTTTCTATTATTACCTCTAATGGAGAGAGATTTTTGTAAAAGATATTTAGGACAAGATATTTGTCAGAAAATATTCTGACAAAAATAAGGAACCCAGCACTATACCTTTGGCATTTCAGGGATCAGTTTTTTTGGTCTGTGTGTTGTGTGATGTTGCAATAGTAGTTTACTGCCTCAATTATACCTGCGCTACCTTGACTCATCCACAGGGCCTCATTTACAAGGAATTAATGCAGCGCGGTGCCGCAAGCCATTTAGCTGCGCCGCGTTGATTCCGAAACACAGGCATGCGTCATATCTACAACGATATGACGGATCCCTCTGCTCTCCCCTGCGCTAGCGCACAATTAGCTGCCATGTGCTGACGCAGGCACCCTTGCACCATAGTACAAGGGTGCCTGAGTTGAGGGGAATGATTGTTTATGTGCAGGAAGGTGTCCCTTTCTGCACATAAACAATCTGAAATGGCGTTTAGAAATTTCTATGTGTGCTGCATAGTGCAGCACACATAGAAGTTGCAAAACTTCATTTTAATAATGATTGTTTATGTGCAGGAAGGGACACAAGAGGTGATTTCCTCGTTCTATGCAGAATGCAGCACGCATAGAAAGAGGAAATAATCGAGGAGAAATGAAAACATTTCTCCTCGTTGTGGCTCCCTACGCCTCCCCTGGGGAGGCGTAGCATTCTGACGCATTTCCAGGTTTATGATATCTCGTAAATCTGGTAATGTGGCAGAAGCCATGGGTGTTGCGTGGGAACACCCACAGCAACACCCACGGCACGCCCCTTTCACGCAAAGTGTTGCGTGTAAAAGGGCCATATTTACAAGGATACGAAAAGCCACGCAGGGTGACTTTATGTATCCTTGTAAATATGGGGCAGCAGGTTGCGCGGCCGGTGCGGCACAAAAAGTGACGCTCCGGTGGCTCAAGTGGCTTGTAAATAAGACCCCTAGTTCCGATATTTACGCACACAAACACACACACGCACAGACACACACAACCGGTCCAAGGATAATTGCATAAGTTGCAGAGCCTCCCTATCCTGAGGGCTGTGGACCAGGCTTTAAGGAACTGCTGTTCCAATACAGTGGCCTGCATGTAGTGTGTTAGTGAAGCAATAATAACATATACCAGAATGGCTCAGGCCAGACCTCACTGGAGGCTGAGACTTACGTATGGGCTGGGCTGCCTTATCTTTTCTCTTTGAATTCGATATTCTGCTGTGGAAATTCCAGTTCTTCTGATGCAATTAGTGTCTACAAGACCCAGTTACAGTACATACATTTTTCGTACATTGGTCCAAAAGGACCCGATTGAGCAAATACAGAATTACTAAATATAGGTAAAATGTAGTTACATATACAACATAGTCATAATATCTTCATCAGCATTAAGCTTTTGGAGGAAACAGTTGGTAGGTGCAGATTACGCTACATTTGACAAGAATAAATGGACACCAAGCGACTTCTGAAACTGAGCAGCGATAATACTGCCCCATCTGCACGCACAACCGAATTGCATCACTGCATTTCCGCTTGGACACCTGCAAAATCTAAAAGGCACAAATGAGCTGTTAGCAGTCCAGCCAACTCGACGGTCACAGAAAGGGCTGCATCAACTAAAAATGTTTAGAGGCAGGATTGCAAATGCAATCCGTTTGGGGAAATAAACTTTATTGCGAACAGTTTGTAGACCATTAAAATGCTGTTTAAAAACTGTCGGCATTTTGTTTCGAGCACTTGCGGTTTAATGGAAGAATAAATTACTTCAAATTGTATCTGCTTTGTGAAGAAAGGGTGGGAGGATAAATTAATAGAACAAATATGTGTGCTCCCTTTCTTTATTTGCACCAATAAAAAGAGCCCAATAACCCCAGGGATGCGGGGACACTTAATGAATATCTGGATATAATGCTTCCAAAGAAAAAACTCTTGAACATATAATTATTAATACATACAAAAGATAGCTAAAAGTAAAGAAGCATGCTTGGGTGAAAATTCGAAAAAGATTAGATTCTTAATAATATATACAAGAGCATAATCATAAAAAATACTATTATAAAAAAATCTGTGCAAGTCAAAAAGGCATAAAAAAGCCAATGAATACACATGTCCCCATACACAAAGATATTTGAGAAGAAGATGAACAACAGGGAAGGTGTGTTAAAGAATGATCTACTATCTCAACAATCCAACCCTACTCCAGCCTATCAAAAAATGGTACAACAACGCGTAGTATCAAGTACTTCAATGACAGCAATGTCCAACATCGACATTTGTGCCTCTTTATGTCATTTGTATATAAGACCCTCCTCAGGACAAAGAAGGCTTCCTTGACAACATTTGAGCTCCATCACTAAAAGGAAAATAATTACAATACAACCAGATAAACACTCGATTGAAAGAGTCAAAAGTACCCAAGGACCAAATCATCAAAGAAAAGTGAATTAGTGAAAGACTACCAATATGAGTAATCAAAAAAGATACAAAGCCACTGAGAGTATGAGGACATAGAACCCTAGCCAATGCAAAAAACAGATTCCAACACCAATCAGTGCTCATGTTTAACCAAGCATTTTCCAAACTTATAAACACCATCAATGAACGCATGCATTAGCCAGCGCAGCCAGTATTTGGAGGCGGAGCCTAACATGCCCAACAGCTCAGGCGCCCAACCAGGTGGTGTTTGAGGCTCTGGAACACAGGAGAGCCCAGGACAGCAACCCTTCCTCCTTCCCACAGCCATCAGGGTCCGATGAAAGAACGGGAAGAAAGGGCAAGGAGGGATGGGGCGGCTTTGCACTGGGTGAGTGATCTTCATTCATCCACCAATGCAATTAATTCCTAAGTACATTCCAGTTTTCTATGGTAATCCATAAAGCCTAGGGCAGGGCAGGGCTGCCAGCTCAGTGCTTCAGCACCCATTCATTCAGCATGAGGGCCGCTACAACAGCAGCGCAGCATGCATTTGAGATGAAGCGATTAGGAGGGAGGGGAAATAGGATTTGGGTATTCAAGACATGTGTCAGCCTGAACCTGTGTTAAATAGCTGATCTATCTTTCAAGAAGGGGTACAAGACTGCAAGCGGACGGTATGGCTGTTGGGCCAATCCTACATCTCAAAGCCACAGCTGTGGGCCAAACACAATGCAGAAATACAAGAGGATGTGGCTAAACAACACCAAAATAATATGGTGCGTCAAAGTAGGGATGAACTTTGACCAACTACTAGTGATGTTGACGAGGGAGCTGGAAAGTAGGGCCCGACCAAATGTACTTGTGGTCCATCTGGGGGGGGAGGGGGAGGGAACGATCTGGGAAGGAGGCAGCACTTGACACAATGAGAAGGGATATAACCGTAGTAGCCAGACTACTGGGCCCCGCAGATATTCTGTGGTCAGAAGTCATACCCAGGTTCGAACGGAGGGGTAAGATGAATCACCGTGCGGTAGAGAGTCTAGGCAGAAGCTTAACATAGCAATGGGCAAGTTCTGCAGGAGCGTGGACTGGGATTTTATGAGCCACGGGCTCTTTAACCTGTGGGTCCCTTGTTACTATGAGGGGGACATAGTTCACTTGTTGGGTGTGGGCATGGATATGATCTCTCTGAATATTTTGGGTGCATTAGAACAACTGGGATGCTCAGCGGTAGGTCTGAACGTAGCAGCAGAGGGGGGAAGCTTCCAAAGGTTGTGAAACTATTGGCAGCATGATGGAGGCAGCAACTTTAAGCAATATCAGTCATGCCTACTTTTGAGAGGCAGGACACATAAATGATGTTAAAAGGAGATTTATTAGATAAACAGGAACAGACCCCTGGACACAAACCGCTCTCCGGAATGACTCCTCTCCAACTGCCCCCCATACATTCCATTGTAACCAACTACAGCCAGGTTGCTAAGGAGCAGCAAGTGTTCCACAGTATAATAAGAAAACAACATGAATCAAGGTAATAAAAGGAAGAATATAACACATCCCCCTTCTTAAGAGAAATACAAATTATTATATATATTTTTTTTTACAAAACAATTTAACTTCAAGAACATATGTAATCCTCATATTTTTTAGATGTTACACGAATTCGTCCAGAGCTAGTCGTGGCTTTAGGGGTAAATACATCACTTGGACCATGAACAACTTTTCCAGCATCAGAACCTTGTTGGGCATTAGAAGACACAGCAACCTCGGTGTCTGAACATGGTGACACTTTCCTGGTGTTCCACCACTTACCATCCGATAGCTTCACACTGTTCCCTTTTACCAGAACAATTTCCTTGGGAGAAGACCATTTTGAACAACCTTTTTTGGCTTTATCCCCCACAAACACTCTAACAAACCTTCCCTGCGTAAAAGAACGTTTGGATTTCACAATTTTCTTATTATGTCTATGACAATACGCTTTTTGGTAATTGTCCACCCTGTATCGTACTCTACTTAAATTCACATCACGTTTGCCAGCCCTGTTCATCCAAGCTGGTACAGCTATTGAACATGGCACTCTTCCCTTGAGTAAGGAAAAAGGTGTCTCTTTTGTCACCGAATGAGGAGTGGTGCGATATGACCATAACATATCCTTGACTTGTTGCCTCCAAGACTCTCCACTCATACATGCTAGTTGGACACACTCCACCAAAACTCTGTTGAAGCGTTCTACGAGGCCATTTCCCCTTGGGTGGTAAACAGGTGTTCTAGTGTGTCTGATACCCCACTTGACAAGAAAATTCTCAAATTCTTCTGAAATAAATTGAGGTCCGTTATCTGTGACAATCTCAGCAGGACAACCCTCCTTTCTGAAAATATCCTCACAAAATGAAATAACACTCGAGGACTTGACTTCCTTAACAAAAGCTACCTCCGGCCACTTGGAGAAGTAATCAACCATAACAATAGCGAATCTCTCACAAACGTTCAAAACATCGAATGGTCCACAAATATCAATGGCCAGTCTATCCCAAGGTCCCTTGGGCAAAGGTGACGAAACAATGGTGGTTTCTTGGGAAGAATGAGTTTTGTCACTACATGCACATGCTATGCAATCACGAACATACCGCTCAATTTGTATGTCCATACCAGGCCACCAGAAATCCTCTCTAATCTTCCTTTTCATGGCAGACATTCCACCATGACCTTCGTGCATGATATTCAACAGTCTTTCTCTCAGCAACTCAGGTACAACCAACCTACACCCTCTTCTAAGTATATCATCAATGATATTCAACTCAGACCAAATTAATTTAAATGATTCCAAACCTTTGTGCAATCTCCATCCTTGCTCATCGTTTAAAACGCTTTTGATTTTGCTCAAAACGCCATCCTCTACAACAGCTTTTCTCCAATCCTCGTCACTGATGGCATTACATACATCTTTAATTTCTGCAACCATCCACTCATCATCCTCATCATCTTCTATTCTATCCAAAGGTAATCTCGATACACAATCAGCATTCACATTCCTTGCTCCAGGAATATACTTTATCTCAAAGATATACTCTTGCAGACGATATAACCACTTGGCGATCCTAGGAGTGGCTTTACCCGCACCTTTTGTGGAGAACAGATTTATTAAGGGTTTGTGGTCAGTGTGTAATTGGAATTTAGTCCCCCATACAAATGTTCGAAAATATTGCACACCCCACCAGCATGCCAGGGCTTCCTTTTCGATGGTGGAATATGTGAGTTCTGCACCCCTTAATGTGCGAGAAGCGAAGGCTACTACTCTTTCATTTCCATGGTGCACCTGAATGAGCACAGCACCAAGACCATAATTACTAGCATCCGTGGAGATAATGGTCTGATGTTCAGGATCATAAGATTTTAAAGTAACAGCGGTGGCAATGTCTTTTTTTATAGCTTCAAAATTTAGTTGACACAAATCAGACCATAGAAATTTGGCACCTTTTTCATCAATTTCCTCAACTCATGGACTTTATCTGAGAAATGGTGCACAAATTTTGAGTAATATTCTGCAAGGCCAAGAAATGACCTAAGTTGATCTTTATCACACGGGGCAGGTGCTTTTTCAATGGCTTCAACCAAGCTCCGTTTGGGTTTTACACCATCACATGTTAGAGTGTGCCCTAAATACTCCACTTCACTCACGCCAAACTTACATTTTTCTAAGGCTATAGTGAGTCCAGCATCAGAAAGTTTCTTTAGTACCTCTTCCAATATTTCATCGTGTTTGATTTTATCACATCCCCACACTAAAATGTCATCTTGGAAGACTAAAACGTTTTTCAAACCAGTTAAAACAGATTGCATCACTCTTTGGAATACGGCTGAAGCTGACGCCAAACCAAAAGGCATACGAACAAATTGGAAAGCACCCTCTGGAGTGATGAAGGACGTAATGTGTCTCGAATCCTCATGCAACAATACCTGGTGATAGGCATTAGACAAATCCAAGGTGGTGAAATGTGTCCCCCTTTAACAGTTGCTAACATTTCGTTAATGTGGGGAAGAGGATGTCGGTCTATCCAAATGTTGTCATTGACGTCTCTCAAATCAATACACATCCTAATATTTCCATTAGGTTTTCTGGCCAAAACTATAGGACTTAACCATTGAGAAGCCTCAATGGGCTCAATTACACCCTCATTGCAAAGCCTGTGTAATTCATCTTTGAGTTTGTCTCTTAATGTAAAAGGAATATTCCTTACTTTATGAACCTTGGGAACAGCGTCAACCTTTAAGATGATTCGATGTTTAAACTTTTTAAACATCCTAACTTCTTACTGAACAAGTCAGGGTATTTGGTAACCCAATGGAGATTATTTCCAGGTGATGTTAATAATACTTGTTGAGGATGATTCGGGTTTAGTATGATATTAAGGGCTCTTTGTTCTTTCCAACCTAAAAGAGATCTACCCTTGTGCACAATGTATATTTTAGCTGTGGTTTTTCTGCTCAAAAAACACATTTCCGTTTCTACATATCCCATAACAGGTAGTTTTTCACCACAATAACCTTCAGGAATGACATCAGAGGGTTGTAACTCATCTATTCTGCCTCCTAAACTTTCCCAAACAGATTTATCAATGATAGTAAATGGGGAACAAGAATCCGCCCATACTTGTACGTCCTTGCCGTTGATTTTAATAACGCACTTGGGAGGGCGATAGCTATCATGTTTCCCCCTTCACATTTGAGAACCTGATTGGACTCTATGACCATGACTTCTACATCCTCATCATCACTGTTGCTGTCATATACACTGTCATCATTTTGGGCAGGATTGGCTTGATTAACTAGGTTAACAGAATTGGGGATTGTAGAAGGCACAGAACTTTTGCACCATCTCGCAAAATGCCCGAATCTTTTACACTTGTGGCATCTGATTTTGGCAGCTGGACAAAAATTTGCATCTGCTGTGTGTTTTGGGCTACCACAACTGAAACAGTAATTAGATTTAAATCTTGCCCCTTCTTGTTTCTTCTCTGGAAATGTTTTTTCCTCAACTTTTTAATGTTATGCACACCTTCATCCTCTTGCATAAACTTTTTGGATGCTGAGTTAAGCTCTTTAACATACCTGGAGGTGTTCTCCATCCTTTTAGCTACTAATAGAGTTTTGTCTAAGGAAGGATCCTTTAAACCTAGTAACTTTTCCTGAATTTTGAGATTCGATATTCTATTGATTAATTGATCTCTAAATAGATCATCCCTCATGTTATTAAACTTACAAGTAACAGCCAACATTCTCAAATTTGCTACATATTGCTCAATGGTTTGCCCTGGTGACTGCACACACGAAAAAATTTTGTGTCTTTCCACCACAACACTAACTTTTTTTCCAAAATTATCTTCCAAAGCTTTCAAAGCAAGTTCGTATACATCGATGTTGCTATCCCCCGCAGCCTCACCTTCTGCATTTACCTCGGTGTAGGAAACTTCCATCATGGGTAATGTTTTTAGAACATTTCTGCCTTCTAGTCCCAAAAATTGTTTAAGAATTGCTAGCTTCCTTTTTGAAACATAATCATCACCCCCCTATAGCTTCCAAGTATGTCTCAAATGATTCTTTCCAATGTTCCCACAACATGCATGGTTGACCTGGACTTTGCAGGAAAAATGGTGGTGCCGGAATGATTTGAGAAGACATTTTGTAAAAGGTAAGGAAACGAAAGAAAAACAGGAAAGGTGATACAATTTCTAAAATAAAATGTCTCTGTGAAGGAAAGTATGTTAAAATTGTATACACAAAAATTTAAACTATACCCAAATGTGGCTAGAAGGTGTGAGGTATTCACAAGTGTGTGTGTCACTGATGCAGTAGAAATGACACACTTGTGGAAATGAGCAGTACTTTGAGAAGATGTGACACACTTGTAAAGGTGAGCGTATCACCGGAGAACGAAAAACACAGCGTGGAACGAAACGCTGTTGAAAGGCACGAAGTAATGCTTCCAGAGCAACATCCAGAGCAACATCCAAGATGGCGGCACGTTTTTCTTTACTCACGCAACGTGCGTGACGTGTGCATCGGGACGCTCCCAAACGACGTTCAGATAAAGAATGCCGAGACAAAACAAGGATCTCCCAGCGCGTGGGTGTCGCGCTCTTCAAACACAGGACGCGATCGATGCACGGGCCCAACCAGGCACGGGTTGCAACTGCCAAAGTAAGTTTAAACTCACAAATAAGGCTCCGCAGTTAAACTCAATTTCTGGTTCAATTACGACTCCACAGCAGCGCAAACACTCATGAGTGGGAGCATACGGGGAGTCAATTAGGACGAACAAAATCGCTAGCCAAAATGTAGGGCAAAAAAAAAATAGCGATTCATCCACACACGAGTACAACAGCTCCAGAGGTACCGTGGTCGTCACAGCGGCAGGGCGTGCACTAGGAACTAGTGACAGTATGAGTCTATAGGGAGACACTCCAGGGGTCACTTGACTTACTGTGAAAGAATGCTTCGTTCCTCAAGCGATGCACGGAAGGGCAGTGCAAAACGTTGGTGTCCTCCTCTATGAAGGTAATCCCACTCTCGTCGCCAGTTTTGAGAGGCAGGACACATAAATGATGTTAAAAGGAGATTTATTAGATAAACAGGAACAGACCCCTGGACACAAACCGCTCTCCGGAATGACTCCTCTCCAACTGCCCCCCATACATTCCATTGTAACCAACTACAGCCAGGTTGCTAAGGAGCAGCAAGTGTTCCACAGTATAATAAGAAAACAACATGAATCAAGGTAATAAAAGGAAGAATATAACACCTACAGGAAGCTGGAAGGCCCAAGAAGGGCAGGATTGCCATGCCAGTATCCCTTGGGATACCTAATAGCAGGGGCACCGGGGCAGGGGAAATAGAGGAGCCAACAGAGTAGCCGCAAAGCAGACATGGCACTTGCAGCCCGGACATGGCCTGAATGTCTACGAGGTCAAACATAAGTAGCAAGGGAAGCCTAGAAGCTGCTGCACGCAAGTCAAGGGAACGTCACACAGTTTACAGCCAAATGTCGATGGAACTGAAGCCTGCGAGTAGAGGCAATGACCTGCAGTTGGTATCAGTGATTTATGGTTTTATGGTGACTGATTCATGGTTCTTATCAGTGATTTATGGTTTTATGACAAAGTGATAATAAACTGCGGCCTGTTATCCCCAACCAACTTATCTGTGCTTTCATGGGAAGGGAGCAGTTGGTTTAGCAGAGATTGGGGCTGTGTGGCACGTTTGGGCGGATTAGGACGAATCACTATCTGTTATTCACAATTCCTCCTGTAATTACAGTTGTATAGTAATGAGACCCATTATATATGTAAAACCAACTAAAAGCCAAACGATCTGAAGGTGTGTACTCACAAACCTACAACAAATCAGGCCCTCATAAATTACTGAATGGCAGTAATGCAGCCTGCAAGTTAGGATGCCATAGTTACAAAGTGCACAGTGCAGGTAGCAATGTCTAGTTTGAGAATTTACGCACCCAGCATTAGCATAAGCGTGTCTACATTCACTAAATACTAAAGGAAACCTCTTGCAGGTGAAACGTCAGTGCAGCAGAGCGCAAAAAAAGCTACTGAAACTAGACTTAGACAGGTCTCAGAGCATCAAGAAGTAAATCAGATGGTGGCTACGTAATCAGTGTAAGTGCTTGTGCACTGCGAAAAGAGCGGGCGTCATTTTGAAACATCAGACTTCATATGCAAAGTCAAATTATCAGTAAAACTGGCCAACGAGGACAAAAGATGAAAGATTATAGAAGGAGACTGGAATTCAGTTTAGACAGAATCAGCTGAAACACACATCTATGCAATAGAATGGAACACCTTCTCCCTACACAATTTGCATAATTCTCCCTACATCACAAGAGGGAGCAAGTATTAAAAAGCCAATAGGCCTCGCCTATGTGAAAGCTCTTGGCTTTGCCAATGTCTTTTAGCCATGTTGGATAACAGCATGGCTGTGCAGCACGGCTAAAAGTACATTTAGAAAAAAAGCTCTATGATGTGGCCAGCACTGGCCATGTCATATTGTTTTTTTTCTTATGGGGGAGTGGGAATGGGAAGCACGGACAATGGTAAGGAGGGTGGGGTGGTCTACATGGATAATGGGAAGGAGGGTGGAAATGGTAAAAAAAGAGCTATGACGTGGCCAGTACTGGCTGAGTCATAACGGTTTTATTGTCTTATGGTGGATTGGGGGGCAACACAGACAGACAGGGAAGGAGTACCATGGAAACCGGGAGGGTGAGGGTGGGAGGAAAAAAACAACATGGACAAGGGTGGGCGAAGGATAGTAAGAAGCAACACAATAAGGGTGTGGATGGGAGGGTAATAAGCAACATGGACAAAAGTGGGAGATGGGGAAGAAGTAACACAGTCAATGGTAAGGGATGGAAGGAAAAGGAAAAATGGATGTGGGAGTGAAAAAAGCAACACAGATGAGAGTCATAAAGAAAAAAAAATACTACCTGAATCACAGCAAGCAGTGGATGGACAGCGGAAAATGTGGGTGGTAAATCAATGATTTGTGTGTGCCAAGAACACTACCTATTGAAGTGTAAGTGTCAGCCCCTCCAATTTCTCCCTGCCCAGGAAGACCCATCAGAATGCAAATGAATGCAGATGAGTACTCAGAATGAAGATAAGCCTCACCACCCTGTGTTTGCAGCTGTCTAGAGGCAATGCACAAAGTATAGCTGTCACCCAACCCAGACGTGTATTGGAGACAGGCTGCAAAGCACACAGAGTTATGAGCATAGAGAAATGTCCACTTTCTAAAAGTGAAATTTCTAAAACAGTAATGTTAAATCCAACTTCACCAGTAAAGAGGATTTGTCATTACCATTCCAAACGTATAAAACATGAAAACGCTACTCTTCTCTCATCAGGAATGGCAGCTTAAAGTTTATTAAGGAATTTCCAATCTTAGCCTAGGAAAGGATTAGGCTTCACAGTAGTGAAAAATGAAATAGACTGTTTGTCACTACCAGGACATGCAAAACATAACCATTTAAAACTTTTGCTTGGCTATGCTAATGCTAAACAAAACAAGCAAGAAAACCCCAACTTCATTGAAATGAAACTCTGCATGCCTTAGTTAATCAGGTGAAATCTCAGGAGGAGCAGAAAAGTACACAGATAAAGGAGGTTCAAGCAAACAACAACATTCAAATACTATACCAGTCAGGTAGACATTAAAATATTCCCAATCAACAACCTTCAATACCTTCTTACACATCATCACAACCCAAATAAAAATCAACTTACGCATGACCATAGACACAAAAGCTGCTATGTACAATAAGTAACTATGCCATTGGACCACTACAAAGAGGCAATGAAGGCATAATTGGAATTTCACAATCATCGGTCCTTAAGGATGTCTGGCAAATAACTAATGACCTGCAGCCCCATAATGCACCTCCCTTGAACACCACAGAGAAACAGGGAAGCGCAGGGGGTCTCCAATTACAATAGCAGCTTAACCATCTCCATATCCACCATTGAGTAACACCTAGAAGACATACAGGTACTACTTTAAAAAAAAAAAACTTTATTTATCTTTTACAACAGTACAGCATGTACCACATATTCAACGGTCCAGTAATTTTCATATGAAATACTATACATGTATCGATAGGTAGTAACTACGGGCCCGATTCACAAAAGTAATCTGAGACAAAATCCTAACTTTACGACTTTCGGTATTCACAAAAGGCATTTAGGAGTAGTAAAGTTAGGATTTTGTCTTAAGTTTGTCTTAAGTTTTGGTCTTAAGACAAAATCCTAACTTAAGTTAAACTTAAGTTAAACTTAAGTTATGATTTTGTCTTAAGTTTGTCTTAAGTTTTGGTCTTAAGACAAAATCCTAACTTAAGTTTAACTTAAGTTTAACTTAAGTTAGGATTTTGTCTTAAGTTTGTCTTAAGTTTTGGTCTAAAACTTAAGACAGTTTTGAGTTAAACTTAAGTTAAACTTAAGTTAGGATTTTGTCTTAAGACCAAAGCTTAAGACAAACTTAAGACAAAATCCTAACTTAAGTTTATTTTAAGTTTAACTTAAGTTAGGATTTTGTCTTAAGACCAAAACTTAAGACAAACTTAAGACAACATCCTAACTTTACTACTCCTAAATGCCTTTTGTGAATACCGAAAGTCGTAAAGTTAGGATTTTATCTCAGATTACTTTTGTGAATCGGGCCCTGCATATTTCTTCATTCATTAATCTGTAACGGTAGTCAGTCCTTGCACCTTTTTAACCGAGCGCAGGTTAAATCAGTTTTTTGTTTCACTGCATCTTTTCTACTATATTCCAGCATTACAATGTCAGTGTTAGCAATACCACATAAATCCCTTATATAGTGCATCCTACACATTGCATTGCATCCATCCTGTATACAATCACCTATGCCCGTAGCTTCAAAAGCAGATTCCTCCTCTTTATCGGAGTCTTTTTGTATTAGATACTGTTGGTAGAGCCCCCATATATTCTTGGGTCTACATCTTACTGGCATCTGTGCGTTATAATTCTCAGAGTGTGTAGAACAATATGCTAAATCTGTATGCCAGTCTTGTAGAGTAGGTATTGGGCCCTGCATCAGACATACAGGTACTACTTATTAAGCCACAAAGGGTATACTATCCTCAACAATGCAAAGTCCAAGACACTACTACTCTGTATAAACTTACCGCTACATAATATTTTAATATTTTCACTTCTGTTGACTCCCACTTCCACTTACTAGTGACAGTAGATACGCCTACATTTATGGCTGATAAAATCTTACCACAACCAGTCACACAGGGAACAGACAAGGGCGTGGCTTCAGAGGGGTGTTTGGGGTGTGACACCCCCCCAAATAAATGCATTCTTGGCTGGGTAGTTGAGTCTGGGGGACTCTGAGTTGGGTCTTCAATTTCTATAACAGTTTTTCTCATCATGAGGCAAGAATGAAAGGCAAAACAGCAACCTTTTAATGTAAAGAGGAGAAAGAAAGAGAGATAGTGATGCCCATCTGGTGGCTGAATTACAAAATGTGAACCCATATAAACTGAAATCATACCTGCTTTCCTGTTTGTCCAAATTGTCTTATACTATGCAAATATTTTATTTCACAGAGCCTACTTTTTCTTTATTATAAAATATGAGTGCTCTTTTAAATAGCTGAGTTCATGTTGTGCGCTGAAGAAGCATCTCTTATATTTGATTTAATAGACTGTATTGTTGCTCTATGAAAAATTGGGTTGTTGGTTGAGTAGGGTGTTAGCCCGACAGCCACAATCCTTGTCAGGGTAAGCCACAAAAGTCACTAAATTAACCTGTGCTTAACACTCTGCTAGCTTGGCACAAAAGCAGTCAGGCTTAACTTAGAGGCAATGTGTAAAGTATTTATGCAGCACACGAACATTAATAGAGTGAAAACACAAAACAAGAAAGAAACAGTTTAGAAAAATAGAGTAAATTTGAATAAATGATTTTACTCATAAATGACAAAAATCCAGTTAGTAGAATGGGAATTATGAATTTTTAAAGTTTAGGGTAAAAACTCGTACGTAAAAGATCAAAGCGCCAACCGTGGACATCTAATTGGGAGAGGCGGGTTCAAAGTCGAAAAACATGGCCGACTGGGGTGAATTGGGCCAGGTCAGTGCTTACAAGTGGACTTAGAAGAAATGTCAACAAAAGAATTCAGAGAAGGTAAGTTCAGCAGGGCAAGACTGCAGGCGGTGTCTGAGGGGAAGCTTCGTCATCGGGGAACCATTGGGTGAAGGTTTCCACATTCGAACTTAGTTTCTATTTTGGAAGTCAAAAATCTCCAGCGGGAGGCTGTAGCTGAAGAGGGATGCACAAGGCTAGAAACCCCTTCTGTGAAGGACTGCTGAACAGGATTTGCTGCTGCAGAGAATAGCGTAGAAGGAGCTGCCGCAAAGCCAGGCCGACCGTCGATGCACCTTGCAGATAAACAAGAAGGTTGATCCCGGTCTAGTCTCGGCTCTCAGAGTAGTTTCTAGCCAAGTTTTGAATTGTGGCTATGGGGGCACCACCTCCAAGGGTCCAGGACAAGCAGGGGATCACTTGGAGAGTCAGAACTCACTCAAGCTGGGTCCTTGTGTGGGTTCAAGTTGGTTGGAGCCTTTGATGTCCCTGAGGCTCTGATCAGGAGGCCAGCCAACTAGCCCTTGGAGTTGCTTTGGTAGTCCTGGGCTCAAGTAGTGGAACAGGACTCAAGCAGCAGGGCAGGCCTCTCACGGTTCAAGACAGGCTTAAGGCAGCCGAACTCCCCTTTCAGGTGCATCAAAACAGTCTTCTGAAGTACCCAGCAGGTAGTCCTCTGAGAGTCCTCCTGCAGGTCCAGAAAGCAAAATGAAGAGTGGGTCTGAGGGCCCTATTTTTATACTTGGTTCCTTCTTTGAAGTAGGAGAGGTTTCTAGAGAATTCCCTTTGAAGTGCTTAGAGTTTGCTTTCTCCCATGCCCAAGGCTTTTAGGCCTTGCTACAGGCACAATGCACAATGTCAAGTCCTTTGTATAAAGACATGGCACAGCCTACTGATTTGCAAGTGGGGCTGTGCCCAGCTCTGCCCCCAATCCTGCCAGTGATGGCCCATCCAGGAACACCTAATCCCTTTATTTGAGCTCCCCTCAGTGTTGACTGTAGTGTCAACACTAGTGTTTTTTTTCTTGTTTTTTTTTAGAGTTTTATATAGCGCGAACTTGACCCAAGACATCGGGTATCAGAGTGCTTTACATAAGCACCAGTTCGGTTACAAATGGACAGATTAATTTTTTTTTGTTAGGCACGGGGAGATCAAGTGATTTGCTGAGAATCACAGGATGTTGAGCGTCGTTGCCGAGACTGGAACCCGGTTCCCCAGTTTCGAGGTCGACCGCTCTAGCCGTAAGGCTACGTCCTCTCCTAGTGTTAACTGTAGTGTTGACATTACAGACAACACCAAGGGGAGCGCAAATCGTGGACTGCATATACCACGATGCGAAGGAGCAAACTTTTCTGGGATATGATGTAGTGTCCGGCCACACCATTTTCCCTGCCCAAATTGATTTTCATGACCTCCTCTACCATTTATCACACATTCCTAATGTTCCTTTTTGGAAAAAAAATTGTAATCCAGCCCATTGATTACACTTTATCGGGCCTGTGTCTAAGAGCACGGCCTGAGCTGGAGAGTACGGCCCGAGCCAGAGAGTGCGGCCCGTGTGCGGAGATTCCGGCCCGACTGTGGATGTAAAGATACGACTCGTAAATGACCTCTGTGAATACCAAAAGTCGTAAAGTTAGACTTTTGTCTCAGATTGCCTTTGTGAATCAGGCCCTCACTTTTAATAAATGTCTGTCTATGCAGTGATATAATCTGATGTACCAAGGTGAAATGCTTCCTCATGGTAAAGAAATACACTTTTTTAATTTTGAAGAGATTGTATCATATTTTCACATTATGTTTGTTGCACGATATACATACCAAATATTTTCATGACTTGCCTCATGCACAGACTCTAGGAGCCAAGCCAGACCCATGACTGGGCTCTGGCTCATCCCACCCTACTAATTTGCCTGCACAGCCCCTATTTGCGGCTTAAACTTAGTACATGGAGCCATTAGTCACTTGCTAAAATGATTCATAAAAAGGCGATGACTAGAAACATGGAGCTTTGTCCACATGCACTGATTTGTCAACTCTACAGTCAGGACTTCTTGTAGCAGAGGTGAAGAATGCATGCAATGAAATACATTTAAAATAAGTGATCCAAGGATAGGGACTCCAGGTTGTTGTGTTGTATGTGACCGTAGTCATGAGTTCCCAAACAGAAATTCAGCGCCCCACCTAAGGTGAATCAGTACTGTTCCCCTGGGGAACAGGGTTAAGACTGATTTGCACATGGCTAGGTCCAAACTGGGGTGGCATGGTGAGCAAAAATACGATGGATTAAACCCAGACCTGTGACTGGGGGTAATTGTTTGATTTGTTCAGCATTCCATCCATCATCTGTTCTTTTTGCTTTTGTCGCCATAAGTGGGAAGGGTATGCCTAGATTGCGGTCCTTTGTTCACTGTGCTACTGGATTCAAGCTAGCCTGGCTGGTGAGGGGAGATACCCCAAAACTGGTCTCAGGATGCTTGTTTACAGTCCAGGGAGGACCTGGCCTGGCAGTTCAGGCTGGACTGTTTCCATGGGGAGCAGGGTCAAGACTGATTTGCAAACAGCTAGGGTGGCGTGGGGAGCAAAAAAACGAGTGATTGAACAGAGATCCGTGACTAAGGGTGAATGTTTGATTCGTTCAGCATTCTGCCCATCATCTGTTTTTTTTAACTTTTAGATAGCATTTTCTTGTCCTAACCATTTAGTGCCTAAAGCCTGTTCCTGGGTCACATGACTTGGTGTAGCTGGCAGTTGGTCTTTGTGTATTCCTCACAGACAGTGATACAGAGGGAAGATAGGTGTTGGTAGGTTGGGCCACTCTGACTTAACAAGAGGGAGGAGCTGCCCCCTACCATACTTGCACTTTATAAAGGCTCTGCCTGATACACACACAAAGGGTTTGTCACTACTCATTTATGTCCTCAAACAAGCTGGGGCCCAGCAGGGAGGAAGGGGATGCCTGACACCTCAGGGGTGGAAGCCTCTAGAACCTTCTCATACTTCTCCTATTTCAAAGCTGGCGCCAGGTATAAATACTGGACCCTCAGACCCAACTCTTCAGTACACACCTGGACCTGTGGAAGAATCAGAAGAAGGACTGCTGTGTTGCTTTGCTGGAAGAAGGACTGCCAATCTTTTGACCTATCCTGCTACCTGAGTGAAGGACTGGACTTTATTCCAAAACCAGGACCACCAGAGTGTCTCATAGGGCCAGTTTGATGACCTCCTGATCATAAGTCTCAAGGACAGACGAGGTTTCCATCATCTTGAACCCAGCACCTGGACTCAGTTTGCTGTGAGTCTTGTCCCACAAGTGGTGCCCCCCAAGTTCTGGACCCTTAGAAGTGGACCAGAAGGTGCTCTGCCAGCCCAGCTGTGGTCCTGTGGGCAGAACTGACTAAGCGTGACGCATCTCCTCACAGCTTCGCTTCTGAACCGTCGCTGCGACAGGCATTCCTGACACAGGATTTCACATCGCAGCCCGCAGTCTCTTCGGACCTGCGACTGCATGACGCATCCTCAACACAGGCCTTCGACGGACTCCGCATCACAACCCTTTCAACTTCTTCATTATTAGGCGGTGCGCGACATATCTTCGTCACAGTAATTCGTATCTTCGCATCTTCAACGACACCTAACCGCGCATCGCAGCCTCCCAGCTCCTTGGAACAGCCACTGCACAATGCATTGTCAATGCAGGATCATGCAACGCTCCGCAAACAGGATTTAAGGTGCTTTGTTCAGCAGGCCTAGCTGGGCCCCTGTAGCTGGTCCCCGCTCTATTGCCTGAACTTGTGACTCTGTCCCAGTCCAGCGCCATCGGAAAACCACAGATGGTACTTTGTGCTTTTAGGTGCTGTATTCACTTAAATCTTTCAAATTGCATAGCTCTGGTCCTACTGATTTGATTTTTGTCATTGGGGTCCTAAATGATTTATTAAATGTTACTCTATTTTTCTAAATTGTTGTGGGATTTCTATTGTGTTGTGTTTTACTTTAGTACTGTATGAGTTGCTGCACACATACTTTACACATTGCCTCTAGGTTAAGCCTGACTGCTCTGTGCCAAGCTCTGTGCCAAGCTACCAGAGGGTTGAGCACAGGTTAATTTGGGGTTTGCTTGTGACTTCACCCTGACAAGGATTGTGGTTGCTGCTTGAGTAGGGTATAACCCCCTCAACTAGTAACTAGTGCTCTATGGTAACTGGTCCTCTTGAAGAAATTCCCCTGTTTTTTGTGTGTTGCTGTATGTGTATGTTTACATGTGCAGTCAGTGCCAGGCATGTTACCGTGACTGACCTTCCTATCATGTGTTGTGGTCCATGTAGTACATCTCACTCCTGCTGCATCCTTTATCATGCCTCCTCTTGCTTAAATGTAGATTCCCTTCCAGTCTGAATATCTACTGGCGCATTGATCATGACCTTTCACCTTAGGTCTGTTTTTGCTCCCATTGCTGGATTATGGATGCCAACAGTGTTCCATTAAAAGTAGAATATTACTGCCTTTTTAGATACACCATTTAAAATTTTAAAAATATTTTACTTAGGGTTTTACATGCATACATGTTTATTGTTGCAATTTAGAAATCAGAACAAAATTGAAGATAATTCAAAATGGTGTTAAAGACAAATCTCTTCAGAGCGCACACAACACAAACCATTGTACAACCTGCCTCTTATAAAACATTTTGGATCCTATCTACTTCCACTCTGTTGGTCTTCAGCCAGGGCCACCCTACAGGAACACCACTACACCACTACATACATACATGCACACATTTAAACCTGGAAATTCACACTATGGGCCTGATTTAGATCTTGGCGGACCGGTTACTCCGTCCGCCGAGCCCATGATATCCTATAGGATTTATATTTGTACTTTCATTCCTCCTTGGTTCAGGTATCATATTCAATTTTTTTCGCATTTACAGAAACTTACAGTCCTGCTTTCAATCCTGAAGTAGTCTATAGAGAATGTAATAGCATTACTGAAAGTATTCCAACTCGACTTAGCCTCTGGGTGGTCTGCACTTGAAGACCACCAGTTTTTGCAGATGATAGTCACGTTCTGATGGGGTTTCCATGATCTGATGTGGAATGACCCTTCATAGATTGTTGAAATGGCATAAAAGTGTGGTATGCCGATTACTAAATATCTCAGCTATTACCAGAGCCAACTATAAGGCATAGACGAATGATGCTACTAGTCTTGTCAGTTTTCTTGCGGGCAAATGTGGTCATATTTCTAGTTTCAGATTAGATGTGCCCTCTGCATATACTAGAATCGTGACCTCTAGCTGCTCGTAAACAAATAGACCATCTCAGGATGTATTGACATTTCTATTAGCTGAATTGTTACTCAGGTCTGGAAATCAAAATAAACTGTCTGTGACCCTCCAGACCTCAACTACATCACGAGGCACTTTCAGACTTGAGTACTACATTCCTCAGCTATGTCACAAGCCGTTTACAAAGCGCCGTGAAATTTAATTAGAGTAAATGGCCAATAAGAAAAAAATACAATCACAGCAGTGCCTAAGTGGTGCACTGAATAAAGCCTTCTGAAAAGGAGTGCAGCTGTGCGGATCCAGGACACTTTATACAAATGAAGAGCAGAACCATCATTGCACGTAATCACTTACTGTAATCCTGCAGCAGTCGCCTGAACTCAGAAAATGGATGGTTGAGTAAAAAATTAAGTTAGTGTTGCAGTGTAGAAGGTTACCGGCTCTTTTAATAAATAGGAAATACACCATTAGGCATCGTTCATGAGTTTGAGTAGAACTTCAGGGACAATATCATTGTTGGTGTATGTGCATTTTTTATTTCCCTTTGTTTTCTAATTGAATTGAAGCTTGGAGGCTAAAAATGACTTGTTGCAGTCTATATTTTTTCATTAATTCAATCAACTAGATGAAATGTTTTAATTCTATATAGGTATTATCGTTTTGATACTTTACTAAACAATTAAACATTGTTATGTTTTTTTTATAGAAGCATGGTATTAGAGGGTAGGGAAGGGCTTCCAAGCTCACCCAGATAGATCGTGTTGCTCCCTGCTTTTTTTAGAGGTATGCACCCATTATCAAAAGCAAAACAGTGGCTTTGTGTGGTTTCAGAAAACAATATACTCATCTCAGCCTAGGGACTCGGGTATGGATGAAAACCCACCTATTTAACTTGACCTTTGACCTTCTAGGCATGTGAAAACCCACCCATTACCCCCTCATGGGACCTCCTCGTCCGGATCCTTAAATAAGTGACGCGGTCCCCCCCACCCCCACAGGCCTCTACAAAGCTAGTCTTTTCTTTATTTTTAATATATAAACCCCTCCCACCGCACACAATTCCTGCCAGTAACAAGACCAGACGGAACAACAGAGGGAGGGAGGGAACAGGACTGGGATGAGGAGGACCTTAATCGGGGTAATGAAAATTACCGGTAAGTAACAACACATCTCTCAGACATCTACCTTGGACTCGGCTGTGATTTTGGAGCCGACTGAAAAACCACCTTTCAGCTTGGATTATAGGACCCTATAATGAGTTTACTGGTAAAATTAAGTAGTAAGGACACCTGGGAAAATACTGATACATGTTTTTTTCCAGTGTGCAGTATTACCATGTCATTCAAAGTTCCTTAGAACAGAATGGGGAGGGGTAACGCAATTATACTGTGTGTTTTTTCCTGGTTCTGAGCTGCAAAAATTTGAATATTGAAATTTTTCCCATACAAATGTTGCCAGGTTTTACCTGATGAAATTTGAGAGGGGGAAAATTTCATGGTGAGTACAGTCTTACTGCACACGTTCTTATTCCATTTCGGGCCCAAACGTCTCTGTGCAGCTCTTAGAAAAAGGGCAATAGTAAGCACGCTACTCAAAACTGCACTGCGGGGCAGGATTCTTCCCTGTGAAGATCATTTTGCTTTGGTTTGCTTTCTACGCAATCAAGGAAGTGCATTTTATTCAACATGGGAAATACTTGACTGGAACAGCCACATCTCCTGCAATCTAAAAACATGAAATAAGTACAAAAATAACTTTTTATTCCTCAGAAGAGGACAAATAAGAGTGTCGTGCTTTGCCTGAAATTCCTCATTTTAAGCCAGGACTACGTCATGGTATGTTACTGAAATACTATTTGCATGGTGCATGTCTGCCAATAGCCAGCGGCGTAGCGCACAATGATGTCACCCGCAAAACGTGATGATGAGCTCCTAAGTCTCTCATCTCCCACAGACACCATTGCCCTTGGGCAGAATGGGGGCCCCTTGAAGGATTGGATTGCCCCTGAAGGGTTTGGGCCCTTCTGCGCCACAGGAGCTGCAGGAATCTGTGTTACACCTCTACCAATAGCTGCTTCTCTGTGTGCTTGTGGTCTGCCACACTTGTTGTAGCCTGTTCGCATTGTTCATTACAGCACGTTTTTGGACTGTTGGAATGTACTTTGCCATTTGTCTGTAAGACACCTTAGAATGGCCTAGGCGAGGTTTGAACATGTGGTAGAAGTTGTTGCATGATCATGTGCTAGTCATGAAGTATGTGGTCTCTTACATGGGAGTTTTCGGAGGTGGTCACTGAGCTGTATAAATAGAATTTTGAGGGCAGCACATTGCCAAGTGGGTGGCTTTTGTGCTATGATGGTTGTGAACATTCAGGGCAAAAGGACTTAGGAATCAGGGTTCAGCAAGGGCCTTGCTGAAATATCTACAATGGAAGACTGGGGGGGGGCAGTGGCGGCTTGGCAGAGGGGGACGCATGCGCGCATGCAAATAATGTTTAAAAAAATAAAAATAAACACTTACCGAATTCGACAGGACTTACTTACTCTGGACGTCCTCGTCGCCACTGCAGCCCGGCCACCAGGAAACTCCCTTGACCAATCCTGTCACTTCTCACCAGCATGAGAGCAGCGACCTGATTGTAGGGAGCGGCCTCACTCGGTGCTCCACAGCGCTCTGGAGGCCTGCACTTGCTCTAACCCAGCAGTCTTAAGAAAGCTGGGTTTGAGATGTTTAAAGTGCACATGTGTGGCTGGCCGTCGCAATGCGGCCGTCCAAAGAGACATGCACAGTTTAAACAGTGCATAGACAGCCCACCCTCCTCTCTGCTGCTGTCACTCAGCAGGCCTACCCCGTCCTGACGCTCTGTTCGGGACGGGTGGATGAAAAATAAAATGGTAATGAATTACCATTTTATTTTTCATCCCGGGAGCATTTAAGTGGGGTAACGCTCCTCCGCTCTAACAGAGGAGCTACCCCTGTAGGGAGACATCCCGTGAATTTAGTCTTCAATGAGGTACTAGACAGGGCTGCCCTTTGTCGCCCTTCATCTTTGCCCTAGCACTAGAGCCTTTGACAGCCTAGATCAGGCAGGATCCACTGGTCTGCGGTCTGCAATGGACTGATCACTGGGAGGATAAAATATCTTTATACGTGGACGATCTCCTACTTTATGTGAAAGTTCCTGAAAATACCCTGAACAGGTTAATGCAGATCCTCAAAAAAAACACAGTGGACGGACCCACTAACAAATGCGACTCACTGGTATTTTTATTTTTATGAGTGCCAGAAACCCATTAGGTTTATTAAAAGACCCCTCACCCACCAACCTAGTTGGTGGCATGCTTCATCATTGGGGTCCCAACCGGGTAGCCAAATGCCACCCTGTTGTGCTACAATGCCTGATTACAGCGGAGCTGGATTTGTGTGGTGGTGTGATGGAAAAGTGGTGCGAGTTAAAATTGTCTCTGGGGATCCTTACTGAATAAAACTTTATTCATAGCGGCCAAGGACAAGGTTAAAAAAGAAGGGAGAGGACAACTTTGAGATAAAAAGATGTAGGTTGTCACTGTGGTTGGTCTACATGTTTCAGCCTCATAAAAAGGTGAGAGGCTTTCTTCAGGACCAGGTGAAGTTAGGTGAGTGTGTGGCAAAAATTAAGCCACGTGTTTCGTGTTATCAACACACACGCTAAGGTGTGTTGTGTGGTGAGTGGTGTCTGTGTACTTACAGACCCACTGGAAAAAAAACTGTAAGAGAAGAAAGAAGAAGGAGAAAAACACAAGTAACATAAAATGCAATCTTATCTACAGTATTATTAAGCCACCTTCTTTTTCTCTAGCGGTTTCTATGGTGGAGTGGCACAAGCGTGAGTCGATCAATGATGTCAACCTGATGGTTGGCAGAAATGCATGCTATTCAGGTATATTGTGCTCTGTAAACATGCTTTGTTATGCTAACAGTAGTGTACTTGTAGCATGCCGTCTGGTATGCCACAAAGAAAATGAGAGAACTAATGGGGCCCTCGAAGGTGCCACATGTGTGAAATATTGTGCCATTAGTTCTACCTTTTAGCTGTAAAGTCCTAAAGACGTGATGCCTTAGTCAGCAGGAACACATCATTATCGTTATTGTGTAGAAATGCTAATGAGACATTAGAGAGTATCGCATGAGTAAAATGTCGTGCCATTAAATACTAAATACATTAAAAGATAATTTGCCAAAACACATATTTACACTAGCTACGTGTTACTTGTAGCCGTTTGCAGGACCCGGGAGGGGCGCCCGTCTGTAGTCACACACTAGGGGCAAAGAGAGAGAAAGAGAAATTTGAGCATTACCGGGGGAAAAAATAGGGTTCTGACTCGTGGAGTCAATCGGAGCGAGTATGCGTGGCTCGTTGTCTATAAAGATACACGTGGTGGTGCCACGGTTCAGGCTGTAAAGAAAGATCTTACTTCGTCAAGACAGGGCGTCCGCGGGCTGCACCTATTGCGGTCTCCTCGTGGTCCTGGGTGGTACTGAGGCCGCCGTCTTGTGTCTATTAGTAGTGAAAGGAAACCCTGCTGCGATGGCAAGCCAGAGCATGCTGACGTCACTGCGTCCACGTAAGTGCGTGTAGCGCAGTGATCGTCAGGAAACTAGAGTGCTGACCTCAGAGGGTGGAATGTGTAATGTACTGCGCATGTGTGCAGTAAGGCACGAAAAAGCTGAGAGGTAATTGATGTAGCGTGGTATTAAACAGGTGACATTGATAATCTGATCAAAGACATGTGGGGTCCGCCATGGTGCTTGCCCTATATAGTTGGTAGGTCAGAGTTATAGCATGAGTATAACTGACTTATGGGGTATTGCAGGCAAACTTGTATGAGTGCCACCATGATTAAGTGGGGGTGACTATCAGGGATGATAGAATGCCACCTGCAATTTAAGGAGTGAATGGACCCATCCATCGTGGCAAGGCATAAGGCCATAATTTTGTGCCCAACAGACTAGGGTTGTGTAGTGCATCCATGGGAAGATCCTGAATGGAACCCTTAACGAGACCCAAAACTGGTACTATGGGGGGTTTGTTCAGGGCGTTCCATGGAATGTTGTCGTTCAGGCAGGTTAAATGGGTGGACAGACGGTAAATCCACCGCTGTTCCTTCTCTAGAAGGCGGCCCTGAATGTTCGGCATTGTAGTTTCCAGTGTTTCGATCACCACCCAGTGTATGTCATTGGTGGTGTGTCCAGCCTCTAAAAAGTGGTTGGTAATGTGTGTGGTGTTTCTTTTACATGATCTACCGCATCATCTGCCCATGCGGACTGACTTACATCGGCATGACCAGCTGCAAAATTAAGACTCGCATATGTGAACATCGGAGCAATATCCGATGTAAAAGAAACACCACACGCATGACCAACCACTTTTTAGAGGCTGGACACACCACCAATGACATACACTGGGTGGTGATCGAAAGACTGGAAACTACAATGCCGAACATTCAGGGCCGCCTTCTAGAGAAGGAACAGCGGTGGATTTACCGTCTGTCCACCCATTTAACTATCCTGAATGACAACATTCCATGGAATGCCCTGAACAAACCCCCATAGTGCCAGTTTTGGGTCTCGCTAAGGGTTCCATTCAGGATCTTCCCATGGATGCACTACACAACCCTAGTCTGTTGGGCACAACATTATGGCTTTATGCCTTGCCACGATGGATGGGTCTATTCACTCCTTAAATTGCAGTTGGCGTTCTATCATCCCTGATAGTCACCACCAATTAATCATGTTGGCACTCATACAAGTTTGCCTGCAATACCCCATAAGTCAGTTATACTCATGCTATAACTCTGACCTACCCACTATATAGGGCAAGCACCATGGTGGACCCCACATGTCTTTGATCAGATTATCAATGTCACCTATGTACCTGTTTAATACCACGCTACATCAATTACCTCTCAGTTTTTTCGTGCCTTACTGCACACATGATCAGTACATTACGCATTCCACCTTCAGAGCACAGCACTCTAGTTTCCTGACGATCTCCGCGCTACACGCACTTACGTGGACGCAGTGACGTCAGCACGCTCTGGCTTGCCATCGCAGCAGGGTTCCCTTTCACTACTAATAGACACAAGACGGCGGCCTCAGTACCACCCAGGACCGCGAGGAGACTGCAATAGGTGCAGCACGCGGACGCCCTGTCTTGACGCAGTAAGATCTTTCTTTACAGCCTGAACTGTGGCACCGCCACGTGTATCTCTATAGACAACAAGCCACGCATACTCGCTCCGATTGACTCCACGAGTCAGAACCCTATTTTTTCCCCCGGTGATGCTCAAATTTCTGTTTCTCTCTCTTTGCCCCTAGTGTGTGACTACAGACGGGTGCCCTTCCCGGGTCCTGCAAATGGCTACAAGTAACACGTAGCTAGTGTAAATATGTGTTTTGGCAAATTATCATATAATGTATTTAGTATTTAATGGCACAACATTTTACTCATGTGATACTCTCTAATGCCTCATTAGCATTTCTACATGATAACGATAATGATGTGTTCCTGCTGACTAAGGCATCACGTCTTTAGGACTTTACAGCTAAAAGGTAGAACTAATGGCACAATATTTCACACATGTGGCACCTTCGAGGGCCCCATTAGTTCTCTCATTTTCTTTGTGGCATACCAGACGGCATGCTACAAGTAAACTACTGTTAGCAGAACGAAGCATGTTTACAGAGCACAATATACCTGAATAGCATGCATTTCTGCCAACCATCAGGTTGACATCATTGATCGACTCACGCTTGTGCCACTCCACCATAGACACCGCTAGAGAAAAAGAAGGTGGCATAATAATACTGTAAATAAGATTGCATTTTATGTTACTTGTGTTTTTCTCCTTCTTCTTTCTTTTCTTACAGGTTTTTTCTAGTGGGTCCATAAGTACACAGACACCACTCACCAAACAACACAACACACCTTAGTGTGTTGATAACACGAAACACGTGGCTTAAGTTTTGCCACACACTCACCTAACTTCACCTGGTCCTGAAGAAAGCCTCTCACCTTTTTATGAGGCTGAAACTTTTAGACCAACCACAGTGACAACCTAGATCATTTTATCTCAAAGTTGTCCTCTCCCTTCTTTTTAGGTCGAGCCTCGAGTAGCGCGCAAGCGCTGCTCTGGCAAGACTTTAAGTAAGGGGGTTTGAAAAGCTGACCAGACGCTCGTGCGTCATGGCCTTTTTCCTGCGGATACGCGCGCGGCAGACATGTGTTTCCAATTATCGTGCCCGCACGCGGGCGCGATAATTGGAAACACATGCTGGCCGTGCGGGGAAAAGGCCACGAACGTCTGCTCAGCTCAGCAGGCTGCCGCGCTCGCTGCCCCCGCTCCTCTCTTGTTCTCTTTGCCTCTCCCTCTCTTTATTACTCTCTGCCTCTCTGTTTCTTTTTCTATTGTTCTTTCACTCTCTCTCTCTTTTCCTATCGGCCACTTTTGCTGTCTCTCAAAAAGAACCTATTCTCTTCTCATCTTCTCTCGCGCTTTTTCTCTGTGTCTCGAGTCCTAACCTCTCTCACGTCCTCTCATCTGTATTTCTGTCTCTGGTCCTTGCTTGCTGTCTTTGTGTGTGTCTGTTTCCTCCTGTCTCTCCCTATAATGAAACACACCTCATATTTAGCCGCATAGTTTGCGACATGTAGAGGTACTCATTAAGAGATGGCTGGATCTATTAAAAATATTGGTAGTATATGTGCTGTAATCGAATTATTACACTTTTAATGTTATTTAGGGTTTAGAAAGTGATGTGGTGTTATTACAATATGGGATGGCTGTGCCCATTAGCACCAGCACAAATGGTGCAAACTCTGCACTCACAAGCGCTGTACCAGTGTCCCCGCAAATGATAAGGTAAATTTGGGTAATTTAGCAAGACTCGCTATATGAGAATATTTACACCAACCTCCACCCTCCCCATCTCCTTGTGGGGTTCTGCCCTAAAAGCACAGATATAAAATCTGCCTCCCGTGATCCTATTTCCAGACTATCAGACCCCTCTCTGCAGTTCAGATTCTGTGTGTAATTCTGTAGCGGGGTTCGCCTGTTTCTAGACGCTCCCACGTTTGTATAAGGAAGGGAACCAGGGCACAGGGTGATAACATTGTTTGCCCAGGATCAAACAGTTTGGCCAATTGTGGAAGACTGAATTGTCGCTCAGTTTTTTTGCTACCTGAAGCTGATAACTAAGCCAGCTTCTCTAGTCTGGTTCTGCCCACAAGTGGACTGTCAACACCCAGACCTTTGCCCTTTGACCCCAGATGGGGACCTCCGCCTCAAGTTACCTAAGCAGCCAGATGGCAATTATTTGATGTTCCTTTCAGCCTGTGATCTTGTACTTCCCCTTTGCGAGTCATACCTCAACTTGCACCACTGCTTTGCAAGGGGCTGCTCTCCCTTGATATGGTGAAAATAAATCAAGTGACATTTTGTCAATAAACATTGTCAACGCTAATAGGTCTCACCTCCGAAAGTTATTGGTTTTATCCAGGGCTTTCAGTGGTCCGGGTCTCACCGGTGCATAGCACCGGCAGTTGTTTTTAAAAGGGGCCTCGAAACGGGTCTCTATCGGGCTCTGTTTTGTGCCCTGGCACAGACGGTCCGTTTTTTTCTTTACCGGACTGCAGTGACAGCAGGCACATCGATGTGGGCGTGCTCACACTGCTCACTTCTCACTAGTGGAGGTTACTGCATGACGTCATGCCAGGTGAGCATTCTAGGGGAAGGGAAATCCTTTAAAAGAAAGTCCTTTTCTCTCTGGATTTCCCTTCTCTTTTGAAACTCAGGAGCAGCAACATTGTCGTGGTGTTACCAGGGCTTTAAGTGGAAGCTTTTTCAATATTATATACAAGCCATAGTTGCTGCTTATTTATCTTATGCAACTAACAACCATTGACAAAGCCAATAGTCCTGACTTATTGTAGGTATGATGTTACTTGTTGTATCATATATCTGGATGCAATGACAGAAACAGCAAAATACAAGTCGGGCGGCACACTATGCTAAGCACAGATTTTTAGCTTACATGTTTTAAGCCATGCCCATGATTACATTGGCCACGCCCTTTGAGAGACCCCTCAGTTTTTTCATCCCACTTAAAGCCCTGGTATTTATCATGATTTTTAGCCATGTTGCATGTGCAGCATGGCTGAAAGTAGAAACAAGCATTGGCATAGCCAATAGGTCTCGCCTTTGGGACCTTATAAGTGTTTAGCCATGCAACAGTTGATGTTGTTGCACCAAGGATATTGTGCTGCATAACTAAATACTTATAAGGTCCCAAAAGCGAGACCTATTGGCTATGCCAATGCTTGTTTAACCTTGTCCTGGGCCGCTGGGAATAAAGTTTTATTCAGTAAGGATCCCCAGAGACAATTTTAACTCGCACCACTTTTTCATCACACAACCACACAAATCCAGCTCTGCTGTAATCAGGCGTTGTAGCACAACTGGGTGGCATTCGGCTGCCCGGTTGGGACCCCAATGATGAAGCAGGCCACCAACTAGGTTGGTGGGTGAGGGGTCTTTTAATAAATGGGTTTCTGGCACTCATAAAAATAAAAATACCAGTGAGTCGCATTTGTTAGTGGGTCCGTCCACTGTGTTTTTTGTACATTATTATTGGGGATAGGGACGTACCCCATTACATTCCTCGCTCTCTCCATTTGTTTATACATAATGCAGATCCTCACCAACTTTGCCCATTGCTCAGGATATACAATTAACTGGAGAAAATCCCAAACATACAATTTACAGGGACGGCTACCATGATTACCCCGTCATTGTGAGGTGGAGATCGACACCTGAGGAGTTCTGACACCTCTGAATTTATGTAACAATGGACCCTGACTTGTTCTTCCACGGCAACCTGCTGCCACCACTAGAGAGCTTAAAACGAGATGTCGAACATTGGAGGTTCCCTGCCATTTTAGCTCTTAGGTAGAGCTGCTCTTTTTAAGATGATGTCCCTGCCACGTTTCGTATATATACTGCAAAACATGCCATATCCTGTACATAACTCGTATTTTGAGAAAATAGAGGGCGAGATTAGGGCGTTGTTCTGGAATGGGGGCCGGACACGGATAGCGCAACACAAACTAACGAGGGGATGGTATGGGGGATAGCCCTACCTGATATCCAAAAATACTACTGTGCGGTGCAATAGACCACCATAAATGATTCGGTCTTCCGCTTCTCGGAGGAACCCGCATTCTGGATGGATAGACCGGTGCTGCAACCATCTCAAGGCTCTTATGGTACTCCGAGGTACACAAACATTCACTGAGGGAGGTACTGCCAAAAGGAGCGGAGCTCGATGAGTACATGCCACGTAAAGCCATGTCCCTAGTGTACAAAAAGTTACTTAATAATGTGCCTGATACCCTCAGGCAATTGAAAGAGCGCTGAGTCCATGACTTGGAAGGCCTGGAGGACGATGAGTGGGCGGAGGCCCTGGCATCCACTAAAGAACTGGCTATACGGCGGGTTTCCGCCTAGTTGAATTAAAGACCGCTCCTATTTTGCTCAGACCACACTGATTAAGATCGGTAGAGCACCGCCGTCGAGGTTGTGGACACACTGGTACTTTTTACTTTATGGTATTGGACTGTCCAATACTGCAAGGCTTCTGGGTGGCGGTGGCTGCATGTATGGACGAGGTGTGTGGGGAGTCCCTCAATGCCTTGGCAAAGTCGTGTCTCCTGAATATCTGGGAGGAAACGGAGTTGCTCTGAATTGAGCACATATGGATAACCCTAGGGTTGGCTGTAGCTAAACGGAATGTTGCAAGATTGTGGGGCGCGGAACAAGCGCTGCAGCTGGAAGAATCGAAATGTGATATGGACTTATGTATGTTAGCCAAGAGGGTGGTATATGAAGGCAGAGGATGCCCCCAAAAGTGGGCAAAGATCTGGGGATGTTGGAATAGCTACAGAGGTAACATATGTGATGACCTCGCTCCTGTCACTTGGGAAAAATTGCCATCTAAGATGGTCAAGTCGAATATTGCTGTTGGCTGTATTGGAGGAAGAGGGGGCGGACGGAAGGTTTGATGATGCAATGAAGACAATGTCAAAGAAATTACCAGTGCTTGCATTTATTGAAATACCAATAAATAGATCTTTAAAAAAAAACAATGGAAGACTGCACTGTGAATGCACTTTTGAGAGGCACATTAGTAGTGTGTTGAACAATAACACTGTGCTGGGTGTAAAGAAAGTGGGTTGTCATGTAGGAGAGGCTCAGGTAGTGCTCAATAGCACACAAAAACAGCCATTGGAAAAAAAGGTGCTACACACATGACCACAACATGTTTGCAAACACCACTGCCGCTTGGGCGTCGACCTTTACTATTAGCAAATGATGGTACAGGATTTGTTCACAAGCAGGGTTAGTGAAATTCCTTACACTGTCACCTCTAGTGTCTGGGTACATAGCCTGTAATATTGATGATCTTGCTTACAGTGCAGTACAGGCTTTAATCAGAAATGGAGCTGCACTACAGTGTTAATGGTGGCACTATGAAGCATCAACAGCAGGTCTGCCTCTGCGTGCAGGCTGATGACAGAGAAGAGTCTGGCTACAAAATACATTCCCCAGTGGATTCAAATTTAGGGCCTGATATAGAGTTTTGGCGGCAGGTACTCAGTCACAAACTGCACAGATACCTCATCTGCTTTATTGCAGTGCATTAAGGCATAATGCACTTGTAGTGCGATGGACGGGACTATGGCACTTGTAATAAGATTTATGATGGAGTACCCGGCTGCAAAACTCTAAATGAAGCCCTAAATTTGTACAGAGAACAAAAGGGCATTAAGTTGTTCGAGGATAAAATTGTATATCAGTTATACTCTTTTAAAAAATGATGCATAACATATGCTCTGCCCCCCTCCTCCACATTTCTTCAGAGCTGAAGAGTGCCCGTTAAGCTAAGCAAAGGTAGGCCTGACAGACACTCTTTATGGTCAGGTCAAGCAGCCAGGTGCTGTACATGCTCTAAATGCTCAGGCACCTGGCTGCCTGAGCTGAACTTTGCAGGCTGAAGATGCCACTGCCTGTGGGCATAACCTCCTCAGCTCAGCAAAGTGCCTCAAGGTCCTGCCCCGCATTACAAGGGAGAGTGCCACAAGCCAGAGAGAGCAGAGCCAAGTAGGTCATGAAGCGGGTAGAGACCCTTGATGAAGGTTTGACTACAGGGCCACTCACTCTTGCCCCCTGTGGGATCAATTGTCTCCAATAGATTAAGTACAACCCAGAGTGGCAAGTATTACAATGCCTGTGCATGCTTAGAGTGTATTTGCATGTCACACAAAAAAACGTAAAATACGTCCCTGGGGGCGTGCTAAATTTAAGAACCCACCCTGACGAAAGCCCAGGACCTCTTCAGGTCATTAGTATAGGGCTGAAACATGTTGGTGATTTTAGGGTCATAGAACCATTGCATACAAAACCCGGATTGTATATTATATATTTTTAATCTTTCCCATCCACCCCACTAATAAAGGGATACCTCGGGAGTGGATGAGGAATTTTTATCTTTAAAGTTACGCCCTCTATTTAACTATCTTCATAAGAGCTCCCTGAAATATGGTTGAGCCCACCCTGACCTTTATGACTCAGGGTGATCCCGACGATGAAGCATGCTACTATTAGAGAGGGTGATAGTTATATTAAAAAAGGGGTCTTTCCCCTTCCCCACTTCCTTAGGCGTGGTGCATAAGTGAGAAACGTAACATGCCCTTCCCCTTTTATAGGTACCTTAGCTCCAGAGGGATACTCTTTTGTTAGTAGTATGTTTAAGTAGGGAGGGCGTATCCCTTCATCCTTGGTCAAAGGACCTCTCCATCCTTTAGGCACTGGTAGGTTTCTTCAAAACCTCCAGACCTTTTGTTTCGAGTGTCACTGATTGCCTCGGACCTGGGCGCTTCAGTTTTAAGCCCTGAAGTGCCCAGAGCCAAGTGTCAATCAGTGATAGCTCATCACGGAGTACGGTGCGGACAGCAGTCTAACTGTACCCCATCTACTCTATGACTAGTAAGGGACTGCTGCCTCCTCTCATTGGCTGACCTAAGATCAGCCAATGAAAGGAGGTGGAAGTCCCAGTTGCCATTAACTATCGAGGCTTCCCTCCCAAGATGCTGCTGCCGGTAAGTGTTATGTTTTTTAATGTTTAGAGCATGTGTGTATGTATGTGTATTTGTGAGTGCGTGTTGTGAATGGGTGTGTGTGTGTGTGTGAATGAATGGGTGTGATTGAGTGTGCATGTGTGCGTGTGTGGCCCCCCTTCCTGTTTGAATAACAGGCCGCCCTCTGCATAATACAAACCTTATATATGAAAAATAAGATATGCGCGTGAGTAGGACAACATATTCATAGGCATAAACAAACTTATGCATGATGAAATCATTAAAACATGATACAGTGAAATCACTTATTCAATCAGAACTGAGTGCAAACCGTACTTCCTTAAAGGAGATAGTGCAGGACGTGAAGAAAGTGCTTTGAGTGCACATGGACAAGTCTTCGACACAGGACACCTGTCGACAGACATTACTGGGAATGGGTACATCTTTCAGAATAAAATTGCTTTTGAGTCAAAAATTGAATATTGCTTCTTAGGTGGCCTTCACCTTCACTTCATGGGCATATGTCGTTTTGAATATATAAGATATCTATCATGAATACATTTTTAAAACCATATCCTGGATATAAAATATTATCCTGGAACATCTGAATATCCATTTAATCTCTGTATGAACAAAGGGCCCGATTTAGATTTTGGTGGTAGGACTGTCCTCTGCCAGGGCAACAGAGTATTTTACTTCACTGTCCTGGCGGAGGTCCCGTCTGCCAAATTTAGAAATGTCCATCAGGCCGACTGACATTTCTAGCATTCACAGGAACTACTGTCAAGGTGGTTCAAGTGAGGGCATTGTAACTTTGACGTATAACATGACGGATCCGTACGGCAATGTTACAACGTTTTTTTTTTCATAAACAAAACCCCAAAGCTGGATTTTGGTTTTGAAAATTTTTAAAAATGTACCCTCGCCTTGGGAGTCATTGCCCATGGCGCGGGGGCATTTTTATGTTTTTACTGTTGCTTACCGTATGGGTTTCCTGGCGGTGACAAGCAGTAAAAAACAGCTACATGTCTGCCCATCTAAATTGGTCGTTCGTACATATAGCCAATTCAACGACAGCCCTTAATCCGTCAGCCATCAGAGAAGTTTGGCCACGGCAGAGATAGAGAAGTCTCTGCTGTCACTAAACTATGGTCATTCCGCATTTAAATTTGGCAGAGAACCATTTCCACTAACAAATCAATTGGGCCCTCAGTTTGAATCCACTGAGTAAGATATTGTTTATTGCTTTTCCATATATTGAGGCTCAATCTGTCCTGCTTTTAAAGACTCACTCTTTTGCTTTTATCTACTGACTGGGTACCAGCATAGTACATATGAAGTTAATGGTAGCAGCGGGTGTCTAAACCAGTTGCTTGTCATACTGGGAGCAGGCACACCCCTAATGCCTCCAACCATGAACTGAAGTGCTTACACTGCTGGTCCCTAACAACTCTTAGGTGCTTGTCTTGTTCAGAGACGAAGAGAAAGATGAATTAGCCAAGCCTAGACCTGTCCCCTATATTTATAAGGTTACAATATGATCTATAATCCTGCGGTGACCGCACAAACACTGTCCGCATCCCAGTATTGAGAGCACAGGTCGCTCATTCTGCTGAGTTTTAGTATGCTATTGACAACAGCTTACCATCACCAGGTTTCCTTCAGGTTGCATGTTCCCTGATTGCTTTATATACTGCACAAAAGGAGCATTGCAGTCTGACTTCGTGACTGTCACTGTTTTATAGAAATTGCAGTTAAGAGCACATTTCACAGGTAATACATGAATGGATGCATCTGAGATGTTTCCTCTTGGGATTGGAGATGCCTGCCAGAAACTTATGACTATTACCATATATGACAAAGAAAGAAGAAGCAACTGGCTAATTTTAGAAGAATTTTGTCACAGGACATTTACAATATTATGTAGACCCGGGTACTAGTGTTAAAGTGGGTGCAAATGAAATTTGAGCCCATTTTAGCACCAGTGCCCAAAAGCTTTTTCCACAAGCATTTACCACAAGCCTTTAGCCGGTGATAACTACCCATCCAAATAGTGTGTGAGTGGCACTAACACACACAAAACAATCTCAACTTACTTCCCATACACTACAAATAGCATCTGATCCTCATTGCCAATGTTATTTGTGCAGGTGTATTTTTGCGTCCGGTATTTACATAGGTGTAAATTCCCTCATAACAAATGGACTTACATAAGATGACTCTCTATAAAACAGCTGGAGGAAAATATAATCTAATTTTAAAAGTTCTTCCAAAAGTGGGTAGTTTTCTTTTTTACATAAGCAGTCTGCTGCTCAGAAATAGAAATCTAAAAATGGCTGCTAAGCGTGCTGAATATGCAAGTTTGATTGGCATTTTCATGCCCCATTATATCCATTCACTCTCGTACTACATTTAGTTTTCCCTTCTATATTTAGGAGTCTCAGATAGAACATACATGACAAGTGAGATGTTATAGAGTCCGATACTCTATGATGCACTTGACAGCCCATCTTGCATTTTGGCACAAGACCAGTTCCAATAACAAATCCGCCTTATGGCTTCTTGCTGCCAGTTTAGTGCATAAATCACCAACTGTTTTTGCTATGATACTTCTGCAGTATGACAGGACATCTATTCATAGAGGGCCTATTCCCAAAATGCATTTTGTAGTACATTTAGTAGTTTTATAATAGTACCACTAATGTGCTGCAAAATGCTATTAACAAATCTACATGCATAAGTCTCCACTTCTCGTCTCATATCTTTTATGTGCGTAGATTTCCGCACACGTAAGCATATGTTTTAGTAGCAAATGTGGGAGGAGTGGTTGGAAAATGGGAAATATTTATGTCTAAAGAGGAGGGGTTTAGGGAGGGAACAGTAGTGCTTAAGGGAGTGCTAGGGATGGATATGCACTCATCCGCTTAAGGGAGTGCTAGGGATGGACATGCACTCACCCACAAAAGAGTAAGCCCCTTCTTATTCACAAGTGCACTGCACTTCAATAGTTATTACAAAGTGACTCAAAACAGTCGAAAATGTACTCCAGTTCAAAGCTGGAGTAAGCGCAGCACAACCCCTGGCCACTCACAAGTACCGCAACACCCTCTCATAGAAAACAATGGATGTAGGGTGTTAAATAAAACTCCATAGGAAATAATGTTAAAATAAATGAATGTATTTACACTTCTTAAAAATAATAATATATATAACTATTTTAATGTTATATACAAAATATAAATTAAAATAAATATTATTTTATTTCAATATAATTTATTGATCTTTTTAATTTATTAATAAATGCAACTTACGATTTGTGAAATAAAATTTAAATTAAATTCAATTACTTTTATACATTATGTTTATGAGCTTTTAATACATAATAAATACATTTAAATATTATAATTTAAGTGGGTGTTATTTTTTAAATAAAACTTTTAAAAAAACATTAATTTGTTTTAATATACTAAATTCATTAATTTCTTTAGTAAAAATGTTGTTAATAGTGTTGTAGCATTTGTAAAAAAAATCTACATTTAAAATACACATATAAAATTTACTTACAAATATTTTAAATATTTTTTAAACTTTAATTTACTTTTCCACATTTTCCTATATTTTTCCATAGGGATATTTCAGCCCAGATTGTGGAGGTCTCTTCCAATATATGTGGAATGTCAAATATGGTTGTAAAGCAATTATTAGTAATAACTTTACTATTTTATATTACATATTTACTGACTCCACCCCTGTTTCAGGGGTTGGGGATATGTACGTGTAAGAGCAAATTTACACGTGTTGATGTACTTATGTGTACATTTACCTTTATGAATTAGCCCCAGAGTTGGTTGTAATGTTGAAAATTAGGATATAAAGGATGAAATTTCATTATACAGTCACAAAAGCAAATCTGTCTTACTGCCACAAAAAATAACTGAAGCAAATTATGACCCTAATAGACGTCAACTGGCTTTATATCATGAGGATGACTTTTAGCCAGCGCTAAGCAGGATGGGACTTTTAGTTTCGATTTTCCCATTAGAAATGTGGATCTTCAAGACCCAGCATCCTCAGTGAGGTTGTCTGAAAAAACAGGGCTGGTTAGAAGTCATGCCCATGACGTGGTCAGATAAGAGCTATGCAGAATTAAAACATGAACGTTAATGCCACTTAAAATATGCAATCCTATGCCAAATGTGGGTCCGGCATATACATTAAACCACAGACCGATTAAGGTGCATTAGGGCATTGATTGACAATAGGGATGATAGGACCTGTGTGAAACCTAAAATGGAGTCACAAATCAACTCCTCCTGAAATCAATATAGCTCTTACCCCACCACCTGAGACAATCAAACCACCACACAAAATGCACACAATCCGTAGACAAATGTGTGATGTCTTAGCTCATTTTTGATTAGGCAAAATTGGAAACTATTACAATTGAGACACTTTGCGTAAGGCACAAACACTGAGCAAAGATAGCTGCTCAACACATACCTTCAGGTCATTAACAGTACGATACGAAAACATTACTTTTTGTTATGTTTTGAGAGACTGCAAATATTTTTGCTTTTGAAAATTGGTAATGAACTTTTTTTCTTCTGATCAAAATTCTGCAATGCACTGATACTGCACAGTCTCAAAATCAACTCCCCCACCACAACCAGGGTGCAAGCGAGCTGGTGCACAAAAGAACTCAGACTCACCAAATGCCACTGCAAGCAACTTGAATGCAGTTGGAGACTGAGCTGTGACGAGAACGACAAAAGCACTGTTGGAAATGACCAACTTTTGCGTGGCTTTCACCCATATTTTTGCCTTTACAACCCTAGTTTTTTGCTTAACCTGTTTTTGTTGGCATTAGGACTCTGCACACTCTACTCGTGCTAACCAGTGATATAGTGCTTGTGTCCTCCTTTCCAAACATGGTAAAATTTGAACACGCCTAAGTGGCACATTTAAGTTACCTATAAGTCCCTAGTAATGGTATTACATGTACCAAGGCCCTGTAAATTAAATGCTTCTAGTGGGCTGCAGCACTCATTGTGCCACCTGCTAAAGTAGCAATGTAAAACATGCCTCAAGGCTTCCCACTGCAGCCGGGTGTGCAGTTTTAAAACTGCCATTTAAACCAGATAAAACAAACATTACCAAGCCTAAACCTTGCTCCTTGCACCTTCCTGCGCTTCAAAGGATGCCTACCTTGTCACTGACAGATGAAGCTCACATCTACGCCTTCCTTCCCTCTGTCTCTCTAGTCAGGATAACACCGAACTCAATGGGGTAGAGGAACTGACTAGAACTGGTCTAGGGGGTGGACAAAGGCTTGCAAGTGGGCTGCAGCACTCATTGTGCCACCCAATAAAGTAGCACTGTAAATCGTGTCTCAGCCCTGCCACTGCAGATTGTAGGGCTGTTTTAAACTGCCTTTTTGGCAAGGCAAAATAAACCTTTTGCCAAGTCCAAAAACTCCTTTTTAAGACTTATAAATCACCCCTTAGATAGGCCCTGAAGGCTCATAGGGCAGGGTGCAAGGTATTTAAAAAAAAAAGCAGGACATGATTACTTACATTTTACATGTCCTGGAAGTGAAAACCCTGCAATGTCATTTTTCACTGTAGCAAGGCTAACTCTTCCATTGACTAACACTGGGTTACCTTACTACACTAAATAAGTGATGACTTCAGTTTGGGAGAAGTGCTTCTTTCAGTCATTTGAAATGTAATTTAAAATCCTCTTTAATGGCACTGTCAGATAATAAATTACTATTCTGAATAGGCACTTTTAAAAAGTTGGAATTGCATTGCCTAAACCAAATGTACCTTTCTGCCATTGTCCAGGGCCACATTACTGTTAACACTCTCTTGTGGTGTGATGTGTATTTCCTCCAGACAGTGGACAAAACGGCCTTGGGTGTTGGGAGCGTGCTCTTCTCCTGAGTAGGATGGCCATGGGGGTTGTACACAGCCCTTCATGAGCTTCACAGGGTAGCCTGAGGACTGAACCCACCTCCTTCCTGACTTCTGAAGATGCCTGCCCTGCCACTTGCAAATGTAGTTCACACATGTGATTGCCTGCCCTTTGTTAACCTAGACAGATTAGATCCAGACCCAGGGAAAAGGGGAGAACTGGCCAGAGCCAGTATAAGATTAGACAAGGTGCTGACCCCTACCCCCAAACGTTAGCACTGTGTATAAAAGTGGCACTCTGAGAACGTCTTATGAAAATACTCATAGACTAGGAAGAACTGCCTTGCTATTTTAAACCTGAAGGCAGACTGGACCTATTGGCCTTGAACACAATACCCCAGAAGTGACTCTAAGTATTGATTTGCTGACCTCCTTTTTAAGCTACAGGGGCACAACAAGCTTCTAGTGGCCTTTTCCTGCAACTGCCCAGCTTACCAGTACCAACTGGACCTGCCTGGACCCTGCTGCTGGCTTCTGCTGGAGTGAGTTCTGACCCCTGAGATGTATCTCTGCAGGTCCTGAACTTTTGACTTGTGTCAGAGTGTATTCGTCCAACCCAAAAACCACAAGAACTGGACTCCAGGTGAAAATCCAGAGATTCTGGGCTCCTCACGTTGAAAAAAAACCAAACCCGGTTTCCTAGCGACCACAAGCGGACTTCACAGAGGGATCTGCATCTACCAACACAACCTTCCCAGTCACAGACTTCAGACTTTAACCACACAGTGCTCTTCGCATCACCAATGACCACCCCGCATTTCCCACCAATGCAAAGCTCTAATTGGCAATCAGCTCATCGTGCCAACAATTAATTCATCGCGGACCTCTGCCTACTCAACACTCTGATGGAAGCTCCTCGTGTGAAAATGCACCAAGTTAGAAGGAAGACTTTCCACCCAGAGGACCCTGGTTCATGTATCTAGTCCACCCTCCTGCGCAGTCAACCTGAACTTTTGACTTTGACCAATGGGACCAGATAACTGTGATTGGTGCTTTGTGCTTCTTGAAGCCATTTTTACCTAAACTTTAACTATTCATGATTTCGGTTCTACTTATTGGATTTTTGTCATTTTAGTGTCATTTTATTCATTAAAATAAATCGTTTTTTCTTAAGTGGTGTGTAATGCTTTCAATTTATTACTGTTTTAGTTTTAGTGCTGCATAAATACCTTACTGCCTCTAATTTAAGCCTAGCTACTTTTGTGCAAAGCTACCAGAGGGTTAAGCGCAGGTTTAGCTGGTGACTTTTGTGGCTCACCCTGACAAGGATTGCATTTTTTGTTGAGTGGAACTCTCACCCCTCTTAACTAATAACCCAGTTTCTTACAAGCACCTCAAAATCAGACCTCCGGTTCTACCACCAGCAAATCAGGTCCACCAAGCAGACTGAATGCATCGAAAACAACACAAACAATGCCAAAGAAATCTCCATCATTGTAAAGGAACTCACCTCACCCACTGCCAGCTCAACTACCATCACCCCATCTCAGGATTTCTGCACCCAGCTCAAGATTAGCGACATCTTCGACAATTTCACCACCCATCCAGACCCAGCCACCATTGCAGACCTCCGTCCAGAGGAGACAAACCTCCCAAATACGTCATGCTTCCTGGCCCATCATCACCATGGCTGAAATTGCATCAACTGTGTGATTTGGAGCTCTGTAGGATGCCTGTCCACACTCCATCTTCACCACAGAACTGGACCCCGTCTGCACAGCCTTGACTACGATACTCAACTACTCCATCAGCATAGCTACCTTCTCAGACAGCTGGAAACACACCAACATATTCCCCCTCATGAAAAACCCCTCAGCAGACCCTAAGATGCTGGCCAACTACCGGCCAATCTCCTTGCTGCCTTACCCTGCCAAAGTCCTGGAGAAACTCATCAACAAATGACTGGCGAACCACCTAAACAACAACAACCTCCTTGACCCAACCTATTCCAGGATCAGGCCCAACCACAGCACAGAGACCACCCTCATTGTGTCCACAGAGTACATTGGATTGATCATGGACAGAGGGGATACCACAGCTTTCATCCTACTCAAACTATCTGCCACCTTGTACTCTGTCTCCCATCCCATCTCAATGAGGCCACCATATAAAGGCCCACCCTCCACTGAATTTGCTCCTTCCTCACCAGTGCATTAAGTTGGTCAGCCTGGTCCCCCACACCTCAACTGCTAAGAAACACATCTGCAGAGTACCCCAAGGATCATCTTTCTGCCCCACACTGTTCAACACCTACATGGAATGGCTTGCCATCATTATCCGATCTCACAGACTCAAAATCATCTCCTATGCCTACAACATTCAGTTTATCCTCTCCTTCTATGATGAACATCCAACATCCAGACCAACTTCACCTCATGCATGCCCAAAGTTACCACCTGGATAAAAACCAAGAGTCAGAAACTCAACACAGACAAAACGGAAGTGGTACTCTTCAGAACCAATCCCTCATCCACAGATGTGCACTCTTCAAGCTCCTCATCCATATATATAAAGCCCTGCACAACCTCGACCCCACTTACCTCAACAGCTGTGTCAACTTTCACACCCTGACCATAAATCTACGATCAGTTGTTCTTCTGCTTGCTCACATACCCTAGATCCACAGAGGCAGAGCGGGTGGTCACGCCTTCTTGCACCTTACACCCAAAGCCTAGAACAAAATTCCCCTGAATATCAGAGCCACCTATTTAGTCCTTGAATTCCACAAGAAACTGAAGACATGGCTCTTTACCTAGACCTCAGACTTGGCCAGTTCAGCCCCCTTCTTAGCTAGAGTCTGGATACACTCCTGGGTGAGATGTGCTCTCGCCAAATAGTCATAACATAACGTAGTGTAACATATTGTAACATAACAGAACTTACATAAATATTGCCCTGTACCGAGAATTAATTAGTAATGTACATGATACTGACATACGATGGAACCCTCTAATTAGGTGTATTAGTAGTTTATATATATTGTTGTAGCAGCCAAGGATATTGGATAGCTTGTAAACAAGTAAGGGTTTATCATATCAACCAAGTCAGAATAGTACTTAGTAATACATGATTTACAAATTAGGTCTCTGAAGTCAACATATAGTGCCTGATTTACAAAGGTAAACTTACGCTTTTGTGTAAGTTTATGATTGTTTGCTATTCACAAAGGGATCTACGAGTGTGGAGTCTCCGCTCATAAAAGACCTATCTTTTTATGTGTGGAGACTCTGCACTCGTAAAGATACTACTCGTAAATCCGCTTGTAAATAGAAAACAATCGTAAACTGACACAAAAGTGTAAATTTACCTTTGTGAATCAGGCCCATAATCTGCACATAGATGCAATATAAAATTATCTATGAAAGGCTACCAAAACTTTGCAAATTGTTGCTGATACAAAATCACTATAAGAACTATCTCTGTCCCATCTGTAAACAGAAATATTAAGGCTTCTGTCCTTTACAAAGTATTACAAACGTTTACTGTACCACTTTTGTATAAAAACACAAAGACTGAGACACTGATCAGAGTTTAAGTATCTCCTGCAACTTTAAGAAAATCTGTTGCATAACATAGCCAGGATTAGCCCCAGACTTTTAGTTCATATCAATACAAACGACAATCTTCATGAGAGTATATTTAAGACATTCAGAAAAGTACATACTGGAAATGGAAGAGTGAAGATAGTGGTTAGGTTCATATGTTTACGAATGGAATGAAATGTTACTTCAGGTAAATGTTTTCTGCAGTCATACACTGCTCTAGTATACATACATTCTTACCTCTAATGACTTCCACGGGATTCACTTCATGAAACCATCCCAAAAAGCTAGGTCACCAAAGCTGTTATCATTGAGAAGGAAGTTAACTAAAGACCTCTAACACAAGGCAGAGGGTAAGATGCCAGCTGGCTGAAGCAACGAGTCACAAGAGCTCCACAGAGGACCCTCAGGATGCAACAGCAAGGACACTTAGCTGCCTAAATTCCATTTCCACTTCTTATTTGTGATATGGTGAGTTGCAGAATATACGACTGATTGAATTTTAGGCCTAATTTGAAAATTTACAGTTATTTGTTAGTGTGGATTCCTGGTGATGCTGATCACTGCCTCAATGCTCTGCTGAGGTAGTCTCGGGGAGTGGAGCAGGACAACGGCGAGGCAGCTGCATGGTAGTGGAGCAGAGCAGCAGAGGTGTGACCTGGTAGATTACAGCCCAGTGAGGTAGACAAAGAGGAACAGAGAAGTAGACAATACCCCTACAGAATGTGATGAGAGGCCCCCAAGTCTTTCTTATCTCACCAATATGCATTGGGCTTGCGTTGAATGGGGTCTCCTGAAGGTCTGGAGGGGACCCTGAAAGGGGTGGGGCCTCCGTGTCGCAGGGGCTACAAGGGGCGGCGTTATGACCCTGCTCCATGTTAAAAGTGCACTATAGATTGAAGGTGGTGAAATCAAAGCTCTTGGCCATATGAACTGAAGGTCTAGTGGATTAGAAAGCTGATGAATGACTGGCAGTGTACTCCTGTCTGCATGGGCTACCAGCAGGTTAGTGTCCATATGACGGGCCCAAAATTGGGTAATGTTAGAGCTGCAGGAGGCTGATGAATCCTGTTGAATTATATACCCATGACCCCTGAGGAAACATTGTAAGGATACTGGTCATACTAAAGCCTGTAGCACCGCTTTGGCAAATTAACCAGGGAAGAAAACTAAAACAGAAAATAAGAGTGGCGGGGGAAAAATAAATGAAATAGGAATGGAGGACAAGTGGTAATACTAAAGCTGGGACACAAATGCTGAGTTCTAGACCTTCATATTTGATCACTAACATTCATTCATCATTAGAAAGTACACAGGGTGAGAAATTACCCTGAGACTCATCAAAATGACTGAAAAGATTGAAATCGCAATAGCAGATAAAACTGCAACCAAAGGTATGGAGAGACAATCGAATCCTTAAATTTGGATGACAAATAAAATAACATGCCTTGATCTAGACAAGAGTATTATCTCACATAAAGATCATACGATGTAGACAAAAAACAAAATGATAAAATGCCATTTTGTGGACATCATTTACGGGCACCCACACAAAGTCTCACTCAAATTAATTTAAATCTGTAATCAATCTATGCAAGTAAGGTCTTTGGAGAATTGAGATTAGGTTTAGACGCAGAGTGCTTATGAAGGTGTCATTACAACCATCACTCGAATTTAGTCTACAAAGACAGTTGAAGATTATATCATAAATTGATTCACGTCACATAATCCATCTATTTTACAGAAATAATAGAATCCACCAATAATTCCTCAAGAGTAATATTTTCGATTGTTAAACAGCTTACCAAACCAATGTTCTCAAACAAATGATCCCACCTTCATTTAAACTCTGTAATAATCTTGCTGTGTTCTTTCGCAAACAAGATTGCTAATATCTAGTCACTGCATCCTGATCAACTCTTTCTTGATGTCTTGAATATTTTCACTCTCCCTTCTTCATCAGGTCTCTTTCTGATAGCTTTTAACCACATGAATCTCAGTGATACTCTTAAGGCAATCTGTTCTAGCAAGTCAGGCTCCTGGGAAGACCTGTGCCCGCACCCCATCCTAGTCCAGGGAGCCGATATTGTCAGCCTCAACCTGCTAGAACGTCTTAACTTTTCCTTGTCTTTGGCTACAGTACCTACTGCATGGAAGTATGCTTCTGTATTTCCTTTTTGAAAAAAAAAAAGTAAATGCTGATCCTACTATTCTGAATACCCATTGTTCGATCTCTTTGTTTCCAGTACCAATCTGGTTTTAAACATACTACAGCATAGAATCTGAATAGCTGGCTGTTTCAGAAGATTTGGGATCAAGAACTTTCTGTGGCCTTGGTTCTTCTTGACCTGTTGGAAGCTCCTTCTTGTCAAATAGGGCTGATCAGTATCTTCCCCTCCATCTATTTTAGCACCAGTTAACATCAATCAGGGTGTCCCGCAAGGCACATCACTAAACCCTAACCTCTTCAACAATAGCATGTCACCCCTTCCTTCCCTGATGAAGTCATTTTGCTTCAAAATTATCTTTCCCACCATCGCAGAAAATTGGTCCCCATGTGAACCCCTTTACTTTCTTTTTTTGTTTGAAACCTTGGCATTTGGCTTGATTTTCAACTAACTTTTGAAGATCAAGTCTAGCCAAAATCTATTTTCTTTCATAAGGACATCAAGATAGGCCCTTCTCCTTCTCCCAAGGTCCCATAGAAAAACAATAGTCCATACCCTTGATACTTCTAAGATGAATTATATGAATTCTCTCTATCTAGGCTTACCCAAATATCTGATTTAGAGACTGCACATTGTACACAATTCTACTGCATCCTTATTCTTAACTTATCTTCTCATCAATCCTCGTCAATCAGTAAATCAGTATTTAAGCATCTGAAAAGCCTGAATTTGCTTTCTTTTTAAAAAAGATACACGTTTAAAGCCTATTGTTTCATATTCAGAGTGCTAGCCAATTCCAGCCCGGTCTACATTAGGAGACTATTCAAACCCTATCATCCCTTGAGGTCTACAGGGAGGTATGTGTGAGCTTGTCTCTTGCTTTCTTGCTTGATGCTGAATCAACCTTCAGGAAAAAAAAATCAAAACATGGCTATTTCACCTGGACTATATCTCTAGCTTCCTTCTCTTAGTATTGGTTCACACTGCTGGTGTCAGGATGCCCCGCTGGGTGACAGTTGCACACTCTAAAACCTTTATTCATTCTTTATTTACAAAGTATATAGGTAGTAACAAAAACAAAACAAAATTAATGGAAAAAATAAGTAAAGTTTCCAAACCAATTTAGCACAAAGAACAACTATTTACTGCTTGAAAAAAGACTTAAACAATAGAAATGTCAAAACATGAAAAGAAACATCAAAGTGTCTACAATAGTCAGCAGGCAAAGGTGGCAGGGATATTGGCCTTTACTCAGACTTTCTCTGATGGAATATGCTCCAGATACAGCCTTGATGTGCACATCGGTCAACAGTTTACTTTCTGACTGTATCATGTTTTTTAAAGTAAACATACTATGGTGTGGCAGGGCAGAATGCTGTGGCTAATGAGGGCTCTATAGGGATGGATACAATCAATAATGATAATCCTGATGAAGCCTTGTGCTCCAAAACCTCTGAGCAGTACAAACTTGGAATTTAAAGCTTGCCCAATTTTCCAATTTTAGAGTTTAACCTTCATGCGTAGTCACTTTTTGGGAGATAGAAATCCTCCAGTGGGATGAAGATTAGTGTTGTAGCTGCTCTTGGTTCCACAAATTGGCTACTTTATGCATGAAGTTCTGCTGAAGCTTTTCTTGTGGCAAAAAGCTCCAATCAGGACAAATGAGGAAATCTTCCCTATTGTGACTTTTGCACCTTTTTTTAATAGCCCTGTCATCTTGTCCTGTTCAACAAAGGTCACATTTTCTCTACATTCCAGTTTTTGGCAGGTGCTTGATATCTTCTTTCTGGTAACTACTAAAGCTCTCAACGTGCAAGGGACAGCTTCTAGGGTACCATGCCACAGAGGGCAGTGACAAGCAGGTTGAAACATATTTTCCAGGGTATCAGCAAGAGTCCCAGGGTCCACTGGTGTGTTTATTAATTCTGGCATCAGCACAACCTTCTTGTCATTTATGTCCCTGGGACCACAGGAGTCCAGTTGGTCTGATCCTTGAGAAGTACTTCCAGTACTTGACTACTAAGGAGACAGTCCAGTCCTCAGTCTTCTCAGGAAAGTTCAGTTGTGTTCCAAATTCTTTGGAGTGGGAGCCTTTCTTAAAGTAGCCACTGGATAGTTATTAGTAATTAAGTCCTAACCCAACCCAGAAAGTTCCACACTTCTATTCATCTTTGTTTCGCAGTACTTACTCGAGTAGTAGCAACATTTATTTGCAATCAGTCTTACTAATAGTACGAGTTATAATTCACTGAGCATAATTCATAAAACATCCTGTTGAAGCAAATATTTTAAAATCAAATGCAGACTATCATAACTATGTCTTAATAAGTGTGGACAACCTATACATAAATTAAACAATGCTGCTCACAATTGTATGTCAAAAGATTGATAACAAAATTAATGTCTGACAGAATTGTAATGCGTAAATATTATTAATAAAAATGTCCCTTCATTGGGTGCAGATTTTATATTATTAACTCTACTGGGATGATATTTTTGAAAACTGTACTTAGGACAAAACATTTTGTCAGATGATATTTAGGCCATGGTATTCTGGTACCACACCGTTGTTCCTCACCAAGATCTCCAGTAAACATCAATTAGGCATCTTTATGACCATGTTATTAGATGACAATTTAAGATTTGCCAATTCTAAAAATCTAATCACCTTTGCATAATTGCCTAGAGTGGAACTCGGTAAACAAATGAAAAGTGTACAATTTATTTTAGAAATGTTCTAGTTTTTAATTATTTGTTTTAGGTAGATATTTCTGAGATCGGCTGGGACTGTAAAAATATATAGGAAGTATTATAGATTCTACACCTAAAGCACACAATCTACAGGTTTTGTTCTTTGAGTAGTAGTTTTACACACCAATTACATCTTTGTCCCTAAATAGCATTCTAAGCAACAGAAATTCTTGTCCTGATCTAGGGTTCATTGTTTTCATAAAGTATTCCTGTGGTTTAAGCAAAATATATGAGGAAGCCAGGATTAATCCCAATTAAGTCAATAAGACTTGTTGATGTCACCCTCAAAACGTATAGATTTCAAATGGATCTTAACTCTGATTTTAAAAGAAACTAAGGATGATGATTTATCTTCCCAAGCCTTTTCAAGCTACAACTCCTTAAAAATTCTCTTCTGAAAGTAGCATTGTGTCCAACAAAAGGGAAGAAACAATCAACCTACTGTTCAACCTTCATCATGGAAGATTTAAATAATATAGAAGAGTTGATACATCATTTAATTTGGCTGTTGCATCTATTCCTAATTTCAAGTGTACTATGGCTTAGGGAGTTTCCCATCTCAGGTTAGAAACTCTATTTGGCTCAGTATTTTGAATCTGATTAAGAAAAGTACCACAATGTCCTCTACAGACTATGGCCAGACACGGATGCCATGCTCACTCTGGCACTGGGACCAAGCTACATGGATTGAAGAGCCGAATGAGGGTGGAACAATACTTGGGTTGTTCAAGTTCAGGGAGGACATCGTCTGGGAGTTTAGGCTGAACTGTTCCTATTGGCGCAGGTTCAAGACTGATTTGCATATGGATGGGTCTAAACTGAATTGACATGGCGGGCAAAAGAACGATGGGTCGGAATTCTACCATGAGCAATTGCCAGTGGTTAGACTTACTGCAAGCATTCCTACTATCAACGTTTGTGTGTTTGACCCCACAGACTAAGGGGCAGCAATGCAAAATGACAAGAACCTTACTGTTGAGCACCCTTAGAACATGTACAGTAGGTGCTATTCCTTGAATACCAGGAAGGTGTGGACCCTTGCTGCTGTTCTCAAACACTTAGCAACAACAAAGTAGTTTGAAAAGACCAAGGACATTCTTTACAATATCAGTGGAAACACCATCAATCCTACAGCAAAATTGTAGGGTCTCTATTTCCAAATATTATTATTTTGCTTGTACAGCTTATAAGGCCTAATATATTTCAAACATGAGGATGATAACAGTTGAAGCCAGTGGGCATTTCTTGAGCAGAAATTAAGATCTGCATAGGTTAGCATGGCAGGGAGTTCAGAGCCCAATTTTGGAGGCAAGCAATTCACAGATTTTAGGTATCCAAAAAGATCAGCAGTATACAAATTGAATAACATTGGTGAAAGAATACAACTCTGCATCACAAGAATTATTGCTTATTAAAAATTGAATGACAGGTGTTAAAATTGATTTGCTTTCTATCATGAATAACAAATTACAATCAGTTTTTACTAAAAGAAAAAACTAAAGAGAGGGGCCCAGCTGTGGAAGAACCATCTTACCAGTTGGCAGCTGACTTGATTGGACCGTGGTGAATCCTGTGCTAGAAGTGCAATGGTTGAGACTGTCTCTCACTCCTGAACTGTGGCTTGGAGACTGGAAGTCTATCCCTGCTCTTTTGAAGCCTTGTAAGTGATGAGGAAGAAATGATCCAATATCTTAAGATAATTGGGACTCTTCACCCTATCAGGAAGCTAGGGCAGAGATCTCTGTCTCACCCATGAAGCTGTGACTGGATTCCTACAGAAATGTTCCAGGATATTTGAAAACATTTGAGTTTATCAGCATGAAAGATAGCTGACTCATCTCTGTGAGGCACAACAATTTCTTGGTAACTGTTTCTTGTTTTTGTCTTTGGTGTGAAAGTGGCTACATTCTAATTGTTATTTGAATTTTATTATGTTGCTGTTTTTAGTTTTATTTTATTTGGAACTGCTCAGACCTATCACATATTTCTCTGGCGAAAGTCTGCTGCTTGTGCCAAAGCTACAATTGGTTAAGTAAAGTTTTCTCAGTGAACTGGGCTTTTATCTAGTTGTATATTTTCTTACAAGTTGGTGGGGTACCCCTCTCACAAATTAATAAATTAATTTCTCATAGATGTTCTCACAGCTACTCCACAATCAACAGAATTAATGTACAGAGCTAGCGAAAGCATTCATGCATCTCATCAAGTAATGGCTTCTGTTTTAAGGTGTGTTGATTACTTCTTCCTTAGTAGACAAAAAAATCTTCTCTCATCTTAATGGGATAAAGCTTACTGTATTCCCAGCTGTAGGTTTTCCTTAAAAATTCCAAATCTAGTTTAAGACTTTAATTCCAGTGTTTAATGTTGACGTTGCATTGGCCCCATATGGGTCAACTGCAAATAAACTGGAACTTGGCATATTTTATGCTAGTCAGTTTAGGATCTGGACAGTGTGGGGATCATCATATGTCAATAAACATTGCTCTAGGTACACACAGGTCTGACTCCAGGTCTGACATCGAACAGTGAATGAAAGTATTAAAAATTAAATGTGTAGCTAAAATTATCTACTATCCTTGCACAACACATGTAAACCTGTCCATCTTCTTTATTACTTGATTCAAGCGTGTGCACTCATCATATTCATCTTTTTGGTTTTGTAGGACCACATCTCTATGTCGATAGCAAATACACAAGTAATAATAAATAACATAAATAAGGGTAATATTTTAATAATAACAAAATTGTCTAAACATGAAGGGAAACAGCCTTTACCATGAACACTTTACCACCCGGGACGTTTACCACGCAGTCTTTACCACACAGGTAAATACCATAGAGGTAAGTACATAGTATAGGTTTTACCCTTAAACACACCCTTCACCACATGATACTTTACCATGCAGGTAAGTATATACTATTTTTGTGAATAGCAATCTATATGTTATTTAAAATAAAGGGTTACGGTGCAGGTAGAGGGAAAGGGAGGTAAGAGTGATTTTAGGGTTAACGGGGGTAGAGATAAAGAGAGTCAAGGATAAATTTAAGACTTAAGGGTTTGTAGAGGTAAGGGGCAGTAAGAATGATTTTAGGGTTTAGCAGTGGATAGAGATAAAGGGAGTTAAGTGTAATGTAGGATTTAGGAGTGGATATAGATAAAGGGGGTAAGGTTATTTTGGGTGTTGGGGGGAGGTAGAGACAAAAGAATTGAAGGGTAAATTTATGGTTTAGGTTGGGATAGAGCTAAGGAGAGATGAGGGTATATTAGGGGTAAGGGAAGGATGGAGGTAAAGGGTGGTAGGGATTTTAAGGGTTCAGGACATGGAAGAAGGGAGGTTAGGAGTAAAAAAACAAGGGAGAGTTGTATGTGAATGTCTGTGTGTATACAAATGCATACACAAACACACACATACAATACCAATGCTGGTCCCATGAGAAGCAAAGGCGCAGCCTAGTCTTCCCATGGGAGTGCTCGTGAAGAGGAAAAACGATGTGGCAGGACAGGATAGGTTTAATAATAGGCAGGGGTGGGGATAAGCATAGTTTTTAAATAAACACTGAAAGAGGCGTAACCTTTCTCTGGCTCTTACCCCAGCGTAGCAGGTGTAGCGTTTGGCGAGTGGGACCCCTTGTGGGCCCTGTCATGTTCGTGGGCCTTTCCACTCGCGATGTCGGTGGAATCTGAGGCAGTGCGTGCAGTTTCGTCGTCGGTCAGACCTGAGGTCAAAGGTCGCCTACCTTCTGGGGTGCATATCTCGGCCCCCAGGGGACCGATCTTCACCATTTTTGCATCTTCTTGCTCCTGGTGGTGCGCCCCAGCCACTGGGAGCACTTTCCTTTGCCCTCCTGGTCTCAAGGAGGGTGAATTCAGCAGGGAGCTGTCTTCACTGGCTCCCTGCGCCAGCCTTTCGCCTGGCTCTCTTCCTGGGCCTCTCCTCTCCTTGCGCAGAGGCCCAGGCTTCTGCTCACTAGTCCTGGACTCCCATCCTGGCGCAATTCATGGTCCTGGGACAGTGAGGGGGTTCTTCCTTCCAACTGCCCATGGTGCCAGGCTCCAGCACCAGTCTTCCTCAGCAGACCACACCCCAGAGAGAGCTCCTCTTCCTGTGCAAGCTCTTTTTAAAGAATTTGGAGGGGGCTGGCAGGAAGGCTCTGCTTGCCGTATCAAGCAGCGACACATCACCTCTCTGCCCCTGCTCCCTCCTTCCTGCCCAGGCCTCTGGGACAGTTCAAAATGGCGTCGTCCGGGGGTCTTATGCCACATGGTCTCTGAAACGCCCCTTCTCCCCTTTTTGCCTCCTCTCCAGAGCAGCTTGGTGCCTGGCACCAGGTGACAGCTGCTGATGGATAACCGGCAGACTCCACCCATCTTCTCTTCCTCTTGGAGAGGAGACCTTCGCCGTTGGAATGCTTGCCATGAAGGGCTTGGCCTCTGATGCTTCAGTTTGGGGAGGAAGGTCATTAATCCAGCCTGGCAGGGTCACACCCAGTCAGACTCTGGTTATGAGCTGAGTCAGAGGAATATGACATTTCTGGATGACCCAAAAGCAGTACAGATATGACTTTGGACTCTGCAGAATAGTACTTCTCACCTAAGTTACAGTGGACTTTAGTGCGTGTCTGGAATTTGTAGGTGCTAGGGAAGTGAAACTATCCCATGTGATCCCCATCCTCATAGGAGAATAATGGAGTGGTCCTTCAGTGAAAACAGTAAAGCACACTGACTTTCCCTTACATGTTTCTTCCCATTGTATAAAGCCTATTCCATGTCACCACCCAGCTCTGCATAATTCCTGCCACACCATTCTATCTGTACCTGCTCCTGGGCTGCGCACGCCAGGAATCTCCCCTGCGCAGCCCCTACACGTGTGCACACGCATGTACGCACGTGTCTGCATGTAACCAGCCCGGTGCCCCTTACTCCGGCTGCAGCGCAGCGGCCTACTCTCACCAGGGGGACACCGGTAAAATCCACATGCAGTCTCTTTCATCATGAGTCACTGTGGGTGAGTCCCAACTTATGAGGCTCTCCCAAAGTAAAAGCTCAACAATTAGGTGTTCAAAAAGCGAAAAATCCGGGCGGCTCAGATGGTCAGAACCACCTTCTAACAAGTGCGATCTCCCTTTTGGCCACCAATAATGCGTATGCAACGAATCGGCGCACAGGTTTCGGGACCTCGCAGATACAGCCCAGCAGTGCCATCTCTGGGGTGGGCTGAATGGAATGGTGTACTATCTGTGTTATTGTTGTGAAAATTTCCCCCCAGAATCTGCAGATCCTTTCGCAGCCCTAGGTCATATGCGCAAAGTCGACCTGATGTGCGTGGCATTTGGCGCACGTGTGCGGGCGGGATGGATCAATTCGGTGCAGTTTTGCAGGTGTTATATATGCCCTCCACAGGAATTTGAAATTAATTAACTTGTGCCTCTGGTTGAGGGATATCTTCCGTGTTTGTGTGCAACAGTATTCCCATTGGGAGTCTAATACTGGGTGCCCCAAATCTCGTTCCCATGTTTTGCGAATCTTGGAATCTTTACTTGGGAAGAGGGGCATGCTGGCTTTGTATAGCTTGGAGATAAGGTGTTCACCCCAGGAGTCGAAAATTATAAGTTTTAGCGGAGGAAAGCTTTCTGGCCCTAAAGGGAACCCAGAGATCTGATCACGTATGACCCTCAACATTCTGTTTAGTATGAACTGATCCATGAATGAAGCTCCCTGAAATCGAGCGTCCTCGGTTTGCGAAAACTCATGCCCCCCCAAGTATAGTTCCCCTACCTTGCTGATCGAGTATTTGGTGAGTACACGCCGGGCCACTCCCTCCTTCATGATGGGCAGCCATGGGTTGCCCACCAACGGGATAGCAGAGGTATAAAGCGGGCGTCTGCCAGTCACAAGAGCTAGCTTTTTCCATGCCCAGCTGGTCGTAGAAACCGTTTGTATTTCTTGGGGGGACTCAAGGTAGGCCAAGAGGTAGCTACACCGCTAGTGGGGTCGGGTCCGCAAGATCCGCCTCAGGCTTTGCGAATGGGATCCGGGCATCGGGGTGGTACCAATGGCGTGCGAAACTGCACTGGGCCACTAAGTAATAGATTTGGAAATTAGGGACCCCCGAAACCCCACCGCGCGTATGGTAGAGTCATTGTGTCCCAGCTGATTCTGGGTCTCCCCCCCCATACCAGTCTGATCAAGGTGGAGCGTAATGTTTGAAAGAACGCATTGGTGAGAGGGATGCAAATATTGTGGAACAAGTATAGGAATTTGGGCAGTACCACCATCTTTATAATAGCATCACGCCCCGCCAGTGATAGAGGGAGTCTGAGCCAACTTTCTACTTGCGACTCCAATTTACTTAACGCCGGGCCATAATTCAAGCATATAATCTGCTCTATGTCCCCATGAAGGTGAATTCCCAGATACTTCACCAATGTTTCGCACCATGCCAGTGGGTGGTCACAGCGCACCCTCATTGGTGCTCTGGTTAAAGGGAACACCTCAGACTTATTCCAGTTGATGCGAAACCCAGAGAGCCCACCGAACCTGACGGCCTCTCTAATTATTGGTGCCAAGTTGTCTTGGGGGTGACGAACGTAAAGTATGACGTCGTCCGCATACAATGTAATCAAGAGTGGTCCCGTTTTAAACTGTAGCCCTCTATGGAGATGCCGCTCCTGTAAGTGTCGGCTTAATGGGTCAAGCGCAATGATGAAGAGGATGGGGGAGAGTGGACATCCCTGCCTCGTGCTGCGTGACAGCGTGATAGGTAAAGAGAGGATCCCATTCACCCGTATCCGAGCAGTGGGTTGTGTGTAGAGTAAAGTGATGAGTGCAATGAAACCCTTAGGCATCCCCATCCTACCCAGCACCGTCAGCAGGAACGGCCACTCTAGGGAGTCAAACGCCGTCCAACAAAACGGCAGCCGCGGCAATGTCAGGCGAGATGCGATGCAGCACTGCAAACAGGGTGCGCAGGTTCAAGGTCGTCGACATATGCGGAACGAACCCCGATTGAGCCGGCGAGATTATTTGCCCAAGAAGGAGGGACAGCCGCATCGCTATCATTTTGGCTAATATCTTATTACCAAAATTGAGTAATGAAAGTGGTCTTTATGAGCCGCATTCCAGTGGGTCCTTTCCGGGCTTAGGAAGGAGAATAATAACCGCTTCGCGTATTGTGGGTCGCAGAATTTTGTTCTCAAGCGCTTCGTGATATACTTCAAGGAGATATGGGTCTAACAGGTTTTTATATGTCTAGTAAAATATTCCAGTATAGCCATCGAGACCTGGTGCCTTCATGCCATTCATGAAATATAACAAGATGCCTCTATAACCATAGATTCAAAACAATTTCTTCAAAAAGTAGGGAGAAACTCTTGCCTACTTTGCTGTTCAACTAATGAACTCGATTATTCATAACCATTCTATTTTGTGGGTCAACAAGCAAATCAAAATGGAATCAATCTGAAAAATAATCAATATTCAATTCAAGCATTTCACTGAAAATGGATTTTTACTTAATCATTATTTCATTTTTTCTTTCTTTTTTTTGTATATATAAATGTCTCAATTGAAATACATACATTTATGTTTTACAAATTCATACATAAAAGAAGAGCAATACCTATATACAGTGCATAAATCAAATCACTTATACATAAACAGTGTGTATAAAAACCAATCAACGGGTCCTACTACGTTATACTCGTATATCGGGATATTTTCTACTTGTCCTCGATACAAAATTAATACATGGTCCAGAAAAAAGGGATAAAGGTCAGAGACCGCCTCTATGTATCTTATCAAAGTTTACACCACTGTTTGTTAGCTAAACTGATCAATTCTTAACGTTCTTGTCAATTTAAATATGGCGATACTCTTGGCCTTGTGGGGTAAGGAAGTGAATAGTGAGTGTGCCGACGCGTTTTGACCTTCGTGTGGGGACCAGGAGGATTCAAGGAAGGTCTTCCTCAGGGCTGGAATATTTTCACTTGTAGGACACTACGGGTGAAAACATTTTGAAAAAAGAATTAAACTTGTGTTCTAAATGAAATTTAACATGTGACTCTATTTTTTACAACAGCCATATGCTGTATTCATACCTGCTGTCATTTGGAATCTATTTTCAATAAGGCTCTTTAGTAGCTCTCAATTTGGAAGCCGGTATCTCTGCGATGTGTACTTTCCTGCTGTAGGCATAAAAAAGGGGAATGAAGTCATCTGTCTGCCCTAACCTCATTAAGATAGGAAATTGGTGTACTTTTGTTAGCAGCCATATGCTTTAATCATACCTGCTGTCAATGCGGATCTCTTTTCACTTGGACTCTAGGGTAGCTCTCAATCTGGATGCCGATGTTTCTGCTAAATGTGCTTTCTTACTGTGGGCATGAAAAGATGGATAGAATGATTTATCTGTCATGCACCCGATGGATTGAGCAAGAGCAAGTAGTGTGCTTTACGTGCCCTCAGTCATGCATGTTACAATGTTTGGGGAAATAAAATTTCGACCAGGGGACTCCCATGAGTGTGCTGGGCTGACGCTCTCACTATTCGCACCATTCCTCTGTGGCTTCTTAAAATCTTCTTATGCGGAATGCTGTTACATTATTCACCGTGCTTTAGAATTTGTGCGTGCTAGTTGTTAAAAAGAAAAGAAGCTCAATGCTCGAAATTCATGCTCTTTCGTCCATGCAACTTCATTGGTCCAACGTGTTTTGCTCTGGTGCTCTATGTCCCTCATGCATGCCCTCCTCGTGAGTTAGAATGGTAAATAAAATGTTTTTTTACCTTTGTCTCGCATCTCTTATCGGTCTATGACTTCCGAAGTGTGCGCTCCACCATTTTCATTCCAGTTTTCGGCGTGTTGGGCTTCTGCGCTCTGATAGCGATCTCCGGCTTCCGTATTAGTCACGTGTTAGGTGGGGGCCAATTGAATTCTTGTTGAGGTTATATTCATGTTCTTGACATTGCACCGCCCTTCCGCTTCTTAATGTCTCACTTGAAACAGATTCTATGCCTGACTTCCGGGACTCTGGTTGTCGGGAATGTCACTTAGAAAGCGGGATTCTTTCTTTTTCAATCTAAACTTTATTGAACTCGCTGGATGGAACAATATATTATAAGAACATTACTTTAAATGTTGAGTCATTCCGCTTTAGCTCAATTTAACGCATCCCTCTTCCTGGTATGATCTTTTAAGTAAACACGGTTTCACACCATTCATGTCATCTATGGCGTTGATGACTTCCCCCTCGGAAAATGACTCCGCTAAAAATTGTTGATGCGAGAATTCCAACCATACCAACGCAATCTCTTCCAAGTACTGCGTTCTCTTGGTTGGGTCGTCAGTAATTTAGGTAGTGTAAAGGTTAGTGTACTAGTCAAGGAGTGTATCTCGTATTGCAGGTGTATCAGTAATTAATGTGCCAGTACTGTTACGGAGACCCGTTATATACGATTGGTGTCTTGGGGGTTGTAGTAGCTGTGCGAGGGTGCACCCTGGTCTTTCCCCCTCCCCGTATCTCCTAGCGCATGCATATTTACTTAGGAAATGCATTACCCTTTCCGCCGCTTCACGGAACTCAGCTAGCAAAGTCATCCGGCGATTGTCGCTGGGGTTGCTAGCAACACCTGTTCCTGATCAAGAGCGTGTAGCTGTTCTTCCAGTTGAAAAATTGAATGTTTGGAAATGCAGATCCCTCTCATATATGCCTTGAAGGCCTCCCACAACGTAGCTGCAGACCCGACATACCCCTTATTCAGGTCGAAGAAGTCCACGATAGCAGTCCGTAGTTCAGACCTGAAAACCTCATCATGCATTGCCTGCCATGGGAACCTCCAATTTCGCTCACAACCACCGGCCCTAGGTACCTGTAGTTTAAGAACAACAGGGGAGTGGTCTGACAGTGTTCTAGGGAGATGTTGTATAGTGGTGTGCCATGGGGCCATATTGGGTGATAGCATTCAGTAGTCCAGCCGTGTCCAGGTGTTGTGGGATGCTGTGTAGTGAGTGTATGGGAAGACAGAGGGATGATAGTGTCACCATATGTCCAGTAGACCATGGGCTTCGCAGAGCTTTGTCATTGCCCGGCGTGCCTTGGGCTTAGCATCCGACGTAGTGGTGGAACCGTCTCACCTGAGGTCAAGCAGTAAGTTGAAATCTCCCCCCATGCAAATACGGTCTGCCTCAACTTTCTCGATTTGAGCCTGCAAGTTGTAAAAAAATTCCGGACTGTCCGTGTTGGGAGCGAATACACATATAAAAGCAATGTTATGACCCATAAGATGACCTACAACAATGGTGTAGTGCCCCTCGGCATCCAACCGGGTCATCGTAGGCTGAAAGGGTAAGCGTTTATGTATAAGGATTGCAGTCCCCCTGGCATATGTGCTTACGTTTGCGAAGTATCGGTGCACCCCCGATGTGGATGCGAACCCAGGTATAGTTGTCGGCGGCAGATGAGTCTCCTGCAGGAAAACTATGTCAGCCTTATGTCGCTGCAAATAATGTAATACCTGTTTATCTTTACGTGCATTATTTAGCCCTCTTATGTTCCAGGTGACCAGTGTTAGAGCCGAGAGGTCAAACAATCTATCCTGCGCAGCCATGCCAAGCCTTTCCTGTGCTAAGGTATATGTGCCAAATTCTAAAATGTATAGAATGTATAAAATACATCAACCATGTCGTGCAAACAGCAAACATTTCTCTACTAATCTTAACTACCCCATCCCCCCGCCCCCACTTATCCCGGCTATAGCCAAAACAGGGAAGGCCCCACATTCCGAACTTCCTGTACATGCAAAATAACAGAAAAGATAATAATTAGAAAACAGCTAAATATAGGAAGATTGAAAAAGAGTGATTAATCGGAAAAAAAGTGATACACACTAGGGGCGTGGCAACACCACGCCAGTTACCCAATCTTGCAGAATGTATCAAACACTGTAATATGATATTTGTTTACGCCATAATTTAAGTTAAGGAATGCTGGAGCTTCTTTAATATCTTGGTGTCACGATCTGGTTCGGACATTGGCATAATGTCTCTGGGGCTGCACGCCCGGGAAGCCGTTATTCTGAAGAGAATAGTTCAACGCTCATCCCAGAGCCGCTGTTTAGTGGAGAGCCGTCAGGGCCCCCACTTCTGTGTCCACTCCTGCCCCTTGAGTAGTCACGGCAAAATTCCTGCGCCTCAGTGGGGGTGTCAAAGAATCGCACTCTGCTCTCCACCACCACCCAAAGCCGGGCCGGGTAGATCATGCCATATTTTAGTACTAAGTTCCTGAGCGTGGCCTTGACCCCAGCGTATTTGCGTCTAGCCTCCTGCACCATAGCCATGAAATCAGGGAATAGCGAGATCGACGAGCCTTGCCAATTTAACAGGCCCTTCTCCCTCACAAGTCTCAGTGCAGTGTCACTATCCCAGTATTTCAACACCCAGGCAATTATCGGCCTAGGGGGGCAGCCCGGGTTGGGGTAAGACCCCAGGCTACGATGGGCCCTTTCCACTAGGAATGCGACGGTGAAGGATTCTTTGCCAAAGAGTTCAGACAGCAGTGTCTTCACAAAGTGATCCTTGCGGACAGTGTTTGTTGTCTCTGGAACACCCAAAATGCGGATGTTATTGCGTTGACTTCGTGCCTCCAGGTCTTCGTTCTTCATAGCTGCAGTTTTGAGGCGTTTTTCCATCCGATCTAGTCATTTTGTAGACTGTGCAGCACCATCTTCGAGGTCCGAAACCCTGCCTTCAGCAGTGTCCAGCCGTTTTTCATGGGTGTCCAGCCAGGTTCCCATGCTGTCCAGTCGGTTGTCCAGGGCATCGAATTGGCCATCTAGGGCCTTGAAGCCCGCCCTGAGTTCCAGCATTAAGGGGGTCAGCGCCGGCTGTGTTATCCTTCTATGGCAAGCTGTACTGTGGTTTTGATCCCGCGCAGGATGACATGTTGGGTAAAGTACTGAAAGGGTGGGGAAGGGGGCGGGTGGGGAGGGGTAGATAGCCGAGGGAAGCTGTTACGTTTGAAATGTTGGTTGACTTGTTGCAGGTTCTGCCTGAATGTTGTGGGGACCATTTTGAGCGTGCCCTGTTTCGCCTGACCATGATCTGGATGTTTTATGGCACCTTTTGTGTATCTGAACTGTTGGGCCTGAGGAACGAAAAGGGGGTTTTGTGTGGAGAGGTGCATCTTGAGGGGGACAGGTTGGGCATCTGGTTGAGGAAGTCTTAGACGGATCAGCTGGGTAAGGGAAAGTGGGTCTGGCTGCTGGAAGGAGGTAGTTTCGAGGCGTGCCTGGTGCGGGAATGGCAGGATTTTTCTGTTTGGCCGGGGCTCCGGAGGGTGGAGGTTTTCTGCCATGAGGATGGTACCAGACACACGTCCTTTCAGCTTTTGAGTGTGCTGCGCATGGCTTTGGGCTGTCTGGGCAGGGATTCAGCTCACTATGGGACTCGTTCTTTCCGGATTGGGCCGGCGACTTCTGCGGCATGCTTGGGTTGGGATTGGTCATGAATCCAGCCGATTGGCAGATGGCAGTCCATCTGCTGTGAGAGATATGTGCGCAAGTGGGTGTGAGGTGCTGGTGCGTGGGGTTTTTTCTTCTCTGTTGGGTTGTGGGTTCTTTCTGCTAATGCTCATCCTTTGTCGCTAGGGTGCTTAAGCAGTCACGGGAGTGACAAGACAGTCACATGGTTGGTTGGACATCTCTTTATTCACTGGGCAGAGAAGTATGCTGCACGCCAGATTTATGGACGAAGCCTGGGATTGCCAAGCAGCCGGCATGAGGTGCTCTGGTGGGGGAAGAGTGGAATAAGATGGGGTAATTTGCTACCATTCCTAGCGACTATGGTTCCCAACAGGGGGTGTCCGGACATGCTGTTGTTTCTTTTGGAGAAAATGACTTAGTGCAGCTCTCTGGACTCACCCTACTACAACACATGAAAAGCGACTTGGTTTTGATTCAACAGCGCTTGGCTGGTGTCAGCATCATCTGGACTGAGTTTGTGCCCAGGAGAAAGTGGAGGGGGGCCATGGATAGAGCCCGTAGAAAGTTGAACCGGGCGATGAAAGTTTTTTGTTGGGCTTGTGGAATATCGGTCTTGTCTCACCGGGGGATTTTGGAAAGTGAGGCTGTCTTATTCCGTGCCGATGGCGTACATCTGTCTGAAATGGGCAAAGCGTGCTGCATGATGGAGATGCGTGATTTGCTGGCAGGGTTATGGGGGAAGTTGATTTAGTGTCATTGAGTGTGTTGTGTTTGCTGGTTGCAGTAGGGTTTGTGTGTGGGGCAGCAAAATGCCTTTCAGGGTTTGTGCTGGTTGGCAGGAGAGTGGGGGAGTGGCAAGTCAGATACAAGCCTATCCAACCCTCGGGGAGGGGGATGGGGTGCACACAGGGTAGTATTACAGTGCGCAGGATGCCCTGGGATAGGGCAAGGAAGTTTTACATCGAAAGGAAGTTTGTGGAAGTAGGGAGAATGAGTCTATGGAGGGAAGGAGATTGTGGGACCAGGAGGTGTGACGAAAAATGATGCAACTGGATGAGTGAAAGTGCTAGAAGGAAGAACAAAAGGGAGAGATATGATATTCTGTTATGATGTTATATGTTATTGAACAGTTTTGGTTTTTGCATCCTGTCTTAATAAATGGCCTTTTGCACTATCTAGAGTGTCAAGTGTGATTACTTCACGGAAATATTTATGTTGTAAAGACCCACAATGTAATACAGCGCGTTGTAAAGATCAACGAGTTGTAGTACATGTGTGGTAAAGACGTGTGTAAAAGGCATGCGTGGTAACGTCATGCAACTAACTTGAAAAGATGTTGTCCTTGAATTGGTTAATAGTAGGTACTTAAAACGTAAGGTAGATGTTTTATGAATAAGGAAAATGAAGAAACATTTTCATGTCTTGATAGCAGTGTGAGCTATCTTTCCTTTTAATATCCTTCTGCCTCAACAGCAAGGGAATGTAATTTGCATCAGAAGCTCATTCTCCTTCAGGGAATCGTTATAAACTATGTGCTGTGGTTTGCTACATTCATTACTCAGAGTACTTCACATTCTGATGGCAGAAGGCATCTCTTATTTCATGCCACAGTTTGTAATCAGTGATATTATTACCGTCTTCAAATTCAAGTTGTCAGCTTCTAGAGACCAAATGTTTTACAAGTCTAAGCAGATCGTCCATGTTTTGACCCTTTGTCAACACTCATTTTACATTGACGTCAGAGACAGGCTTTCTTATCTTCTATTCAAAGTTGCCAGAAGGTGTTGCTATTTTACATTTTGTACTGATCAAATGTTAATTTTGCTTGCTATTCACAATTGTATATGTATATTTAAGTCACACCAGTGATATTAATGTGGTCCAAGAAAGCACAGTATATTGATCTGTAGTAATAAGCAGAAATGTACACATGCAATTATCAAAATGTAAAGATCATATTCACAGTTATTACACAGTAAAGCCTAAGTAAAACCTGGGAATGCCTAACACGGATAAAGTTTAACTAATTAAGAAATCCCTTCTTCTTGTAGTTTATGTAGGACCACTTTACACCGAAAAGAACTGGAGGAATTCACACACGGCAAATGTAACTAGATTTGGACAAAGTTCTGCTTACAGCCTGTATATATGTAAAACAGAATGACATAAACCATATTGTGAGATCCATTTAAAGTAGCAATGCTATTTACTACCATTATTTCGGGAGGTGGGGGCAGCATGACACACTCAAGGTTTTTCTGTTGTGAGGCATGGTGCCTTCACACATTCAATAAAGGTAATAAATAGAATATTACACTCAGTGTGTCTACATATGTACAATAAATATAGTATATTCTGGTTGAGACACAAAAAACTAGAAATTTGGGAAACTGCCAATTTATAGTCATCAGGCTCAGCTTCAAACTAACTCATGTTAAGTAGATGGTTCTTTGAGGTTAAATTTGACCATTGGTGCATTATGGTTCAAGTGGCGCTGATAAAAACTGCTAGACAAGTTCAGTGATGTACTTAGTTTGTATGTCTAAACTACAACTTAGCTTAATACACATTTGCGGTTTTGCAATCAAATTTTTCACTATTTAATTTTTTTAAAGTTCACAAACCAGGTCACGTTCATGCACCGCAACTGATTGTGGCCACAGTCAATCAATCAATCAGGTTTTTTTAAAGTGCACTACTCACCCATTAGGGTCCCAAGGTGCTGGGGGTGGGTGTGAGCAGCTCCGTTGGAGTCATTCGAAGAGCCAGGTCTTGAGGTCGTTCCTGAATTGGTGCAGTGTCGGGCTTCGCAAGTAATAGTAGTTATGCCAATAATTTGTGAACCTGGTTTTCAAGTTGGTTTGTGAACCCAAAGTGTTTTTAATCATAGTTTGGTTTATGAACCACTAACCTCAAGTATGAAAATCATGTATGATTTAGGTGAAATTGTTGTGGCCCCTTCTTCATTTCCCAAGTTGTTTCCCGATAAATAAGGGGGTTTTCCAACCATCTCTGGGGGTTCCCCCACCCGCCTGTGGTTGACGTTTTAATCAGAGTTCCCCAACATAGGTTCTATAAAAATAATTTGCATACTTTGTTTCATGAATTGCTGTTTTGGGTTCATTCATTTTGTATAGGGCTAGAGAGAAAAATCGTATTCTTTGTCACCCAATCACATAAAGCTTGGTTTGTAAACCAGCATGGTGAGTTTGTGAAGTCATTTCAGCCAATTAAATTTAAATTTATTTTCTAAACCAAAATTTCCAAATGGGCTCACAAACTAGATGGTACTGTCGTGTAGTTCCTATATGACCTATACAGGATCTGCGCGTTTGGATAACATAAACTGTGGGACTGGTGGCAGACTGATTCCGTGCACCCCCACCGGGTATGTTAGCCTGTCTGTATCAGCTAGCTCACAGTGCCACTATAATCTCCTCTTACCAGGGAGAGAATAGATTCTGGCAACCTCAGAACATGACAATCCTGATCCCTCAGGATCGTGGAAACAATATACTACTTTTCGCTCAGTCACTCGTGCTTACTTAATTTGTCTCAGAGAGATACACAGAATAAACAAGCTGGGCGTTTTCAATAAGCATTTATTGAACAGTTGTTATTCTGGTGTAGAATAGATGTGCTGCAACAACCGTTAGACAGTATAGGATATAAATGATTAACAGTACTATGAAAGTATAAGGATGGTATAATTCTACCATCTTACTAAAATCATGAATACATTCAAGTATATGAAACACATGATAATAAAAGGTACGTACTCCTACGATGCCTCCCTAACTAGATGTACCTAAGTGTACCTAGCATTGGTGTAGGTGTTAAGCCAAGAATTCCTCTAGGATCTAGTCAACCCCGTTACCTTAAGTGAGACTGTGGGTCCCCGTCCTGGTCTCGAGCTAGACACCCCGCGAGGGATGTTAGACCACTGCGAGCTGGAGTGTCTGCATGCAGGAACCTCAGCGTCTCTGGTCAGTGTGTCGGCTGGGAAGTCTCGGTCTCCTCTAACTGTCTTAGCAAGATGTAATGTATATATACCCATAGGTCTCCCCAGGGGTCCTATCTTGCTGTATTACTGTGTCGGCCTAAGGATGACGTTGGGCCTGAACTTTGTACATAGATTTTATACAGAAGCTGGTAGTCCTGCTGTGCTTCAAGGAATCCTCATGCATAATGTATGAGATTTCGAACTAGGGAAAACCAGCGTTCTGACTGCAGTGTAATATCTAGGTAAAAGGTTAGAACCTGTAAACCGTGACAAGTGTAATGTAGGGAGAGAATATAGGTGGCGGGTAATGAGATTACCGGGGCCTATGTTATGATACCTATATGGAATATAACAGTACAGATAAACCCATTACTAATAAATTCATATGTTCTATTTCCTAAACAAATCAAATCCTAATTAGCAGATTTACACCAAACCACAAGAAGTATCTTTTTATCAAAATGTATAAACTTTCGGGAGGAAGTTTTGCAGCATTGTGCGATAGGATAGATTTCAAACTCCAGATCCCAACAGGAGTGTCATTAATGTTCAACTTTAAAATGCTATTAATGAAGAAGATTATTTGGGCAGTAGAACTGATAAGTTGGGTTTTCTCTCCAGAACATAGCTTGAGATAAAGTTCTCTAGACCCTCTGCCACTAAGGACTTATATATATATAATATATATATAATATATATATAATATATATATTATATATATATATATCCACCATCTCAAATTCTCCCATTCAGAAGAGCCACACGCAGGTAGGTTTTCTTCATTTAATGTGCAAGTTCACAGCGCAGTGGAGGGAAAACAAACCAGGTTCTCAAACAGCCTGACGCGTTTCATGCTCCCTTGGCATTTCATCAGAGGCTTAGTTCAACAAAGCATGTGGCAACCGGCATCACTTATAACTCTCACCACCTGCCCCAGTGGGCGTCGGCTCTCCCACAGCCTGATGGTACTTGTAGTGCCGTTAGTTTCACTCCAGTGAGCTGCTTTCATGCGATGCAAAATAAATGAAAATTAAAACCTCAGTGGGTCTGGAAAGTGTCCCGCTACCTCTGGGCTGCAAATACCAGCTTGCACACACCGACCTTTCTGCCCTTTACACCGCTCGTCGATTGACTGCAGCTCGGACCACATCCTCGTGGCGGGGCTCTCCCACGACCGGGACCAGCCGTAATACATCCACCATCTCAAATTCTCCCATTCAGAAGAGCCACACGCAGGTAGGTTTTCTTCATTTAATGTGCAAGTTCACAGCGCAGTGGAGGGAAAACAAACCAGTTTCTCAAACAGCCTGACGCGTTTCATGCTCCCTTGGCATTTCATCAGAGGCTTAGTTCAACAAAGCATGTGGCAACCGGCATCACTTATAACTCTCACCACCTGCCCCAGTGGGCGTCGGCTCTCCCACAGCCTGATGGTACTTGTAGTGCCGTTAGTTTCACTCCAGTGAGCTGCTTTCATGCGATGCAAAATAAATGAAAATTAAAACCTCAGTGGGTCTGGAAAGTGTCCCGCTACCTCTGGGCTGCAAATACCAGCTTGCACACACGGACCTTTCTGCCCTTTACACCGCTCGTCGATTGACTGCAGCTCGGACCACATCCTCGTGGCGGGGCTCTCCCACGACCGGGACCAGCCGTAATACATCCACCATCTCAAATTCTCCCATTCAGAAGAGCCACACGCAGGTAGGTTTTCTTCATTTAATGTGCAAGTTCACAGCGCAGTGGAGGGAAAACAAACCAGTTTCTCAAACAGCCTGACGCGTTTCATGCTCCCTTGGCATTTCATCAGAGGCTTAGTTCAACAAAGCATGTGGCAACCGGCATCACTTATAACTCTCACCACCTGCCCCAGTGGGCGTCGGCTCTCCCACAGCCTGATGGTACTTGTAGTGCCGTTAGTTTCACTCCAGTGAGCTGCTTTCATGCGATGCAAAATAAAATGAAAATTAAAACCTCAGTGGGTCTGGAAAGTGTCCCGCTACCTCTGGGCTGCAAATACCAGCTTGCACACACCGACCTTTCTGCCCTTTACACCGCTCGTCGATTGACTGCAGCTCGGATTGAACTAAGCCTCTGATGAAAGGGAGCATGAAACGCGTCAGGCTGTTTGAGAAACTGGTTTGTTTTCCCTCCACTGCGCTGTGAACTTGCACATTAAATGAAGTAAACCTACCTGCGTGTGGCTCTTCTGAATGGGAGAATTTGAGATGGTGGATATATATATATATATATATATGTATATATATATATATATATATATATATATATATATATATATATATATATATATATATATATATATATATATATATATATATATATATGCTAAAAGCCCTTTCAGAGGGCCATGGGGGGAAGCAGGAGCTACTGGGTCCAACCGTAGGGGTTGAGGCCTTTAAAACCTGATGCCCTGGGCCAGACTTACTATGGGTATGAGCTACTGCCCTTTCAGCACTTGACTACCGGTAGTAGTGTGGGTCAAGCAGTTCAAGGCTTCTCGGGGGGAGGTAGATGCAGGGGTTGAACACAGGCTCACAACTCAAAATACGTTTAATAGGAGCATAAATGATTGCCCAGACAAATACTTGCTTTTATGAAAAAGGAGTGTTTGTATACAAACACAAAACAAAATATGGCATACACAAACAATGCACACATTGCCCTGAGGCCAGGGCTTTAATGTTCATTAGGCACGTCCCTGAGTCCCATTTCCATTTCACTAACGATAGTGGCTTTTTTTTCCTCTTCTTCTGGGTGTCCCTTTTGCTACCTGAGACACTCACGTTTTGTTTTTCTTTAGGGGCAGCAGGAGAAGCCCTAGGGCCCCCACGGCCCCAACCAGCTCCTCTAGTGGGAGCCAGCTTTTTTTTTTATTTTCAAAGGGTGCCCCAGTGCCCACCGGAAGCACCCACACTCCTGCCTTTGATGAGAGCTGTGGGGGGAGCAGAGGGCTCACAGCCCCAGCCGGCTCCCCAGTTGGCACCATAGTGGGTACTGGCAGAAGCTGGCACCTTTACTCTGCTCCCATCCGGCAGGAGCAGCTGTTTTAAACTGCACCCATGGCCCTGTGAATGAGGGCATTTTCTAATCACATGTGTACATCCATCTGAAAATGAGTGCGCTTCTGAATCAGAGCTGGTTAGCCAGTCCTTTAATTTTTAATTTTCTCCTTTTATAGATCCACTTTCATTTCTTTGCTTCTTGGTTTTTTATTTTAATGTTTCTTAAGAGGATACTACAGCTCTCCAAGCAGTGCTTACAGATTTCCTGTTTGCTGCTCACTGCATCTGCAGTGCACTGCATTCCACATGGCCAATTCTGTAAGCCAAGAAATTTATACAGAATGCTGTTGTTCATAGTGTATCATTGTTTTACCATTCCAAGACGGCCAACACGTTTCTAAATGTAGCGGCCATGTGTAAACTTTAAACAGCTATAGACTATTTACAATTCCTTTGCAAGATGGACACCCGCTGTTTAGTTTGGTTATTTTCAAACATATGCCCGCCATGTTTAGAAGGCAGTATGTTTTCTTTTTCTACTTGTGTTCTTTTAATCTATCTTGCATATGTTGTTGAGTTTGTGTGGTTGCATCAGAAAGTGAATGAAATAATGAGTCAGTCAATTGATGAATGTATGTCTGAGTGCAAAGATGAGTGACAGTGTGCGGTTATGATGACTTATTGAGCATCTACACCTATCAACGGTACAAACAGCACTTTTATTCATAAGCTAGGTTTATTGAAATTGCCAAGGCTTGTTTGATCTTTTGTACAAAATTATCATCTAGAGTCTGACATGTTGACAATAATATTCTAACTGAAAGTTAGTAAGGTCAGTAATTTACTTCATTTCATTTGAATACATTTTAGGGGATTACCGTACAACACTATTGAATCTATAATTGTGCAAAAGGCACTGCCTTGTCAGTTTGTCATGCAGTTTTTAATTCAATGGAATGCTCGCTGTCTTAACATGTGTAAGTCATCTGACCTGGCTTCTCCCTTAAGCCTGGATTGTTACAGAGAAATTATCTCAAATATCCGAAAAATGTGAGGCAAGGCATCTTGCTCAGAGCTTGGCAGAGTAGAAAAGTCACAAGACAGCCCATGATACCGCTGCCACATCTTTCACAAACAGCAGTCCATAAAATGGCGGAAACATACACACAGCTCTGATTGTGTGGAATTGGAATTTCAGTATTCCTTACCAGATAAATAAAGCACTCTTCACCCTCTTACAATATACCCCTTTCAATACGCTCCGGTTCCGGTATATATTATCAGATCACTAAAGTTCATTCTTAGTTGAATCTAAATCGTTATCATGGCTTTTTGGTCAACTATGATTTTCTTTTCACATGTTATGTTGGACATACATTTTTGCCTCGTGCTCTGTAACATTTCCGTGCTCATTGTGTTTTTTTTATCACTCTGCCTATAAATCATCTCCCCATACCTACCTATTATGCTTTTTGAAGACTTAACTCTCTTTCCAGTCTGAAGGATATTTGCTGAAAATTCCCCAAAGGATGGCCATTATACAAAACAACAAATAGAGGTGGTGGTTGTCTACTTCTGTGAAATCACCCTACTGACTTTACACTTGTGCGATGTCACTGTGCCTGTAAACAGGGGAAAGACTTAAGGTGATGGGGAAGGGTGGAATATCAGAACTTTTTTCAGTAGGGTAGGTTTTAAGGTAGGGGGCAGAGTTTTAGGGCTCAGGGCCGGGGGGAGGGGCAGTTTTCAGGGCGGGGGAAGTTTTTAGGACCCAGGGCAGGGGGGGTCAGGGTTGGTTTTAAGGTAGGAGGCAGAGTTTTAGGGCTCAGGGCAGGGGGAGTCGGGATAGTTTAAGGTTTTAGGGGTGGAGTTGTTTTTAGGGCTGGGGGGTCGGATTATAGGGCAGGGCCCAGGAGTTTAGGACTCAGGGAGGAGGGGATGGGGTGTGAACTCTACCACACATCCCTTTACTAAACATGCATTTACCACGAAATTGCGTGGTAAAGGCATGCGTGGTAAAGAAATGCGTTGCTTAGACACCTTCGTTGTTGGGGATGCGTGGTAGAGGTACGCGTGGTTCAGCCATGCGTGCCTCTGTCAGACAACCACATACAGAGGAAAACACTGCGCAAGTTGGGGGGCAGGACGCTTATTATTTTTTCATAGTCCTAAAGGGGAGAAAGGATGGTTGTCAGGAAGGCTGGCACATTATTTTCTGGGAGAAGAGGGCATTATTATTGTGAACCATGGTAAATAATATCTTTGTTATGACAGCAATATTACAAATCAATCTTCCCTTACTTTACCATATAAATGGGAGTAGGTAATGAAACTGAGGAAGAAGGGGCGCACGAGCCACACGAAACATACACAATATTTACAACATGGCTAATAAAGGGGTGTTTTTCACCTGAGACTTCACTCTAGTTGTCTACGTCACTCAGGACAAATCAATTGAAAATAAACTTGGTGTTAATACTTATTCATTTACAACTATATGTATTTTCCTAATGATCTTTTAGTTGTGGGAGCAAAGTGAGGCATTGAGCTTGTGGAAGGATTATAAAAATGCAGCAAGGAGTGGGTAGGATGCTGAGAGAGTGAGCAGGAAGCAGGATGAAGACATAGGGAGTGGGGCAGGAAGGGATAGTGAGTCGGGATCAGGAGTTTCCCACTTGCTATGTTGACAGCCCTGCTTAGAGCACTCTCCCCAAAAACATTATGATGGGATAGAAAATAGCAAATTCACCTTTTTGACATATTGTTGGTGAAAAAGACTTGGGCACCGTTGCCTTGTTGTACCGCAATGATTCTTCAAAATACATTAGCTAATTCCATTAAATATTAAACCCACACTGTGACCAAACCAACTTTCCAAAATGGTCTTTCTTTTCTCAGCTACCAGCAAGAGGTTCAGAAGAAGGTACTAGCCTGAGAAAAAGATTGTTGTCTTATAAATTCAAGAACAGTTTCGGGTGAAAGAAATAATAATTTCAAAATTGCTTTACTACCAAAGGTTTTAAATGAGGACACAAATTGAAGACGGAAAAATGATTGATTTAGATCACGCCAACACAAAGGGTGTTAAACAGCCCAGGGACTGGCTCTAAATCCCAAAATCAGAATGAGAAGGATATGAACTAACAGTCTCCACATTCTAAACACAAAAAGAGTAAGGAGGCAAGAAATACCGTACAGCCAGTGACATGATCACAAATAAAAACTCACAAACATATGGGCAACTACAAGCAAACATGCGGCCATGCACAAACACACAGGGGTACTGCATTACTGCATACACCCTTCACATTAAGAACAGCCATTACAAAAATCCTCAAAAGCTATGTCCCTACAAAATTGCCTAAGCATGTACGTTTTTACTTGATTCAAGCATTTCTATCCAATGTGGCAGCAAAGAAATTCTCTCATGAACAAATCCATAACACAAAAAACCCTAGGCTGTTTGGACGCACATGGATTGTGGTGTATAGTTCTGCAATTTGCATCAGTGTTAAAAGTAAATTGAGTACTCAACCACGCAATGTGGCATGCTTCATCCCTGGGTTCACTTGAAAGTGAGAAGACATTCACTGGAGTCTTTTGTGATGAAGGAGGGGTGTGTTAGACCTGACAGCCTTAGGGTGGTCTTGCCTCAGCTTTTTGCCTGCCTCCCTCTATTCTCTGACCTCGTTTCTGCTGGGCTTAGGACTCTGTGCACTTTGCCACTGCTGATCAGTGCTAAAGGGCTTGTGCTCTCTCCCCTAAACATGGTAATATAGGTTTAAACCCATTTGGCATATTTAATATACTTGTAAGTCCATAGTAAAGTGCACTAAATGTTCTCAGGGCATGTAAATTAAATGCTACTAGTGGGCCTGCAACACTCATTGTGCCACCCACTTAAGTAGCCCTCTAACCATGGCTCAGGCCTGTCATTTCATAGCTTGTATGTGCAGTTTTAAACTGCCACTTTGACCTGGCAAGATAAACCTTTTGCCAGGCCTAAACCGTCCCTTTGCATACATATAAGTAACCCTTAAGGTAGTCCCTGTATGACCCACAGGGCAGGGTGCAATGTATTTAAAAGGCAGGACATGTACTTTTAAGTTTTACATGTCTTGGTAGTGAAAACCCCCCCAATTTCATTTTTCACTACTGCAAGGCCCATCTCTACCATAGGATAACATTGGGATTATCTTATTACATCTTTTAAGTGTATTTCCCAATTGTGAAGAGATAGACTTTTCAAGTACGGACTCACTGGACTCACAATTTAAAATCACAATTTATGGTGAAGTTGGATTATAAGTTACAGTTTAGAAAATGCCACTTTTAGAAAGTTGGCATTTACTTACGGAAGCCATTTGGTGCCTGCTGCCTGTCTCTGTTCAGTCTGGGCTAGGTGACAGCTGAGATTTGTGTATTCCCTCTAGACAACCACACACAAAGGAAGCTTAGGTGCGTCTTGAATGGCCAACCTGGGTGATGGGAGGGACGAGCTGGGCACAGCCTCACACTTACACCTGAATAGGCCATGTCCTGTCCACACACAAAGGGCTGCATACCCTCTGTAGCGAGGCTGGAGCCGAGGCAGGAAGAGGATACCTATGTGCACTTCAAAGGCACAACTGGGTATAAGTACTGGACCTCTGACACCATGACTTTAGTACACTTCTGGACCTGTGAAGACTCTGTCAGGAAGAAGAACTGCTGTACTGCTGAAAGGACTTTCACTCTGTTGGACTGCTGTTTGCTGGACTCTTACAATGCTGAGCTGCCCTGCTGCCTGCTGTTCTCCTGCCTGGGTCAGAAGGACTAGACCTGCATCACTTGAACCTAGAAGTGACTCCAAGGGCTTGCTGGCTTGCCTCCTTTTCTAAATCTCAGGGACAATGAAGGCTTCAACTCATGCTGCTACAGCACCTAGACTTTGATTGGTGCAAGAGCATGCCCTGCCAAGTGGTGCCAACCCAATCCTGGGCCCATAGAAGTGGGTAGAAAGTGCTGCTACAACCAGAACCCACACATCCTCATTGGGACCGGTGCAGCTCCATATTTGCATGTGTCGGAACCGGCGCGGCCTCGTTGAAGCGTGAAACAGAGCCGGCGCATCACACTCAGAACCAGCGCATCGCCTTCAGAATCGAAGCATCGCCTGCTGCGGGTGCAGTTGCGGTGCATTGCCTTGGGAACTAGCATCTCGCACTCAGAACCGATGCATCACCATCATTGTTTGAAGAATCTCGACGTATCTCGCCCACTGTGTCACTCGACACTGACGCATCGCTTCGGCTGCACCTCGCATCTTCTTGGACGCAGATGCAAACCAAGGATCAAAGTACTTTTGTTCAGTGGGCCTGAGTGGGTCCCCGTACCTGGCCCGCCCTTCATCGCAGCAGGCCTGAACGTTTGATTTTGTCCCGATCCTGCATGACCATATATCCCAATAGGTGCGTATTGCTTCTGAGCTCTGTTTTTACATTTAATCTTTGAAAATTCATATCTCGACTTCTACTTTTTGGAGTTTTGTTATTTTGGTCTTGCTTTATTTATACAATTATTTTTTATTTTTCTATCCTTGTGTGGAGTCTTTTTGTGGTGTTCTCACTGTGTTACTGTTTGATGTGTTGCACAAATACATTACACATTGCCTCTTAAGTTAAGTCTGACTGCTCCGTGCCAAGCTACCAGAGGGTGACTACAGGGTTCATTTAGAGTGTGTTGTCACTTACCCTGACTAGGATCGTGGTTCCTGCTTGGACAGGGGGCATACCTCTGCCAACCAGAAACCTAATTTCTAACAGGGTGTATATAAGATGTTGACATGTCAGAGAGAGATGTTTCTTATGACTCAATGTGTTCTAGACATTCCCTTCCACCGCAGCCTACCCTAGTGAATCACGTGTAGATTTAGGCAGGTCCTCTCAACTTCACTTCAAAGGCCCTCTTTACGAGCGCCCATGAAAATGGCCCAGATTTTCCCCGCTCTTGCAGTTGTATCAGTGACTCTGGTTGGGGAAAATCTGGACTGCTACAAATACAACCCAGAGGCTCCCCTTAGAAATGAGGAATTTCCAGGGAACCAGTAGTTCGGGGTTCAATTCTTCCATGAGTTCCACATTTTCCAATGGATTTTCCCATAAAGATTTTGGCTGCTTTCAGCAGCTGACATCTCAATGTGAAAACAAGTAGATCTTCTGAACCACGCAGGTCTCATAATTCTGGTGGGACTGGTGCCGAATACCAGCCCCATCTGAATTAAGAGGGAACCTGCAATGATGGCCATAGTGCCACCTGAAGTAAACCCTAGATAAAATTCTGTGACAGTGGGTCTTTGTTCTACCCTGCCACAATTTTGAAAGCAAAAGAGCATCAATTCTAGGCCAAAGGCAAACTCATCAAAAAGTCTCTCACTTTCTTTAATAACACAGTGGTACTAATAAATATCCTTGCAATTCATCCACAGCCTTTTTATTGACGATTTTATGTCAAGACCTGGGGGCTACAATTATGCAATTTCTCCTTTATTGCAATCAATCACAGCAGCCCCTTTAAAGAACATAAAAGTCATCAGCATTCCGGAGTTCATAAAAACATTGAGCACACAGTCATCTTCCTTCATTTATTACTGCTGCTCACAAACCGATAAATGTCAGAACATGTATTGTTTGCATATGTTTTATGTAGGCTTATTTTCTAGTATCCATGAGTGTTAGACAAAGACTGTGAAAGTGGTGTCCCATGTAGAGCCTGGTTTGTGGTATTGTGCGGTTTTGTGCAATTGGCATGATGTCACTGAGAAAATGATTTTGTGAGAAATAATTAATTAGGAATCAATTTTGGGAAGGGTGTGTTGGTTGTTAAAATTTAAGTTAAAATCTAGGGTTGGTTTTAGAATATTCCAAATTTAGTGCACAAACATCAGGGTCATGCCCCCAGTTAAGAGTATTATGGTTGTTAACCATTGTGCATCTCTTTGTGGCTACTTCAGGGGTCTCCTGCATTGCCACTCACTGGGGCAACTTGGTGGTTCTTCTTTGCATGCACATAAGAAATTCGTTATGTATGCATGCATCTAACTGAGTTTGTAGCCGAGTAAACAGCACTCGATGTGCACTGCTGACTGACCATGCAATTGAGTGATAGATGTGTTTAAGCTCCTGAAGCTTGCTGTACACACAGACAGCGCATTGTATGGGGCACAGCTTAGTAGTTTGAGAAACTGTTTAAACTTTATGAGAATTTCATAAATGATAGTTTGGGAATATTCAAAAAGTTAAAAGTGATTGAATAACGGTCTGTGGTGATTGTTTTTATTTTTCAGCAGAATTGGAAGCCGATTGTTATTTAATATCATAGAAGAGGAATCGTGGAGATCACAGGATGATCTTATCTAAGTGAGAATTAATAAAGCGACAGATAGTATTTCTGCAGAAATAAATTGCAAAATGGAAAGAAAATTAGAGATGTTTTTAATGTCCCAAAAGTTGCCCCATGGTTCTGAGGAGGAGTGTTTTGGTGATCTGGTGAGACAGATATTCAGAGTAAGAAGCATGGCGGAAAGGTACCTTGTAAGAGGAAAACATACTGAGGATAGTATTTTTCAGGCAAAAACTGGAGATCGGCTGAGGCAGAACATGGTTTCTCTGGACGCACAGACAAGGATTGTGCCATGGTCACACAAGAAAGGCAGAATAAAGGTTCAGAAAGAAATATAAAAAAAGCATAAAATAAAGTAAGGAAACATACTGCTGTGAGATGTTATGAGTCATCTAGCAGGGCGTAGGTGAGATTAGATATTCATCTGATTTTGAATCATAAGATCAAGATTTTTTTTTGAGTTCAATGAGTTTTTTTATTGGTTGTTCAAACAGTACAGTATACATATACATAAAACACAATGCAATAAGCAAAAGAAAATACAATACAATACAATACAATACAATAAATAACCTAAATGGACAAAAAATAGGTAAATAGACTGTCCAGCAATAAGTCAGCAAATATCATACATAACATAAATGGCACTTGAAATGTATCTAAGGCAAAAACCAATACCATGAAAGGCTATTACGTTCGGTATATATCTAATGTTTGCGAGAGTTTTCAGCTAATGAGAAGAGCAATAATATCACACAATGTGAGACATAGGCGGTGATTAGGGGTAAGAAAAACTTAACACTTGTCCCTCTAGAGTTCAGAGTATATGTGTCGCTCATAGAGGGTCACCGTTCGGTACTGTGTAAGACCATAGGGTAGTTTGTGAAATATTTCACGGTGGTTTGTGTGATTCCAAAAAGAGATCAAGGGATTCCCACATGTATCTAACCGGGGTCTTCCACGGAGAGTTGTGGAGCGCTATATTATCAGCTCCTCGCAAATTAGTGACCCAATTTAGCCAGCATTAAAGGACGTTTTGCGAGTGTCCTTCCAATTATTAAGAATTATCTTAATTGCTGCTGTGATGAGTAGGTCAAGGAGTGCCTTATCGTTTTCACACAAGGAGTCTGCTCTAAGAGGAGCGAACAGCAGAGTCGAGAGATCCCTGCTTGTATCAAAGGGGAAGAGTTTAGATATGAATTCAAGGACCTTATCCCAATAGGATGTCACACATGGGCAAAGAATTAGTAAGTGTTCTAGATGTCCTACTGCGTCATTGCAGTTCCAGCAGGTATCGTCGTCACGAAAAAAAAACAACCTTTTTCACCTGAGTGGACTCCATCTGAACTTGTGGCCGAGTATCTTGAATTGTGGCTGCCTAAACAAATTCTGAAAGATGTTAGCATAAGGGTGAGGTGGGAGTGCCCTAAACCTTCTTTGGCAAATAAAGTGATGGTTATTTCTGACTTAGATGCTAATTTTTGGGAACGTTGGACGAGAGCCTCGTAACGGTCTAGACAAAGGTTTGCATACATGCCAAGGTAGACTTCTTGATGTAGTTAAAAAAATTGTTATGGCAAAAGAGGCCCATGTTAGTCACAAGGAAATAGATGCTGAAGTATTGAGACAATGGATCCAGCATACAGGGTGTCTTTTTTTGGGCAATACCAATACGGTATTGTCTGTGAAATGTTAAAAGAGTGTTTGACTTAAGATTGACTCTAAGCTGCTTGATTTGGAAATTAATAAAAAAGGTCCAGCAATCAAAAGTATGCTGTTTGGAGAAGCTTTTATTAAAGTATACCAGGGTTTGTGGGAGCTTTCTGTTTTCTCCAGAAGTCGCAGCCTGACCTTAAAAGAATCTTTAATGAGTGTGTTTTTGGTGTGGCCAGGCAAACAAGTTATTGGTTCCTTGGTAGTGGACAATGTATCATACACTCATAGTTTTAGATCATTTTATCAAGGACAGTACTCAGCTTAAGGTTCAGGGTCTTTCCCACAAAGGAATCATGAAAGTGGTATTGTTAGAAATGGGATCTCTAGTTGGCAAGGGCTTGCACCTCTGTCCAAGTAGGGACCCTTCTTCCTAGTCAGGGTAAGGGTGTTACACTCGTGAAGTAACCCCTGCTCACCCTCGTGGTAGCTTGGCATGAGCAGTCAGGCTTAATTCAGAGGCAGTGTGTAAAGCATTTGCACATAACCAACAGTAATACAGTGTAAGCACTACAAACGGACACCACACCAGTTTAGAAAAATAACCAATTTTTATATACTCAAGACAAGACCAATTACGACAAAAATCCACAATACTATACTTTAAAAATGAATGCTTGATAAGGTAACTTCTTCTTTGCAGGAATAACACAAAAGCAAAGTTCGTACGAGTCGGTAGCCCCGTCCGGGTCTACCGCGATGCTGAAATACACAGAGTCTAACAGTTCCAGCCGACCGCGTCGATACGGGCCAGCAGAGTCGTGAACAGACTCGGTCACAGTACCTTTCTCGTTGTGGCTGGTACGGAGTGTACGAGCCGGTCGGCGTTCGTCGCGGTTGCGGTGCAAGACGGAGCGATGCAAGGTGCGGTGTCCTCGATGCGGTGCAGGCAGCGGCTCGATGAGCGTCGTGCAGACGGAGTCGGTGAGTCCAAGGCGTGCGGTGCAGGGCGAGACGATGCTCGATGCGGTGCTGACAGGTTGCGATGCGGGCGACCAAGCCGGAGTGCGGGAGCTGGAGTCGGACAGCGGTGCGAGTCGGAGCGGTGCGTCGCAAACGTGCGAGCGGTGCCCCAAATGCGATGCGGTCACGACTGTTGAGCCAGTTGCAGCGTCCGCGTCGGTTGGGTCCGGCTGGTTCAGTGAAGCGATGCAATGCGAACTGCGGTGCCCACAGGACACGGTGCAAGCAGCGGCTCGGTGTTGACGGCGTCGGACGTCGCCTACGGTGAGACCAGGGTTGCGATGCGAAGCGGGGCGATGCGGTCTGCGGTGCAAACAGGTCACCGGTCAGGGATGGATTCGGTTGACGGAGTCGGTTGCAGTTCCCTTCCTCTGTGGCAACTGAAACAGCGTTCCAGAAGCAGTACCCAGAGGCTTGTGAAGTCTTTGTAGTCCCTGAGACTTCTTAACAGGAGGCCAGCTCAGTTCCAGGCCCGTGGAGATACTCAGCACAAGTTTGTAGAAAGTTCAGTCCTTTCACTGCCCAAGGCAGAAGCAGCAGCTGCAGGCCAACCCAACAAAGCAACAACACAGCAAAGGGGCAGTACTCCTCCTGGCAGCTCTTCCAGCTCTTCGTCTTGGCAGGTTCCTTGATTCCAGCGAGATCTAAATTCATGGGGTCAGAGCCCCAATATTTATATCCCAAATTCCTTTGTTCTCTGAAGGCAGAGAGGCCTTTGCCTAGTCCAAACCAGTTCTGGAGCACTTTGTTGACAAGTCTCCGTCCCTTCTTTCAGAGAGTAGGCCAGGGACATCAGACGCACCACAGGAGGTGGAGCCAGCATTGTGGAGGGAAGGCACTGTCCTATTCAGGGCCCAGGTGCAACTCCTCCCACCCATCTACATGTAGATCTTGCCATTCAGCCCTGTGCTGACTCACCCTGTCTCCTGGCATCCCCCAGCCCCTGTCACTCACACTCCAGACAAGGAATACACAACCTCGCAGAGGCAGGCTTGGATAGTTAGACAAGAAAATACCCACTTTCTAAAAGTGGTATTTTCAAACACAGAATGTTAAAACCAACTTCACTAAAAGATGCATTTTATCATTCTGAGTCCAGGCATACTAAACTCGAATTTCTACCATGTTCCCGGGGTCAGTTAGGATTATAAGCTGTAATAATCAAAACTGCCCGTTCTGGCCTATGGGGAACAGGTAGCCTTGCAATAGTGAAAAACGAACTAGGCTGTAATTCACTATCAGGACAGGCCACACACACCAGGGCATGTCCTACCTTTCGCATACAACGCACCCTAGCCCACAGGGGTACCTTGGGCCTACCTTAGGGGTGACTAACATGTAGAAAAGGGAAGGTTTAGGGACTTGCAAGTGTGTGCACTTGCTAGGTCGACATGGCAGCCCCAGGCTGCGCACAGGCTCTGCAATGGCAGGCCCGAGTTACTTTTTACGGGCTGTTTGGGTGGGTGGCACAATCCAGTGCTGCAGCCCACCAACAGCATTTGGTCCATAGGCCCTGGCACTCGCAGTGCACTTTACAAGGGACTGACACATAGATCAAATAGGCCAATCATGGAAACGCTAATCCGTGACACATTTTATACAGGAGCACTTGCACTTTCCCACTGGACAGCAGTGAGGAAAGTGCGCAGAATCATTACACCAGCACAAACAGAGTCAAAACCGGGAGGTCAGAAAGCAAAAAGTCAGGGGAAACACGCCAAAAGATGCCAAGTCTAACACATGTCCCCTCCAGCTGAAAGTAGGGAGAACTACCCAACCCCATTGGAGTTCTCTTCACTAAGGCGGAAGAATCTGGACAGACCATCTGCGTTGGCGTGTTCTGTACCAGGACGGTGTTCCACCGTAAAGTCCATTCCCTGTAGGGAGATGGACCACCTCAGCAGTTTTGGATTCTCACCCCTCATTTGCATCAACCATCTGAGGGGCCTGTGGTCTGTCTGAACCCGGAAGTGAGTCCCAAACAGGTATGGTCTCAACTTCTTCAGCGCCCCGACCACAGCAAAAGCTTACCTTTCTATGGCACTCCACCTCTGTTCCCTGGGGAGTAGTCTCCTGCTAAGGAAGACTACAGGCTGATCCAGGCACTCTTCGTTCAGTTGTGAGAGTACCGCTCCCACACCATGCTCTGAAGCGTCAGTCTGCACGACGAATTCCTTGGAGAAGTCAGGTGCCTTGAGCACGGGCGCCGTGCACATGGCTGCCTTCAGGGCATCAAAAGCTTTCTGGCAGGACTCAGTCCAGATCACTTTCCTGGGCTGCTTCTTAGAAGTCAGCTCTGTTAAGGGGGCAACGATGGTGCCATAGCCCTTAACAAATCTCCTATAGTAGCCGGTGAGACCTAGGAAGGATCTCACCTCTGTCTGGGTCTTGGGGGGCTCCCAAGCCAGAATGGTGTCAATCTTGGGTTGTTGGGGCGCCACCTGGCCGCTTCCTACCTGGTGTCCCAAGTACACCACAGAACCCTGCCCGATCTGGCACTTACTGGCCTTGATCGTGAGGCCTGCACCTTGCAGAGCCCTCAACACTTTCTCAAGGTGCTGTAAATGTTCTTCCCAGCTGGAACTGAACACAGCAATGTCATCCAGGTAGGCGGCACTGAAATCCTCCAGCCCAGCCAACACCTGATTGACCAACCTCTGAAAGGTGGCAGGGGCATTCTTCAACCCAAAGGGCATCACCCGGAATTGGTAATGACCTTCTGGGGTTGAGAATGCTGATCTCTCCTTGGCCCCATCGGTTAAGGCAATCTGCCAGTACCCAGACGTCAAATGAAACGTGCTGAGGTACCGGGCAGCTCCCAACCGATCAATGAGCTCATCAGCTCTGGGGACGGGGTGCGCGTCAGTCCTGGTGATGGCATTGAGCCCACGGTAGTCCACACAAAACCGGAGTTCTGGTGTGGCACCGGGCGCAGCAGCCTTTGGGACCAAGACCACTGGGCTGGCCCAAGGACTGTGGGAGGGCTCAATCACCCCTAACGCCAACATCTTAGAGACCTCCTCCTTGATGCTGGCTCTGACCCGGTCAGTCAACCTGTAAATCTTGTGCTTCACAGGAGGGCTGTCACCAGTGTCCACGTCATGGGTACACCAGTGAGTAACACCGGGGGTCAGAGAGAACAGTGGGGCGAACTGTCCCAACAACTGGTGACAGTCCCCCTGCTGCTCCTGAGTCAGAGTAGAGGAGATGATCACACCCTCTACTGACCCATCATGCTCCTTGGTAGACAGGAGGTCAGGGAGAGGCTCACTCTCCTCTTCCACCCCATCATCTGTCTCCAAGAGCATACTCACTTCGGACCTCTCGAAGTGGGGCTTGAGGCGGTTCACGTGAAGGACCCTCAAAGGGTTCCGTGGAGCCTGCAAATCCACCAGGTAGGTGACGTCACTTTTGCGCTCCTTTACCTCATATGGCCCAGTCCACTTGTCCTGCAAGGCACAAGGTGCCACTGGGGCCATGACCCACACTTTTTGCCCAGGTTGAAATTCGACCAGAGTGGCATTCTGGTCATACCATCTCTTCATTTCTTCCTGGCTTGCTTCTAGGTTCGCCTGAGCGAGTTTCCTGAAGCGGGCAGTTTGGTTTCTAAAGGCCAGCATGTAGCTAAAGACATCCTGGGGAGTTTTCCTGGGAGCCGCCTCCCAGCCTTCCTTTACCAAACTCAGAGGTCCTCTGACAGGGTGGCCATACAGGAGCTCAAAGGGGCTGTACCCAAGAGACTTCTGAGGCACCTCCCTGTATGCAAAGAGTAGGCATGGCAAGAGGACGTCCCACTTACGCCTCATGGGTTCTGTTAGACCCTTGATCATGCCTTTCAAGGTCTGGTTGAATCTCTCCACCAGACCGTTTCCTTGATGGGTGGTAAGGAGTGGTGAACTTGTAGGTTACACCACACTCCTTCCACAGGGATGTCATATACTTGGATATGAAATTGGTCCCCCTATCAGAAACCACCTCTCTGGGGAATCCCACACGGGAAAAGATCCCCATTAACGCCCGGCCCACCACTGGCGCCATCGTTGTCCTGAGAGGGATTGCCTCCGGGTACCGGGTGGCATGGTCCACCAAGACCAGGATGTACCTGTTGCCCATGGCTGTCTTGGGATCCAGTGGCCCCACAATATCCATCCCTACCCTTTCAAAGGGTGTTCCAACAACAGGGAAAGGTTGGAGAGGAGCTTTGACCTTCCTCCCACTCTTACCACTTGCCTGGCAAGTTTGGCAAGACCTACAGTGTGCATCTGACTGCCTTCGCATTTGGGGCCAAAAGAAGTGGGTGACAAGCCTGTCAAAGGTCTTGTCCTGCCCCAAATGTCCTGCCAAAGGCACGTCATGAGCCAGACCCAGTAGGAAGGTCCTGAAGCGCTGGGGTACCACCAGCACACGGGCTGACCCAGGCTCAGCAACCTTAGGCTCACTGTATAGGAGACCACTCTCCCAGTAGATCAGATGTGACCCGGACTGATTACCAGCTGCCTGGTCTGCAGCCTGCCGCCGCAGACCCTCCAGAGTAGGGCACTCGTTCTGCTCCCTGCAGAACTCCTCCCTGGTGGGACCCCCTTCTTGCTGCCAATGGGTCAGCTCAGAGATGTCTCCCAGTTCGGCTACCTGCTCCCCTGTAGGCACCGGGCGTCCCCCTCGAGGTCCGCCTCCTCCCGGTCCGTGGGAACTTCGGGGGCTGGTTTCCCGCGCCCCTGCCCTTTCTCTTGGCAGGGACTTGGGCCACTGTTCCAGGCTCCAAGTCCTCTTGATCACCCTTTCTGGCTGCCATTGACCGAGTAGACACGCATGCCCACTCTGGCAACCCAAGCATCTCCAAGTGAGACCTGAGCTCAACATCCTTCCATAGGACTGCTCCAGGTCGTTACCTAGCAGACAATCTACAGGCATGGTAGGGCTCACAACCACCCTCAAGGGACCTGAGACCCCCATTCAAAGGGAACCTGCGCCACCATACACTGGCGCTCAGAGTTGTCTACAGCAACTACTTGGTGGAATGCCCCTGGGACTACCTGCTTCTCAGAGACCAGGTGACACCGGACTGAGGTCACACTGGCTCCAGTATCTCTGAGAGCCTCTACCCTGTTCCCATTGATGGTCATCCAGGTGCTATATTTCTTTGTGTTAGGGGGCACCTGGTTTCCTGGGACCATCTCACTGTCCCCTAGTGAGACAAGGTTCATTTCTGCGGGATCCCCACCCTCCTGTGGGCACCCCTCCTCCCCAAGTGCTACACTAGCCAACACTTTGGACTGTCCACCGGTGGGTAGCTGTGTCCCCTTTGGGCACTTGGGGTCCCCCTTAAAGTGACCTACCTGGTCACATGCATAACACTTGCGGGGCCGGTCTCAACAGAGCTTCCCTGTAGGGACCCCTTTCTTCTTATCACCGGGGGCTGGGAACCTTTACCCTGGGTACTAGTTTGGGGCCCTTTAGAGAACTCCTGTGCTTTACCCTTGTCCCCCCACCTTTCTGCTGGGGACCCTGCCCACCTTTGGCTGAGTCTCCCCCAAACGCTTTCTTGTGGACCCTGGTACTCACCCAGCGGTCCGCTTCCATAGCAAGCTTCCTGGGGTCAGTTAGCTTACTATCCACTAGGTGCTGGCGCAGATCTGCAAAACATAGACTAGACAAGTGCTCCCATGCAATCAAGTTGTAGAGCCCCTGAAAATCTGTTACACTACTGCCCTTTACCCAACCATCCAGCGACCTGCAGAACACATCCACACATTCCAACCAAGTGTTGGCATCAGACTTCTTACTGGACCTGAACTGATCCCTGTACTTTTCAGGAGTAAGACCATACTTAGTGAGAAGGGCATCCTTCATGTCAGCATAGGTGAGGTGATACCCCTTACCCAAAGCTATCAGAGCATCCCTTGCTTCTTCAGGGAAAAGTGGCCACAATCCTGCTCCCCAATTTTCCTCAGGGACCCCATTCATGTGTATGGCTGCCTCATAACCCTGAAACCACCTTTGTATGTCATCACCCTTCTTGAACTCCTTGCCTACATTCTTGGGAATGTGCACAATCCTGTCTGCCTTCCTGGACGAATTGCTGCCACCATCTGAGCCTGACTTACTCCTAAGTTCTAGCTCCTTCAGTTCTCTCTCATGCTCTAAGAGCATCTTCTTCTCCTCCATGGCCAATCTCCTCTCCTCCCTCTTCTCCTCCCGCTCACTCTCCAGTCTGAGCTTCTGCAGCTCAAACTGCCTTGCCTCCCGCCTGTCCTCCAGCTCCTCTGGGGACAGACTGCTGCTGCCTGACCTGGCGGGTTCCCCCCCACCCAAAAGCACATCCACCCTGGAAATAGGCTCCTCCACCTCCTCACTGAGATTACCAGGCTGCCCACTGGCATGTCTGGCTGCTACCCAGGCCCTCAGCGCCTTCTGTAGCTCCTCCTTCCTTGTGAGGCCTTTAATTTGGACTTTCAGGTTTTTACAAATTGCTCGTAGCTCCTTTATGGCGTAGGTTTCCAACCTATCCTCCTCAAAGATAACTTCCAGAGATGCAACGGATGATGCAATTGTTTCAGGCATGACAAAAGTAGTGAGTTGAAAACTGGCAAGATCAAAAATAGGCCAAAAGAGAAAGAATCAGTATGTGGTACGTAATGGTCTGCGATATGGAAAGTAGTGCACACCAATCACTGTAAGTCAAGTGCAAACACAAGTCCTATCCTCACCGCTGACAACCAATGTTAGAAATGGGATCTCTAGTTGGCAAGGGCTTGCACCTCTGTCCAAGTAGGGACCCTTCTTCCTAGTCAGGGTAAGGGTGTTACACTCGTGAAGTAACCCCTGCTCACCCTCGTGGTAGCTTGGCACGAGCAGTCAGGCTTAATTCAGAGGCAGTGTGTAAAGCATTTGCACGTAACCAACAGTAATACAGTGTAAGCACTACAAACGGACACCACACCAGTTTAGAAAAATAACCAATTTTTATATACTCAAGACAAGACCAATTACGACAAAAATCCACAATACTATACTTTAAAAATGAATGCTTGATAAGGTAACTTCTTCTTTGCAGGAATAACACAAAAGCAAAGTTCGTACGAGTCGGTAGCCCCGTCCTGGTCTACCGCGATGCTGAAATACACAGAGTCTAACAGTTCCAGCCGACCACGTCGATACGGGCCAGCAGAGTCGTGAACAGACTCGGTCACAGTACCTTTCTCGTTGTGGCTGGTACGGAGTGTACGAGCCGGTCGGCGTTCGTCGCGGTTGCAGTGCAAGACGGAGCGATGCAAGGTGCGGTGTCCTTCAATGCGGTGCAGGCAGCGGCTCGATGAGCGTCGTGCAGACGGAGTCGGTGAGTCCAAGGCGTGCGGTGCAGGGCGAGACGATGCTCGATGCGGTGCTGACAGGTTGCGATGCGGGCGACCAAGCCGGAGTGTGGGAGCTGGCGTCGGACAGCGGTACGAGTCGGAGCGGTGCGTCGCAAACGTGCGAGCGGTGCCCCAAATGCGATGCGGTCACGACTGTTGAGCCAGTTGCAGCGTCCGCGTCGGTCGGGTCCGGCTGGTTCAGTGAAGCGATGCAATGCGAACTGCGGTGCCCACAGGTCACGGTGCAAGCAGCGGCTCGGTGTTGACGGCGTCGGACGTCGCCTACGGTGAGACCAGGGTTGCGATGCGAAGCGGGGCGATGCGGTCTGCAGTGCAAACAGGTCACCGGTCAGGGATGGATTCGGTTGACGGAGTCGGTTGCAGTTCCCTTCCTCTGTGGCAACTGAAACAGCGTTCCAGAAGTGGTACCCAGAGGCTTGTGAAGTCTTTGTAGTCCCTGAGACTTCTTAACAGGAGGCCAGCTCAGTTCCAGGCCCGTGGAGATACTCAGCACAAGTTTGTAGAAAGTTCAGTCCTTTCACTGCCCAAGGCAGAAGCAGCAGCTGCAGGCCAACCCAACAAAGCAACAACACAGCAAAGGGGCAGTACTCCTCCTGGCAGCTCTTCCAGCTCTTCGTCTTGGCAGGTTCCTTGATTCCAGCGAGATCTAAATTCATGGGGTCAGAGCCCCAATATTTATATCCCAAATTCCTTTGTTCTCTGAAGGCAGAGAGGCCTTTGCCTAGTCCAAACCAGTTCTGGAGCACTTTGTTGACAAGTCTCTGTCCCTTCTTTCAGAGAGTAGGCCAGGGACATCAGACGCACCACAGGAGGTGGAGCCAGCATTGTGGAGGGAAGGCACTGTCCTATTCAGGGCCCAGGTGCAACTCCTCCCACCCATCTACATGTAGATCTTGCCATTCAGCCCTGTGCTGACTCACCCTGTCTCCTGGCATCCCCCAGCCCCTGTCACTCACACTCCAGACAAGGAATACACAACCTCGCAGAGGCAGGCTTGGATGGTTAGACAAGAAAATACCCACTTTCTAAAAGTGGTATTTTCAAACACAGAATGTTAAAACCAACTTCACTAAAAGATGCATTTTATCATTCTGAGTCCAGGCATACTAAACTCGAATTTCTACCATGTTCCCGGGGTCAGTTAGGATTATAAGCTGTAATAATCAAAACTGCCCGTTCTGGCCCATGGGGAACAGGTAGCCTTGCAATAGTGAAAAACGAACTAGGCTGTAATTTACTATCAGGACATGCCACACACACCAGGGCATGTCCTACCTTCGCATACAACGCACCCTGCCCACAGGGGTACCTTGGGCCTACCTTAGGGGTGACTAACATGTAGAAAAGGGAAGGTTTAGGGACTTGCAAGTGTGTGCACTTGCTAAGTCGACATGGCAGCCCCAGGCTGCGCACAGGCTCTGCAATGGCAGGCCCGAAGTTACTTTTTACGGGCTGTTTGCGTGGGTGGCACAATCCAGTGCTGCAGCCCACCAACAGCATTTGGTCCATAGGCCCTGGCACTCGCAGTGCACTTTACAAGGGACTGACACATAAACCAAATAGGCCAATCATGGAAACGCTAATCCGTGACACATTTTATACAGGAGCACTTGCACTTTCCCACTGGACAGCAGTGAGGAAAGTGTGCAGAATCATTACACCAGCACAAACAGAGTCAAAACCGGGAGGTCAGAAAGCAAAAAGTCAGGGGAAACACGCCAAAAGATGCCAAGTCTAACAGGTATCTATGGTGAGCGCTGGACTAGAGGATCCACACGTAACAGCAAATCAAAACATTATTACTCTCCCTTTAAAGTTGGGTGGCATACTTGCACAATTGTATTAGAAACTGGCTAAGATATTAAGGATCCTTGGGTCCTGAAGGCACCCAAAGGGTTCCGAAATTTATTGTTGTGGATTCAGTTAAGGATTGATTAGGAAGGAAAATAGTTTATAGAATGAAGAGGTGGTTCCAATGGACAAGGAAGTTTGGAAGTTGATTGTGAAAGGAGCTATTGTGAAGTGCAGGATGAAATGTTAGGTTTCATAAGCAATATTTTTGTTGTAGAAAAGAAAGACAAAAGACTGCATTATGTAGTAAATTTAAGAGATCTAAACGATTGGAAAGTTTACCACCATTTCATGATGGAAGGTATGCATCTGTTGGGAGCCATTTTGCAAAAAGGAGATTGGGTGACACGATTGGATTTAAAGGATGCATATATGATAATTCTAAGGGGCCGATTACAATGCCGTAGTAAATGGCTCCGACCCTCAGTCAGAGCCGTTACTACGGCATCGTAATAGGCTGTTCGAATTAGTTTCCGACCGACCCATTTGGATGGAGTCGGTCAGAAAGGAATCCGAACTGGATTTCCGAATGGCTTCCGATGGGCTCGGAGAGCCTGTCTGCCAATTGGAAAGTCTCCAGTAATCCCAAGGGCAGCTCTTTCCGCCCGAGGGATTACAATGTCGGATTCTGACAGCCTTTCTCTACTGGCCTTTCTGACACAGAAAGGCTGCCGGAAGTCAACTTTGGGGGCCCCCAGCAGGGCCCCCATGGGTGCACGGCCTCCGGTTGAAGGCCAAGGGTGCACCTATGGTGCCCCCCTGTTGACCCCTGCACAGGGATGAACTGCACCTCTTCTCTTTACAATGAGAGCATGCATTCCGGTCGGAATGCATGCCCCAATTGTAATGAATAGGAGTGCGACCGAACAGTGTTCGGTAGCACCCTAATTGCTGGGTTGGGACTGCCGACAGGAGGTCAGTCGGTCCCAGTACCGAATCGATATCGGACGGACTCGGGTCCATCCAAATCAAAATCAGGCCCTAAGTTGGAAACCCATCAGAGGTTTCTACAGTTTTGATGGGGTAGAAAGGTGTGGACGTTCGCCTATCATTTGGCCTCTCTTCGGTTCAATAGTGTTTTACAACGTAATTGCATCCAGAAGTGGCTTGGCTCAGTGAGAGAGGAGTAACACTAATCAGACAGCTAGATGATGTATTGATTATGGATCAGGAGAGGTTAGTCATTTTACTTCATATGAAAATGAAAGTGAGATTGGTGGAGAGTTTGCATTCTTTACTAAACAGGCAAAGTCAAATTTGGTTCCACGAGAGTCAGTATTTAGGTTTTATAGTGGATATAGTAGGGGGAGTTTTGAAGCTCCCAAAAGACAAGCTGAAAAGGATTCAGGAAGAAATTTAAAATACATTGAGTTTAGATCAATGAGGATGTTAGTTCGGATAGTGAGCTTTCCTTTCTAACAAATCAGGATCCACATCCGGAACAGAGAACGGTACCGTCGCCGCGGGAGGACTTAGCTCACTCGCTAGAGATCCAGTATTACAGCGGTCTATTTACTCGCCTTATAAACTCGTGGCACGGGCATACGCTGGATCACCATTATTTTGGTGATCTGATTACTCATCATTATTGGATTACTCACCATTTGATAATCACGGAAACAACATACATTTCCCTAATGACCAGCCGGGTCGGAATTATCACCGGCGGAGCGATTATAAAGACTCCTTTTCGCTGAATACAGCCCAGAAGAAGTCGCGGGAGTATCTCCCTTGTGACGAAACACGTGTTGGCTGGTTGCTTTTCGGTGTATCAAAGAATAAAGACGAAGAACCTACTCATCTTGGACTGTAATGACATTTCTGCAAGTGCACATTACTCAATGAACTTTCATCTTATACTTGCAAAACGTGTGCCCAGGACTTTGTTTTTTAGCTTTATGCAGGATCTCACCTACACACATATAGGGGTTATAGGGTATCTCCCCAACCTGGTTGGCACCGTACCTATATAATATCACTAAACACTATACGCTTATTGAGCAGAGCGCCACACTTCCTATTTCACTAAAAAACCCTTCAGTTAGACATTACCATTGGAATATTATCCAGGCTTTCCTCTATGCAACACATGGTTGGATAATGTGCATATAACTTCCTGCGCACTTATTCGTTTTGGCCAGCTGAAGTTCAAAAACTGCCCCTCCACTAATTATTTCTCAGGCCTCAGTTGTGGTGCTGCAGATGGAATGATAATTATTTTGCTATCTTTGATACTGCACTTGTAGTAGGCGTGGTGGATGGTGTGTTGTCTATTTGTGTCCAGATTTGTTTGAGGTCTCTCTTGCACCAATCTGGTAATGGTGCCCAGGAAAATAATTTGAGGCTGTTTCTAAAGACGTTGGGCTTATTTTTGAGGAGTGTCACCTGAATGGCCTATCAAAGAGCTGCTTTCATTTTAATTGCACTTATTTTTTTTTTGTGTCCCCTGGGTCCAGCAGTACTCCTGCGTGACCCATTGAGCCAATGACAGAGTGCCATGTCATTTTCGCTTGGCTTTTACTTCCTATTTGGGTCCCAAGGGTCCTGGACGTTATAAAAAAAAGTTGTGTTCATTATGAAGTATTTAGTTGTACTTTGATCTCAGGGGATTTCTTCACAGGATCACCACAATCACTTGTAGGCTTAGTATAGTTTTAGTATTTTTCGGTGTCGCGATTCCGCTGGATTTGAATAAAGGTTCAGTGGTTTCTGAGACTCACAGTGAAACCACACCTCATTGGCTGTTGTCAAAGTTTTGATATATTACGAAGAAGATCCTGCCCAATTACTGTTATTAGGGAATTGCATTATCCTCTGCAATACCTGCAAATATTTTGGGTAGTTTTTCCTATTTTGTGGGGATTCAACTACAAGTTATAAATAGAATTTGGAGAACACCTTGCAGAAGAGTCCATTGCTTTCATCCACCCACCTGGGTTGTATCTATGTTCATGCACAAACCTCAAGCTTTTGCAAGATCTCTATCTTACCTATTGCACAGTGAAATGTCATTGGATATTGCTATCCTTTGGCTGTTTTGTGTGTCCAATAATATGTTCCTATTTGACTCTACCAGTTACAAACAACTGAATCGGACTACAATAGAGACCTGCTTAGCTCCGAACTATGCAGATAGCTTCATGGGCTGGTAGGAGAACCAGGTCCTCAGCATGACACCAAGGTATGAGCACATCATAATGTGGATCAGATACATAGATGATGTTTTTACTATGTACAGAGGGTCTGAGAATGAAGCACTTGATATCATTGATAAACTCAATCGGAATGATGTCAATCTATTCTTCACCAACAATATCAGCAAGCACAAGGTAGAATTGCTAGATACCAGCATCACGGTTAGTGGTATTGCATTGAGTACAAGTTTGTGTAGGAAAAACACTACTTGAAAAAACCTTCTGCATGCAAGCAGCAGCCATCCCAAGAACTTAATACAGAGTATCCCTTCTGGAATAATGTTCAGGGCCAAGAGAAACTGCAGCATGGAAGAAGACTTCCTTGCTGAACAGGCTTTGATGGCACAGCAATTTAAAGAATGGGGGTACTCAGATCAAGGTCTGAAGGCTGCTGTTACATGCATACAGTCCATTAAGAGAGCTGATCACTTGCACAACACCATTAAATTGAAAAAACAGCAAGAAGATAAGGTAATCCGGTTTATCACATATAACAGCCAGGCTGAACCTATCAGAGACATTTTATACAAAGACTGACCCATTCTCAAATCATATCCCATTACTGGGAATGCCATTTCTGATTTTCCCAAGGGTATTTCTAGGAAAAGTAATTGCTAGAGGAACAAACTCAGCAGACATTATGTAACTTCTACACCAGTGGGCGATACAATGAATATGAGAGTCTTCTATGAGGGGCGTGGCTTGCCGAGGGCAATGGTGGATGCGTGAGCGCTGAGCTCCGCATCGGCTGCCGATAAATCCTGAAAACCGGACTGCTCGTGGGCCGACCTGCAGGTTTTTGGCCGCTGCTATGACCCCAGGAGCGCGGACGAAGTGAGGTGGCGACACGCGTGGCTTCCCTTAGACACTGGAGCCCCGTGGGGAGCCATGAGCGGACGGGTGCCGAGCGTCTGCGTCACCACTGGCGTCTCTGCTGGTGCGCAACGCCCCAGCTCCGGGCATGAGATAGGCCGCGGAGCCGGCAAGTGAGCGACCTTGGGACGGTGTTGGCGGCGGACCGCTGAGGGAGTGCGCCTGGCAGAGCGAGAGACCGCCGGAGAGGAGCCGGACCCTGCTGATGACCGGGGGAGGTGAGTGATCGGCCCCCCCCACCGGATGGTGACTAGCTGAGGGTGCGGATCTACGGGCCTCCACTTGGGGACTGCTGTTTTTCTCCTCCTCCCTCCTCCCCCCGGGGGTCGCCCCCCCCCCACTAAGGCTGAGACGAAGTTCTGGAGACATAAAAGGACTGCGGCGTGGGGCCGCGGGGGCCAGCCGCAGTGGGGGATTGATTGCTGAGGGAGCCTGAATTGCGGACCAGGGAGTTCCGGCCGCCATCTTGTTTTGCCACACCTCGAGAAGAACCTGCGCACATCTGCAGCGGGCTATGCTGGCCTCCATTGAACGGGGTTTGTAGGTCATCCGGCCCTCTGAGGGGAGAGTTGTTGCAGGGCCCAACGGGCCTCATTGACGCGCCGGATTGTTGGTGGGCGCCCCAGTGAATGGGAACGGCGAATGTCACCGTGGTGCTGGCGCCCCCGGATGAAGGCGGACTGGAACCACTTGGTACTGCGGGCTCATTTTTGCGGCGGGACCTAGAAGTGGGTGCCCATCTTGGCCTTGGATATCTAGGGAGTGTCCTCTCTCTCAACCCCTGACATAACTGGCAACCGGCGGGGGTGCGCACTGGAGGACCCGTGTGAAGTTGGACCGAGGACTTGCGACCCCGTTGCCCTGTTCACAAAGGCATCATGGGCAAGCCTAAGGCCCGAGGGGCCGGCGCGGCGCCAGATCCAGATGACGCCGATGTGGACCGATCCCAGCCGGGCTCGGGGGACTTGATTCAACAGCAGTTGGCGCAAATTCTGGAAGCCATCACGGACACCAAGGCCACCCTCCACCAGGACATTAGTAAGGTGGCGGTGGGGCTGGGGCTCTTGCGCGAAGAGCATAAAAAGCTTGCGGAGAAAGTCAAACAGCACGAGGTGTCCCTAGAGGAGATTGTGCCGGTTCACAAGAAGATGGGCCAGGACCTGGGGACGATCACGGGAAGGGTCACAGCCCTGGAGAAGAGGGTCGAATCGCGGAAGGCCGCAACCGGCGTAACAACGTCTGAGTGGTGGGCCTGCCGGAAGGCGTGGAAGGGGCTGATATGGTGGCCTACCTCGAACATTGGCTTAAAACTGTAGTGGCTCCTGAGGGTCTTACTCCTTTCTACAGCCTGGAACGTGCGCATAGGGTGCCTGCGAAGCCGCTGGCAGCGGGGAGGCCTCCGAGACCGGTGGTGGCCTGTCTGATGCATTTCCGAGACAGGGACATACTCCTGCAAAGAGCCAGGACCGACGGACCATACTAGGTGGGCAATAGCAGGGTCACCTTGTTTCCGGACTACACGCTAGAGGTACAGCGCAAACATGCTTCCTACCTAGCAGTAAAGAAAGTACTGAGAGAAGAGGGACTTCAGTACTCCCTGCTGTTTCCAGCCCGATTGCGAATAGTGCTCGATGGTACCACGTATTTCTTTGACTCCCCCTCTGATGCCTGGGACTGGCTGGAAAACTACAAAGGGGGCCTAACGAAAGACGGGCACGGAACTGATCAGCGGTCACAAGATGACACCTCCCACACCCACGGGCCCGGCAGAAACAGGAGGAGGACTCGAGGGACGCCTAGCGTGGCGCAGACGAGAAAGGAGCGAGCCGCGGCCCTAAAGGCGGTGGTGTCCCTGTCGCAGTCTCGAGGGCCGCCGACCACAGACGACGATGCTGGTTCCGACAAGGACTCTGCGAACAATGACTCCGATGCGACTAATGACAGTAGTCTCCAGTTGCCAGTGGTCACACCCCAGAGCGTGGATGACATAGTATGAGGCGGGGGTAGTATGCTGGCTTTGTTCAACTCTGTTTTGTATTACTAATGGGTCAGTTCTATGTTCACAGAGCGAGGATTGATGTTAGGCGGCTGGTGCTTAGTGAGCTAGGCGCCCATCTCTTGGCAGCCACATCTCCCACTACCTCCGAAGTAGTTGGAGGTTACAGTTCGACTAGTTTAAAGTTTGGATGGGAGCTCGTTTTATAGTCACTGTCCTGGGGTGGGGGTGTTGGGTTGTTGGGGTTGTTTACAGGGGTGCCTGGCGTGGCACTGATGAGGATCTAATGGGGTGTGACATGCAGATTTTACTAGAAGCTCAATGTGTGACTTGAAATGTATTTCATGGAATGTCCGGGGGCTCCACTCTATGGTCCGCCGCTACAAAATGCATGCTTATTTAGTGCGCAGAGGGATCCAGGTTGCCTTCCTGCAGGAAACCCATCTTACTCTCCCTGAGGCATTGGCTCTGCAGCGTAGATGGAGGGGTCAAGTTTTTCACACAGCATATTCAGCTTTTGCGCGGGGAGTCCTGATATGGATTAGAGCAGGGGTGCCGTTCCAACTGGTGCAGCAGATCACGGACCCGGAGGGTAGATATGTGATGGTAAGGGGTAGGTTGAATGGCAGGGACATAGCGCTAGGTAGTATCTATGCACCTAATATTGATCAGCCTGCCTTCTTTACTCAACTATCTGGGAAACTGGCACCTTACCTGATAGGCGCAGTCATTATAGAGGGGGATTTCAATTCGGTCACAGATGTGCAATTAGATAGATCCCATCCACCTCTCACTACCGCCACTACACACAGGACAGCAAGGGCACGGAAAAATTGGCAGGAACATTGGGGACTGGTTGACACATGGCGGGCACACCACGGGGCCGACCGGGATTATTCCTTTTACTCCGCACTACATGATCTTCATGTTCGCATAGATGCCTTCCTTTGTTCCCCAGAGCTCCATGCGATGATCGCACATAGCGAGTACCTCGCTAGGACCCTTTCAGACCATAACCCTTTGCTGGTGCGAATGCAGTGTACCCAGATGCACCCTGCGATTCAGAGCTGGCGCTTGAATCCAGAACTTCTGGAGGACTCAGTGTTCCGGTTGGAGGTGGGAACCGGGGTGACTGATTTTTTCCTAGAGAACACGGGTACGGCTTCCACGTTAGGGGTCGAATGGGACGCTTTTAAAGTGGTGGCGAGGGGCTTGTGCATTGCCAGCGTGGTAGGGGTCCGGAAGACACTACTTCGCGATATTGAGACCGCGGAACGGCGCCTACGGAATCTAGAGATTGCTAGACCCGATCAGCCTGATAGCCACAGGGAACTCTTGGCTGCAAGAGAGGCGGTGGCGGTGGAAGTTGATAGATTGCGCTGCTATGACTATAAAAACTACATTGCGCGCGCTCATGCCGAGCGGGATAAGTCTGGTTCCCTTTTGGCTTGGTTGGCCAGCCCTGAGAGGAGAGGGTCGCTAATTCTGGAGTTGCAGGGTCCCTGTGGCGATTTGTGCCGGACGCAGCAGGGGATCAATGACTTATTTTATGAGTACTACCGGGAGCTTTATTGTAGTAGGGTGGTCCTGAATCAAGGTGTACTGTGAGAAGTTGGCCTGGTATATGCTGTTCACTAGTTAAAGTGGACACCTTGCACCAGAACAATTCGACTCTTATGGTAGGTAGGTTTAAGACAACCTTTATAGAAAGCTATCCTAGTGGTAGCTGTGGAGAGCAGCCTTCAGGCTACGTTTTGGAGGAATGTAAAGCAGCTTGTTTTACCACACATTCTCTTGAATCACCAAATGAAAAGACACCACACAGGTATATATATCAAATATATATGTATTTATTAATAAACAACTCTCTACTAATCTCTTTATGAGATTAGAAGTCAGGAACATGTGTACAAATCAAATGTTATCAAAATAAGTTAGCACAATCAAATATCGCAATCTTAGTTTAGCTGGACCTAGGTCTAGAGCAGTTAGAATCGAGGGACCCCCAAGAACCACCCCAGGTAGTTGTAGGAGACCCACAGGGGACGGACGCGGTGTCCTGGCACCGGTGCGAGTCCTGTGCGAGTCTATGCGAACAGACGCGATTGAGATTTCAGTGTTAAAGGTCCCTTGCGTGTTCGAGGCGAACACACCGATCGGTCCTTGTACGAGTCGCAGGACGCGATTACAGATAGAGTTACAAGGGAGATGGACGCGATGTGTCTAACACAGACGCGAACCCTGTACGAGTCAGCGCAATTGCCGTACTTAGAAAGTAAGAGTTTTAGGGCACTTCTAGGGTAGCTACAAGCAAGCCACTTACAGGGTAAGTAGTTCTAGGGCCCACACCCACAGGAGCACCGTAATGCTAAAGTTACCTCACCCAGGGGAGCCGGGTGCATAGGTGTCCTTTGGTGTCGGGTCGCGGCGTCGTTTTCAATGTGAGCCAGTGAAGACTTGCTGCTTGCGGTAACTGAAGAAGTGTCCGTTGGGAGGAAGACCTGAAAGCAGAGGGGACAGTGTTCAAGGGCACTTGGCAGTGACCCGGGGCAAGGAAGATGAATGCCCACCGTCGTCGACAGGATTCAGGTCGTTCACGGGTACCTTGACTCTTCGACCACGTGGTCCAGGCAGCGTCGATGATGACCAGGAGCTGGATTCGGGGTGTCCCACGACGTCTGCAGCTTACTGAGGTGTCGGCGACTCGATTGGAGCCAACAATCCTTGGTAGCAGCAAGTCTTGTGGTGATGAGGAAAAGTCAATGGTGCAGACCAGCAAGGTCTGAGGAACTTACCCAGCGAGGGTAGGTCAGGGCAGGCCTGGAGCAACCAGGGGAGCCCTTTGGTTTCTTTAGAAAGTCTTCTGGGGACCCACAAGCCGGCTGGCAAGGGATCGCGAAGACGCCTCAGGCGGGAGTCACTCAGCAGGGGCCCACGGTCACTCGGGTGGCCCGCTGGTTTTGGGAGGGATCTCTGCTAGAGGCTGGGACCACACGTGGTCCAAAGCACAAGTTCGTAGAACGTCGTGAAGGGGTTGCACTCGACAATAGTGCACGGTACCCGGGGTCTGAGGTTCCTCGTTGCTCGTGGGGTCCACTTGCCTCAGCTTCGCTGGGGACTCACGATGGCCTTGGAGAAGTCAGGAAATCCTCTTCCTGGGCTGCAGGGACCTCAGGCTCCGGCGGGAGTGGCGTAGTTTGTGACCGTCATTGTCGTTTTGGTGCCTGCCAAGCAGGGGAGTCACTCCTTGACTCCAAGGGAGATTCTTCAGTCTTCCAAAGGTAGTGGAACGTCGAAGGTCCGGGATTCTTCTTGTAGAGCGTCATCCAGGGGTATCTAGGGTGCAATGCACAGGTTCCCCCTCTTATACTTAAAAGAAGGGAGGGACTAGCTCTATGACCCCACCTATGGGAGGGTCAGGGGAGTGGGTGGCTACACCCACTTCCCTTTGTCCAGTTTCGTGCCAGAGCAGGGGCAGGTAGCCCCTGAGCCGGTTTGAACTGGCATATGCACAGAGGAGCCTTCTGCTCCCCCAGTGCAGGACTTCAAAGCACTCTAGGAGTGCACCCACCCAGCCCCAATACACTAAACCCTGTCTGGGAGGTGGTCACACCCCCTTGGGACAGGATATCTATTGTTGGGCTTCCTCCACTGCGAGTGTCGGTCAGCAGCAGGAGGGCAGCCCCGTGTCTGTGACTGGTGGCATCCATTTTGTGATGCCAGGGCTCTTTAGGATTCTACCGCGTTTCCACAGTAGGTACATGTCTATCCCTCTAGAAGGGTGGGATCATACTCCCACACCAGTTACTGGTGTGGGGGTATGATTCCAAAGTGTTTGACACCAAACACCAAACATGACATGTTTTGATACAGCCATTCCATAGTTAGCATTTACCGCGAGGCTATAATGCACTTAAGAGTATATGGTTTGACTGCATTCACAAACAGCCCCAGAGAATGGACTCTGAGGGCTGCAGAGGGGCCCTGCTCAGGCAGAGGCACCCCCTCACATGGAAACTAAGCACCCTGCCCTCAGGATTGATAGGGCCTGCCTTAGGGGTGACTGATAAGTCTCAATGTGTGTGCAGGGGAGATATAGGGGACCTATATCTCAGTGAGGGGTGCTAGCACCTCCTCACCCAGGCTGCAGTAGGAGGCCTGTGGTGTCAGATTTAGTCTGCTTCCCAGGGGTGGCATAATACATGCTTCAGCCCCTGGTAGGCCTGTGAATTACCTATGCCCTTGGTACCTAAGGTACCATATACTAGGGACTCATAAGGTACCACAGTATCCAATCACTAGTGCACCTAGAGTGCACTCCAAATCGTTTAGAGAGAACAGAGAGGCTGGGGCCCTGGTTGGCATGGTCCCAGCCAGACTATAGCCAGAAACCAGTGTAAACATCAGAAAAAAAGTGGGGGCAACATAAGAGGCAGATCCTACTCTCCTACACAACCCCCCCGCAAGCGCAGGGACACTAAACTAACCTTGACCAGTTGAGTCTTCGTGTTCAAAGTGGAAATACCTTGAGAGTCCATCTGCATTGGCATGTTGGGTCCCAGGTCTATGTTCCACTGTATAGTCCATCCCCTGTAGGGAAATGGACCACCTCAAAAGTTTTGGGTTTTCTCCTTTCATTTGTTTAAGCCATAGGAGGGGCTTGTGGTCAGTCTGAACTATGAAGTGAGTGCCAAACAAGTATGGCCTCAGCTTCTTCAGGGCCCACACCACAGCAAAGGCCTCCCTCTCTATAGCTGACCAACGTTTCTCTCTAGGGGTCAGCCTTCTGCTAATGAAAGCTACTGGCTGGTCTTGACCTTCATCATTCAGTTGAGACAGTACAGCTCCCACACCCAGCTCAGAAGCATCTGTTTTGACAATGAACTTTTTGGTGTAGTCTGGACTCTGTAAGATGGGGGCAGTGCACATGGCCTGCTTTAGGTCTTCAAATGCCTTCTGACAGCTAGCTGTCCACTGAACCTTTTTTGGCATTTTCTTTGAGGTCAGATCATTCAAGGGGGTCACTATAGATCCATATCCCTTCACAAACCTCCTATAGTACCCAGTCAGGCCTAAGAAGGCTTTCACCTGTGTCTGGGTGATTGGAGCAACCCATTCCATCATGGTTTGGATTTTGCTCTGTAAAGGCTGAACCTGGCCTCCACCCACAAGGTGGCCCAGGTACACAACCTGACTCTGCCCTATCTGGCACTTAGTGGCCTTGATAGTGAGGCCTGCTTTCTGCAGAGCCTCTAAAACATTTCTGAGGTGGACCAGGTGATCCTGCCAGGAGGAACTAAAGACAGCAATATCATCTAGATAAGCTGAGCAATAGGTTTCCATCCCTGCCAGAACTTTATTCACCAACCTCTGAAAAGTGGCAGGTGCATTTTTCAATCCAAAGGGCATCACCACAAAGTGGTAGTGCCCACCAGGGGTCGAAAATGCTGTTTTGGCTTTTGCATCATCAGCTAACCTGATCTGCCAGTAGCCAGCTGTTAGGTCAAATGTACTTAGATACTTGGCTGAGGCCAAAGTATCAATCAGCTCATCTGCCCTTGGTATGGGATAGGCATCAGTCCTAGTGACTGCATTGAGGCCTCTGTAGTCTACACAAAACCTCATTTCTTTCTTACCACCCTGGGTATGAGGCTTGGGTACCAGGACTACTGGGCTAGCCCATGGGCTATCTGAAGGCTCAATCACACCTAACTCCAACATCTTCTGGACTTCAGTCCTGATACAGTCCCTGACATGGTCAGGTTGCCTGTAGATTTTACTCTTGACAGGCAGACTATCTCCAGTGTCCACCTCATGGGTGCACCAGGAAGTCTGACTAGGGGTCAGGCTAAACATATGTCGGTACTGTTGCAGAACTTGTCTGCACTCAGTTTGCTGATGGTCAGTGAGGCTGCCTGCCAAAGCAACACCATCTACTGACCCATCATCAGGGTTCTGCGAGAGCAGGTCAGGGAGAGGGTCACTCTCCTCCTCCTGTTCCTCATCAGTTGCCAAGAGCAAGCCCATGTCAGCCCTGTCAACATATGGTTTTAATCTGTTGACATGGAGCACCCTCAGGGGGCTCCTGGGAGTTCCAAGGTTCACCAGATAGGTGACCTCTCCCTTCTGTTCAACTATTGTATGGGGGCCACTCCATTTGTCTTGGAGGGCTGCTGGGGCCACAGGCTCCAACACCCACACTTTCTGTCCTGGCTGGTATACAGTCAGTACAGCCTTTGGTCATGCCAAGCTTTTTGTAATTCTTGGCTGGCCTCCAGGTTTTTGGTTGCCTTTTTCATGTACTCAGCCATCCGGGAGCGGAGACCAAGTACATAGTCCATCACATCTTGTTTGGGGGGCTTGAGAGGTTACCAAACACAGTGGACCTCTGACAGGATGCCCAAACAGAAGCTCAAATGGGCTGTAACCAACCCCCTTCTGTGGAACCTCTCTGTATGCAAACAACAGGCAGGGAAGAAGAAGGTCCCATTTCCGCCTAAGCTTCTCTGGGAGTCCTTTAATCATTCCCTTTAGGGTTTTGTTGAAGCGTTCAACTAAACCATTGCATTGTGGGTGATAGGGGGTGGTGAACTTATAAGTTACCCCACACTCCTTCCACGTTGCCTTTAAGTATCCTGACATGAAGTTGGTACCTCTGTCAGAAATTACCTCCTTTGGGAAACCCACTCTGGAGAAGACTCCAATGAGGGCTCTTGCCACCACAGGGGCTGTGGTGGTCCTCAGGGGAATTGCCTCTGGGTACCTGGTGGCATGATCCACTACCACCAGGATAAATCTGTGCCCAGAAGCAGTTTGAGGGTCAAGGGGACCAACAATGTCAATCCCTACCCTTTCAAAGGGTACCCCCACCACCGGTAGTGGTATCAGGGGGGCCTTTGTTGTGCCACCTGCCTTACCACTGGCTTGGCATGTGACACAGGAGCGACAAAACTCCTTTGTGTCTTCTGACATATGTGGCCAATGAAAATGTGGAACAAGCCTGTCCCAGGTCTTGTTTTGGCCCAAGTGACCTGCCAAAGGGATATCATGTGCTAGGGTCAAGAGGAACCCCCTAAACTTCTGAGGTATTACCATCCTCCTGGTGGCTCCAGGGGCTGGATCTCTACCCTCAGAATATAGGAGTCCCTCATCCCAATAAACTTTATGGGACCCACTAGCACTCCCAGCAGCCTCAGCAGCAGCCTGCTGTCTGAGGGGTTCAAGAGAGGGGCAGCACTTTTGCTCCTTACTCAGATCTTCCCTAGAAGGGCCCCCTGCCCCCAAGAACTCAACCTGATCAGGCTCAAGTTCCTCTGGGGCAGTTCCTTCTTCAGGATCTGCTTCTCCTCCCTCAAGAGGGGAAGCTGTGATCTGAGACAGAGGGGAAGGCACTGCCTTAACCCTACTGCTCCTCTTCTTGGGAAGCATCTGGTCCTTAGTTTCAGGATCCAGAGCTGGTTCAGTGTCATGCATTTTGGCTTGTGACCTGGTCACAGCAAATACCTCTGCAGGGATGCCCAACATCTCAGCATGAGTCCATAACTCTACTTCAGACCAGGCTGAAGTCTCTAGATCATTGCACAATAGACATTCTACAGGGAGGTCTGCACTGACAACAACCTTCTTGAGGCCAGTTACCCCTCCCCAGGAGAAATTCACAACTGCCAGACTATGGTTGGTCTTGGCATTGCTTGCATTGGTCACCTGGTACATTTCACCCAGGATGATCTGTCCAGGGTCCACAAGATCCTCTGCCACCATGGTGACACTAGCACCTGTGTCCCTAAATGCCAAAGCCTGTTTGCCATTGATTACAGGCTGCTGTTTGTATTTGCCCAGATTACTGGGGCTCACTAGGAGGGACATGTCAATGTCCCCATCACAAATCAGCATTGCCTGAGTGGGTTCTCTGACTAGGCCAGAGTCCACTTCAGAACCCAGGGTTAACCCTACTACACCCTTTTTCTGTGTACCACCTCCACCAGTAGCTGAACTAGGGGGAACAGTTGCCTTAGGGGCAGGAGTGGTGGTGGTTTGGTCTTTGGACTTGTTACAATCAGAAGTCCAGTGCCCTTTCTGTTTACAGAATTTGCACCAGGGCTTCTTTTGGCCTTTTCCCTTGTTGGATTGTGACTCCCCACCAGATGCAGATTTTTGGGGCCCTTGTGAAGACTTCTGGTCATTTGACTTATCCCCACTTTTCTCAGAGCCCTTAGAATCCTGCTTCTTGGTGTCACCCCCTTGGTTCTGGGTTTTCTGCCTCACCCTGGTTCTGACCCACTTGTCTGCCTTCTTTCCCAATTCTTGGGGAGAGGTCAGATCTGAGTCTACCAGTTATTGATGCAACAACTGGTTCTGGCAATTATTAAGGATCTGTTCTCTCAACATCAGATTATACAATCCCTTGAAATCCGTGACCCTACTGCCAACCAGCCAACCCTCCAGAGCCTTGGTTGCACAATCTACAAAGTCAGTCCAGTCCTGAGTCTGTGCCTTCTGGGTGTCTCTGAACTTCAACCTGTACTGCTCAGTGGTTAAGCCAAACCCATCTATCAGTGCACTCTTCAGGACTTCATATTCATCAGCATCCTCTTCTCTAACAGTGAGGAGCTTGTCTCTACCTTTATCTGAAAAGGAGAGCCACAAGATTGCTGCCCACTGCTTTAGGGGGACCTGTTGTACTCTACAGGCCCTTTCCATAGCAGTTATCCACCTGTGGATATCATCCCCACTCTGGTAGGGAGGAACAACCTTGCTCAGGTTCCTATGGTCTGGAGTATTTTCTCTACCTCTAGGGACACTGTTGCTGCCACCAGGGGGTTCTAACCCCTCTCTTCTAGAAGCTTTCTGGAACTCAAAGGCTTCTTTGTCTAATGCCAACTGCTTGGTTTTGAGAGCAAATCTTGCTTCCTCATACTGCAGCAGTTTGTACATCCTTTCAGAGGAGGTCTCTCTTCTTGGGAAGAAGGAGTTCCTCTGGTTGACAGTTTCTCTGCCAGAGTGAAAGGAGTGCTCAGATTCCCTTGAAAGGGACCTGTGCCTGTCTTCCACTGTGTCAGTTCTCTTAGGGAGAATTCCTCTGTCTTCCTCAGACCCCTTTGGGCCTGGCCCTACAATCACAGAGTCCTGGTCATCCTGATGTTCATCATCTGACCCAGACACTATAACTGACCCACCCACTGATCCAGACCCCTTAGCTCCTAGAGCTAATCTAAGGTCATCTGCTGTTAGCAGATCTATCAAGTGTAGTGTGGAGGGACTCTGTCCTATCTTCAGGTGCCTTTCAGCACACATGGCTTTCAGGTCACAGAAAGTCATGTCCTTATACTGAAGCTGAGTGGATCCACTGGGTCCACCCCTTAAGGACATTCTAGTGTTGTGCAGTGTTGTACTACCTACACTAGTTTGTGGCCTACTGATACTAGCTTGAGCTGTAGAAAGGGTGTGCTATCCCTTTTGCACACAGCTCTAAGTTCAGTAGAACTTATTGATACTAAGCTTGACTTTATATGTACCTTGAGTACCTATAGTGGTTTTCAGTTAGTAATTCAAATAGAGATTTTCTGGTAAAACAATAGCAAGCTGGAATCCCACACACTGCCACCAATGTGAGAAGTTGGCCTGGTATATGCTGTTCACTAGTTAAAGTGGACACCTTGCACCAGAACAATTCGACTCTTATGGTAGGTAGGTTTAAGACAACCTTTATAGAAAGCTATCCTAGTGGTAGCTGTGGAGAGCAGCCTTCAGGCTAAGTCTTGGAGGAATGTAAACAGCTTGTTTTACCACACAATCTCTTGAATCACCAAATGAAAAGACACCACACAGGTATATATATCAAATATATATGTATTTATTAATAAACAACTCTCTACTAATCTCTTTATGAGATTAGAAGTCAGGAACATGTGTACAAATCAAATGTTATCAAAATAAGTTAGCACAATCAAATATCGCAATCTTAGTTTAGCTAGACCTAGGTCTAGAGCAGTTAGAATCGAGGGACCCCCAAGAACCACCCCAGGTAGTTGTAGGAGACCCACAGGGGACGGACGCGGTGTCCTGGCACCGGTGCGAGTCCTGTGCGAGTCTATGCGAACAGACGCGATTGAGATTTCAGTGTTAAAGGTCCATTGCGTGTTCGAGGCGAACACACCGATCGGTCCTTGTACGAGTCGAAGGACGCGATTACAGATAGAGTTGCAAGGGGGATGGACGCGCTGTGTCTAACACAGACGCGAACCTTGTACGAGTCAGCGCAATTGAGAGTTCAATGTTACAGGCCCTTGTGTGTTCGAGGTGAACCCACCGATCGGACTCAGTACGAGTCGATGGACACGGTTACAGATAGAGTTACAAGGGAGATGGACGCGATGGGTCTAACACAGACGCGAACCTTGTCCGAGTCAGCGCAATTGCCGTACTTAGAAAGTAAGAGTTTTAGGGCACTTCTGGGTTGCTACAAGCAAGCCACTTACAGGGTAAGTAGTTCTAGGGCCCACACCCACAGGAGCACCGTAATGCTAAAGTTACCTCACCCAGGGGAGCCGGGTGCATAGGTGTCCTTTGGTGTCGGGTCGCGGCGTCGTTTTCAATGGGAGCCAGTGAAGACTTGCTGCTTGCGGCGACTGAAGAAGTGTCCGTTGGAATCCAAGCCTGGATTCAGAATGAGGAAGACCTGAAAGCAGAGGGGACAGTGTTCAAGGGCACTTGGCAGTGACCCAGGGCAAGGAAGATGAATGCCCACCGTCGTCAACAGGATTCAGGTCGTTCACCGGTACCTTGACTCTTCGACCACGTGGTCCAGGCAGCGTCGATGATGACCAGGAGCTATATTCAGGGTGTCCCACGACGTCTGCAGCTTACTGAGGTGTCGGCGACTCGATTGGAGCCAACAAGCCTTGGTAGCAGCAAGTCTCGTGGTGATGAGGAAAAGTCAATGGTGCAGACCAGCAAGGTCTGAGGAACTTACCCAGTGAGGGTAGGTCAGGGCAGGCCTGGAGCAACCAGGGGAGCCCTTTGGTTTCTTTAGAAAGTCTTCTGGGGACCCACAAGCCGGCTAGCAAGGGATCGCAAAGACGCCTCAGGCGGGAGTCACTCAGCAGGGGCCCACGGTCACTCGGGACGGTGTAGGCCGCTGGTTTTGGGAGGGATGTCTGCTAGAGGCTGGGACCACACGTGGTCCAAAGCACAAGTTCATAGAATGTCGTGAATGGGTTGCACTTGACAATAGTGCACGGTACCCGGGGTCTGAGGTTCCTCGTTGCTTGTGGGGTCCACTTGCCTCAGCTTCGCTGGGGACTCACGATGGCCTTGGAGAAGTCAGGAAATCCTCTTCCTGGGCTGCAGGGATTTCAGGCTCCGGCGGGAGCGGCATAGTTTGCGACCGTTGTTGTCGTTTTGGTGCCTGCCAAGCAGGGGAGTCACTCCTTGACTCCAAGGGAGATTCTTCAGTCTTCCAAAGGTAGTGGAACGTCGAAGGTCCGGGATTCTTCTTGTAGAGCGTCGTCCAGGGGTATCTAGGGTGCAATGCACAGGTTCCCCCTCTTATACTAAAAAGAAGGGAGGGACTAGCTCTATGACCCCACCTAAGGGAGGGTCAGGGGAGTGGGTGGCTACACCCACTTCCCTTTGTCCAGTTTCGCGCCAGAGCAGGGGCAGGTAGCCCCTGAGCCGGTTTGAACTGGCATATGCACAGAGGAGCCTTCTGCTCCCCAGTGCAGGACTTCAAAGCACTCTAGGAGTGCACCCACCCAGCCCCAATACACTAAACCCTGTCTGGGAGGTGGTCACACCCCCTTGGGACAGGATATCTATTGTTGGGCTTCCTCCACTGCGAGTGTCGGTCAGCAGCAGGAGGGCAGCCCCGTGTCTGTGACTGGTGGCATCCATTTTGTGATGCCAGGGCTCTTTAGGATTCTACCGCGTTTCCACAGTAGGTACATGTCTATCCCTCTAGAAGGGTGGGATCATACTCCCACACCAGTTACTGGTGTGAGGGTATGATTCCAAAGTGTTTGACACCAAACACGACATGTTTTGATGCAGCCATTCCATAGTTAGCATTTACCGCGAGGATATAATGCACTTAAGAGTATATGGTTTGACTGCATTCACAAACAGCCCCAGAGAATGGACTCTGAGGGCTGCAGAGGGGCCCTGCTCAGGCAGAGGCACCCCCTCACATGGAAACTAAGCACCCTGCCCTCAGGATTGATAGGGCCTGCCTTAGGGGTGACTGATAAGTCTCAATGTGTGTGCAGGGGAGATATAGGGGACCTATATCTCAGTGAGGGGTGCTAGCACCTCCTCACCCAGGCTGCAGTAGCAGGCCTGTTGTGTCAGATTTAGTCTGCTTCCCAGGGGTGGCATAATACATGCTTCAGCCCCTGGTAGGCCTGTGAAGTACCTATGCCCTTGGTACCTAAGGTACCATATACTAGGGACTCATAAGGTACCACAGTATCCAATCACTAGTGCACCTAGAGTGCACTCCAAATCGTTTAGAGAGAACAGAGAGGCTGGGGCCCTGGTTGGCAGGGTCCCAGCCAGACTATAGCCAGAAACCAGTGTAAACATCAGAAAAAAAGTGGGGGCAACATAAGAGGCAGATCCTACTCTCCTACATGTACTCAGGGACTTTCTCAGCGAGGCGGCTCTCCCGGAGCTGGATAGGGCGGAGGCAGACAGGTTGGGCCAAGACATCACATTGGGTGAAGTGAGGGACGCGATTCAGCATATGGCGAGGAAGAAGACACCTGGAGCGGATGGGCTCCCAGTGGAGTTTTATATAACTTATATTGACCTGCTGACGCCCAAGTTGGTCACCCTTTTTAATGATGCAAAGAGAAGGGGGCACTTACCGGCCTCTACCCGGGAGGCGTTAATTATCCCTTTGCTGAAACCAGGGAAGTCCCCATCGGATAAAACGGCGTACCGGCCGTTATCCATGTTACCTATTGACTATAAGATACTGAGCCGGGTGTTGGCGACCAGGCTACTCCCTCTCATGACCGGCCTCATACATACAGATCAAGCGGGCTTTATTCCGAAGCGGAACACCGCGGTTAATGTGCGGCGGCTTCTTCGTGTCCTAGAGGCTCCCACTTATCGAAAGGCGTTTGCGGCGGTGTTCTCAGTGGATATCGAAAAAGCTTTCGATAGTTTGGAATGGCCGTATTTGTTTCAGGTCTTACGCGCATTTGGACTGGGTGAGGACTTCGTGAGTTGGACGGCAATGCTATATAGAGACTCTACGGCACGTGTTAAGACAGGGGGCCTGATTTCTGCCTCTTGTGCGGTGAGCAGGGGGACGCGTCAGGGTTGCCCGTTGTCCCCGCTTTTATTTGCCCTGGCTATTGAGCCGCTGGCGGCCCATGCTAGGGCAGGGCGCAGATACATGGGCCTTGATATATACGGGGATACTCAGTACATTGCACTATACGCTGATGACCTGTTGATGTTTCTGGAGGACACAGGAGCTGCCCTTACTGGTGCTCGCCGATTGTTATGCGACCTAGAGCAGGTGGCGGGCCTTAAAGTGAACTGGGGAAAATCATGCCTGTTTCCAACCAGCCCGCGAGAAGCGGGCCCACAGAGTACTGATGGGGTACATTGGGAGTATGACTGCCTTCCTTATCTGGGGACTCGGGTATATCACGCGCAGGCGGACATGTTAGAGGGCAACGTGCATCGAGCGATACGGGGGCTACGAGGTAGTATGGAGTTCTGGAGCACACTCCCGCTCTCGTTAGCGGGTCGCGTGGCCCTCCTCAAGATGGTGGCGCTACCTAGGCTCCTTTATTATTTCCGAACTCTGCCGATTTGGATACCAGCGAAGATTTTTAGACAACTTCGGACACTGGTAACGGGCTTTCTGTGGCTTAGCGGTAGGCGACGGGTGGCTTTGAAGATGCTTGCATGACCGAGATGGGAGGGGGGACTAGCGGTGCCGGATTTCGAGTCTTATTATCTGGCAGCCCAGCTACAGTGGCTCACGCAGGACGTGGCTAAGGTGTTCCGAGATGTTGGTGGGGAGGAGACTAGGAGAGTGCCCAGACGAGTGTTGTCCTCTATCATATTACAATGTCCACTTTGCCTTGTCGAACTCCCCACCGAAGTTAAAACCTTTCGCTTATGCTGGCTAAGGAGTCAGAGGAGGGCTAGCATAGATCGCCCATACGCACCTGAGATCCCTATCCTGATGTGCCTGGTACTCCCTCACGGAGGCAATTGGTCGGCGCTTATCCGATGGAACGACTTGGGCCTAAACACGCTGGGTGACCTGTACGAGGATGGGGTACTCCTTCAGTTCGAGACCTTGAGAGACCGTTTTGACCTGCCCCGGGGAGACTATTTGTTTCATTCTGCACTGATTGCGGCTGTTCAGAGGCACTGGGGAGGGGGCTTATCTGAGCCCCCGACCTCCATGGTCTGCCAGTATGTGGTATTAGCTGCGGGCACCATTAAGGCGGTCATGTGCTTAAACCGAAGAATGACACATGAGTGGCTCGCTCCCCTAGAAGGGTTGAAACGGAGGTGGGAGGAGGACCTGGGGGGTGAGATTCCCGACAAAGCATGGTCTGAGATACTTGAACAACCTTGGAAATGTTCTAGGAATGCCCGATTCCAACTGATACAGTTCTATATCTTACATAGGGCTTATTTAACACCAGTGAAAATTAAGCAATATTTCAAAGGGGCGGCGGCGCCTTGCCCAAGGTGCGATGGGGAGGGGGCGGACCTTCACCATATGCTGTGGGACTGCGTTCAGCTGCGAGATTATTGGAGGGATGTGGTGGAGTTATTGCATAACATTACAGAGAGAGATATTGACCTAGGGCTGGGGGTTTGCCTGCTCCACTGGTTTCCCCACACTTCCAAAACTAAGATCACAAGCAAATTCATGGATCTGGGACTGGTGCTCGCAAAACGAGAGATAACCGCACACTGGAAGGCTAAGAGAGGCCCGAGTTTCAATAGGTGGAGGGCGGCGTTTGTTAAATGGGCGGACTGTGAGGGTGTTGTGCGAGTGCAGGCAGCCACTCGTGCAAATAATGATAAAGCTTTGGACGCAGCAAGGGCCTGGGAGGCGTTAACATTATAGTTGAAGACGCTTGGCGTCGACTCCGATGCGGAGTCTCTGGCTAGCGATCGGCAGGGGTGACCTAGAATTGGCCCATTGGAGCCTTGACAGGACGTAATGGGGGCCCTGAGTGATAGATAGCTGGAACTACCCGACAAAGAGTTGTTGCTTGATACCACAGATGGGCCTAGTACACTGCACACCATGAGTCCCATGTACTGTATTGGATGGTCTTACTTGTTCCACATGCCACGCCAGGGGGTGGGGGGAGGGTCTGTTGAGGGGTGGGAATTGAGGGTGGAGGGGGAGTTCTTGTTCTTGAGTGCACGAACTTCCTTAACGACAATACTTAATACCGTTTGTCTGGTTGATTACTCTGGACTACTTATCAACTGTACTGGTTTCTTCGACACTAGTGCTGAAGATGTTGTTGTGATTGTACGGCTATGGCCGCTCATCGGAGGTGGCACATTGGAGCTACTTTGCGGTTGTGCTTGCCTCCCGGCTATGTTCCTATCCCATCAGTGGTGTCTAATCCATTTCATTGCAGGGCTGTCCGACTGTACTGTTTCTATCTATTATTGACTGGAATATGCACTTTGTATAAGTATGTTGCTTTTGTCTATAAAATGAATAAACATATGTTTAAAAAAATGAGAGTCTTCTATACATGCCCGAAGTGCATAGCAGTAGATTCAGCAAGAATGTTTTTGAAAACAAAGTCCCATTAGGTGATAAAAGAAAAATTACCAAACATACCACTTGTAATCGTAATGACATTGTTTAGGTTGAGTTGTCCGTGCAAAAAAGTATCTGTTGGCAGCATTATACATACTTTGAAGAAAATAATTTTAGACCACATGCCTGCTATACAGAATGTGAAATTACACTATCTAGTTGCCAGGCAATTCAGACACACACACAATAGTAACTGCAATTTGCTTTCTTTGTTTGGTATTGATCATATCCCACAGTCTTTAAGAGCTGGCAACCGAAAACTCACCCTGAGAAGGTAGGGAGTTCTTACATTCTCTTAGTAGAGTATAAGGTACCTCTGAGGTTCAATATAGAAGAGAAACTCAACATACATTTGGGTCAGGCTTAACCCGACGCGATAGATGTATCCTGCTAAAGTAACATATGTATATCTTCACTGAACTTTCCAAACAAAGCGTTTATCTACATCAGCTCCTTCCTGAAATGTTTTGGTGTGATCCATGAAGTGGGCCAAGAAAAAGGTGAGTTCCAAAACATTACTGTCCACATTAATTCCCTTAGGGAACTTTAAGAAACAATACAGAAAAAATATCTGACCAGAATTACACCAAATTGGGAAAAATGTTAGAACTTTATTCAGAAAGCGGGCTTTTTGTTATTTGAAATTTGCATTCAAAGAGGTGCTTGAGATAGTCACGGAGCGGTTAAAATTATAGTGAGATCTGGATGTTTGGGCCCACAAGAGCTCTGCAGGAGTCCCACAGTAACATACATTTTAAAAATTAAGGCCTCTGATTGACCAAGAGGGCCTTTTCTCCCGTCTCCCTTTTTGGTACAGAGTGACTGGCACTGGTCCCACTGTCCCGAGCGATCTGATTGGCTCACTGCAGCCTGCTATGCTGATACTTCTATCTCTCCAGCTGGTATGGTGAAGAAGTTACAAATGATAGACTGAGCTGAGGTCTGCTGCACCTGTTGCTGTTGTTATTGTCCCTGGGACTACTCATCTCTTTGTTCTTCCTGAGATGCCATTGTTTTTTGGTTACATTGCAAAAAACATTTGTGACACCCAAAAAAGTGAGCACAGAATGGACAAGGTGTGCATGGTCTGCAGTGCCACTCCTTAATAGGACTGAGAGCGTGTGGACTTCCTAAGAAGTCATTGAAATAATGACACTAGCCAATGAGATGGTGTTTCACTATGAGCTGTCATTTTAGATGTCAGCAGTGATATCATCAATGTTGTCATTTAACATGTTATGAATGTGGGGTGATAAGAAGTGCATGGCGGGTGCGAGATATAGTTAGATCAGTACATTTTAGCTTACAAAATTCAGTGTTTTTTTTGTTTTTAAACTTTTGATTGTGTGTGACTTTTTCACCTAACTATAAAGTCAAGTTAGCCTTTGGTTCAACACCAGGACAACAAGATTATAAATGTTATGTCTTGTATAAATATAATTTGATAACGAGATCAAGAGAATGATGAATATTATTTTTAAACTGAATGGTGTCTAATGAAGATGTTAGTTAAAGGATTGAAAGAAATATATCAGGTTGTTTAATTAATCTTGTGTGTCAGCAAATTGTATACCTTTAGCTTGTGGAGTACAACCAATTCTTATCTAAACATAATGCCATCAGTAAGAATTTGGGTTATTAGTTGAGGGGGGGGGGGTGGAAGCCCCACTCAAATAATAAGCACAATCCTTGTCAGGGTGACCTACAGAAAGTCACTAAATTAACTTGTGCTTAATCATCTGGTAGCTTGGCATAAAACTTAGAGGCAATGTGTGAAGTAGTTATGCAGCACACAAATAATAAAAAAGTGGAAACACAACACATGAAAAATCCCACACCAATTTACAAAAATGTTAATAAATAAAATGACAGCAAAATATATTAAATCCAATCAGTGGAACTGGAGTAATGAATTTTATTTTTTGTGTGTGAAAAACAGCACCTAAAAGATCAAAGGACCAACTGTGGGTATGGGGTCTCGCTAGACTGGGTCAAAGTCAAAAGATAAAGCAGACCGCGATGGAGCACAGGTCAGATGCAATTGGTAGATTACGCCCGGTCTTAGCTTACTTTCAGACTTAGAAGAAATTCTGGAAAAAGTTCTTGAGGAGGTAGACTCTCAGCAGGGGCAAGGCACCAGGCTGTATCCAAGAATGAGTCAGCGACAATGGGGAGCCGCTGAACGAGATCTGTTTGAAGCCATCATCGAGGGCGGGAAAATCTTCCAGTGGGAGAAGCTGGATTCTCAGGCCAAGTAGGTCATTCCGTTGATGGAATGCTGGTCATCGTCGAGCCGGTGAAGTTTCTACCTTTGGAGTTAGAAGTTTTTCTTGAGCTCTGATTCACTCAGTGGGACGAGGCTGGAGTTGAGGAGAGCTCCACAAGGCCAGATTCTGATGCCAGGAGGTCATGCTGAAGAGGATTTGCTGCTGCGGAGAAGAACGTAGCAGGAGCAGCAGCAAAGTCAATTCCACCGGAGATGCACCTTCGTCGGATCAGCTTGCAGGTAGGTCCGGTCTCCTGTCGGTTGTCAGAGCAGTTTTTGCTGATTCTTTTTTCCAGGTTTTGGATTGTGGTAGAAGGAGGCTACTGTAACTCCACACCAAGAGTCCAGGATCAGAGGGGGCACCACGTGGGGGCTAAGACCCACTCAAACAGGGACCAGCAGCAGCAGGCAGGTACATTGCATGGTCTCTAGAGCTTACTGTGTCCCTGTAGCTCACGCAAGAGGCCAGCAAGCAAGCCAGTGGAGTCACTCTGGTTGATCCTTGTTTCAAGGAGCCGGTCCAGTCTTCCTTCCTCAAGCAGCAGCAGGGCAGTAAGGCAACAGAAGGGTCCTTCCAGCAGCAGGGCAGTCATTCCAGCAGCATGGCAGCAGTGCAGGCCTTCTTCTGAGTCTTCCACAGGTCTAGAAGTGATCTGAAGTGTGGTTCTGGAGGTCCAATATGTTTACCTGGTGCTAGCCTATGTGTGTGGGGGCACTCCCTTTCCTATCACCATCTCTGATTCTGGAAAGTTCTCTCCTTCCCCTATCAAGGTTCCAAACTGTCTGGGTTGACAGAAGGCTGGTGTCAGGTTCTTTTGTGTGTGCAGAAGGCAAAGCGCATCAAGTGTAAGTGGAACAGGGTACAGCTCCACTACCTGCCATCCTGGGAGGATGGCTTATCCTGCCCACACCCAGCCCCCTTTGTGTTACTGTCTGGGAGAAACACACAACCCCCAACAGCAAAGCCATTCACAGTCATGTGACCCAGGATACTGGCAGAAGGCACAATTGGTTCGGACAAGAAAATGTCAACTTTCTAAAAGTATCCAAAATAGTGTTGATTCATTGCACTTTGAGGAGTACACTGAATCAACACTATTTTGGATACACTTAGATTCTGATCACTTTTCAGTAGCATCCCAAGAACAACGTCATTCTAAGACATTTCTAATTGACGGAAAACAGAGCTCAGACTCTGGAGTGTTCGAATGATGAAGCTCAACGCATATCTTGTTTAATAAATTAATTGGAGATTACAACCAAGAGTACAGGAACAATAGAGAGCAATGTATGACAATTGCTGTAAATGTCCAAGAAGAAAATAAATCAGAGATTACATGCAACAACTTTAATCAAATATCATAAGGTACAGATATTTACAGAAAGATGGTATGCAATCTTGAACAAATACAAAAAGCAAAAGGAAGGTAGTGGTGGTAAACAGGGTAGCACATCAGTCTCAAACAATATATTATCCAAACTTATCTATAACCCAAACATCAGTATTGGTGCCACTCGAGGTAACAAAGCACAAAACACCCCACTACCATGGATGTCACCACACAGAAGTACCAAAGGACTCCCGTGCTAGTCTTGAACAAGGACAACTGTACCTCGCACTCTTAAAATTTATAAATCACTCTTTTAAGTAGTGTAAGCGTTTTGCAATTAGTCGACAATTTGGCTACTCACAGGAAAACAATTCAAAATTTAGCTTATTTGCAAAATTCCATTTAATAGCAGCTAAATATTTCAATCATAAAACCCAATATAAAAGGTACAATTCAAAAGCAAGAACATATATCATTTTTACAAAAATGTTATTTTCACTAATAGTCCCACGGAGGTCCTGTTCATACAGCCTCCCTGTTGTAAATGATGGGAACAGCCTGATGAAAACAGCCGACACGTGTTTCGTTACACAAGTAACTTTCTCAAGGCTTGTGCGTCTGAAGTAGGGGGACCATATATTTCGCAGTAGTCACCGATCAATCAAATGGTCGATAGTATTTAGTGTAGAATGAAATAGTCTGTTCTCTGTCAGTGTCAGACATGTAGAAAAACGAGGGCTGTGATAAACCCCTCTAGTCCCGGCGCAATGGCCGTGTTCATACGCTGATGTCCCCTATCCGACACTACATGTCTGACACTGACAGAGAACAGACTATTTCATTCTACACTAAATACTATCGACCATTTGATTGATCGGTGACTACTGCAAAATATATGGTCCCCCTTTTCGGATTAAAGACTATAATAGGTTTTTTTCCACACTTCGGACAATTCATAATTACTTGAACAACTACTTCAGACGCACAAGCCTTGAGAAAGTTACTTGTGTAACGAAACACGTGTCGGCTGTTTTCATCAGGCTGTTCCCATCATTTACAACAGGGAGGCTGTATGAACAGGACCTCCGTGGGACTATTAGTGAAAATAACATTTTTGTAAAAATGATATATGTTCTTGCTTTTGAATTGTACCTTTTATATTGGGTTTTATGATTGAAATATTTAGCTGCTATTAAATGGAATTTTGCAAATAAGCTAAATTTTGAATTGTTTTCCTGTGAGTAGCCAAATTGTCAACTAATTGCAAAACGCTTACACTACTTAAAAGAGTGATTTATAAATTTTAAGAGTGCCGAGGTACAGTTGTCCTTGTTCAAAATCTTGAACAAATGTTCATGAGACCTAATTTTACTTATAGTAGAGGAATTATCAATAATACTAGAAGATTTATCCCCAGAAATTACACAACTAAAAACAGAAATCAGGAAACAAGCGGAGTCAGAGAATTGGGATCAGATCACAAAGGACATCAACATTCAACTAGAACTATGCACTTTCCTGCACTTGCACTTTACATTTTATACTTGCCTAGAATTCATGCAGAAAGCCCCAGATACCTATATGCACCTTTTGCACATGCTACGTGCTGCCTCAAGTAACTTTGTGCACTTTTATAGCATTTGCACTTTTATTTGTTGTCTAGAATCTATGAAGAAAGTTTTAAAGTATTTATACTTCCCCCTATGTTTTAAATGAACTGAGTAGTAAGCTTAGGATTTTATTGTATTCTATTTGATTTATCGATTAGCCGCTATTTTATCGTAAATGTAAAACTTTATTAATTGCAATTGTCTAAAGATGTAATAAGGGAACATTTTTTATCTAAATTGTGCTTATCAACACGTATGAACTGTTTTTATTTTGTATCTTTTATCATTTTTTAAACCGAATAAAGATTAATGAATGAAAGAATGAACTAGAACGGGAAACAACCATTACAACGCAGTCATTACAACACAACTGCCTTTACATCACATGCTATTACAACACAGCCATTACAACGCATGTCACTACAACGCATGCCATTACAACGCATGTCACTACAACTCATGCCATTACAACGCATTGCCCCTACACTATCCAACTCTTACCCTACTGTTGCACTCACTAGAGTGGGAATAGTAATTTTTACCCCTACTTTATCCAACACTTATCCTACTGTTGCACTCACTGGAGTGGGAATAGTAATTTTTACCCCTACACTATCCAACACTTACCCTACTATTGCACTCACTGGAGTGGGAATAGTAATTTTTACCCCTACACTATCCAACACTTACCCTACTGTTGCACTCACTGGAGTGGGAATAGTAATTTTTACCCCTACACTATCCAACACTTACCCTACTAATGCCCTAAAAGTATTATGCGTTGTAATGGTATGCGTTGTAGTGGTATGCGTTGTAATGGAATGCGTTGTAAATGTAGTTTCTAAAAATGCGTTGTGATGGCATGGATTGTAAAATCATGCATTGTAATGGATGTTGCGATGTAAAAACCGCGTTGTAAAGGCATGCGTTGTAAATGTTTGCGTTGTAACGTGTCCTATTCACTAGAACGATGCACATCAGAGATTGACGACAGGAAAATCAAAAAAACGAGACACCATTGATTACAAGTTAGGGAAAGTATACAACTGGGCTGAAATATATGCTAAAAGGAGACAATCAAAATCTACAACAAGATTTATGGACAGCGATACTTCAATGAGTGATGAAGATGTAAACAAAATAACAACCCTCATTGACCAAGCTCAATCTAAGGAACCCGTTCCTACAGAAGATACCATTATCTCACAAAAGGCATCTATATCTACCAATGTGTCTTTTTGCAGACTTGCCCTGCTGCAAACGAAAAACCAGAAGGGGACTGGGTGGTAAAGGAAACAAGCAGAATAGTCGAAGTCAAACCAAGAGTTAACAACAGAAGATCATGTAATCAACATTTCACACAAACAGATAACTCCTTTACAACGTCGAATTCATCAGAAGGGTATTCTTTTGTACCAACGTATCATGCAAGCAAGTTAGAGATTGAGATATCCTTTTACAAATTCATGAGAACACTAAGACTGCATCATTACTTTGACAACGTGGTAGTTGAACAGACAGCCCAAATGGAAAATAGGGGTAAGAGTATCTTTCAAGCCCCAGTGATCCATATGTTTATGGATACTTTTGAAACCATGGTGAAAACAGAGATCACAAAAACGTTTTCAAGTGGCAAAAGAAAATATTCCAAACTAATCAAAAAAAATTAGGCATTATTAGACAGATGGCTAAAGATGAGTCCATAGAAATTTGCATTGCAGACAAGGGAGGAGCTTCAGGGCCTAATTACGACTTTGGTAGTGTGGGAGCGTGCCACCATGCCACTGCCCCACTCCCACACCGCCAATGTTGACTGCCGCCTGCCCGCCAGATTATGAGTTTCCTTGTGGTCTGGCGAGCATTGCTTTGGTGGTCCCGCTGCTGTGCAGTCCTAAGGCCATATGTGAGCCTTAGAACTGCAGTGCTGAGGGAGCGCTAATGCCGTTCTTGCACGGCATTGACTGTGCAGTCCATGCCATGCAGGAACAGGGGTTCATGCATACAGGGGGGCACAACATGTGCCCCAATGCATGCACCCCTATGCGTAGTTTACTTTCCTGACTGCCACACTTTTCATGGCAGGCTCACTAATGTTAAGTGTGGAGGTCTGGAAAGTCGAAAAAATGCTTGGTGGTGCCGCAGGAGCACCAACAGCATATTGCTGCCCCAGACCGCTCGCCACCGCTGAGGGATCGCGGATCCACAGCGGTTCATCGCAACCGCTGTGGATCCACGATCCCTCATTGTGGTCTGACCCCCAAAGTTGTAATACGGTGGTCGGACTGCCGGTGCGGCATTAGCCGCATTGCCACCTGTGTGCCACCGAGAGTTTGGCAGTCCACGGTCCGCCAAACTCATAATTAGGCCCTTAGTAATTATGGATCAACAATTTTATAGGGACAACTCGAGGAATCACATAAGTGACACCACAACATACATGATGACTGAAGACAACCCCACAAAAGCGTTTGCAAACATTTTGGATAACATTCTGAAACCAAGCAATTAAATGGGGAACTATCACCCAAGAAGATAAACAGTACCTTACACAAGGTTACCCACAGATTTCCTCCTTACACATGCTACCGAAGATACACAACAATTTAAGAAATCCACCATTCCGACCCATAATATCAACCAGGGGATCAATTCATGAACCCAGAGGCAAATACATAGATCAATACCTACAGTTTAGAGTACAACATATGAAATCATATGTAAAAGACACAACAGATCATCTCATTGAAAGACTTCAAAATCAAGGGTGAAGAGAATATATTACTGTGTACCATCAATGTAAGATCACTATATACATCTATTCTGCATGAATCAGGCAGTGGAACAAGCTTTCATCCATTCCACTCTGGATGAGGACCTAAAAGTATTCATAATGGAACTTATGCATTTTACACTTTACCACAGCTATTTCCAATGGGAAGACAGGTACTATATACAATGAACATAAACTTCCATGGGGAACTGTGCAGCCCCTTGATACGCTAATTTTTTTATGCAAATGTTCGAAGAGGAACACATTTACATGAATGACAAATGGGCAAATAATTTGAAAATGCACATGAGATTCATAGACATTTTCGTAGTGTGGACAGGTACAAGACCTGAATTGGAAGAGGCCATTACAGAGTTTAATTCAGTGGATAATCACATACATTTCACACATGAGATACAGGACACTCACATTACCTTTTTGGATGTCAAAATAACTATCAAGGATAAGCAATTCTCAACTGATAGGAACCATCACTTCCCCTGATATGTGCGTGTGGAGAGAATTCATATCCACCATGCGTATTAAGGGATGTCGCAAATTGCTATGGGTTCTCAAACACTGGATGTATTATGGGATGCTGCAACACCACTGGAACAGTTGACAAAGAAATATGCACTAGAATTTGGATAATTCCCTCAGAATGTTCAAGTGTAACACAACAACCGGGGGCCTGGTTGGCTGCCACCAACTGCCATATGTTCAGACTATGAACTGCCCTTTGTGACGTGAATGTCATTTCATTTGTTACTTTCTGGTGTTGGTGTGCATGAGGACAGATGAAACGTCGGTCTATAGGGACGACGCTGTGTTGTCAATTTACTTTTGCAACATGATTTGGCTGCAGACATGAGGAAGGTACCTGCTGTTGATAAAACTTGAAAAGAAAGGATTTACTGACAGAATAGTAAAGAAGCAGCCCAAATTCACTTTGAAATCCTTGATGCCCAGCTGTTTTAAGTCTGTTATGAGGACCTGCTGTCTGTGAGAGCCGTCTGTGCTGACTCGGATCATCCCTTCCAAGAGTAACCTGAGCCACCACAGACATTGCTTTTCTCCCCCTATCTCAAATTCTCCCTGGGAGATAGATCTCTCTCTCTCTCTCTCTCTCTCTCTCTCTCTCTCTCTCTCTGCGGAAGCAGCAACTGTCAAGGAAAGAACTCAAGAAACCTTTATATTGAATTGTTGCTTATATTGGGAGTTGCTTGACATGCTCATGTTCCCCTGTGAACTTGATCATTAGTCCCTATAGCTGGGTCTATCTTTACAGAATATTTCAAAGACCAGCAGCTGAGATCTCTGCTGCCAAACATAAAGACCACACCATCCACCCAATGCCTATAGACTGAGCCTCTTACAATACCTGCTGTCCTGCTCTGCATCATCCTGTGGTTACCTACCAAGAGTGCTGGCCCTCTGCCAGGGCCGGACTGGCTACCGGGCTTTCCTCAATAAACAATGCAAAACAAATGTTTTACAAAGTAGGCTTTAAAGCTATTTGTTTTGCATTGTTTATTTAGAAGCACCTGCAGTTCCCCAGCAACAAAATCGGCCCCTCCGCAGTGAACCTGGGCCCCACTCTGCCTCCCCAGCAAAAAACGCCCGGTAGCCAGTCCGGCCCTGCCCTCCGCCCAGCCCCCACACCACATATATCTGACCTCCACTGTTCAGGCTACAAGCAACTTTCAGTGGGGTCATCTGGATCTCACCTATGCCATCTGTGACCATGGTGAACGTATGCCTGCCAATCAAAAAGGTAAGGCTTAAATAATAACACTCACAATCCATTTCATATCTGCTCAAACCCAACCAAACACACAGAGCATAACCACACTATGATGACAAACCTACTGAGCTATAATCAGCACAGCTAGAACTGAGTACTATGTAAAGAACAGATTCCACACAACTGGTGGAGAGCTGTTTAATAATGAGTTGTCGCATTTTACAAACCTATTTATTTACTCCTCACATAAAACAAAATTCCTGTTGAGTTGAGGTTCCATTTTATCATACATCTTTTCAAAGCTAACTATTTTGAATCTCTAACCCCACATCTCTATACAGAAGCAAGATTTGACTGGTCAGCCTTGAGAATCAAAGACCAAAAAGACGTTTTTGGCGTGTCCGTGAGCGGCACATACTTGCCTAGGTCACGGGGTCTAAATATGTTGATACTTGTGGCAAGGAATCTCCAGATCCTCTAAATCTCCCAGTTCTGGAGCCCTGTTCTGACATAGCCAGTTCCCCTGAAGTGCATATTTTTCCTTTTTCCCCCTAATGCAGAGGGGATACATGAAACATGTATAATCATACTCAAGCAGGGCATGAGCAGAGTTATACATGGATTAGAACGAGGCTTCCCTGTGCACTTCCCAACACCAGGCCTGCACATGAACAGCCCAGGCCCAGTGTAATGAACGGACAGGGGGAGGGTCTGTGCCTGCATCCTTCATGACTTATGCCTGTGGACACTGAGCACATCCACTGACCAGCCCTTGATTGTGCAAATGCCCAAGTCTTGCAATTTCTGATCCGGTCATATCCACCTTAAGGGGCGCACACATAAGAGCCCTTTGAGAAGAGCGTGTGTGCAGTTTCACCATGTTACCTTTTTTACTTGCAGAAGCACAAGGCAGTGGCATGCAGGCCCGATAGAAAGGTTGTGGATGAATCAACCCCCCTGACTTTAAGAACCACATTTTGAAAAATACGTACATGTCTACATACAATAACAGTGTAAATTATATTGATGCCTGGGTGCTTCATATACATGTTTAGTGCCTACAATGCCTCTTGTATGACAAAGACACGAGTAGGCTGAATATTCTGCTTAGCATAAATATGTAGTACCTGCTTCCATTGACACACTGAGGTGCACCTTTTGCATAATGAAAACAATTACAATTGCTGATATGTTAGGAATGCATGAAAAGTGGTCTTAGTAGAACAACACTGCCTTGTCAACATTTGGTCACCTACTTGTCAGACTACCTGCTTTAGTGTTCAAATTCATGAACTCTCCCTTTTTTGGGATTAATAAAATTAAAGGCGCAAACATTATGTTTGGATAGGACCCAATTTGAAAAAAGAAAATATATTTGTACTAGGAAAGCCAGTGTCTGGGAGAGCTGGGATTTTTTCTCATTAGCAGCAGCTCAGTAAATCCTATTTGCCTGTGCCTGCCAGACGGTGACATCCCCAGCGAGCGGCTCTGAACTCAATTAGGTGCGACATTAGAACATGCTTAATTGAAGGAGCTGGGAAACCCTTCCTTGCAGGTGTGCCATACTCAAACAGCTCTCTGAATTCAAGTGTCAGGAACTGAAAAACTGAAGTTAGAGTCAAACACGGTAGTAAACAAGCTGGGTAGACGCCTTTTTCGAGTGGGGGGCGGGGGGAGAGACTGTCCTACTCGAATCAATTAAAATAAGGAGGACTCGGGTCCGATTACATACAATCTGTGCATTTGCAGAAAGATTGTGCACTGATATTCACACCAAACAACTAGAGCAAAACAACATTTGCACAAACTGACTGGCACACAAATTTTGTTTTTTCACCACCCGGCTGGTGTAAGCACTGTTTTATTATTTTATACAGACCAGGCGGTAAAGAATTACACTGCGCCAGTGCAGACTTTGACAACTTAATTGTCTGGATTTTGCCTGTTGGTTTTCCACAAGGGGTAATTTGGAGACCAATGAACTGTTCATAGGCACATTGCATCATGCTATGCGCCCCCCCCCCCTCCAAATCCTAGCGCTTATAGAATGTCTGAAATGTTTATGCCTATGTAGAATGCTGTTCATAATCATTTCTGTGGGTCCCAAGGTCCTTGCTATCAGACTACAGGTGGCAAGAGCAGCTCTGTAAATCATAATTAAATGCAAAATTGTGTGGTACCTAGTGGAAAATTGGACAACTCCTTTGCAGCTTTGTAAATCCTAATAATTAAATACACAATTATGTGTTACCCAGTGGAAATTGCACAATTCCACTGGCTGGAGTTGCCTAGGGAATTTCGACATCCACAGGAGAGGAGGAAATCATTGAGCTGTTCCTATCAATAATGCCACCTAAACCACCAACCTCCAAAACCAAGGCGTTTATAAAAAAGCCAGACACTTAACTTCTATTGTAAAATGGAGTACATTGTGATTTCTATGGACCACTATTCACACAGTAGTGATTTTGACAAAATGCCAGGAATACCACCACATGGCAGACGTGGGAGGGAAGCAGTTGCACATGACTGTGAAGTCTTTTTGTGGTCTTTGGGTGTTATTCGAGCATTTCTCTGATTTTAGGTAGCTCACTTCACTTTACTCCATCCTCACCCATGTCCCCCTTAGGAAAATACTCAGGTGGGCAAAAGGCTTACTCATCATTGGCCATTACCCTCAGTTTGGGTCCACCTCTTTGCGGATTATACTGCATTATTCACCAAACCGAGAGTGCATGGTGCATGGTGCAGATCTGTGTGTTTTTCTGGTCTCTGTAGCACCTCCCTCTGCAAGACCTCAACCCTATTCATATCTGCACCTCTGTGTGGGACTGAGATCCTAGCAATTGAGAACGGACTGGGAACCAGTTTCACAACATGTAGCTGGGGAGACCAAGGAGGAAGAATAGTGGCCTAGGACAGCCAAGAAAAAAGTGAGCCCCAACACGTCCCAGCCGGAGCTCACCTGCCTGTGCTTTTCACATTTAATTGTGACTGTAGTTTCAACTTCTGTGGTAGAGTAGAGGGCAGGGGCTCCACCACAGGCCTCACCAAATAACTCATCACCATCGACTGCAGCACCTGGAGCTTCAAGCACCAGTGTCATCAAGAGAACACTGCTCCAAGGTCACAAATAACTACTACCTCGATATGAAGGCGTTTGTTTACTTCAGCATTTTCAACCATTTATGTTAACTATCAATATGAACACCACTAAGAATTTCCAGAGTGATCATAAATAAAGAGATTGGAAAGTCTTGGCTAAAATTCTGTTTAACAGTACGTATTTCAATAGTGTTTGATGAGCACCATGGTTTTATTCTATGTAAGAATATGTTCAAACATACGTATACAACCCTGATACTACTGGATAAAGCATGCTTTCATAGAGAATCCATTGCTACTGTCCTTCTTGGATAAGACTAAATAGCCTTTTGAACAGTATTGTCCCAATGTCTTTTCACAGTATCATATGTTTCCACCCTTCAAATACAATGCTCAAAATGAAGGCTAAATTATCTATTAAGTAAACCCTGCTTGAACTCTTTTCCATCCGGACAGAGCACCCAACAGGGATGCCAAACTGTCTTCTGTGCTATCGTTTCTATACAGAGCCTCTAATAACTGGCCTCCAATCACTTACATTATCTGTTTTGTTGCTCTGGTGCCAATTTAAGCAGTATGCAATTTTGTTTCATATCCTCACCATTGGAGATAATGGCAAGAATGTGACCAATAATCTAGCGTCCACAATTCTTACTGGTACTGACTTGGCCTCTGTGTTTGGAGCAGTTTCTGACTGAATACTCAATGACAATAAAACACAGATTTACCAGCATTTGACCCTTCATAGGTTCACATGCTTGAACGATTCCACAATTTCAGGCTGGGAAACCCCCAATTCTTTTAAAAGAGCAACAACCATAAACTCAGCATCAGTGTTTGTTGGTAAAAAATCTAACTAATTTGAAACAAACCAATCTTCAGCCAATGAAGCAGATGTATTGAGCTCTCTAACCTTGCTATAAGTCCACCATGAATGAAATATCTAATGCTTGTCATTTCCACAGAAAAGGGTTCTATTTTTTTGCTTTCAGTCTACTATTTGACTGGATTATCAACACCTTGCTTTCTTACCACAACTACAGTCAATCGTAGTTTCAGCCCCATTCAACTTTTAGTTGTATCTGGGGATAACACTTCAAAACATACTCTTCTTGTGGACAAAGAAAGATCAACACAGACGATCCAGACTTCCAGTGGAGGTATTGCCAAAACTTCCCCCACGAGTGATCTCACTGCAAACAGTCCCTTAATATTAATAATTCCTATTTGTACAGCATGAAGGGTTTCAAGTCGCTGGGGGCCGTCGGGGAGATTAAATGAGCTATTGCCCAGAGTCACATGATGCTGAGCTGAGCTGAGCTGCCAGCGGCAATCGAACCAGATTGAACCGTGAGCCCCACGCTCCGGAGTCAGCCGCTCTGGCTGCTGTGCACCTCTCCCACTCCTTCAGAAACTCTCAAAGAGAGAGCAGATAGACTGGCACAATACCATCTGGGGGAAAAAAAGATTTCTTTCTCACAGCCCCACCAAGCACTTTCAGAAAGGTGGCTAAAAAAATAACTTTATTGAACTTCCAGAGATAGAACTCCTTAAAAAAGCCCATTTTTGCATTCACAAAGTGAAAAAGATAAATTTTCCAACATCCACCTGCACAAGAAGTGACATCACTGGTTTCCCACCAAAACTGTTTTTAAAAGAAGAAGCCAAGCAAGAGGACTAATTTCTATCGTCCATCTGCCCAGGAAAGGACATCACTGGATTTCCCAACATCCATCACCACAGGAAGTGATATTAGTGGATTTCCCATCATCAATCTGCACAGGAAGTGGCATCACTCCTCCCCCTTCCAGGTCTTACTTAAAGGCTGCAGAAGCACAGGCACACAGTGGATACATGCAGCAGGTGCCAAAGGCAAGGCCAGACTTGAACCTTGCCCAGCAGCAGGAAACCTGCCTCCCCTCCCTTCGCTAATGTCTACACCCTTAATTGCAGCTGCCACTCCCATGCTGTTGCCTCACCACATCACACAAGATCAAAGGATTGTTCTCCTGCACTTCCCGCAAGTTGCCATGCACTTATCCACACCCAACGCTCACTGCACCCGCACCAACAGCAACTAACACCCCACTCTCTGCAGCCACCCACACAAAATTCTGCACTCACATGTATGCTCATCAGCCCTTGCTCACTCACTCACACAAAATAAGCCACACTGATCAGAGACCTGTTGCATGACAACGTCCCAGACTTACTTTTCCTCCCAGAAACCTGGCAGAACCCTGCATCTGCACTTGACATCTCAATGCCAGCTCCAAAGTTATGTACTTGGCCCCTGACTGAGGCTTGGGGAGGCAGCTGCACGCCCCCTCCCTTAAATTGTGTAATCGGCCTGGGAGCCTCAATGAGGCTCAAGGAGCAGGGCTGCATGCTCCTCCCCTTTAATTAACCAATCCTTCCCAGAAATGAGGTCCCCAGGGCCTCAAGGAGGCTCAGGACAGGCGCAAGCACCCCTTCCCAATCAAATTCATTTTGCCAACCCCTGGATTTTTTAAAATGCAAACCCACACTTTAATTTACATTTTGCCACAGATTTTCTGCAAATTCACAGTAAAATATTTGAAAAATTGCATTTTGGGCACAGGGTATGTGGATTGATGGCCAGTTCAGAGCAGGACCTGTGGGATACACACTCTTTATCTGCAAATTTGTCATAATCATGGGACTGAAACCTGAGTCAGAGTCCCAGGATTTCTCATTGATCAATGACAGGAGTCTGCAGCAGTGGAGTCCGGGAAAGACGTCTGTGCATTCAGGCTGAGGTGACTAGCAACTCTCTTTTGCCAGGTTCAGGAAAGGAAATCTAGAGGTTCTCAATCATGCCAAGAAGAGCTGCCTTAAAAGTAACTTGAAGGAAGGAGTCCAATGATTGCTGAGAAAGGGTTGTAGAAGTACCCTTGAACAAAGGAAAGGCTGCCTGGGAAAGAAGGCCCAAGAGAAGTTGTGTAGGAAGGACTGAATACAGCCCAGTGTAGCCTAGTGGAAGTTTTGCAGTGCCAGGTCATGTGATGAGTTCTTATGTCCCTGGATTCTTATGGTATGTCTAGGGTATGTCCAAGAGCAAGGAAGAATACTCTCCAAGACTGCACGTGCATTGGGTACTGATCACTCCCCCACCCGGTCCATGGAGTCTTGTGGGAAAGCAACAGTGATGGAGGAAATTTTCCGAAAAGCATCTGTGAAGGCTTGATGCTACAGCACATCAAAACCACATTTGGTAGTTCTTCGCCTCTAAAAGTGAACTTCTGTGAACCGGTTTGAGCTCTTCATTTGTTTGGGTGGTGGACCTCTGCACTTGTTAGCTGTATCCACGCTGCTTCACCCCATCTGACTCATAGGTGTGTGTCTGCCACAACAACACTGCTTGATGAAAATACTAGAGACCATTGGCAGAGTGTAAAAAATATGTGTGAGAAAGTACACATCCAGGAGTAAAGCCCCAGCACTGGCCGACAGTGCATCATGGGAACTACCAGTTAATTGAACTGACAAGGTACAGTGCACAACCAAGACTCTGGAGCAGAAGAGTTCCCACAGACACCAGGACAGCTAAACTAGAGAAATTAGAGGGAACAGTACTTTCACCACTTTTCTAATAGGGAGAAATAAAAGGAAATTATTCCCCAAGAGCATTGGGCATCCCCTCTCCCTGTCACTCCCCAATATGATTCTCCCCTTCATTTTTTTACACTGCCCAAGGTTAATACAGAAGAAAATTAAATTCCCAGGACCAAACATATTGTCAACTGCATTTCATGTATGGTATTTAGTTGTGAGCCAGTTACTAAGTAAAAGCATTGGCTTTACAATGATTTATTAACTATTGGTATTTTATTCATGATTTTTTTAAGTTTCAACACCACACTAGATCCGGACTATTCAACTTCTTTACTTTGAGATTCAAGTAATAAATAAGTTCACTTTGTGCTCAGTTTTAGGTTCAAAAGTAAGGTAAAGGGCCTAGGCACCAGTAGATAGAAGCTCTCATTGTTTCAATTTGAACCCACTAATCCCAGTTAGCCCTGTAGCTCCTGAAATGTTTTCACACAGCCAATGATGCTCATATTTTCCTGGATTTCCCTGGACTGTCCAGTAACTCAAAAAACCTGGGAGGCTTCTTTGTGCCTATAAAATACTAGATGGGAATAACTTCTTCGATTTGAATACTAGTAAATTGAAAATCCTTTGCAGGACCCAGTGGCAGCCAACGGATCTCAATTAGATTGTCGTCTCTCTTAGGATCAAAGCCTGAGAGTGCTATCTGATGCGGACTCTGTGGACAACTACTATACTGATTGTTCTTCTGCCCCTCATATATTGTCTGTCACAAAGCCAGCCCATATTTATATTTACATTTGCAAAAGGTATGGCATAGAAGAGTAGTGGCCCAAGTGATTGCAGTTTCCATACGGCTATGTAGCTGCATATATATATATTTCTTTACAACCGAGGCCTCAACTGCAAGCTGTTCAAAATCGGGCAGTACGAGTAAATTTTATTCTTCATAAATTTAACGATGAGTCTAACCATGTGACAACATTCATAAGGCTTTGTGTGGAGACACAGGTCATGCTTAAAGTGTTTTGAATAATATAGAAGCTGATCCACACATAGGCACCTGCCTATTTGCATACATGCTTAAAGTTAATAACTCTACTCCTAAGTCATGTCCTAAGAAGTGGTGATGAAAGCAGGATGAAAGTGTTTAGAGGCGGGAGGAACCACCTTATGGAATCAACCCACTATGCCATTTGGCTGTTTTTCTAGCTTGAGCTACTTTAGGAGGGCCTTGAGGTTTTTTGTATTCTGATAATGACTGAACTCATGGCTATATTCTGTATTAGGTTATATTTGCTATATTTTCATATCTCACTTTATTGTTCAATTTTATCTGTATGCGTTTGCATTTTGAATATTGCTATTTGTTTTATTGTGTTTTTTTATATTTTGTAGTGTTCTCTGATCCAAGGCGCATTGAAGCTAGATTACAGTAGGGCCTTATTTAGAGTTTGACTGATAGGATACTCCATCACAGATGTGGCGGATATCCCGTCCGGCTTATTACAAGTGCATTATAGCCCATGTAGCCTATGGCACTTGTAATACAGCGGATAGGCTATCCACCATGTTTGTGACTATGTATCCCATTCGCCAAACTCTAAATAAGTCCAGAGACCTGATTGTGGTTTACAAATGGAATAAACAAACAAACAAAAATAATTTGCTACTAGAGCCTGCACCACTTGTCCTGGAAAGGCCCATTTTTGTAATAATGCTCCTGAGATTCTGAAACCTTGTTATTCTTTTCTTTGAAATAGTTAGGCTACATAGAAGGAGCAACTATACGTGCTACCCAGGACCGTTTTGTAACTGCAGCATTTTTTGGAACAATGAATTACGGGGATGTTTTTCACAAAGGTGTTGGAAATAGTTAGGCTACATAGAAGAACGACTATATGTGCTACCCAGGAACGTTTTGTAACTGCAAAATATTATGTAACAATGAATTAAGGGGATGTTTTTCACAAAGGTGTATGTTATATGTGCCTAGCATTTCAGAACCTGTGGTGTGGATGGGTTCTGGAAAGCTCGTAACGCAAAGGGTGGCAGTTGGTGGCAGTTGGTGGTGATTGCAGCAGAAGCCTCTGTTCTGGTTGCTGCCGTTGCCCCATACATATTTAGTGCTAAATAAAAGTTACTCACACCGTGCTGTGTCTCCGACTACTTTTTTTCATTTTTCACCCGTAACACTGGTCATGAAAGGTAACATAAACGCACTCCTAAGTCCTACAACAGACAGGAGACCCTCCTGGTTTTTACAAATGATGAGCAGTTGTAGGTGTGAGCGTACAAGCGGTGAACGGCTGTAGCAGTTAACTGTGGATGCGCTGCAGGTTTATAGTATTGCTGACTATCATGTGCACAGACCTCTCCTCGAGGTAAATGCAGTTTTTGGTGCAGCAGTAGATTTTTTCCCATCAAAATAAAATAAGGACAAGCGTCTTTCAGTTTCTACAATGCCAGTGGCCATCTTAAATTCGGCTAGTGTTTTTTCTTGATTTCAACAATTCCGGCGGCCATATTAAATTGGGCAAGTGGTTTCTGAACTTCTACAACTTCGGTGGCCATCTTATATTGGGTACCAGATGGAGTATCAATAAAATAAAAGGAGGACCAGCATTTTCCCTACTTCTACAACGCTGGTCGCCATTGTAGATTGGGCATCATTTCAGTGTTGTTTTGCATTAATGTTCTGGATGCTGACAACTACGACTAAGGGGACATCGATTTTGTCTATCATTTTCTGATATTTATGCCTTTTGGATTAATTTTGGGCTATATTTTTGATCTACATTCAATTGGGGACCTAAGTTAAAACTGATGCTGTGGCCATTTTGGTTTGGGTGTTCACCCATACTATTTCTATATTGGCTCAACTGTAACTATCTTCATTTGAAGCATTTATTTCCCTATTAGCTTTTTCACATTAAGCAAAAGTTCTGAACAAACTGACAAACAGACATAATATGCAATCCATAAATCCTCCACCTCCATTTCTTCAATTTGCAGGAGAACCCCCCCATCAGGTGGAAAGAATGGTTCAGAGCTGTTAATGCTTATCTTGGTGCAATAGATGGCTTTAAGTTTAAACTGGACTGGGAAAGATGGCTTTTGGAGTGCTCTTTGAAGGGACAAGACGTTTTTGAATATCTACCGTCATTTGTGTCTGATGACTGTGAACATAAATTGGATGAGTATGAAGAAGCAGTGAAATGACTGGAGAAAATGTTTTCTAAACCACCAAACTTGGGGGACAGGAGACATAAGTTTTTCTCCCGTGAACAACAAGCTTATGAAACAATAGACATTTTTGTAGCATCTTTACCAGCTCTGGCTTCCCAATGTGAGTTCAATGTCAGTTACCAGATGTTTTAATAAGAAGATTCAAGAGAGTCTTCTGACGTGCAAAAATCCGTTGTTGGATGAAGCAATTGATATTGCAAATAGTATTCACAAATTTGAAAGAGTTTTGAATAATTCTTCAAAAGACACTATCTGTGTAGTTAAAATATGAAATCTAATACTGACAAGGACTCCATGCATAATAAAAAAAGTAGTTTTACTGAGAGCATGTGTTTCAGATGTGGGTCAAAATGTCATATTGCATCTTTTAAAATGTGTTCAGTGAAAAGGGAAAAATTTATGAAATGCGGAGTAGTTGGTCATTTTGCGAGAGTTTGTCATTCTTCTAATCCTTCTACTAAGGTTAACACAGTTGCTGCATTGCGAGAGGATCAAGGTCTGAGTGATAGCATGAACAATCTTGTGTTGATCGTGAGTGTGCATGACATGGATGTACCTTTGGCTAAAGATCCTATTGGTAATTTCTGTGTGAGGGGTGTCATGGGTGCTGTGATGACTGATTCCGGATCCAAAGTTATCATTATTTCAAGTGCTACCATTGATAAGAAGGGTTTGCGACAGAATCTTTTTCCTCCAGACATAAATCCTGGGCGGTAAAATGGTTCCAAGATCAATCTTGAGGGTTCTTTTGAAACTTCTATTTAGTTCAAAGATGGGAAGGTACATGGCAAAGTGTATGTGTCTGTGGAAGAACCTGACATTCTAGGATGGCATCACCAAGGATGTGTGAGTATCATATTGAAACTGGGATGTCCCTAACAATTTCTGTGATTAGGGGACGTTGGAAGTACTAAAAATGAGGATGTAGTGCCTACACTGATATCCTCGTTTTCTTGAAGTTTTTAAGGAAGACTTAGGGGCAATAAAGGATTTTGAACATACCATCAAAGTCAAAGAAGGGTATGAACCAGTCAAGCATAGGCTTAGGTCAGTCCCTTTCAGTGTACGGGGCGAATTGACTGATCTCTTACAGAAAATGTGTGCAGAGGGTGTGACAGATCCTGTAGAAGATCCTTGTGGCTCTTGCCTATTGTAGTGGCACATAAGAAAAACAAGAAGTTGAGGATGTGCATTGATTTACGTAGTCTTAACAAGGCAATCTGGGTTGATGGCCGTCCCCTACCCAGGATTGATGACATGATTACCATATTAATGGGTACAACGATTTTTTCAATACTTGAACTCCAGTCAGCATATCACCAGGTGGTGCTTGTTGAAGAATTACAACATCTAACTGCTTTTCTTACTCCTGATGGTGTGTTCCAGTCCCGCAGGATGCCGTTTGGGCTGGCTTCAGCAGCTGCAGTGTTTCAGAGGTTGATGGGTCAGATTTTACATGGTTTTAAGGGAGTCTTAGTGTTTCAAGATGATGTTTTAACTTTTGGAGAAACAGAGGAGGATCATTTGGAAATATTGAAATGTGTGTTGAATGCTTTTTAGGACAGAGGCATTAAGCTCAGGAAGGACAAGTGTATTTTTAGTGTGGGAGCAGTTAAATATCTTGATCACATGATCACTGGGGAAGGAATCAAACCCAGATTATGATTATTGGAGGAAATTGAGAAAGCATCTGTGCCAATGGATCGTGATCAATTCTTAGTTTTAATGGGAATGTGTGAATTCTATGCTAAATGTATTCATAGTTTTGCAACCATTGCTGAACCTGTGTACAAGCTTCTAAAAAAATGCCCAATTTGTTTGAAGCAGGGAGCAGCAACAGGCCTTTATTTAGATTAAGTCACTTTTGATTCAGGCTCCTCTTTTGAAATCTTATGTCCCAGGCAAAAAACTATGTCTCACTGTTGATGCCAGCAGTGTGGTGGTGGGCCGATTTTGTAACAAAGTGAACATAGCGATGATCGCACCATTGCCTTTACATCTCATACACTGAAGTAGCATAAACGCCAGTACTCTGTTATCAAGAGGGAAACGCTAGCTTGTACATGGGCAGTTGATACATTTAGGCCATATTTATGGGGAACCAACTTTCTTCTAAGAACTGATCATAAACCATTGATTCTAATTCTGAGTGGTAGTAATGTTAATGCATTTAAAGCTACTGCAAGATTAATATGACTTAATTATCCATTTCTGGAATATCACTTTGATGTGGGACATTTACCTGGTAGCAGGAACAAAAAAGCTGATTGCCTTCCTCGTTTGCCTGTCAGTGAAGGTTCAGAAATCTTGGGGTCAGGCGAGAAGAATGAAGATAATGTTGAATATTTGGTTCCAAGTGTGTTTTGGTCATCTCATAAGCATGTGAGTGAAAAAGAGTGGTGGGATGAATTGTCAGAGGATAGTGAACTTACTAAGGTCATGAACTAGGTGGTGAAGGGCTGGCCATGTGAGAATACTTTACTCTCTCAGTATCAAGCCTACAGTAAGGTACAAAGATAACTCACTTTGGAAATGGGATTGTTATTTCATAATGACAATTTAATCCCTCCATGTAAAATCCGGAACAGGCTTTTAGAATGATCTCATGAGGGACATCTTGGCATGAAAGCTAGTAAGAAGAGATTAAGAGAAAAGTTTGGTGGCCTGCAATCGACAGGGATGTTGAACGGTGGATTGAAATATGCGTGATATGTAGTGTTAATGATAAGGGCTTACTTTGCAGGACTCCTCCCATGGGGAGTGTAGAGTGTCCGGGTGATGTATGGGAAATATTGAGCACTAATGGTCTTGGCCCTTGCCAGACTTAACCACAGCATAAAAAATATGCCATTGTCATGGTAGATTATGAATCTAAATGGTTAGAGGTAAGATTTGTGAGGAACCCAATAGCAAAATTGTAATTGAGTTTTTCATTGATATCTTTTCTAGGGAAGGTTTCCCATTGGAGATTGTCTCAGATACTGGTGTGCAATTCACATCTCAGGAAATTACAAATTTCTTGCTTGATGCTGGCATTAAACATAAGAAGTGCAGCCTGTATCACCCACAGAGCAATGGCCATGTGGAAAGGATGAACAGGTGGTCAGTGAGTGCATTAGAGGTGCTATTAGTTCAGGTACTAGTGTTGAAAATTCTTCAAGGGCAATCTTGTGGGCATACCGTAATACACCACATAGTGTCACTGGGGTCACACCATTTATTGCTCTGAGGAGACGTACTGTGTGTGATATGCTTTTTCCTAAATGGTTGACTACAATTAATGGAGCGGTGAGAGCTTTGTTAAATGAAAAATGTGTTCCTGATAAAGGAACAAACAATATTATGAGTAGTCACACTTCAAGTAAGGACAGATATGGTATCTTGAAGAGCACTGAGGAAAGAAAATGGTTGGTGGGGGATTTTGTAGGAGTCAAACTGCCCAGGGGTCAAGTTCTGAAAGGGCATCAGAAATTTGCTGGCAAACATAAAGTGGTTGAAATAATGAGAATGGCTGTGCTGTTAAACTTGATAATGGCCAGTGGTGGAATGGTGAACGTATGGCAAAAGTGAAACAGATTAATGAAAATCCAAGCAACAAGAATGGGTGTGCTCAACTCAATGACACGAGTAGTGACAGAGTTAACAACCATCACACTATCCAAAGATGAATCTCAGAAGAATGTGTCTCTTTATCGAGAGACACAAGTTCAGTGGAGGGCGGTTGACTCCTATTGAAATACAAGGACTAAGTTGGGAGGTATTTTCAGTTATTGACTGTAACATGTTTCAATAATAAGTTTTACCATGATGCAAGATAGACACTGGAAGGTCGAGCCTCTAACAAGGGACCCGGGTTTGGGATCACATTTTTGTGAATATCCCTGTTCCTAGCTGACCCTCACCACCCCACCTCATCAGCAACGGTAGTACTTACCACCAGCAACACCCCGATGATCTCTGCAGTGCCCTGGACACTACACCCCCGACGTCCTCGAGGTTTCTATCCTGGACCTAGGCTGATTTGAGGTGAGTGCTCCGACGCGGCTTGGGACTCGCCCGATTGAGCCTACTGTCTATTCCTCGATGCGGCGGAGCCCACAAGCACAGCCACCTCACTAATGTCCTCATGTCTGCCGGAGCTCTGGGGAGGCCATAAGGCACTCAAAGTAATCTGCCTTTCCTCCTGATGATCACTCTGTGTTGTAGCGGGTGCAAAGATCTGGCACCCCTCCCCTGATCAGCAATATCGATGCCCTTATGCCATGTGCTCTATCCTCACTGACAAAGGGAATGTCCGTTCTCAGAACAGTTTCCTCTGCTTATATGGAGAAGTTGCACTCCGGTTTTGATGCCCTGTGCCCTTCTGAAAGCTGATGTAAAGGCACTGCGCACCCATATCTCTGCTGCATTGCGGTGGTGCCCTCGATGCCAGGTTAGGTTGGCCTGGGCCCCAGCTCTAGATCTGCAGCTCCTACAGTACGACAGAACCTGCACCAGCTGACACACCCAATGTGGCAATATAAATTCACAAAAACCTGGTCTGTAAGGCACCTCTCTTAAGGTTAAACAATATAAGCGGAGGTAGGGATTCACAACATTTGGTTCCCATATACGCCTCTCTTATTTATCATGAGGTAGTAACCTCCCGCTTTTTTGCCTTCAATTTAAAATAAAAACGTTTTTGCAAATGGCAGTCCTCACAAACACTCTTTAAACGCTGACCACTGTGCAGGGGGGTAAGTCTAAAAGGTGCAGGAAATTACAACATCCCAATCAAAAAATAGGGAAAAGGCCAGATGGTACCTCACGTGCGCACCACCAATCGGGCTAGCTGGTTGGTACTCACCAGTAATGCCCACTTATATCATCATTGGTAGCCATCTTGCCTCAAAACATAATGATGCAAAAAGTGTCCAAAACAAACCAAGATCGGTGCTGAGAAAGAAGTGAAGTGAAAGATTCACATCCCACGATGCGACCATGTGAATCTAAAATTGAGATAAGTTGCACATTGCTCAATAACAACTTTATTTATTCGTTGTGCACTTATTCAAATTAAAAATCGGTTGCCGAGGGGCGTGGCTAAGCACCGAAGCGTAATGGCCGCCTAACGCTGTAGCTCCGTAAACCCTGTCCCCACACGCCTATCCGACACACTGATCCGCTCCCCCCGAGGAGGAGAAAAGACACCGGAGGCAAACCGGAGGGGATTCCCTCGGACCCCGAAACCAGCGAACGTTTGTGCCCCGGGAAACCGGAGCAAACGGAGTGGGGCCTATCCGCAGCGCTGAAGCCGGGGAGCACAGTGCCGGTGAGGCCGCGGCGGTGAGGGGACGGAGCCGCCTTTCCCGGCCGTAGCCACGAGCCTGGCGAAGGGCCCTGAGAAACACCCGCTCTCTGCGGCGGCATCGGCAGAGTGGGCGTCAGGCGGTCCAGGCAGGAAGCACCTGTGGCAGCCCTCACCGTCCCGAGGATCGTCTCAGAGGCCTGAGACGCCATTGCTCCGCGGGGCAGGACCGGAGCACTGCGGCGTGACCTGGAGGTGAGGCGGGGGGCCCGAGTGTCTTGGGGCGGTGTCCCCGAGTGAAATCATCGGTGGACCTTGTCCTTCCCCCCCCCCCCTCGCCGAAGTGTCCGCAACCAGCTGCGGGTCCTGTTTCCCCCCCCCCCCTCACTGGCATGCTGTGAGGTGGCGCCGGGGACTCATAGCCACAGCCCAGCCGAAGAGAGGGGGAGAGTGTTTGTGCCGGCCGGCCCTGCGCCTATCACCAGTGGGCCTCTGCAATAGCTAGCAGGGTGAAGCGGGCGCTGGGCTCCCCCATATGGTGCCTCCTGAATCAGCGCTGCCACCATAATCATTAGATTACTGGCCGGGCACATTACCAGTCAGCACCCCCCTGACTACCGGGGCCATAGACGCCTCGATTAATTCCACCACAAGCCCTTTGTGCGACGAGGAGCGGACACAATGGAGAAAAGCAAGCCCCCAGGAACGAGAGGGTCTAAACCAACGCAGACCAATAAACTCGATCGATACACGATGCCCAAAGACATGCTGCAGGGCCGTCAATCCAGAGGCACACCCCTGGGGGACCCAGAAGAAGAGGAGCGAGAACTCTCCCTTAAAGACGTCATGGAGGCCATCACAAGCGTCAAGACCTCTCTTGAACATAAAATGGACACTATCGCGATTGACGTAAACCTAATAAGAGCAGACCTAGCCACATTTAAGGAAAAGGTCAAACAGGTGGAAATCGCTACGACCAGCCTGACGGGAGACGTCGCACAGCTCCAGGGGAGGTCTCGGACCTACAGGATTTCCGCAAATTCACGGAAATGAAACTGGATGATTATGAAGGCGCCTACGCCGCAACAACCTACGCATTCTGGGAGTTCCGGAACGGGCGGAGGGGCAATCTCCGGACCTCTTCGTGGAAGACCTTATCCTAAAGCACCTCCAACCCAAGGGCCTCAGCCGATTTTTTGTTATTGAGAGGGCCCACAGGGTACCGGGGAGCGTCCGAAACCCGGGCTCCTCCACGCCCTATGCTGGCGAGAGTGTTGAACTTCCGGGACAGGGATGTAATTCTCCAAAATGCTAGGACAGGAGCTCCACTCCACTATGAAAACGCAGGCATCACCTTCTTTCCAGACTTCACTCAGAGAGTGCAAAAGATGAGGCGCACCTTCCTTGTGGTGAAGAGGGAGCTTCGAGAGCGGGGCCTGAGGTACTCCATGTTGTTTCCGGCACGTTTGCGGGTCGAGGCGGAGGGGCGGACGTGGTTTTTCGAGCAGCCTGAAGAGGCAGCTGACTGGCTTGAAAGCAGGAAGATCCCGGGCCCACCGGATAGTCATCCCAGAGAGGAGACTTCGCTGTCCCCTACAGGATGAGACACGGTGGTGGAGAGTGGATGTCACTGGGACATTTTGGCCCTTATCCGAGCTAGGTTAAGCACTGGGCGGCTGCGCATTTGATCTGGAGGGGACTTCTTCGGGACTGTTTAAACTCCAACCCTCGAGGGTGCCTTTTCCTTGGGGTTACAGACTTTACTTTTTACAGGGGGCAGAGATACGGACAGCCACACCCCTATTTTTTTCTACCTTTAGTTTTTTGCTAGGGCGACAGGCACTCTGCAAGTTTGAAATGGGCAGTTCTACGCCCAGAGTGCAGGGCAGCAGGGAGGGGGTTGTTGGGTGGGGGAATTTTTGTTCATAATTTGTTGGAAATTTTGCATCGGTGTCAATTATGGTTTCTTCCACAGAGGGGATGTCGACTTTGTTCCTCCTGGCATTTTAAAATCTATCAAGTTGTACGACAGAGGTTATGGGGGACGGGACAATTAAGGTATTAAGTTGGAATGTCAACGGGCTTGGGGACAAGATTAAGCGGAGCATAGTTCTCCAGTACCTGAAACAGAGATCTCCAGATATTGTCCTGCTCCAGGAGACGCACCTGGTTGGTAATCTGTGTAAAGCAATGCATAGGGGAGGATACAAAATGGTAGCACATGCGGGGTTCACTTCTGGCTCCAGAGGGGTGGGCATTATGATGAAAACACACTCCACCTCGCTGTAAGTTCCACATGGGCGGATGACCGGGGCAGATACGTTGGTATTACGGGAACTTGGGAGGGCCGTCTTATCTCTCTCATGTCCATCTATGTTCCGCCAGGCCTACAGGGCACCACCTTTGCGGACCTGGGCAAGGTCCTCCTCTCCATTCCAGACGGCCTTGTGGTCCTCGGAGGGGACTTCAATGCGGTGGTCTCGGGCACCCTGGACCGCCATCCCCCGCGTGAGGTGGGGTCCGCTTCCCGCTGGTTACCTGACTTCCTAGAAACTATGGGGCTAGTTGATGGATGGAGAATTTACCATCCAGACCAGATACAGCACACCTTTCACTCCGGGGCACACCATACCCTTTCCCGCCTAGACTACTGTTTGCTGCCAGCCGCACAAGCATCCCTCATACACGAAATCAAACATCTCGCGAGAGGCATCTCCGATCACTCACCGATATGGCTCCGCATGGTCCTCCATCAGAACAAAGTAGGAAGACTAGCCCCAATCAATCCCTGGTATCTCCACAATCCCAAAATCCGCACAGCCCTTAGTGAAGCCATGGATAATTATTTCTTAGATAACGAAGGGACGGTCTCCTCATCCAAGTCCCTATGGGAAGCATTTAAGACTGTAATCCGGGGACAGGCGCTATCGCTGATCTCGGGTGCGAAGAAAAAAAAACAGAAAGAAGTTTTGGACATCGAGGCTGAAATCGATAGATTAGAGAGTGACCTGGAGTCTGGGGTGACGCCAGAGAAGCTTCACCTCCTGAGCCTGAAGCAGCACAGCTATAAGGCCTTAGTCACAGACAAAGCCAAAAACCTGGGGAGGGAGCGGCTGGGTAGACTCTATGACCTGGGTGACAAAGCAGGGAAGCTTATAGCATGGCTAGATAAACGGGAATGGGCGAGCAGGCTGGTGCCAGAGCTTAGAGTAAAAGGGGACATACCCGTCACGAATCCACAAGAGATAGTCGATAGCTTTGCCAGCCATTACCAAACGGTCTATACGACAGTGGCCCCTATACGGAGGAGGACTCTCAAGAACTGTTGCATGACATCAAACTCCCCCGCCTCTCCTTAGAAAATCGGGACTTCCTGGACAGTGACTTGACCCCAGATGAGATAGCGCAATCGATCCGTTCATTAAAATCGGGAAAGGCACTCGGCCCCAATGGACTCCCCATCGAGCTCTATAAGCTGCGACCCGATAAACTCTCCCCTACTTAAAATCTATGTTTGAGGAATCACTGGAGACGGGAATGCTGCCCAGGGAACAGAGGATAGCCACCATAGTTACCATCCATAAAGACGGGAAACCCAGAACAGACTGCAGTTCCTACCGGCCAATTTCCTCCTAAACGCCGAACCAAAAATCCTCGCCAAGCTCCTGGCCAATCGCTTGGTCAAGGTCATTAGTGCCTTAGTACACCCAGATCAATCCGGCTTTATGCCGCACAGGAACACGGCCCTGAATCTACGTCGAGTCCATGGGGTAGTAGCTAGAGCACATACTCTCCGAGAGCCAGCAATGATCGCGTCTCTGGACGCAACCATGGCATTCGACACTATTGAATGGCCTTACCTTTGGGCAGTATTGGCCAAAATGGGTTTCGGCCCTAACTACATAAACTGGGTACGACTTCTGTATAACGAACCCCTAGCCCAAGTGGTGGTCAACAATAAGTTATCAGCTACCTTCCAGCTGAGTCGGGGAACCCGTCAGGGCTGCCCGCTTTCGCCTCTCCTCTTCGCCCTGGCCCTGGAGCCTTTGGCAGCCTGGATCCGTAGAGATCCCAGGATACGGGGATTAGAATGGTCTCCCGGCTGGGAGGACCGAATCTCCCTCTACGCAGACGACCTGTTGCTTTATTTGGCCTCTCCTAGGAAATCCCTTATAGTGGTCTTAGATATCCTGGCGGTATTCGGACGATACTCTGGATTCTCTATCAACTGGAGTAAGTCGCTTTTGTTTCCTCTGTGGGGCGATCCACCCGTCCCTCCCAAGAACTGCCCCATACAAATCAACACGGCAGGCTTCAAATATCTGGGGATTTTCATTTCGCTAGATCCCGCAATCCGGTATATTCAAAACCTTCTCCCCCCCCTTCGCAAACTTAAAAGCGATATTGCCAGCTGGAGGTCACTACCCCTCTCCCTTCTGGGCAGAGCCGCCCTATTCAAAATGATGTCCCTGCCTAGATTCCTATACACCTTGCAAAACACCCTGGATCCTGTTCCCGCCAAATATTTCAAGGAAATTGAGGGCCTGCAGAGAGACCTGTTGTGGGATGGAAAACCTCGAATCGCCCTGACCAAACTAACACTGAATTGGTATGACGGTGGTATTAGCCTCCCAGATATCAAGAAATACTACTGGGCGGCTCACCTAGCAGCCATCAACCACGGCATGTATGGCCGTGCAGACGATCCCGGATACGCCATGGATAAATGGCTCCTCCCAGGTGGTAATTATAACAGGGCGCTATACTCACGGCCCAGACGATACACCTTGACTGGCCCCACTCAAACATTCTGTCCAGATCTGGCATGATGTTATCGCCTCACTGGGATGGAAAAACACGCTGACATTAGCCACTCCACTTTGGGACTCAGAAAGATTGGGCGACTTATGGAAATCGAAGGGTTTTGACAGATGGGACCTTATCGGCATCTCACACATTAGGGACCTTTGGGGGCTGGAGGGGTTAAATCCTTTGACACACTCCAGGCGGACTCACGATCTAGCAGCCACCGAGTATTTCCGATACCTGCAGGTCCTGCACTCACTGCAATCTTTGCTGCCTAAGGGGACTTTCCTCCAGAGGCCTCTCCGCTGGAGGACAGAATATTAGACGGCCACCTTCCCGAGAAAACCATCTCCCTGATTTACAAAAAGTTAATCAACAACATGGAGAGTCCCCTTCAATCACTCCGTGAGAAATGGACGCAGGATGGGGTGGAGATGGATGATGAGGACTGGCAGCTGGCGGTGTCTTCCCCCAGAGAGGTCGCTATCCCGGCACGTTTGAGGCTGGTACAGCTTAAAATCCTCCACAGAATTTATATGACAGGACCCCGTTTGGTACACATGGGATGGTCAGATAATGGGAACTGTAGGCGGCAATGTGGTCACGTGGGGACATTCATACACATAATTTGGGAGTGCGAACATATCATATCCTTCTGGCTCAAGATCCATGACACTATTAATGCGGTACTACAGGTTCACCTCCGCCCAGAGGCACGACGATGCCTTCTCAATCTGTGGGAACCTACGGATCTCAACACAAATCAGACACGGTGGGCTACACTGGGGTTCATGCTGGCAAAACGCAACATTGCTCAACTATGGGGGCCACACTATCACCCACACTGGCAGCATGGGAGAAGAACCTTGACTGGTGCATGTTTCGGGAGAAAACAGTCTACCTGGCAAGAGGGTGCCCCAAAAAATGGTCTCGGATATGGAGCCCCTGGAATACCTACCGGGAGAGATCTGTATGCCTCCTGATTGTCCCGAACAAAATGACCCCCACACCCTGTAGCATTCCTCTATCATGTAGAAATCCGACGTATTTCCTCCTGTACCGACTGTAATGTATGATTTGGCTAACCCTCTGTAATGTTTATTGGAACCGATGTATGTTTAATAAAAAGAATTATAAAAAAAGAGTCGGTTGCCTAGCATGCATACCGCTTCATACTGAGCCGATATTGTTTCATTGCCACAATTATTTCAAGGCAATTTTTCAGGGCAGAGAGTCGCTCTGGCACCAGTACTGGACACTTAAATGACTTTTTCAAGAGCTGCCAAATGCAAAAACAGAACAAGTATACACCCATTACTCACATATAATCCTTCCGAGGAGAATATCTGCCAAACACTCTCACAACTACCAAATTTTATATTACCATAGATGAGCCATCGGTCTTTATACCAGCTCTCTCCTTTAGATAATGCAAAGACTCCCACTGTGAGTCCTCACAATGGATCAGCACTCCACTGTAATGCCAATCTATAAAGTAATAAAAATTGTTATTGTTCTTCCAACGTACACACACTGGTCCACTACACACTCCTTACAGCCACAGCTCACTATCATTTGCGTAACTAAATGACAGGAGCTCTTATCAATATGTACTCCTGGTATCACGGTCATCCCGTAACCGCTCCGAGCACTATTATATGCACTCGTACATGGTCCGCCAATCTCTTAATGATCCACTGGACAGACAGGCTGCTCACAACTTCAATCTCTTCTTACCCTCATCCTGTATGATAAACGCCCTTACCGCCTAGGGCCTCACGGAGCACTTTGTCTCGACCGTTTGCTGCACCGGCTGGGCGCCTCGTATTTAAATTTCTGGGACGCTGCCCAATTACTTCCGGCGTCTGCAAAACGTCGGATCATTAGTGGATCATTAAGAGATTGGCGGACCATGTACGAGTGCATATAATAGTGCTCGGAGCGGTTACGGGATGACCGTGATACCAGGAGTACATATTGATAAGAGCTCCTGTCATTTAGTTACGCAAATGATAGTGAGCTGTGGCTGTAAGGAGTGTGTAGTGGACCAGTGTGTACGTTGGAAGAACAATAACAATTTTTATTACTTTATAGATTGGCATTACAGTGGAGTGCTGATCCATTGTGAGGACTCACAGTGGGAGTCTTTTGCATTATCTAAAGGAGAAAAGCTGGTATGAAGACCGATGGCTCATCTATGGTAATATAAAATTTGGTAGTTGTGAGGAGTGTTTGGCAGATATTCTCCTCGGAAGGATTATATGTGAGTAATGGGTGTGTACTTGTTCTGTTTTTGCATTTGGCAGCTCTTGAAAAAAGTCATTTAAGTGTCCAGTACTGGTGCCAGGCGACCTCTCTGCCCTGAAGAAATTGCCTTGAAATAATTGTGGCAATGAAACATGTCGGCTCAGTATGAAGCGGTATGCATGCTAGGCAACCGATTTTTAATTTGAATAAGTGCACAACGAATAAATAAAGTTGTTATTGAGCAATGTGCAACTTATCTCAATTTTAGATTCACATGGTCGCATCGTGGGATGTGATTCTTTCACTTCACTTCTTTCTCAGCACCGATCTTGGTTTGTTTTGGACACTTTTTGCATCATTATGTTTTGAGGCAAGATGGCTACCAATGATGATATAAGTGGGCATTACTGGTGAGTACCAACCAGCTAGCCCGATTGGTGGTGCGCACGTGAGGTACCATCTGGCCTTTTCACTATTTTTTGATTGGGATGTTGTAATTTCATGCACCTTTTAGACTTACCCCCTGCACAGTGGTCAGGGTTTAAAGAGTGTTTGTGAGGACTGCCATTTGCAAAAACGTTTTTATTTTAAATTGAAGGCAAAAAAGCGGGAGGTTACTACCTCATTATAAAAAAGAGAGGCGTATATGGGAACTAAATGTTGTGAATCCCTACCTCCGCTTATATTGTTTAACCTTAAGAGAGGTGCCTTACAGACCAGGTTTTTGTGTATTTATATTGATTATTGAGTGGAGGGCGACCTGGCCGGTTTTTGTTTTCCCTTCAGAGCTCCTTGTTGTATGTACACCCAATGTGGCCCCTGCCGGATTCACAGATCGTATTGCTGTCTGGCCTTAGCCCCTGACCTGTGACCTGAAAGGCAGGCGATTTATGGAGTGCTCCTACCTGGCTATTGGAGTTTTCCGCGTTGCAGCGAGAGAGCGGTAGGCAGCTACGTTCAATTCCTCAAACCTACCATGCATGGCTCCTATATTGTGTGCAGTGCGTCTCCTTACTGGTATCTCTAGTGATTGTCTTCTTTCCCCGGGCTTCTCCTTATTGCCCACTTTACTTTCCATTTCTCTTCCATCCAAAATGGCCTCTATGTTTTTCCTTGAGCTCCGGTACATCTACCTCCATAGAAATTGACAAAGGACTATCTAAATCTCTTAGTATATAAAACAAGGTAACTGACAAAGGACTAACCAAACCTTTGGTAAATAAAATAGAAAAGGGACTTCATAGCTTCTCCTATAGTAGCATCCACTCCTGCTTCCACAAGGGCTGCCATCTTGGATGAGGTTCCCCCTTTTTTTTTCTGACTTCATCTCCCGAAATGGATTCATACCAAGATAACAAGATGAACACCCTACTGTCACATGCTGGAAACAACTCATTTAAAATAAACTACCCTCCCAACCTATCCAAACACACCATTAAAAATCTTAAACATAAACTTCTCGATCGCAATTAAGAAACTCTTATCCCAGATCCCTTCTTCTGCCACAACAAGGGCATGATAGTGAATGACCTCATCTTTTCTACCAATCGGCGCACTAAATGGAGAAAAGTGTTCTCTTTCACTACTAAATACCACCGCCACTAAGAAAATCTCACATAGACAGAAACTCACTATTGAGCCGCCTTCACTGTACAATGTGGAACCCGCCATCTCCATCTATAACAATGGCGTTGTTCTCATACAAGCTTCAGATCACAACCTGGAACTTTTTGTCAACCTTTACTTCTACATTAAAAAAAAATTGACTCAACCACTACCCCACCTGTCCCTTCAAAACTCCCCATTGACTCCTCTCCATGCTACACCCTCAACCCCCACCAACCAAAACCCGTCTTCACATCTCTCTTTCCAGGCTCACAGCAACTCACCTACGGTTACTATTGCCATCCATCCCTCCTCTTCCTTAATTGCTAATTCGGGCAATGCCGTACATCAACACTCCTCCCTACCCATCTATAGAACCCAGCCACAACTCTCCCATCAACCAGTACAGTATATACTCCACTCCCTATCATCCAACAACTACTAAGACTCCGTTAGTGGATTCCACCTATGAGTACCCCCCCTATGGCTTTGACTCGGCCATCTCTCATGACTTATGTGCTCCCACCAATCAGGAGCCTGATGAGAGCCATTACTTTCAGTCTACGCTTGGTACCATAAAAGCAGAATTACTGTCAATTAGGGCTGACATCCGTAATCTTATACAGATCACCTCCACCTTGGAACACACTCTGCCCTCACAGCAGATGCACCTCCAGAGTCACAACACACCAACCCCCAAATGCCACACTGATGTCCGCCTGGCCAATACCTAGGATCCTCAACCCGGCTGGAGCTGCAAACCGAATTTTGATCACTACTCCCGACCCTGTAGGTTAGTCAGACAACTATCGAGTAATGATATTCTCTCCCTCCTCGCCACTATATCTGTGCTCCTGTGACACCTGAAGGAAAAATTCTGAATATAATCACTCGCCCTCCCAGGGAATCCCTCCCTAGAACATTAATAACATGAACCTCAAACAAGCTCCCATTTCACACTCTTCTACTACTACCACTAAACCACTCCTTACATGCTTGTTACTCAAGTGCCGCTCAGCTGTGAAACACGCAGCGGACATTGCTGATCTTATTCTTAACCTCAACATCCTTATAGTCACTGAAACTTAGCTGAATTAATCCTCTTTCCCTATTCTTGACATACTAGTCCCGCCCAGCCATGACATAAAATGTGTATACCATTTAAGTCACTCCGGTGGCGGCCTAGCCTGTATACACAGGCCCACGCTATCCATGAAGCAAACACATTCTCTAGCACTGTCCTCTTTCACATACCTTAGGATCAACTTCTCCAATGACAACTCTACATGCTCTCTCCACACCATTTACCACCTTCCTGGGGAAAAGCACACATTCATTGAGCAGATTATGGAGATTGTTAGAAATGGGATCTCTGGTTGGCTAAGGCTTGCGCCAAAGCCAGGCAGAGACCACCACTCTAGTCAGGGCAAGGGAGTTACACGCCAAAGATAACCCCTGCTCACCCCCTTGGTAGCTTGGCACGAGCAGTCAGGCTTATCCCGGAGGCAATGTGTAAAGGGTTTGCGCACGCACACAGCAACAACATACCAGGCACACTACAAAAGGAACTCCACACAAGGTTATATCAAAAATAGCCTTTGTATTCTCATAACACATTTGAATAGTACTCACATAATATACATGGTGCCACCTGGCACTTGGTCATATTTACAAGGGATTATTTACACCTGACAGGGCCAACTGGACCACTGTCAGAACCATCACTTAGTAAACATATCCTAAATGTAGGACATATCATAAACGTACAACCAGTAATCACTGGTAACCACTGTACTCAGCATCATCCTGTAACATAAACCACATTATGCACAGTATCACATTAGGCGCAAAATACATTATACGCCAACCTCACCAGCATAAACACATTATGCAGACACCTCATAAGTCTATAAGCATTAGACCCTAACCTCCTAAGCATAACTCACATTAGGGGCGTAACTCACAGTAGAGAATAACTCACAACCTAAACGCATTAGGTAATAATAAAATCACAACCATAAACACATTATGCAAAACCTCATAATCATGAAAGTACATTAGAGGTATAAACAGCGTGCGTAAAGCATAGTAAATGCATCACATTTCCTAGCACCACATATTAGGACACAAATCACATTAGGGCCTGGCGCCCTATAATCCTAACAGTCCCCCTGGCCAACTGGCCATCTCAAAAGGGGCTCAAATGCCCTATGTCCAAAGAGTCAGGGCTGCTGCCTAGGCAGCGAAAGTCAAGGGTGCGCCACTGTGCAAACCTAAACATAGCAGCTGCCCACTACTTGCTGGGCAGCTGGGAAAGTATGGGGCAAAGGAGTGCCTCTCACTCCTAACTTCACAAGACATGCCCCCAAAGAACTGTGCGCCTAAACGGTGCAGCTGGCACTAATTGCTGCGCAGCTGTAAATGAGGGAAAGGCCCGGGCACTCCATGCCCTTTGAAAAGATAGGTAGTAACGTTGCAGCTGCCCGCGCTGGTGCGGCGCAGCTGGGAATAGAACAAATGGGCCCTGGCACAACTGTGCCCTCTGGGCCTTGCTGGGGCACTAATATTGCCCCTGTTGGAGCCACACGGGGCTCTAAAATAATTCTGCCCAAGCGTTGGAGCCACGCACGGGCTCTGAAGATAATCATGCCCCATCGTTGCAGCTGACCCCTGCAAAGTGGGGCAGCTGGAGAATAATGCCCAATATGGCAGCACGGGCCCACGGGACCTCGGGCCCCCCCCCGGGGGCCCTTTAAACAAATATCGCCACGTTGGAGCGGCCCGCTGCACAAACGGGGCCGCTCTGACCGGGTGCCTCTGCCAGGCACCATTTAACGCGAGCCCCACTCACCTGGGCTCTTCGCTGGCGAGGATCTCCGGCGTCTGGGGAAGGCCTGCGGGGCTTCCCTCCTCTCACGGGAGCCCCGCTCGGCCTCTGCTACCTTCCCTCTTCACCCGGGGCTCCCAGCAGCTCAAGGGAGCCCCGCTGGGTCCTGAGCCGACGACTTCTCCTCTCGGCAGCTCCGTGGGTGCGGGCTTCCTGCGGAAGGCGGAAGTCCCGCCCCACGACAGGCATGACGCTGCCTGACTTCCGGCCCGGCCGCAGCGGTGATTCACAGCGGCCAAACGCGGGGTGGGCACCCGCTCCATCAAACAAAAGGGCGCCAGTATGCGGGGTGGGCACCCGCCCCCAAAGTAAAAGCCTCAGCGGAACGCGGGGTGGGCACCCGCAAATCCGCATAATTACAAGAAAAAGTGGGGTAGGCTCCCGCTATCGCAGCATCACGGGGGAATCCCTCGTGCTCCTTCTCAGGGAGAAAATTAAAATAAAGCATAGCGCTCAAGAGGCGCTAGATGCAGCAAAGATCCTGCATTAAAAAAGAGTAAGTCCAGCAAAAGTTCCTTTAGGGATCAAGGGGGCAATGCTGGGCCCAGGGAGGCAAGCCCTCATGGCTCTTCCTCCTGGGCCCCAGCAGCAGCACGCCCCTGCAGGTTCAGTAACAGCACCAGAAGAGAGAACTGAACAGGAACACTGAACATTTTCATGGGGTCACAGCCCCTTCTTTTATACACCCTTTCTCCTTTGTGTCACAGCACAGGGCTTGGGGATACCAGTCAGAACTGGTATCAGGGGGATTTGGAGCACTTTGTTTTGGCAAGCTCCTCTCCCCTTTGACAAGACAGGCCAGGGACATCAGACGCACCACAGGAGGTGGAGCCAGCATTGTAGAGGGAAGGCCCAGCCCTATTCAGGTCCCAGGTGCAACTCATCCCACCCATCTACATGGAGATCTCTCCATTCAGCCCTGCGCTGACTCACCCTGCCCCTCCTGGAGCCACACACACCTCCCAGCCCCTGTCACTCACAAGCCAGACATGCAATTCACATCAGGCAGGCAGACACAGAGCACACAGAAATGCCAACTTCTAGAAGTGGCATTTCTCTACCAGTCACCATAAATCTGCGCACACCATCGCGCAGCATTTATTCTCACGAATTCAGACATACTAGACTTGACCATGCTGCACCTCTCATAACAGGAATTACCACTGACACACTCATCCTCAATGCATTCCTATGGGAGGGCAGGCCAGTCTCACCACACACGCACACAGCGCGCACGCACTTTACACTGGACCACAGTGCTAAAGTGCCCAGAGACTTAAAACTACTAACATACAAGGCAAAAAGTTTAGGGGTGAACCTGCCAAAAAGGGCCAAGTCCAACAGAGATCATCTCCTCCACTAAAGAAGAGAAGAAACGCCCATATTTTTCTTGCCGACTTTAACATCCATTGGAACAATTCCAATGTCCCTCTGGTTAACAGTTTTAAAGCCTTCCTACATGACCTCAACCTTTTCCAAGCCTGCAACAGCCCTACCCATAACAAAGGGGACACCTTAGATGTAATTGTTGATAAAGAAAATACCATTCAAATCAAATCCATCCTACCTTGAGACTGGACTCACCACCATTGCATCACCTTCTTTATAGCTGAAACAGCAGTTAGTTCTAGGGGCCAACCTAGAAAAGCCAAACAATGGGTCAGAGAGACCTATTTAAGCTGCCAGCTATTAGTAGCCACAACCTGCTCCGCCCTCCAACACACATGACACTCATAAACGCACTAATCATTACATCAACTCCATTACAAAAATCATGGATACCAGTGCCCCCAAGCAACTAAAGAGAATCGCAGCTAAAGGATTACTTTGATAAAAAAAGTCAAAGACCTAAAAAAAGACTTTAAGTCATCCAACACCTTGCCCACAGAAAGAGCTGATCAGGAGAACAGACCGAGGCTTAACTGTTTCAAGGAGATCAACCTCGAACAGTCCAGACAAGCTATCCTCTCATGTAAATCAGGTTCCTCTCTTGACCCCTGCCCCCCAAAAATTTTACATGCACTCATCGACACCATAAACCCAATTATCAATCAAACAATAAACTCCTCTCTTAGGCAAGCAACAGTACCCGAAAATTGGAAAATCGCTTCAGTCAAGCCCCTTAAAAAAAAACAACTACCGGACCCAACAACCCTCTCTAATCTCCGACCCATCTCTCTACTACCATGCCTAAGTAAAATAACAGAGAAATTATTAAATATGCAACTAAATGACTTTCTGCTAGAAGCCAACATTCTACACCCCAGGCAATCAGGTTTTAGATCTGGACACTCAACAGAGACAGCACTGCTACACACTACGGAAACACAAAAATTCGCCCTAGATCAAGGTAAAAATGCAGTGCTGATTCTGTTGGATCTATTGGCCGCTTTTGACACTGTCTCCCACGACATCTTGGGAAAACAGTTAAATAAAAGCGGCATCTCATACAAAGCATTGGACTGGCTAATATCATTTCTGGAGAACAGGAGACAAATAGTAACCCTCGGCAATTACAAATCGACAGAGAAACAGTTACTCTCTGGTGTTCCCCAGGGCTCTGCCCTGAGCCCAACACTTTTTAATATATATATGGTACCCCTACTTGACTTGGTTGCATATTTTAACATCGAGTCGGTCTCCTATGGCGATGACACTCAGCTTATCTTAGCTCTAGATAAAACATCCACAGCGGCAGAGGAAAACTTTCAGCGCAGCCTCTTCGCTGCCTTTGACTGGATGAAATCTAACCATCTCAAGTGCAATAGCCAAAAAACAGAGATCATGCTGCTTGGGAAATCCAACATCTTCATGCCCAAACAGTGGTGGCTGACGGATGTGGCACCTCCTCCTAATACAGTGGATACTGTGAAGAACCTGGGGATTAGATTTGATACTACGCTGTCCTTCCACCAGCAAGCGCTCTCGGTGGCCGACACCTGCTTCCACATGATAAAAACCCTCAAAAAAATGTTGATCTACTTCCAGCTACAGCTCGGAAGACAGTTGCAGCGACCTTAATCCTGTCTCAGCTGGCCTACTGTAATAGCCTATACGCAGGAGCAAAGAAAATAGCTCTGAAAAAGCTACAGATAGTCCAAAACGCAGCGGCCCGACTGGTATTGAAACTGCCAAGGAGGTCCTCAGCCTCAGAAGCACTCAAAGTCCTTCATTGACTGCCCATAGACAAAAGGATCCTGTTCAAGATCCTAGTAATCACCTTCAGAACGGTCAGATCAACTGGACCCAAATACCTCAGGACGAGAATCAAACCTTATGTTACTCAACGTCCTCTGAGATCCTCTTCCGAAAATTTCCTAGCACCTCCCCGCTTTCACCTGACGTCCAGAGGGGGAAAGTCAATAGCAGTCCTGGGAACAAAAGCTTGGAATAGCCTGCCCACCCATCTAAGACTTACACAGTCAGAACCCATGTTCAAGAAACTTTTGAAAACCTGGATTTTTGCAGCCCCAGATAATCTGGTACTATCACTAATTTGATTTTTGCCCGACTGAGACTACTCTCCCTCATTCCTCAATACACCCGCTTCCTAGCGCCAAGATGCTCCTCGGAGTGAAAGTTGCGCTCTATAAATGACGTAATTCATTTATTCATTCATTCAGATCCAACCCTTGGTTCAACTGCAACTTTAACGAGGAACGCTGATGCCTCAGACTTGCTGAAAGATCTTGGAGACATACCCCTCTATGACTAACCTTTCACTTCTACGACAAAGAAGGAATACCTATATTAGACAAAATAGAAGCTCCAAAGCAACATTCTTTCGAAATCAACTTGACTCAGCAACTATTCGTCCCAAAAAACTGTTCGAACTTATCAAAAACCAAACAAGCAGAAAAAGCAATGCCCCATCCTCCCACAACAAAACTCTACCTAATTGCTAAACTTTTTCCTCCTTCTTTGGCTGAGAAAATCCATGTTAATTACAACGAGATACAGAAAGTCCTGAAACTTTTATCTTGCTTACCTCCCCCATACCCATTCCCTATTGTTCAGGAAGAACACCCGACATCCTCTCCCCACAAACCTAACAAGAATGCAGTCTGGTCCTGCTTTAAAACCTTTGATGAAAATGACATCTCAAAACTTCTAACCTCTCTGAAATATTCCAATCACTTAATGGATCCCCTTCCCTACAAACTACTCAATGAGTCAATTCACCTTCTATTACCCTATGGACAAGGCCCCATACCTGACTGAATAAAAGTGGTCAGGTCAATCCTATCTTAAAAAAACAAAACTCCGACCAGTCTGTTCCTAACAACTACCGCCCCATTTCCAACATCCCAGCTTTGGCTAAACTATTAGAAAAATGTGTGCACCTACAACTCCGCAATCATATTGAGCAATTCTAACTCCTTGATCAGTGTCAATCGGGATTCAGACCGGGCCGTAGCACTGAAACCGCCCTGGTTCACATTGTAGATGATGCTCTCCGCTCTCTCGATTAGAACAAATCTTACTAACACCACTGGACCGGTCAACAGCGTTTGACACTGTCAATCATGAAACACTTCTGAATCTATTAGAACTTAGGATGGGTCCCTGGCATCGTGTTAGAATGATTCTCCTCATTCCTCCACAACAGATCTCAGCGGGTTCTACTTAACCACACTCATTTTGATCATTCACCAGTTATGCTAGGCATCCCTCAAGGTTCCACTCTCCCCGACACTTTTCAATCTGTACCTGGAGCCCTTAACCGACATCCTTAAACTCTCTCACATCTCCTACCATATGTATGCAGATGATACTCAACTCTACATGAGAATCACCTCTCCCGATGACATCAGAATCCTCATAAACACCTTGACTAAAACACAACACTGATTGACTCACAACCACCTCCCCGACACTTTTCAATCTGTACCTGGAGCCCTTAACTGACATCCTTAAACTCTCTCACATCTCCTAACATATATATGCAGATGATACTCAACTCTACATGAGAATCTCCCGATGACATCAGAATCCTCATAAACACCTTGACTAAAACACAACACTGATTGACGCACAACCACCTCAAACTTAACACCCTTAAAACAGAATTCCTTCTGATCTCTCCACCTAGTATCACCCTTAGGGTCAACCACTGGCTCCCACACCATATTGCCTTGAACTGCACCTCACACATTATCACTAGGAATAATCCTTGACAATGACCTCTCCATGCAAAAGCACATAAGTGCCACCACCAGAGGAGCTAACCATTACCTCCATGCTCTAAGAAAACTAAAACCATTGCTTCCCACTGCGGATCGCAAAACAAGCTCTTGTAATATCTAAACATGACTAAGGTAGTGCAACCCTTGTGGGCCTTCCAAAAACTAAACTCGTACCACTGAAAGCAACCTTGAATGCAGCAGCAAGGCTCATCACTGGATCAAAAAAAAGAGATCACATCACCCTGACCTTCAATCACTGAAATGGCTACTCTTTGAGGTGAGGGTCAATCTCAAAATTGCCTGTATGACCCACAAACACTACACCACAACACCTCTTCTTACCTGTCCCAGAAATTGACCCTATCTGGTAAAAACAGACCTTCTAGAAGTACAAGCTCCCTTCTACTTAAGACACATAAATTCAACAAAAAGAAAACCTACAATCAATCCTTTTCCGAAATTGCACCTACTATCTGGAACTCCCTCCCCTCGGAGACCAGGTGCAACCCTTCCACCTCCATCTTCAGGAAAGAAGTAAAACTGCTACTAGCCAATAAATTCCTCTCACACTGAGGTCACACCTCCCTTACCTCAATCACGACGCTTACCTGCCTGTCTGACGCTCCATTTTCCCACGCCTCCCTCAATATTGACAAAAACCTAAATCTTAATGACCACATTAAAAACTCGGCCAAAGGAGCTCTTTTCACTCTCCGACATCTCAAGAAAATCAAACCCTTCATTCCATACGACGACTTCAAATGGGTTGTCCAATCACTAGTCCTCTCGAAACTTGATTATGGCAACGCTATCCTCACTGGAACCCCCAAAGTACACCTAGCCCCCCTTAGATATGTGCTCAACCTAGCGGCCAGGCTCATCACTGACTGTAAACGATTTGACCACATCTCCCCAACCCTTAAAGCCCTCAATTGGCTACCCGTTGAAGGAAGATGCTTCTACAAGACTGCATGCATTACGCACAAAGCTCTTCACCAACAAACCCCGTTGTACCTTACAAACAAACTCATTAAAGCGGGCTGCTCCCGACCGATGAGAAGCACTAATGCACTCCTCCTCGTCCCCCCCTGTTAAAAAAGAAAACCACCCAATCTCGCTCCTTCTCCGGGAATGCCCCGAATATCTGGAATGCTCTCCCTAGGGGCCTGCGCTCTAACCCCTCCTATCTCAGCTTTAAAAAAGACCTAAAACATCACCTTCTCAACAAATACTGGGGTCCATAACCTCGCCTTTGACCTTACATTCTACTTCCCCTGCTTTGGTTTTCCTTTATTTACTTCCTGGCTCTCACCTCACTCCCCCCCTTCTTTTACGTATCACCCTCTTCAATCACAACCTACCCCCCTTTTTTTCCCCATCCCCTGTCTCCTACCACTACCCGCCATTCTCTACCTTTAATCTTTCTCCGTCAATACTCTCTTCTCTGCCCTAAATTGTTCTCACCCATTTATATTTGCTAATTGTTCATTACCCGCTAATACGCCCAGAATTTTTGTTCCCCCCTTTACCTAATTGTGAGCTGTACCTGCGTTTTTGTTACCTTGTTAAAATCGCTCTTCTTGATTGCCTCTATTCATGTAAATTGCTTTTTGCCCCTTTTTAACTTAATATGTATTATTCTCGCTTGTCTGTGTTATTCTATGAATCAACTGTTTTTCCTGAACTGCTTCTGCTCATGTAAAGCGCTCTGATACCCCCGGGTCTAGCCAGCGCTATATAAAACCTTCCAAATAAATAAACAAATAAATAAAAATATCATCAGGGCCAGACTGGGAACCTAAACCAGCCCTGCCAATACAACAGGACCGGCCCGTGGGGGGCAGGGTGGGTGGTGGTGGTAGTGAGCAGCACTGCTGGCCGCTTTAGCACTGCTGCCACTTTTGTTACAGGGGGTAGATATTGCAGCACTGCTGCAAAACTGGCCCCCAGTACCAAAACTGGCCCCCACCGCTCGAAAACCACCCACCACGAAAACGCCCTGTGTCCGCTACGACCAGTCCGGCCCTGCACATCATCTAAGATGTTTTTCCACTCCCAAACTCTATACACAGTCCCGACACTTATCGAACTCCGCCTATGCCAGTATTTACAAACAATTATGGGTTCCTGTCTCTCTCACTTCTACTTGCTTATGTATATATACCAATTTGTATGGAAATGTATTATTTTTTACCCTATCTGGCGGAAACAGTATTATTTTGTTTCATGTATCTCACTTTTTGTTTGTGTTATAGCTACCTCTCATTATAATTGTGAAGCGCTCTGTCACCCGTAAGGATCTTGTTTGCGCTATATAAAACATTTCAAATAAAATAAATAAAAATAAAAATTCTTTATTGATTGACTTTACCTATGATTGAAATATTTTTATTTTTTATTTTCAATGATATGTTACTGTTGGTTCCAAATTTTTGCATTTCACTTTGTTGGTGCAGCTGGAGGGAAGGAGATGTGTTATGTCCGGCTTGTTTAGCTCGCGCTCAGCATTCCAGAACTTGTGGTGTAGATGGGTTCTGGAATGCTCAGAGCGCAAAGGGTGGCAGTTGGTGGGGATTGCGGCAAAAGCCTCTGTTCTGGTTGCTGCCGTTGCCCCATATATCTTAAGTGATTAATATAAGTTTATCACGCTGTGCAGCTGTCTCCAGTGACTTTTCTTCATTATCCACCCGTGACAGTGTTCTGACTGACAACATATTGACAACGAGAAAGAAGGTTGAGTTGTCTACGATGTCCCTCAGAACACCAAGGAGAAAAACGTCGCTGTAATTCACTTTTTACCCATCTATAATTTTATATTGTGTATGCCCCCTAAATTCATCTGCCCCTGCTTTTAACTGCTACGCAGTGGCAGGCGACTAATGAGGGAGCCACATATAACATTGTCTCTCCTCCTTGTCCCAAATCTAAAAAAACAAAACAAATAGTTGACCTCCAGTCACCTACCTGGCCACTCTCTATTTTTTCCCTTTCCTCCCCAGCTCTCCCGCTGCTCTGACAGGCCTTCAGAGCACCCAGCCACAGCAGCCTGGAATTCCTTTATGGCGTAGCAACAATGAGTTACAAGTGCTATTACCCACTGTGGTGACGTCATAGCAGTGATGTACTGGATTTAGAATCCAGTCATTCGCGCTAATGACGCTCAATGAAGCCATGCACAGTAAACAAACTCTGACTGTGTACTGCTATCTTGCTCAATTCAGATACTAACGGTGTAGTATTTTCATTTATTTTTAAGAATTTTGTTTACTGCTCTGTTATAGCTTGAAAAATGGGCTGCCCTCTTCTCTGATGTCTGATTTGAGGCTGTTGAATTATGCATGGCTGTGTTGTTTATGAAAACGATTGCTTTGATGCCTCTGACCTAGCCACAGATGACTCAGAAGTACATCTTCCTTTTGTTACCCATGGAACGCGCTTTTCATTGTGTCTAATGAGGAAAGGCAGCCGTCGCAACATTTTATTTGCTCCCTGAGAAGCTTAACATTCTCACAACACACACCAGGAAGCCGGCGACACGTTATTGTTCCCACTGGCAAAATAGAAGGCGATGGCTTCACACTGTACCACTGGCCCCAATAACTTCCAAATAATAATAAAAATAGACTTGCAGGCGCGATCTGCACTTACAAAGGCAATCTTTATTTTTGTTCTTCATCATCTTAGCCCTTAGGGCAATCGCAGAGCTATTTGTGAGGACCGAGGCACAAACGGATTGCCTTTTAAATCACAACTCATGGCCCCGGAGGTATTTATTTTCGGAAGGCTCGGACTTGACCGAGTCAACCTGTATCACAAATTAAGTTATTTGTGTTGTTCGTGTGAAGGCAAAGCAGATGGGTTTGACTTTACAACAGGACCATTTTCAACAGCCAAGTTACATAAAGGCATGCATGCAGACCGTGCAACACTACATACATGTGGCAACCAATGCACAAAAAGTAGCCTAGATACACATACATATGCACACAAACAACTAGACATCCATGCATACTCACAGAAACATACACGCATGCACACACATACTCGGTCACACAAATGTGCAAAGACAGAGGCACACATAAGCACATGGACAATGAGCAGGATGTCACCGATGCTACAAATACTGGCATATGTGCACACGTACTTGGATGTTTTCACGAGTGTGAGGGTAGATGGATTAAAAGAATACATGGATAGATGGATGTGTTGGTTGATGGGTTGATGGATTGAAAATGTTCAAAAATATGGATGCTGGTTATGATGCTGACAATTAGACCTGTTTCAGTTTTTTGTATTGAAGGAATAATGTCTTGCTAATGCTGACACATTGTTGACGTTTCCTTAACATTGATTCAAAACGACCGTTTGTTTTTCTGTGCCCTTCCTACTGTTGTTAAAATAAGGTATAGCATGACAGAAAAAAATACTCCACGTGAAATATTTGTGTGATGAGGGCTAGATAACAGACAGAGAGAAAACTTGAAATACTTTACTTTGATGCAATGTTTTATGTTGGCGAAAAAAGACCTATCAAACGACATTTTCGGGCATGATGTGAAATTCTAACAAGTGGTTACCGCAAACATCTGACCCTATCTTGCCCATTTTGAGGACAGGGACATCTCTGAAATTATGCTTTAATGACATGGAAAAAATACAATATTTAAGGTGCAATAATAGCAAATGTAGACGATTATATTGTGAGATTCAAGACTAGCAGTTTACCAGTGTACCTCTGGTAGCAGAATGCAGTCCTGCCTTCTACTTTGCTTGGCCAGCCTCATGTGTGGAGACAAACATGACTTGAATCTTTAAAGCTAACTTGTTAGCTGTACCATCCAAGAGGTCCCAGAAAGCCTCGATACCGTCCTCTCTTGCAGGGCCGGACTGGGAACAGAAACTGGCCCCGCAAACTGCTCAGCCGGCCCCCCTTGGGGTGAGGGGGAGTGCAGCCGAGCAGTTTGCGAGGGCCGGTTTCGGCCGATTTTGTTACAAGGGGGCGATATTGCCGACCCCCGGTAACAAAAACGGCCTCCCAGGGGCCCAAAACCGGCCCCCACCCTAGCGGCCTACCAGGGAAACGCCGGGTGCCCGCTATGGCCAGTCCAGCCCTGCTCTCTTGCCCCACTGTACCAGCTTTACCTGGGTACAAAAATAAACACTGGTACAAGGAGGAAGCAATCTCTTTTGATTTCACCTATTCCTGGAGTTAGTTGGCAGCATGCATGTTGGAATGTCAGCAAAAGCATCAAAAAGAACCAGTGTACATCTGACAATCTAATTGGTTTCACCTCTGCTGCACTGGGCTCTATAAATACTCCAAGTGCATGACGTCCTGTGGTCACTGGCGTAGCAAGGGGGGGGCGGAGGGGGCGGTACGCCCCGGGCGGCACGAGATTTGAGGGCGGCAGGTTAATTTATCGCCAGCACCCCCCCCCCCCCCCTCTCTTAGGCGCTCGGCGGCGGCAAAAGGCAGGGACCGCCACGGGCGGCAGAGTGCCTAGCTACGCCACTGCCTGTGGTGAATAACCCTCAGGAGCTGCTAACATCTAGGGGGCATGACTGTTGAGCGCTAATCATTGTTGAGTAAGAAACTTCCCTATGCTTTCCATTTGAAACTTTTTAATAAGTATAAACATATTAACAGACATAAGGAACATTTTAATCTCCAGAGACTTTTTTTCACTTTTGAACAATTTTAAATGTAATTCACTTCTAGTGAAACTGGCAATGGTCCCTTAAAGTCGGATACAGCACCCTTACTGCAGTCACTAGTCTTGGACCCAAAAGCTCCAAGCAAAACAAAGATGGATTTGTTAGCAACAGAGGTGGCTTCATCATCTGGCTAGATGTGTCACCTCAGCCTGGTCCAAGGTTTTTTCTTGAGACTTAATCTCATTTTTGGTTCTCAAAATCCTCAATCAGGCAAGGCTGGAAGCTTTATATGGGTAAGACTCTATGAGGCCAGATACCCTTACTGCAAGGTCCTGCTGAGCCCATCTTCAGTGCCACAAAAAGCTCAGAGTAGGCCAAGCTGGTTGTCTTGCCTGCCTAAGCTGCTGTCTCCCAGGTGCTGAGACTTTCCTTGGGTGACAGAAGCCTAGGCAGGCAAGACAACCAGATTGACCCACTCGGAGTAAAGAGCTTTCCCAGTGGTTGGAAACAAGTGGGAAATTTTTTCCACCTTTGGGAAATCTCTTACTTGTCAGTCCTACAAGCTGCAGCAGGTCCTCAGGATAGGGTTCTAGGAACTAAATCGCTCTCCAGCCAGGGCTTTTTTAGGGTTCAATCCTTTGTGGTCAGCAAGGCCCTCTTTGAGTCAGACATCCTTCTAATTTTGTGTCCTTGGAGCAGGAAATAGGAAACAAGTCCACGAGAATAATTCCAGTCCCTGGGTGCCCGCACGAGTCAGAAGTCTTTGAGTCCTTTTCATCCAACAACAGTCAGGAATCTTTTTCCTTACAGCAGGGCCTTCTTCTTCAGGTGCAGGTCCAGCACAAGAATGTTCTGAGGAGTTGGTGGTGAGAGGCCAGTCTTCCCTATGCATTAGCCAGTTACTAGAGAAATTAGGTAACCCATCCTGGCCATACAAGCATCCCATCCTCTCCTAGCTTAAGAAAGACACAACTGAATTTATTATGCTAAGACATACTCTAAAAAATGTCCTACTTTGTGTGTGTGCTGTGCGGTGCAGTACGCACACAAAGTTGGAAAACCTTGGAAAAAATACAACTTTTCTCCAACTTTGCACCTCAAGGAGGCATAAAGTTTGGTTGCAAAACCCTGCCTACAAATGTAAATATTTAGGACTTTGTGTTCAAAACCATGGGCGGGTGCATGGGAATGTCATGTACCACCCATGGGATGCACCCTTGACATTTGTATTTGTATTTGTATGCAGTATTTATAGAGCACACTGTGACCAGACTGGTGTCCTGGCGCTAATTTTGCTAAAGTCATGGTAAAAGTCAGAATGGTGGATGAAGAAACACCAAGGAGGAGAATACGGCTGTCCTCCTAATCAATGTTATTTTGGGAAAAGCCAGGTTATAAAGTAAATAAAGTGAACTAGTAAGTGAAGTAAAGTAGTGCAAGTAGTGCAAATCAGAGCGCTACTTTACATTACTTAAGGTTAATTTCCGATGCAAAACAGGGTTTTGTGCTGGAAAGCAAATCGCAAATCAACACTTTGCACCAGTTGACACTTTTGATGAGTTTGTACTAGGACAATGTGTTGATAAATTTGACTCTAAGAATTTTTACACATAACCTCAAGAAGTGAAACATGAATGGAACTGTTGGGTGTATATATGCCCTGCGGTTGATTGAATCAACTGCACCTGCACGTAAACAGCGCCGTACCCCACATTAGATGTCAGGGATCACAGACACTGGAGAACTCCATTAGCAGGGCACATCGAAGGGAACTGGATTACACCTTGGTCACATTCCCCTTATTGTGCTGTGTACAATTAAATAATGTTCTGTGAATAAAGTAATTTTTTCAAAAGATAAGCATTGAGCTGGGCAATATGTTATTATCTTGATTGGCTGACTGTTAAGGTCTGTGCTCGTGTCCACCCACACTACCTCCCTGAGAAACCTTTGATTGCTCATCTGGCACCCTGTGAATTAAATGCAGAAAGGATTAGCTTTGCCAAATTTGCAGAGCCATTGTAGGGCAGAACCCAGGTAACCAGTGGCAAACCACCTCAACCAATGTGGTGGGGTCCCAGTAGCCCCTGGTGGCATGTTGGCCTTTTGAACGGGGTCTGACAGTAACATTCAGGCAACCCAAAACTATGCATCGCTCAAAATGGTCAGATCCTGTTTTTTCAAGAAGGCAAGGTCTGAAAAGCTTTTTCCCGTAATTATCCTCAGTATTTATGCAATTTATTTCCACACATTTCATGCCAATTTCAATCCTTCCTTTAAGCTGTATATATATTAGACTGTATCCCAAGGCCATGTGTGATCTAATCCTACTAAATCAAGTGACCTCATGTCATTAATTGCCTTGTCCTACACACCATCAGAAACTTGGTTCATCTGTCCTATAGGAGTTGAATATAGGGATGGTTGATGTTTGTACTTCGTCCTTGTTTTCCCCATGGACTGCCTACTAAATGTACTTCAACAGAGAATGGTGCTCTGCAACCAAGTTCTCTCTACCTCTTAAAGTGCAGAAATTTGATCAAAATTACAAACAATGTATCTTCTATAAACAAAATATAATTACAAACATGCTCTGGCAGACTTTGGGTATTGGAGAGGGCTTGTTAAAAGCCTATTGCTTTACCACCATAATACATTTTGGTGAACAGACCATGAGCGTTGGCACTGTCTGCGCATTCTTCCTTTAGGTAATATACAGTTTAAGGGATTTTGTTTTTAGCAGAAACATATTAACAGCATTTGGATTGATTCTGAATACTCCTAATTTTGGGTAAAAAATTGGGTCAGAAGACTAAGCTCAAAAGGTGATTGCCCAAGTGCACACAATTTAGCCAAACGGGGAGCCCGAGATTTTGGAAAGTCTTCTTTTTATGCATATTTCAAGTAGCCCACTAGACCACAAATAGGGTGGCAGTGAGTCTGATGGAAACAGCAAGGAGCTAGCGTCCATGGTAAATAAAATTGTATTGTGTGTTTCGTCCAAATTTGTAATTCATTGTTTATTTCCAGCAAATTTAGGTGAAGTCATAAAGCCAGAATTAGATGTTAAGTGTAGCAGTGGAGTCTGCTAGTAAGTTGCCCACCACAGTAGGTGTTTTGGTCACATTGTTTTTAAGTAGCACATGCTACCTAATCATGCCTTTTTCTAAGCACCCCCAAAATTGTCTATGATGTGAACATGGAGACGTAGACTGTGAGACCTTTTTATTCTGGGACACTATGTGGTTACTAAGCAGTATGCTAGGTGGATACTGTCATTCACCATTGGTGTTTCAGGGCTCAAGACTACTTTATTACACCTGCATGATGGAGTTATTGAGCTGCCTGCAGCGAGGACTCAAGACTTACTCCAGGAGGCGGTGAAGGGGTTGGAAATCAAATATAGTATGACACAGAAATCAGACTCAATAAGCTCTATATATGACAGAGTGATAGATTTTAAAGAGCGTGACTAAGAGGACGGGTTTATGAAAAAATGTGCTCTGTGACTCATAATCCCCCCCTGCTCCACCAGCAAACATCTTCTGATGTGTCTGGACATGCAAAGTGTCTCTGCACCCAGAAAGGGTCCACACGTGCAGCGTGGCCTGTGAAGAAGTGATAATGGAAAGTTGGTCACCCTGCTTTACAAACGTAAGTAAATATGAAGCTACAGTCGAGTATCACAATTACATTTAGTGGGAGACATGATCACTACATGCCTCTCTGGGGTCCCAGCTTTCTGCCATGTTACTCTCTGCCTCCACATGTGAAGGACCGGTTCCAGTTCACCTGCACATTGATTTGTAAGTGCTGTCAAGATGCAAGAAAGCAGAGCTTTGTTTAGGCAAGTGACACAAACAGTTTACTTATGGAAAACATCCATGCCTGACAGTGAGAGAAATAATGTATAATTTGACTAGTAAAAACAGGTATATCGACTCCCTTCCCATGCACTAAAACTACAGGTAGCAGAATGCATTGATTGTGTAATATTTGTGTAGCAATGACCTTCAACATACATATTTAGTTGACAGAGAAAATCATGCCGTCACATACTCTTTCAAATATTGTAGACAAAGCATACAGATCTCTATAAGCGGCATAGTACTGAAACACAGGCATGCAGCAGCGAGTTAATGCCACAGTAATGAAACGTCAATAAGTTATGTGATGTCAATAATTTTTCATGGTAAAATCGAGCTCAAAATCAATGTTAATTTCCTATAATGATCCAATGTCATTTAATACTATTTCCTGTGATGTCATGATGAGGCCTATCATCATGTGATGTTATTTCTATTAATATTATTATAATGCTAATGGTTGGTTTTGAAAATTGAAAAATCCTACTACTTTTTCGTCAGAGAAGGTTCAGTGGTGTAATGTAAAATGATGCCCCCCCGCCCCCATGCAGAATTTGAAATGGGGACCTGAGCCAGTCATATCTCATAGATATTCATTGGACATTGGCTCATTGGGGACCCACTGAAGGGTTAAGGGGCCCCTGAAATGTAGGGGGCACCCTGCACATCAGTGGCTGCAGGGGCCTGTGTTACACCTCTAAGAAGGTTGTCAACTATGGCTTTTATGTTTAAGTATGTGTTTGGACAAGCACACTGCATGCATGTATGGAGGAATATGACCAGGGCAGCACTCAATTACCCACAGAAAAAATATGTGCCATCCTCTGCAGGTGCAACCTTTGTGAATGGGAAGGTTAGTTACAGAGCAGGTCCCAGAAGAGATTTAGCCCCCTCTGAGCTGAGACCTTCTCAGTTCACCAAACCCTGAAGCGAGTGAAGCAGAGGCCATAAAGACACACATGCTATTTTTATTAATAAAATTATTAGAACTATACCATGTGGGAAATGTTGGTCTGAGACATAATTGTAAACATCATAGTTAGTAGTTCCAGAGCCTTGAAGGTACACCACCCATGCCATTCTGCCAGAACGTATAGATCCTCCTCTGCTGGGTACCATTTCTGAGCATTCAAAGCTTGCTTGTCAACATCTGTCCTTGTCCCTTTTTCAGTTTAAATTGTGATGTGAGGTCTGATGTATTACAGTGGTTTTTTACAATAGGACGGATTGTAGCCCCAAGCTATTGTCTTAACAAGCTATAAAACGCTTTAAGCGTTGGGCAGTATTCACATTCTTGAGGTATGCTATAGGAAAAATGCAAAATTATTGACTGCAATATCTTTTAGGTAAGTGTTGTATCTGGGGTGTGTTTTATGTTAGGTTATTAATTGTTCTCGAGATGTTGTCATACTGTTGTGTAATCATTTGAGTCTCAAGTTTACAAACGGCTGAGTGAGGCAGTAGGAGATTGAGATCCTCGGAGGCACGTTGGACGGCAGTGGGCTCTTGTGGTTTAGAAATAAAATTGAATTTACACTCTTCTGTGGTTCTCCTCCTTCTTTGCGAACCCGTCTCAACATAATGGCAATGAGGAGAAACTTAACGATGTAGTTGTGGAGCCATAACTGCTTCACCCCCCCTGACGGCTGTGAACCATTCTTCACTGTGGTGTCGTCTGGTTATTCATTTGCTGTGATGCTGTAGTGATTCATCACGGTGTTGTGGCAGTGATTTAGTATCTCTGGTGTGGTACCCTGTTGTTTTGGCTGAGATTTTGTGGTGACGTCAGCCTCAGGCATTTGGTACGTGGAGCAGGACATCCAGTGATGTCGACTCAGCGGCCATTTTAGATTGGTGCGTGGAACATGACACGTACCACGCAATGACATCAATTTCAGAAGCCAATTTGGTTTGGTTATCTGCAATGAACGTTCATTGGTGGAAGACATGATTACACGGTCACATCACTTTAGCTGCCATTTTGTATTGGTCTTAATTGTTCAATGTGTGGTTAGTATAAAGGAACTGTCTATGTGGTTTGTCGATGCACAAATGTAAAGTGCTTCATGTGAAATGTACAAGGCAACCACAGTTGTTCTATTTTTAATCCTTTTGATCCCGGTGATGGAAAGACTTATTCAAGTTCAGCTTTCGTGTCAGACTTGTTTTGGCACAGGCTTGCAGTTTTACCCTAGTGCACTGGATCCAGGGGACAAATGTAATTTGAATAATCCTGAAAATATGGCTAGTGGAGGTCATGTGCAACAACCTCCTGGGCTTTTACAGAGCCCAGGCAGACCTCATCAGCAATGGAAGCATTTGATTACAGTGTTCAAAATTACCTTGTGGCAAGTGATGGAGTTAATTACTCACCGCCCAGGAAAGTGGCACTTTTGTTTAATTGCCTAGGAGCTGAAGGACAAAATGTTTTTGATCATTTAACTGAAACTCAACTGGATGAATCGAAAGAAGATGGGTGGAATGTATACAGTGAAGTACTGAAGTGGCTTCTTTGATTTTTCTGATGTATTGAGGGTAATCATGGAAAGATTCAACTTTTATTCCCAGAAACAATCCAGTAGTGAAACCATTGATCATTATGTTGCTTCTTTAAGGATTCCCACAGACACATGTAATTTAGAAGATTGTGTGGACCAATATATCAGAGATCAAATTGCCTGGAATTGTGCTTCAAGAAAAGTGCAGGAGCACTTATTGTGTTGCAAAAATTCTACATTTACTGAAGCTGTCAAAATTGCTAAGGGAATTGAATGCTCGGCGGAATCTGTATGCGTCTTAACTAAGGAAGTTGGTGATGGCAAATGTGTGTGGGTCAATGCTTTTAGCAAAGTTCAAGACAAAGTGCATGAGAAGCTGAAGGGTGGTAGTAAACTAATGCCTAGAAACACTAGTTGCTACAGGTGTGGTTAAAGTAATCATATTGGCAACAATATCAAATGTCCAGCCAATGGCAAAAAAGTCAATAAATGTAAGAAGTTGAGTCATTTCATGAGAGTATGTAACAGTACTGGCATATTGTTAAAGTTAGTAGTGTTCGCAATGAGGAAGCTCATGAAGTGACAGAAAACATCAAGTGTCATTTTATCTGTACAAGATGAGAATGATGAGGGAGATGTGGCAAAGAAGAAAGGTCAATTTTTAATGTTTGGATTGGAGATATCGAGTTGGGTATCATGGAGAATTCAAGTTCACCAGTAACAATGTTGGATGTGGGACTTTCAGAAGGGTACATGGCAATAAGAGTTTATGTAAGCCAGATATTAGCTGTTGCGTATGGAAATAAGGAAATTGAAAAGTTGAGGGTAATTTCAATTTGTTATTGAGTTTAAAGGCAGGAAAATTGCTATGAAAATGTATGTAGCAGTTGAAGGTTGAGATATCATGGGTTGGGTAGATGAAAGCAGATTAGGGATTGTTTTAAGTCCAGGTACTCATACCCCAGTTATGCTCATTACTAAAAATTTGATGACTTATCCGTAATTCTAAAAAAACACAAAAAAGTATTTAGTGAGTGTATTGGTATGGTTAAGGATTTTGCGCATGACATTTTTTTGAAAGAGGGGTGGTTCCAGTGAAACATAAGGCACATGATGTTCCTCCTAGTATTAGAGAGGACTTGAAACAACGTACTAATGAGTTGTGCAGAAAGAAGATTATTAAACTTGAAAGTGCATCTGAGTGGGTCAGAGCTGTTGTGATTGGCAAAAAGAAAGGTGGACAGATCTGGTTGTGTGTGGATCTTCGATCTTTAAATAAGAACATTTTGGTAGATTTCCACCCGTTACCCAAGGTGCAAGAATTGTTGACACTGGTTAGAGGGACCAAAGTGTTTAGCACTATCGATTTAAAAGCTGTGTATAATCAGGTGTCACTTGAAAAAAAATGCTTTTGTTAACTACATTTTTGACACCATTAGGAGCATATAGGTTTGTGAGGTTACCTTTTAGTCTTGCTTCTGTGGCTAGTGTCTTCCAAAAATTGAGGTTTCATCTTTTTAAGGCTATTCCTGGAGTGCAAGCATTCCAGGGTGATATTCTGTTTTTACTAAGGATGTGTGTGAGCATAATTGTATATTGTAAAAAGGGTTGAGTTTTTATGAAGGAGCATGGCATGACTCGTGGCTAGGGAGAAATATACATTTCTCACTGCTTCCGTTGATCTTCTAGGCCATAGAATTACTGCTGATAGCATAAAACTCAAAGATGTGACTTACTCATAGCATTGAAAAAGTCCCACATCTGAAGGATAAGGAACAGCTCAAATCATTTACTGGGCTTAGCAATTAATATTCTAAATTTGTTCAAGGATATGCAACCATCATGGAACCTTTAAAAAGAATGTTGAGAAAAAAGAACCAATTGTTTGGATTGATAGAGAACCAGATGTTTTTGAGAGCATCAAAATGATTTTAGTAAAGATTCCTGCTTTGAAAACATTTGTAGCTGGACACCAATATACTATCACAGTGGATGCCAGTGGTGTTGGGGTTGGAGCAGTTCTGTGTCAGAGAGTGGGTAAATATGAGAATGCTGTAGCATTTGCATCAAGGGCTCTTATCGATACTCAACAGAGATAAAGTGCAATAGAGAGAGAAGCTCTTGCCTGTGTGTGGCGCATTGAAATGTTTAAGACTTATATATGGGGAACCACGTTTATCTTGTGCACAGACCACAAACCATTACTGTATTTATTGGGGAGCAAGAGTACAGGTCTGCTCCTTCCAAGCTACTATAAATGTTGTCCAAATTGCAAGAATTTTATTTTGATGTGCAAAATGTTGGTAGCACCAACGTTGTTTATCTAGGTTACCTTTGAGTGGTGATGTTGATGAGGAATGCCAGTTGGACAAAGAATGTGCATTTGCTGTGATGGATGTGATCAAATATTGTTAGGTTGTATTTCGGAGGAAGAGTAGCAAGAGGAATATGGTAAGGATGTTTCTATTAGTAAAGTGATGCAATATATGTGTTCTGGATGGCCAACAGTTAAGAAACTTAGCGGGGACTAACCAAATTTTTATTGTGTCTGCAGAGTTATCAGTGGAAATGGTGTTTTATTGAGGAGTGGTAAGTTTGTTCCTCCAGTTGGGTTACAGCAGAATATTGTAAATCAGGGACATTCTGGTCATCCAGGAGCTACATCTACAACAAAAGTTTTAAGAAAATTATTTTGGTGGCCTGCTATGGATCAATTAGTGGATGCAAAAGTCAATACATGTGAAGTTTGTTATTTATTTAACAAGCATTAGCAAATGAGAGAAACTCCCTTGCAACCTATTCCTTTTCCAGAGCCTTCTTAGGATAAGCTAACTTTGGATGTTGTAGGGCAGTTAGGGCAACTTCCTTCACACATGCGTTATATGGTTGTACTTAATGATTATTTTGCCAAGGGGATTTATTATGAATTTGTGGAGGATATGAGTACACAGGTTACTTGAATTTTTTTAACTAAGTTGTTTGCTAGTGAAGGAAACCCTTTAGAGCTTGTAACTGATAATGGTGCTCAACTTGTTTTGGATAAGAGTGAAACGTTTCTTAAACTCAGGAATATCAAACACTATACTGTGGCTTTATATAGTCCACAAAGTAATGGGGCTGAGGAGCGCAATAATAGAATTTTGAAAGAAGGAATTCAAAGTGTTGTAACCTGTGGTGTTGATGAGATTTTTGAGAATCAAGATTTGGGCGTATCATAGTACGCCACAAATTGTCACAGGAGTTTCATCTTTTTCTTTGTTAAGAAGGAGGAAAGTTAGAACCAAGCTAGATCCTGGTTTGTTGGAAAGGAAGAGGTGTAGTGATGATGAGAAGGTGTCTTTTGATAAAATTGTTTCTAAAATGACTGACAAGCAGAATAAAATGAAGAATTATTTCGATTCTAAATGCAAACTGTGGTCGAAAGAGGTGAAAGTATGTTGTTAGGTTATGTTGAAAGATGTGCGGCACAGGATGTCTAAGTTAAATTTTAAGTTTGTGGGTCCGTTCAGAGTTTTATATGTAGCTTACAGTACTGTTAAGTTAGAAGATGGTAGGTGGTGGTCCAAGTGTAATCTTGTTTTAGTTGATGATGCACAGAAAAAGATATTTACTGATAAATTGCAAGGATTAAATGACTTAATGCATTGTTGTGTTTGTTACATTGTTATTGATGAATGCTCTAATGCAATAGAATGTCTTCATGACACCTGTTACTCAGCGTGGAGTGTTTCCAGGGTGAATGAAGGTGTTCATGTGAGAATCACAATCGGAGGTGAATGTAGCACATTGTATCACTACTTTTTGTGTATGAATTTCTAAGAAACCACAATATTTAAATGATTTTAATGTGTAATTTGTAACTGCTGATTTTAGGTGTGATTATTGTTTTTGCTTGTTAAAACACTTTTCCTATTGGCTGATCAGAAGGCAACATGCTTAATTGTAGATCAATGATGAGTCTTTTTATGAGTTTCCGCATTCACCCCTGCTTCATAGCATTTTAATTGTGCACAATATTTTCTCTTTGAAAACCAGCTTGTAGAGTTCTGTCTCCTCCTTGCTCTCAGAATTTAGGGCCAGATGTACGACCATTTGGAATTGCGACTCGCAAATTGCGAAAAATTGCGAGTCGCAATTTGCGACTCGCAATTCCAAATGTACAACAGTGTCAGAGACACTGTTGGCGTATTCTAATGGAGTCGCAAAATGCGAGGCTCATCAATATTGATGAGGCACTGCATTTTGCGACCCCATTGAGAATGGCTGGCCCTCCCAGGGATGGTGGCCTGCTGGGTTCAGCAGACCACCATGTCTGGAACTGCTTTTAAATAAATCAGCTTTTGTTTTTTAAATGCACCCCGTTTTCCTTAAAGGCAAATGGGATGCATTTAAAAAAAAAAATGAAACCTTTTCATTTCATTTTTTAAGGGCAGGCATTAGTCCTGGGACCACTGCCTGCCCTTAAAAAATATTTTCGCATGCATTTGCAAAGGGGAAGGGGTCCCCTGGGGACCCCTTTCCATTTGCGACTGCATTACCACCTACTTGAATTAGGTGGTAAATTGCAACTGTTTTGCGACCGCAATTGCGGTTGCAAAACAGTCATACATAGGGCTCAGAGTCGCAATTAGGAAGGGATGCCCTTGAAACGCCCCTTCCTAATTGCGAGTCGCAAGCGCTATTTAGCGAGTGGCAAATTAATTGCAACTCGCTAAATAGTATTTGTACATGGCCCTGTAGGGTTTTTGCATGCGCAAACGAGTCGCAGACCCGTTTGCGCATGCAAAAACGGGTCGTATATCTGGCCCTTAGATTCTCATATCTTATGATACTAGCACATTTTGAGAGGTCTAGAGAGAACAGAGCAGAGACAATTCATCAGCAATATAACACTATAAGCAAATTTACTAACACTTCGTACTGGGTTTGCATCACAAAAGTGATACAAACCATTGAAAAATGCAGAATTGGGATTTACGTTCCAGTGCAAAAGGTAGCCCTAAAAGAAAGTAGTTCTATGCACTACATAATGATACTTTGCATGAATAGGGCATACCATGGGTGGTACATCGGCTTTCCCATGCAAGCCATCATGGGTTTTTACAGAAAGCCCTATCCACTAATGTTTGTAGACATGACTTTGCACCCCAAAAACATAATGCCTCTTTGAGGCTGGTGTTAACTTTGAGAAATGCTTTAATTTTTACAAACGTTTCCAACTTTGCATGAATGCTGCACTGTACAGCAGACATACCAAGTTGGAAAAAGTGTTAACCATATCTAAGCATAATAATTTGTACAATAAGGGTACCCTCCCAGTACAAAACATATGCTTGACATCATGCACACACCCTTACACTATGTTCCTTGAAAACTGTCAGTGCTCACATGTATAAGTACCCACAAACTGCAGGAATCACAGACACCAACACTCCAGCAGTTTGACTTATCCCAGGTATACCTGCACTCCAGCAATTTGAATATTAACAAAGCACCTCTAATTATTCTCCAGCCTTTGCATTGGTGGTGGCCATGAAAGTACAAAAATATTTCATGAGCCCTGTTAGACCTGACAGCGTTAGTGTGGTCTTCCCCAATTTTTTTGCCTTCGTCAGATGCAACTCTTCAGTACACCTCTGGGCCTGTGGATGACTCAGGAGGACTGCTATGCTCCTCTGCAAGTAGGACTGCTACTCTGCTGCCCTATTGTCTGCTGCCCAACTGCCTGCTGCCTGAATGAAGGGCTGAACCTGCATATTGAACCCAGTGCCAACAAGTAACTCCTACAGCCAGTTGGCTGGCCTGCTGATTAGAGTTCCAGGGACATGACAGGCTCCAACATCCTTGAACCCTGCATCTGGACTTTGCCAGCTGTGAGTCCTGTACCCTAAAATTGAGCCACCCCTGTCCTGGACCATTGGAAGTGGGCCTGACGAAGCTCTGCCAGCTCATCTGTGGTCCCAGCAAAATTGACGCAGTGTGACGCAACACCTCACTAGACTCCACATCATAACCGCTGCGTGACACATCCCTGACGCAGAACTTTGCATCACTGCCCCTAGCTCCTCGGAACTGCTGCTGCACAACGCATATCCACGCAGGACATCTCATTGCCACCGCAGCTCCTCAGAACCACCGCTGCATGATGCATCTCCCCGCACGGTCTTCACATCACCACCACAGCTCCTCAGAACCATGCGGTGCGATGCACTTCCCCGCACAGACTTAACATCATCACCGCAGCACCTCAGAACCACTGCTGCGTGACACATCTCCGCGCAAGGACTGCGCTTCGCCTCTGCTGTGCAATCAGTATTCAAGGTACTTTCGTTCAGCAGGCCTATTTTGGTTATGGTAACCAGCCCGTGCTCCACAGCGGTTGGCCTGAACTTGTCACTTTGTCCAGATCCAGCACGATCAGATAACCATAGTTGGCGCTTTGTGCTTCTAGGCACTATTTTCACTTAAACCCTTAAAATTGCATTTCTCTGGTTCTACTGACTGGATTTTTGTCATTTTGGTTCAAATTATTCCTTAAATTGTACTCGATTTTCCTAAATTGGTGTGGAAACTTTCTTGCATGGTATTTTCACTTTATTACTGTTTGAAGGGCTGCATAAATACTTTACACAGTGCCTCTAAGTTAAGCCTGACTGCTTTGTGCCAAGATACCAGAGGGTTAATCACAGGTTAATTTGTGGTTTAGTTGTGTTTCATCCTGACAGATTGTGGTTCCTGCTTGAGCAGGGTTTCACCCCCCTCAACCACTAACCAAATTTCCGGCATGCTCCCTTTCAGGGTGCCCAGTTAGACCCTCTGACTATTTAGCAACATTTTCTACGGGGCCAAACATCCCCTCCCTCCCTGAATCTTCCAATTCTTCCAAATCTGCAATTGTCTATGGAGGCAGTGGTGAGCGCCAGTGGTGGAAGTGGGCAGTGTCAGAGGGAAGTGGATGGTAGCCTCTTAAGAAACATTTTTCCCACCTAAACTTGTTTTTTTTTTTTACAATTTAAGTAATGGTCTCAACAAAACTAAACTTGACTAAGTACGCCTCAACAAACTCTCCTTTGATGAATTCAACACTAACCATCATTATTTGTTCAACCCCTCGGTATCACTTTCGTCAACACTGATTTTAATATCTCATATAAATAAGTGTGCCGAATCCGAAAATTTCTTTCTCCGTGTCCTGAGGGCAAGCAAACATCCCCTGACTCTGTATGAAATGAGAACAGAGGTTCATGCACTTTTCATATCTTGCTTTGATTATGGCAAAAACGCTGCTGCTTTTAAAAGATGTAAACTGATTATGACCGGTTCGAAGCAGATTTTGAGCCGTGAATAGCTATGCTTGAGTACACCAATTATGTAAAACATATTTTCACCAATGTTCAGATCCAGTTTACATTTTCCACAGAGAATTGTTTACATAATGAACTAGATAAAAGCCCACCACAGCAAAACGTCGTACAAACGAACACGAGGACAGTAATTAAATGTGCCCATGAAAGCATAGTCGTAAATCATCGAAATGTACCTCATGGGATTTTACTGCCACAGCACCACAATGTTTTAAATAAAATATGAAATCTGAACATACATTTGGAGGTGTTAGAATCCTTAACACTTGGTGAGAGAGCACTTTTTAAAAACATGGCACAATACTCACTCTTTACATAGAGCACATCTTAAAATGAATCGTGTATTGACAAGACATTGTATTGCTCAACTCAGTGCAACTTATTTTGTTAACCACAGAAGGATCAAAAGCTAAGTGGGTGATTTTTTGAAAGTGGACCAGTGAGCTGAAGTTTACAGACTGATACCTAAAGCAGCTGTGCACACAAAGAGGTTTTCCAAGCGCCTTAGTTTAGGTTCTTTCTCCCAAGTTCTCTTATGCATAAGTCTTGTCCACTCACTGCTCTTCCTCCTTTGAGTCTCTTTGCTGCCCATCACTAAAGTCATATTAGCACGTTTTATGGACAGGCTTTTTACTGTAATTTCACTCTCAGGGTGCTTCAGTTTGCTGAATTTAAATTCATATGAAGTATCTTTTAAATTATAGACAGAACGTGTGATGAAAGCCAGTCCCTTCTCTACTGATATAGTAAGGGAGGGCTTTGAGCGGCCCAAGGATCCCCTCGACCAGGTACTGGCAGCAAGAATATTCCTTTTAGAAATAAGGAACTGACGGGTTCTGTTTAGAGGCTGTTTTCTCTCTCGTTCCAGATAGCCCACCCATTTTCCTTCACTACTTACGCATCAACGCTTACTCACACTCTCACCTACATCATGTGCAGCTCCATCCTTTCCTGATAGTCTGAAATGAAGGGGCCTCTTAGAAGTAGGAAGGACATCACTGACAGAGCAGGGAAATAATCGGTTTACAATCACCACTGCTCACTGCTTCGTTCTTGTTAGTGCTGAACAGCAGGTCGTTTATTCTGTTGACCTCCTGCATCCACCCAGGCAAGGCCACAGGCATCCTGATGGCGTATTTGCTCCACCTGCAATTGCAGCCTGTAGGGCAGGTTTAAAATGCCATTTTGACCTGGCAAAATAAACATTTTGTCAGACCTAAACTTTCTTTTTAATACCTATGTCACCCCTAAAGTAGGCCCTAAAGGCTCATAGGGCAAGGTACATTGTATTTAGAAAGTAGGACATGTGTACTAGTTTTGCATATCCTGGCAATGAAAAACTCTTAAAGCTGGTTTTTACTGTTGTAAGGCCTATCTCTCCCATTGACTAACACTGGTTTACCTTATTGCATTTATAACTTTAGATTTGGGAGCAGATAGATATATATTGTTTACACTCAATTGAACAGTAATTTAAATTCCTCTTTAATGGTTAAGTCAGATTTTAAGTTATTATTCTGAAAATACAATTTTTAGAAAGTTGGCCTTTTTTCTGACCTAAACCAAATGTGCTTTTCTGCTAGTGTCCAGGGTCACATAACTGTGAATGGCTCTGCTGTTGTGGATTGTATATTGCGTCCCAACATTGAGATATAATAGGCCTAGGTGTAGAACATAAGAGGGTCTTCCTGACAGGGTGGCGGGGGAGGAGTTGTGTCTTACCCTGATTACACTTCAAATGGCCATGCCTGCAGCCTACACCAAGGAACCTGACACCAGGCCTGCTTTTACCTTTGTCACTGTAGACAGTTTGAAGGGAAACCTAGGAGAAGGGAAATAACTGATCAGAACCAGCACAATGGCTGGCATCAGGTATAAAAGTGGCACCTTCAGAACCTCTCAATAGAACACTCCTGGACCCATGGAAGGTTCAGAAGAAGGACAGCTCTGCTCTCTGAAGAAAGAAGACTGGACCTGCTTGCCTTGAACCCAGGATCTCAGAAGTAACTTCAAAGGTCAATTGGCTGACCTCCTGTTTGAGCTACAGGGACACAGCAAGCTTCCATAAGCCTCCTTGCAACTGACCAGCTCCCCAGCACAATCTGATCTGCCTGGACTTGCTTTAAACCGCCTGCTGGCCTCTGCTGAAGTGAGTCCAGAAAACCAATAGGTGCCCTCCAGATTCTCATCCTTCGGCTCGCATCCAAGTGCACTCCTCCTGAAGAAAAGGTGAAGGTACAGAAGTTTTGAAAATCAATTTGCCGTGGCCACCACCAATGCAAAGCTCCAGCAGGACCTGGTTTTTGCACCAACAGTACCATTCACGATGACCGCCAACATGACTCTCCTGTTCTTCATGCCGACAGCGACAGCAGATGTTGATTGGCAATTCGAATCTCTAGCTAGTCCCGTCTCCTCTCGCTACAGCAGCGACCATCTGTGGCTCCCCGACCAGCTCCTCACACCACTGACGTGAACATTAGCTCCTCAAGCGGACTTGAGAAGGTATTGCTTCAGCGGGTTGAACCTAGTCCCTTTGATCGACCCACACTTGTGACTTGTGACTTTCCACCGGTCCAGCGTTACCAGATAACCTCGAGTGTTGCTTTGTGTTTTTTGGCACTATTTGCACCTAAAACTTTACAAACTCATATCTCCAGTGTACTGATTGGATTTTTGCTGTTTTAGTGTCATTCTATTTATTTAATTTTACTCAACTTTTCTAAATTGGTATGGGATTTTTCTGGTGTTGTGTTTACTATTTGAGTGCTGTGTAAATACTTTGACTCCTTTCCTGTAAAGTAGGCCTGACTGCTTTTGCACCAAGCTACCAGGTGGTTAAGCACAGGTTTATTTAGTCACTTTAGTGGTTCACCTTGACAAATATTGTGATTATTATTTGAGTGGGGCTTCCATGCCAAGAAACCCACCGAGGTGATGATGTGTTCTACTAATCTGCATAACATAAATAATAACCCAATTTCTTAATTTTTTCAGATATTCTTGAAACTCCCCAATATTGGAGAACATGTTGGTGACATAGCATTATGTCATAAAAGATAATGACGAAGCTATGAAGAGAGGTGGGCACTGATGCCCATTACATCCTTTTCAGCCTAAGGCAGTGCTGATGTGACTTGGATGTACATTCTGGGTTGCAGCATATATTGATTTCTACATTAGTCCATTAAATATTGGTCTTACTTACATTGAGGACATGTGTTTTTTGTCTCTGAGTTTCCTGTGCAATGATTTTTCATCTGTGTTTGTGGTTGGCTAATTCTCGAGCAAGCTGATGGTTATGGGTAAAAAAGAGAGATGTTTGAGGGACTCACTAGGATTCCCAGTTACATGTGAGTGTTTGGAATTTTGAGCAGTTAACTTAAGAGACAAGAGAGGTTTAGGACTATATGAATGTGGATTGCACAAAACCTGGATGTTCCATAATGTCCAAGTCTTTAGTTACTGATGACTCTAGAATCTAACATCCATAAGCACGTCATAAGGCTGCAACAATTGAGGTGCAGTTGATGATATGGTTTCACTCTATACCTCATGCAAACAGTATTTGGTCCATCCTGGAAAGAAGAATAAGAATCTGGAATCAATCTGGAAACAGGCCCTCCTAGTACCAATCTTTAAAAAAGCTGATGCTGACCCATCTGTCTTTAAAAACTATCGTCCTATTTCTCTTCTACCAAAGCCAGCCAAAGTCCTGGAAAAATTAGTTCAGGAACAACTGTCAAGTTATCTTGAATCCCGGCATCATTTCCATGATTCTCAGTCCGGGTTTAGATCCAGTTATAGTACTGAGACTGCCCTACTTGAGGTCTCTGAGACCGTTTGCGAATGCGTGGATGCAGGCGAAGCAGCTATGTTGGTGCTTCTCGACCTGTCCGTGGCATTCGATACGGTCTCTCATGCTATCTTGCTTGAGAGACTCTACAGTCTCGGGATCCAGGGCATCCCTCTGCCTGGATACGATCCTACCTTAGCGGCCACACTCAACAAGTCTCCCTTCAGCCATTTGCCTCCGAGGAGAAACCCTTGAGCTGTGGGGTTCCCCAAGGCTCTGCTTTGAGCCCACTCTTCTTCAATGTATACCTCTCCCCTTTGGCTACTCTGGTAGAATCCTGCGGAGTCAGAGTGATCTCTTATGCTGACGACACACAATTGGTGTTCTCCTTTAAAGATCACTCTGAAGCTGCATTTTCTAATTTCAGATGCTGTCTATGTAATATCTCCACCTGGATGTCATTAAATACGCTCAGGCTCAACTCAGACAAAACTGAGGTGTTGTTTTTTAATAAAAAAAAAACCCTCTTCCACTGCTCTGGTGGCCATCTGAGTTGAATCCCCCCCCCCCCCGAAACCAGTGGACTCGGCTAGGAATCTTGGGTTCCGGTTTTACAATGAGCTATCCTGCAAATCCCAAATATACCAGGTCTCCTCTGCCTGTTTTGGTAAACTGCACATGCTCTGTAAAATCCTCCCCTTTCTCCCTCTGGATTCTCATCAGACCATCATTCATGCCCTGATCACCTCACATCTCGACTATGCAAATAGTCTTTATGCGGGGGCACCAGCTTATTTGATCAGACGCTTGCATATTGTTCAAAACGCGGCTGCTAGGCTGATTTGTAACATTCCATATCGCCATTTGATCTCACCCCACTTGAAGAATCTCCACTGGCTTCCAGTGATCAAAAGTATCCAGTTCAAGTCTCTTGTCTTGGCTTTTAGAGCGATTCAGGGTCGTGGTCCAGCTTATCTTAGAGCTCGACTCAAGCACTCTCAGTCTAATCGTACCCTTAGATCGAATCATCTTCGCCTTTTGGCGACTCCCCGTTTCCGCTGGTCCAGAATGGGTGGCAGAGCTTTTGCAGTGATTACTGCCAAAACTTGGAACAGCCTGCCACTTTCCCTGCGTATGGCCGAGTCTGAAACCACTTTCCGACGTGTTCTGAAGACCTGGCTGTTTTCCAGCCCTTAGCCCCCTACTGGTACTTGTGATGGAGCAAGGACTCGAACACGAGACTTGCTCTGAAGCAATCCTCTTGTTTAAACTCATTAACGAATTACTAACAACGTGTTTTGTGATTAATAATACGCATTTCCATCATACGCGGGAAAAGAATGAAGCTTGCCTATGTGTTTACTAGCTACAATAACATGGACGTAGGACTAGAATGCATTTTGACACGGGATCTTTACTGCGCATGCGTCTACTGCATCTACGTAGTATGACGAACTAACGCTTGGAGGGAAATTCTGGCGCTTGCGCAAAGAGCTATAAAATGGCCGCTTGAAAGCTCACATGCATGGCACCTGCTTGCTGAAATTAGAAAATAAGTTTTTATATTAATGCAAATGCAGAAAGAGAAATAATAAATGGTACGGGTTAGAGTAGAGGTTGGTGGTATACAGTGAAATCATTTATTTTTGAGAATAACATTTCTTCTTTTGACTTTATTATTAGTGCGTATTTGGGCCTGTCAAACTTGTCTGAGTCGAGCAGACTGACGCGGTGCAACGCATGCGCCCTGGTGTGGAAGCTTGAAAGGATGACTAAGGACTTGTCACGCGTCCAAGGTCGGTGGAGATGTGCCCTGGGAACATGAGGGTGAAGAGTTCATATGAAGGAACTTATTCGAGAAAACTGTTACATTTGTATTAATAAAGTTTAAAGATGTATGGGAAAGGAAGGGCGGAATAAAAGTTTGAGGGGAGGAGTTTGGAAACAATGGTTTAAAGAAATAAATGAAGTATAAGCATGGTGTGATGATCATTCCCCCCTCGCCTGTCCAATCAGAAGTTAGTATTCTGTAAAAATGAAACATTAATGGGTGGTACATGCCTATGGAAGGGTATAATTGAGGTAGTTCTAGTTAGATTAGAGAGAAGCCTGAGGACTGAGAACGTGGGTGTGCCGAGGCGATGAAAAGCTCGTGATGCTGTTGATGCTGGGGTGGTGCTGATACTCTGAAATGCTGATGAAGAAATCGAATGCAGAACCATCTACTTAGATTTGGGTGGGTTAGAAAGAAGATCGTGGAAGAACCACGAGGAGGAAGAGAGTGTCAGAGAGGGGTGCGACGCAGTCGTCGGTATCTAGAGAGGTGAAGTATCCTGTCCTGATTCCTGTCCTGAAGTCTTTGTCTCCTGATCTGTCCTGGGGACCCTTACCAGCCCTTTGGCCAGGGGTTGGTCTTCACACCATACTTTGGTAACTATGAAATTCATCGTTTGATAAATGCTCTTCTCTCTCTATCCTCTTCTCTCTGAGTATAGTTGTTGTGTGGATCTGAAATATTTTAACTATTGAGATTTTTATTGATTTGGCACTCTCGTGAATGAGGGTGTTTGTACTGAAACGCTTTGAGATGGTTCACAACCCATTAATTTAGATAAAGATTTTAAAGCTTACGGAGTCTGTCATTATTTTATTTTTATCAAGAAATGTATAATAAGTTATGTTAATTATCACCATCAACTAGTTCCACCTAACTGGTCCATTGACCAGAGGAAAGAACTGTTTGATCAGTGAAAGGTTTAGATAAAGAAGCAATAACTAGATCTTGAGGTATGAGAATCATTATAAACTAAAAGTTCCAGCGGTCTACTTAGTGTTAGCGGAAGTGAGTTGTATGGGCCCAGGTGAGTATATGGTAGTGGAGTATCTGTTGCTAGTAAGCCGCTGGATCAGTTTTCTGGTAGCAGAGCTATGGTTGTTAGTGACTAGTTTGGTGATAAGTATAGATTATTGATTTTTGGTTAATGTTTTAACAAAAGAGTTAGTGCCCTGTTTCTATGTCGTCTGGAAAATTCCCGGGGAATGAATAGCAGGTGGCGATAGAAACCACACTGCAGTGAGGTTACTCGTCTGTTGGAATAACACTGAGAAGCTAGGTAGGGCTGGCGGTGTTAAACTAGGGACTATTTTCTGTATAAAAGTGAGAGTGGTTGAAAGCAAAGAGTTCGCTGGTGAAACTTTAGGCGTTATATCACCTAGTAAGGGTAACCCTGAAGGAGTAGCAGGTTCTTCTAAGCTAGATTGACAGCAAAAGGAGTTCGCTGGTGAAACATTGGTCTCAAAATTCCCTAACGGGTGACACCGGAAGAGTAGCAGGTTCTCTGGAGCTTAGGTGAAGAGTAAGCGGAAGGTTTTACTCGCAGTGAAAAGAAATAAACTATCCTTTTGATTTAGTGGAACAGACAGAGTAGCGAATGTTTTTACGTTGTTAATAACAAAGACATTTAAAGAAATTTTTGAGAAATAAAGTTTTGTATTACCTTGCAAAGGGAGGGTCAGTTGCTAGAGTGGTACTGACGTCACAGAGAGCTGGGATTGGTAGACACAGCGGGCGTGTGACAGGAGGAGCTTGGTAAAGGAGGGGTGAGAAATCGCCTGAGTGGGACTGACGTCACAGTGAGCCGTGCTGGGATTGGTAGAAGCAGCGGGCGCGTGACAGGAGCAGCATTGTACTGGAGGGGTCAGTAGTGAGGAGCAGAACTGACGTCAGGAAAAGGCCGCGCTGACATTGGTCAGAGTACGAGTGTGAGCCTGATTTGATTGGACACTTAGTTAGAAGCCGCGCTAGGATTGGTGGAGAGAAGGATTGTATGCAGGATTTTAATTTGACTGTCAGTGCAAGACGTACAGGTAGAAGATTTCAAGGGTTTGCGGAATACAATTTCCTACACCGTTCTTCAAGAATGTATGGAGAGAAAAGAAAGATGTCATTTTTAAAGAAAATAAAGAATTTCTTTGTTAAGGATAAGCCTGTGTTGACTAGAGAGGGAATTCCTATTCCGCCACCGAAGACACCAGCATCTTTTATGATGATGGAAAGGGGATATCATACCTGCGTGTGGTTGGAAAACTGGGTAGAGTACACGAAGGATGATGGTGTGTTAGCGTTTCCTAAAGATGGCACGTTTAATGGGAGGATTCTTCAAAATTTGAGATTGAAAATGAATGATTTGGAACCTAGACCTAGGTTAACTCAATATGAGGCTTTGGAAGAATGGGAGACTGAGTCATATGAACGAGAAAAATGCAGAGGTGGAAGATATAGAGGATTCTTTCCGAGACACTTGCATGAGTCACGAGAAGGGCAGATGAAACAGTGGAGGAGAGCGATGGTATCAGAAGGGTTATATCCAGTGTTGATGGCTGAGGAACAATCTGGAGGAAAGTGTAAGGAGAAAACAAAACATTTGAACATAGCAGGATATGGTGAATCAGATGATGAGTTGTTAGAGGATATTTTAATTAAGAATCCACCACCGTATCAAGAAGCAGCTAGTAAGGTTGTCCCAAGTGCGCCAGTAATGGGAATACCATTAACTCCACAGATTTTACATGAGACATCATACAACAGAGTGTTGCAAGATAATGAATGAGAAGCTTTGAATAAAACTAGGGAAGAACTAGTTCAAAGGATAAGTCAATTGAATTTAAATACTGAAGCTTTGACAGTACCAGTAACCATTGGTCCAGTAATCCCATTATATGGGGATAATAAGATTACCCAGAAATCACAACTTGTGACAGTTCCATTAAATAGTCCTAGAAAAGAGATAGTAATCACAGATGATCAGGTTAGTGAAAGTGAGTCAGTTATTTCATTAATGGATCTCCCTATTGTGGAACCTCATGCAGAAACTCCAAAGAGAGTTACGCCTATGAATTTGAAAGAAAGAAGACCTTTAGTTCCGGCTGGAACTGCAAGAGCAACAGTAGTCACCTCTGAAGAAATAGAAAGGTGGGCTCAGGAAAGGGACAATCAGATCCCAAAACCAAAGATTTTAGATATTAGCAGATTGAAAGTGGAATTGGAAGAGATGATGACAGGATGTGTGGGCACAGAAAGATTAAATGTTTACAATGATGAAGAATTGTTGTTTCTATGTAAGAGTATAACTAGGAGAGCAAGAATATTTCACGAGAGATTAACTGAAGTTGCTTCAGAGATTGGAATAGACATAGGGAAACCAAAGCTGTTACAGAAGCCCTATCGAGTGGATTTTACTGATAAAGATTTAGAAAAGTGTAAATGCTTCGTGAAAAAGTTTACAGATAAAGGAATTAATGAGCATTTTGCAAAAATGGGGAGACATTGATAAATGGAGAATTAGATGGATAAGGAAGAAAGAGGAAGTACAAGCGAGAGAAGCAGCAGCTGCATTTCCAGTAAGAGAATCAGGAAAAGTGGAAAAATTGTATCCAATGAGAGAGGTTCCTGGAGGTGGATATGTTCATGTTCCTTGGAGTAGACAAGATATTTTATCATTTACAAATGATTTTCCAAAATTGAGAGAAAAGCCAGTTGAGTGGTACAAACAGGTAGAAAGATTTGTGAAAGTTTCAAAGGTGTTATTGAAAGACGTGGATGGTCTATTTGATATAGTGGTACCTGCTGATTTATGGACAGAATGTAAGATCACAATTGATTGGTCTAATGAAGAATATCCTAGGGATGCAAAAACAGGAGCACCATCGGAAGAGGTGATGAAAAAGTATCACCAAGTGATTACGTATTTGAAAGGAAAAATCCCTCCTAAAGAAACAGATTGGGTAAAAATAGATAGAACAACACAGGAACCAAATGAATCTGTGCATGCGTACTATGAACGGTTATTGCAGGTGTTCAAGCAGTATAGTGGTTTTGAGAATATTGGTGACAAAGATATGGGACATTTTGTGTATAGGTTTGTATATGGTTTAAAACCGGAAATCAGTCAGATGATACAGCAGCACATGTTGTGTTGGCAAAGTAAGACAGTGGATGAGATTCTAAAGTATGCGAAATATTGCGGAGATGACATTGAGGCCAGGCGTAGGAAACTAAAAGAGAAAATGATGTGGGCTCAAGTTAAATTGGCAGAGCAGCAAGAAGAGAAAGCAAATGATCAAAATAATAATCAAGTGAAAGAACAGAGTCAGAATAATCAAGGAATGAATGGCAATAAATTTAAGGGGCGAATGGACAGAGAAGAAGCGAAAAAGAAGTTTCCTTGTCATGCGTGCGGAAAGCTTGGACATTGGAAGAACGAGTGTAAGAGTACTCAGAATAATAAGAATAATAATGGGCCAATTCAAAATGTAATCCCACAGATGCAGAATGAAGTACTTATGAATCAGCAGCAACAGGTAGTCACTCCACAATATCAGGTGCCACCAGCTCCTATGCCAAATTTTGTGAACCATCAAAGTTTCAGTGCGAACACCGGATTTCAAGGAGAAAGTGGTAAGAATAATAGAACAATTGCACAATATTTTTTGCAGAATGATGAAGAACATTCAGATACTGCACAATGACGGTGCCTGAGGGGGGAGGAAGAGGAGTGCGTGCTTGGCGCATCCTTGCCGGTAGATCAGTCAGGTCCATTTGTTGATGGGAGAGTAGAAGGTAAAGACATTACTTTCCTATTGGATACTGGTGCTACCAGGTCTACTGTGAGAACAGCAGACATCCCAAACCTACCCCTCTCGGGAGTGACAATCCAAGTTGTAGGCGTATCAAACCAACAGATTAGAACCCCTATCACAAAGCCAATGGAGGTGCACATTGGAAACTTCAAAGAAATGCATCGATTTGTAGTATGCGATTCCAGTCCTGTAAATCTGTTGGGAAGAGATCTTTTGTGCAAGATGAATTGCACGATCTATTGTAAACCGGATGGTGTTGCTTTCCAAACCCCCGATGAGGATGTTGTCTATAAAATGATGCTGGCCAAACAGGGAACAGAAGTAGATGAAATGTTTTCATTAATAACCGAGAATGAATTGCCAGAAGAATTAAGAACGACAGTCAATCCAGAAGTGTGGGATTTTATAGGAAAAGACATTGGGCTAATGACAAATATAGACCCAGTTAAAGTGACAGTGAAAGAAGGTGCAGTGTATCCAAATACCCGACAGTACAAAATGAGTCCAGAAGTAAAAGCAGGAATTATTCCAGAAATTGAACGAATGGTTAAACAAGGTATTCTAAAAGAGGTGATGGGTAGTCCCTGTAATTCGCCAATAATGGGACTGAAAAAGCCTAGCGGAAAGTACAGAATAGTGCAAGACCTACGGAAAATAAATAAAATTGTAATTCCCTGTTGTCCAATTGTGCCAAATCCAGCAGTGATCCTTTATCAGATACCGTGGAATTCAGGATGGTTTACAGTAATTGATTTGTGCCAAGCGTTCTTTTCTATTCCTTTGCACCCAGACAGCCAGTATCTTTTTATGTTTAAATTTGAAGATCGTATTTACGCATGGTGTCGTGTTCCTCAAGGGTACACAAAAAGACCTTCAATTTTTAATCAGATTTTGAAAAAGTGGCTAGAATCATTGATTATGCCTGGAAATTCTGTTCTGGTTCAGTACATTGATGACCTATTGGTGGCATCAAAAACGCGAGAAGATTGTGTCACAGATACAATTGCGTTACTGAACCATTTGGCTGAAGGAGGACACAAGGTGTCTCCAGAAAAATTACAGTTCTGTCGACAAGAAGTAAGATATTTAGGGCATAAAATAGAAAGAGGAGTTAGAAAAGTAACACCGGAAAGAATAAAAATAATCAAAGAAATGCAATTGCCACAGACTCAGAGAGAAATGAGAATGTTTCTGGGAATGGTTGGATATTGTAGACAATGGATTAATGGTTTTTCTATGCTAGCAAAGCCATTGATACAGATGATCCGGAAACGAGCAAAAGATCCAATTGATTGGAGTGATGATTGCCTAGAAGCATTTGTGAAACTGAGAAATTGCTTGTGTGAAGCTCCTGCTTTGGGCATGCCTGATTACTCAAAAGACTTTGCTTTGTTCTGTTGTGAAAGAGAAAATTGTGCACTTTCAGTCTTAACACAGAGACATGGACTGAGCCGACGCCCGGTGGCATATTTTTCAGCCACATTGGACCCAGTAGCTTCAGCATTGCCTGGCTGCTTAAAAGCAGTAGCTGCTACTTGTATGAGTCTGGAGCAGAGTGAGTCGATAGTGATGGGACATCCAATAAAAGTCTTCGTTCCACACTCGGTTGAGATCTTTTGACAAGAACAAGAACACAGCACCTCACCCCTAGTCGTTTGACAAAGTATGAAAGAGTGATTTTGGGAGCTGAGAACGTGACTGTGATAAGGTGTACGATCCTGAACCCTGCCACTCTATTACCAGACCCCTGCAATGAAGAAGTAAAAGATGAAAGTGATCATGATTGCTTGGATGTGACTGAGTTATGCACGAAGCCCCGCCCAGATATAAGAGAGACATCTTTGAAAGAAGCAGATCATGAGTTATTTGTAGACGGCTCCTGCCTTAGGACACAAGAAGGAGGTTTAAGTGCTGCATATGCTGTTTGTAAAATTTCGGGGGTAATTGAAGCATCCTTTTTACCTGGGGTCAAGTCTGCACAAGTAGCTGAATTGGTTGCCTTAACAATGGCATGCAAAAAGGGGAAAAATTGGAGAGTAACCATATTTACGGATAGTCAATATGGTTTCGGGATTGTGCATGACTTTGGCCAGCTTTGGATGCAAAGGGGATTTCTGACTTCCTCAGGATCTCCTATCAGAAACAGCAAAAATGTAAAAGATTTGTTGGAAGCATTACAATTGCCAAAAGAAATAGCAGTTGTAAAATGTGCTGCACATCAGTCAGGAAATTACTATGTGACTGCTGGCAATAATTATGCTGACCAAGTGGCGAAATACTGCGCTAAAAATGCAGTAGCCATAACCAGAAAAATTGAAACGGGTGAAACCAGATGCCAACTTATGTACTTCTCAGTATCAGAGACATGGGATGAGATTAGACAATTGCAGGAAGAAGTTGAGGAAAAGGAAAAAGAAATCTGGATAAAGGCAGCCTGTACCAAAAGACCACATGATGAAGTATGGGTGTATCTAGATGAAAGACCAGTCATGCCAGATTGTTTGCTTTCAAAAATGGCGAGAGTGTACCATGGAGCAACACACATAGGGAGAGATTCAATGATCAGGCTATTCAGACTAAGGGGCCGATTCCGATTCGGGCCGGAAAACGTACCGACCGACTCGGAGCCGGAATAAATACCGACCGACACGTACCGGTGCAGCCCGACCCGCAAAGTACGATGAGAAGCGTGCAAAATACGACCAACGCGTACGGAACACAAGCCGAACGACCGAACCGCGCGGAAAACAGCCATCCGGCCGGAAAACCACGTGAAACAAACCGACCGACACGCACCAGGAATAATCCCGAACGAAACGTACCCGCGAACTCCTACCCGCCAAGTACGATGCAACACGTGGAAAACACGACCGAGTCGCACGGGGCCCAAGCCGCACGACCGACACGCATACAAAACTGCGAGCCGAAGCAACCCAAAACCCCGCGACCGATGCGTACGCAGCACAGAAAACAGCACAAACACAGCGTGAACGAATCTGAGAGGCTCGCACGAGACAACTGGAGGGTCCGACTCGGTCAGAAGAACGTCTCCTACATGCACAAAAAGAACCAAGGAAAAAAAACACAAAAAAAGGCCAAACAAGCAATCACAAAGCAAATAAATACTGGGTGGGGAAACAGGGAACAAAGACACACCCACAACTCCACCCATATAAAGGACACAAATCCCTACCATGATCCTTTGCAAATTCTAATTACCTGCCAGCACTCAACACCAACAGACAGCAACCACACACACACTCACAGCTCATCCATCACACAAGCCACACACCAGCAGCACCACAACAAATAGCACCCTCACATACACCCAGCAAAACACACACTCACACACTCTCACTTGCACACCAACACACACATCACACACCAGCACCACCCAACACCATGCCCCCAAAGAAGAATCACAAGTTCCTAGATAGTGAATTGGAAGTCCTGGTAGATGAGATCCTCAGGGTAGAGCCACAGCTGTTTGGTACATTGGTCCAACAGACACCCATGTCGCAGAAAACCAAGATGTGGGAGAGGATCGTCGACAGGGTGAACGCACAATCACCATGTTTGCGCACAAAGGTAGACATCCAGAACAGGTGGTATGACGTGCGCAGGAGGGTCAAGGAGCTGTTGAAGAAGGACTACATCGTGAGCCAACACACCGGCAGTGGCCCTCCTGCCAAACCAGTATACCTCAGGCCCTGGGAGGAGAAGGTGCGGGCCATCCTACCACCAGTGAGCGTCTATGGACTAGAAAATATCACAGAGCCTGGTGAGTACACAACAAATGTACACAATATTGTGCCACAATACACACACATCACTGTCAAGGGGAGAGTCAAACCATGCACCCTTAGCAAATACACACCAACCAAAACAGATCATCCCAAAATGTGTATGTCAGCCAGATAAACACAATACATGCCAGCTCATAGTGAAATGTAACTGTGTCATGACATGTACAAACCTAACAACAAATAGAGCTAGGCAGTGGCACAAATCTAACCAACAAACACAGTCAGACATGTAGCCACCACCACAACACCACCTCACAGGGAAGCTCACTGAAAGGAAGGAATACTGTGTATGCTGGGCAAGTCAGTGTAGCCAATAGCATCATGGGAGTCGTAGTCACAGAAATTGCCCACCCTCACAATGCGCACATCAACACCACCATGAACCATGCCCACATCACAGGGAGTGGAAAACAACTGACAAGATGGCTGACACTGGCTACTGCTGTGGGGAGCACAAGGCCCTGCTGGCAACTGTGCACCAACCAACAGCAGGACACCACTGACTGACATCCTGAAAGACAACTTGCACTCCCTGCAATGGAAGCACGTTCCATGGTGGGATATCTGGCTGGGTGGGAAGGAGGACTCACAGCACTGACCATAGTCACCAGCAGCTCCACCCACACACCCCCTAACACAAACTCCACAAAACGCACCTGGGAGAATGCATTGCCTCACACTCCAATCAAATATCCCACAAAGAACCACAACCCTGGGTCATGCTGAGTGAAGCACAGGGACACACATGGGACTTGTAGCAAAACTAACCCCAGGATAACACTGTCAGCCATCTTGTCAGCACAGGCACACCACCCTGAACCATGCACACATCACAGGGAGTGGAAAACAACTCACAAGATGGCTGACACTGGCTACTGCTGTGGGGAGCACAAGGCCCTGCTGGCAACTGTGCACCAACCAACAGCAGGACACCACTGACTGACATCCTGAAAGACAACTTGCACTCCCTGCAATGGAAGCACGTTCCATGGTGGAATATCTGGCTGGGTGGGAAGGAGGGCCGGATGTCAACCAAATACAACCAATGCAGACCATGTACACACCCCAACATTCACATAGAAATGCCCAAATAATGCAGGACAATGTGCTACACCAATATCAACCCCTGACTGTGACAACTTAGGACAATGCAATGTACAGGCCCGCATCCAGAGGCACAGTCACAACTGTCAGGTGTGTCAACCATTGATGCCTGCAGAAACATAACATACATTGTGTGTGTCTCCCAAAAACAGGTGATGATGGGGACACAGCAGCAGACGCTGAGGAGTCCCCGTTCCAGGCTCAAGAGGATACGGAGCTCACTGGTGTGGAACAGCCTCTGCCCTCCTCGGATGAAGAAGACCCACCTGGCACCTCCGGAGCAAGTCATCATGCAGCACCAGCAGGACCACCAGCTGCACCCACCCCTCCAACGACTGTCAACACACATACCACCCCTGCCGACATGGACAGACCAAGGAGCACCACCACCACCAGCACAGGGACCCTGGACCAACGTGGGGCCATGGACACCAACACCACCAACAACCCCCAAGGGGGCCCAGGGTCACCTGTGCGTGCCACCTCAGGTACTGCACGTGTCGCCAGGGGTGGTGGGAGGGGTAGGAGACATAGGTCGCTGCTCGCAGAGGGGTCTGGACTGCATGATGACCCACAACTGGCACGCATAGCCGATGCATACCAGTCCAGCACCGGAGAGCTCAGCCAGGTAGTGGGGCTCCTCAGGGACATTAAACAGCAGCAGGCTGCCCATCATGCCCGCTTGGACTCACACATGTCCCGCGTGGAGTCCAAGTGGGACACACTGCAAGAGATGACGGCGGTGCATAGGGACATATTACAATGCCTCCGCCAGATGAGCAGCAACCAGTCAACACCTCCCTGTGTGCCCACAACATCTGCTGCTGAAACAACTGCAACTGCCACAGGGAGGCAGGATGACTCTGGCGGAGAGTCCCCTGCACCGCAGCAGCCTGCACTTGAGGGTCCCCCCCAAAGAAGAGGGGTCATCCGAGGAGGGGCAACTGAGAGGCCGATGGCCATGTGCAACCCCCAGGAAGCCAACACCTGTTCTGGATAATCACCTTTGTGCGCAAACTGTTCACCCTGTTGACTGCAACACAACGCCCCCACATGATAAGGGGAGTACAAGTTGGACCAATGTCTCAGATGACTGTGGACTTGATACAGGACATTTCTGCTACCAGGACTTCTAATTCATCTAGGAACTTAGGATTGCAATCAAAATGTACAGCACTCACCATCCTGTGCACTATTCGCACACATGTATGACAATAAACACACTAATACACCATACCTGCCTCTGTCGTGATTCCAACGTGGTTACTGTCATGGAGATGATGACCAGCGAAATTACACTGTGCATGCTAACTGCTACAGCAAGTACAACACAGGCATGTGAGTCATGGCAACGTGACACATATGAGGGAGACTCACCACCACGGCTACACAACAAATACACACCTAGGCCATCTGACTCATTGCCTACACTGATGTTGCCAGGAAATACGGTGCAATGCACAGACACAACACCTATTCCCAGTCTTAGTCAACTAGCCCACTGGTGCAGTAAGCAAATGTCAGTCAAATGTGTGACCACAGACAACGCACATCACAAAGTGAAGCACAGGTTTATTACACATTTGCAACATGTTGTAACCACTACAGATGCAAGGTAATCCCACCTGGCAGCGGGCACACAGTCAACAAGTGTAGAAGGAAGGAAGTCCATGGGTGTGGCGCACATTACCTGTAGGGACACAACAGCTACCACCCTGGAAGTCGAATCACGGTGTCGGGGATCACAGTTGACCAAACCACTCTGAAAGTACCCTGTGAAGGACAGAAATGACACACAGTCAAAAGCAATGAAGAACAGGACAGAACTGCAATACTCATGCCCAATACATGTCACAAGATACCCACCCAGAACCAAGTAAGCATGTCAACACTGTTGGGGAGTACAGACTACCTGTAAGGACACATCGCTACACGCATAGAGTCATGTAGCACATGGACACACTCAAACAGCACCAGAGCACCACCAACACATGCAAACTCACATCAGTTACATGACATCTCTGGATAATTACATTCAGCTGAAGAAGTTGGTGATGAGCTGTGTGCGGACATCACCATCATCATCATCATCATCACTGGCATCGTGGTCCAGGCCAGGATCCTCCACAGGTGCGGACGTTGGTCATCGTCAGGATGAGAGGCAACTCCTTCCGCACTGCCAGGTTGTGTAGCATGCAGCAGACGATGACAATCTTGCACACCTTTGCCGGGGCATATGGGAGGGACCCTCCTGTCTTGTCCAGGCAGCGGAAGCGGCACTTCAGGAGACCAAATGTCCGCTCAATCACTCTCCTCGTCCGACCATGTGCCTCATTGTAGCGCATCTGGGCTGGTGTCACAGGGTTCCTGAGGGGCGTCAGCAACCACGGCATGTTGGGATATCCGGAGTCACCTACATACAGACAATTGCACATTAGCTGAGTTGGAAAAGAGGGTGGAACACTACATTACAGAACACACACAATGATACAAAGTCAGTACACACCAACAAGCCAGGCACGCTGGTTCCGCATCTGTGACATCATCCTCGGGATGCGACTACTCCTCATCACGTAGGCATCGTGTGCAGAACCGGGGAAACGGGCACACACGTGTGAGATGGTCATATCTGCAAGACAGACCACCAGTGCATTGACCGAGTGGTAGTGCTTGCGGTTCCTGTATGCCTGCTCCTGGGCCTGTGGTGGTACCAAAGCCACATGTGTCCCATCAATGGAGCCAATGACATGCAGCATCCTCCCCAGGGCATAGAAGTCACTCTTCACGTCAGTGAGTTGTTGGAGTCTAGGGAAATAGATGTACTGGTTCAGGTATATCAACATAGCCTCCAATACATCGCGGAGCACACGGCTGAACATGGTCTGTGACATCCCACCAGCAGTCGCCACAGTGTGTTGAAAGGTACCGGTGGCAAAGAAGTGTAGGGCTGCCATCACCTTCACCTTGGGGGTCAGCGCTGTAGGGTACGGCCGGCCAGGTTGCAGGTGTGGTGCCAAGCGCACTGCCAAATCATCAATCAGCTGCCTGGTGAAGCGGTACAGTCGGATGCTGTCACGTTCCACCATCGTTGCCAAGTCAGGGAATGGTCTATGGACAGCTGGTGCCCTGCAGTGCATAGGTGAAGAAAGAAAGATTGTCACTCACCCCACATATGTGGCATTGTACACACTCAATATCACACGATACATCATTATGAGGCACAAGTACATGATGTGTGCAGTTCTGTAAGGACATGTATGGCACATACATGGCCAACATCCAACATCACAGTTCAACAAGTGACATCAATAAGTCCCAGGTTGTGCCATTGGGTATCATGAGGACGTGTCACATTTCCCATCTCCTGCTGCCACGTTACAAACACACCCCACAGTGACATGTGAGGACAGATGTGCCCCAGGCATCACAGCTCAACAACAGGTAGATTCCCAGGGACCCTGTATTGCCACATGGACACTGGCATGACATGGCGTATCATGTATACACCACAGCAAAAAAACCATGACCCCCACAGGTAGTGGTCCCTGTTGCCTCAGCAGGACAGACATGGACGTCTGTGACACACACACGCACAACATCAAAGTCCATGCACAAACAACGTGGATGTGGAGACTGTCTCCCATTGTGCACATGAAATCCGAGACATTGTAAACACAACATGCACACAGACTGTGGAGGACCATCACTATTGTGCCAATGGGTCACCCTGGGTTAAACATACCGTCCCACATGGGACTCAGGGGGCATGTGACATGACATACACATACACCACCATGAAATGTGACCATGTCACATGCTCAGATATGAACAGTTGCACATCACAGTGGTCATGTACACGAAACACCAAGGATACTGTCCCCATGAACACGTGCACAGCCTGGGGGTGGCTGCCCCAAGTGACACCCACAGAACAACATGTTCACCCCCATACACGGAATAGGTAATGCAGCCTTACATGCCTTAGTATACAGTTTGGACAGGCTGTGGTGTTGTAGGTGTGCCCCTCACTCCCTGGGAAGTATATGTGGCTGGCATATGTTCACCTGTGACAGGCATGGTGACATATGCCAGTGACATGTACAGGGACGCGTTGGACAGCAATGGACCGATCGGTGCGCACACATTGGCCATTGCATTCAATGTGTGCTGGTACGCGTTGTATTCGCAATACGCGTTGGACAGCAATGGACCGATCGGTGCGCACACATTGGCCATTGCATTCAATGTGTGCTGGTACGCGTTGTATTCGCAATACGCGTTGGACAGCAATGGACCGATCAGTGCGCACACATTGGCCATTGCATTCAATGTGTGCGGGTACGCGTTGTATCCTAGGTACGCTTTGAACAGCAATGGACCGATCGGTGTGCCCGGCCGGCCCATTGCATTCAATGTGTGCGGGTACGCGTCGTATCCTAGGTACGCGTTGAACAGCAATGGACCGATCGGTGTGCCCGGCCGGCCCATTGCATTCAATGTGTGCGGGTACGCGTTGTATCCTAGGTACGCGTTGAACAGCAATGGACCGATCGGTGTGCCCGGCTGGCCCATTGCATTCAATGTGTGCGGGTACGCGTTGTATCCTAGGTACGCGTTGAACAGCAATGGACCGATCGGTGTGCCCGGCCGGCCCATTGCATTCAATGTGTGCGGGTACGCGTCGTATCCTAGGTACGCGTTGAACAGCAATGGACCGATCGGTGTGCCCGGCCGGCCCATTGCATTCAATGTGTGCGGGTACGCGTTGTATCCTAGGTACGCGTTGAACAGCAATGGACCGATCGGTGTGCCCGGCCGGCCCATTGCATTCAATGTGTGCGGGTACACGTTGTATCCTAGGTACGCATTGAACAGCAATGGACCGATCGTTGCGCACCCATTGGCTATGGCCTGGCCTGGCAACGGACGCGTTTTCAAATCTTGAACGAGTCTGATGCTGGAAATTCAGTTGGTCACCCACAACAATGTTGCAAATTCATGGGTGTCATGAAGTTGAACTTTAGAAGGATGCTGTGGGCGTGTGTAAGTGGTGCAATTCCATGGATTGGCCAGATTCAGAAGATGCTAACGACTTGGACCTATCACTTTGGACACATGGGACAGTAACTGCCTCTGCAGCACACATATAATGCTGGCTGTTCCCCTGAGAGCTCACTTGCCTGCACTACATGCTCCAGGACGACATCTGCCACCACCACTGCTGCTGTATCTGCACCCTCTGGACCCTGCAATGGCACGTACTGTGGAGAGAGCCCCAGCCTTCAGCACTGAGGAGAACCAGGCCCTGCTGGACAGCCTCCTACCACAGTACAGTAAGCTGTATGGGAAAGCAGGGGAGCAGGTGAGTGTTCTGTCCACTGCCTTCCTAAATGTGCATGTTGTCTGACTAGCAAGGCTAACAGTCTGCACGCCACTGACTAGCAGGCTCACTGAGTAGTTGTCACCCCCCATAGTGTGTAGTTACATGCACTGGACAGGTATAGTGCAGTGACAGTGCATTTAAACAAGGTTTTACTTCCCAGGCAATGATACCATGTAGTAACTGCTGGCATACTGTCCATGGCCATCGTTGCACTGCCTGTGTACATCATGTGCCCCTGTGATTGAGACATGTATACACAACTGTGTAATGCACGGATATGTTGCATGTGTAGTAATAGCATTCTCACTTTGTCATCCTCACAGGTTGATGCCCACCAGAAGCAGAAGATATGGCTGACCATCGTCCGGGCAGTGAGATCCGTGGGGGACTACAAGCGCCGGATCCGCAACTGCCAGAAGAGGTGGCAGGACCTTCAGGGCTGGACCCGGAGGATCGCACGGGTCCAGCTGAAGCTGTCGCCTCCTCGCAGGAGGGGCGGACACCGGACCCTGACCCCCACATGCTCAGGATCCTGGCGGTGGTCTTCCCTGATCTGGATGGGCAGCTGAAGGCCAGGGAGAGGCACGGAGGGGGTGAGTCCATGACTGCATTGTGAACTTTGTCTGCCATGCTATGTGCCCTCCTCTGGCCTGGTTAAACTTCCACAGCACATCAGTCATGTGGTCCAGGACCCATGTCCCTCGATTGTGCACTGCCCACTCCTCATCTGATACCCAGGTGTGGCCCTTGCAGTCAGGGAATTGTGTCACTTGGGTACTGTGTCCTTGCAGTTTGCTTGACTCAAGGTGGGGGACAGCATCTGTTCCCCTAACTGTGGTGGGCATCATGGGTGGGTCCATTGCTTACACAATGCCTGTGTTCTGACATGTAATCTGCGTGTTACTTTGATATGTGGTCCAATTGCTGAGCTGATCCACCACATGTGCCTGGGGTAACTGGCACACACCCAAGCTGCGGGTGGGAACAATGTTTGGGCCCCAGGAGTGTGTATATTACGTGTGTCACACATACTTAGCCAGCTGCCTACTGTCCAGGGTTCATCCCTCATTCATGTGGGGCAGGACAGTCATGCCTACTCCAGGCCATGCAATGCACTCTGTACTCCCACTCCCATGTATCAGCTGACACGTTGTGCTCAGTGATATGTCCACTCAGGTGTCAGCCTCTGTGTCAGTGTGCTGTGGCTTCGATGTCAGGACTGCTGGGGTGTTTATCGGTTGGGGCTCAGCATGCCACCGGAGATGTGACCATAGGAGACGATACTTGTGTGACACATAGGTGTTTGAACACCTGACCGTGCAGACTGGGGTATGCGAATGTGAAGTCCATGCAGCTGTTTCCCATTCACAGCAGATTGTGAGGTGCTCAGGTTCAGAGGCTTGTGTTACAGGTCACCCATATGTCAAATCAGTATGACCTGGACAGATAAGGGTTCAGATGATGTGGTGTGTGGGGGATGTACATGTGCACTTGTTCAGCTCCAGGACTTGCATTCCCCATGACCTACTACTGTGACACAGTGCAGACTGTTGTTGTGTGGCTGCCCTGCCCATGTGACTGGAGACAGTGATGTATGACTTAGCAGGCATGCCTGTGCCATGGCATGTGACTTCCTATGAGTGATCCTGCAGGGGAGTGACATGTGCTACATGCACACCATAGTGGCAATGGCTATCAGCACATGGGTGCATCATGGTGTCTGTCGCTGGTATGCATCACATGCATTTCATATATCTGACTCTGGGCATCACTTTCATCTGGACACCTGTACTGACTCAGTGGCAAGAGTTGTGATGTGTGCATGTTCACATGCTTCACCGTGTTCTCTGCACCGTCCAACTACTGTGTAGGTGGTGCATGTGTCCACACTGGGGTATTGCCAGCCAACGGACGCCAGACAGATGGGTGCAAGGCCAGGTGGGATGTGAGTGCCATGGTTGACGATCAGACTGACAATTGGCTTCTCCTATTCTGTTTGGGCACTTTTAGCAATGTTCAACTAAGGATGCCAGGCCTTGCTCTGTATTGTGCTGTACTTACTGTGGTGTGTGCGTTCGGTGCAGGTGACTGATGTCTGTCTGTTTCCCTATTGTTTGCAGATATATCCACGGCCACAGGAGGGGACAGCTCCACGGACCAAGAGGAGCCGCAGAGCCAGACTGGGTCAGCAGCCGAGGAGTGGTCGGAGGGACCCAGTGGCACGGAGGGCGAGGGGAGCCACACCGAGGAGTCCTCAGCACCATCCACCTCAGCTGAGGACCACAGCAGCTCAGAGGATGACTCCCTTATGGAGGCGGGTGTCAGCAGCCACCACACCCCAGCTAGTGTTGCTGTCCCCGCCACCACCACCACCACCGCCCTCCCATCGGCTCCCATTCCCGAGGTCCGTGAAGGCTCCCATATTCGGGAGCGTGTCTCCTTCGGGCCAGGCACCGCACCCCCTGCCCCTGTGTCCCCTGCTGCCCTGAGTGAGGAGTCTGTGTACCTCCTTCGCCAGCTCCATGTAGGGCAGACAGCGATGCTGAGTGTCCTCCATGCACACACCACTCTGTTGACTCAGCTGGTGTCGTTCATGGAGGGCATCTCATCGGGCATGTCTGCCCTACAGAGGGGCAATAGGTCCATGGACTCCTCCCTGACGGCAGCAGTGTCCCTCCTCCAACAGTCCCTCACCCCTCCTGTCTCTGCCCCATCCACACTCCCCAGCACCTTACCTGTCCCAAGCACACACACACCGGCACAGGCACACACCAGCACAGACACGAGCAGCACACACACACACACGCCACAGACAAGACGCACACGCATGCACGGTCAGGGGACTGAAACCACACTCACAGGGGATGGGGCCCAGTCACACACACACACATCCACAAGCACTGCGCAGTCCACGGTTGCCTCTCCCTCCAAAGCCCCCTCCGTTGCCTCACCTGCAACCCCAAAGACCCAGCAGCTCTTCCTCAGTGACCTCGGCCTCTTCCCCTCCGATCCAGCTGATACAGCATTCAGGGGGAAGAGGAAGCCCACCCACACGGAGCGGAGTGCCCCTCGCCACCGGACACCCTCCCCCAGGCGCAGACCGACTGACGCCCCCATCTGCAAGTCCCCCGGACCCGGAAGAGCAAGACCCCGCCGCCGCCCTGCAGCTCAGGCACCAAGTCTCCTTCCTCCATCCCTCAGGCCCCCACTCCACAGGTGCCCCCACCACACCCTGCCCCAGGTTCCCCCACCCACAGATACACCATCCCCAAAAGGATCAGGCCTTCTCCCCCTGCCACTTGCTCTTCCGGCCCCACACCCCCGCTGCGCTTGTCTGTGCACTGGTGTGGAGACGGTGTCCTCCCCCTCTGTCCTGCCCACCTTACCTGATCCCCATTCTCCTCCCCTGGAGGTAGGCACTGCAGTGGAGTCCACTACCACCCTGTCTGACTTGGGCACTGCAGTGGGGAACCTGTCCACTCCATCTGCACGGTCCCCTGCAGTCTTGCCGGCACCCACACCATCAGAGTCATGCCCCCCACTTGTGCCGGCACACACCATGTCAGACACCTCCACTGCAGTTGTCAGTGGCTCTCCGCACCCACCACCCCTTCCCTGCCTCCTTCTGGTGAGCTATGATCCTGTCCCTGCAGTGCCTGGCCTGCCCCCCGTATGCCCCTCCGAGGGGATTGTCCCTGGTTTTCATCAGTGCAAGCATGCGTAGGGTGACATCTGCCACTGTCACCCTGTTTTGACTTTCATGTTGGACTGGCCATTGGCCTTTGTTAATTTTTTGCTGGACATCAACTGTTAGACCCACATATGCTGAATAAAGCACCTTTCTGTTCTCTAGTGCTTTTGCTTCTGATGTACATGTTGTTGATGATGCTAACCATGCCCTTGCTGCAGTGATGGTGATATTTGGTCTCATGATAATGAAGTGTTACTGTGCAGGAACACATGTGGTCCAGGGGGAATGTGTCCTATCCTGTGGTGTATCCATGTCATCCTTAGCAGCATCTGAGGGTGTCATGTGTTCAATATTTGGCAATGGGATTTCCTACTTACATTAGCAATTTCACATCTGTGGCTTCCACCCCTGCACATCTGTTGTGCCTGCCATTGTTCAATTAGTCTACTTCCCTGACCGTGTGGCCATCACCACTGGACATGCAGGTTTGGGCATCAATGGGGAAGGACTCATCTGTGTTGTCAGTGCAACATTAATATACAAGTGTGTTGGATCTGTGCTGATGATTTCGTTGGCACTCCCATGACCAGGCTGATGTGACGGGAGCCTTCATTTGGTGCTAATTGTTGACTGTGTGACCAAGTGCTCAGCTGACATGATGGAGCCCTACTGAGGCAACATATGGCACAGCTTTCCTCACACAGGAGTGGAGTCCCCTCATGGCAGTGTGTACTCCTGTGACATTGCCTGCGCCCAAGGTGTGTGTTGTATGAGCATGTCTGTGTGTTCACTTCTGTTTTGCTGTGCATGCTGGGATCCCTAGTGTTGTTCCTGTTTGTGATGCTTGCTGAGTTGACCTATGTTCCCCCCAAGTCTTCTCCCTGGATTCTCTGTGATGTGGGTGCATGGCACATTACTGGTCATCAGGGTGTCACCCATAGGTGTGTTTGCTGTCAGGGCTGAGTTTGTGTGCAGACGCAGATGGGTCACAGTCAGGATTCCCCTTGGCACTTGTTGTTTACACCTGTCATCTGATTTCCAGTTTGTGTTATCTTTCAGTGATTGTGACACGTTGTGTGTGTGACTGCTGCCACTCCTCAGGGTCCGGGCTGCAATGTTGGTAGTTGTCTATGTGTGTTCTTTGTGGGTGACCTTGGCTTCTTCATTGGTGTGGGACTGTGGCTGGGATCCCATTGGTTGGTGTGGTATTGCCGTCATGTCCATGTACAGCGTAGTGTGCAGTGTGTCAGACATTCAGGAGTCTTGTTGAGTGGCCATGTGTGATGTGTTTCTGCACCTTGGTTCCCACCCACCACCCTGGGATTGTCATGGGTGCATGTGCAATGTCACCAGTGCATGTGTGCTTCACTGCTGCACATTGTTGGAGGTCGAGGTGTGTGGTGTTGAGTGTGTGCAGATGAGAGTTGTTGCCCGGCTAGACCCCTGCCTCCATGTTGGCCTTGGCTTACTGGCCGTGCTGATTGATTTGTGCTTGTGTAGGTGTGATGGTAGTTTGTTGCTCAGGACACATGACTGTGGTTCACAGTGTGAACGACATTTAGCTTTGTCATCACAGTGGGATTGTAATGCAGCCCAGGGTCACCACATTGTGGGGGCCCTGGGGGTAGTGCTGTGGTGTGTCTGTGTCTTGCTGTGTCAGTTGCTGTTCCTACATGCTTGTGTGACATGTGTGATTTGTGCTCCCTCTCATCTGACAATGCCTGATTGCCCACATAGGGGATTTGGATCCATGAGTTACCTTTGTGTGGCACTGTATGCACATCTGTGTAATTGGTATTCAGGCCTCCTCATGTGTTGTGTGTTGCCTGGGGACACTGGCACCCCCCCCTCACCTGTTGTGTTTGATGTGCAGTGTGGGTCTGCCTGTTTGTGTTTGTGCATCTGCACCACTGCATTGGCATATCTTTGGTGTGCCATTGGCTGTATGTTGTTTGGTGGGTTTCCCCTGCTGTCCCTGGGACTCCTAGGTCATCGGTCAGCACAATGATCATGGTCTGTGTGTCCCATTGCTGCCATGGTATGGTATCTGTTCACCTCACATCTACAGTCTCCACAGGGTATCTGCATTTGTGTGCCCATTGGTGCAAATATGTGGGTCTGCATTCTGATGGTCACTTCTGTCATTGTGTCATTGATGAATGTTGACAGTGTCAGACCCCATGGGTGATGTTTGTCTGCACATGGCCAAAGGTATGTCTTATTTGCACTGCAGTATTTGCCTCCCCCAATCTATGTTGCAATGGGACACATGCACTACTTTGCCACTGATGTGTTTTATGTTCTGTGACCAGGAATCATCCATGCAGTTTGGCAGTTGCAGCTTTTTCTTTGTCAACACTTGAATTTTGGTCACTGTGATGATGGGGGTTTGGACCCCATTGCCACAATGTTCAAAATGTGCTTCAGCTATGGACCCCACACTTACCTTTTGGTCACTGTGATGATGGGGGTTTGGACCCCATTGCCACAATGTTCAAAATGTGCTTCAGCTATGGACCCCACACTTACCTTTTGGTCACTGTGATGATGGGGGTTTAGACCCCATTGCCACAATGTTCAAACTGTGCTTCAGCTATGGACCCCACAATTACATTTTGGTCACTGTGATGATGGGGGTTTAGACCCCATTGCCACAATGTTCAAAATGTGCTTCAGCTATGGACCCCACACTTACCTTTTGGTCACTGTGATGATGAGGGTTTAGACCCCATTGCCACAATGTTCATACTGTGCTTCAGCTATGGACCCCGCACTTACATTTTGGTCACTGTGATGATGGGGGTTTAGACCCCATTGCCACAATGTTCGAAATGTGCTTCAGCTATGGGCCCCCACACTTACATTTTGCTCACTGTGATGATGGGGTTTTGATCCCCATTGCCACAATGGTCATGGCCTGCTTGCATTGTGGGGGCCACACACATATATGTGTGGCACATGTGATAGGGGGTCACATTGTATGTTCAAAGTCATGTTCAGTGTTGTAGGCATTTGACACAGTCTACACACGCTTGTCATGGTGTTGGGGGATGTCTTTTTCTTGCATTCCCTAGGTTGTAGTGTGCTGGTTGTGTCATGCATTGTCCATCCTATGAGTGGGGGTGGTGTTGGTGGTAGGCATCCAGCCCCCATGGGTAGAGGTGGTAGTAGTGACAGGCATCCAGCCCCCATGGGTAGAGGTGGTAGTAGTGGTAGGCATCTGGCACCCCTGGGTAAGGGTGGTAGTAGTGACAGGCATCCAGCCCCCCATGGGTAGAGGTGGTAGTAGTGGTAGGCATCTGGCACCCCCTGGGTAAGGGTGGTAGTAGTGACAGGCATCCAGCCCCCATGGGTAGAGGTGGTAGTAGTGGTAGGCATCTGGCACCCCTGGGTAGAGGTGGTAGTAGTGGTAGGCATCTGGCACCCCTGGGTAAGGGTGGTTGGCATCCAGCCCCCATGGGTAGAGGTGGTAGTAGTGACAGGCAGCCAGCCCCCATGGGTAGAGGTGGTAGTAGTGGTAGGCATCTGGCACCCCTGGGTAAGGGTGGTAGTAGTGGTAGGCATCTGGCACCCCCTGGGTAAGGGTGGTAGTAGTGACAGGCATCCAGCCCCCCATGGGTAGAGGTGGTAGTAGTGGTAGGCATCTGGCACCCCCTGGGTAGAGGTGGTAGTAGTGGTAGGCATCTGGCACCCCTGGGTAAGGGTGGTAGTAGTGGTAGGCATCTGGCACCCCTGGGTAGAGGTGGTAGTAGTGGTAGGCATCTGGCACCCCTGGGTAAGGGTGGTAGTGGTGGTAGGCATCCAGCCCCCATGGGTAGAGGTGGTAGTAGTGACAGGCATCCAGCCCCCCATGGGTAGAGGGGTAGTAGTGACAGGCATCCAGCCCCCATGGGTAGGGGTGGTAGTAGTGACAGGCATCCAGCCCCCATGAGTGGAGGTGGTAGTAGTGGTAGGCATCCAGCCCCCCTTGGGTAGACGTGGTAGTAGTGGTAGGCATCTGGCACCCCCTGGGTAAGGGTGGTAGTAGTGGTAGGCATCTGGCACCCCCTGGGTAAGGGTGGTAGTAGTGACATGCATCCAGCCCCCCATGGGTAGAGGTGGTAGTAGTGGTAGGCATCTGGCACCCCTTGGGTAGAGGTGGTAGTAGTGGTAGGCATCTGGCACCCCCTGGGTAAGGGTGGTAGAGGTGGTTGGCATCCAGCCCCCCATGGGTAGGGGTGGTAGTAGTGACAGGCATCCAGCCCCCCATGGGTAGAGGTGGTAGTAGTGGTAGGCATCCAGCCCCCATGGGTAGAGGTGGTAGTAGTGACAGGCATCCAGCCCCCATGGGTAGAGGTGGTAGTAGTGGTAGGCATCTGGCACCCCCTGGGTAAGGGTGGTAGTAGTGACAGGCATCCATCCCCCATGGGTAGAGGTGGTAGTAGTGGTAGGCATCTGGCACCCCCTGGGTAGAGGTGGTAGTAGTGGTAGGCATCTGGCACCCCTGGGTAAGGGTGGTATTAGTGGTAGGCATCTGGCACCCCTGGGTAGAGGTGGTAGTAGTGGTAGGCATCTGGCACCCCTGGGTAAGGGTGGTAGTGGTGGTAGGCATCCAGCCCCCATGGGTAGGGGTGGTAGTAGTGACAGGCATCCAGCCCCCCATGGGTAGAGGTGGTAGTAGTGGTAGGCATCCAGCCCCCATGGGTAGAGGTGGTAGTAGTGGTAGGCATCCAGCCCCCCATGGGTAGAGGTGGTAGTAGTGACAGGCATCCAGCCCCCCATGGGTAGAGGTGGTAGTAGTGGTAGGCATCTGGCACCCCTGGGTAGAGGTGGTAGTAGTGGTAGGCATCCAGCCCCCATGGGTAGAGGTGGTAGTAGTGGTAGGCATCTGGCACCCCTGGGTAGGGGTGGTAGTAGTGGTAGGCATCTGGCACCCCTGGGTAAGGGTGGTAGTAGTGACAGGCATCCAGCCCCCATGGGTAGAGGTGGTAGTAGTGGTAGGCATCCAGCCCCCCATGGGTAGAGGTGGTAGTAGTGACAGGCATCCAGCCCCCATGGGTAGAGATGGTAGTAGTGGTAGGCATCTGGCACCCCTGGGTAAGGGTGGTAGTAGTGACAGGCATCCAGCCCCCCATGGGTAGAGGTGGTAGTAGTGGTAGGCATCTGGCACCCCCTGGGTAGAGGTGGTAGTAGTGGTAGGCATCTGGCACCCCTGGGTAAGGGTGGTAGTAGTGGTAGGCATCTGGCACCCCTGGGTAGAGGTGGTAGTAGTGGTAGGCATCTGGCACCCCTGGGTAAGGGTGGTAGTGGTGGTAGGCATCCAGCCCCCCATGGGTAGGGGTGGTAGTAGTAGTGACAGGCATCCAGCCCCACATGGGTAGAGGTGGTAGTAGTGGTAGGCATCCAGCCCCCCATGGGTAGAGGTGGTAGTAGTGGTAGGCATCCAGCCCCCCATGGGTAGAGGTGGTAGTAGTGACAGGCATCCAGCCCCCCATGGGTAGAGGTGGTAGTAGTGGTAGGCATCTGGCACCCCCTGGGTAAGGGTGGTAGTGGTGGTTGGCATCCAGCCCCCATGGGTAGGGGTGGTAGTAGTGACAGGCATCCAGCCCCCATGGGTAGAGGTGGTAGTAGTGGTAGGCATCCAGCCCCCATGGGTAGAGGTGGTAGTAGTGGTAGCCATCCAGCCCCCATGGGTAGAGGTGGTAGTAGTGACAGGCATCCAGCCCCCATGGGTAGAGGTGGTAGTAGTGGTAGGCATCTGGCACCCCTGGGTAAGGGTGGTAGTGGTGGTAGGCATCCAGCCCCCATGGGTAGAGGTGGTAGTAGTGACAGGCATCCAGCCCACCCTGGGTAGGGGTGGTAGTAGTGGTAGGCATACAGGCCCCTATGTGTATGTGTGGCATTGGTGAGGGCCATCCCGCCCCTATGGTGCTGCTGTTGCTGGTGTAGGTATTTCTGCATCCCTCTGTGCGTGATGTGTCGGGTACGTGTAGTTTGTTTCTGTTGTTGGTGTCTGACTTACCTTCTGCGCCGTACGCGTCCGTGCCTGTTCCGGTAATAGAGGTAGAATATTGGTAGGATCGGCACGAAGGGATTCATGGTTGGTTCGTCTCGTTCGTCTTTCTCTTTGCTTCGCCTCGTCCTCGTCGCAGGCGTGTTCGTCTCGTAGCCGTGGATCGTGTTGTGGCGCGAATCGGAGCTTATGTGCGCCTCGACCGGATGCTTTGACGTGCCATGCGTAGCGACGGGTTCGGCGCGTACGGGAAGCGCATCGTACTTGTCCGGCCGGACGGGGCTGCATTTTTGCTTACGTGCGGCTCGATTCTGCGATTCCGGATCCGCCTCGGTCTGAGTTCAGGTCCTGTATTGGGTGAGTACGACTGGGTCGGGATTTGGGCAGTTGTGCGCATCGTACTTGCTCGTTCGGACGTATGTGCGGATTGGTCGGGAAACAGGCATTCGCCTGGATTTTTTCCCGACCGAATGGTATTAGGTGCGCCTCCGACCGGGATCGGAATCGACCCCAAAGTTGGTATAATCCGAAGTTCAGGGTAGTCGCAGAGAGCCTTTGCCAAAGATGCTTAACCTGTCAACAGCAGAACCCAGGTAGAAAGACAATGGTAAGCTGGGGAAAAATAGGAAAGGCAGAAGGACCCTTCACCAGATTACAGTTAGATTTCATTGAATTACCTCATGCAACAGATTGAAATACGTACTTGTCATAGTATGCCTTTTCTCAAGATGGGTGGAAGCCTACCGTACTAGAAGAAATGACAGTCTTACAGTTGCAAAATTGTTGTTGAGGGAGTTGGTGCCATGATTTGGTTTTCCGGTCACTTTGGAATCAGATAGAGGCCCTCATTTTAATAATGAAATAATTCGATTAATCTGTGCTGCGTTTAACATTGAACAAAAACTACACTGGGCTTATCGTCCAGAGGCTTCTGGAGTTGTTGATCAAATGAATGGCACAATCAAGTCAAGATTGGGAAAGGTGAAATGGCCAGATGCACTACCTCTTGTATTGATGGGTCTCAGAAGCATTCCAGACAGAAAAACAGGAATGAGTCCACATGAGGTTCTCATGGGAAGAGCCATGAGACAGGCATTTATTCCTGGAAATAAGCTAATGAGTATAACTGATGATCTGGTATTGGACTATTGCAAAGGATTGGGTGAAATGATGCGTTCTATCCCTCACCAGGTTGAAGACGCAGTCGAAAGACAGCCAGATCAACCGCATGATTTGAATCCTGGAGATTGGGTGCTAGTGAAGAAACACGCAAGGAAATCGTGTCTAGCACCAAGGTGGGACAAACCAAGGCAAGTCATACTAGTCACTACCACAGCAGTGAAGTGTGCAGGTTTGCCCAATTGGATTCACGCTAGCCATACCAGAAGAGTTCCGAGCCCATCAGAGCAACAAGAGCCACCACTGACTGAGCAGGCTGAAGCGTCAGGAGTTGTAAACTGTGAAATTGACTAATCTAGAGTGATAGATTCTGAAAGACAACCATATGATGAACAGCCCGAGATAAGTCAGGAAGAATGGATCCCAGTGATTGAAATAATTGATGATGCTATTGAAACCAGAAGAAGAACAGAACTGAAAAGACAGGAAGGTAGTCAGGAAGAGACAGGGGAAGAAGAACACACTCAGGTGAAAACAGAAAGAGACATAAACAAACCTGAGGAGGGAAAAAGAGAAGAACACGTTCAGGCAGAAGAAGAAAAGTTTGAATTAAGACCTGAACAGGACCAGATAGAGTTAGAAGAACAAGCTCAGGCAGAGGAAGAAAGATTTGAAGTAAGACCTGAGCAGGATCAGACATAATTAGAAGAACAAGCTCAGGAAGAAGTAGAACAAAATACGGTAGAACCTGAGCAGGAAGAAGCAAAAGAAGGTACAAGCACAGAAAACAGAGAAATAGAACAGATTGTGCCCAGAATAAATGAAATAAAAAGAACCTTACAAGGAGATAAGGAAGGTGAAAACACAGTACAAATCAAAAGAGTCAGAAAGGGAGACAATTGGCCAACTGGAGCAAAGAAACTAAGATATCACCTGAGAAAATCTGTAAAGAAACCAGAGCAAGTGAACGAAATCACAAGTCAAACAAGACCTAAGCAAACTTTAGCAAAAATAACTCGAAGAAGTCCAAGATTGAGAAATTTAAACAGAAAATACAAGGCTCCAGAGTGGACATACGTCATTCTTGAGGAATTTGAGTCCCTGGATCTGTCTGATGAGACAGAAGAAGTCCATATTGCACAAATTGACGAAAGCCAATTGAAACCTCCTTAAGAACAAAAAGAAAGGCAAAGACTGAAAAAGGAAAAAGATAAGAGAAAAGAAATTTTCTCAGGAACAAAATGGCCGACAATGAAGTTAGCAGAAAACCAAAATGTGGAGTAAAAAGAAAGTGTCTTAGATTTTGTTTTTGTAGTATTTTATTAGCAGCATTAGGATGGCTATTCCTAACAGTAGGGGTACCTTTGATAATGAAAACAAGTAACGAAAATAATACAGATACTAATGTTAAGGTAGATAGATTAAGAGAAACTAAATTAGAAATAGGAGTGGAAGATGAAGCAAACTATCACAATGAATCAGACTATAATACGTCCTCTAATGTGTTTATTAAATTGTTATTTCAGTATGTAAGCACTATGGAAATTAACAATTGTTACGTATGTATGAAGTTGCCCTCATCAGTATCAGAAGGGATTACATATCACCATATACCTTTAACTTATGGTGTGTCATGTAGTATTTTATCAAGTTTATTTTACACTACAGGGAGATTGCAGTATTTTTATTCTAATTTAGATGTAGTATTTTCTGAACTACCTATTAGAAAGAATATGAATCCAGTAGCTAGTAGTAAAAACGCACAGTTTATGGGTGAATTTTTCATAACAATGAGTTCAATAGATTTAGTTCAGGCACACAAAGATAATCTAACATGTACATTAAGAAAAGAAGAAAAAGATTTTTTGAATTTAGTAGAAGAAAGGAGACAGGATTTAATGAGGAAGGCAACTACACAGAAAACCCATGTACCTCCATGGGTTGGGAAGGAGGGAATCTATGCAAGTGGCAAGGCTCATGCTGCCATGTCCCTGGACCTTGTGAAAAGGGGAAAATTCTGCCTCCATAGATTAAAGACAGATTATAACAATAATTACATTGGTTCCAGTGAATGTGAACATAACTTCCTAATATTAGGAGGATGGGGACTAAAAGGGGGAACTGATCCTGTGTTTCCAGGAGTGTATTATGTTTGTGGGAGCAATGCCTATTACAGGTTACCTGCAAGATGGTACGGAAGCTGTTATTTTGGAATAGTTTTTCCAAAAATTTATCATGTAGATAAAATCAGTGGAACCAATGGGAATTCTAATGGACTAACACGTAAAAGAATGGCTAGTTTTTCTGAAATTGTAGGAGATATTTTTAGTGCACTGATACCCTCAGTTGGAGTCATCCTAAATTCACAGAAAATTTGTAAGTTATCAACCATAGTTGATCGTCTTTCTACAGATACTGCAGGAGGATTTTTAATGATTAACACAGAAATGGTTGCAATTAGATCTATGGTTTTACAGAACCGTCTTGCTCTTGATATATTGTTAGCAAAAGAAGGTGGAGTCTGTGGCACGTTGAAAGTTCAACATTGCTGCACTTATATTCCGGACAAGAGCAGAGAAATTAAAGGATATATTGAAAATATTACGGGAATGCATAAAGAATTGACCCAACTGGAGGTTGACAGTGTGTGGGGAAGACTAACAAAAAGTATAACATCAATAGGGAAATGGTTTGTTGATTTTGGGAAAAGTTTTCTAGGTCAGATAATAATACCATTAGTTATGATAATAACGATAGTGATGTTAATAATGATTACAAATAGATGTTGTAGAAAAGGTACGAAAGGAAAGGTACACTTGAACAGAAAAGGAAAGGGACAGACACGAAAGAGAAAGTACGATGAAATACGCTTGGAAGAAATGAAAGGCAGGTTATATAAGAAGATGCGAGATTTAGAAGGAAACGAAATCATTGATGAAAGTTTGAGAGGACAAATAGAGAAAACTGAGAAGTGTTAAAGTTGGTATCTGGGATGGATGGGAAATTTTGTGATGGCTTAATATGCCATCAGAGAGGGGATTGATGGAGCAAGGACTCGAACACGAGACTTGCTCGGAAGCAATCCTCTCGTTTAAACTCATTAACGAATTACTAACAACGTGTTTTGTGATTAATAATACGCATTTCCATCATATGCGGGAAAAGAATGAAGCTTGCCTATGTGTTTACTAGCTACAATAACATGGATGTAGGACTAGAATGCATTTTAACACGGGGTCTTTACTGCGCATGCGTCTACTGCATCTACGTAGTATGACGAACTAACGCTTGGAGGGAAATTCTGGCGCTTGCGCAAAGAGCTATAAAATGGCCGCTTGAAAGCTCACATGCATGGCACCTGCTTGCTGAAATTAGAAAATAAGTTTTTATATTAATGCAAATGCAGAAAGAGAAATAATAAATGGTACGGGTCAGAGTAGAGGTTGGTGGTATACAGTGAAATCATTTATTTTTGAGAATAACATTTCTTCTTTTGACTTTATTATTAGTGCGTATTTGGGCCTGTCAAACTTGTCTGAGTCGAGCAGACTGACGCGGTGCAACGATTGCGCCCTGGTGTGGAAGCTTGAAAGGATGACTAAGGACTTGTCACGCGTCCAAGGTCGGTGGAGATGTGCCCTGGGAACATGAGGGTGAAGAGTTCATATGAAGGAATTTATTCGAGAAAACTGTTACATTTGTATTAATAAAGTTTAAAGATGTATGGGAAAGGAAGGGCGGAATAAAAGTTTGAGGGAGGAGTTTGGAAACAATGGTTTAAAGAAATAAATGAAGTATAAGCATGGTGTGATGATCATTCCCCCCTCGCCTGTCCAATCAGAAGTTAGTATTCTGTAAAAATGAAACATTAATGGGTGGTACATGCCTATGGAAGGGTATAATTGAGGTAGTCTAGTTAGATTAGAGAGAAGCCTGAGGACTGAGAACGGGGTGTGCCGAGGCGATGAAAAGCTCGTGATGCTGTTGATGCTGGGGTGGTGCTGATGCTCTGAAATGCTGATGAAGAAATCGAATGCAGAACCATCTACTTAGATTGGGTGGGTTAGAAAGAAGATCGCAGAAGAACCACGAGGAGGAAGAGAGTGTCAGAGAGGGGTGCGACGTAGTCGTCGGTATCTAGAGAGGTGAAGTATCCTGTCCTGATTCCTGTCCTGAAGTCTTTGTCTCCTGATCTGTCCTGGGGACCCTTACCAGCCCTTTGGCCAGGGGGTTGGTCTTCACACCATACTTTGGTAACTATGAAATTTATCGTTTGATAAATGCTCTTCTCTCTGAGTATAGTTGTTGTGTGGATCTGAAATATTTTAACTATTGAGATTTTTATTGATTTGGCACTCTCGTGAATGAGGGTGTTTGTACTGAAACGCTTTGAGATGGTTCACAACCCATTAATTTAGATAAAGATTTTAAAGCTTACTGAGACTGTCATTATTTTATTTTTATCAAGAAATGTATACTAAGTTATGTTAATTATCACCATAAACTAGTTCCACCTAACTGGCCCATTGACCAGAGGAAAGAACTGTTTGATCAGTGAAAGGTTTAGTTAAAGAAGCAATAACTAGATCTTGAGGTATGAGAATCATTATAAACTAAAAGTTCCAGCGGTCTACTTAGTGTTAGCGGAAGCGAGTTGTATGGGCCCAGGTGAGTATATGGTAGTGGAGTATCTGTTGCTAGTAAGCCGCTGGATCACTTGCATCTGCCGCCTGTCCTAGTGCCGGGACACCCCCGTTGGGGGTAGCTGTGCGCTTTATAAGTTTCTAAATAATAATAATAATAATAAGGATTCTGGATGTAAGAGATGAGGAGAGGGCCATTTAAACAAGAGAGCTGCTTGGAACATATGTTGCAACCCCCATAAATCAGGTATTGGCAAGTATGCCCCCAGTCTCAAGTATCCATCCTTCTTCTTTATTTTCTCCTATCAATCCCTGCTTAGCTGCTGCAAGTAAAATTAAAAATTTTGGAAGCCCCACCAGATTATGAAGAATTAAACCTGAATTGGATCCAGCGATCCTCTCTTTTGTGTGGTTAACCTAATTGTTTGGTTGACTGGTATTGCTAGTTTTAGAACTTTGCAGACTGGGGTACTGATGCCCAGTCCTCAGTGTCTGGGCCCTGACCCCTAAAACATGGTAAATCATCAATGGGCATATTTGTCTTTCCAGTAAAGTAATAGTATATTGAACAGGAAAATGCACCAGCGGCATAGAAAGTTAAATGTCACCTGTGGCCTGCAGCACACATATTGTGCCATCCATCAAACTAACAAGGGGAACTTTGCTTCGGGCCTACTTGTGTAGCCTGACTACTACAACATTTAAAACTACAGGTAAACCTGCTAAAATTACATAATCCATTTTGACAGGAAGGAACTCTTCTTTTACATATTAAGTAATTCACCCCTATGTAGGCCTTGTAGCCCACAAGGTATGGTGCCTAGTATTTGAAAGTAGAACTTTTAAGAATGACGTGGTGTCATGTTCTTCAGTGACTAGCCCCAAAAGCGGTTTTCAATGCATAGGGCTGTAGCTGTTACTTTGAGGAAAAAGAACATACAATAAAATACAAATTTTGCTAACTTTGGTGTCAAATAAGCTACAGGATTCATTCAACCACTGTTTTAATATTTATTGAACATCAAATTTAATAGTGAAGGTGGATTATTGATAAATAAACAGAAACAGTAACTTTTAAAAAGTTTACAAAGCTGGAGTTTGCCTGCCTGACAGTCCAGTAGGCGAATTAACATTCGCCTGTCAGCAAGTGCCCACCTGTCTGCACTTTCTCCTTGATGAGGTATGAAAACTGTTACCAAAGCAGAAACAATAGCTTCTACCTTTTAGCAAGAAGGCCTGGGTGTGAGGAATGTGACTCATTCACTCTCAAGAAGGGTAGTCGGGAAAGGTTTAGGAACTTCATTAACTTGAAAGGGACCAGGGTGAAGCTTGCCCGTTCATAGTTACGTATAAAGTGAGATGCAGGAAAGAGGGCCTTGGATTCCAAGGCCAACTGTAGTCAGCCTTGCTCCATCTCAGTGGGAAGAGGGACTAGTTCCATAACCAGTCTGGTGTAGTAAGTGTTTAATTTGTAAAAAAATAAGTGCCAGGGCGCTTGTCATGAGGCTGCTACAGCTTGCACCACACATTGCCCCTGCCATCGCTTCCAAAGACAGTACCAGCATAACTGTTAACCATCATACTCCTACAAGTGTGACAATTCAGACTATTCCAGGCCACCTCAAGCTATAAGAATAGCTTTACTCTACTATTCAATATACATTTTTAATATATATTGAATTGCTAAACAACTGTTATTGTGCTCATCCCGAAATTAGACAAACAGAGCCACCATGTGGCGGTCTGTCATGAGTTCTGGTGTTGACAATTAAGTGCCGATGCCGAGCACCTGAAACAACCGGCTCAAACTAAGCACTGGGTGTAGTTGAGGCTGGGCCACCAGCCTTCTTCAGGGGCAGAAGGTATCTGCAATGTTGGATTTCACAAAAGTTATTGTGTGGTAGGATAGTGTATACAAAGGCAAACAGGATGTGCTGCAAAAAGGGGTAGGTTTGCCCTTGGGAAATTTTTGCCCATTGGTTAGGCAGTGCCAGGAGCCATCCCCACACACTCACTAGTGAATTGAACTAAAGTATCACTTCACCCCCAATTCATCAGAACATATCTAGACCTATGGATGAACAGTAGAGGAGTGGACATGTGACATGTGAAGACATAAAGGGATGAAGCTGCTCCCACTTGTACCCAAGACTAAGATTTGGAAGTAGGCTGACTTGTTGTGTGGCTACAAAGACATCTAAAGCTGCATGAGGCACCATTTGACCATTTATAACTGGACCTGGTCCGGACTCTGTTGGTGGCCTCTGATGAATTAAATAGAGTGCTGAGCCCTAATTGCAGCCCGCGAGGTCCTGGGAGCCCTACAAGTGACCAAGATGAGCTGCCCCAGAAAGTTGCAAAAAGTGGGATTTTTAAGACCTCCAGAGCTTCGGTGGACCTTGCAGGAAAGGTATCTGATTTTGAGAGGACTTTGTTGGATTCAGCTCAAGGCGTGCCCCACTGGAGGTTTCTGATCTCCAAAAAAGAGGCTGGCTAAAGATCTTATTTAGAAGTTGACGGACAGGGTACTTCATGAAAATGTGACAGATATCCCACCCGCCGTATTACAAGTGCATTAGGCTCCTATGTGCTTATAATAGGATGCATGCAAAATCCGCCATGTTTGTGACATAGTATCCCATTCACCAGATTCTAAATATGGCTCTAAGTTTAAAGGTAGAAAGGAGTGAGAAGTATCTGGTCAACAAAAGAACTTCATTAGGCATAGAACATAAGTTTCTCGCTCTGATATTTTCTCACCAAATCCAATGGCTTCAGTAGAACTTCGACATCTAGGGTCTTCACCAGATATAGCCTTCAACCTTACCCAGTTAAAGGATTTTGATTTCCAGAAAAAAGACTAAATCAGGAGGTAAGAACTTTACCCACCATTACGGTTGGCATGAAATAGTAACTTTGTCCCAGTCACTCATGAACAGTGACTTCTGATTAGCACTTTACTTCATCTTTGTGCTTTTTGCCCTAAAACTTTAAATATCCATATATCCGGTTCACCGTACTGGAGTTTGACAATTTTAATGTAATTTTTTCCTCATGCATTTTTATTGATTTTTAGAAATTGGTTGTGGGGTTTTTATTGTGTTGTGTTTTACATTTTGTATTGCTTTGGGACTGTCTTCTCTGTACCATAGCTATCATGGGTTGAGGTTTAAATTATTGTAACTGTGTGTTGAACCTGATAGGACTCACATCCTACCCAACTGGCAATCCATTTTCTTGCAGAGACTATTAAAGTTCCTGCTAGCTCAGCCAACATCAATGACTAACTGCCAATCTGTAGTAGCTTATGCCTGTGCTGAACATAGCCCTGGCCAAGGTTCTTGAGTAATTTAATCACCATCCTCTGAAGGTTTGAAACTGCTGAATGAGGTGCAAAAGTGCAAATCCAAGAGTGATGTGCTCAGGGGACACTGGGGCAGCAATACTTGACCATCAGATAGTCACACAATTGTTCTGACACATTTGTCTTTCCCAAAACAACCTCAGGTCTTCAAGCTACATCTTCCAATAGAGATTTTTAAGCTGTGTCAAAAGACAGTTATACTGAAGTTGCTGAGATTCAGAGAGCAGGTGTTCTCTTGCTCATAGAGCCAGTTCAGAGAATAGGGAACTCAGTGTCCCAGCTCCATGTTTTCAGTGAACTTGGAACTTACCAATCACCACCACTGGAAACATTGTGTGAATAATGCCATCAACTGAATACTAGAAGATCAGGCTACAATAAATGATCAGCAGAACATAGCTATCTAAGATGTCTCAAAAGAATGAAGATTAAAATCATTGAAACCCCATTGCAACAAAGCTCTATCCTCACTCAAAAAAAGTTGTATGAGGTATAGTGAGGCAATGTGATATAAAAATGTATAAACAGTTAACATATGAGATTGGGCTGCCACAACGGACTGAATTAATATATCAATCAGGAAAGAAATTTACCTGAGCTGTTACAGCTAAGTAGAGAATTAGGAAAGAATATCCAATTTCAAACTTGTTTTGTGTGACAGCTGTTGCCAATGCCATCCCTGTCACCTGAGCCTCAATTTGGACTATGATAATTTGTGTTTCCATTTTCTTTTTTCTTTTTCTCCATTTTGACCATGAGTAGTCCCTGTCTTTTAAACTGAACACATTATTGTAATTCTTGATTTAGTGTGTTTTTTTAAGGTCCAAGTGACCAAAGGATTTTTTAACTAATGTAAATAAAGGTGTACAAGATGTACAAACTCACTGATATTCTTTACGTTTTATTTAGGTTCCATGCTCGCTGTGACATATACTTAAGCTGCTCCTTACTCTTGAGGCCCAAAGAGAGTTCATTTCTGAAGTGGCTTGGTGGACATACAATGATAGACTAGAATTCAGTGGCTGGGATTAATTATAATATTCCACATCACTTTTCAGATTTTCTCCGGGAGACGTCCTAAGTGTGATGGGTAGGTCCTGTTCCCACTATGCTGTAGGTCTCCCTGACGAGGCCCAATAAATACTCTTCTCAGAGGTAGTACATTGGGCAAAACGCATTGGACTGGAAAGCGGCCACAATTAATTACTAATGGCTGAGGTTTAATCAAGCATTCCAGCATCACCTTTTGTTTTTCTCCCTATAATCTTTAAATAGATACAATAAAAAATATTAGGTGCACTGAGTAACTTTTACCATGCACCTTACAAGTTGAACTCTTACATTATGCTGCATCAAACTACTTGATTGAGATTCCAAGGAATGAATGAGAATAAAACCATATCTGCATCAAAAAGAAATAACTTTTTTGACAAAGGCAGGGTAACAAGTGCCAGGACACTTGCTGATACCACAAGGACTGTGGAAAGACTGTTCCAAACTCATTTGGTAGAAATTACGAAACTGCATTCAACGCCCTGAAACAGATACCACTCAGCCCCAACACGCACACTCAATTCTGATCAATCTCATCTCAGCTCAATGTTCACATGAGACTGCTGGAAAAAAGTGCTAAGAGCCACTTTAGTAGGCTTTCCCATTTATGAAAATAACTCTGCCCTTTATGTAAAACTACAAAGAGACCAATTAGGCATCTAGAATGCACAGTCGGAGTAGCTGAGATCCTAACTTCAGGCTAGTCCAGAAACAGTTTTGTGGATCCAAATGTGATCCACATCATGGATCACATTTTTCACAATGCAAAAGCCAAGAGTGTTGATCTTATTAGGGTCAAGCTGGCCCTTGTGCAGTACAGGCACTTTTCAGGTGGGCTGCAAGTTAGGGGGCTACTTCCAGAGATGGATGCGTCGCTGAGATCTATCCATGAAAAATCCCACAGCCCCTTTCTGGTTGTGCCTCCAGAAGTGGTGGCGGGTGTGAATGTTTTTCCCTGGGATGATTTTGGCTTCCAGTCTGGCCCTGCTGTGATTCATAAACAGCATTTTACTTCCCTCTCTGATTTAAGAATCTCATCTTGAAATACATATAATCTTTCCCATCTTATCTATGGGAATTCTTTATATTTGGGCTCACCTAAATCGGTTGTCAAGAGACTTCAAGTGGTCAAAAATACAGTGGCAAGGACCATTCTTAAGCCTCCCAAGTACTCCTCAACTCCTCAGCCAAAAATACTCTAGCCTCATTGCACTGGCTCCCGGTGGAGCAAAGAATAACGTTCAAGGCGTTATGCATGGCGCACAGGGCAATTAACCACAGAGGCTCCCCAATGATTAGGAATCTCATGGTACCCTACACTCCCAAAGGATGCTAAGATCCTCTAATGCATGTCTTTTGAAGGCCCCAGGCATTCAAAGGGCCTGATGGGGTGCAAGATCTTTTTTCTTTTCTAGCCCCCAAATTATGGAATTTAATGCCAATTAATCTGAGGACTGAACTCAAAGAGAAAAAATTTAGAAAGCTGCTAAAAACTTGGCTGTATCCCAACCAATCCAGTCTGGTATAGTTTTGGACACCTAAGATGCACGTCATTACTCACGCAGCGCTGGGAAGCCTTAGGGTAGCTACGCGCTTTATAAACTAACATAGCCTGAAACTTCTGCACTTGATGCTGAACCTCATGACCATCACACCTACACTCATCATTCCAAACCTAAATACAGCATTTCTACTATATGGAGCTGAAACTACACTTAAATAAAAAACCTCAGGATCCAGAACTTTGTAGCAAGGATAATCGCAAAGTACCAATGGGACCATATAAATCATTTATTAAATTGTTTACATTGTTTTCAATGGCTTATTCAATTAAGCCTTTTACAATTCCCCACTACATTTTGTAAAGTTGTGCAGGCATCTTGGCACTGTATGTGCACCTTAAAATGTTCAACTATTGTTCTAATTTAATACAAAATACTAACTAGAATGCCTTTAAGCCTCCTAATTTTATACCTTCCTTCAATATATCACTTATAGATAAAGAGGAAGGAAAGTGATTTCCAAAGAAAGGTTCTCACCATTTTAAGTTGTATGGTATTCAAGATAAAGACAGGTGTGGATTTGGAAGAGGCCCAAACTCCACTCTGGATTGTGGATAAAATAATTTACTTAGGATAGTGCAATAGGAAACTTCGGTGCACTTTATCTTTATATATATGTTTCTTTATTTTTTCCTGGTAGAGAAGATCTTCAGTTGCCAGTATGAGAGACTTAACTCTGCAATAAATAGTTAATTTAAAGTAGGTTGGTGCCAAACTACAATAATATGGCATTTGCCTTGTAGCATGTTCTCTGTGAAAATCAGCATAGTACTGTTGTTTTGTAGTAATAAACCCTTACTTATTTGAATAGAGTGTGCTATCTAGTCAATCACCTTCATGAATTCTACACATACAGACATACAATTAAAAGTGAATAAGCACAAAAAACTGCACTGAGAGCTTACAATGGGAGAAATAAGTACCATTTACAGAACGATGCATCAGATGCAACTGGTCATGTCTCAATTGGCAAAGTACCAAAATAAATTCATTGTCAAATCGAATTGACACACAGGGGCCGATTCCGATTCGGGCCGGAATTCTCTCCGACCGAGCCGGACCCGGAGAGAATTCTGACCGAATCGGACCCTAGCAGTCCGACCGAACGAGTACGATGCATTCGCATGCAATCGGACTCGATTCGGTCGGACTCCCATTGAAGTCAATGGGAGCCTGTCGTACAACGCGTACGCGGGCTCCCATTGACTCAATGGGTGCGAGGCGGACAAGGGCACCCCCTACAGTGTGTACGCGTCCATGCGCATCGCGGCGTACATGGACAGGTAGGGGGGACCCATGGGTCCCCCCTGTGTGCGACTCGCGCGCCTAGGCGTACAGGGGGGTCCGACGCGGACCCCCAAAGTCCGGCTCCGACAGCTTTGTCGAGCCGGACGGCGCGAGTCGATCGGACTGCTCGCGGTGCGCATCGTACTTACCCGGCCGGGAAATGTCTCCATAGCGCGGTGCGAGTCGTGTCCCTGCGAGTCGGTCGGAGCGTGTTGAAGCCACGTTCGAGTCGGTCGGCGATTTCGCGGGTGCTTGCATCGTACTCGCTCGGCCGGACCCGCGTCCGTTTCGGTCGGGAAACAGGGCTCCGAATCGGATCCGGTGAATCCGAATCCGATTCGGAGCACTACCGGCCGAGATCGGAATCGGCCCCACAGTCTAATTGCAATGAACCACCAGTTTAATTCATTGGGATGGGGCATTCATACAACCTTTGACTTCAATAGTAAAGTATTTAGCACTCTGTTTACAAAAGCAATACTACTGATCAACATCTATAATACACTATCCTAAAATATCATTAGAAAACTCTGAGATGGACAATGCAATGCTGATGAAAATTCACAGATGGAAACTCAACAAACAATGTCTAAGGTTTCTACTGTCTGTGTCTTAAACCACCTTCTTTTTAGACTTGAAACAAATAAATGAAACATATTTTGTAGCTTTGACAAATGTCCAAGTTCCAATAAAATGCCTACCTTTGCCGATGTTTCAAACCAGCCCACAAATCCATTCTCCTTGCAGTATTGATCCATCTTGATGCCATTATTGATGAGCACATCCTTCCTCTGGTCACACTTATTTGCCAATAGCACAGTTGAAATAGGTGTGCCATTGGAATGAGTCAATTTAGAGTCTAAATCTTCTTTCCATTTTAGCACTGCTTCAAATGTAGCAGGCCTCGTCACGTCAAAAACGATGAATGCTCCAACAGCTTCACGGTAATATACTCGTGTCATGTTCCCAAATCTCTCTTGGCCTGTAGAAAGAATAGTGCAAAATCTTTGATATGGTTTTCAAAATATCTTCAAAAAACATTTTTTCTGACATGTACAACCACTCTTGTTGTATATGACGTGACACTGTTCCCCACAACTGGATACAATGAATTACCTTATTGAAGAAAAAGAATGTGCTTGTAATAAAAAGATTAGAGACATTTTAAAGTAGTAGCGCTTGAAGTTGGCTCATATTTTATAATCAAAAGCGTTATGCTAAAATATGTAGTTAATGTTATTAACTGATTGTTACAACTTCAAAGTTGAATTCATTTTTGTTCTACTTCATTTTTACTACTTTGTTTTCTTCTTTCTATATTTTTATTTTCACTTTGAAATATTGCATTTGTCTTCCCTTATATTTACCATACCCCTTCTGTTCATTTTATTTGTTTTTCCATTCAGGTTTGTTTCTTGGAATTCCTTCTTTTTTGCTGTTAGCCTCTTTTTTGGTGGCATTTATTAAACTTAATTTGCTTTTGCCTTTTTATAGAAAGGGGCAATTACTGCTCCCTACTTTTCCCTCTTCCCTCCTCTGCAACCTAATTAGTTTTTTTAATTATCTATTTTCTTTTTGCCCTTTTTCCATATTGTAGTTTTTTTAATGTGTCAATATCTTGTTTTTCCATAGTAACTATTATTTTTATTTGTTTATTTAATAGCGTCAGATGTGAAGTGTTTTAAAAAAAAATGAGAAATTTGCAGTGCAGAGTTAATAACACATACGCAGAAGATGATGGTGATGATGGCTATTATTGTAATTTTGAAAGGCACAAAGTGAAATCAGATGCTAAGTTATAATGAAGTAGGGATTCTGGTCCTGTCCCCCTCCAAAGGCAACCTCAATCTCCCTGCAGTGAAAGACAGAGCAGTGGTTTGAGACCTGCTGCCTAAATAGAACTCAGCACCTTCAGATGGAGAATTACATCTAGTAGCAGGGAGTACTTGCACATGAGTGGGTGGAGACACATAAAAATTTGAATGTATCCATCCACAAAGTTAACAGTAATATGTTTACAGGCATGATTCAGGCATAAATTGGCCAAGTGTAATTAAAATAGTGAAGGCAGAAACCTACGTTTATGCAATGGGGAACGACAAATGGAAAAGTAAATGGAAACAGACACTTGGCAAATATTACTACTGGGAGTGCATAAATAGAGACCACCCCCTGGCCTCAGCCCTCTTCCCCTTGTACTGCAAGCTGTTGTGGAGACCAGACAACAGTTACAGTTGTGTTGTGTGGTGTGAGTGTGCTAGCATGTGTGTGTGTTTGGGTCATGCAATGAGCTGTGGTATATTTTTGAGTGTGTCGTGAGTAGTGATAGATGTGTTTTTAATAATTTATCAATAATTTACATTTTTGTAATTTTCTAAGTGCATCTGTTATGTTCAAGTTGTGTAGGTGCCCTTAATCTACACAGTAGTCTGACTTTTTTTTACATGAATCTTATTCTTTTAATTTAATACATTTTTTATTGATGATCATTTTTATAATATGAATTGCTTAGGTGTTTAGAATGTTTAGAGTCATATGTCCATTTTTTCCTTTCATTAATTATATATTTTGGTGGTCATTGTGCTGGCATTATTATTTCCTGCCTCCATTGAATTATTTTGTAATCTTTATTTAGGGGAATATATAACAGGCAAGTGATACAAAGGGGAAACAGAAAGTAATACACAAGGGAAGGAGAAAGGAAAACAACGACTTATCAAATACTAAGCACAGTACACGCCATTGTTTGTTGTCATATGAAGAAAATTGCTCTAGTTAAGGACAATTGAGACCAATAGACAATTGAGAGAGTATAGGAAGGGCCGAGAAGAAGGACAGACAAATGTACAAGTCACAAGCAGGGGGGCATGATAGTGCAGGCCAGAGTGAGGTGCATAATCGGGACGTCAATGTATTTATGCACTGAGTAGCATATTAATTTCAGTGGATGTACATTAATCATCCTTGGGGCTGTCCGTATCAGCCGAACTCGGACCCACTCCCACACCAATAGACCACACCCGCAAACTCAGCATCATCCCGGACAGCAAACTCACCATGAAACGACAGATCAGCCTAGTCTTCTTCGCCTGCTTCCACACTCTCCACATGCTCTGAAGAATTTTCAAATGGCTCCCCATCAACACAAGAAGAACAGTCACGCAAGCCTTAATCACCAGTCCGCTGAACTACAGCAATGCACTGTATGCAGGAACCACCACCGAACTTATGAGAAGACTCCAGACGATGCAGAACCCAGCGGCCAGACTGATCCTCAACCTGCCCGAACTGACCCACATCACCCAACACCTGAGAAATCTCCATTGTTCCTCATCCAGAAAAGATGTCAATTCAAGATACTGACACACGCCTACAAAGCCCTCCACGACCATGGACCAGCATACATGAACCACCGCCTGAACTTCCAACAACCATCCAGAAACCCTCACTCCACCTCCCTTGCCCTTGCACAGACACCACGCATCCGCCATATCCACAGCGGAGGCCGCTCCTTTTCCCACCTTGCCACCAAGTCCTGGAACGCCCTCCCCCTCCAACTCTGAACAGCACCCTTGGTGAAGGACTACAGGAAGAGACTCAAGACCAGGCTTTTCGACTAAGCCCAGCAACCCAGTGCCTGAGTACCCTGATGGGTGATATGCTGCGCTCTACAAGTACGGATTGATTGATGAATTCGCTAATTTTTAGTAATTGTAAAAAGTATAAGTGCCCTGTGTATTAGTTTGTAGCTAGAGAGGAGAATGATGTGCTTGGCAAGACTATAAATGGTGAAAGCACAATTTGACCTTGGACCTGGACTGCTAAAAAAGTGACGTGATCTCACTTTTGTGACCACAGAAAACATATATTCATGAGTAACATTTACCCCAGTTAATGTCAATACAGGGTGTTGCACCCAAAATAAGCCAGCTAATCCACAAGCGTTTTATGCTCCTTACCAGGTGGAGGTGCCATTAACATACCAGGATCATTTCAATGGATTCATGGTGCATTGCTGCAAGTCACAAACAGAATCTGTTAGACTGAGTACAATTTTGTTACTCGGATAGTGTTTGCAGGGTAGACCTGTAACCCAGATTGGAATCAGCGAAACACCCCTGTCCCAGATTGGCACCACATGCACCTGCTACTTTGGGTGCACCCTGGAAAGCCATTCATCTGCAAACATAAAATGCTGTGATGGGGACATACTCATGTGGATGTGAATTATCTGCAGAACACATCAGTTAGATGCAATATGACCCCATACGAATCCTCAAGTAAAATATGCATGGGCCGATTCCCAAAAATAAAAAAAGAAATGCGAGTGGAGATGTATTTTTTCTGCTAAATGTATTTTTATCTTTATTTCGTATTCCCCAACATTTCCAGCAGGGCACCTAAATAGCTGTGCCAGGTGCAAATGTCAGGTAACACGGCCCATAGCGTTCTATACTTGCAATGCATTTCTCCATAGCAAGAAGTCTGCGCCGCGGGAATAGAGCCCCCTGTGCAAATGCACATTTTTTTCCCTCTGCGAGGAAAACATTTTTCCTTTTGAGACGACCTTTCTCCACTCTTCCCCAAATGTGGTGTTAGTTCCTGGAAAGCCAAAGGCTGGAGTAGGTCTCAAAACATTTGCAGAGAGGAAAGGCGTCAGACCAAAGTTTGTGAATGCCACAAATGCCAGTGTCTGTGGGCATTCCAAAACTACCAAAGCAACCCAGTCCTTGGATCTCCCATTTCATATCCCTTTAGTGGGATTTACTATGGCAGATTTCTCTGTGCTTGTAGTAGAGAATTGTACAGTAGTAAATTCATTTATACCAGCCTGATATCATTTTGTGAATTGCTGGCAGCTGTAAAAAAAAAGGTAAATTTGGTTGTAAACTTACATTTACAACTGAATTTGCCTTTGTGAATAGGGTTCAGAATTCTTACTATGTGATCTTCTATAGGGATGGATTATGCTCCTCCACATTTCTACTTGGGAGGTCATTTGTTTTACATCTACACTATTTTATTAAAGTGTTACCAGAGTTCATAAATTGAGTGGTAAAGCGTGGCTTTACCGCGTTGTAGTTAGGAATGCAGTTAAAGCGAACTATGGGACTGGTTCTGAAACACCATCAGTTGATAAAAAGGTTGAAGCAGATTTATTCTAACCATTCCTCAAAATCTAACCACTATTCCGCAGTTACAAAAGAAAGGGGGATTGTCCTTCATTATCATAAATCTAGATTCCAAAGGCAGAGATACTTTAGATACCTGGCTGCCCAAACCTCTGCTTGCATGAAACACTTCTATAAAGAGCTAAAGCAGATAGAATCCCAAAAAGATTAAAAAAGGAATAGTGGAAGATCTCCCTGAATGAGAATCAAATATCAATATGAAGTATAGCCCCTAGTGTGTTATAAATAAAGGGATCAAAAATACTGACACCACAAGAGAGGTGTAGCCATTCTGATAAGAGCTATTCCTGGTATTCATATAAATAGGTCATAGCAGATGCTCAGGCAGATACCCCTGAGAAAGAAGGAGTGACTATACAGATGCCTGCATGAATGAGTAATCTTCCAAAGTGAATATTTCCAACCAGGGACAAACCCAAAAAGATAACCTGAAACTGATTGATAATAGAAAAGATCAAAGTCCATACAAGAAAGCCCGCTTTACAAAAAGAAGGTAGCTGCCCAAGCAACGAAAAAGGAAAATGCTTCAGAAAAAGACAGTTCTCATAAGAAATTAGAAATGGATAATGGTGCTGTCAGACAGTGCAGCAGAAATTATCACAGCTTACAAGGGTAACCAGACAATTCTGAAAATTACTTAAACCACTGAACCTACTGAAGTCGAAATGGAGACAGAACTACACAACTCATATTCAGTTATAATGGGGTATAGAGAGCCCTATAAAATGATATTTTGGTCCATTTGTCAAAAGCCTATGATATAATATGAGCTGAGGAAGACTGGCCTTCAAATGTATCATACATGCACCCTGCAAGAAAGTATTTACTCAAGCATTCTACCTGATCGTTCTTTTTCACTGTGGGATTCATAGGAGACTGGTCTAGGAAATAAGCTGCTGCATTTTATAAAAATTGTTCAGGTTGGGCCAGAGAAGCAACTTAACTCATTATTCCTTTGAGAGATGAATCTTAGCCATAGCATCTAAACTGAATTGACAAATTAGCAGCTATTCTCAGAACTAGGATATACAATAAATGTCCTAAATTTCAAAATAGCATTCTGTGAACTGGTCAGTGGCATGAAAGAGTTAAAAGCCAATTTCCTGTAACAATGCACTACATTAAAAGCTCTAAATAAGCTTCCATAAGCTTCCAACAATTCAGACCCTAATGGGGTTCTTCAACTTTTAGCTCACAACAGTCATTAGGTAATATCACTTATGCAGGCAGACATGCTAGAAGTTGAAGGCATACAAACCAGAAATAATAAACTCAATCTAGATATATGGTAGTTCATAGCACATCACGCAACACTTGTCCTTTATAATGTAGGGCAGACAATACCCACTGTATATAAACTACAGGGCGTATTTATGAAGGGGTTTGCACTGCGATTGCACTACGCACATGGTACATGAGAGATGAAAACACAAAATGTGATTTATCGACCCACGAAAGACCACTTTGCCTGGCCCTGAGTGGCTTGATAAATCAGGAACAACATACCGCAGCGCAAATTGCTGCATTGCGTTACTCTGCCCCAAGGAGGCATTCCATGGGCGTTGCATGTGTGTTCCCACGCAACTCCCATGGATTTTGAGGCATTTCCAGATTTACCATTACTGGTAGTCCTGGGAATGAGCCAAAATGCCATGCCTTTCCAGGGGAGGTGTAACGAGGAGAAATATCTTTATTTCTCTTTGTTACTTCCACTTTCTATGTGTGTTGCATTCTCCAGCACACATAGATAGAGGAATATGCCTCAGGGGATGGTTTTTGGGCAGGAAAGTGCCAACTAGGCCTCCGAATGGTCCCTAGCCTGGCATTGTTGTGGAAGAAGACCCCCCGAACCCTTGAGATGTCACATCTGACATCCAGGCAATACTTGAGTATCATCTCCCACTCCTGAGAAAATCACCACTGTTAATGTGTCTACCTCTCACCCCACCAGTTTAGTTAAACTACCCAATTATCCTACACCAGTGACAAGGTAATCAATGTGGGGTACATTCAGTATCTAGAAATTGCCTGGCTTATTCAGGTTCTGCAAATATAACAAAGGACCCTTTCCAGTTAATTTTGAGAGATGTGCCCCCTGTAAAGGAATTGGAACCGACAAAGCCTTGAACTTGTGAATAAGTGCTTGCATTTCCCGCATTCCAGATTCTGTCTCCCAAGCCAGATCCTGGAAAATTGAAAAATTATAGCCCTCTGCAACAGGGAATCTCCTGTGCTCCTTAGCAATTTGAAGAACTCTTTCTTTAACATTAAGGTCCTGAAAGTAGGCGATAATGGTGCCTGACCTGTTTCCTGCCTTATATGGCCTGGTGAAACCCTATGTGATCGTGCAATCAAGATTAAGTCAGTAGAGCTTTGTTCACTGTCTCAAGAGCCAGCAAGAACATACATAGAAATATGTTTGGCAAGCCATTTAATCATAGCAGTCTCTGAATGGTAAGTGCTGCCTGCCATCTCAGAGCCTTCTGGCACTCCTACAATACACAGGTTAGACCTGCGAGAGCGATTTTCAAGGTCCTCGCATTTGTCTTCATTTGGTCACTCAATAACTTCTTGTTTGTTATCCACCTGACTTTATCAAGCCTTCAGAGTCTGTGTCTTAGTTTCGATAGTTTTGTAAGTGTCCACAAATTTCACCAAATTATTGCTCAGTAGACTATACTTTGAGGGCCAGATTCGCAAATTTATTGGCTTGTGCTGATTGGTTACTTTTAACTGCATGAATTTCCTTTAGTATAGTCTTGATCATAGATTTCATAGTTATTGAGGTTGAAGAGTGGGTAGACTTCACCTCTAATTCCTCTGCCTCAGATTTGTAAGGTGTACATCTAGAGGCCAAAGGGGTATCACATCATGGAGCCTTATCTGAGTCGATCGCTGCCCTTCTTCCCTCTTTGAAAGCCAACTGGGAAGAATCAGAAATTGACTGCTGGTTTTACCCCTCACTTCAGGAAACGCAGATTTTAATGCATAAGAGTCATAGCTTGCAGGGGCATTTGAGTTTAAGTGCGCTTTCATTACTTTCCGAAGCATGTTTTAGATTGATCTGATTGCATTTAATACGTACGCACACTTTTACACAGGAAATCATGGTGACTAATGAAGGATCAGCTCAGTCTTTTGTGCTTTGGGATGCGATGAAAGCATATACTAGGGGAATGTCACAATGATTTATCACTCAGATCTCTAAAGCAGATAGGGAAGAAGAGAGATCCATTATGGGGACAATTAAATGGTTTCATCCAACTTCATATGACACAGATTACATCTTGTTCCTTTGCCGCACAAGCCACATACCTAAAAATTATGGACTTACTTCCTTAGTAACTGCTTCTAATGAATAAAAAAGCCTTTCAAATGCGGGCCCATACTTGTGAAATTGGCAAGAAGTCAGGGAAGTTACGGGCCTGTCTTAGTCGGATCAATATGACAAAACTGTTATCAAGCAGATCAAGGATGCTGCAGGGCAAGCCTTCACTCGACATTCCGAGATTCTATCTGCTTTCACTATATACTAATCTGGGCTATATCAGGAGCAGTCAGAGTGCAGCCTTATGGATATTCACAGCTGTTTGAGCACTTTAGACTTGCCCAAATTAGCGACAAATGATAATGACATGCTTGAAACTGTATTTCCAGCACAAGGACATAGAAGTATTATTGCTAATCTGCCATCAGGAAAAGTTCTGGGACAAGACTATATCCCATATGAGATATATAATTTCTTTACATCTATAATCATTCCACTGCTGCTAGAATTGCTAAAAGAAATCTGGATTGCTGGTGGTCTTCCATCCTCTTGGAATGAAGCCATCATTACAATATTTTCAAAAAAAGATAAAGATCCAACAGAGTGCAGCTCATATCGGCCTACATCACTTAACGCTGATTCTAAGATATTTACAAAGCTCTAGGCTAATCGAAATTAATAAGATTATCTCCCACTTTACATCACCAAAACAACATGGCTTAATTCCTGGGAAGGATACGACTTCACATACAAATCTAATCACTACATTGATAGATTGGAATGAGACTCTTTAGGAACCTCTTAATATTATCTTATTAGATGCTGAGAAAGCATTCAACTGGGGTTCCTGGAACTACTAGGGCAGTTTAATAATATACCTAAATGTATTAAACTGGTCAAAGCCATATATCAAGCTACTAAAGCTTGGATTAGTATACAACAGGAGCTAAATCCCTTTATTTCCATTTCATGAGGCGCTCTACATGTTTGGCCACTCTCCCCTGTTCTATATGCCTTATATATGGAGCCGTATATCAGGCTTTTATGGGAGAATATTCCCAGCAATCTGCACTTATCCCTCGCTTCACCCCTGGCTGTCTGTGCGGATGCTGTACTAATATTTTCACACTGCTCCAATCCTATGATTGAGATCGTCGAGCCAACAGCCATAGATTTTGGATATATTTTAGGTTATAAACACTTACAAAACGTATTCTAGTAGGTGGAGCTACTAGTTGTGATACTTGTGTGACAGCCAAAGCTAGGTATCTGGGTATTACTCTGGCTCTTACTACCAAATTGTGTTATGAATATAATTATATTTCACAATTCCGACAGATTAGGGCATTATTGGATAAGTGGATGCATCTGCCTATTTCCTTAATCGTCTGAATCAATTTTTTACGGGCGCTACCCTTGTACATCCCCTATAGATAATTTAAGCTGTTAGACTCTGCAGTAACAAGAATCATATGTAAGGGGAAAAAAAAGTGGAGAGCCCTAAAAACTTTAAAACTCCCAATAATGAAAGTCAGATGGGTACTTCCAGATTGGTGCCTTTATTATTGGGCTAGCATGGCTAACCATACTCAAATGATATATGGTTTTTATCCAGATAACTGGCTCCAGGCCATCTCAATCACGAAGAATCCTGCCAGCAATAGGAGCAAATTCAAAAGTGGAAGATTTTTCAACAAAGTTTGATTGAAGACTACAGCAGCCCTTGAAAAGATCTGATCCAATGTTGGGAGGTTTCTGGGAATCCCGCTATTCCACGCACATACCCTTCTTTTGAACAATCCCGAATTACCTGAAAGCTTTACTTCCTCATATTTTGGTACTTGGAGCCAAGTGAGAGTCAGGCAGCTACGTGATTTGATAGACGAGTTTGGGGTTAAGTCATTTTTAGGCCTACAGGCAGAATTTGCTATTTACCGCAATGATTTTTTCAAATATCTACAGATTCAGAGCTCTCTACTGAGCGAGACCATTAGTATCACGGCCTCCCTGGTAAACATCCATCTGGTATCTCTGATAAGTACAGATGCTTAATTCAGTATTCTTGAAGCGATTTAGGATTGTGGGCTGACAAGTGGCCCATTAGCCTTGACGAGTTGTTTACGGAGCAAAAGTTGTCAAGCATCCTTGCGCACTTTTGCAGGGTCATTACTTCCACTAGGCTGAGAGGTCAGGTTTACCTCACTCTATTTGACTTTTATATCAGCCCTTCCAAACTCCATAAGTGGTATAATAGACCTTATAGCTGCCCGCGCAGTTCAGTGGCAGCGGTTGATAATGTTCACATGTTTGTTACATACTCCAAACTCACAACATTTTGGTCTTCGGTCTTGATGCAAATATCTACTATACAGCCTATTGGGTTGATAATTACTCAGAAAATGAGGCTGTTAGGCTTAGGGGTTAGAGATCGGGTCTTGTAATCTTTAATCATGGCTCGACTGATGATTGCGAGAAAATGGAAGTCTGACCTTCTGCCCAAGTATGAGGAATGGTGGAAGGAAATTATAGAAGCACACAAACTGGAACTCCAGATAGCTAAAGTTAGAAGATCAACTGTGAAATGTCATCATATTTGGGGAACTATGAGAGATTACCTGACAATTTGATTCAACATTTTGATTTGTGTGATGAATATATTCTCCGGCGATGCATTTGATATTGGTTTAATGTATTGATTTATATAATGAATTTATGTTGCCCTGATGTATCAAATATTTTGTATGCCAGTTTCTGATTTGATGTACTAACTCTCAAATAAAAAGTATATCATTGCATACTAAATGTAGACAAACAAAGACCAAGTACCTTTGTTAATGCCTTTGTTAGTGCTCTATTTCATAACAGATCATGTGCATGGTAGCAATCAAATTTATAATGCTCTCTGGAAATAGAGTTGGTTGCCAATTCAATTCATTATAGCGGTGTATAATGCTACATATCTTAGCGCTCATGAACTGAGAGAAGCTTCCAACAGTGCAAACCTTTTTCAAGGAAATGATAGTTAATAGTGGAGACAGCTTCGAGTGTAGTTAGCTAGTATGTCTGTAGGTGGACAATTTATGCCAAAACAAGAATGCTGCAGTACCATGGATGTCTCTATGTGCAATGCATATTGCTTTAAAGCTACCATGTCTAGCTACAGGCAGGCAGTGTAATGAATAAAGGGCTGGTAAAGTGTGATTCCAGATACGTTCTCTTACATCTGTGTTCTAGATTATCTGTAGTTTGCAAATCACGTGGAGAAGTGCATAAATGTATAGCAAGAACAGTTGGCATAATACAGACAAGAGAGAACTAGGTTGATGTTGGCTTGCCCACTTTGAGAGAAACCGAGATTAGGGAAAATTCAAGAAAGTCTGTGCATTATCATTAATTATCCTTTGGTAACTTGATAAACATGTACCACAAGGGAGAGATTTTAGTCCACCATCACACGCCAAATTCCTTACTTAATTAAATGGGGTTAGGAGTGACACAGGATTTTTTAGCCAGATAGTGAAAAGGCGGTAGTTGGTTGATTTCCAGGTAGCTAGTATCTCCGTTTTTAATGTGTTTAGCTTAAAGTGGTTAATTGGCATCCGGTGGTCAACCACATTGGAGGCATGAGCCAAGGGCACAGGACTTGATTTTAAATCTCTAAAATGATATGCATGTCATCAGCATAATTGTAGCAGTTGATGGTGAAGGATGAGATGAGGTCAGGTAGAGGTCTAAAGTATATTTTAAAGAGGAGATGGACAATGGGGGACCATTGAAGTGTTCTGGATGTAGAGGGGAAAGATGCAAAAGAGAAGGAGAGGCATGGCATGATGAAGGATATGTTAGAGAGAAAATGGTCTCTTCACTGCAGGACTGGCTTGTATACTTATGTTGCACTGCAAAGTAGGTTGATGAAAAGTTTCAAAGGAATAAAAAGGACTAGTTATAAAAGTCCACTAGAATCAAAGGTAGCTTCCATAGGGTAATCAGTGTAGCTTCAATTTCACCAAATAGATGGGATCCGGTTTAGTAGTCAGAAAGAATATTGCTTCGTTCGATAAAAGCTGATAACTTACTTAAGGCAGATGTTTCAATGAGTTGCTCTAAAAATGGGCTTTTGCAAACTTACTGATAGAAGAATCAGTTAAGATTCTGCATAGTTTTTTTTTTAGAATTGGTGGCATAAGCTATATAGTCTGTCCACCATCTGAATATTGAACTAAGCATCCTGGTTAATACAGTGGGGTGTCAAGGTGGGGTGGTCAGCCTCAGACGGCACAAGTTTTGCGGGTGACGGACACACCCTGCACTTACCTGCTCCCTCCCCCCCCCCAGCTCTTACATACGCAGGGACCACCACGGGCGGTAAAAGGCCTAGCTACACCACTAGGTTAATACCAGTTATAGCAACGCAGGTGAAGAAAACCTCCCCAAAAATCCCCAAGAACAGACACTCAAGTGAGTTTTCGGCTGCAATTGTCAATTTTAGTGCACTGTTTAGTATTGCAGACATGATTTTGTTTTCAGCGATAGCATCTTCATATGAAGCGGAATAAATCAAACTAGTGCTGAGTCTGCCCAGGATTTTTTTCCCTCTTTTATTTGTCCAACAACATTATATAGGGTTAGACCAATACTAATCCATACTGTATTGAGGAATGCCCTTGATGTTTAAAGTTTGAATCAGTAGGATAGTAAAAGGTTGGCAGAGGTTCTAATTAAATATGTACTTTCTTTGTGCATATTTATCCATGCCCAATTTGAACAGAAATTATTCTAGATGGCATGGCTAATCTCCTGCCCTTTCTCCCTCTGACTGAAGGTCAATATCAATCATCACATGTACACATCCCAAATAAAGGTATTCTCCTTAAATGAAAGGGTCACAGATGGCTTGCCTTCCCTAGTTATATTTAGAGTTCAAAGCTCTCTGTCTCACAGCAGTAGACATTATTTTATTTTCGTAGATGGCTCAACTATTTTGGTGCTTCATAGAAGACCTGGCTTCATGGTCATCCTCAAGGACCTAACAGCATCCCATCAAATACTTGAAGAATTCTGTGTCAACTCTTATCTCAATACTTGGTTCTGACAATGAGACAGACTCTCACTAACTTCTAGATTCAGATTGACTGAATTGCTATGCTAAGAATAGGCTTCTAGAGCTGTTTTCTGAGGTTTCTCTTGCTTATTGTATCAAGTTCAGCATACATGGAAAGATAGGATATGTAAGAAAAATACACAGTGAAACTAACTCAAGAAATACTAATACGTTATCAATAAAATCTGAAAGATTCATCATCATTTTGCTTTACACAGTTTATGGTCCTCCAGACGCTCGTGTTACCAATTATTCAGGCAAACATAGAGCTAATTTTTCTAAGTACTTTTAATCACTAATCTCAATCTTAGTTTTTTTTTTACAGTAATCGCATTGTATAGAATTCAATATTATGTGTCTTTTGATATTCTGAATTACTACATACAAGTGTAAAAATGTTTGGTAACTATTCCCTATGGGCATACTTACTTGCTGTACTAAACCATGCACAGAGAATGTAACACCTTCTATGGAATGCTGTGATAAGCTCCGAATCTGAATGCTTAGAAAGATGCCATTGCCTACTGTTGTGTGTCTGCATTCTAAGTTCAATGGGAGTGTGAAATGATTTGTACACCTTATGATCAGGAGCGGTCCGTGCAGGTAAGAGCGGTGAGCTGGGTTGGGGAGGGATTCGACAGACGACCACGAGGGAAAATTAAATAAATAATTAATTGTCCCTCGTCGTCATCAGTCGAAATCCTCCCCCTACCCCTCACCCAGCCCCCACCGCTCTTACCTGCACGGGCCGCTGCTGCTTGTGATAGCAGAAAGAATTTTGTACATTCAATAGTCTGAAACCTTTTTTGGACACAACAAATTATGTCAAGTCACGGTAGAGAATGCTAGCATTTTGGGAAACATAGAGCACATCCATGGACTATAATAACCTCACAGTTAATGCTGAGGAGACATATTTATTGTAGATGAGTGTATTTGACTGTCAAACTTTTGAGGTGTGATAAATGTCCTTTTTATATATGAAACAATAGATAGCAATTCTGGAACGTTACACCTAGAAATTGTAAAAAGTATGTAAAAGACATAAATAATGAGATGGAGAAACGAAGGTAGTAATCAATTATATGATATGAAGCCTGTAAATGTAAAAAATAAAAACATCACTAGAAGCTAAATGCCTCCACGGAGGTGTTAAAGCAGACGCAGAGAAAAATTAGACAGTAAATTAGAGGAGATTGTGGAATATAGCTATTGTTGCATAGAGTATATGAATAAAATCAGTCATGGTAAAAAAAGCAATATGCATGGCATCCAGAATGATCCAGAATTATTTGTCCATAATATTGTATTTATAAAATGGCATAAAGGTTAAAGGCATAGTAACAAAACCTTTCTCAAACACCTGCTGGCATTTGGGTACAAAAATTACTAGAATAGTAAGAGGCTCCAAGGACATTTAAGGCAATGGTGACAAGGTAAAATGTCCTAAAAGAAAGAACAAGAGGGGCCGTATTATAGAAAGTGACCATGGGGTGTGACAGGCATCTGTGCAATGCTGTTTATTGCAGATTGCACCAGTTCTAAATGTCCACAGGTGCAATTCCAAGGGCGCATTTTGCAATTACAATTTAATTTGCATTCAGGGCATGGCCACATGCAAATGACGGAATCTGTTGTGCCTTTGTGTCTGCATCCATAAACCAAGTAGTCCAAAAATTGGAGAATCCAGGAGATTAAATTAGGGAAGAAACTTTCTCACCTTTCATTTCTCACAAGTAACATTAGCCCAGATACTTCAGAGCCCTCACAGGCTCACCCTGCCCTGCCTCCTCAGTGTAACACTGTGGTTGCTTTTCAGGAGGCGATGAGGCAGTTCATTGCTTTCCAGCAGGTGCTCTCTGGGGGCCTTCAAGAGGTGGTGTCAATGGTGAAGACCCAGCAAGACTGGCAGTGAAGCGAAGGCTGACCCACATCTGCTGCCTTCTCCGCTACTGTACTATAGATATTACTTATCATCCAGATACCCATCCCTCACCACCGTTATGATTGTGTCTCCAAGAACAACTTCCCTCTCTGTCTCTAAACCTATTGCAGTGTGTGCTGCACCTCAGGAAGTGTCATGCCCTATCCAGCAGCCTGCAATGCATTTGCTAGAAAAGAAGCTACATGTGGTCCTTTTGTCTGAATTGGAGGATCGTCAGGAATTCTTGCCTCAACCCAGGACAGCTATTCAGATGCAGCCTCGGGTGGGAGGATGGACTCATTTATGTTGGACATTTGGGTTTTAACTTTAACTTGATCATCTGAACATTTGTTTGGCCTATTCCCTTGGACAATTTCCTTGTTTTTCTTCATTTTCACTACTGGAAGATGTAAAAAGACATATCCCCTAAAATTCCTGATTTACTTTTTTCTGCTGCCCATCTCACACCAAGTTGACTCTTCCTCTCTGTACTCAGGAACTATTTTGGTTCTTTGACCCTCTCCTGAAGGGCAGTTGACATACAAACCCCATGTCCCATGCCCCATGCATTGTTTTTTATTTGAAAATGAACTTGATTCTTGTGACTCTGTTAAGAGTATGTAGGCATTTCTGTAGATAGATGTGAGTGTGTTGACCTAAAGATTAATAGCACATGATTAAGACTGTCAAACACAGTCCATGACATTACTCACATACACCCATTCCCTTTAAGGCCAAAGGCCAGGCTCATTTGAGATGACACAATGGTAAAAAGTATGCGTAATTAGTTTTTATTTATAAATATTAACTAAGCAGTTTTTTTTCCTAATCATCTTCTGTGGTGGAATGGGTGAATACAAAATATGGGACGTGTTGTGAGGATGGGTCAGTGACTATGTAATGAATTGCTCATTGCTCATGGGGTGGTGGCTGTTGTCCACAGGGAAGGCAGGGAGTCATCCTCATCCCTACTTACATAATACTGGACCCAAATTGAGATAAGCATGTGGCTTTGGGTTGGTAGGGGTAAGCAGGTAGAGTTTGGTACAGTTCGTGCATGGGCTTAGCTCTAGAAGTGGCTGTTGACTCCGAATTGCCTGAGGCACGTGACTTAGCCCTACAGCTTGAAACAGGTCCCTCTGTGATAAGGCCTGTATAAGATGCAAGACCACGGAATGGCACCTTGCACACTTCTCCTTCGAGGTGTTCAAGGTCCAACTTGAGAATGCCCTGAAGGCATTTCTCAAACTTCTGCATCTCTCTATCAACCCTGGGAACTCTTCCAGGTGGGTAGAAATGTTGGATATTGTACCCCAATTTCATAAATCTCATAATCTGAGATGACAGCTTTTACCCATGCCAATGCCCAGAGAATGCACGGTCGTCTGACAAAGCCAGGTAGATTAGAGAAGAAGGTAGGCAATGTCATATTTTGATTAATGTGGGAATCAGATACAATCTTTGGAAGGAAAAAGGATGTGTCCAGCACGTAGAGGATTGACATCCGAGAGGTTCTGGGGAGAATGACCAATGGGCGAGAAGTCAACCTCACATGGGGTTATCCCTCTCCATGAAGATGTAGGGAAGACCACAGTTTCAACTGGGCTGGATGGTAAATCATGGGTGGTAACTGAAACACCTGAAGGCTGAGAGGCAGGTGGGGATTAGTTCTGCTTGGACAAGATGAGCATTTGGATACTTTTAGTTGCTCATAATCAAAAAACCTATACCTGTGTGTGGGGATAGGGAAGAGGATATTTTTATCATTGGGAAACACAGGATACTACTTCCCTATTCTGCAATTTATTAAACAAAAAGGTATCCTACCACCCTTTCTATTAATCTTTAGAAAACACTTCAGAAAAAGTTTCAGAAAAAAAGTGCTTCTTCTTCACCAGTAGATTTTTATGGACCATCACACACTCTATAGGTGTTGTGCCCTTACGCCTATAAACCAGGGTGGGTCAACCATATTCCAGGAAGCACTTTGAATATTCTTCCTTCTCTGATGGGGATTCTAGACATTCTAATATATCTTCAGGATACTGCGGTTAACCTTTAATATTGAGTACCTAGTGATCTGGTTAAAAACCTATTAATCGAGTGCATACAAGTGGGGTTACTACTCCTACACCCAAAATCTTCATCAACATGTATCAGCCCTTTACCATGGCCTAACAAGATCCTGGGCTTTCATCAGGACTCCTATTTCCCAATGCCCTCTAGGTTGTGAGCTGGATGCTACTACTGTCCAAATAGTCATGTCTTTTACGTTATCAGTCTTATTTCAAACACTGGGTGCACATATAACATGCATTAGCCATGAGGAAGGCCTACTTGCCTGTCCCCCGGTGGAGAAGGCATATATTTATGCCCACAAAAAGTATATATTCATACCATGTATGGGCTGGTGGGGTACGTGAAAAAGTTTTGGAATTTTGACAGTGTGACTCAGGAGTGTTGGCAGTTGTATCACTTAAGCTGTTGAGAGCGAAACATAAAGAGTATTGAAATATCCAAACACAAATAGTAAGAGAGTATGGTAATATCCTAATGTTACCCAGTGTTAGGTCTGTCAGCCTTACGTTAGTCTTCCCCCAAACCTTTTGCCTTACTAGTCCATTTTTGCTGATCTTATTGTTGTTGGCCTTTGGACTTTGTATACCTTACCACTGCTAATCAGTGCTAAAGTGCATGTGCTCACTCCCTAAAACATGGTAACATTGGCTTATACCCAACTGACACAATTAATTTACTTGAGAGTCCCATGTGCAGTGGCACTACTTGTACCCAGGGCTTGTAAATTAAATGCTACTAGTGGGTCTGTAGCACTGATTGTACCACCCACTTAAGTAGCCCTTTAATCATGTCTCAGGCTTGCCACTGCAGCCTGTATGTACAGTTTTAAACTGCCATTTCGACCCGGGAAGATAAACGTCTGGACAGACGCAAACCTCCCTTTTTAATACATATGTCACCCCTAGGGTAGACCCACAAAGCCCAGAGGGCAGGGTGTACTGTATTTAAATGGATGGACATGTACTATACATTTTAAATGTCCTGGTAGTGAAAATCTCCTAAATTAATTTTTCACTTTTGTAAGGCCTATCTTGCCCATAAGATAACACTGGGTTCCCTTATTACATTTAATAAGTGGAATCTTTCAATTGGGAGCTAATAGAAACATCCAGTTTGGTGTCTATGGAGTTGTAATTTAAAACCCTCTTTAATGGTAAAGTTGGAATTTAAGTCACAACTCTGAAAATGCCGCTTTGAAAAAGTTGCCATTTTCTTGTCCTAACCATTTGTTGCCTGCAGTCTGTGTCCTGGGCCACATGACTAGGTGTAGTTGGCAGTTGGTCTTTGTGTATTGCTCCCAGACAATAAGACAAATGGGAATAGGCTTTGGCAGGATGGGTCATCTCTGACTTGATGAGGGGAAGGAGCTTTCACCTACCACACTTGCACATCACAAAGGCTCTGCCTGAGCACACTCACAAAGATTTTGACACTAGTCTTTTGTGAACCCAGACAAGCAGGGCCAGGACAGGGAGTCAGGAAATTCCAAGCACCTCTGGGGCTGGAACGTCTATAAACTTCTCCAACTTCAAAAGGGCCACCAGCCATAAATATTTGACTGTCAGACCAGCTCTTCAGTTCACTTCTGGGCCTGTGGACCCTGCCAGGACGAACGGCTTCCCAGCTGTGAAGTCTGCACTCTGACCTGCTTTGCTGCCCAAGGACTGCCTTTTCTGCCAAGGCCTGTTATTGCAGCACCAGGACCCTTCTTCTGTGAGCTGCCCTGCTCCTGCTTGTGTGTCCCAGGACTCCAAGCTCTCCAAGGGTCAGCCAGCTGACCTCCTGTTCAAGCCACAGGGACACAACAGGCTCCTTGGTGCTACGCACCCTCGACACAGGCCCGCGCACCGCCTCCACGGCTCCACAAGCCCAGTCCTGTGCAGTGCATATTGATGCCGATAACCGGCCCAGCGCCCCACAGCTCCTCGCAGCTTCGATGCAGGACAGTGCATCGCCACATCAGCTCCACAAGTCCAATCCAGGGTGACACTTCTCGATGCCGAGAACCAACCCAGATGAACGCAGCGTGACGCATCTCGACACAAGTCCTCATAAGCCACAGCAGCTTCTCCAGCACCAGCCCAATGCAATGCACCTCGACTTCAGCGCTGACACATTGCAACACAAGTCATTGCGATCACTAGCGGCTTCCTCAACAATGATGCAGGACCTCGCATTGCAAGCTCCTTTCGGTGGTTCCTCAAAGCCGCCCAGCGCAACGCATTGCAAGTATTTTGCATCTCGATGCCCAGGCAAAAGGTATTGATTAATGGACTGAACTCAGTCCTGTATGTGCCCCGCGCTCTGTCACGGTCAGCCGGAACTTGTGACTTGGACCCTGTCTACCGCGACCAGATAACAGCAGTTGGTGCTTTTTGCTACTTAGCGCCTGTTTTCACTCAAATCATTAAGATTGCATATCTCTGGTTCTACTGATTGGATTTTTGTCAGTTTGGTGTCAAATAATTTATAAAATGTTACTCTATTTTTCTAAATTGGTGTGGGATTTTTCTTCTGTTGTGTTTTCACTTTATTACTGTTTGAAGTGCTGCATAAATACTTTAGGAATTGCCTTTAAGTTAAGCCTGATTACTTTTGTGCCAGGCTACCAGAGTGTTAAGCACAGCTTAATTTGGGGGTTTGCTTCTGTTTCACCCTGACAGGAATTGTTGCTGTGGCCTGAGTAGGCTTTCAACCACCTCAATCAGTAATCTAATTTCCAACACCCAGTAAATAAATAGCCAGTCTTCTCTTCTGGGTGACAGGCACTGGGAGAAAGGCATCAGTTATAGACAGACATTAACATAATGTGAGAAATTGTAGGTTCTGTTATAAAGGATACATCATTCAAGGATTGTCTGCAAAGGAGATATGGCTGAATAGAGTGGCTGACAGGGGGTGCACATATATTTACCAGTGAATTATCACAATTGTAGGTTATATATTATTACATAAGACTACAGACACTGAAGTAAACACAGTCGCCAGGCGTTTAAGTTCACCCATTAAACCTGGTACTGAGACATTCTGAACAAGGAGGTCCCTATTCTTTTATAGAGTTATATTTCCTACTTCTTCATGCTTATGCAGAGGGAAATGCTTAGACAAAATACAGTTGACGTGGTTGTAGGCTTACAAGGCTCTGCCATCCATCTGGTGTCTGAGGTCAGTAAAGAAGGTGGCACAATCATTGGAGCAGCATAGGAGGTGGCAGTATGTAGCAGAGGGGCAGACAATACAGGACTTTCAAAGTGAAAGATGACATGATTAGAATGACCATATCGGAGGACTATTAAATTAAAGTATAAAAATGTGCTGAGTACATTATCTCAGCACTTACAAGCTACATTAAGGCCACTGTTGAGGTACAGCAATCAAAGATATACAGTCCTTTACCAAGTGGTTGTGATATTATTAGCAATAAAACATACTTGGCTGGGTGGTAGGTATGCATTAGGATGTGGAACATGGTTATCACTCTGTCACAGGAAGAGTTACTGCGTTTCCAGTCATTGCAAGCAATGCTCTAGACATTGGGACTGGATCAAGTAAAATTAGACTATGTCTAGATTAGTATAATCTGTTTAAATTCTAAATAGGTGGGTAATGCTGTGTACTGGCAATGGTGTTCGCGATGCGTGCGTTTCTGTGAGGGATGAGATATGGAAGAGTGGAAGAGGTGTGGCGCAGCGGCCAGGGAGCCTGACTCCGGACCACCTCGGGGTTCACGGTTCGATCCCGGAGCCGGCGGCAGGTTAGCCCAGCACCATGTGACTCTGGGCAATAGCTCGCTTAATCTTCCCGAGGGCCCCCAGCGCTGGGACACCTGTCCGGAGGTAGCTGTGCGCTTTACAAATGCTGGTATTTCATATGAACTGTTTGAAGAGTATGTGACATTAGTGTCCAGTTTATAATGATGTTGAAACAAAAAGGGTTTATTTCTTTACCTTGCCCAACATTGGCATTCTGCAGGACGGGCAGGTCATAGACTAAGTCATGATTGATAGTGCAGAGGATACTTTAACAACGGGTGTGAAACAAAGGTGGGATCCGGGTCAGCCTCCAGGAAGAGCCTTTCCCACATTTATCCTCGAATTCTTTTCCTTCCCCCAAGTTCCCTAATCCCATGATCTACAACAAAGTTAACTACAAGGTATATCAGTCAGTGAAGGTCCTCTTTCTCTTGATTGGGGTGGGGTGCATCCTGTAGGCTTGAGACTGTAGGCTTGAGACTGCAAGTTCACACAGTACAAGGGAAAAAGAGCAGAGTGAAGAGTATGGGCTGCTTTATGTTGTTTCAGGATTAATTTTGTCAGGTGTATCTACTTTAGTTCAGGTGAATGCTGTTTCCTTATTTGCTTCCAATTGAAGTTCTAATAGCAGAGGCACATCCATTGCCAAGAACTCTGCCCACAGGCGTAGACCGCAAATATGGTCTTAAAGTTACCTTTAGTGACTTTGCTGTGGTAATGTCTGGCATACGAGCCTCCATACCCTCATGTAATGTGATTCGGATACTCCTGTATGGGGCAGAAATCTACACTCGGATTTGGTGAATACAATCCAGGGGCCGTATTACTAAAGTGCCCCAGGGCTGCAGACGCTTGTGCAGATAGCGCTGGCGCAGATATAGCACCAGCGCTCTCACCAGAAGGCTTCCCCTCATTTGCATGGGGCATGGCCCCATGCAAATGAGGGAATCCCTTTGCCTTTGCCTCTGCCCCCGCACCCTATTATAGACGTGGGCGCAGAGGCAAAGAAGCTGTCTGGAGCTGCACTGACAATGCACCACCTAAAAGGTGGCGCACTCTCAGTGCGCCCCCTGATAGCAGCCCTCTTGAAGGAGGAAAGGCGTCCTCTGGACCCCCCGGACATCTCCTTGCAGGCAGGTGCAGTCACTAACTGTACCCCCCTGCAAGGGGATCTCCAATCCCCTTTTAAAAGTGCAGGCGGGTTCCTGCCTGCACAGTGAAACACGGAACAGCTGCTTCAAAACCACTCTGTATTTCACTTGACTGCGCTGCCCCCAGGGCAGCATTCAATGTAATACGGCGCACTCTCCCTGTTAGCACTGGGTGCACCTTTTGAAAGGTGCACCCGGCGCTAACAGGGAAAACGCGCTGCATTGCATAATCCAGTCCCAGGTGGGGATTTCCGCACATGCAGACATCTGTGTATGCAGAGATCTCTGCATGTAGATTTCCCTATGTGAATAGGGCCCTTAAGTTTGTTTCCAAATAAAGAAAATGATTAAAAAGCTACAGATGCTCGATTTTTCAGCCCTGCAGAAAATGCAGTGCTACTCAACCTAGCCCACAGCCTTCATGAAATTGTGCAGCACTTGTCTTCCAGGAATATTAAATTGCTGTATGTGCTTAGGGTTTCAATTTTTCTTTATAACTCTTACTTCACCTACATTCAACTCTCAGGCTTTAGCAACAGCCTTTGAGAAAATATTACATCACTTACAGCCCAGGTCATTGCATTGTAAACGATTTTCCAAGAAAGATAAAAATATCAATTTTGTGAGATTGGTCTCTGCTAGAGATTATCACAGATTGTAGCTAGGGATTCTGCGAATATATCTCCACTAAATGTGTTACAGTGGTTATGAATCAAAGTCACATTTGGAGCATTTATTCAAAGGTGTCAGAGGAACAATAAAGAGTCTCTTGAATTGTGTTCACGATTTTCTGCAGTGAAATTTTTATCTTTTACTAACATTCAGAATTTACGAAAAAATGAAAGCATGGTGTCTAGTGCAAAGCTATGTGTACTACAATGATTAACCATCACACAATGAATGAACACATTGAACCCTTATTTCTACAGAAATGTGAACGTAATAAAAATCTCAAAAACGACAAATTAAATTTCATATTAACAAGGGCAAAAGTGATCACAGAGCATGTAATGTAATATAAGGTGGATTTGTCGAGCGCTGCTTCTCACTCATGAGGGTATCCAAGTGCTGAGTAGGTGAGTGTAGGCGTGTGGTGAGACCTGGACTGAATATAGGCAGTCTTGATGGTCCCGCAAGAAGACAATTTAATGGCCAGGTATTCAGCTTCTTGCGGAATTCAAGAAGTGAGGAGGAGGCCCTGATGTGTGGGGAGAGGTTGTTCCAGGATTTGGCGGCTTGGTAGGAAAATGAGACCACCTACCTGTTCTGCTTCTGTGGATGAGGAATATGTGTGCAAGTGAGAGTGATGCTGAGCGAAGTTGTCTGGTGGGTTGGTGAAAGTGAAGCCAGTGACTGAGGTATGCAGGTCCTGTGTTGTGTAGTGACTTGAATGTGTGTTTTCGAGAAGTTTGACCTGGCAGCACTTCTGGATGGAAAGCCATTGGAGCTGTCTGAGGAGTGTGTGGTGTGGGTTCAGTGCGGAAGTTCGAGGATGAGTCTGATGGCGGCATTTTGGATGGTTTGAAGTCTGTGCAGAAGATGGGTTGGATGCCTGTGTAGAGTACATTGCCATAGTCCAATCTGCTTGTGAGCATGCAATGAAAGGAAATTGCATCAAAACTGTTGCCCTGTCAGTCCAGTAAAGACATGTGCATGTTTTTGCCAATCATAAGCTTTATTTGATCAATAAATTGAGAAAAAAATATTTTAAATGGTTAGTGGGGAATTTTACTACCATAGGAGAAGTGACAATTAAATGTCTTGCTCACCTGATTGCAATAATGATGTAAGGATTTTCAGTCTTCGAGCTAAAGCAATTGTTATCTATTTATTTCCTATATTAGCTGATTGTAGGTTCAGTCTGACTAGGCTCTCAGCTGGATAACTAGGCATTTGTATAGTATTGTCAAACCCTGAATCTGCCTCTGTCTGATATTGTAAAGGTGCTACCCTTGGGGAAATTTTATTTATACATTGGTTTTACTGGATCAAGATGTGGTAATTGTTTTTTGGTCATTGTTGTGTGGTAGCTGATTTAGATAGGTTAATTCACACATATGTCATATTTATACAAGGGAAATATTTCAATATCTGCAATCAAAACTGTTTTCTACTTCACAAAAGCAGCATGAAGGTAGTTTTGCATGAACTATTCTCTGCTGAGGTCTTTTAAAGTATTTTGATTTTCTGCATTAGTAAACGACACCTACATGGCCATATATTAAAATTAGTCTCAGTGCTAGAAAATATCCTAAGGCCAAGATATTTAAGCTGAGTATTCACTTTTAAAACAGAAAGGAAACTGAAGCAGTCCAGGGGCCGTATTACATATAGGGTACATTATTACCTGGTCTCGCTCACCGTAAGCTCTGTTATTATGGAGTCGGAGCTCTAATGGCCAGTGTCTGCCTTATTAAGAGAAGGTCCACTGCTGTGCAGCAAGGGTCAGAGTCTCTGTGCTGGTTGCACAAGAACACATTCACACATGTATGTGCACACGTGTCCCCATATCAGGGGCAAGAGCACTAGTGTTTTAAAAAGAAAAGGCGCAAAGCCACATTAGTACAAAGCAATTTGTTGAGGTGCAAGGCCGCTTAACCCAACGGAATTGCGTCAGGGAAAGAAGCGCCCCTGAGGCCTCTGGGACACTCCTAAAATGTGCTTATTGTTTCTCTCACTGTGGTGCCCCAGAGAGGGAATGGGTAATAGTCATTTTGGGGTGGGGGAGCTGCAGGTGTTCAGAAGCCCCCACCTGCAAAAGTCCCATATCTGTTTTTACAGATGTTACCCTAAGCCTCCCAGGTCATATGGGAACATGACCTGGGGAGGCTGTTGCAATGTTTTCAAGCACTCATGGAGTTTGAGTATTTAGGCCAAAGACTCTAGAGTGCAGGGACCCCTGTGGTGGGCTGTAGGGTTGCACTGCAGCATAGATAAAAGTAGAAAAAAGAATCCTGCAAACACTTCATTGAAATGCTTTAATGACAAAGTTAACAATAAACCATTACTTGTAATAATTAAGGTCATTGTAAGGTTTTGTCAACAAAGAAAAAGTTCTCAGTGACTCATTACATGTAGTAATGAAGGTTATTGAAATGCTTTATTGACATTGATGACAGTGAAATAGTACATGTCCTAATGAGCAGCTCTGTACGACTGTACCATCCTTAGTGGTTTATTCTGGCATATTCCAGCTTTACTTAATGTGATGACACCCTGACCAAGCTAGGAGGCCTGCCTTTTGATAACTACACCCCATTGTATTGTGTCTAGCATATGTGGGTTTATTGTAGGTATATGTTTCATAGCTCAATAGGGCTGAGAACTGTTAGGAGGGTATCACCGTAAGTATTTCCACCAGCCATCATGTATATATTTATAAATGAATGAATTGAGTTGTGTGAGTGTAATGATGTACTTTTACTTTTTATATGTAAGCGCACTGGGCAATGATTTATTGGGTGTTGTTTGTTGCATGTCTGAGGACTGGGTACTAGCTCAACTAAAATCCCTTGAGTAGGCCTTAGTATGCTCTCGCTCGCTACCCTGAGAGTCAAGTACTTGGCTCCCAAGAGATAAAATATTGAAAAGTTATTACTCAAGAAAGACCCATATCCTTCCAAACTAATACACCACTTTCTTACATTTGCTGACGGTAATTGCTAGATCTATTCTTTTTTGCTGACAGTATTTTTGTTGAGTTTTTATTGTGTTTAATTAGTCTCAGCTTTACTGGCAGCCTCGATTTTAGTTTCGCTTATACTTGACATTGGAATTGCTACAAACTGATTTTACCTGTGCTCACTTGTACTTTTGGGAGTCAGGATGTTTGTCTCGGATCGGGGGTATTTATTTAACCATCAGCTGGCCTTTCATTCCACTACTTGAGTTTGTGGAGAGAGCGCTGAATAGATCTACTATTTTTCATCCACAGGGCCGACTGGAGGTTCCATTCTGGATTCGGCTGTGCCCTTGTCGACACAGGAGTTTAAAGACTACGGGCCAGATGTATCAAGATAGTTATTTGCGATTCTCTAATTGCGAATCACAAGGATTCGCAATTAGGGAATCGCAAAATGCCATGTATGAAGGTGTATAGTACACCTTTTGCGATTCCTAGGGGGTCGCAAATGACCTCTCATGAATATTAATGAGGTAGGTCGCAATTTGCGACCCCCTAGGAATCGAAAAAATCACGGGGATGGCGGCCTGCTGAGATCAGCAGACCACCATGTCCGTGATTGCTTTTAAATAAAGCAATCTTTTTTTTTGTAAAGCAGCCCGTTTTCCTTAAAGAAAAACGAGATGCTTTACAAAACGAAAAATGAAAAGTTTTCTTTTCATTTTTAAAGAGCAGGCAGTGGTCCGTGGGACCACTGCCTGCTCTTAAAAATGGTTTTACAAACATTCACAAAGGGGAAGGGGTCCCTTGGGGACCCCTTCCCATTTGCGAATAGGTTACCACCTACTTGAAGTAGGTGGTAACATGTGAATGTTTTGCGACCGCAAATGCGGTCACAAAACATTCATACATACCGATGCGATTCGGTATTAGGAAGGGAGGCCCTAAACACGCCCCTTCCTAATACCGAATCGCAAACCCATTTTGCGATTCGGTAACAGGTTACCGAATCGCAAAATTAGGTTTGCTGCATCGGAAAAGCAATTTTTGCGTTCTCAAACGGGCAGATTCTGCGAATCTGCCCGTTTCCGAATGCAAAAATGCTTGATACATCTGCCCCTTTAACTCTTAAAAGGAGGGCCACGGTGTGGATGCAGCTAGGAAAACGTTAATTGCCAGACCTTATTTCTTTTTGCTGACAGTGTTTGTATTGAGTTTTTCCCATGCTAAGTGTTTAAATTGAGTAGTTTAGTCTCAGGTTTACTGGCAACCTCGATTTCTGCAAATGCATTTAGGACGTTGTAGTTGCAAAACAATGATTTTGCTTGCTTGCTCTTTCGGGAGTCAGGCTGTCTTGACTCCGCTCAGGGAACATTTTCTAACTATCAGCTGGCTGGCTCTGAGGTCCCCTTTTTGAGATTGCGAAGAGAGCACTGAATAGGTCAGCCATTTTTCCTCCCCAGGGCTGACAAGAGCACCATTTTGTGCTTGGCTGTGCTCCAGTCAACCTAGGAGTGTAATGATTACTCCTCTTAAAAGGAGGGCTGCAGTGTAGACGTGCAACAGACACTCACAGCTAGTGCACTTCTATTGCACTAAAGTCACCACGAAGACAAGCCTGTCTGTGCCCATCCTTATCGTGGCCAGTGCCAGTTATCCTGCCTGTGTTAATGCAGGTCCTGCTGACGTAAAGCCATTGCTGAAGAAGCCATCCGTGGACTCTGGAGAACCCAAGAACTACCAACTCATCCCCCATCTCCCTGCTCCCCTTCCCAGCAAAGGTCATCGAGAAAGCTATCAACATCCAGCTAACAGGACATCTGGAGAACCACAACCTTCTGGACCCCTCCCAAGCTGGCTTCAGAGCAAACCACAGCACAGAGACAGCTCTAGTTGCAGCCACGGACTCAGAATGCTGCTAGACCACAGAGAAACAGCAGCCCTCATCCTCCTCGACCTCTCAGCAGCCTTCAACACTGTATCCCACAACACATTGATCAACAGACTCCACCAGATTGGAATCCAAGGAGCAGCCCTCAAGTGGATCACATCCTACCTCACAACAAGAACTCAGAAGATCATCATCCATCCCTACTCCTTGCTCCCTAAGAACATCACCTGCGGTGTACCTCAAGGATCATCTCTCAGCCCAACCCTCTTCAACATTTACATGACACCCCTGGCCAACATTGTCAGGAGCCACAGACTCAACATCATCTCCTATGCTGACGACACCCAACTCATCCTCTCCCTGCCAAACGACCCAACGACCATCAAAGACAGCTTCCAAAGTTGCATGAAGGATGTGGCTGATGGATGAACAACTGTCTCAAACTCAAGACAGACGAGACACAAGTACTCATCTTCGGGAAAGGTAAGGACACCCTATGGAACAACGAATGGCAGCCACTTGAGCTGGGCCCTACCCCCAAACCCAACGAACACGCCTGCAACGTCGGCATCATGCTCGACAGCCAGCTATCCATGAAGAAGCAGATCAGCGCTGTCTCCTCCGCTTGATTACCCACCCTCCGAATGCTCAGAAAGGTCTTCAGATGGCTCCCACCCAACACCAGGTGAACTGTCATGCAAGCTCTCGTCACCAGCAGACTCGACTGCGGCAACTCCCTCTATGTAGGAATCACTGCCCAACTCATGAGAAAACTCCAGACCATCCAGAACACAGCAATCAGACTCATCATCAACCTCCCCAAACAGACGCACATCACAGAAGGGGCTAGGTCTAAACCTCACAGAGTAGAGACAAGCACAAGTCTTGTCTCTTGTTGCCCTCACACATCCCAAGGGATGTCATGCTTCATCATTGGGCGTTGCTCCTCGTCCGGCCGGCGCTGCAATGCCCTACGGGTCCCCCGAAGGGTCGCTTTAGCGGAGATCTTTTGGTAACGCGTATGAAGAGTGAGGGTGTGAGATTGAGGGTTCATAAGAGAGGGTGAGTGAGTGAGTGAGTGAATGATTAAAACTGGCTAGGGGATACCAAAAGAGCTAGTTTAATGTGTGGGTTCCCCTGACAGGTTAAAAAACCCGTAGGTTGTGTGTTACTGACTAGGCAATAATGTGCCTCAGTAACTCTTCGGTCGACATGTTTCGCGCCCTACAGTGGTTGTAACGATCCCTGGGGCTTCCTCAGGACCAATGAAGTGAATAAGAAACATGAGTGGGTGAAGAACCCTGCCGAAGAGAAAATAGTGGTCCCCCTTGTGAGAAACAACAAGGTGGCCTAAGCTCAACAAGTGACCGCTCTTGTTTCGACCTAGACAGGGAAAGAAAAAATGAAACACAAACCATAAAGGTAAAATTATTATAAGTCTCTCAGTGGTGAGATGATCGATTGCACCTCATCCCAGTAGTGTATTCACTTGTTGAGCACAAAAGACACAAACGAGACACACAACATAAAGGTACAGTACATTTTATCCTTTATGGCACAATATAAGGGTTTTAAAGCTGTGATGAATTTAATCGTGATTTCGCGAATTTGGCCTATGAGCCCTGTATGTGCACTGTTTATACTTGTGTGTTAGTAGCGCCATCTGCTCATATCCCACTAAGGCGCTACTGGCACTTTTTCTTCTGCCTGACAAATAAGTGCATTACTGTGTTGAGGTGCATTCAATTATCTCATCACTGAGCATGATTCTACCTTTATGTTGTGTGTCTCGTTTGTAGCCTGTGCTTGTCTCTACTCTGTGAGGTTTAGACCTAGCCCCTTCTGTTTCTTTTTCTTTTTCTTTTTCTCTTTCTCTGTGGACAACAATTGTGCCCACACAGGAACAGTTACCCACCGTTTGGTTCAATATTACTATATGGAGCACGGGTACTGGACCATAACTAGCTCCTAGTCCCCCCCTTCCTTTTGATACATGTTATCAAATATCGAACAAACTACTGTCATGTGACAAAGCTGTATCCACATGTGGTTTATCGTAGTACTGTATAAGAAACCCAGCAAGTATAGTTTTACATCATAATGTTTTAGACTATAGTGCTATCCACATAAGATACATTTACTTGCAGGCATTCTCACTGGAACTGTTGTGATTTAGCTGAGATCAAGCTTGGCAGTGGCATCATTATGCTGTGGAACTTAGAACTTACAGATGTCATTGGAATATGATTTACCTGGATTCCAGTGTTGGTAGCTGGAGTCTGGCTGCCCTGCTGTAAGCTTGATGGTTTTGAGATTAAAACCAATAAATGAACTTTCGCACATTAGCACTTTGACTGCAGAGATATTGGCATCAACATATCACTGGTGACGAGTAGAACCTGTGCAGAACAGGTGTATGCCACTAACTTACAAACCTACATTTATGAACATTGGGATTGCAAACCGGACACTGCGAGTTGTGTTTAAAGGCCAGTTACTACGGTGTTGTATACTGCCAGTCTTCTGGGAAATTGTTGGCCGCCATGGCTTAACGAGTCTTGATTGTTGACTCTGACGAATGGAGGAAACATTGACAACAATCAAGATAAAACATCTGGTAGTCTGTAATCAAGGTAAAACTGCTGATGTTACAGGTCTGATGCACGCGACTTATGTTGCACTGAGTGCAGGTGCAAGTGTTGGAGTGCAGGGCCGAGGAGGCCTAAAGATCACAAACAAAACAGAATGGCTGGCATTTCAGGCCTGAAGCTCTGAGGTTTACAATGAAATACAGGTCTGGTGGAGTGCATGTCATCTTCTGAAATATTGGGGTATCATCAACATGTGACATCATCAGCTAGCTTGGAATGGGAAACTCAGCTTTGATCATTGGGATCATGGAACAACTATATTTTAATGTTGGTTACCAATTCCTGGTCCTCATTGGGTAGCCAACAGTCAACATCCAAGTTCCCTCCCCCCTCAATGAGATGAGCAAGGTCAATCGAAGGACCAAGACCTTATGGGGTGTGTCCCAGTTCTAAATAGAGATTATAAGCAGTAAAATTTACCTTTAATGTGGAGGAGTGGATTGTGATCCACTAACTATGTGAAGTGCAGGGAAGGGGGAAAAGTGATGGTATTAATGGAGTAGGGTTCACCATATTCCATGGTTGTTGATCAAAATAGCAGCAAGCATTTTTAGAATGGATTGAATTGAACTATTACCTTCAGATATCAATCCCATAGGTCATGGTGGAACTAAGATTGATGTTCTAGGTTACATTAATATGAAAATTCAATTCTGGGATAGAAAAGCTGCAGGTAAGTATACATTGCCAAACTTGGTGATAATTTACTAGGGTGGCACCACCAGGGACACATGGGCATCACTTTGAAACCCAATATACCAGAACCAGTGAGGTTGGTGTCTACTGTTGGTAAGGGTGTTGATATTTTCCAGGAGTTCTCGGATGTTTTTGGAAAGAAGTCAGGCAGTCTAAGGGGTTTGAACACAAGATTGTTTTGAAAAAGAAAAGTGTACAACGTGTTCACAAGGTTAAGAAGGTGTCTAATATGAGGTTTGATGGCTGATCCACTCAAATTAGAGCTCAAAACATTGTTGAAGCTTGAGGTCATACAAGAAATTTAATCTTCAGAGTGGTTCATCTCAGTTGTGCAGGCGCCCAAGGAGGGTATTCAAAAAAGTGATGGGTGGAATGCTTCAATTAATCCCAGCCACTGGTAAATACTTTGGCCGCCTCCCTGACTGGTTTGCTTTGGGCTGACATTAATTCAAGCAATACATCCATCACTTTTTGTAAACTTCAATGTGTCACACTAAGTGGGATGGATATGCCCAAACATGGGTCCCATGCACACTGTGTCACAAGAACCATGCTATACCTGGCTGATGAGCCTTAATCATGGCGAATCCGCTCCTAGGTTGCTTGTGTTCCAGTTCAGGGAGGACCTGTCTTGGCAGTTCAGGCTGGACTGTTCCAATTGGAGCAATGCCAAGACTGATTTGCATATGGCTCAGTCCAAACCGAGGTGACATTGTGCGCAAAATGACAATGGACTGGGATGTGGCCCGAGTAATTACCAGTGGCTGAGATTAATTTCAAGCATTCCATCCATCACTTTTTGTGTACTTCAGTGTGTCACCCTAAATGGGACGGCATGCCCAGATGTTGGTCCCATGCACACTGTGTCACTGGAGTCAAGCTATACCTGACTGATGTGCCCTAATCAAGGCAAAACCGATCCTAGGACGCTTGTGTTCTGATTCAGGGAGGACCTGTCTGGCAGTCTGGGCTGGACTGTTCCCATTGGAGCAGAGTCACGACAGATTTGCATATGACTGAGTCCAAATTGAGGTGGCATGTGTGCTATTTGTGTCTTGGGTTGAGCATGCAGTGTGGAGTATTTTTCTCTCTCCTCTTGGTGAGTGAGGGATTCAATTTGGAATGTAGAATGCTATGTCTTGAAAGTGAGGCTGTTAGACTAGGGCTGGAGCTGTACTCAAGTGGATGGAGTTTCTCTTGTTCTTCAATAAAGCATCTTACTTCTACGGTGCTCCAGGGATATTATTGAAGAGTGCTTGGAATTCACATTGGCGTTGAGGATGGGATACACCCAAGTGGGCTTTCTAAAGTGAAGAGAAATTCCAACTCTTGGACTCAGTTTATTCTGAACTGTGGACTTTCCTGCTCTACTTCTACCTCCTGCCTCAACTTGTTTTTGAGGTACTGTACTTATTGTCGGTATTTTTGCTGATTAATCTCCCTTTTCCAGTGACTTTTTAAGCCCCTTGCCTCACCCATCCAACTGCCCTGCATGCACCCGCCTCCCTTGCTCTAGAGGGTATTGGACCTTCTCCTGTGTACTTCACGTGCTCCCTGGTATCCCGGAGGCCCCTGCTGGTGTCCAGTGCCTCCTATGGTCACACCCTTAAGAATGCTCCTTCTTCCCTGGCACGCCGCTCCTTTGCGGAGCCAATGCGCTGCCGGGGGTTGCAGGAGCTTGCGCCGCTGTGCCTGTGCAGCTTTATCAGATCACGCTTTTCAGTGGCACATGGTATTGCTGCAAAGCAAAGCGAAGCCTTCCTCTTTGTTTATGTTCTGCTCAGGATCACGAGCAGCCTCTCTGCTGACGTGCTTCTCAGAGCAAAAGGATCTTGGACAGCTTGCGTCTCCCAGCGTGAGAAGATTCTGGGCATTTCATCAAGCAAAGTCACTTACCGCATTCTTGTCTCGCCGGTTACCGCTCCTACTGAAAAAAGGAGTCCACTCCCAGGATCGTGAAGGAGAGTTAACGAATGAAGCCTTAGCTCCAGGGAAGGAGTTTTGACCCATGATGCAACTGGGTTGGAAGCTAGCATATAAGATAGACTCTGTTCCCTTAATGCAAGTTGGATAGTGGCAGAAATTGAAAACAGACTTACCACTTCATTTTGCTTATTGACAGTTCAATTACTATTTTTTTCCTTTTCAGCACTGCATCATATTCAGTTTCCTGTTTTTTGGTGCTTAATTGTTTGTGTCTTAATGCATTCCCATTTGCAGAATGTATCACCTTCCCTGTTTTTTCTGCCCTCACCAGGAGATCCTCTTCTTCCATAGTCTAAATGACAGAAGATTTTCATTAATTATTTAAAAGTGTGAGGCTCTAATTTGTCACCTGACAAAAAAACTTCTATGTTATTCCATTGTCTTGGTGTGGAGGGTCAAGAAAGTTTTGAAAACCTAGCAGATATTGAAATCCATAATGATGGTGATGCGCCTCATTCCTTCAATAAATTTGAATGATCAATCAAACGTTATATATATCTGTAATACTGCAAAGATTTAATTGTGGCAAGAGAAGCAGGGTAATGATGAATCAGTGGAAGACTTTGTCACTGCACTACGTAAGTTAGCTTCAACTTGCAACTTTGGAATCAATACGGAAAAAAGAATAAGAGACCAGTTTATGCTGGAATGCAAATGTGACAAAGTCCGTGAAGAACTATGGTAAAAAATGACCCAATGTTATCTGAAGTTCTAAGGGGGTCATTAGGATGGCGGGCGGACTTGAGTCCGCCCGCCATCCCAGCGGTAACGGGACCGCCCGCCTGTCATGTGGCGGTCCCGCACCCCTAATTATGATGCGACCGCCAATGCGGCGGTCGCATCTGGCAATTTAACATTGCTGCGGGTGCTGCTGGCTGCAGCACCCGCCGCAATGTCAAATGACCATGTTGTGCATTTCCATGCACAACGTGGCAGGCACCACGCGGTGCCTGCCACCTTGTGCATGGAAATGGAGGGGGGTACCATGGGTACCCCCCCAGTGCACAACTGCCCCCCCCCACAGAGGGGGCCCGCAACGGGCCCCCAAAGCCAGTCTCAGCCTGTCTTTTTGCGGCGGAATATCCGCCGCAAAAAGACAGGCGGAAGGGCTCATCCTAATCACTACGGCGGATGGACTTTCCGTCCACCGCGGTACCAATGTGATTCCCACCGCCATCCTAATTTGGTGCTGGGTGAATCACATTGTGATGGCGGGAGAATCTCCACCGCCGGCCCGGCGGTGGCGATCCTCCCACCATCATAATGAGCCCCTAAGTGTTGCTAAGAGGGTAGAACATTCCGTGCTGTGAATTCACATTTTACAAAAAAAAAGGAAACCGCTTCTAGTATACAGTTTGGATTATCATCTAGTCAGAAGAAATCTTCTTCCAATGAACCTTTGTTTCAGGTGAGGAAGTTCCACCCACTTTGTCAATTCAAAGGAATGTCCTGCAATTAAAGTTTATTGTAAGAATTGTTGCAAACAGGGACACTTTGCCAAATGCTGTAAGTCTTCTGCTAAAGTCAGAGGGCCTTATTTATGAGGCCTTGCGACAGTTTTGTGCCGCCGTTGCGTCACTTTTTGTGATGCACCGGCAGCGTAAAAAATGCCCCATGTTGCGCCCTATTTACAAAGTGACACATCTAGGCAGATGCGTCAATTTGTAAACCCATGTGCCACATTATACCTGCGCCAGGTATAATGTATGCAGGGTGGGCGTTACCCTGCAAAAAGCCTAGTAGAATTGGCGCATTGAAATCTACAGGATTTCAATGCGCCTGCGCCACTTCTAGGACACTACTGCGTCAATATCTTACGCCTGTCTCACAGCAGGCGTAAGACTGAGGCAGGCCCTTTCACATGGGGCTTGCCTCATGTGAAAAGACACATTGCTGGAGTTGCTTCTGTTTTCAGACAACCCCCAACAATGCACCACTTTTGTGCCTACAGATGCGTCAGAAATACTGACGTATCTGTAACTTCTTGCGACATGGAGTGCCATACATTAAATACAGCACATCCATCCTGTCACAAGGAGGGCGCAGTGAAAACTGGCACATTGCTGATTTCCCACAGCAATGCAACAGTTTTCATAAATGAGGCCCAGAGTGTTTGAAATAGGCCTGGAGTCGCCTGAAAAATGTCTTGCAACTTAATAATGATGTCAGTTGTGTATGGAGCACTATTTGTGAACACCGTTCAGATGAGGTATTGGTCAATGAAATTCCTGTCACTATGATTTATTCTGGGGCAAGGTTATCCCTAATCTCCGATTCTGATTATGTTAAAGGGTTCCAGGGAAAAGTTGATCTCAAGGATCCTGACATCACGCCATTCAGTTATGGGCAAAGCTCATAGACGTACTTGGGTACTTTATTGCAAAAAATCAACTTTGTGGCAATGGTATAGAAGGAAAAATGTATGCCCCTGTTAAAGGAGATACCATTTTGAGCTGGCCACATCAAATACATTTGGGAATTTATTTGGATCCCAATGCTACTCCCCAAGTCCAAGTTAGAAAGGTCAACACGTGGGTTGTGACATCTATTGATCCCTAGGTCGATATTACTCTGGAATTTCATGAGGTTTTTTCTAAGAAGGTGGGATGTTTGAAAGGGTATGTGCACCACATACATCTAAAGAGGGATGCTGTTCCAGTAATATGCAAAGTCCAAAACGTTCCTATCAATCTTCGTAAAGCTGTTAAGCTTGAATTAAAACATTTGAGTTCAGAAGGAGTAATTGAAATGGTGGAAGCTTTGGAATGGCTTGCTCCCATTGTGGTTGCCACCAGGAGCTCAGGGGAAATTAGGTTGTGTGTTGAACTCGGGCAACTTAATAAAAAGGTGGTGGAGGATACGCTTCCCCTGCCCAATATCATGGAGATGGTGAGAATACTGGGAAGAGCTAAATTTTTCCCCACTCTCGATCTTACCTCAGCTTACCACCAGGTACGTCTGAGTGAGGACTAAAAAAATTACACTGCATTTGTGACACCCTTTGGTGTTTATTGTTTCAACAGGATGCCATTCAGTTTATGCTCTGCTGCCTCAGTATTTCAGAGGTTGATGAATGACCTGCTAGAGAATTTCTATGGGATGAAATGTTTCTAGATTTACTTCCTGATTTGTAGTGACAATTTATCTTTTCACATACATAAGATTAGAGAGGTATTGAAAATCTTGAGGTCTAGAGGAATTACTTTCAAAGTGGACAAGTGCAAATGAGATAAAGTATATTATACTGTTTCTAGGGAAGGTGCTAGACCAAAGGACCACCTGATTAAGACCATCACTGACCTGCCTTCTCCAGGAAAGAAGGAGGATGTTCAGGCATTCTTAGGAATGGCTGAATTCTATAGTGGGTTTATTCAAAATGTTGTCAGTCGCACTAGTGCTAATATAGATTTGTTGGAAAAGGGTGAGCAATTTACATGGAGTGAGGATTGTCAAAGAGAATTTGCAAACATAAAGGGAGGATTGGCAGAGGTGCATCATTTGAAACGTTTTGTGCCAGGTTTCCTGTGTTGTATTATCACAGATGCAAGTGAAAAGAGCTTGGGAGTGGTGCTTAAACAGAAACAGGGTGATGAGATGGTCACAATAGCATTTAGCTCTAGGTCACTTAAAGTAGCTGAATTCAACTATTCAACCATTGAGAAGGAGGTTTTGGCTGTGTTTTAGGGAGTGAGAAGATTCAAACAGTTTCTGTGGGGATCTAGGTTTGTAGATAGGAAGGACCACAAGTCCCTACAGGAAGTATTTGAAGAGAAAGACCTAGACTGTATCTCTCCCCGCATAACCAAGTGGTTGGTGGAATTGCAAGACTGTTGAGTTTATTTCTGGAATGGAGAACAATGTGCCAATATTGCCTTGCTCATCTAGTAAGGAATTCTCAGTCGGCTGATCAAGATGGGGATAATTGGTGGAAAAATGATGATTGTAAAGTTTGTGCTGTCACAGGAGGTTATGTTTCCGAAAGTGAGTGGTTGGAAGAGATGCAAAAGAATTTTAGTTTAAAGAAGTGATGAAAACCATGCTGGAAGGAGGAAGTTGGTCGATGCGAGGTCTTGGAGGTTTTGAGAGTGAGAAATGAGCTTTCTATATGCAATGGACTTTTATTGTGTAGTGACAGATTTGTGCCTCCGGTGGCTGTGAGAAAAATTTAATGAATTTGGCCCATGAAGGTCACCAATGAATTTGTAAGACTATGGAGCTCTTGAGGAGTACATATTAGTGGCCAGGGATGTATGTGCAGATCGTTTTGATTGTCAGAGATTGTTATGAATGTAGGTTGAGTGACTGACAAGAGCCAAAAGGACAGATGGCTCCAACGGTTTACAGAGAGATTCCAGGTGAGGTCTGGAAGGAAATTGCCCTGGCTATAGTAGGTCCTGTGGATACCAGAGGTGGTGCAAGTGGATACGTGGTTTTGATGGACATGCTGTTGAGGTGGCCAGTGGTTAAAGTGGTTCAGGACATATCACACGCTCTGTTTCTAGATTTTTGATAGAAGTGTTTGCTAGGGAAGGTAATCCACGTTGTATTCTCACTGACAACGACAACGAAGTATAATTCACCGCAGTGGAAATGGGGAGTTTCATTTCTGAGAGGGGCATAATGCACAAGAAGTGTGCTCTGTACCATCCAGAAACGAATGGCATGGTTGAGAGATTCAATCGTATATTGAAGGAAACAATTCAGATTGCTAGACTAAATGGTCAGGATTGGGTCAAGTTGGTACAGAAAAGGGTGGAAAAGTATCGTTTTACTCCACATCCTACAACTGGTCTAAGTCCTTTTGAAGTGTGTCACAAATGCAAACCCAACAGAAGACTTTCTCCCCCATGGGCTAAAACCTACAGACGTCAGTCTTCCACTATAGAGGAAAAATTGGCTGCTGGTAGATTCAGGAAAGCATGCTTGATTATGGAAAAGAAGCAATAATAAGATACACGCAAGGCTTTCATGGATCAATGGGCCAGATTTCTCAATATTAGGAATCGTGATTATCACTATTCTTAATGCATGAAACTCATAGCGATTCCTAGTAAGGCGCTAATCGACCTACCTCATGATTATTAATGAGGTAGGTTGCAATTTGTGGCTCATTAGGAATCACTAAAATCACAGTGACCTGCCGGGGTCAGCAGACCATCTTGTCTGTGATTGCTACTAAATAAAGCATTTTTATTTAAATGCAGCCTGTTTTCCTTAAAGGAAAATGGGATGTGTATTAAAAAGAAACATGAAAAGTTTTTATTTCATTTTTTAAGAGTAGGCAGTGGTCCATGGGACCACTGCCTGCTCATAAAAAACATTTTCGCAACCATTCACAAATGGCAAAGGGTTCCCTGGGATCACTTCCCGTTTGCAAATGGGTTACCACCTACTTGAGGTAGGCGGTAAAATGTGAATGTTTAGTGCATTTCAGTCGCTAAACATTCTTACATACCACTGCGATACAGTTTTAGGAAGGGATGCCCTAAGCACGCCCCTTTCTAATACCGAATCGGTATGTAGTCACAATTCCAAATTGCGATTCGGTACCATATTACTGAATTGCAATCTATAAATGACTCATACCAAAATGAATTTTTCTGGTCGTAAACAGCCCGATTCTGTGAATCGGGCCATTTGCAACTGAAAAAATGCTTGATCCATCTAGCCCTATGTGTTGAAGTTGGGGATATAGTAAGGGTGAAGTTGCCGAGGAGGGTCTCGCTGAGTTGTCAAAATTTTCAAGAGGGCAGCGAAACTGGAGGATGATAGGATTTAGAACTCCAACAGATTGACTGTAAATAAGTAGTTTCAATACGTTTCCTTTGCTTTTCCTCTTTTGTGGGGTGGGGTGTGGTTTTTGTGTCTTGGGTTTAGCATGCAGTGTGGAATGTTTATTTTTCTCCTCTTGGTGAGTGCGGAGTTCCATTTAGAATGAAGTATGTTATGTCTTGAAAGTGGGGCTGTTAGACTGGAACTGGAGTTGTACACAAGTGGATGGAGTTTCTCTTGTCCTTCAATAAAGCATCTTACTTCTACTGGTGCTCCTGGAATATTATTGAAGAATGCTTGGGCTTCACAGCATGTTGTGCAAAATAACGGTATAATGAGATGTGGCCCCGAATAATTCCTAGTGACTAGGGATAATTCAAGCATTCCATCCATAACTTTTTGTGTACTTCTGTGTGTCGCCCAAGGAGGGTGGAAAAAGCAAAAGAATGTATGTGGACCTCAAAGAACATCAACAAACATATCTAGGTGAATTACCAATCACTTCCTAATATTTCAGAGACATTGACTGTGCTTAGGGGTGCCTAATTATTCGGCATCATGGATTTAGCATCGGCCTAGCATTAAGTACCCTTGCACGCTGAATCCAGTAATTTTAACTCCTTCATCATACCTAGGGGAGCTTTAAGTTTCAAGGATGCCCTTTGTGTTAGCGTCTGCTGCTGCATGTTTCCAAAGGGTGATTAAGAGGTTACTTGAGAGAATTCCACAGCGACAGACAAGATCATGACAGAATTTTGATATTTATCTTGGTGAGATTGCAGGCATCATGTCTCACACTAAAGGAAAGTAAATGCAAATTCAGAGTTAGGAGAAGGAATTAGTCCAGAGTTGGAATTGGATAAGTGTTTTAGTGATGCACTCCACCTGCAGATAGTGATCAGGTCTGGTTATTCCTGGGTCTTGCTGAATTTTGTTCAAAATTTGTAGCCAATTTTGCCAGTGTGGTTCAACCTTTGAGGTTGTTGCTTCAGACAGGAGCTCAATTTGTGTGGTCAGATGAATGTTAATGGACATTCCTGTCTCTCAAGAAATGCATTGGTAGATTGCCAATACAGGAATATTTTAATGCATGTAAGAGAACCATTCTAACCACTGATGCTAGTCATCATGGTTTATGTGCCATGCTTTCTTACAATATTGATGGTGAAGAGAAGTTGTAGCTTTTGCTTTGCGCTCCCTGAAAGGGGCAGAGGAATGTTAATCAGTTATAGTGCATGAAGCGCTGTCTTTTGTGAGGGCAATACGCCATTTAAATCTTTCTTGTAGGGGTTGCCTCTTACGGTTAGGGTTGATCATCAGCCTTTAGTGCAAATATGTTTATGTAGGAGTGTAGAGAATCTAACCCAGAGGATCAGAAGGTGGACAGAAGAGCACTCCGGTTATAATTTCCAAGTGGAATATTTACTTTGGATCAACAAAATTAAGTTAATAGTGTAACATGACTACTCCTAACGTTTCACATATAGGTAGAGTCTTCTGCAACCAGGGCAAAGATCTTTCTATAGTAAAGTATAGAGAAAATATTTAGGGGCTTATTACGATGGCGGTCAGAAAGCCTTCAACCTTCGGTCAGAGGCTTTCCAACTGCCATCATCGGTTTCAATTCCGACCGCCTGATTATGAATTAGCTGGTTGGAATTGAAACCGGCCAGGCATTCCGGCTGGCTTCCAACGGGCTCAAGGAGCCCGTCAGCCAGTCGGAGGCCGGCCCGTAATCCCAAAGGCGGCCTTCCGCCCTTGGGATTACGATGCACGGTTTCCGGCAGGGTTTCCATGCTGGCCTTTCTGACATGAAAACCCTGTCGGAAAGAGTGATCGGGGGCTCCTAGCAGGGTCCCCTTGTGTGCGTGGCCTACTGTTGGGGGCCGAGGGGGCATCGATGGTGCCCCCCTGTTAATCCCTGCACCCCGTGGCAGGCACCTTAAGGTGCCTGCCACGGGGTGCAGGGATTAACATTACCTTCCATTTCCCTATGGGAGCATGTACTACGGCCGGTTTATGACCGTAACACATGCTCCTATAGGGAAATGTCAGAATGTGTCCGAACAGTGTTCGGTCGCATCCTAATCAGGTGGCGGGACTGCCGACCGGAGGTCCGTCTGTCCCGTTTACGAGACGGTCCGCCCGACATCGTAATCAACCCCTTAATGTTTATGAAACTTTTTTTAAAATTGTATAAATATTTGTAGTTAAGTTTTATATTTTATTTTTTTTAAACGGAGAACAGCATTAAAAATACCACAGAGCTAATAACTACTTTTTAATTAACTATTTAATGAATGTGTTTTTTAATTAATTGTAATTTTTTTTTTAAGATATCTAAAAAATCCCACCTATAGTAAAATGTTTATATTGACTTATTATGTATTAAAAATTATAAAAGATTTGTATAGCATTAATTAAAATAACTGACATTTGTTTTAGATTAGAAAAAGGTTATCAAAATATTTTGCCTCAAAAATCAAACTAATTATATGTATATATATATTTTTTTTACCAACAATTGAACCTTCATGCAGCGCGCAGCTCGACCGGTGCAAGTAGCGGAATGGATCTATTCCGCATAACAATTCACCAACAAGAAAATACTTGCACTCCAGGGAGTCTCGATACAAGGCAATTTTATTCCATTATTGCCATCACCATCACCATACTAAACCAACGCGTTTCGACCACAATGGTCTTGATCACGGTTGACCTTGTATAGAGACTCCCTGGAGTTCACCTTGTATAGAGACTCCCTGGAGTGCGAGTATTTTCTTGTTGGTGAAATATATATGTATGTGTGTGTGTTAGTGTGTGCGTGTGTGTGTCTGTGTGTGCTTCTTTTTGGGCAAAATATTTTAATTACATATATATATATATACATATGTATATAGATACATATATATATGCACACACACATACATATAAATATACATAAATGGATATAGATTGATATTTAAATTATATGTAGATGCATTTTCAAAAAGTTTAAATAAAAGTATTCATTCGCTATGGGGTTCAATTTTAAGTCTCTGCCCCCATTATTTTCTAGGGAGAGCATTGCAGAACCAGTGGTTGACCATGTGTGGTTCTGCACTTACTCCAGGTCTGAACTGGTGTATATTCACTATTGTTTTGGGTCCTTTTTTGCTGTAGGAACTTTACAAGCGCAATTTGTGAATGGCAATGGGCTCACTCCTTTGTCTGCCCCTCACTAAACCCCTTCTTAGCCCTCCCTAAACCCATCCTCGCTCCTCCCTATACTCTTCCCATTTAGGGGCCGAATACGATCTCGCTAGGAAGGCCTCCAGACAGGTTCCGGAACAAGCAAATCCGATTCGGAGCCTTTGTTTCTGATCAAATCGTCCCCCGTTCGAAATGACCAAGTACAATGCAAAGATCTCGTCCTTGTCAGTCTGACTCATTCGCAGCCGAGTCGTGCTGCACAATGGAGCCGGCTTCCGAACGAGTGAGTACGATGCACAATTCGGACAGCCGTATCGAATTAGTAAAAATCCTTTTTTCAGCAACTCCCCTAGTGCCTCCCACATTTACTACTAACAGGCCGATTATGATCTCGCAAGGAAAGACCTCCGTATGACTCGGATCCAGAGGGCTTTCCTAGCGAATTGCGCTTCGTGAGTCCGAGCAACCGATTCCGATGCACCCGTATGGCGACAGACTCGGTACTCTATGGGAGCCTGTATACCGAATGTGTACACAGGCTCCCATAGCTAAAAGGGGTGGGTGAGGAAAAGCGTACACCCTGTGGCGGGCACGCCATGGTGCCCACCACACTGTGCATGCATGGAAAGGGGGGACCCTTGGGTACCCCCATGGGACCGATTCGGAGGGCCCCGGGTGAAGAGGGGCCTGTTACAGCCCCACGAAGTCCGATTCCCACAGACATTTCATCTCGCTGAGACCGAGTCGATACGGCTATCTGAATCGTGCATCGTACTCACTCATTTGGAAGTCGGCTCCATTGCGTGGCATGATTCGGCTGCGAACGAGTCAGACTGACAGGATCGGGTTTGGAAACAATTCAGTCGACGCGGACGAGATCTTCGCATCGTACTTGGTCGTTAGGAACGGGGGACGATTCGGTCGGAAACATAGGCTCCGAATCGGATTTGCTCGTTCTGTAACCCATCTGGAAGCCTTCTTAGCGAGATCGTAATCAGCCCCTAAGAAGTAAACTTATATATGTGAGGATCTCCCCATAGAAAAGAGAGAAGAGGTGGTGGAAGAAGTTAACACTTACAGGTTTGTGAATTGCATTTTGTAATAAATAGGTTGTACTACTGAAGTACTGTTTTACATACTAGAAAATGCAGTTTGTGAATCGAGCCTCAAGTGTGTGCAGTCAATGAATACCAGAGTAGTGTTTCAGTTTCTTAACCATGAATTTGCTCGTGAAAGAATTCCTAAGTTTAGCATAATTGACAATGGAGTGCAGTTTGTTTAGTTGGAGAGGTGGAAATTTCTGAATGGTTTGTCGATTAGGCATTTAAAAACTGCTCTTTATTCCCCTCAAACTAATGGTCTGGTGGAATGAATGCACAGGATGGTCAAGGGATGAGTGCAAAAAGCAGTAGATACTAAAGCCCATATTTATCATTTTTGTCATGCAGAACGTTGCAGCAAGCCACCTTGCTGCACTGCGCTGCGTGAAAGGGAAAGGACAGGAATGCACCATTTTTAACATTATACGGTACATTCATGTCCTTTCCTACCACTGGTGCACTTTTGGCTGCCTAGCACCAATGCAGGCACCTTGGATCATGGTGCACGGGTGCCTGCGTTGTAGGCAGGATTGTTTTTGTGCAGGAAAGGACATCGTTCTGCGCAAAAACAATTCTGAACAACATTTTCCTCTTTCTATATTTGCTGCAGAATGCAGCACAGGTAGAAAGAGGAATAAACAAGGAAAAATAAATATTTGTACTTGTTACGCCTCACTTGAGGAGGCATAGCATTTTAACACATTCTTAGGTCTACCACTAATGGTAAATCTGGGAATGCATCAAAATCCATGGGTGGAAGCGTTGGAACACTCATGCTCCACCCATGGAACGCCTCTCTGGGGCATAGTAACGCAAGGCAGTGAATTGCGCTGCCTTACATTTCTCTAGATTTATCAAACCATGCAGGGCCATGCAAGGTGGCCTTGCGTGGCTTGATGAATCTCACTTCCCCAATCTTGGCAGTTGGGGATTTGGTTGCCTTGCTGTAAGGTTGGTGCTTTTGACATTCTACCTCTTGAAGTCAATAAATGTACTCTAGCCCATCAGCACTTTGACTGCAGTGTTTTTGGCATCAACATATCGGGGATTTATTTACATAGCTGTTATTCTTAAATTTTGGCATGGCTCTGGCCCTCCTGGATGAAGGTTGGACATGTCTGGTGTAGAGGCATTCAGAGGTAAGACAGCCTGAGGTGCAAACTGGGTGAGGCCATCCTATACTCCTTTGCAGACTGATAGGGCCATGCCATAAGTGGATGAAGGAAAGACAGCACAGTCATGAAGAATAATCCAGGTTAGCAGTATCTGAAGAGGCTGTATGCTTTCAAAAGACCTTTACACTGATGACACTGAGCTTATTCTTTACCTAAGTGAAGATCACCATATTAATGCTAGAGCTCTTTCTATCACAGGAGAAGAGATCAGTGAGTGGATAAGTGGATTTCGATTCACTCTAAATACCTGCAAGATTGTGGTGATGCTGGTAGGATACTCAACAGCCACAAAAAAGCTAATAAATCACATAATTTCAGGCCTTTGAGAAACTCTGACATTTGGACCTCCTGTGTTAAAATCCCATGGATGGCATTTGACAGCTTGCTAACAATTAGTTAGGTTAATCAGTTGACTAAATCTGGCTGCCACTATATTCGCCCGCTTGACAAGTTACAGCCATTCTGACAGAAGAGAGCAACTATAGCGATGACTACTGTAAGCTCTAGGCTAAATTATTGTAGCATCATCTTTGTAGACACACCTCAGAAGATCTTGGGTCACCTTGAAACAAATCAGGGACATGGAATCTTTGAGTGCTGACTGTGCTCAATCGCTGTGAGCATATTAATCCTAAATTGCAGAGTGCAACTGCTCTGAGACTTAAATGGCTCCAAATTCTACATAGTATTATATTGCACACCATCTTTATGATTTTTAAGATCATTCGCCAATGTGGCATGGCATAGTAAAAAAAAGAGCCAAGTACTATATCTCAAGCAGATCACTGAGGTCTCCCGCCAGAGAATGATTAGAGGTCCATAGGTTTAAAAACCTATGTTGGGTGGCAAACCACTCCAGTCAACTGGGACTTAGCTTTGGAATGACTTCCCCCTAGTTTAAAAAAAAGCACTTTCTTGACACAGTTCAAGAGCAGATTGAAAAACCTTCTCTTTTAGACCCCCCTTTTTATCTTGCTGTCTTGTGGAACTTTGATACCCAGGGTTTCAGAGCTCCTGTCTTCTCTTATCTTTTACGGAGCTATTCTACCCATGAATTTTCATCTCCTTGTCTTCTCTTGTCTTGCTATTTTAAGGAGCAATGATACTCACAGGTTTTATACTTGTTTCTCCTACCTTGATGTCTTGTGGAGCTATTATTCTCTGGGGTGTTAAACACTTCGTCTTCTCTTATCATGTTGTCTTAGGGAGGTAAGACACCCATGGGTTTAAGAGCCTTCTCTTCTCTTATCTTGCTAACTCGTGGAGATATAACAAACTTGGGTTCTAGACCCCTTGTCTTCTCTTGTCATGCTGCCTTAGGGAGCTATGATCCCTATGGGTTTTAGACTCCCTTGTCTTTTTCTTGCTATTTTAAGGAGCAACAATACTCACAGGTTTTAAACTTTTTTCTCTTACCTTGCTGTCTTGTGGAGCTATGGTACTCTGGGGTTTTATACCCTCTGTCTTCTCTTATATTGCTGTTTTAGGGAGGTATGATACCCATGGGTCTAAGACCCTTCTCTTACGTTGCTGTCTAGTGGAGATATAACAAATTGGGTTTTGAATCCTTCATCTTCTCTTATCTTGCTGTCTTAGGGAAGTAAGATGCCTATGGGTTTAAGACCCTTCTCTTCTCTTATCTTGCTAACTCGGGGTTATATAACAAACTTGGGTTCTATACCCTTTGTCTTCTCTTGTCATGCTGCCTTAGGAAGCTATGATCCCTATAGGATTTAGACCCTTTGTCTTCTTTTGTCTTGTTGTTTTGAGGAGCAAAATAGAACTTATGGGTTTTAGACCCCTTACCTTCTCTTGTCTTGTTGTCTTGAGGAGCTCTGTCCCCTATGGGTTTTAGACCCCTTGTTTTCTCATCTTGCTGTCAGTGTTATGATACCTATGATTTCAGAACCCTTGCTTTTTTGATCTTGTTGCTTGGCAGAATTATGGCAACTGTGAGTTTTAGACCCCTTATCCTCTCTTGTCTTGCTGTCTTGAGGAGGTCCAACACCCATGAGTTGTAGACCCTTTGCCTTCTCTTGTAATGCTGTCTTGAAGAGTTATGATATCCATGGCTTTTAGACACCTTGTCTTCTCCTGTTTTGTTCTCTTGAGGGAATTTAGACCCCATATTTTTCTCTTGTCTTGTGGAGCTACGAGTTTTCGAGCCCTTGTATTCTCATGCTTGTTGTCAGGAGGAGCTATATACATGGGATTTAGACTCTTTCTTTTGCATTGCTGTCCTGTGGAGCTATAACCCTCATGGGTTTTAGACCCTTTGTCTTCTCTCCTCATAAAATCTTAAAGAGCTGTGATGCCCATGGCTTTTACACCCTTTGTTTTCACCTGTCTTGCTATCTTGCAGAGCCACAATAGCCTGGGGATTCAGACCCCTTATCTTCTGATATATTTCTGTTTTGCAGAACTGTGATACACAAGGGTTTTAACTCCGGTTGTATGACGGAACAACACACGCATTCATCACGCATGCCTTTACTACGTGTACACTACCACGCACGACCCACTTCCACGCACCCCATTACCACGCATACCATTATAACGTGCATGCATCTGGACGTATTGAAAGTGTCATAACAATGCATACACTATGCACGCATACCACTTCCACTCAAACATTTATAACAAAACTTATGGAAGGCTGCAAACATGCATTCTTACCCACATACTACCCACTCATGCTGATGCACTCACCACTTATTCATCATTCGCCCTTCTCGAAGTCCCCACCACTCGCACTCTCCTTTGGCTTACCTAGCCGAGGCTTGTTTGTTCCATTTTTTACCCTTGCCTTTCTTTAATTCCAGCATAACTGTGTTCAGACTTGCAGTCGGTTTGTGCACCTGTAGAGAGGCTTTGCCTACCCTCTTGCTCTTTTGGTGTGCGCAGCTGACCCTGTGTTGACGGTATAGCGGCATCAGATGCGCCACGCACAGGAGACAAGCTCGGTCTTTCTGCTGTTGCCATCTGCCTTCGGTGGCCCACTACCACATTTTTTCTTCCTTCTGACATGCACCCACGCACTCACCTGGTGACCAGTGCCTCCTGCACCATCTTCATACAGAAGGTGAGGGATCTGCTAGTCCTGTGACACTCACTTCTTCAATTGCCAGAAACCTGACCATACTACTTACCCGTGCAATAACATGGCCGGCAGTTCCCGGTGTGCCCCCCGCAATTTTAGTAGTTTCCTGTTCTCAGCCTTGACTTCTGTGTGTGTACGTCTTCATTGTAGACTTGGCCACGCCCCCACGACACTAACCCCTAAACTTGAACACTAACCTCTAAAAACAAATTTAAAGCACTTAAGCCATGAAGCCATTACCACGCATATGCCTTTATCATTCATAGCTTTACAACTAAATTCGTTGTAAAGGCATGTGATGTAGATGCATACTAGTGGTAAAACCATGTGTGGTAAAGGCACATGCATGGTAATGGCTTTGTTGTATTGATCACATGTGGTTATGACCACATTGTAATGGCTGTTTCCCCTTTAACTCCTTGTCTTCTCTTCTTGTTATGATTGGAAGAGCAACGAAGGGTTTTAGACCCCTTGCCTTCTATTCTCTTGCTGCATTGTGGAGCTACAATACACCCCTTGTATTCGCTTGTCTTGCTCTAATGGGAAGCAATGACACACACGGATTTTAGTGCCAGAAAAATCAGTTGTTGGCTTGATGCCTGTGGTGGCGAGGAATGGCACTCACACGAGACACTGCCAGTTGAGTCCAGTGATCTCCTAATACAGCATAAGGCCATTTAATTTGTTTTCAAGATTCACATGTAGCATTTTTGCAAACCCATTTTCCAAAACAGCAATTACGGCAATTGACGCAAGGTGGCTGAAAATGTGCTATCAGGCCATCAAAATGCAGAATTGTGTGACTTTATGAGGGCAAATTAAAACAGGTGTGCTCGTCAGTGAAGGCTGGGTAGCAGGAGTTGCTTAACTGAATGTCATGCTTACAGTGGAGTAACCTTTATCGTGGTGAAAAGTAGCAATAATGCTGAGTGGCTAAAAAGCTATAACATTGTGTGAGTTGTAAGAAATCCCGGCACCTTTCAAATCAATTGGCATACAATGTGGTAGAGAGGAAGTGGTAGCTCTCCTGAACATAGTGACAGATTCGGATAGCACACTTGTAGCACATATTGTGACCTACGTATACTGGCATTGTGCTAGACTGAGATATGATGCCAGCGTAAAACATGAATTAATTTTTCTATCCTTCACAAGACAGGATGTGACTTGGAACACCTCAACTTGGCAAGGACAAGATCATAACAATTATGCAGATGTAATTGATATGAAACGAACACACTGCTAAAATCCTATTTCATCGAACAATGCTTGTTGAACATGGGGAAACGTGGGCGCCCTTATTGCCAACAGCAGGACAGATGGCTGGAGTGCTATTGGCATGCGCTGAGATACCACAATGATAAACTCTCTCTGATTGAACATCACAAACTTTATGAAAAGGTCGTACATTTTGCAGTAAAAATGAAAATATGTTAATGGCTTGCTTCAGCTGCTGATGCTGAAACTATCCAATGGATTCTTTGTCATGTGTCAAAATGTGTCCTTCTCTTTCCTGCTTTTAGAGCTGCCTATCTTTGTGTGGGTGGAATGTGAAAAGGGGCACTCCGTCTACTTGTTGTTCCTCATCAACAGCTGCACAATGAGCATGTGGTAAAAAGTGCATTCATGTCACCTGGCACTCAGCAAGCAGTAGCATTAGTTCAAGTATGCCTTTTCCATTGTTTTTCATTTAGTTATTTTTGTGTCATTCTGATTAAATACATAGTTGTTTTGCTGCTTTGCTTTGGAAATGTTAAGGTTTTTATTTCTTAACTGTGTTGTTGTTTTAGTGCTTTTGCACACATTACACAGAATTTATCGGAGATCATCTTTGCTGTTAGAGCGCAGCTATGTGTGAATCATATATTTATCAAAGAAAGAGGTATATCTATTATGAGTAAAATGTGAGCTTTCTAGGAGTTTGGTCACAGCCTACATCCAGACTGTGGCCTCCCTTCCTTTTGATACTGCAGACATAAACTCAACAAGGAGGCAGGAGATGAAGAAAATATAAAAGATAATGGGAATTTTACATTTAAAAGGAGATCGCATTACCAGCCGACCTTATCTTAAAATTGACCTGAATTGCAGGAAGAATCCTGCGCGGAAGAGAATGGAGTTTTTGGAAGAGAAGAAATGTTAATGCATAAAAATATCTTGTATGTGGGACCACAACATTTTCATTGAGGAAACAATTGATCCAAATTTCTGTGCATTTGATGCACATACAAAGGCCATTTGAAAAAGCTCACCAGTCTGCTTATTCATTCAGCACTTGGGTGCTCACATGCTAACTGTGGTTCTGGATGGTACTGTAAGATCTAAAGCTGTGCCCTTTCCTCATTCACAATAACAGTAAAATGTATTTTTTAGATAGTGCCTTATATCATACTACTATTGTTTGTAAGTGCTGAAATTAATGGGTGCTACTGATACCCACTTTAATAGTACTCAATGTGCAGATCTTGGTAGCTAGGCTGGCTTCAGACAGGAGCTCAATTTGTGTGGTCAGATGAATGTTAATGGATATTCCTGTCTCTCAAGAAATGCATTGGTAGATTGCCAATACAGGAATATTTTAATGCACGTAAGAGAACCATTCTAACCACTGATGCTAGTCATCATGGGTTAGGTGCCATGCTTCCTTACAATATTGATGGTGAAGAGAAGTTGTAGCTTTTGCTTTGCGCTCCCTGAAAGGGGCAGAGGAATGTTAATCAGTTATAGTGCATGAAGCGCTGTCTTTTGTGTGGGCAATACGCCATTTAAATCTTTCTTGTAGGGGTTGCCTCTTACGGTTAGGGTTGATCATCAGCCTTTAGTGCAAATATGTTTATGTAGGAGTGTAGAGAATCTAACCCAGAGGATCAGAAGGTGGACAGAAGAGCACTCCGGTTATAATTTCCAAGTGGAATATTTACTTTGGATCAACAAAATTAAGTTAATAGTGTAACATGACTACTCCTAACGTTTCACATATAGGTAGAGTCTTCTGCAACCAGGGCAAAGATCTTTCTATAGTAAAGTATAGAGAAAATATTTAGGGGCTTATTACGATGGCGGTCAGAAAGCCTTCAACCTTTGGTCAGAGGCTTTCCAACTGCCATCATCGGTTTCAATTCCGACCGGCTGATTATGAATTAGCTGGTTGGAATTGAAACCGGCCAGGCATTCCGGCTGGCTTCCAACGGGCTCAAGGAGCCCGTCAGCCAGTCGGAGGCCGGCCCGTAATCCCAAAAGGCGGCCTTCCCGCCCTTGGGATTACGATGCACGGTTTCCGGCAGGGTTTCCATGCTGGCCTTTCTGACATGAAAACCCTGTCGGAAAGAGTGATCGGGGGCTCCTAGCAGGGTCCCCTTGTGTGCGTGGCCTACTGTTGGGGGCCGAGGGGGCATCGATGGTGCCCCCCTGTTAATCCCTGCACCCCGTGGCAGGCACCTCAAGGTGCCTGCCACGGGGTGCAGGGATTAACATTACCTTCCATTTCCCTATGGGAGCATGTACTACGGCCGGTTTATGACCGTAACACATGCTCCTATAGGGAAATGTCAGAATGCGTCCGAACAGTGTTCGGTCGCATCCTAATCAGGTGGCGGGACTGCCGACCGGAGGTCCGTCTGTCCCGTTTACGAGACGGTCCGCCCGACATCGTAATCGGTCCCTTAATGTTTATGAAACTTTTTTAAAAATTGTATAAATATTTGTAGTTAAGTTTTATATTTTATTTTTTTTAAACAGAGAACAGCATTAAAAATACCACAGAGCTAATAACTACTTTTTAATTAACTATTTAATGAATGTGTTTTTTAATTAATTGTAATTCTTTTTTTTAAGATATCTAAAAAATCCCACCTATAGTAAAATGTTTATATTGACTTATTATGTATTAAAAATGATAAAAGATTTGTATAGCATTAATTAAAATAACTGACATTTGTTTTAGATTAGAAAAAGGTTATCAAAATATTTTGCCTCAAAAATCAAATTAATTATATGTATATATATTTTTTTTTTACCAACAATTGATCCTTCATGCAGCGTGCAGCTCGACCGGTGCAAGTAGCGGAATGGATCTATTCCGCATAACAATTCACCAACAAGAAAATACTTGCACTCCAGGGAGTCTCTATACAAGGCAATTTTATTCCATTATTGCCATCACCATCACCATACTAAACCAACGCGTTTCGACCACAATGGTCTTGATCACAGTTGACCTTGTATAGAGACTCCCTGGAGTTGACCTTGTATAGAGACTCCCTGGAGTGCGAGTATTTTCTTGTTGGTGAAATATGTATATATGTGTGTGTGTGAGTGTGTGCGTGTGTGTGTGTGTGTGTGTGTGTGTGCGTGTGCTTCTTTTTGGGCAAAATATTTTAATTACATATATATATATGTATACATATGTATATAGTTACATATATATATTCACACACACATACATATAAATATACATAAATGGATATAGATTGATATTTAAATTATATGTATATGCATTTTCAAAAAGTTTAAATAAAAGTATTCATTCGCTATGGGGTTCAATTTTAAGTCTCTGCCCCCATTATTTTCTAGGGCGAGCATTGCAGAACCAGTGGTTGGCCATGTGTGGTTCTGCACTTACTCCAGGTCTGAACTGGTGTATATTCACTACTGTTTTGGGTCCTTTTTTGCTGTAGTAACTTTACAAGCGCAATTTGTGAATGGCAATGGGCTCACTCCTTGTCTGCCCCTCACTAAACCCCTTCTTAGCCCTCCCTAAACCCATCCTCGCTCCTCCCTATACTCTTCCCATTTAGGGGCCGAATACGATCTCGCTAGGAAGGCCTCCAGACAGGTTCCGGAACAAGCAAATCCGATTCGGAGCCTATGTTTCTGATCAAATCGTCCCCCGTTCCGAATGACCAAGTACAATGCAAAGATCTCGTCCTTGTCAGTCCGACTCATTCGCAGCCGAGTCGTGCTGCACAATGGAGCCGGCTTCTGAACGAGTGAGTACGATGCACAATTCACAAAACACGCGCTACCCCTCTGTTACATAAAATACATTGGCTCCCTATTAAACAGAGAGCGCAGTTTAAGGGTCTATGTATTGCCCACAAGGCAATCTACGGTCAGGCACCCAAGTTTATAAAAGATCGCTTGGAGAAATATGTTCCTGGCCGGACTCTGCGATCTTCTGAGGCCTGCAGGTTGGCTTCCCCCAGGTACATCTCTAAATCTAAAGGGGGTAGAGCGTTCTCTGTTTTTCTCCCGCAGATCTGGAATGATCTGCCGGAGTACTTACGCAGGGAACCGGCTCTGCTCATCTTTAGGAAGCGTTTAAAGACTTTCCTATTTAGAGAGGCGTTAACAACTGCGTAATCTTCTGCCACCGCTGCTGCTATTTTTATTTCTGCCCCAGTGACTTGCTCACTCTTCTCTAGAAACGCTTAGAGACCTGACGGTGATTTGCGCTATACAAAAGTCATATAACATAACATAACATAACAATTCAGACAGCCGTATCGAATTAGTAAAAATACTTCTTTTTTCAGCAACTCCCCTAGTGCCTCCCACATTTAGAACTAACAGGCCGATTATGATCTCTCTAGGAAAGCCCTCCATATGACTCGGATCCAGAGGGCTTTCCTAGCGAATTGCGCTTCGTGAGTCCGAGCGACCGATTCCGATGCACCCGTATTGCGACAGACTCGGTACTCTATGGGAGCCTGTATACCGAATGTGTACACAGGCTCCCATAGCTAAAAGGGGTGGGTGAGGAAAAGCGTACACCCTGTGGCGGGCACGCCATGGTGCGCACCACACTGTGCATGCATGGAAAGGGGGGACCCTTGGGTACCCCCATGGGACCGATTCGGACGGCCCCGGGTGAAGAGGGGCCTGTTACAGCCCCACGAAGTCTGATTCCCACAGACATTTCATCTCGCTGAGACCGAGTCGATACGGCTATCTGAATCGTGCATCGTACTCACTCATTTGGAAGTCGGCTCCATTGCGTGGCATGATTCGGCTGCGAACGAGTCAGACTGACAGGATCGGGTTTGGAAACAATTCAGTTGACGTGGACGAGATCTTCGCATCGTACTTGGTCGTTAGGAACGGGGGACGATTCGGTCGGAAACATAAGCTCCGAATCGGATTTGCTCGTTCTGTAACCCGTCTGGAGGCCTTCTTAGCGAGATCGTAATCAGCCCCTAAGAAGTAAACTTATATATGTGAGGATCTCCCCATAGAAAAGAGAGAAGAGGTGGTGGAAGAAGTTAACACTTGCAGGTTTGTGAATTGCATTTTGTAATAAATAGGTTGTACTACTGAAGTACTGTTTTACATACTAGAAAATGCAGTTTGTGAATCGAGCCTCAAGTGTGTGCAGTCAATGAATACCAGAGTAGTGTTTCAGTTTCTTAACCATGAATTTGGTCGTGAAAGAATTCCTAAGTTTAGCATAATTGACAATGGAGTGCAGTTTGTTTAGTTGGAGAGGTGGAAATTTCTGAATGGTTTGTCGATTAGGCATTTAAAAACTGCTCTTTATTCCCCTCAAACTAATGGTCTGGTGGAATGAATGCACAGGATGGTCAAGGGATGAGTGCAAAAAGCAGTAGATACTAAAGCCCATATTTATCTTTTTTGTCATGCAGCACGTTGCAGCAAGCCACCTTGCTGCACTGCGCTGCGTGAAAGGGAAAGGACAGGAACGCACCATTTTTAACATTATACGGTACATTCCTGTCCTTTCCTACCACTGGTGCACTTTTGGCTGCCTAGCACCAATGCAGGCACCTTGGGTCATGGTGCAAGGGTGCCTGCGTTGTAGGCAGGATTGTTTTTGTGCAGGAAAGGACATCTTTCTGCGCAAAAACAATTCTGAGCAACATTTTCCTCTTTCTATATTTGCTGCAGAATGCAGCACAGGTAGAAAGAGGAATAAACAAGGAAAAATAAATATTTGTCCTTGTTACGCCTCACTTGAGGAGGCATAGCATTTTAACACATTCTTAGGTCTACCACTAATGGTAAATCTGGGAATGCATCAAAATCCATGGGTGGATGCGATGGAACACTCATGCTCCACCCATGGAACGCCTCTCTGGGGCATAGTAACGCAAGGCAGTGATTTGCGCTGCCTTACATTTCTCTAGATTTATCAAACCATGCAGGGCCATGCAAGGTGGCCTTGCGTGGCTTGATAAATCTCACTTCCCCAATCTTGGCAGTTGGGGATTTGGTTGCCTTGCTGTAAGGTTGGTGCTTTTGACATTCTACCTCTTGAAGTCAATAAATGTACTCTAGCCCATCAGCACTTTGACTGCAGTGTTTTTGGCATCAACATATCGGGGATTTATTTACATAGCTGTTATTCTTAAATTTTGGCATGGCTCTGGCCCTCCTGGATGAAGGTTGGACATGTCTGGTGTAGAGGCATTCAGAGGTAAGACAGCCTGAGGTGCAAACTGGGTGAGGCCATTCTATACTCCTTTGCAGACTGATAGGGCCATGCCATAAGTGGATGAAGGAAAGACAGCACAGTCATGAAGAATAATCCAGGTTAGCAGTATCTGAAGAGGCTGTATACTTTCAAAAGACCTTTACACTGATGACACTGAGCTTATTCTTTACCTAAGTGAAGATCACCATATTAATGCTAGAGCTCTTTCTATCACAGGAGAAGAGATCAGTGAGTGGATAAGTGGATTTCGATTCACTCTAAATACCTGCAAGATTGTGGTGATGCTGGTAGGATACTCAACAGCCACAAAAAAGCTAATAAATCACATAATTTCAGGCCTTTGAGAAACTCTGACATTTGGACCTCCTGTGTTAAAATCCCATGGATGGCATTTGACAGCTTGCTAACAATTAGTTAGGTTAATCAGTTGACTAAATCTGGCTGCCACTATATTCGCCCGCTTGACAAGTTACAGCTATTCTGACAGAAGAGAGCAACTATAGCGATGACTACTGTAAGCTCTAGGCTAAATTATTGTAGCATCATCTTTGTAGACACACCTCAGAAGATCTTGGGTCGCCTTGAAACAAATCAGGGACATGGAATCTTTGAGTGCTGACTGTGCTCAATCGCTGTGAGCATATTAATCCTAAATTGCAGAGTTCAACTGCTCTGAGAATTAAATGGCTCCAAATTCTACATAGTATTATATTGCACACCATCTTTATGATTTTTAAGATCATTCGCCAATGTGGCATGGCATAGTAAAAAAAAGAGCCAAGTACTATATCTCAAGCAGATCACTGAGGTCTCCCGCCAGAGAATGATTAGAGGTCCATAGGTTTAAAAACCTATGTTGGGTGGCAAACCACTCCAGTCAACTGGGACTTAGCTTTGGAATGACACAGTTCAAGAGCAGATTGAAAAACCTTCTCTTTTAGACCCCCCTTTTTATCTTGCTGTCTTGTGGAACTTTGATACCCAGGGTTTCAGAGCTCCTGTCTTCTCTTATCTTTTACGGAGCTATTCTACCCATGAATTTTCATCTCCTTGTCTTCTCTTGTCTTGCTATTTTAAGGAGCAACGATACTCACAGGTTTTAAACTTTTTTCTCTTACCTTGCTGTCTTGTGGAGCTATGGTACTCTGGGGTTTTATACCCTCTGTCTTCTCTTATATTGCTGTTTTAGGGAGGTATGATACCCATGGGTCTAAGACCCTTCTCTTACGTTGCGGTCTCGTGGAGATATAACAAATTGGGTTTTGAATCCTTCATCTTCTCTTATCTTGCTGTCTTAGGGAAGTAAGATGCCTATGGGTTTAAGACCCTTCTCTTCTCTTATCTTGCTAACACGGGGTTATATAACAAACTTGGGTTCTATACCCTTTGTCTTCTCTTGTCATGCTGCCTTAGGAAGCTATGATCCCTATAGGATTTAGACCCTTTGTCTTCTTTTGTCTTGTTGTCTTGAGGAGCAAAATAGAACTTATGGGTTTTAGACCCCTTACCTTCTCTTGTCTTGTTGTCTTGAGGAGCTCTGTCCCTATGGGTTTTAGACCCCTTGTTTTCTCATCTTGCTGTCAGTGTTATGATACCTATGATTTCAGAACCCTTGCTTTTTTGATCTTGTTGCTTGGCAGAATTATGGCAACTGTGAGTTTTAGACCCCTTAACCTCTCTTGTCTTGCTGTCTTGAGGAGGTCCAACACCCATGAGTTGTAGACCCTTTGCCTTCTCTTGTAATGCTGTCTTGAAGAGTTATGATATCCATGGCTTTTAGACACCTTGTCTTCTCCTGTTTTGCTCTCTTGAGGGAATTTAGACCCCATATTTTTCTCTTGTCTTGTGGAGCTATGAGTTTTCGAGCCCTTGTATTCTCATGCTTGTTGTCAGGAGGAGCTATATACATGGGATTTAGACTCTTTCTTTTGCATTGCTGTCCTGTGGAGCTATAACCCTCAGGGGTTTTAGACCCCTTGTCTTCTCTCCTCATAAAATCTTAAAGAGCTGTGATGCCCATGGCTTTTACACCCTTTGTTTTCACCTGTCTTGCTATTTTGCAGAGCCACAATAGCCTGGGGATTCAGACCCCTTATCTTCTGATATATTTCTGTTTTTCAGGACTGTGATACACAAGGGTTTTAACTCCGGTTGTATGACGGAACAACACACGCATTCATCACGCATGCCTTTACTACGTGTACACTACCACGCATGACCCACTTCCACGCACCCCATTACCACGCATACCATTATAACGTGCATGCATCTGGACGCATTGAAAGTGTCATAACCATGCATACACTAAGCACGCATACCACTTCCACTCAAACATTTATAACAAAACTTATGGAAGGCTGCAAACATGCATTCTTACCCACATACTACCCACTCATGCTGATGCACTCACCACTTATTCATCATTCGCCCTTCTCGAAGTCCCCACCACTCGCACTCTCCTTTGGCTTACCTAGCCGAGGCTTGTTTGTTCCATTTTTTACCCTTGCCTTTCTTTAATTCCAGCATAACTGTGTTCAGACTTGCAGTCGGTTTGTGCACCTGTAGAGAGGCTTTGCCTACCCTCTTGCTCTTTTGGTGTGCGCAGCTGACCCTGTGTTGACGGTATAGCGGCATCAGATGCGCCACGCACAGGAGACAAGCTCGGCCTTTCTGCTGTTGCCATCTGCCTTCGGTGGCCCACTACCACATTTTTTCTTCCTTCTGACGTGCACCCACGCACTCACCTGGTGACCAGTGCCTCCTGCACCATCTTCATACAGAAGGTGAGGGATCTGCTAGTCCTGTGACACTCACTTCTTCAATTGCCAGAAAACTGACCATACTACTTACCCGTGCAATAACATGGCCGGCAGTTCCCGGTGTGCCCCCCGCAATTTTAGTAGTTTCTTGTTCTCAGCCTTGACGGCTGTGTGTGTACGTCTTCATTGTAGACTTGGCCACGCCCCCACGACACTAACCACTAAACTTGAACACTAACCTCTAAAAACAAATTTAAAGCACTTAAGCCATGAAGCCATTACCACGCATATGCCTTTATCATTCATAGCTTTACAACTAAATTCGTTGTAAAGGCATGTGATGTAGATGCATACTAGTGGTAAAACCATGTGTGGTAAAGGCACATGCGTGGTAATGGCACTCACACGAGACACTGCCAGTTGAGTCCAGTGATCTCCTAATACAGCATAAGGCCATTTAATTTGTTTTCAAGATTCACATGTAGCATTTTTGCAAACCCATTTTCCAAAACAGCATTTACAGCAATTGACGCAAGGTGGCTGAAAATGTGCTATCAGGGCATCAAAATGCAGAATTGTGTGACTTTATGAGGGCAAATTAAAACAGGTGTGCTCGTCAGTGAAGGCTGGGTAGCAGGAGTTGCTTAACTGAATGTCATGCTTACAGTGGAGTAACCTTTATCGTGGTGAAAAGTAGCAATAATGCTGAGTGGCTAAAAAGCTATAACATTGTGTGAGTTGTAAGAAATCCCGGCACCTTTCAAATCAATTGGCATAAAATGTGGTAGAGAGGAAGTGGTAGCTCTCCTGAACATAGTGACAGATTCGGATAGCACACTTGTAGCACATATTGTGACCTACGTATACTGGCATTGTGCTAGACTGAGATATGATGCCAGAGTAAAACATGAATTAATTTTTCTATCCTTCACAAGCCAGGATGTGACTTGGAACACCTCAACTTGGCAAGGACAAGATCATAACAATTATGCAGATGTAATTGATATGAAACGAACACACTGCTAAAATCCTATTTCATCGAACAATGCTTGTTGAACATGGGGAAACGTGGGCGCCCTTATTGCCAACAGCAGGACAGATGGCTGGAGTGCTATTGGCATGCGTTGAGATACCACAATGATAAACTCTCTCTGATTGAACATCACAAACTTTATGAAAAGGTCGTACATTTTGCAGTAAAAATGAAAATATGTTAATGGCTTGCTTCAGCTGCTGATGCTGAAACTATCCAATGGATTCTTTGTCATGTGTCAAAATGTGTCCTTCTCTTTCCTGCTTTTAGAGCTGCCTATCTTTGTGTGGGTGGAATGTGAAAAGGGGCACTCCATCTACTTGTTGTTCCTCATCAACAGCTGCACAATGAGCATGTGGTAAAAAGTGCATTCATGTCACCTGGCACTCAGCAAGCAGTAGCATTAGTTCAAGTATGCCTTTTCCATTGTTTTTCATTTAGTTGTTTTTGTGTCATTCTGATTAAATACATAGTTGTTTTGCTGCTTTGCTTTGGAAATGTTAAGGTTTTTATTTCTTAACTGTGTTGTTGTTTTAGTGCTTTTGCACACATTACACAGAATTTATCGGAGATCATCTTTGCTGTTAGAGCGCAGCTATGTGTGAATCATATATTTATCAAAGAAAGAGGTATATCTATTATGAGTAAAATTTGAGCTTTCTAGGAGTTTGGTCACAGCCTACATCCAGACTGTGGCCTCCCTTCCATATGATACTGCAGACATAAACTCAACAAGGAGGCAGGAGATTAAAAAAATATAAAAGATAATGGGAATTTTACATTTAAAAGGAGATCGCATTACCAGCCGACCTTATCTTAAAATTGACCTGAATTGCAGGAAGAATCCTGCGCGGAAGAGAATGGAGTTTTTGGAAGAGAAGAAATGTTAATGCATAAAAATATCTTGTATGTGGGACCACAACATTTTCATTGAGGAAACAATTGATCCAAATTTCTGTGCATTTGATGCACATACAAAGGCCATTTGAAAAAGCTCACCAGTCTGCTTATTCATTCAGCACTTAGGTGCTCACATGCTAACTGTGGTTCTGGATGGTACTGTAAGATCTAAAGCTCTGCCCTTTCCTCATTCACAATAACAGTAAAATGTATTTTTTAGATAGCGCCTTATATCATACTACTATTGTTTGTAAGTGCTGAAATTAATGGGTGCCACTGATACCCACTTTAATAGTACTCAATGTGCAGATCTTGGTAGCTAGGCTGGCTTAGTGAGATTTAAAATCAGGACCAGCAGATGAGCAAAAATAACAGTGGTGAGAAGTAAGTTAATGAATCATCTTGCCACCATAAGTCATAACCATGCCACAGAAAGAGAAATCTCTGTTTATTAGTCTCTCTACTGAGTTTTTGATCCAGCATTGCACTGTTTTTGCAAGTCTTCTGGACTCGCTGGAGGCACAAACTGTGGGGTTTATCTTTTTCCCCTACTGCTTGTGCGATGTCTAAAAACTAACACTCCAAACATTCAGCCGAACACTAGTTTGCCTCATTAAACTCTTTTCCTGCACTTGACTCAGCTCTCAAGAGGGGAAATTCAGCATCTTGATTCATATTTCTTGATGCCGAGTTTCTCATGTTCATCTCAAGTAGTTCTGAATCTGTGGGTTCTTTATGCATCAGACTCCATGTCACACCTCCGTTCATCTTCCCTCAACTCAACACCTCAGTGAACAATTTGCTGATATTGTTGTGCATGCTTTTCCACTTCATTTGGCTTTGCCACAACCCCTCCGTGACATGTTCAGAAGCACCGCTGCAAATGATCAAAGACATTGCTCTGTTTTCAGTCATCTGCTATTTTCTCTGCCTCTTTAGTCACATTTCCCCACTATTATTTACACATGCATTGTGATGGTTTAAGTAATCTAATATTATATGTTATGTGTTATATTATGATGTTCTTCAATAAACAGCCTTTTTTAGCTACCACACAATTTACATCCAAAGGGATGTTTTAGTAATTGGGATCAGTGGTCCCACAATGATCTTCACCCCCTATAAGAGATTTCTCCTATTAGCTCTACGCCTAATGGAAGTAAATAGTAAAATAAAAAAAAACCTTGGAGAATCAGCTCCCTATTGCTAAAACTGCAAATAGGGCACAGTCCTTTCTATTTGTACTAATTTTATATGAATATTAAATGGGTTTACTTCCATTAGTCAATCAAAAACGAGGGGGACCCTCAAAACAAGGAGACAGAGCACTGTCAAAACAGTAAAATAGAAAATTGCCCTTGGAGAATCTGTATAACACCCCAATAATATTCCAATCAATCCAACACTCAACCAAATCACTCCCATGATCAGTCTGGACCCTATAATCCACAACAAGTACCACCAAGGTGAAAATTACACAAAGTTTTAATGTCGTGTATTCAACGCCAACATGTACATCATATCAATCACATAAAATCACATATATTGCTAAGTTAAAATAACACATAACACATCCAATAATTTAAAAAAAGGAACACGCTGCTTAACCCCCTCTCAATACGCTGCAACATAAAAACCCATAAATATATAAAATATTGAAAGCAAATGGGAGAACCACACAAAACAGTACTGATATATCTGTTATTTTTGCTGATCCATTGTTTAATGTCCAGCACAAGTCCTGATGAAGCAGATGTTTTTCATTTATGGTCCCTGGTTGTACGCGGATTCCGCATAAGATATACTTAGACGTGTTTTGTTGGATTGGGAGAGAATTCAACCACCTTCTTCAGGACAACACGGTTAGGTACAAGTCTCCCCAACAAGACAATTAATTCATTCGATATCTATAAAAAACATGCATATAACAAAAAATTAATGAAACGAAGGAATGCAACAAAGTCACATTAAAACTCTGTGCATAATCCCCCTAAGTGGTACTAAAATCCTTCAAAACATTTTAAATGCAAGCCTCCCCTCCTCCCTCACAGGCCTAAAAGGTGTAAATTATAAATCCCTCCCCCTAGGGGTGGTGGGGCTCATGGCCCCCCAGGGAAAGCCAAAAATAGAAGTGGGTCCTTATCTACCCAAAAAATAAGCCCCAAGGGAATTATGGTCACACACATCCTATCATGTATGCAACTGATAGGCAAGGCAAGAAGAATCCTTGCTCCTTAAGCTCACGAGGCTCTCGGCTTCAAACGGTCCTAAAGTTGCACTTCGTCCACGAACTTCATAAAATCCAGGAGGTGTGGGCTTACGCTGGTCCTGATAATTTCCATTGTTAGGGAAAAATTAAATCTATATATGGCGGATAATAAACCACATATATCATAGGGTAACCAATAAATGTGGTCCCCTATCACACCTTCTCTGAGTCACGTGATATATAAGACCTTCTTTTTTAAATAACGTAGGTTAGGCAACAAATCAATACAGCACGACTGTATGATGCACCGACACGTTCACTAGCATATACCACTCCCTACGTAGGAAGGAACCAATGCGAGAGGTGGTAGTTTGAAAGGTGAGGCTATTTAAACCAATCTGGCATTACAATAATTCCTTGATCGCCGGATGACTTGTACGCAGCTCCGAGAATACGGCAAGGTAAGAGCTGATTCTAAATGGATGTGGGGAACACTTGCCCAACTAGCTGTAACAAGGGACAGAGGCTTTTAGGATGGCCCATTAGAATCCCAAAGGAATGCTGTAGGTGCACCCACAGGAGGGGTATTAATCTTTTTATATAGTGAGCGTTTTGCACGGTTACAACTCATGGTACCATGTTAGCCTGGTAGACATTTGGTTGTTACACCGTTTTTTCCTGTTAGTGTTAGAAAGGGAGGGATTCACATTGAAATTACACACTATACCTCGGAATGAGTGGGGTGGGGGGCTGCAGGCCCTATAACATCATAATGTGGCTTAGAGTAGGCCCCACTCCCAGGGGTGGTACATAATGATCCACCCAAAACAGACCGTCAGATCTCAAAAGAGACATAAGACATGAGTGAGTCTGGCCCGGTTGTCAGCTTTACTTATATATACCTCCAGGGTGCATGTTTCTCTTAGCCTACTGCCTAATATAGGAGAATGATACAAAAGAGAAAAAGGGTGGAGCCTTATTTACAACTGCTGCTACTTAGCCTGGTAATCAGAGGAGGTGCCCTCACAAATTTCGCTTTCTCTTTGACTTTCAGACAGACAAATTGTGAGAATATATCTGCTGTACCTATTAATCAGGCTACAGTACATACTCCAACAGATTTTATTTCTCTAGAGGTGAGCTCTCTAATCAGGAGAGTGTTTATATGATATGATCAGTCACCCCTTAAGAGATTTTTATCAGATACATTTGACAATATATTATCCATAGGAGGTGCATTTATCATGATTAATTGTGAGAAACCTGAGGAACATGAGACTGAGTATCCCTGAACCACGCAAGGACCTCTGATTGTGGGAGGCATTTGCTTACCACTTCTCTGAATATATCACACAACTCTGAGAAAGTGAGATGAGGGACCACATTTATGGGTTACCCTATGATATATGCAGTTTATTATCTGCAATATATAGATAGAATTTTTCCCTAACTGTGAAAGTTATTAGGACCAGCGAAAGGCCATACCTCCTGGTTTTTTGGAAGTTCGTGAACTTTTATTCGAGGACAAAGTCCAACTTGAGGACCACCTGAATCCAAGAGTATGGTGAGCTCAAGGGGCAAGGATTCTTCGTGACTAGCAGAGAGGTGTATGTCTGATAGGATGTGTGTGACCCTAATTCCATTGGAGCTTATTTTTCGGATAGACAAGGCCCCACTCCCATTTTTGGCTTTCCCGGGGGACCATGGGGCCCACCACCCCTAGGGGGAGTGGTTTATACTTTACCCCTTTTAGGCCCTTGTCACCTCTGTGAGGGAGGAGTGAAGGCCAGCATTAAAATGTTGGAGAAGGATTTTAGTACCACTTAGGGGGATTAAGCACAGAGTTTTAATGTGGCATTGTTGCATTTCTTTGTTGCATACATTTTTCATTATATGCATGTTTTGTTTAGATATCGAATGAAATATTTGTCTGGTTGGAGAGACTTGTACTTAATTGTATCGTCGTGAAGAAGGTGGTTGAATTCTCTCCCAATCCACCGAAACGCATAGATGTATATCTTATCCAGAATCTGTGCTCAATGAGGGACCATACATGAAAAATATGTACTTCATTCGGACTCATGCTGGACATTACATAACAGATCAGCAAAAATAACAGATATATTAGTACTGTTTTGTGTGGTTCTCCCATTCGCTTTTAATCTTTTATATATTTGTGGGTTTTATGTTGAACCGTATTGTGGGGGGTTAAGCAGGGTGTTGCTTTTTTGAAATTATTGGATGTGTTATCCTTTTTAACTTAGTGTTATATGTGATTTGCTACATACCCAATGTTGATATGATGTACATGTGGGTGTTAAATACACAGCATTAAAAGTTTGTGAAATTTTCACCTTGGTGGTTCTTGTTGTGGATTATAGGGTCCAGGCTGATCATGGGACTGATTTGGTTGAGAGTTGGATTGAGTGGCATATTACGGGTGTGTTATACAGATTCTCCAAGGAGAATTTTTATTTTACTGTTTTGACAGTGCTCTGTCCCCTTGTTTTGAGGGCCCACCTTATTTTCGATTGACTAATGGAAGTTAACCCATTTAATATTCATATAAAATTAGTACAAATAGAAAGGACTGTGCCCTATTTGCACTTTAGGCAATAGGGAGCTGTAAATTGCCAGACTGATTTACAAAGGCATATGTGAGTATGATAAGTAGTATTGCTGTAGTAGTACTACAGTTACTGAATACCAAAGAACCAATGGGTTTGAATGAAGATAAAAAATGTGCAATGCATTGCATTTTTCCCATAATCCTTCTGAATAGGAAGTTACATCACTGGATTTCCCATCATCCATCGACACAGAAGTGATGTCACTGGTTCCCTGCTAAAGACAGTTTCAAAAGAAGAAGTCAAGGAAGAGGATTTAATTTCCCATCATCAATTTGCACAGGAGGCTATATTACTGCATTTCCCACCATTCATCTGTGCAGGAAGTGACATGACTTCCTGCCTTTTACCTACTCCAATCAACTCTAAAGGGCATCCCATCGTCTCGGCATCACCAGCAAAGGGCAAACACAGACATGGGCATTGCTAGTTTCGGCCTGTTAAGGCTTGGAAGGCCTTTGGCCAGAATGTCTATTCCATTGAAACCTGGAAAGTCAGATATAATCATGTCCATCATGCAGAACCCCCTAATGCCAATCCCCTCAATGACACCCAGATTCAGACAACCCAGATGCTCACAAAGCATTGGCATAACACATCAACCCAAACTTGCATACATCCCACTATCAAACACCCTCAAACTACAGAATATTTCAACTCATGCTCATTAATACTTTCTCTGCAGTACTCCAGACATTATAGCCCTCATCACCTATCACAAGCTTGATGCCCTCTTCATCACAGAAACATGGTTCACCCCCACATCCTAGAGGCTTATCTTCCCACAGGCTACAGCAAACATTGTGTGGACTTTGTACATAAGAAGGTAGGAAGCCACGCTGTCAGCCTTAAGTCCTCCAGGTCCTGCACCCTGGGCAAGCAAGTAACACCCAACTCCATGGAGCTACTGACATGCTGTTTCCTGCTCTCTACAACTCAGACCACCACCTTCCATCTCATCTACAGGCCTCACTGGCAGAACAAGGATTTCATTTGTGAATTCTCAGATCACCACATCATCCATCGGACATGCCCACATCACCCTCTTGTGTGACTTCAACTTCTCACATAAATACAGACTAAAAAACATAACAAGAGATCCAGATTCAACATTCAACAATGATACACTCAACATGGTATAGCGTGTCACACACCCAACACACTCCAAAGACAACATCTTCGACCTTGCCTTATCAACATCACCAAAAAATCCAATGCAATCCACACATACTCCTGCACTGGAATGACCACCTTGCCATCCTGTTCTCCCTGTTCAACATACAACCAACAAACCAAGGTCAACACAATAGAGAAGAGCACACCGTCATAGTCAGTTGAATGCTTGAACTCATCTCTCACACGGTCAGCTCCATGTTCAATGCCAACATACTTCTAAATAACTTCAACAATTTTCTGTAAAGCTTAGTGACCATCCATTCCCCAATTACAAGTGCATGTCAAAACCTTCAGTAAAATGGTGTTCTAACGACCTTGCCGACGATATACAATTCAACCACAGACAAGAAAGAAAATCGAAGAAAAGCAGAACTACTGAGAAACTCTTTATACTGAAGTCCCTTCGGACAAAATGCATACAGCTCCTCAATTCAGCCAAAACGAAGTATCATACCAACACCATCCATGGAACTACCAACAGAAGCAGAACTCTATTCATGACAATCAAGCACTGTATCAAGCCTATGCTGGACCCACCTATTCCTCACTCTACAGAAAAGTGCCAAGCCATCAACTTCTTCAGTTAACAAATACAAAAGATATGACAGCACATCGATGATTCCAAGCCTGCGTCATCTCTTACACCCACCCTGCCTGTAGAATTTTGCCATTGTCAGCCTTCAAAGCTTTATCTCTCACAGATCTATCTTGCTGACATAATCAACTCCCTCACAGCCACTTCTTATGAAGATGATGTCTTACCATAATCATTCATCATAGCCCTCTATGGGGATGCTCTATTGCCCCTGGTTACCAATGTCAATGCCCACCTCACTCAAGCCATCTTCCCAGAAGCAATCAAGACAGGCCAGATCCTCTCACTTCTATAGAAACCTACATAAGATCCTGATGAACTTGCCAACTACCAGCTCATCACTCACCTACCATTTGTCTGAAAGATCACTGGAAAAAGCAGTCTAGGTCCAACTTCAAGATCACATCAGTGCTAACCTTCTCCTGCATGTCTACCAGTCTGGCTTCAGATCATGGCGTAGCAAAGAGACTGCTACCTTACACACCATAGACAATGCCGTCTTGACCAGTCTAATAAACCTTGGGGAAAGTGCATGCAGTGGGGACAGGGGATAGGTAAGATTAAGTGAGCCCAAATAATACAAAAATAATTATTTCATAATTTTTTTAATCTATTAAATATTTTAAAACTTGAATGAATCATTAAAATTATTTAAATAACATTGCAAACATATCAGGTCAGTAAAAAACTGTTCAAGGTATTAGATAAATCATTTTTATGAGACTGAATATTCCTATAGCCACCCAAAAAACACACAAACCTAAAAGAAAAGCAATACAATCTATTATGATAATGAAAACATATATCCAATACCAAAAAATGTAAACATTTTACATTGGACATATTTTGCTTTTTAATTAATTATAATTTAATAATATATATTTTTAAATGCAATAACAACCATTCCCTCAATGGACACCACAGCTCATATTATGGATGTTTTCAATATTTTTAAGAATTATGCTTATAATTACATAAATAAGTTAAATAAAACAGACAAGCCAAATACAAGACATTTAATTAAAAATAAAATTACCATAAATAATAGATTAATCAGTTAATACAAATAGTGATATACTTTTATATAAAAGACTAGCAACTAATCCTCTAAGAAACACCATATCACCTAAAAAATGCAGAATTATAAAATATGCAAAGAAATGAGTAACAATGTCAAACAATGTAAACTTTTAAACAATTCCCAATAATAAATATACAGTTTAAAAATAACCCTATCAGCCAAAACACTAATAAACCACACAGCCGATTTGAACAATAAAATAATTTCCAAAAAACGACATATATACATATTGTTTTCTAATTTAAAGTTAATTAAACATATAAAAATAATCTCCAATTATAAATGTCCATAATTAATATGAATGAATTATCAATGTATATACATTTTATTTAAAACACCACCCCCCATCTCCCAATAACACCCAAAACCCGGAGTAACAATAGATTTCACAATAATATGAATAATATAATTTAACAGAACCCAATACATTAAAACAATAGAATAAAAATAATTTGATAGTGAACGATATTTTAAACTTTATTATTGAAAAAAGTAAAAAACAATCATATTTACTTCTGATATTTTTGCCCATTATTTTTTTGAAGTCATGATATTTGGACAAATATACGGGGACATCGATAATTTGAGTTGATATTTAGAAGTTATGTTGAAAATGAAACGTTCTAGCCTTTTTCTGCAGCAGTTATATCTATTATACTCTCTGGGTATGCACTATTTATAGCTGTGATTTTAAAGATCAGAAATTCAATTAACCTCTGCTTAGTTGTCAGAACTGTTTAAATTATGCGGAATACCAATTATTTGGTATCCATCATCGTAATCATGGCTTTAATGCTAGAGCAGATTTCTCAGCACTCTTTGGACCATTTATAATGTTTCCAAACCAACATCAACTGTGTAATGAAGTGCAAAGTCTTATAAAACATCTTGTGCTAGGGGACTCTGAACCTGATGCTGACTCGAGCCGCAGATGCCTTAGAAATAAGACATCATGAAAGTCATTAATTTCAAATAAGCAGAAGCAGTCACCTTTAAGTGAAGATAATAACATGTTGTCAAGGCTAGAGTGGCATAAACATGGTATGCATTTAGTGAAATATGAACCCGAAAACTGATTCGAAAGCTCACCAGAGATTTTAGGAACTTTGGGGCTGATTAGGATGGCGGGCAGATGTCCACCGCCGGGCCGGCGGTGGCGACCGCCGGGCCGGCGGTGGACATCCGCCCACGATCGCAATCCAGAAAACCGCCGGTCAGATTAGGATGGCGGTGGTGACCGCGGCGGTGGGAAATTCCGACCGCCGCTCTTCCGCCAGTTGCCATCCGCACTCCTGCCTGGCGGACGGAGCAGGACCGGGTTAATGGTGGCGGTGCCGAGCAGGCTCCGCCGGCATGATTATGATGCCGGCGGTAGCCAGCCTTTCCACAGCGGTCAAACCGCCATGGAAAGGCTGGCGGAGATTGTCTTCCGGGGGCCCGTTGCGGGCCCCCAATGTGTTGGGGGGGTGGGTGCACTGGGGGGGTACCCATGGTCTCCCCCTACATTTCCCTGTACCAGGTGGCAGGCACTGTGCAGTGCCTGCCACTCAGTGCAGGGAAATGCAGGACATGCTCCTTTCGACATCGCGGCGGTGCTGCGGGCAGCAGCAACCGCCACAATGTTAAAGCCCGCGATCGTACCGCCGCGGTCGGATTTCGACCGCGGGCCATCGTAATTCGACCAGCGGTTCTGTCGCAGTCCATGCGGGCGGTCTTTTCCCGCTACCATGGCGGTCGGGGAGGTTTTCCGACCGCCATCCTAATCAGCCCCTTTGTTTGGTGGAGGCTTTTGAAGGTTTTTGTGTGTGTCAGATGTGCTGTAAAAATGTACATTTTATTTACATGCCTTTGGTGTACCGCGGAATATCATTGTAACTATAACAAAATTGGTCGTTCAGTTCTGAAATTGTTATGGGAAAAGAGAAGTGGTTGAAAGCCAAAGCATGAATGATTCCTATTCTAAAGCAAAGTATACAATAAAGAGACTAAGAAATTGGATAGATTTGACAGGCTAATGCTCCCACCTGAACATGCAAAGAAAAATGAGTACCATTTAAAAGTAATCTATTAAAGCACCATGTCATAGTTGCAACCCACTTTATGTTGCTGGGAGCCCCTATATATTCAGAACATAGTGGTTTTCAATGCCATTCTGCATTGTTTACAGGCATACTTAAACTGCTGATGTAAAATACTGGGGGCAGATTAAAAAGGTAAATTTACATGTGTAGATCTACTACTATACCTAGGTGTAACTCTCCAGTTTATTACTATACACTATTTCTTTGCAGAGATTTATAACTAGGTGTAGACCTACTTGTCTCCATCCTCTAACATACGGGAGTGGAGCCACTTACAACGGAATTTATGACCATAAAGTTATAATAGGCAGCTTTACTTTCACTAGCTGGTCTTCTGGGTGACGCTGGGATCAAATTCTTGTTCCGGAGAAAAGGCTGCTTATCTTCTGAGGCAGTACCAGATGCCAGAATGGAAAACAGGCCATACAGCAATGCTCCAGAATAAAATACAGCAAGAAGGAAAAAAATTGGAGACCAGAAAAAAACATCAGGCTTAGCAACGGACAGGAACTTATCGGAATACAGGAACTAGAGGAAGGAGGAGTCCACGGAGAACAGCGAATGAGCAACGGTAGAGAACAACTACAATGTAATTGGACTTCATGATGGAGCTCCCTTATATAGTGCAGAACAGTATATGAGCTAATACCAAAAAATGTTTTAGCCATTCTGGATTGGAAAGGATAAGTGATCAATACTAATATTTTGAATAATAAATAAATGATTAGAGATAACTATGTGCCACTAATATTGCTGGAAATGTAGCTTAAGCAAATGTAGAATTTTAATGTAATATTCCTGCATATGGCGTATACTAGGACCTGTATGTGGGAATTAAGATTTCCCAGATGGCCTCGTCTGAGGATGCTAACATGTCCTCAGTCCAATGCGGAGAGAGAGGAATCCTGCAAGGACCCATGGCGCCGCCACATCAGGACCCACCAAGGCCTGTGACGGTAGAAGCTAAGGAAAACTCCTTACACTTAAAGCTATATATTACATTCCACCTATCTGGTGGACATGTCCGCCATTGGGATTGAGATGTCCACCCTGGAGGAGGAGACTGCCTTCGCCGCGTAGGTGTACACCTCCACCACCTAGGAGAAGACATCCACATTGAAGGGAATAGTATACACAGGGCCCAAATCCTACATGTCTGATGCCTATTCACACAATGAAACATAAATACTGCCCACACTTTAGACTCTGCCATATTCCCCTTGGACTACTTCATCCTACAGCCAGCATGAACCACATCTAGCTTCCAGGCTAGCTATATTGTGCCCATTCATTTTATGATTATGACTATCTCTTGCCGGTACTAGGGACACTGAGCATGACAATGATGATTTACTATCCACAAGCAGAGGACGGCTTTCCCAGGTGAAAATCAAATAATCCTTCAAGCAGTTGTCACTGTAGAAAAAAAGAGGAGGCGGAACAGGAGCAGGAGATGGTGGGCGAAGAGACAGCAAAGAAGATAGAGAAGGAAGAAAAGGTGAAAGAAGAGGAGAACATTGCTGGTCCCACGTAGAAATCATCAAACAAGACAACCTCATGGCATGTCATTAATCTTCCTTCAAGGTCTCACCTGAGGATTGCTAGTCCCCAGCCACCAGCTAAGCATCCACAAATGTTTGTCTTGGCTATTCAGGACTAACCTCCACACAGCCCTCAACCTACCAGTATCTCAATAGACTCCCTGAAACACTCTTTCCATGAATGTGCATCTCCACTTATCTCTCAGTCATCTGAGGGAAAGAACACCCTTAGTGGGGAGACCACCTTTAAGGACCGCCTCAGATGGTCGATAAGCAGACCTGTTCCTTGGATAATGTTGGGAAATGTTACCAAGACATGGAAAAAATACACAGTGAACATCTTCATAGTTTGAGGGAAGAGAATGTAAGGCAACATACCTTGGCTGTGAGGATGACAGAAACAAGAAGCGCAAATGTTAATCTGAAGGATCAAGGCATGCAAAGGATTCAACTGAGGCATCACAACCTAAGAGGACCACACAGTCCACAAAACCTGATTTGAACCCTCTTGCAATACCCACAAACCTACCACCTACACCTCAACCACCGCAAAGACAAGCAGTACCATAAGCACCACAACAAGCACCATTACATGTACCCCTACAAGCAGAATCACCAGTATTGCGTAGCCAGAGATATGGACGAGACCATTACCCCTCACCACCTACCAGGGACAATAAAAACATTCACCAATCAACGACTATGCTTTTTTTTATCAGCTCACTCTCTCATAGATTTACACTAACATTTGTCTGCAGCATTCACAAATCGACATTTGCAAAAATCGAATCAGCGACCACTTTAGAAATTAAAACGTCATTAATCGGACCATGTTGCCATGTTAAGCGTGTATGATGTGACTTAAGAACTGCATCTATATGCATACAGCCCTCGCAATTAGGTCAGGTCAGAAATTAAATATCAAATCATCAACTACCCCTTACTACAAAAAGATCCACAAAATATTAAAGATGTTTTATATTTTATGCTCAGCACAGTCTCTGGACCCTCAGAGAGCTGAGGGTAATTTTGGAGGACTCCCTCACAAATAATGTTCAATTCCTCATCTGTAAAGCTGAGGACTCTTTCTGCTCAGCCTTTTTGAGGGTTTTGATTCACTAAGAAGCAGCAGAATTGAGGAAGATGGTGTTGTGGTCAGAGGATAGATTACAATGACCAGAAAAGGCTGACTTCCTGTTCCTCTATTTAATTTCTTGCTTGTAGTGGTAGGCAGAGCTCAGTACCCCAAGAATGGAGATCTTGGCCCTGTGTGACGACTTTGCGTAAGTCTCCACTCCTCATGTGGAGGACTCTGAAAAGTAGGGGAAAGAAGTTAATGTTATAGGAAGTTGATTGATAAATTGCAAAATCACATTTTAAGGTTTAAATATCAGAATTGTGTAAACTATGTGAATGATTCATTTTCAGTGTTCAGATGTAATTGTGGAAGTGAAGTGCTCGTGTATAAATAAATAGAACACAGGATGTTTGATTGTGACATTGTGGTAGCGCAACAGTATTGTCTTAAGATGGTATATGTAGGCGATGTAATAGCCCACCATTCGTCAGTGATAAGACACTATCTAAACATAATAATGCACCAACCAAATTAGCTTCGCAAATTCAAAATGAGGCAACTAGTTGATACTTCACCTGTAGACCCTGACCTTTATATGCCCCAGGAAACTTGGATATTGCCAGAGATCAAGAATGATGACTATATGTAAGCCCAACAACATGGCAATGTTGTGCAACATACATCAGGCTACTACTATCTTGCACAAACTTCTGGAAATCACAGGAGCAACCCTCTGTATGGTCAAGACTTCTGAAGTGTGGCTTAAGCATAACAAAAGTGTGTTCAATGAAGGCTTGTGTATGTGTGTGTGCCCTATTGTAACTCTGTTGAGGCTTCTGGTTGGACACCGGAAGGTATGAGGAAATGAGGAAAGAGGGCATCCTCAGCATCACCTGCAACAAAAACATGAAATTTCTTTAAGATGTGGTTCAATTCGAAATGTACTACATAATGTTTACATACATGCAGTGACTCTTAAGGTAGCATGTGTCTATTTTGTTGTATAATGAGTGAGTAACCTCAGACATTTTAGGCAGCTTATTCACTGATGCAGTGTTATCAGTGTCTGTGGTAGAAAAGGTGTCACCCATGGTGAGGTGGTGAAGCGAGTGGCAATGACACCTAATAGAAAAGGGAATTGGGCTAAAGCATAGAATTCCATTTGCACCTTTGCTTTTCCTCCAGTCACAGAGGCATGCGTTATACTGGTTCACACTTCTGGTGACAAATTGCAGGACCTTTTGCAAGCATCAAGGTTGGCTTGCCTGTAAGATGCCTACATTATCAGATGTGATCCTCTGGAAACTACCAGTGGCAACGAGATGGAGTGCAGCCAATATTTTGAGATGCGCTGGGATAGCTTGTTCGTGGGCTGTAAGCTAATCAAGCTTCAGTTCCCAGTCTGCAACCATATCAAAGATCCCTTCAGATGAGAAGTGATATCTGGCAAGGTCTGCTTCACAGACACACCAAAGTGTTTATCCTGTAAGCCCTCTCTCTCCTCGTCAAATAAATGATCCTTAAAATGAGCAGCAAAGCTTCAAAGACATTCACTGTTGTAGTGAACCCAAAAAATAGTTAGAAGTGTGAGTTCATTGTTATGTGGTCAGCCTCTATGTCATTGGTTGGTGTAATGAGTTTCATGTTTGAATTACGGGTGAGCAGTAAACTCCGCTCCTCCAGCAGTGTTCGTGGTGTTTTGCCCACTCCGCTGGGAGCATGGATTTCCAGAAAAACTCCGCCAACCGCCACGTAGCAGAGTTTTTCTCGCTTGCGGCTTGCCAACGGTAAGTTGACGAGCATGAAAATCAAGCAATACACTGCCTCCTGGCAAGATTTCTCAACACGGGCAGTCACAGCAGGTCGCTACCATTCAAATTGAGACAGCTGCCTCTCATGTTGAGAAAGATGCAGCTCGAGTAGAAAATCTACTCAAGTGGCAGAATGAAGCAGTGCCCTCTGGCATGCCTTGTGGTGCTGTTCATGGTCATTTTACAGCATGGGAAAAGCTCCCAGCACTAAAAATCAGCACAAGCAGTGCGATGTACCGAATTCTGCCGCTCGCTGAACTCTGCAGAATCCCACTGAGTTTTTAGGTAACTCTGGGAAATTCCGCAGAGTGAAACTCCGCGAGGTAAGCCCAACTCTAATTTAGATGGCTAGTGGAGTCCTGAATCTTCGCTTGATCCCCCCCTTATATTTGCAAGTGTGTTCATGGATTGGGAACTTTGTTGGAGTATGTTTTTGAAGAAATGTCTAAGTGTGTGCGGCTGACTGTCTCTGAAATGCCATGTGGTAGACAGACATGTTGCAGTGTTGATATTCGCATCAAATATCACAGCTGTTTTCAGCTGGAACATCGCTGGGATAAATTCAAAATAAGAAGATTTAGAGTGGGGCCAATTCATTGACAGCCATTGGATTGGTCTTTTCCAGGAAACATGGGCGACTGAAAACGTTTTTAGAAATGGCTTTAAGAGCTATTGTGTTCCTGTCTTTAGGTCCCCTGCAGGATGATCATTGAGTGGGCTACTCGCTTGAGTGAATACTACATTGTCCTGCACTTCAGCGGAGCTCCCCACTGGGTCACTCGACATTCAAGGACTGATTATCGCTTTTATTAAGGGAAATCCTTTTTTATTGATTAATATATACATTTGAAGCCTTGGAAACTGGATGAAATCTCCATCATTTCATTTATTGGACAAGATTCCAGCTTTGTATTTCAAGACCCATTTTGTCGTTGTGGCAGGTGACCTGAACTAGGCAAGTGCACACACTTGCCAGTCCCTAAACCTTCCCTTTTCTACATATTAGTCACCCCTAAGGTAGGCCCAAGGTACCCCTGTGGGCAGGGTGCATTGTATGTGAAAGGTAGGACATGCCCTGATGTGTGTGGCATGTCCTGATAGTGAAATACTGCCAATTTCGTTTTTCACTATTGCAAGGCTACCTGTTCCCATAGGACAGAATGGGGAGTTTGTTTATAACTAGGGCTCCAGGTTTACCGTTTATTGTTATTTGTGACTTATATAGCGCTTAATACCAGCAGGTCTCTAAGCGCTACGAGAAGAACAGTGATAGTCCTAGGGTGAGTGTTGTCTCTCAGAGGAGAGTGCTATGCCTGGGCTTCTGTGAATAGTAGGGTCTTCAATTTCTTCTGAAACGGAAGGAGGGCACTTTCGGAGCGAAGCTGACCAGGCAGCCTGTTCCATAATTGCGGGATGAGGACCGAGAAGGCTCGGCCACCTGTAGTGGCGTAGTTGAACCGTGGACATTGTAGTAGGTCCTCCGTTGAGGACCTTAGGGAACGGCCGGGGACGTATTTCACCAGGCGATCTTTGATATATTTGGGTGCCTGCCCATATAGGGCCTTATGTGTAATACAGAGGCCTTTGAATTTAGCCCTCTGCTTAATGGGGAGCCAGTGCAGTTGTTGCAGTAGGGGTGAGGCCCGAGTGCGTCATGGAAACTTAAAAATTAGCCTGGCAGCATCGTTCATCACCACCTGGAGTTTGCCCAGCAATGAGTCGGGAAGTCCGATGTAAAGTGAGTTCCCATAATCAAGACGAGCCAGGATCAGGGCGGCCACCACCGTCCGCATGGTTGAGAAGGAGAGGATGGGGGAGAGTTTCCTCAGCTGTCTGAGTAGGCCCACACAAGTCCCGAACACAGTGGAAACTTGATTGGCCAATGAGAGTTTAGCATCAATTTTAATGCCAAAACTTTTTACCACCGGAGCTGGAGACGGGGTGTCTCCCAGCTCGTGTGGCCAGTACTGGGGTGTCCAAGGGCAGCTATTAGTGGTGACAGCCAATATCTCCATTTTATCCGGATTGATCTTGAGAGAGTTGGCTGTCATCCAGTTTAACACAAATCGCAGTATATCTTTCACCCATGTGTGGGCTAGTGGGGTGTTTTCTATTTGGAGGTGATTTGTGTGTCATCCGCATAGTTAAATACCTGGCAGTCCATCAAGGCCAAGTCCCTCACTAGTGGTTTGAGGTATATGTTGAACAGGAGTGGGGACAGTGCCGACCCTTGTGGGACGCCACAGGTAATAAACCCCCTCTCTGACACCCAATCACCCATCTGGATTTTATGGGTGCGGTCTGTCAGGAATGATGAAATCCATTGTAGGATTGTCCCCCCAATTCCAATATCCTGGATTCTTTCCAGGAGTTGGGAGTGGTTGACCGTGTCGAACGCTGCCGACAGGTCTAGGAGGACTAGGACGCACAGCTTTTTGTTATCTGCTGTGATCCTGATTTCGTCTAGTACTGACAGCATCACCAACTCAGTACTGTGGTGGGCTCTGAAACCTGCCTGCCTGTCTCCAAGGAGTTGGTGGTCCTCCATGAACCTAGATAGAGTGTGCAGGACATGTTGTTCCATAATTTTGGCCAAGAAAGGGAGTTGAGAAATGGGTCTGTAATTTTTCATGTTAGAGATATCAGCTCCTGTCTTCTTGAGCAGGGGGATTACTCTTGCTTCCTTAAATTTCCTGGGGACCTTCCCAGTTTCCAGCGAGAGTTTAAACGGATATTTACATATAAATACAGACGGAAAACTATTTTTCCTTTGTCTGTATTTATATTTAAAAGCGGTAAAATACTAGCAAATTTTGCGCGCTGCCGTGCTCCAGCCGAGTTGACTTTCCACGCCCCTCAGCTGCAGGGCCTTACAGCTTGTGATTTGCTGGAGATTCCTTCCAATTAGGGTCTTTTTTGACCTGCTGCCGTGCCCCTGAGCCAATCGTGGTTGGGGCTGGAGTGTTTGCGTTTTTGTGGCCGGGTTGCTCTTGCAGTGCAGTGCACTGTGTACTGTCACGTAATATCCCCGTGACTGCCAAAAATGAATGTGTCCTTGTATTATCTAATTGGTGGGGAGAGATAAAGCGCTCAAATACCTCCGTGCCGAGTTCGCGCTATATAAATCTGCAACAACATGTGGCTGCAAGAACAATCGGGCCACAAACTCGGCAAACACTCCAGCCACTGCATGATCAAAGCCAAGCGAAGCTTGATGGCAGCTTCACAGTCTACTCGCAGGGGCTCGAGTGTTTGCTGAGTTTGTGGCTGGGTAGTTCTTGCAGTGCAGTACACTGTGTACTGCCACTTAATCTCCCTGTAACAACCAAAAATGAATATGTCCTTGTGTTATGTAATTGGTGCACATGCTTGTTTATTTACTTGTGTAGTGAAGAAGAGTGGTAAGAGAGCTGAGAAACTTCACAATTGTCATGAGGATAGGGATTGACTCTAATAGAGGTTTGAAGGGCTGAGCCTCCTTTCACTCATGCCATTTTAAATACTTTGTGAAAAATTCTTTAGGAGGATTATAAAATCTACATCGGCACATTTAGCAGAGTTAGGCTGAATTATGTGCATAAGATAAATAAGCAACAACTACGGCTTTGTTCTATATAATATTAAAAATGCTTCAGTTCTGACATGGTGAGACTGTGAAAGAACTATAACGAATCACTTTTAAGTTACATCAAAGTAGCGAAGGGCGATACTGCTGTTAAGACTTTTTTTCCCACCCCGAGGGCGAGGGCAAAAATGGAGAGCCCGATAGGGACCCGTCTCAGCACCTGCTTTTTAGAACTGCTGATGCTGAGCACCAGCAGGACCCAGCTCACTTAAAGCCCTGGAGTTAGGTGGATCCCCTCCTCTTGTGATACATTAACTGGAGCAGTAGTTGGTCCAGGGGGGCGAGGCGCCTCCAATGTACCCTTTTCGGCTGCTGCTCAAAGAAATTGAATGTATTTTGTCTCTGACTCTTTTTTATTTTGCTTGTTGGGTCGAAATTCCTCATGCAGGCCAGGCCGGGGCCACCTTATACAGGGGTCTCGTCGCTGCTAGCACCCTGGTTTCAAGCACACCCCAGAGGAAGCCTTGAGCCGGGAAGTCAGCTTTCTTATTCCATGAACCAAGCCTAAGGCACAAGCACAAACAGGCTTCAAAGGAAGCAGCGGCAGTGCTCACCTGAGTGCACGACAGCAGGAGCTTATTTATATTACTGCAAATAATCACTGTGACAACCGCCCATTTTTCATAGGTGAGGTCTGTTTTGATCTAAAAGAAATGTCTGTAATAGATTCTCACACATCACCCATATTAAACAGAAATGAAAGGGAAACGGTGTGCATTGTCTATTTAAATGTGGAAAAATACTAGCTGCAGCGCTGTCTTTTGATTGCGGCAAAAATAAATGTGGATAAATACAGATAAAATGCCCAAAAAATAAATATGGATAAATACAGACGGAAATGGCAAAAAAAGAAATACCATAAAAACAGGAGCCCTATTTATAACATCTTATAAACATAACTGGCCCTGGGAACAAGGTAGAAAAATAAAGTTTAGTATGCCTCAACTCAGAATGTTAAAATGCACCTTTTAGTGAGGGTGATTTTTACATTCTTGAAAATACCACTTTTAGAAAGTAGGCATTTTCTTGCCTAACCATCCAGTGTACCTCTGCTAGGTTTGTGTATTGCATGTCTGGCTTTTGGATGACAGGGGCTGGAGAGGGGCAGCGGCTCCAGAAGTCTGATGAGTCAGGGCTGGGCTGAATAGACCTGGGCTGCATTTAGAGTAGGGGGAGGAGATTTACTTTCACCTGAATGGGCCTGGTCTGCCTTCAACAATGCTGTCTCCACCTCCTGCCAGGAAGCTGCACCAGTGAGGACAGAACTAGTTTTGGCTGGGTACAGACACTCTCTGCCTTCAGAGAACAAAGGATTTTGGTGTATAAAAAGAGGGGCCCAGACCCCAGACTTTTAGACCACTTCTGGGAATCAAGAGGAACCTTTGCCAAGGAGAAGAGCCGGAGAAGCTGAGGAGGAATACTGCCCCTGTGCTGTTTGCTGTCTGGGGTTGACCTGCAGTGGCTACTTGCTGCCAAGGAAAGCAGAAAAGGACTTTGCTGTTTGCTTTGTCACCTGCTTGAGGAAAAGATCTCCAAGGGCTTGAAACTGAGCTTGCCTCCTGTTCTGAAGTCTCAGGGACACAAAGACTTCACCACCAGCTCCCCTGAATTTCCTTGCTGGGAATTCTAATCTGCAAAGAGGTGCCTTCTGCTGTTCTGGACCTCTAGAGACTGTTTTACGCTCGGAGCTGGAAAATCGATGCAACTTCAAAGAAGTGAGACGCATCCGCACCTGTTTCCAATGCATCGCCGAAGAAACCGTCGGAGCGCCTGCCGCGGCTCGAGAAATCACTGCACGCCGCATCGAATGCACCGATCTCCGAAGTCCGAGATCACCGCACCAAGTCCGATGCAAGGCCTACTGTGCGGCTGCATGAGTTCACGCATCATCACTGGATCGTCGCATCGCGGCGCCAAGTCTGTCGCATCGTTGGGGGAGGCAGTAAGAAACCGACGCATCACCTCCCCACGCAGTAAGAAACTGACGCATGACCTCCTCTTTGGTAAGGAACCAACGCATCGCCTCCCCTGTGCTGCAGTAAGGAACCGACGCATCACCTCCCCCGAAGCAAGGAACCAACGCATCACCTTCCCTGAGTGTAAGGAACCGACGCATCATCTTCCCTGCGGCCTGTTTTGTTTGTTTGCGTGACCCATCCCAGGTACTTTGTGAGAAAAGTGTTGCATCTGCAATTTTGCTTGAACTGAACTATTTCTACCTTCTGAAAGTCATATTTTTAATATGGTATTGTGGATTTTTGTTGTTTGGTCTTGTTTTGGTTTAGATAGAGATTACTTATTTTTCTAAACTGGTGTGGTGTCCATCTGTAGTGTTTTCACTGTATTACTGTATGTGTCCACAAATGCTTTGCACACTGCCTCTGCGATAAGCCTGTCTGCTCATGCCAAGCTACCAAGGGGGTGAGCAGGGGTTATTTTAGGGGTGTATCCCCCTTACCCTGACTAGAAGCAAGGGTCCCTATTTGGACTAGGGTACGTACCTCGGCCAACTAGAGAACCCCATTTCTAACAGAAAGCAATTATAAAGGCGTAAGGCATGAGATTATGGAATATAGAATTCAATATCACTTTGAAATAAGGCAAGTCGAGACTAGTTGGGAAGAGTACTAACCTCCTCAAAGCGTCTACCAACAATGACTTGAAGAAATTTTGGCAGTTAGTAAGCCAAAGTAGTGGGAATCCAGGCATACCAGCGGAGACGGCTATCTTGCCATGTGAGTGGGTTGCCCACTTTGGAAACCTATTCTCCTATTCACGAGAATCTGATTGGATCTTTACTAGTAGTGAGGGAGGAACCACTAGTATCAACACTGTTTCAAATGCAATTGCAGATGGCACAGCAATACCTGTTATGTGGAAAGGGGCTGAGATCATCCCTTTCTTCATAAAAGGAAGACAGAATATCCCGTCTAATTACTGACCAATTAGTCTTCTCGACAATTTGCAAAAGATCTTTTGAAAGCAAGTCCTGGAGAGATTATTAGAACGGATTGATGAAAATCATATTCTCTCCTGCGTTCAGGCTGGATTTAGATCCAAAACCAGTTCCATTGGCAGGTCTTGTGCTTTCTGATGGTTCAGTGAAAGACCATGGACGTTGGTGGGGGAGCTCTTTTCATTGCGTTCATTGATCTCTGAGCCACTTTTGATTGGTCCCCAGGAAGAAACTTTGAGAACCCCCCGTCATTTGTTAAACATCATTGTATGTCTTCATGGGGGATTTTTGCTAGGGTCCGCTGTGGAGTGAACGTGAAACTAACCCAGGAAATTGCTATTGGTGAGGATGTTCACCATGGTTGTGTCCCTCCCATTCTAGCAGGCCAGAAAGTCCTGGCCCTCTTCTATCTTGACAATACTGTCCTGTTTACGAAAACCAGGGCTGGTTTACAAACCCTTATTGACAGATTTAGCCTGTTTTGTACGTTATATGGCCTTGAAATTAATGCATCCAAAACCAAGCAGATGATATTGTAGGGGGTGGAGGGCGAGGGGCACCATAAGCTTGGGAAGGGAAGCATTGGAAAGGAATTTTGATTATTTGGGGATTCATCCGGCTGACTCAGGATCATGGGCCCCACAGATACTTAAAAGCTCACTTCTGTTAACCAATAGAGCTGGGGACATTCTTAGATTTGCTAAAAAGACACCCTGATACCTGATTCATCCTGCAGTGGAGATTTATAAGGCCCAACCAAGGGGTGCAGCATAATATGGCACAGAAAAATGGGGCCTCTGCCACATGGGTCCACTGAGAACTAGTGATAACAACTTTATAAGAGCCCTAGCATGATTGGGGAGAGGAACGCCCTTAGTTCCCCTTAGATCGGACCTTGAACTTAAGCCTATTTCCGCGTTGGCCACCCTAAGGGCGCTAGTCACGACTTTTTATTAAAAGGGATTTTCCAGATCTCGAAACACCGGAAAAAGCTCTGAAAGATTCTTCAACACTGAGGGACGAAAGCGAGCAGCCACAATTAGCAAATCCCTTTGGATTGCATACATCAGACTCCCTAAGTGTTGAAGAATCTTTCAGAGCTTTTTCCGGTGTTTCGAGATTTGGAAAATCCCTTTTAATAAAAAGTTGTGACTAGCCTGGTTCATCAATTCTTGCATGACCAGACTTAAGGGACAATTATCATTCTTTACTCTTCGTCCTGAAGATGGTCTAACGGACATTTATGCCACTGTGACCGAAACGTCGACAAATTCATCTATTTCCCCAGTTTTCTGCTTTTGTTTCAAGGAAATGTTCTTTGTTTTTTCTGGCTGTATTCTTTGAGTTTGATATTATTTTGGAGTAGATGTATACGCTCATGATTTGAAGACATTAATTTTCTGTACAAAAGGTATAAGTCTCTGTCATGGTGTTTTGTTAGAAGAACTTTCTGTACCCCTTTTCAGTCTGTACAAATTAAATTTGTTTATTTCTTGAGAATTTTTTTTTTTGATAATCAACTTTATTGGTTTTTAGATCAAACACGTCAGCATCACTGGACATTGAATTGACATTACAAGTAGAGTTCGCAAACACCATTTGTGGAACATACAGAATATTAGTCTGAGGTATCTCCGTAGCACGGCAACATCACACCCGCACACAATGAGGAGGTTTCGTGCACTTAGTCCAGCAGATTTAGCCATTTACCCCAAACCCTGTTAAATTTGGCGGGGCAACCTCGGGCCTCGAATAAGGGTTTTTCCTGTGCGGCACACCAGTCCACTCCACGGCGCCATTTTGCCACGGCAAGGGGCTTGGCTTGCGCCCAGGAGGCCGCGATGTCGCGCTTGGCCACCGCGACTGCGGTCCCAAGAAATGCCTTGTCCGCCCTTGAACCGTCCATACCCTCCATCACCCCCGAGATCAGGCGCAAAGGATCGTGGGGAAGTGTCCAGCCCAGGACCTGAGTGAGTTCTGTCTCAATGCTCGACCAATAAGGGGCAAGGCTAGGGCAAGTCCAAATCATGTGGTAGAAATCCGCGGGCGCGTGGCCGCAGCGTGCGCAGTCTGGGGAGGGGTGCAGCCCTGCTCTATGCAAGCGTGCTGGGGTGATACAAGCTGCGTGGAGGTAGTATAATTGTATAAGGCGGAGTCTGGCTGAGGACGCGATGGTTTTTGGGGCCATGAGGGCGTTGCGCCAGTCCTCGTCCTCCAGTGGACCCACCCACCCCTCCCAGTGGATCCAGAGTGGATCTAGAGTTGCCGGTCCGTTATTAACAAGGGTACGGTATATCCGGGAGATCCCACCCTTCCCCAGGTCCCCCATCATGACTTGAGCCTCTAGCGGGCTGAATTCCAGAAGGGACGTGCCTGTTGAAATGTGTATGTTAAGGGCATGACGAAGTTGTAAATATTTATAGAACTGTGAAGCATGGAGAGTGTATCGCCCCTGTAAGTCTTGGAACATCCTAATGTGATCACCCACCCAAACATCACCCAGGAGAGAGATCCCTATGAGGTCCCACTGCTTGAACCCCGAGAGCGCCGCCACCTCACCCAGCCATGTACCCCTCCAGAGAGGCGTGTGTTGGCTCAAACGGTTATCCCATTGTGTGTGCCTCAGAGCCGTGCGCCATGCCACCAGGACTGCCCTGGTTATCGGCGGGATTACTTTAGGTATGGGGCATCCATAGAGGTACGCCTGCACTTGGGGGAGATCCATATCTCTAAGCTCCGTCATGTAGGCCGGGTCGGACCACCCCCCAGTGAATCAGTCGTGGATGACAAGGAGTCGGGTGGCCAGGTAGTATAGGTGGAGGTCGGTCATGCCCATACCGCCATCAAAGGGTGGGATCCTGCAACGGGCAAGAGCAATTCGGGGCCTCGCCCCTCCCCATAGAAACCTCGTGATCACCCCGTCCTATTCCCTAAACCAGCTCCGGGGGAAGTGAAAGGTGGTGTTCTGAATGATGTACAAGAAGCATGGAAGGACCATCATTTTGAACAATGCTATCCTTCCGAGCGGGTTAAGCGGCAATGTTTGCCAGCGCTTGAGATCAGCTTTGGTTTTATGGACCAGCGGGGTGATGTTCATTGCCCACTCCAGCTCAGGAAGCAGAGCGACCCAGACTCCTAAGTATTTGAACGACTGCCTCCTGATGGGGATGGTAGACTGCCAGTCGAAGCAGTCTCTAGAAAGGTGGAGGGGCACCAATGTTGATTTCGCTGGGTTGAGTCGGAGGCCCGAAACGCTCTCAAAGGCCTGCAAGACTTTAAGACACCTAGGGCCGGAGTTGGCCGGGTCCGCCAGGTAGTGCAGGACATCATCCGCGTAGAGGGAGATTTTGTCGGTATGATGGGTACTCCAAGTCCAGCCCCGGATACCGTGGTCAGATCGAATAAGGCAGGCTAGGGGCTACATTGCCAGCGCGAATAAAAGGGGTGAAAGGGGGCACCCCTGTCTTGTGCCCCTTGAATTGGGAATGCTCTGGAGAGGGTTCCGTTGGTCAACACCTTGGCGCTGGGGTTGGAATAGAGGACCCGGACAAAGCGCCGGAACTGCTGTCCAATACCCATCAGCTGCAGGACGTCTTCCAGGTAGCGCCAGTCCATCGTATCAAAGGCTTTTTCAAAGTCTACAAGGAGGAGTGCAAGGTAGGGTGTAAGGGCCTGGTGGCCGGCCAGGGCCAAATGGAGGCGTCGTAGGCAGTGCCTGGTGCTCCACGCTGGCATGAAGCCACATTGGTCCACATGGACCAACTTGTGGAGAAAGGGATGGAGTCGTTGAGCCAGGATCGCGGCGTAGATTTTTATCCACGTGCTGATAAGGGAAAATGGGCGATATTCCGCGCATCTGGGGGAGGGCAGCTGGGTCTTGGGAATGACAACAATAGTTGCCACATCAGTCTCAGAAGGAAAGGAGCCCACCTCGGCAACATGGTGGTAGAGGTCCACGAGATGGGGAACCAAGAGGTCTCGGTACAGTGCATAATACTCTTGAGGGAAGCCATCGGGCCCGGAGTTTACCCAGTTTTTAGCAGGGAGATCGCGCCTTGCACCTCCTCAGGGGTAATGGGGAGGTCCAAGCCCTCTGCTTCATCTCCCGAGAGGCACGGAAGCCGGACACCTGCTCGGCCGAGCACATCTGTGAGGACAGCCTCTGGTGCGTGAGCAGAGTACAGCTGGGCATAGTAGTCAGCAAAGGCCTGTGCGATTGCAGGCGAGGTGCGATGGGTGTTACCCGTGGGGTCTTGGACTTCAGGGATTATCCTGTTGGCAAGAGTGTAGGAAATCAGTCTGTGCAGCAGACTGCCATTTTTGTCACCCCACCCGTATATGCGGGCGACGGACGAGCGCCACAGCATCTTGGCCGACTCCAAGGAAAGCTGCTTGATCTCATCCCGAGTGAGCGCAAGCTGCCTGTCTCGGTGAGCATCCGGGTCCTCAAGGAGAGTCAAACGGCTACTTTGTGCCAAGCGGTTCGCGTGTACTCGACCCCTGGCCACACCGCGGATCGTGGCTTTGCCTGCCTCCCAGAGGATGCCCGGGGAGGGGACCGATCCGTGATTAGTGAGGAAGTAGTGACGCAATTCCACCTCTATTTCCTTCTGAACTTCTTTGTCTTACAGGAACCATGCGTTTAGTCTCCACATCGCCCAGGTTGTATCTGCAGCCCCACCCAGGCGCAGGCAGAGTGACCCGAAATTCCCCGGGGAAGGATGGATATGTTGGATACCCTGTGGCACTCAGTGGCAGGCAGGAGGATCAGATCAATGCGGGAGTGTGTATGGTGGTCCGCTGAGGTATGAGTGTGTTGGATGCCTCGGGGATTCCAGATCCTCCAGACGTCACATAAGCCCAGGGTGGCCACCCAGTCCGTCAACTTCTTAGCCTGGGCTAGTCTGGCTAGGGAGGGTGCGCCTGTCGCGTCGAGTGCTGGTTGCATAACAGCATTAAAGCCGCCCCCAATCACCGTCTGTTCCAAGGGTAGAGAGGAGAGCGCACCTATGAGGTGCTGCAGGGTGGAGGGGAGCGTAGTGGGTGGAATGTATATGGACGCCAGATTGAGGACGTTCCCCTCTAGCTTCCCGGATACCGTCACAAACCTGCCCTGGGGATCTGCCGCGACCTGGCCAAGAGTGAAGGGAAGCCCTCGCCGCATTAGAATCGCAACCCCTCGCGAGCCGCGGTCGAACCCAGAATGCCAGACTCTATCGAAGCCATAGCGGGCGAGGAAAAAGCATTGGGTCCCCAGGAGGTGCGTCTCCTGCAGTAGGAGTATGTCGGGCGCGTGGCGCTGGGCGTACTTAAGGACCGCTGTTCGTTTGATGTGATCCAATAATCCGTTCACATTCCATGATAGAACATGAAGGGGCCTACCTGGGGTGGACGACTGCATCGGGACAGGGGCGCGCAATGAGGGGACCAAAGGGTAGTGGACCCCAATGGGGTAAGGGTTGTGCAATGCCGGCTCATGTGCGCAGTGTGAGTTGGGTGCCACGTGTTATTGCGGTGTCGGAGCAGTGAGCAGGTGTCGAAGTGTTGCAGATCATTAACAAAGGAGATCTTAACTGATTAAGACATAAAACAACCCAGAGGACAACGGTCCCCAACCTCCCTCTCCCCCCGCCCTCCACCCTACACTTCCGGAACTGAAGCATCTGTCGCCCTGAAAAGGAAAAACAAAATTAACGACAAAAACAGCTACAGGCTAGACTGAAATGCCTTACTGGGGATTGCGTGGCAATAGTGGACCCCTCCACATAGTCGGATACAGCAGTCTCTGTGGCCTGCCATCGTAGGTGTACGTGGGCCGTAGGTTATTTCTTTTCCAGCCTCCGCCAAACAAGAGCGCCCGGACTCAGCATCAAGACATGTGGTTCTGCCCTTAGAGTGTCGGACTTTTAGAGAGGTCAGTGTCTGAGGTCGCATGATCTGGGTCTTCGGAGAGTTCAGGACCATGGTGTGTGGCTTCCTCAGAGCTGTCTCTGCTGCGGTCACGTGAAGCCGGAGGGTCCGCCTCGGCCGTGGCGTCCCGAGTTCCCGAAACCAATCGATGCAGGTGACCCCTCGCGCAGTCCACTGCCCCTGCGGGACTGCGTGCGTCTCCTCCGTTGTCGGGGGGAGCGGGCCAGCCTTCACCGCTCTGGAGGGGTCGGTTGAGGATGTGGATTGGATTCGAAGGGGCCTTTCCTCGGTCAGCCAAGTCCACGCTGACTGTGGGGTCTCAAAGAAGAGCGCCTTGTCCTGGAAAACAACCCGGAGACGGGCCGGGAAGAGGAGACCGTACCGCAGGCCCAGGTTACGAAGCTTCTGCGTGACCTCATTATAAGAGCGACGTTGCACTTGCACCTCTTTAGTATAGTCTGGGAAGAGCATCACAGAATGATTTTGGAACTTCAAGGGGCCCTGGGCCCGGGCTGCAGTCAGGATGGCATCTCTATCTTTAAAGTTCAAGATACTGGCGATGATGGGCCTGTGTGGAGCACCGGGAGGTGGTTTAGGGGCAAGAGAGCAGTGGGCGTGCTCGATAGCGAACCAGGGTGATAGTGCGTCCTTGGGCATCCAGGAATTCAGCCAGTTTTCCACGAGGACAGCTGCTCGACCCCCTCCGGAACGACGTGACCGGTTTTCAGCGTCTTCAGCTCTGCGATGTAGCTCCTTGGTGTGTGCTTGGAGGTGGGTTACTTGGTCTTTCAGTTGGTTGAGGTCATCCTCAACGGTGGAGAGTCGGGATTCCGCCTCGGAAATACGAGCTGTGGCATTCCTCAAGTCTTGACGCATGAGAGCCATATCCACCCGGACCTCGCCGATCTTGTTCTCCACCGAGGTCTGAGAGGCTCCGATGGCTTGTAAGATAGTCAAGAGGTCTGACCCCTGAAGGGGGGGCCCCCAAGCACTTCCCCCCCGGGCCCTGATCAGCCATGGTGAACAGATCCATTTTAGTTTGCGTCGGCGCCGCGGTTGATTTAGGGACCCGATCTCTCCCCATCGTGGATTCCAGGGGGGGGGGTGCGCGTGTCCACTCAGGCGAGGGCGAGCTGACACCCAGGGCTCAGTGCAGGGAGGGGTCCACCTCCCTCTTGGTTGAAGCGGGCGGGGCAAGGTCCCGGGGGGGGCACCCCCAAATCCTCTCCCCTACGAGACCTTCAAGTGTTCCCCAGTGTGCATCAGAGCAGGGTTCCATCCTCTGGGGGTGAGTCTTTGCTATCCCGGGGTTTCCTAGGACATCGGGCCCACCAGTCCCATCTCGGTGGGGAATGGGAGCCTACAAAGGATTACCACTGCGCAACCTCACAGCCGAGTCCCCCACCGTGGGTGACGCAGCACGATCAGGGCCACCTCGGCCTCTCTCCAGTCCAGGCAGGCCCCTTCAATCCCAGACACCAGCAATACAGGCCGGCCCGCAGAGGAGCAACACGCGGGGTCCCCCCCAATTCCCACTGGGCCCCCAAGAGGTGGACTCGGGGCCCGAGCCGCTCCCGTAGGGAAGTTAGGGGGGTCACGGCCGCCAGGTCCTCACAAGGGGTCAGATGGTCAGTTTCCTTCAGACCGGCCTCAGGCCTCAACTGGACAGGTGGATGGGTGGGGGACGACCCCCCGCATGCAGCCCAGGCGCAGCACTCCGGGCACATGGATCCCAGGACTTCAGTGGCAGGCAATCCTGTATGTCCACAGACTGCCCTGATGACCCGCAACTCTATGCCTCGCAGGAGGGGGTGGGGGGGGCCTGGGGCGCCGGTCCCCGCTGCGCGACACCCGCAGCTGAACGGCCCAACGCCAGTCCCCAGAGGCAGAACGAACGAGGAGCGCGGTCAGAGGATGAGGAGGGCGGGCAGGGGCCGGGGAGCCTCACCCGATGCACCCGCTGCCCGACCCAGGCAGCCGATCGGCCCTACACCCAGCCCCAGACGTAAGGAGGAGACTCAGGTGCAAGTAGGACAGAAGGGGGGGCCGGGGAGTTCCACTCAAGGCCCCCGCTGCCCGAACCTAGCAGCTGTTCAGCACACCCTCAGCCCCCGAAGAGCAGAGCCCCGACTCCGGGCCAGTGCCACTCCAGCTCAACAAGGACCAGCGGGGGAGGGCTTCATGACTCTGCGCCGGTGGGACCGCAGCCCACACTGCACCCGCACCGGGAGCCCACACCCAGACCGCCTCCTCCTGCACAGTTCAGCAGTCAGGTTGAGGGGGGGGAAGGCCCAACCACAAGTCTCCCCCTGCTGCCCGCTGCGACAGCCGAACCCCCCAGCACCCACACAGACTCACCAGGCGGGCGGAGCGGGGGTCCGTCACAGCCTCAGGGCACGAACCGGATGGACGAGGCCTCACCCCCGGCAGCACGGGATGGCACCTCGCGGCAGGCCGTCGGACGGCCGGAGCAGCCGTGGCACACGCCACCTCTCCACGGCCCCCTTCTTGACGGATCACTCGGCACTTAGGGCTTCTAGGCTCGGCAGGAGCCCCACCGCCGGCAGGCGTCCAGCAGATCTTTTCCCCTCAGGGCCCCCTGATTCGTTCGGCTGGAGCCGCCATCTTGCGGCCTGCAGGTCTCGGAGTCCGGGCTGTGGAGCGGGCTTCCCCGTGCAAGAAAACCGCAACTCTCACCGTCTTTGCACAGGACCCATTACTGGGGATAGAGGCGGTGAGTTTCGGGAGATGGATGGCAGCCAGGGTGGTAGGATGTGAGGTGGATGACGGAGGGGTCCGGAGCACTCTTAGAGTGCGACCGCCATCTTGACGCCTCAGGCCACGCCCCATTTCTTGAGAATTTACACCCGTGTTTGAAATTGTTAACAATTGATTACTCTTGTTAAGAACTATTGAATTGAAAATTAGATTGACACAATTACTAGCTACCAGTTGGAGCTTGACAACTAAATAATTAACCTGAATAATTTAAATAACTATATCGAATAAAATCCCTTGTAGGCGCAGTTGCCTCTCATAAGTCTTCTGGGAATGACAAATTGCACAAATAGTCTGAGAATTTGTTAAATGAGATTCTACAAATGTGAGAGTGATTGTAGTATCCAACTTTCATTTTGCGGCTTGGTTTATTAGACATATATTGTCTCCTTTATTACCATATTCTAACCTCACTTTGAGATCACTTTTACAGTCGGCTTGATGAACTGATCTTATTGGCCAGTTTGTGCTAATTGTATCTCGACGAGTGAGAGTAGTGTATATCCTTGCAATTTTACTGAAATTTTGTTGATGTTTTTATTGTTTTGTAAATACTTATTGCATTTGTAGGTTTTTAACTTTTTCTTTATTTATTTCTGCACTGATTTTCTTCTCATGATAAATTTAATAATCTTGTTAAGTGTTTTACAATGAAATATTATGTTCAATCTGTAAGTAAACTTGGAACTTGGATTTCACCTCTACAATATGATTGGTGAAAAAAAGTAGGTGGTGCACCAGAAGATAATGCATAGGGTGACATTAGGAACGGTTTTCCAGATGATAACATAAAGAGTCCCAGAAGCAGTGAGTGCGAATGATGGTTATCTACCTATGTGCAAGACTAGATCTATATTGTTTCCATCATCAGTCCTCAATCTTCCACCATGTGTATAATGTGACATAATATATATATCTGGGTATAAAATTGGCTAATTTGTTGTGGATTCGTAGAGGATTTGTGACGCATGAATGGAATGTCTTCTTATGTACTAAAGTCCTTTATTCCAGAATAAAGATTTTTAGCTACTTTGGAGCGGTTCATCCTGCTCACTGCCCTTGTCTTTATTACAATGATTCTGCCAACTATCTTCATTCTTCATGTGCATACTTTAACACCCCATTTGCTTGATCTAATATTGAGTCCCCCAATGACCCCACAACAGTCTTATGTTAATCTGAGGGGCTGAAATAGGAAATTTGTTAAAAACTGAAGAAGGCCTCCCGGACACTAAGTACAAAAAATGTGAGTTCATGCTGAGGATGACATTCACTATTACCTATTGATGTTTTATATCCTTCCCAAATGTGGATTGTTGGAAAACAACATGGTGAGCTCGCCGCTGAGATGAGCACATTATGGGGTCTTAATAACAAGAGTAATGTTTTTTTTTTTTTTGCATTGAACCACTGCCCACTTGCACTTTTCTCCATCCTACTGATGAGTTAACTGACAGTGCAGTGAACCCCATCAAAGGATCACTAACATGCAGATCGAGCCGCATGCAGCATTTATAATATTAAAAATTGAGTATGAAGGCAACAAGAAGCCTCAGGAGATGTTTCAGATAGATTTTGGGTATTAGGAGCCATCAACGAACCTTTGGGGACTCCATTTCCGACTCATGTTTGAGATGACAGAAAAATCCTAATCTTCACCCTTGACAAGAAGGAACTAAATATCCCTTACCATACTTGGTGCACAAAACAGATTGGTTGTTATTTAAAAGGCCCATTTCCACACCAGTGTTGCACAGCTGTTCTATCAGTATTTTCTGTAGAAGTTTGGAAGGTCAAAGGGGCACTCAGAATAGAAATTCTCAGGACTAGCAATGACAAGTCTGAGTTACGCTTGTGAGTTGCAGTAGAATGTTTTGCGCCTCCCAATTGCAATTGAAAACCATTGGTAGAATACTAACATGTCAAAGCAGGTGGTAGCCATTCGCAAAGCAAAAGCTGTCTGTAATGGACAGGTTTTACTTTGTGAATGACAGCTGTCGGCACTGGGGGTAGTATACACTTCCAGATGTCCCTTCACAACATGGCATTTCCTTTTTCTGAAATCAGGCCCTGTCCATTGAGGGAAAAATGGCATGTTGATATTGAATGCAGGGGTGGAAGTCTGCTATGACTTGGAAGCCTTCATCTCTGCATTTACAGGTAATTAGTGGGATGCGCAAAATGCAATTCTGCCTTATTAATATTAATGTGGGAGGATTCTGCCAAACTTACTGTGTGCTGCAACAAATTAGTATATCTGCCACAGCACAAAATGTAGGTCAGGTTACAAAGCAGTTTATGCACAAAGGCTGCAACTGGTTTGCAACCTGAGCAATAGTACATCGGGCCAGGGTTACCAATTTAGTGAAACACAGTTAAAATGCTGTACAGCAACTGAGATTGTCAACGAGACAGCATCTTCTGTACTTCAAACTGGTACATGAATCTGCTTACAATATATAGAGGCGGTACTGTATTCTGCAGCTAGACTGATCATTGGGGCTGGTCTATTTGATTATATTTAAGGCTCCAGGTCTTATGGTATTTATTTTTTTAACATTTCCTTCTGTAATTATCCATCTTTTTTGTTGTTGTCATATTATCAGTGTTTATCTGTATTTATTTTGTTTTGTGAATTGATTTAGTTATAAAATCGTATATTTCCACATTTATTTAACTGATAAATGAGCACTTATACTTTGTAGCCTGCCGTGTTTTAGCAAATTAAGCAGCTAAATATAAAATAACAATACACTCACAGGTAAATATTAGCATTATTCTACAAATATATGTTGAGATGTTGACATATGACCGTATTTCCTGTTTTTTAATTCCCCATGCTGTCTATCAGCTCAGCTGTTGACCTGAAATTCATGAAAGACAGCAGGGAGAGCCACTTAAAAGATCCCCAATTTTCTGTATTTTTCTGCTTCTACAAATAAATGCAGACAGAAAACACTTGTTTTCTGTCTGTATGTATCTGTAAAAATCAGTAAAAATGGAAAACTGGGAGCCTTAATTATATTATACAAATTCTTTGTTTCATGCATTGGCTGCCATTTTAGTTCAGATTGGTACAATATTCCCTATCTTTAAAAACAGTTCTTCTGGGAACTTTAACTCGACTAGCTTGAAAGCTAAAAATGTCAAGAAAAGAGTGAAGCACTCGACATAGTAATATTCTGAGGTGAGTGGTTCTTTGACTCACATTCTCTAAGGCCATGACTCATTCATGTAAGGCATGGCAGCAATGGCGTGGAATGAAAATTTGCCTAGCACCGTAAAGGTAAGTTTCAATTCAATTAAGGACATGGAGGCGAGGATTATGCTTTGTCTTTCTCTGCTTTATTAACCTTACAAATTTCATAGCAGCCAGAAAGACACATTTTTAATAAAAACTTGTATGAATCATGAGTAAAAAACATGACTAAAAACATCAACTCAAACACAAGGAGATGATGGACGGAGTGCTGAAACTTTTCAGACACTCGCCCCCAGTCACAGATCTGGGTTGAATCCATCATCGTTCTTTAGCTCACTTCGCCACCCCAGTTCAGACACAGCTATATGCCAATCAGTCTTGACCTTGTGCCTCATGGGAACAGTCCAGCCGAACTGCCAAGCCATGTCTTCCCTGGACCGGAAACAAGCATCCTGGGACCGGTTTTGGGCTAACAGCCCTCATCAGCCAGGCTAGCTTGAATCCAGTGGCAAAGTGAGCAAGGGACCCACGTCTAGGCATACCCTGCCAACTTAGGGCGAACAAAGCAAATACAAGGAGATGATGGACGGAGTGCTGAAACTTTTCACTCACCCCCAGTCACAGATCTGGGTTGAATCCATCATCGTTCTTTAGCTTACTTCGCCACCCCAGTTCAGACACAGCTATATGCAAATCAGTCTTGACCCTGTGCCTCATGGCAACAGTCCAGCCCGAACTGCCAAGTCATGTCTTCCCTGGACCAGAAACAAGCATCCTGGGACCGGTTTCGGGCTAACGGCCCTCATCAGCCAGGCGAGCTTGAAAGCAAGCAAGGGACCCACGTCTGGGCATACCCTGCCAACTTAGGACAAACAAAGCAAACACAAGGAGATGATGGACGGAGTGCTGAAACTGTTCAGACACTCACCCCCAGTCACAGATCTGGGTTGAATGCATCATCGTTCTTTAGCTCACTTCATCACCCCTGTTCAGACACAGCTATATGCAAATCAGCCTTGACCCTGTGCCTCATGGGAACAGTCCAGCCCGAACTGCCAAACCATGTCTTCCCTGGACCGGAAACAAGCATCCTGGGACCAGTTTCGGGCTAACGGCCCTCATCAGCCAGGCGAGCTTGAATCCAGTGGCAAAGTGAGCAGGGGACCCACATCTGGGCATACCCTGCCAACTTAGGGCGAACAAAGCAAACACAAGGAGATGATGGACGGAGTGCTGAAACTTTTCAGACCCTCACCCCCAGTCACAGATCTGGGTTGAATCCATCATCGTTCTTTAGCTCACTTCGCCACCCCAGTTCAGACACAGCTATATGCAAATCAGTCTTGACCCTGTGCCTCATGGGAACAGTCCAGCCCGAACTGCCAAGCCATGTCTTCCCTGGACCGGAAATTAGCATCATGTGACCGGTTTCGGGCTAACAGCCCTCATCAGCCAGGCTAGCTTGAATCCAGTGGCAAAGTGAGCATGGGACCCACGTCTGGGCATACCCTGCCAATTTAGGGCGAACAAAGCAAACACAAGGAGATGATGGACGGAGTGCTGAAACTTTTCAGACACTCATCCCCAGTCACAGATCTGGGTTGAATCCATCATCGTTCTTTAGCTCACTTTGCCACTCCAGTTCAGACACAGCTATATGCAAATCAGTCTTGACCCTGTGCCTCATGATAGTCCAGCCCGAACTGCCAAGCCATGTCTTCCCTGGACTGGAAACAAGCATCCTGGGACCGGTTTCGGGCTAACAGCCCTCATCAGCCAGGCTAGCTTAAATCCAGTGGCAAAGTGAGCAAGGGACCCACGTCTGGGCATACCCTGCCAACTTAGGGTGTACAAAGCAAACACAAGCTGTGTCTGAACTGTGGTGGCGAAGTGAGCTAAAGAACGATGATGGATTTAACCCAGATCTGTGACTGGGGGTGAGTGTCTGAAAAGTTTCAGTGCTCCGTCCATCATCTCCTTGTGTTTGCTAAAAACATCAACTCCCATGACACCGAGGTAGGTCTCCAACACAATAGTCCCTCCATAGTGTCCATGAACAGCACATAGTCCTTTTACAATGTTGGTTGCTCCTCTTTCTTCGCGCGAGTTACGCTAATCACAATCACTGGTCCTGTTTTGAACCATCGTTCCATGAAAGAACAGGGACAGCGGAAGGGCTCAATTGAAAAAACCCCGAAGGATACAAAGATTTTAACATTGCGTACCGAAAAAACCCAAACGTATCAATTACATTTTCCAACCGAAATTGCAACTCTTATAGACCATGAATCGGTTACTTACCATCGTACGGGCGGGTTCGCACAAGAAAGTGCCTTGGGCGGGATAATCCTCGCCTCCGTGTCCTTAATAGAATTGAAACTTACCTTTACGGTGCTAGGCAAATTTTCATTCTATGTCAGGACCGGAGGCTCAGATTATGCTAGTTTAAAGCTTACTCACCACTAACTGAGCGACCTCTATTACAGGCTTGAAGTAAAATCTCTTAAAAGTCGAGTTCGAGGACCAATCTGCTGCCTGCATCAAGTCCTCCAGACGGGCCCCCAAAGAAAAAGCTTTTGAAGCCATCGCGCCTCTGGCTGAGTGGGCCCCAAACTGTTTTGTGTCAATGCCCGCCTCTTGCATGACCCAACGCACCCACCTGGCTATAGTGGGGGAAGAGACAGCCTTGTGTGGTTTCTTTAGGGCAATAAGCAAGTGATGCTCGCCCGGAGGGCGAAATTCCGGAGTCATTTCCTCATATGCCTTGAGGCAGCCCACGACACACAATTTTTGGACCTCTGGAAAAGCCGGATAGGAGACCGTCCGGGTAAGTGACTTAGTGCGACGTCCCACCGTGAACACCACCCCGTCCGGGGAAAAAACTCTCGCTCAAATGTCCAGCGCCCTGGCATCCGAAACTCTCCTGCAGGAGACTAAGCATAAAAGCATTGCCAGTTTGGCCGAGATTTCTTTCAGAGAAAGATATTTATTCGGTTGCCAAGACAGAAAAAGGTTCAGGACCAAATTGACGTCCCATAGAGCTGAGTAGCGTGGTTCCAGGTGCAAGGAAAGGCGGATACCTTGCAGAAGCCTGCAGACAAAGGGATGTTCACCCACCGGAGCCCCATCTATCGGGCTGTGACCCGCAGAGACTGCTGACCTTATTGCATTGATTGAGTGGTACGCCAGGCCTTCCGCTACCAAATCTGCTAGAAAGTTCAGAATTGGATTGACTCCTGCTCCCACGGGATCCAAGTCCCTTCGAAGACACCAACGAACCCATCTTGTCCAGGTGGACCGATAACGTTTCGTGGTGCTGTCTGCCCATGCTTTTGAAAAGAGAAGTTCAGCCGGTCTCGAAAGGCCCAGGAGCGACCACCGCTGCCTGAAAGCTGCCACGCCATGAGCCGAAGGAAGCCCTGGGTTACCAGATGGTACGGCACTCTGTCCGGATTCAGAAGAAGGTGAGGAAACAGGGGGAGTAGGATTGGAGAATCCCAAGAAAGTTCCAGAAGAACTGGAAACCAAACTTGCGATCTCCAACACGGAGTCACCATTACCATCTCTGCCTCTTGACGGCGAATCTGGGCCGCCGCTCTTGTAAGCATTGAGAATGGGGGAAACGCTTAACCCTTCTCCTGTCTCCAATCCTGGAGAAATGCATCCGTGGCCGAGGCCATTGGATCCAGTCTCCAACTGACAAACCGCGGACTTGATGGTCGAGACGTGACATGAAGAGGTCCACCGAGAACAGCCCCCACAGGTTCTCCAGCCACTGGAAGACCTGAGGATCAAGTTTCCACAGGCTGGAGTCGTGCAGGTGCCTCGAGTGCCAATCCGCCACCTGATTGTCTTGGCCCAGAAGGTACTCCGCCGTCACCGAGATATGATGGTCCAAGCAGAAATCCCAAAAGTCTTTTGCCAGGTTCGCCAGGGCCCGGGAACGAGGGCCCCCCAAGTGATTGACATAATGGATCGTAGAAATGTTGTCCATTTTGAGAAGGACACATGACGGCACTTTGTTCCTGGTCCAACAACGAACCGCGAAGGACCCCGCCAGGAGTTTCAGGCAGTTGCTATGAAGGTTCTGTTCGTCTAATGACCAGAAGCCTCCAGTGGAGAAATCCCCACAACTGGCACCCCAGCCTGACCTGCTGGCATCGGACTCGATGATCAGATCTGGAACCGAGCCGAAGATTGCTCAGCCGTTCCATGCCTCCATGTGAGTCAGGCACCACGCGATCTCTTCTCTCGCCTCCGTAGGGAGTGGTACCGACTGAGCGTATGACAAGCCTCTCCGCAGGTGGTATGCCTTGAGGCGCTGGAGGGCCCGTTAATGCAGGGGTCCCGTGAAAATTGCCTGGATGGAGGAAGAGAGAAAGCCCACCATCCGGGCAATTTGCCTGAGCGATGTGCAAGTCTTCGAAATGGTCTGACGCAACTCGTGACGGATCTTGGCCATCTTCCGAGATGGTAGACTTAAGGAAGAGTGGACAGAGTCCATCACAAACCCGAGGAAAACCACCTTCTGTGAAGGACTGAGGACCGACTTTTCTTTGTTGACGACGAACCCCAGCCCTTGCAGAAGGGACACAGTTTGTTGGAGCTGCTTGGATAAGGTTCTGGGGCACTGCGCCATGAAAAGAATATCATCCAGGTACACGATCATGCGTATGCCCTGGGCCCTGGTGAATTCCACCGCCGGATGAAGCACTTTGGTGAAACACCATGGTGCTGAGGAAAGACCGAATGAAAGGGCGGTGAATTCGTAAATCAGGTCTCTCCAGCGAAACTGTAGGAACTGCCGATAAGGGGGTGAATTGGGACTACCAGGTAAGCATCCTTTAAGTCCAGCTGCACCATCCAGTCAGATGGAAGCAGAACGTCCTGGAGGAGATGAATCCCCTCCATCTTGAAATGGCGGTATACCAACCCTCCGTTGAACTCCCTGAGGTTGATAACCGGGCGACGTCCTCCATCTGATTTGTCCACTAAGAATATGTTGCTTAGAAAACTGTTGGGGTGTAGAGCTGATCAACAGATGGTTCCTTTGAGTAGAAGTGCGGAAACCTCCTCGTCGGTAAGCTGTGCATCGCGAGCCGTGAAGCAAATGGGGCGAGGGTAACTCTCTTGCCGAGGGTGATCGTAGAATTCGATATGGAAACCTTGTATGGTTTGTAAGACCCATGCGTCTGATGTGATAGCCGCCCAAGCGTCCCGGAAAGCCGACCACTGATGCGGACCTGGGCTGCCGGTAAAACACTTGCTACTGGAATTGCCGCCTCCAGCGTTGTTCTTGAATCCTCCTCGGCCCTTGAAGCGCTGGTCCCTTGTGGGGTAGAAGTTGTTATAATTTGCGCTGGAATTGTAATGTCCGCGACCGGAGCCTTGTCCCCTGGGGGGGTTCTGCTGGAAGCCACGGTCGACCGAGCGGCTCCTGCCTCGGCCGGCCCCTTGGAAAACCCGTGGGTTGAAGACCCTCTTGATATTGGATTGGGCCTTATACAAAGAGGTAAAGGTTGCCACAAATGTACCTAATTCTTTCACAAAAGGGTCCCCGAAAAGGCCTCCCTGTGCAACTGCGCCCGCTTCCGAGGAGGCTAAGTCTCCGAGCTTGGGGTCCAATTTAATCAACAATGAGCGGCGACGCTCCGTTGACAGGGCACTGTTTGCGTTGCCCATAAAAATAATGGCACGTTGAGCCCAGTTCGACAACACCTCAGGTGAGATAGGGGATCCTGAAACCTTAGCCTCCTCTGCCATGTCCAAAATGTTGGTCATAGGATAGATGGCATTGATAAGCTTATCCTGGCATGAACGCCAGGATCTATCTATGCCCTTGCGCGGATCCTTCATATATTTAGCCAGGAAGGTGGCCATCTTGGAATCCAGCTCCAGGGTGAACGCGACTTTCCCCTCCAGAGTGGGTCTCGGGCATTCTGCTTTAAGGCAACCCCGAGCCTCATTTTCTAGGGGTTTGCGGAGGTGACCCGTGACAAACTTGGCCACCTTGTCCCGGGTGCCCAAGCAGCGGACCGGGGATAGATAATTTTATCCGGGTCCAGCATGCCCGAATCCTCCCCTGGAGCCGATGATGGGAGGACCGCCGGGCGCCACGGGCGTGAGGGACCAGCCTCCTCATCCGAATCCCCCTGGGAGTCCTCATCAGGCTCTGGAGAAGCCGGACCAGGAATGCCCTGGGGTTCGGCTGCCGGGAGGGGGGCTGGGGAAGTGGGTGTTACTTGCGCCAGAAAGGCACTCTTAAGGCACGCAAATGCGTCCTTATCCACCCCCTTGGTACACTTCTTTTTAGGAGGGGGGGTCCCTCCCCCGTTGAGGGGTTAGAAGGAGGTGTAGGGGGTTCCACGCGGCCTTGCGCTAATTTCACGCACTCCTGAACAATCCTGTCTGACAGGCGTTGTTCCATAGGCCCAACCACCTCGTGAACCACCCTGTAGATGGAGGAGTCGACATCGTCGTAGAAGTCTTTGTCCCATGGCATATACTGCTGGGACTCCTCCTCCTCATAAGTACAATTTTGTGCCTCCATCATTGAGTAGGTCAAAATTAATATCCCTTCTGCAAAAAAGTGGGGGTTCTCTGAAAGCGCAGTACGCTTAATAAATGTAAGAGCTGGGGGATCCAGACAAAATAGATTGCAGACCAAAGTACTGCAATCAGGCTTGTACTAACCTCAGCGCGCAAACAGCCCTCAGGAATTCCTGACAGGGCCTAGCTGCCTCACAGCGCGCTGCAGAAAGAAATCAACTCACTCACACAACTGTGCAATCAATATCTCCCACAGGCGTCACTGCGGGATCAGCCTGCAATACTGACCCCTGCCGGGGCGTCAAAGTCAATAAATGCCGGGAGGTACAGACCCGGGGCCGGGGCGTCTGTGTAGGCAGCGGGGACAAGGCTCGCAAAGACGCGTCTCCTGCAGCGTGGTCCCTCCTCTGAGGAACCGCGGTGCAGGATCAGCAAGATGAGCGAGTCCCTCTAGCGGGCCTTCAGAGCACCGCAGTCAACATGACGCCGGCCGCGTAAGCAGCGCGAAACACTCCCGTGGCCGGAGAGAATCTGTAAGAGAAACAAGACACGCACAACAACGCCTAACGAACCTTCCCCGGGAGGCGATGGGGAACGTGTGTCCCCACGGGAGAATTAGTCGATAATTTTATAGCAATAACACCGCAATTATAACATAACCACATAAGATGAAGAAAAGCTGACTTAACTGGCTGCGAAGCAGCGAAGAAAGAGGAGGAACCAACAGTGTAAAAGGACTATGTGCTGTTCATGGACACTATGGAGGGACTATTGTGTTTGGAGACCTCCCTCAGTGTCATGGGAGTTGATGTTTTTAGTCATGTTTTTTACTTATGATTCATACAAGTTTTTATTAAAAATGTGTCTTTCTGGCTGCTATGAAATTTGTAAGGTTAATGAAGCAGAGAAAGACAAAGCATAATCTGAGCCTCCGGTCCTGACATAGAATTCCTCGTCAATCTCTTTTAGACTGAACTATTTCTTTATACTTTTCCAAACATACTTTTGAAACAATGTATTCGGATTTAGCAGGCTAAATCTGTATTCTCTTGTCCAGACTTCAGAATCTTCTTGCATTTGGGCTTTATGTGTGCATACCCTATGTTAATGTTAAATTACGTTGGTTGTGTTTTACTGTTTAGTGTGTTTATATGTGTGCACTGTACATAGCTGCCTTCCAGCTCGTGGGCTGATGTAAAAAAACGTTCACTAATCATAAATAAATAAATTTGCATTCTATCCAGTCCCTTAACTGGTATATAGACAATATGTAATGGTGCAGTTTCAATATTTGCACGTTGTGATTTGTGGATTCTTATTCTGCAGATGATAAAATGTCGTAGGTAAGTCTGAAACATGCATCTGGTAATGTAGCCATACATTTAAGCAAATTACATTTGCACATGGGCCCCCCCCTTTGTACACCTGCTAACTAGGGTTTATTCAGACGAAGCATGGAATTGACTTCTGTGACTTTGAACCTGGAATGATCTTTATTGACCTCTTATGGCAATGATAGACCAATTAAGAAAAACATTTCTAGTTCTCAATGAGCCAAATTCCAAAACAAGTAACACAAACAAAATAATTGCGATGACACAGATGAAACGTATTTTCTGTAGTTTCCCCAAAATAAGATATTTGTCTTGCCCTTATATTTTCTGTTTATTTTCTTTATTGCAAATGCTTATTAGATCACGGTGAGCTTACGAGCACTAGGAATTACAAGGTAAGGCCTGATTTCGAGCTTGGTGCATGGGTTACTCTGTCACAAACATGAAAGATATCCAGCCCGCCTTATTACAAGTGCATTACATTCTATGCCACTTGTAATAAGATGGATGGGATATCGGTCACGTTTGTGATGGAGTAACCCGTCAGCCAAACTACAAATCAGGGGCCTCATTTACGAGGCTCTTGCGGCAGTTTTGGGCCACCGGAGCATCGCTTTTTTGGCGCTCAGGTGGCGCAATGTACCGCAGCATATTTACAAGGCCATGCTAAGCCATTTTACATGGCTTTTCATGGCCTTGTAAATATGTGCTCCTTTCACGCAGAACACTGTGTGAAAGGGGCGTTCCATGGGTGTTTCTGTGGGTGTTCCCAAGCAACACCCATGGAATCTGAAGCATCTCCAGATTTACGAGGAATCGTAAATCTGGGAATGCATCAGATTCCTATACCTCCTCAGGGGAGGCATAGGAATGGCACAACGTGGAGAAGACAGAAAGCAATTTTCTTCATTTCGATTCATTATATATCACACAAAAAACTCATTCCGTCGAAAACATTTGTAACTGGACAACATAATTTTTTTTGCATGGGGTCTGCCTGCCAGTGCATATCCCTGTGAAAAATGGCAAAGATTTGGGGTTTGCGACCCGTTTGCGCATGCAAAATCTAATAGGGCCTTGTACAATCCCCATTTAGCGAGTCGCAATTTTTTTTAGACTCGCAAAATAGGAATTGCGAGTCGCTATTAGGAAGGGGCGTTCCAAGGGTGTCCCTTCCTAATAGCGAGTCAGAGGCCTATGTAAGAATGTTTTGCAACCGCAATTGCGGTCGCAAAACACTTGCAATTTACCGCCCTCTTCAAGAGGGTGGTAAAGCACTCGCAAATGGGAAGGGGTCCCCAGGGGATCCCTTCCCCTTTGCGAATGCAGGGGAAAATATTTTTTAGGGGCAGGCAGTGGTCCCAGGGACCACTACCTGCCCTTAAAAAATTAAACAAAAACGTTTCATTTTTCCTTTTTTAAATGCATCCCGTTTTCCTTTAAGGAAAACGGGCTGCATTTAAAAAAAAAAAAAATGCTTTATTTAAAAGCAGTCCCAGACATGGAGGTCTGCTGAGCCCAGCAGGCCACCATACCTGGGAGGGCCAGCCATTCCTAAGGGGGTCGCAACTTGCGAGTGCCTCATTACTATGCATGAGGCATGCAATTTGCGACCCCATTAGGAATCGCTATCAGTGTCTCAGACACTGTTGTACATGTCATTTAGCGACTCGCAAATTGAGAGTCGCTAAATGACATGGTCGTACATCTGGCCCTTATTTTTGCGTGCAAAGTTTGGAGTTGATGATGACTGATAATAAAAATGTGGTCATCCATGGATAGGGTTTTTCTAAATACCCCTGCAGGCAGGGTTAGGATAATTATTTCATGCAACTGTTCAAAGAATTGTTGCAAGAAAGATCTTGGGAAATTGTATTTATCGATATGAATTAAATTTGTTGGTGTGCATGACACAATAGAAGCATGACTTTTTTGCAAAATGGAAATATATTATTATTAGACCACAAGTTTGGAAATGTTTAATACTTTCCAAAAAGAAAAAATATGGGGCATGTGTCACCATTGTGCCACGCAGGGCAACGCAAAACCTAGAATGAGATTTACCAAGTCACGCAAGGCCACCTTGCATAGCCCTGCATGGCTTGGTAAATTGCGTTTCCCACGCATCCACCCATGGATTTTGGCACATTTACAGTTTTACCATGAGTGGTAGACCTGGGAATGCGCCAAAATGCTAAGCCTTCTTAGGGGAGGTGTAATGAGGAGAAATATCTTTATTTCTCTTCGTTATTTCCCCTTTCCACATGTGCTGTATTCTGCAGCACACAGAGAAAGAGAAAACAGCTTTAGAGGATTGTTTAAGTACAAGAAGGTGTCCCTTCCTGCACAAAAACAATCCTGTCCGCAACACAGGTCCCCCTGCACCATGGTGCGAGGGTGCTAGGCAGCACATAGTGGGCAAGTGCAAGGAGAGGACAGGAATGCACCAAATAATGTTTAACATAGAGTATTCCTGCCCTCTCCCTGTCACGCAACACAGAGCAGCAAGGTGTCTTGCTGCACTGCGTTGCATGACATTTTGATAATTCTGCCTCTCTATATTCAGGCCCACCAGTTTTTCGGTGACTTGAAGCATTTTCAATGGATGATATTTTGACCTGAAGTGTTTCCAATTTCAAAGCATATACGGCTATTTCTAGCTTTACTTGTGAATGCTTTGACCAACGATTTATTCATGAATTTCTCTTACATTTTCATTTATAACACTATGATTGACATTGTGAAGTCCCAGGTTTCTTTGGTCATTAGAATGTTGTCTATTCATTGCTTTTTAAGGACTGGAAATGATTTGGTAAATACCTACCTAAGTGTTTTATTGTTTCTGCATCAATGTTCTAACTGTAGCTCCCTCTGTATTTTGTAGTAGGATTGCAATGGTTCTTAGTATCCTTTGTCAACTGCTCTTAAAAATTAATCCACTTAAAATTATTTGCATTGTAATAATAAACACCCCGTTATCTTCCATCCAGAAACCAGCCTGGAGAATGAAAAATCCTCCACTTGAAATATGAATGACACAGTTTTATACAGACTTTATGCTATTCAGTATATTGAGATTTGGAATTCATCATTTCTGCTGTCACTTTCATGATCCAAATAACAATTGAAGGAACTTCTAGGATCACGCTGCTCAGGCAAGGTTTGCAGGATATCTTGCCCTTGCTGTACCAATACTACACCCAGATATGCACATCAAATACCTATGACGAAGAAGAGCCCCACTGAAGCAGATTTCCATGGAGCAGACAACCATGAACCTGTTATTGGTCTTCTCATCTGCAGCAACATAAGCCTCTGATCCTCGCCAGAGATGTTAATAAACCATGGGACTGTGTTGCGCAGACTAACCATTAACTCTCTGACCGGCACAGAGGCAATATGTACTGAATGCAGTGATTTGCTTGTGTGATGCTGATGGAGCAAGGACTCGGACACGAGACTTGCTCGGAAGCAATTCTCTCGATTTAACTCACTAGCGAATTTCTAACGACATGTCTCGTAATTAATAATATCCATTTTACACTATACGCGGGATAAGAATGAAGCTTGCCTATGTGTTTACTAACTGCAAATAACACAGACGTAGGACTGGAATGCATTTAACATGGGATCTTTACTGCGCATGCGTCTGCTGCATCTTCGTAGTATGACGTGCTTTCGCTTGGAGGCAAATTCTGGCGCTTGCGCAAAGAGCTATAAAATGGGCGATTGAAAGCTCACATGCATGGCACCTGCCTTATTGAAATTAGAAATGGATTTATAACTAACGCAAATGCAGAGAGAAAAATAACAAATGGTATGGGTTAGAGTAGAGGTTGGAGGTATACAGTGAAACCATTTATTTTTGAGAATAACATTTTTTCTTTTCGACTTTATTATTAGTGCGTATTTGGGCCTGTTAAAGTTGTCCGAGTCGAGCAGACCAATATGGCGCGACGCATGCGCCCTGATACGGAAGCTTGGGAGATGACTAAGGATTTGACACGAGTCCAAGGTCGGCGGAGATGTGCCCTGGGAACATGAGGGTGAAGAGTTCATATGAAGGAACTTATTCAAGACATCAGTTACAAATGTATTTAATAAAGTTTAAAGATGTATGGGAAAGGAAGGGCGGAATAAAGTTTGATGGGAGGAGTTTGAAAACAATGGTTAAAAGAAAATAAATGCAGTATAAGTGTGGTGTGATGATCATCCCCCCTCGCCTGTCCAATCAGAAGTTAGTATTCTGTAAAAATGAAACATTAATGCGTGGTACATGCCTATGGAAGGGTATAATTGAAGTAGTTTAGTAAGAGAGAGGGAGAGAAGAGAGGAGAAGATTGAGAGTTTTTGCAGCAGCTGGAGCAGGAGCGGAACTTAGCTTAGCGTGTTGGGAGCGGAAGCTGCAGAAACAATTCAGAGCTTGGGATGCTGTCGGTGCTGGGGTGGTGCTGATGCTCTGAAAATGCTGATGAAGAAATCGAATGCAGAACCATCTACTTAACTTGGGTGGGTTAGAGGAATTGCGGAAGAACCACGAGGAGGAAGAGAGTGTCAGAGAGGGGTGCGACGTAGCCGTCGGTAATTAGAGAGGTGAAGTATCCTGTCCTGATTTCCTGTCCTGAAGCCTTTGTCTCCTGATCTGTCCTGGGAGGCCCTTACCAGCCCTTTGGCCAGAGGGTTGGTCTTCACACCATACTTGGTAACTTTGAAATTCATCGTTTGATAAATGCTCTTCTGTCTCTATCCTCTTCTTTCTAAGCATAGTTATTGTGTGGATCTGAATTGATAAGAGTTTATCTGAGATATTTTGAATTGGCACACCCGCTAATGAGGGTGTTTGTACTGAAACGCTTTGAGATTGTTCAAAACCCTTAATTTTTAGATAAAGATTTTAAAACTTGAGTCTGTCATTATTTTATATCTATTAAGGAATGCATAATAAGTTATATCAATTATCGCCATCAACTAGTTTTACCTAACTGGTCCATTGACCAGAGGAAAGAACTGTTTGATCAGCAGAAGGTTTAGTTAAAGAAGTAATAACTAGATCCTGAGGTATGAGTAACATATAAAACTAATAAACTCCAGTGGTTTACTTAGAGCGCAGCGGAAACGAGTTGTATGGGCCCAAGTGAGTATATGGTAGTAGAGTATCTGTTGTTAGTAGACCGCTGGATCAGTTTTCTGGTAGCAGAGCTATGGTTGTTAGTAACTAGTTTGGTGATAAGTATAGATTATTGATTTTTGGTTAATGTTTTAACAAAAGAGTTAGTGTCCTGTTTTATGTTGTCTGGAAAATTCCCGGGAAATGTATAGCGGGTGACGATAGAAACCACACTGCAGTGAGGTTACTCGTCTTTTGGAATAACACTGAGAAGCTAGGTAGGGCTGGCAGTGTTAAACTAGGGACTATTTTTCTGAACAAAAGTGAGAGTGGCTGAAAGCAAAGAGTTCGCTGATGAAACTTTAGGCGTTATATCCCCTAGTAAGGGTAACCCTGAAGGAGTAGCAGGTTCTTCTAAGCTAGATTGACAGCAAAAGAAGTTCGCTGGTGAAATTCCAGTCTCAAAATTCCTTAACGGAAGATACCGGGAAAGTAGCAGGTTCTCCGGAGCTTAGGTGAATAGTAAGCGGAAGGTTTTACTCGCAGTGGAAGAGAATAAACTAACCTTTTGGTTTAGTGGAACAGACAGAGTAGCGAATGTTTTTACGTTGTTAATAACAAAGAAGTTCAAAGAAGTTTCGAAGAAAATAACATTTTTGTATTACCTTGCAAAGGGAGGGTCAGTTGCCAGAGTGGTACTGACGTCACAGAGAGCCGCGCTGGGATTGGTAGAAGCAGTGGGCGCGTGACAGGAGGAGCTTGGTAAAGGAGGGGTGAGAAATCGCTTGAGTAAGATCGACGTCACAGAGAGCCGCGCTGGGATTGGTAGAAGCAGCGTGCGTGTGACAGGAACAGCATTGTAAAGGAGGGGTCAGTAGTGAGGAGTAGAACTGACATCAGGAAAAGGCTGCGCTGACATTGGTCAGAGTACGAGTGTGAGCCTGATTTGATTGGACACTTAGTTAGAAGCCGCGCTAGGATTGGAGGAGAGAAGGATTGTATGCAGGATTTTGAGTTGACTGTCAGTGCAAGACCTACAGATAGAAGATTTCAAGGGTTTGCGGAATACAATTTCCTGCACCGTTCTTCAAGAATGTATGGAGAGAAAAGAAAGATGTCTATTTTTAAGAGAATAAAGAATTTCTTTGTCAAGGATAAGCCTGTGTTGACTAGAGAGGGCATTCCTATTCTGCCACCGAAGACACCAGCATCTTTTATGATGATGGAAAGAGGATATCATACCTGCGTGTGGTTGGAAAACTGGGTAGAGTACACGAGGGATGATGGTGTGTTAGCATTTCCTAAGGATGGTACGTTCAATGGGAGGATTCTTCAGAATTTGAGATTGAAGATGAATGATTTAGAACCGAGACCCAGGTTAACTCAATATGAGGCTTTGGAAGAATGGGAGACTGAGTCATATGAAAGAGAGAAATGTAGAGGTGCAAGATATAGAGGATTCTTTCCAAGACACTTGCATGAGTCAAGAGAAGGACAGATGAAACAGTGGAGGAGAGCGATGGTGTCGGAAGGGTTATATCCAGTGTTAATGGCTGAGGAACATTCTGGAGGAAAGTGTAAAGAGAAAACAAAACATATGAATTCGACAGGATATGGAGAGTCAGATGATGAATTGTTAGAGGATATTTTAATTAACCACCGTATCAAGAAGCAGCTAGTAAAGTTGTCCCAAGTGCGCCAGTAATGGGAATACCATTAACTCCACAGATTTTACATGAGACATCATACAACAGAGTGTTGCAAGATAATGAGAGAGAAGCTTTGAACAAAACTAGGGAGGAACTAGTTCAAAGAATAGGTCAATTGAATTTAAATACAGAAGCTTTGACAGTACCTGTAACCATTGGTCCAGTAATCCCATTGTATGGGGATAATAAGGATACCCAGAAATCACAGCTTGTGACAGTTCCATTGAATAGTCCTAAAAAAGAGATGATCAGGTTAGTGAAAGTGAGTCAGTTATTTCATTAATGGATCTCCCTATTGTGGATCCCAATGTGGAAACTCAAAAGAGAGTCACACCTATGAATTTGAGAGAGAGAAGACCTTTGGTTCCGGCTGGAACTTCGGGTACAACAGTAGTCACCTCTGAAGATATAGAAAGGTGGGCTCAGGAAAGGGAAAATCAGATCACAAAACCGAAGATTTTAGATATTAGCAGATTGAAAGTGGAATTGGAAGAGATGATGACAGGATGTGTGGGCACAGAAAGATTAAATGGTTATAATGATGAAGAACTGTTGTTTCTGTGTATGAGTTATAACCAGGAGAGCAAGACTATTTCATGAAAGATTAACTGAAGTTGCTTCAGAGATTGGAATAGATATAGGGAGATCAAAGTTGTTACAGAGGCCCTATCGAGTGGATTTTACTGATAAAGATTTGGAAAGTGTGAATACTTCAGGAAAAAGGTTACAGATAAAAGAATTAATGAACATTTTGCGTAAATGGGGAGACATTGATAAATGGAGGATTAGGTGGATAAGGAAGAAAGAAGAAGTGCAGGCGAGAGAGAGAGCAGCTGCATTTCCAGTGAGAGAAACAGGAAAAACGGAGAGGTTGTGTCCAATGAGAGAGGTTCCTGGAGGAGGATATGTTCATGTCCCTTGGAGTAGACAAGATATTTTATCATTTACAAATGATTTCCCGAAACTGAGAGAAAAGCCAGTCGAGTGGTACAAACAGGTAGAGAGGTTTGTAATAGTCACAAAGGTGTTATTGAAAGATCTGGATGGTCTATTTGACATAGTGGTACCTGCTGATTTATGGACAGAATGTAAAATCACAATTGATTGGCCTAATGAGGAGTATCCTAGAGATGCCAAAACAGGAGCCCCGTCAGAAGAAGTGATGAAAAAGTATCACCTAGTGATTACATACTTGAAAGGGAAAATCCCTCCTAAAGAAACAGATTGGGTAAAAATAGATAGAACAACACAGGAACCGAATGAATCTGTACATGCGTACTATGAGCGATTGTTGCAGGTGTTCAAGCAGTATAGTGGTTTTGAGAATATTGGTGACAAAGATATGGGACATTTTGTGTATCGGTTTGTATATGGGTTGAAACCGGAAATTAGTCAGATGATACAGCAGCACATGTTGTGCTGGCAAAGTAAGACGGTGGATGAAATTTCGCAGTACACGAAATATTGCGGAGATGACATAGAGGCCAGGCGAAGGAAGCTGAAAGAGAAAATGATGTGGGCTCAAGTCAAATTAGCAGAGCAGCAGGAAGAGAAGACAAATGAGCAAAATAATAATCCAGTAAGAGAACAGAGTCAGAATAATCAAGGAATGAATGGTAATAGATTTAAAGGGCGAATGGACAGAGAAGAAGCGAAAAAGAAGTTCCCTTGCCATGCTTGCGGAAAGCTTGGACATTGGAAGAACGAGTGTAAGAGTACTCAGAATAATAATAATAATAATGGGCCAAATCAAAATTTAATCCCACAGATGCAGAATGAAGTACTTATGAATCAGCAGCAACAGGTAGTCACTCCACAATATCAGGTACCACCAGCTCATATGCCAAATTTTGTGAACCATCAGAGTTTCAGTACGAACACCGGATTTTAAGGAGAAAGTGGTAAGAATAATAGAACAATTGCTCAATATTTTTTGCAGAATGATGAGGTACGTTCAGATACTACACAATGACGGTGCCTGAGGGGGGAGGAAGAGGAGTGCGTGCTTGGCGCATCCTTGCCGGTAGATCAGTCGGGTCCATTTGTTGATGGGAGAGTAGAAGGTAAAGACATTACTTTCCTATTGGATACTGGTGCTACCAGGTCTACTGTAAGAACATCAGACATCCCAAACCTACCCCTCTCGGGAGAGACAATCCAAGTTGTAGGTGTATCTAACCAACAGATTAGAACACCAATCACAAAGCCAATAGAGGTGCACATTGGAAACTTCAAAGAAATGCATCGATTCGTAGTTTGCGATTCCAGTCCTGAAAATCTGTTGGGAAGAGATCTATTGTGCAAGATGAACTGCACGATCTATTGTACACCGGATGGTGTCGCTTTCCAAACCCCTGATGAAGATGTGGCATACAAGATGATGCTCGCCAAGCAGGGAACAGAAGTAGATGAAATGTTTTCACTGATAACTGAAAATGAATTACCAGAAGAGTTGAGAACCACAGTTAATCCAGAAGTGTGGGATTTTACAGGGAAAGATATTGGGCTAATGAAAAATATAGACCCAGTTAAAGTGACAGTAAAGGAAGGTGCAGAGTATCCAAATACCCGACAGTACAAAATGAGTGCAGAAGTAAAAGCAGGAATTATCCCAGAAATTGAACGGATGGTTAAACAAGGCATTCTGAAGGAAGTGATGGGTAGTCCCTGTAATTCACCAATAATGGGATTGAAAAAGCCTAGCGGGAAATACAGAATAGTACAAGACCTGAGGAAAATAAATAAGATTGTAATTCCCTGTTGTCCAATTGTGCCAAATCCAGCAGTGATCCTTTATCAGATACCATGGAATGCAGGTGGTTCACAGTAATTGATTTGTGCCAAGCGTTCTTTTCTATTCCTTTGCACCCAGACAGCCAGTATCTATTTACGTTTAAATTTGAAGATCGTATTTACGCATGGTGTCGTGTTCCTCAAGGGTACACAGAAAGTCCTTCAATCTTTAATCAGATTCTGAAAAAGTGGCTGGAATCATTGATTATGCCCAGAAATTCTGTTCTGGTTCAGTACATAGATGACCTACTGGTGGCATCAAAAACGCGAGAAGATTGTGTTACAGATACAATTGCGTTGCTGAACCATTTGGCTGAAGGAGGACACAAAGTGTCTCCAGAAAAATTACAGTTCTGTCGACAAGAAGTAAGATATCTAGGGCATAAAATAGAAAGAGGAGTTAGAAAAATGACACCGGAAAGAATAAAAATAATCAAAGAAATGCAATTGCCACAGACCCAGAGAGAGATGAGAATGTTTCTGGGAGTGGTTGGATATTGCAGACAATGGATAAATGGATTTTCTGTGTTAGCGAAACCTTTGATACAGATGATTCGGAAACGAGCAAAAGATCCGATTGATTGGAATGATGACTGCCTAGAGGCATTTGTGAGATTGCGAAATTGTCTGTGTGAGGCTCCTGCCTTGGGCATGCCAGACTATACAAAAGATTTTGCTTTATTTTGTTGTGAAAGAGAAAATTGTGCACTTTCAGTTTTAACACAGAGACATGGATTGAGTCGGCGTCCAGTGGCATATTTTTCAGCCACATTAGACCCGGTGGCTTCAGCATTGCCTGGCTGCTTAAAAGCAGTAGCTGCTACTTGTATGAGTCTGGAGCAAAGTGAGTCGATAGTGATGGGACATCCGGTAAAAGTATTCGTTCCACACTCAGTTGAGATTCTTTTAACAAGAACAAGAACACAGCACCTCACCCCTAGTCGTTTGACAAAGTACGAAAGAGTAATTTTGGGAGCTGAAAATGTGACTGTGACAAGGTGTACGATTTCAAACCCAGCTACCCTATTGCCAGACCCCTGCGATGAGGAAGTAAAAGATGAAAGTGATCATGATTGCTTAGAAGTAACTGAATTATGCACAAAGCCCCGCCCAGATATAAGAGAGACACCCCTAAAAGAAGCAGATCATGAGTTATTTGTAGACGGCTCCTGCCTTAGGACACAAGAGGGAGGTCTAAGTGCTGCATATGCTGTTTACAAATTTTCGGGGGTAATTGAAGCATCCTGTTTACCTGGGGTCAAGTCTGCACAAGTAGCTGAATTGGTTGCCTTAACAATGGCATGTAAAAAGGGGAAAAATTGGAGAGTAACCATATTTACGGATAGTCAATATGGTTTCGGGATTGTGCATGACTTTGGCCAGCTTTGGATGCATAGGGGATTTCTGACTTCTTCAGGGTCTCCAATCAGAAACAGCAAAAATGTAAAGGATTTGTTGGAAGCATTGCAATTGCCAAAAGAGATAGCAGTTGTAAAATGTGCTGCACATCACTCAGGAAATGACTATGTGACTGCTGGAAATAATTATGCTGACCAAGTGGCGAAATACTGCGCTAAAAATGCAGTAGCCATAAACAGAAAAGTTGAAACAGGAGAAACCAGATGCCAACTTATGTTCTTCTCATTGCCAGAGACATGGGATGAGATTAGACAATTACAGGAAGAAGTTGAGGAAAAGGAAATCTGGATAAAGGCAGCCTGTACCAAAAGACCACATGATGAAGTATGGGTGTATCCAGATGGAAGACCAGTCATGCCAGATTGTCTACTTTCAAAAATGGCAAGGGTGTATCATGGAGCAACACACATAGGGAGAGATTCAATGATCAGACTATTCAGACAGAGTTGGTACAATCCGAAGTTCAAGGTAATCGCAGAGAGCCTTTGCCAAAGATGCTTAACCTGTCAACAGCAGAACCCAGGTAGAAAGACAGTGGTAAGCTGGGGAAAAATCGGAAAAGCAGAAGGACCCTTCACCAGATTACAGTTAGATTTCATTGAGTTACCCCCCTGTAACGGATTGAAATATGTACTTGTCATAGTGTGCCTTTTCTCAAGATGGGTGGAAGCCTACCCTACAAGAAGAAATTACAGTCTTACAGTTGCAAAATTGTTGTTGAGGGAGTTGGTACCACGCTTTGGTTTTCCGGTCACTTTGGAATCAGATAGAGGCCCTCATTTTAATAATGAAATAATTCGATTCATCTGTGCTGCATTAACATTGAACAAAAACTACACTGTGCTTATCGTCCAGAGGCTTCGGGAATTGTTGAACAAATGAATGGCACAATCAAGTCAAGATTGGGAAAGGTGTGTGCGTCCACAAAGCTGAAATGGCCAGATGCACTACCTCTTGTATTGATGGGTCTCAGAAGCATTCCGGACAGGAAAACAGGAATGAGTCCACATGAGGTACTCATGGGAAGAGCCATGAGACAGGCGTTCATTCCTGGAAATAAAGTAATGAGTATAACTGATGATCTGGTATTGGACTATTGCAAAGGATTGGCTGAAATGATGCGTTCTATCTCTCATCAGGTTGGAGAAGACACAGTTGAAAGACAGCCAGATCAAGCGCATGATTTGAATCCTGGAGATTGGGTGCTAGTGAAGAAACACGCAAGAAAATCGTGTCTAGCACCAAGGTGGGACAAACCAAGGCAAGTCATACTAGTCACTACCACAGCAGTGAAGTGTGCAGGTTTGCCCAACTGGATTCACGCTAGTCATACCAGAAGAGTACCGAGCCCATTAGATCAACAAGAGCCACCACTGACTGAGCAGGCTGAAGCATCAGGAGTTGTAAACTGTGAAATTGAAGGATCTGGAGTGATAGATTCTGAAAGACAACCATATGATGAGCAGCCCGAGATAAGTCAGGAAGAATGGATCCCAGTGATTGAAGTAATTGATGATGCCATTGAAACCAGAAGAAGAACAGAGCTGAAAAGACAGGAAAGTAGTCAGGAAGAGATAGGGGAAGAAGAACACACTCAGGTGAAAACAGAAAAAGACATAAACAAACCTGAGGAGAGAAAAGAGAAGAACACGTTCAGGCAGAAGAAGAAAGATACGAATTAAGACCTGAACAGGACCAGATAGAATTAGAAGAACAAACTCAGGCAGAAGAAGAAAGATTTGAAGTAAGACCTGAGCAGGATCAGACAGAATTAGAAGAACAAGCTCAGGAAGAAGTAGAACAAAACACAGTAGAACCTGAGCAGGAAGAAGCAAAAGAAGGTACAAGCACAGAAAACAGAGAAATAGAACAGATTGTGCCCAGAATAAATGAAATAAAACGAACTTTACAAGGAGATAAAGAAGGTGAAAAAGCAGTACAAATCAAAAGAGTCAGAAAAGGAGACAATTGGCCAACTGGAGTAAAAAACTAAAATATCACCTGAGAAAATCTGAAAAGAAACCAGAACAAGTGAATGAAATCACAAGTCAAACAAGATCTAAACAAACATTAGCAAAAATAACTCGAAGAAGTCCAAGATTGAGAAACTTAAACAGAAAATACAAGGCTCCAGAGTGGACATACGTCATTCTTGAAGAATTTGAGTCCCTGGATCTGACTGATGAGACAGAAGTCCATATTGCACAAATTGACGAAAGCCAATTGAAACCTCCTTAAGAATAAAAAAATTTAAAAAAAGAGAAAATAAATTTTCTCAGAGACAAAATGGCCGACAATGAAGTTAGCGGAAAACCAAAATGTGGAGTTAAAAGAAAGTGTCTTAGATTTTGTTTTTGTAGTATTTTATTAGCGATATTAGGATGGCTATTCCTAACAGTAGGGGTACCTTTGATAATGGAAACAAGTGACATAAATAATACAGATACTAATGTTAAAGTAGATAGATTAAGAGAAACTAAAATAGAAATAGGAGTGGAAGATGAGGCAAATTATCATAATTAATCAGAATATAATACGTCCTCTAATGTGTTTATTAGATTATTATTTCAGTATGTTAGCACTATGCAAATTAACAACTGCTATATATGTATGAAGTTGCCCTCATCAGTATTAGAAGGGATGACGTATCACCATATACCTTTAACGTATGGTGTGTCATGTAGTATTTTGTCAAGTTTATTTTACACTACAGGGAGATTGCAGTATTTTTATTCTAACTTAGATGTAATATTTCCTGAACTTCCTATTAGAAAGAATATGAATCCAGTAGTTAGTAGTAAAAATGCACGATTTATGGGTGAATTTTTCATAACAATGAGTTCAATAGATTTAGTTCAGGCACACGAAGATAATTTAACATGTACATTAAGAAAAGAAGAAAAAGAGTTTTTAGATTTAGTAGAAGAAAGGAGACAGGATTTAATGAAGAAGGCAACTACACAGAAAACCCATGTACCTTCATGGGTTGGGAAAGAGGGAATCTATGCAAGTGGCAAGGCTCATGCTGCGATGTCCCTGGACTTTGTGAAAAAGGGAAAATTCTGCCTCCATAGATTAAAGACAGATTATAACAATAATTACATTGGTTCCAGTGAATGTGAACATAACTTCCTAATATTAGGAGGATGGGGACTAAAAGGGGGAACTGATCCTGTGTTTCCAGGAGTATATTATGTTTGTGGGAGTAATGCCTACTACAGGTTACCTGCAAGATGGTACGGAAGCTGTTATTTTGGAATAGTTTTTCCAAAAATTTACCATGTAGATAAAATCAGTGGAACCAATGGAAATTCTAATGGACTAACACGAAGAAGAAGGGCTAGTTTTTCTGAAATTGTAGGAGATATTTTTAGTGCACTGATACCCTCAGTTGGAGTCATTTTAAATTCCCAGAAAATTTGTGAGTTATCAACCATAGTTGATCGTCTTTCTACAGATACTGCAGGAGGATTTTTAATGATTAACACAGAAATGGTTGCAATTAGATCAATGGTTTTACAGAACCGTCTTGCTCTTGACATATTGTTGGCAAAAGAAGGTGGAGTTTGTGGCATGTTGAAAGTTCAACATTGCTGCACTTATATTCCGGACAAGAGCAGAGTAATTAAAGGATATATTGAAAATATTACGAGAATGCATAAAGTTTTGACCCAACTGGAGGTTGACAGTGTGTGGGGAAGACTAACAAAAAGTATAACATCAATAGGGAAATGGTTTGTTGGGTTTGGGAAAAGTTTTCTAGGTCAAATAATGATACCTTTAGTGATGATAATAACAATAGTGATGTTAATAATAATTACATATAAATGTTGTAGAAAAGGTACGAAAGGAAAAGTACACTTGAACAGAAAAGGAAAGGGACAGACACGTAAAAGAAAGTATGAAGAAATACGTTTGGAAGAAATGAAACGCAGATTATATAAGAAGATGTGAGATTTAGAAGGAAATGAGATAGTTGATGGAAAGTTGGGAGGCCAATTAGAGAAAACTGAGAAGTGCTAAAGTTGATATCTGGGATGGATGGGAATTTTGTGATGGCTTAATATGCCATCAGAGAGGGGATTGATGGAGCAAGGACTCGGACACGAGACTTGCTCGGAAGCAATTCTCTCGATTTAACTCACTAGCGAATTACTAACGACATGTCTTGTAATTAATAATATCCATTTTACACTATACGCGGGATAAGAATGAAGCTTGCCTATGTGTTTACTAACTGCAAATAACACAGACGTAGGACTGGAACGCATTTAACATGGGATCTTTACTGCGCATGCGTCTGTTGCATCTACGTAGTATGACGTGCTTTCGCTTGGAGGGAAATTCTGGCGCTTGCACAAAGAGCTATAAAATGGCCGCTTGAAAGCTCACATGCATGGCACCTGCCTTATTGAAATTAGAAATGGATTTATAACTAACGCAAATGCAGAGAGAGAAATAACAAATGGTATGGGTTAGAGTAGAGGTTGGAGGTATACAGTGAAACCATTTATTTTTGAGAATAACATTTTACCTTTTCGACTTTATTATTAGTGCGTATTTGGGCCTGTTAAAGTTGTCCGAGTCGAGCAGACCAATATGGCGCGACGCATGCGCCCTGATACGGAAGCTTGGGAGATGACTAAGGATTTGACACGAGTCCAAGGTCGGCGGATATGTGCCCTGGGAACATGAGGGAGAAGAGTTCATATGAAGGAACTTATTCAAGACATCAGTTACAAATGTATTTAATAAAGTTTAAAGATGCATGGGAAAGGAAGGGCGGAATAAAGTTTGATGGGAGGAGTTTGGAAACAATGGTTAAAAGAAAATAAATTCAGTATAAGTGTGGTGTGATGATCATCCCCCCTCGCCTGTCCAATCAGAAGTTAGTATTCTGTAAAAATTAAACATTAATGGGTGGTACATGCCTATGGAAGGGTATAATTGAAGTAGTTTAGTAAGAGAGAGGGAGAGAAGAGAGGAGAAGATTGAGAGTTTTTGCAGCAGCTGGAGCAGGAGCGGAACTTAGCTTAGCGTATTGGGAGCGGAAGCTGCAGAAACAATTCAGAGCTTGGGATGCTGTCGGTGCTGGGGTGGTGCTGATGCTCTGAAAATGCTGATGAAGAAATCGAATGCAGAACCATCTACTTAACTTGGGTGGGTTAGAGGAATTGCGGAAGAACCACGAGGAGGAAGAGAGTGTCAGAGAGGGGTGCGACTTAGCCGTCGGTAATTAGAGAGGTGAAGTATCCTGTCCTGATTTCGTGTCCTGAAGCCTTTGTCTCCTGATCTGTCCTGGGAGGCCCTTACCAGCCCTTTAGCCAGAGGGTTGGTCTTCACACCATACTTGGTAACTATGAAATTCATCATTTGATAAATGCTCTTCTGTCTCTATCCTCTTCTTTCTAAGCATAGTTATTGTGTGGATCTGAATTGATAAGAGTTTATCTGAGATATTTTGAATTGGCACTCCCGCGAATGAGGGTGTTTGTACTGAAACGCTTTGAGATGGTTCAAAACCCCTAATTTTTAGATAAAGATTTTAAAACTTATTGAGTCTGTCATTATTTTATATCTATTAAGGAATGCATAATAAGTTATATCAATTATCGCCATCAACTAGTTTTACCTAACTGGTCCATTGACCAGAGGAAAGAACTGTTTGATCAGCAGAAGGTCTAGTTAATGAAGTAATAACTAGATCCTGAGGTATGAGCAACATATAAAACTAATAAACTCCAGTGGTTTACTTAGAGCGCAGCGGAAACGAGTTGTATGGGCCCAAGTGAGTATATGGTAGTAGAGTATCTGTTGTTAGTAGACCGCTGGATCAATGCCATACCTACCATACTGTGTGTAAAATATGTTGTATTTCCTAGCACTAGGCTGACAATGACTGATTCGTTTTATTTTATCAGATACACAAGTACTAGTGAGAGTGCATTGTTAATCCCTAGAAAGGAAAAAGAGGTTTCAGCAACCATGTTGTGGGATCACAGGATAACGTCTCCCAAATTTTATACTCTTACAAAAATGTATCCTGTACCCTTTTGCCCATACATGAGTATTAAATGTTCAGACCTATTCACTAGTCTCTTGTAGCACCACCAAAAGGTTTTTTTGTGTCCCTCACACACCCGATTGGTGTAATGCTTCATCATCAGATCTCATCCTGGTCCCTACGAACAAGGATTGGCTATTTCAGGGAGCACTTTTTTCCAAAGATTTTTTTATTTTTCTTGCCTGTTTCAAACAGAAAAAATATATCGTCATCAAAACATGAACTTCTGTGGTGTGAGTCACAGTTAACATGGACAGCGTACATTCAGCACCAATGTACTCCATTCAATGACCACGGTTAGCACAACAATCTGGTAACCCCAGTATCGCATCCTAACCAAGAACTCATCATGACCAAGTAAGTGTATAATTAGTCTAGTGATAACTCCTATGAGTAACGGTGTTGGTGTGGCTGGTGGCTGATAGTGTGGGCGCAGGCACATTGTCCAACAGGTCTAACCCATGATAGCGTCTCCAGGGGTCCCATATTTTATAAAACTTACGGGGGCATTCCTTGCTGGTGTATGTTGTACATTCAGTGGCCATATAGAGTTCCATCCCTCGCTATTCCTGCATCGTGGGAATCTCCACCACTCCCCACCACCATGCCACATCTCTCTTGGCCACCGCCAGACCCAAAGAAGCAAAAATCAGCTGAGCTCTATTAATATCAACTGCACTCGGGATACCCAGGAGGACGAAATCAGGGTCCACTGGCAGGGGTACCCCCAGGGTCTTCCCCAGCTCCCCCACCACTTCACTCCGGTAGTTCTGCAAAGCGGGACAATCCTACACCAGGTGGTAGAAATCACCCTTGACTTTCCTGCATTAAAGACACTGTTGCGTCTCTACCCTATCCATCTTATGTAGTTTCTCTCTGTCATAGTATATCCTATGTAGGATTTTTTATTGGACAAGACGCAGTCTAGCTTTAATGTCCACTTTCCTGGGGTGCATAAGGGCCGCTTCCCAGTCAACATCTTCCAGGCTTCCCAGGTCACTCTCCCACCTCTCACACAGTCTCCCAAAGTTGTCTGGTATGTTATTGTTTAATAACATTGTTTAAGTTCTTCTTGTAGCAATCTGCCTTCCAGTAGAGCATATTCAGGTAAGTCAGTGCATGCCCTCTTTCTGCCAGGCATGGCGTAATTGTGCGTATTTGAGAAACTGGGGGCTATGGAGCCAATACTCAGTACTGAGCGTGGACCAGGTTTTAAGTTCACCTTTTTCCACAATGTCACCTATCGTGGAAATGCCCAACAGGTCCCATGCCCCAAATCCCTTTAATTTTTTCAGTTCACTAAACCATCCCCCCACCCAGAGCGGTGTAGTCCTTGTAATTCTTCGCGACCATCCCACTGCCTTCATTGCTCTTTCCCACACCTCCAGGGTAACCTGTGTCGCTGGCAGTAGTGTGGATCGCCCCTTGCCACCATAGAGGTGCTGCAACTGTTTCTGGGGCCCCATCACATCCCTCTCTAACCTGTATGTGGGATGAGCCCATGCTCTTGTGTAGCCATACGTTAATAGGGATTAAATGCGCGGACTGGTAGAATGCCTCGATGTCCGGCAGCGCAATTCCACCATTGTAGGGGTTGTTCTGTAGCATTTTCAGAGCTATTCTGGGGTGGTAAACATCGCCCATAAGAGCGGGTGGTACGTGTTCTGGAGAGCATACACTAGCTGTGGCAAAGCAATCATTTTAAAAATAGCGGCCCTCCCGAGCAAGGAGAGAGGGGAGGTCCCTCCATCTCTCGGCGTCTTGCTTGAATTTTGTGATTATCTTCCCAAAGTTACATTGCCTGCATATCTCTTTATGTGGGGTGATAAAAATACCTAGATACTGGAATCCGTCGGAAACCACTTTCATATCATCGGGCAAGGACAGTCCCGGCGGGATCTCACCTGAGCTGTGTAGTGTGGATTTGTGCCAGTTAGTCCAGTACCAAGAGTGCCTCCCATACTCTTCTATAGTATAAAACAGTAAGGGGATAGTATTACTGGGATTTGTGACATTAGGAAGGATATTGTCCGCATAGAGGGAAATATTTTCTTCCTCCTCGTCGGTGGGGGTAATTATAAAATGTCATATTCGTGGGTGGCAAGGAATGGCACAGGCCAGCGACTCCTGGGTGAGCGCAAATAAATAGCGCAAATAAAAGTGGGGGGAGGGGTCACCCGTGTCTTGTACCCCGACCAATGAGAAATGCCAAAGATGACACCACATTCACCCTAACTGTGGCAGTGGGCACTCTGTATAATAGTGCCACCCAGCTTTGGAATTTGGGCCCGATGCCAAATTCTACTAACGTGCGATCAAGGAATGGCCAGCACACTGCATCAAATGCTTTTTCCATGTCTAATGATAGAAATAGGTGCAGTGCAGAGTATCGAGCTGTCGGGTTAGCTTGGGGTTTCTGGGATTGCTCACTCCTGGAACCCTTGTCCAGGTTTTGTGACCACTTCCTGCAGCCTCTGGTCTGAAAGATACCATCTTTTCTACAAGACACTACCGATGTCCTTCGCCTCATCAATGAGGTCCTGAATCCAGAGGAGATTAGTCTACTTGTCACCCTGGATGTTGAGGCCCTCTATACCAACATCCCTCAACGAGCCACCTTGAGTGTTTTAGAGGATGCCCTCAACAATACTAGCTGGGCCTCCCCTACACCAGTTCCCTTTGTTCTGGAATATGCCACACTGGCCCTGACTGAAAATTTCTTCGAGTATAGAAACCAACTATACCACCAGACCCAGGGTACTTCCATGGGGAGTACATTTGTTTCCAGTGTGGCCTGCCTCTACATGGCCGCATTCTAAGAAAGACTGATCTTTGACATCTCCAATCCCTACACTTCCAACCTACTGTTGTGGAAAAGATTTATAGATGACATCTTAATCTTTTGGAAGGGTGAGAGGGCAACCTGTGATGAGTTCTGCAACTGGATCAACACCCTAAATCCTTACTTACGTTTCACCAACAAAATTTCAGAGACCAACATTCCATTCCTTGACTTGAGGATTAGACTAACAGAGGGCCAGCTTAGAGCGACTATGCATAGAAAACCAACAGATAGCAACAGTCTCCTCTTGTTCAGCAGCCACCATCCTAGAGCACTTAAAGAAAACCTCCCTTTTGGACAATTTCTCAGAATCAGGAGAAATTGTAGCTCCATAGAGGGTTACAAGGTTGAGGCAGCCAGTCTTGATAACAATCTTAGCAAACGTGAATATCCGCACCGTAGTATAGCCCTGTTTAAGAAAATGGCTAGGAATAACAATAATGCGTGACCACCTACACCCCCGATTCCAACAGAATCAGAAATATCATCAGGAAACATTGGGGTATCCTACAAACAGGCACGCTTAACCTATTGTAGTAAAAAGGTCCAGACATGTAGAGGATCTTCAGATGTTTATTTGTAGATAGTTACAGGTCATGCAGTTAAGTCCAGTACAAAACCCCACCAGGAGCAGCCAGCATGCTGCTCAGCCCTTCTCAACTGACATCTCTGACTCCCAACATTCTGTAACAGATCACCATGGAACATTCCACTGGCAGAGCATGAGGTGACATGAATAACCTCAAAGCCAGGACACTAAAAACACTATTAACATAACATGAAGATACTACACCTATCAATACCTAGATTTGCATTCAAGCACACAAGAAACTTAAAGGATATGCTTATTCACACTAGGCCTAAAACTCCTAATCCTAACCCTCAGATACAACTATGGGATCTTCCACCTGTCAAAGGACATTTCCCGTGTGGATCCTGTACAGTGTGTCCCCTGACGGAGATTCTCCAATATGTTTAAATGGGAGCTAAGAAAGCACACTAATTGCAATACCTCCAACTGCATATATACGATCACCTGCTCTTGTAACTTACGTTACATTGGCATGACTACAAGGACGATCAAAACTCGAATCACAGAACATAGGAGTAACATTAAGTGTCATGGAGTGAACACCAGGATGTGCACACACTTCGACCAAGCAAAACACTCACCAGACACACTGCGCTGGGTGGTTCTTGAGGCTCACCCCAAAATGACCAAAGGAGAGCTGTTCAGGACTGAGCAGAGGTGGGTCCACCACCTAGCAACTGACAAACAAGGGCTAAATGAGGACATCCCGTGGAGTGCACTGAACAGATGACGACAATCTAGCACTATGGGATTGGGTTACGCACACCTCACTGCCCTTTCCTTTTCAACCCCAATGTTATCTGGTGCACCATATCAGACACCCTGTTGTCCACCCCAGACTGCGCTATAGACTAGCCCATTCAGTGGGGAGTCCGCTGATACATGACTATTACCGGTCCACAATGTCGCTGTTGACAACCTCAGACTGCGCTACAGATTAGCCCATTCAGTGGAGAGTCCGCTGATATATGACTACTACCGGTCCACAATGTCGCTGTTGACAACCCTTGATACCACCACAGATCAGACCTTACAGCGCATCCCTTGGACTTACCACTTTTACATGTACATTAGGTGTCGATTGTTAACTTGCGCAGTGCTTCTTGAACACTTGGGGCACGTTTTCTCTATTCTTTACTGTGCCCATTTACCTATGCATGATATGAGGTTGGCTTACTCCGTCTGACCCCCGGCAGACTCCACCATTGACAACCTGCTCACTCCACTGGTGGCGAGTCCACTTCATTCACCCAATATGGCTGCCAAATGTCCGTTACCATCAGGGTTGACACTCCAGTGCCAGAGCCCCGGATGATTGGCGGCCCCGCCCACTAGCGCCAGTGACCACAGGTATTTAGGAGCTCCGAGTCCCGAGCTAAGTACCTCCTGGCCCCGGCAGCGAGTGGGTAGGTCAACTGACATTGTTGCGGTTTAGCAAACGTGAGTATCCGCTCTTTTGTTTCACACAGAGGCCTCCGTGCTTTGTTCGCTTCAGCTTGTAGCTTACCTCACTAGTAGCGAGTTTGCTCCATTCACTCAACATGGCTGACGAATCTCCATTACTATCAGGGTTGACACTCCAGTGCCAGAGCCCCGGATGATTGTGCCGGTTGACCACGGGTATCCATAACACCGAGCCATGAGCCTGGTACCTTCCGGCCCCGGGAGCGAGTGCGTAGGTCTACCAACATTGTTGCGGTTCAGCAAACGTGTGTACCAGTTCTCTTGATGTACACAGCGTTCCCCGTGTTCTGCCCGATTTCTTTTTTTTTTTTTTTTTTTTTTATCAAACAGTTGTGATGGTACAGCAATCGACTACAGGTCCGCACACATTCAGTGAAGCACAAATATGGCAATTGTACATATATATGCATTACATCACAGCACACTATAACGTTAAATAGGAAGAGCAACGATATCATTGACATTTTTGCGCAATTCCACTGTAGGAGAGATACAGAGTTCGCCTCTGGAGACATTCCACTTCGCCCACTTATTGTCCCATTTCGCCGGGCACCCTCGATTCTTGAACACATCTTTTTCTGCAAGCATGGCCCTGTCCATATCCTTGGCCCATTTCGAATATTTCGGTGAGATACCAGTGCCCCACCCCTGAGCGATATTTCGTTTCGCCAAAGCAAACCCTAGTGTTGCCCACGTACGTTCGGTTTGGGTCAGGTCCGTGGCCTCCCATACATCTAGTAAGCAAAGCTGTGGGGACATTATAATAGCTTTCCCTCCCACCCCTACCAACTCAGAGACTATTTTCCCCCAGTAGGGCTGTAGCTGTGAGCACTCCCATATTGTATGAAAAATGATGCCCTCCGAAGCACACCCCCTGAGGCAGCCGGAGTCAGTCCGACGGCCCATCTTAACCAGCGTGTGCGCAGGCAGGTAGGATCTATGTAAGACCCTGAGCTGGACCAATCGCAGGCGCATGGGGATGGCGACCACCCGGGGAGAGGAGAGGGCCTCCTGCCAGTCATCGTCCTCTAAATAGCCTACGTCCGTTTCCCACTGTTGGCGGAGTCGGATTAATGGGTCAGACTGATCATTTAGAAGTTTACGGTAGGTGAGTGAGATCGCCTTGCTGGTCAGGGGATCGGTCAGGAGTCTGTCTTCCAGCGGGGAGGCCTCAGGTAAGGTCTCCTCCTTAGGGATCGTAGAAGTGAGTGTGTGTCTAATCTGTAGGTAACGGTAAGTCTCCGACTTGGCGAGTTGGTATTCTTTTTGAAGATGTGCAAAAGAGACCATGCCGTTGCGTTTCCATAGGTCCCCCACCGAGGAAAGTCCAATTAGGCCCCACTTATCAAACCCCGGGTATCTACTCAGTGTGCCTAATCGTTCAGATTCCCACAAGGGGGTGAGTGACGTGATCTTGTTGTGCCAGCCCATTTTCTTAGTAACCGTATGCCAGGTTGTCACCGTGTGGGCAGTAGGGCCCGTCAGGCGAAGGCTCTTGGGATTGGAGTAAAGCGTTCACTGATAACCGCCCTTGGACATAACCCATCTATCTGTGCGGTATGCAGGTTCTAGTGGTGGGGCAAAAACCCACTGATTTATCACGGCTAGCTGGGAGGCCCAATAGTACCGTCGCAGGTCGGGCAGTGCAATCCCCCATCATACCATTCTCTGGTAAGCTTGTGTGTCGCTATCCGTGGACACTTCCCATCCCACAAAAGGGTTCTGACCTCACTCTCCACACTGACAAAGTACGCGTCGGGGACTTTGTGGGGGGTGTTGTGCAACGCATACAAGAAGCGAGGGAGGGCTAGCTTTTTAAACAACGCCGCTCTGCCCAGCAAAGTAAGGGGTATCGCCCGCCAGTAGGTGACATCTTTGTGGAATCTAACCAGCGGCGGCAGGAGATTAGCCTCGTAGAAATGGGTTGGGTTGAGTGTAATGTATATGCCGAGGTAGCGAAAGCCCTCACCGGCAATCGTAATAGTAATGTCTTTGGGCAACCGTGGTACCAGACCCCGCAGCATGAACAGGACCGATTTCCCCCAGTTTATGATGTAGCCGGAGTGGGCACTAAAAATAGCAAATATATGCAGGATTCGGTGAATCGAAACCCTAGGGGCAGCCACATATAGCAAGGCATCGTCTGCATAGAGGGAGATTCTATCCTCATGCTGGTCTGTCCACAGCAGGCCCCTAATCATGGGGTCGCCCCTGATCGATGTCGCCAACGGCTCCAGCAAGAGGGCGAAAATGAGGGGCGATAGTGGGCAACCCTGGCGGGTGCCTCTGCCTAGCCTAAAACTACGGGAGGTGTGTTGGTTAACGACCACTTGTGCTGTGGGGTGCGTGTATAACAACTGAACCCACCGGGTAAAGTTAGGGCCAAACCCCACCCGTTCAAGGAGGGCAAATAAATAGGGCCATTCGATGATGTCGAATGCCATTTTTGCATCTAGGGATAGTAGCGCCGAGTCTTCCAGGATGGTGTCAGTTCTCCCCAGTACACCGTGTAATCGTCACAGGTTGTCGGCCATGTTGGGGCCAGGCATAAAGCAGGATTGGTCAGGGTGAATGATCTTGCTCAGTACCGGGAGGAGCCGGTTGGCCAACACCTTGGCCAGAATTTTATTCTCGGCCGTCAACAACTAAATGGGTTGATAAGACTCACATCGCGTGGCCGGCTTGCCCGGTTTATGTATAACGGCTATAGTGGCATGCATCAGTTCCTTGGGTAGGAAGCCCGACTGGTAGCTTTCGACATACATGGCATGTAGGGTGGGCGTTATCTTGGATGATATCAGCTTAAAAAATTCTATCGGGAGCCCGTTAGGGCCCACCGCCTTGCCAGACTTAATGCCATTGATGGAGCAAGGTTTCGCAAATGAAACTTGCTCGTATGCAATCTTCCTCATTGTATTAATATTAAAACTTGTATTGTCTGTATTAATATTTGCACACACTACATGAATAGTTAGGAAGCTTGCCTATGTTGTTTTTCTAACAAATAACGCTTGTTCCTAGTCTAAAATGGCCGCTTAAGCGCGGGAATTTAACTGCGCATGTCACAACCTGATCACATGGTGTGACGTCTTTCTTTGCTTGGTGGGAACTTCTGCTTCTGCGCAGTGTGCAATAAAATGGCCGCTAAATGTTCTCACATGCTTAAACTTGCTCCTGTGTCATTACTAAATTGTCATTTCTTAACACAATTAATGCGGGATAGGTTTTATATAATTGAAAGGGATTAGAAATAAGATAAGTGGTATACAGTGAAACGTTTTATTTTTGATATTAATATTTCCTTCTTGCACTTTTAGTAATTCGTAATCTTGGGCCTGGGTTGGTGACTTGAAACTAGAGAAGCAGAAGGTTCTGCGCATGTCCCCTGAAAGACTGCCAAAATGAAGTCAACTTGGATGTCTCACAAGGCCATGACCTATCGGCCGAAGAGGATGTTCTAAATGTACAAATTTGTAACAAAAGATACATTTGCTGTAGAAATTGTATATAATTTGTTGTGAGACGGGTGGGAAATAAAGTGAATGTATTAAATTGAAGGGGAGGGAACGTTAATACAATAGGCTTCACAAATTAAGCCAAATTTGTCATGGTGCGAGAATCCACTTCCTGTCCCTGCCCAATCAGAAGTAGTGGTCCCATATTTTAGCAACATTAAGGGGAGGTACATGGGCGTAGAAGGGTATAATAGAATATAGCATTAGTAGTTAGTTAGCTCAGACTTTTTAGAACATACAGAAGAGCTCCAGGCTGCCCAGCTGATCGATTGCTGACTGAATCCCTATCCAGAAGAGGTCCGGAGGAGGGGGCGGCGGAGTCCATTAGAGGGAAGAATTGAGGAGAAGTCAAGTACCAGAGAGGGGAACAGCGCAGGCGTCGTTTTAGAGAGGTCACCAGTCCGGTCCTGATCCCGAAGAAGGTCCTTGCTCTTCATCCTTCCAGGGTCCAATCCTTTCAAACTCCGTGGCTAAGGGTTTGGTTCTTGCATTTAGGTAAATATATGCAACCTTTAGTTGCGCTGCTGTTCCTATCTCCTCTTTTCCTTAAACACCATCATTTATTAGAAATAATCATTCTATGCTTTCCACGAGTATTCTGATCAAATACCGTGTCTTTTTCTGTATTTACTCTGCTAAAAACTTTAGATAAACATTTTTAAAACTTCTTGACTCTGTGGTTATTTCAGGGTTATGTATTATAGTGAATGTCACTCATTTTAAACTTCCCAATTAGCAAAGGATCCATTGGTAAGTTATTACTCTTCAATCAGAAGGTAATTGGTAGCAGGGATTTTGATAAAAGAGTATATCTGACATCCAGCGTAAGTATTAGTGTAGTATGAATATATGGGCCCAAGTGAATATATGGTGTATAAATGCTGTTTGCTAATATCGCGCTGGATCAGTTTTCTGGTAAGCAGAGGACGGTTTGTGTTACTCTTTGTTAATTGGGTAATGAGAAATTTAAATTTGTATTTTTTATGAACTAATACCCGTTATTTTTGAGTATTGTTTTATGTTGTCCAGAATACCCCGGGAAAAAGAATAGTGGGTGGCAAGTAGAAGCCATACTGCAGTGAGGTTATCTGTCAGGCAGAAATAGTACTGAATAGTTAAGCAGAACTATCAGCACTTGTTAGGGATTCTATGCGTGTAAGTATAGCCAAAGGGGTACGCTGGTGAAAATTTGATGTTATATCACCTAGAAAGGGTAACATTGAAGAAGTAACAGGTATTTCGGAAGCTTGTGTGAAGCGTAGACGGAAGGGTTTTACTCGTAGTGTATGTTTTAGTAAACGGAAAGGTTTTACTAAGTGTGTAAGAGAAACTATCTTTCTGAATTAGAGAAACTGGCACGATAGCGAATGTTTTATGTTGTTACTGAATTTAAATTAAGGACTATAGAGAAAATAAGTTTTGCGTAAGATTTTGTAAAGGGAGGGTCAGTTGCCGGAGAGGGAACTGATGTCACAAAACGCCGCGCTGGGATTGGTTGGATCCGCGGGCGTGGGAAAACCCTTGTAAAGGAGGGGTCAGTAGTCAGGAGTAGTACTGATGTCATAGGTGCCGCGCTGGGATTGGTTGAACCAGCGTGGGAACAGAAAAGAGCAGATTATAAAGGAGGGGTTGACAGAGAAAACGTCACCAGAAAGGCCGCGCAAGGATTGGCTTAGAATTAAAAGTAAGCAAAGGTTTGATTGGTTGAGAATTTGGAAGCAAAATTTTAAGTGGATAAGGGTTGCATGTTAAAACGCGATCCGACTTTAACAGGGAATCGTCCAGATAGGAGATTTCTAGGGTTTGCAGAATATAATTTTATACATCGGTATTTGCCTAAGATGTACGGAGAAAAGAAGAAGATGTCAGTTTTACAAAAGATTAAGAATTTTTTCAAAAAGGATAAACCAATCAAAACTAGAGAGGGAATTATTATTCCCCCAGCCAAAACGCCCGCATCATATATGATGATGGAGAGAGGTTATCATACTTGTGTATGGATAGAGAATTGGAGAGAATATACTAAAAATGACGGGATACTAGAATTTCCCGAGAATGGCACATTCAATGGGCGAATTCTTCAAAATTTAAGACAAAGGATGAATGATTTAGAACCTAGACCCAGATTAACTCAATACGAAGCTTTAGAGGAGTGGGAAACTGAAGCATTTGAGCGTGATCGATCTCGAAGTAATGGGAGGTATCCAGGATTTTTCCCCAGATATTTACGTGAGAATAGGGAAGGACAATTGAAGCAGTGGAGAAGGACAATGCTTGTTGAGGGATTATATCCACTACTCACAGAAGGAGAGAAATCAGGAGGCAAGTGTACAGAAAAGACAAAACACTTAATGAGACATGAAGACTCAGAAGATGAGTTTATGGAAGAAATATTGAGGAATCCTCCACCGTATCAGGAAGGGTCAAGTGGAATTCCTCCTAGTGCCCCACCACAAACACCAATGGTACCTCAGGTACTACATGAATTCACCCCGAATAGAATACTTCATGAAAAAGAAAAAGAAGCATTAGAAAAGACCAGAGCAGAATTAGTACGGAAAATATCCCAGATAAAAACACATCCTGATTCATTGACTATTCCTGTAACAATTGGTCCAGTAGTGCCATTATATGGTATACAAGGAAATTGTCCTCCTCTGATACCCGTATCTTCTCCTATGAATACTCCCGAAAATTTTCAAAAACTTGAAGCTCCAGTTATAATTGAAGATCACTTTAGTGATTGTGATTCCACAATATCTCTCATGGATTTACCTGTCAGAGGTCCAGTAAAAGGTACTCCCAGAAAAGAAATACTGGAGCGTTCAAAAGATGTAAGTTTAATAACTTCATCAGGGGCAAATAGTGCTACCATAGTAACACCGGAAGACTTAGAAAGGTGGGTACAAGGATCAGATAAATTGTGCACTCCTCCAAAATTACTAGACATTCAAAAATTAAAAGCCGAGTTAGAAGAAATGATAGCAGGAAATATAGGAGTAGAACGCTTAAACACTTATGATGAAGAAGAATTGCTGTTCTTATGCAGGAGTATCACTAGAAATGTAAGGTTATTTCATGAAAAATTGTCCAATCTAGCCCTACAAATGGGAATTGAAATAGGGAAATCAAAAGTACTACAGAAACCCTATAGAGCAGAATTTTCAGACAAAGATTTAGAAAATATGAATGCTTCTGGAAGAAGACTCCAAATAAGAGAATTAATGTTAGTTTTACAAAAATGGGGAGACCTAGATAAATGGAGAACTAGGTGGGCAAAGAAAAAGGAAGAAGCTCGCTCAAGTCGAACAGCTTCTGAATATGTAATGAAGGAAACAGAAAAGGTTGACAAAATGTACCCGATGCGAGAAGTTGCAGGAGGAGGTTATGTACATGTCCCATGGAGTAGACAGGATATTTTATCATTTACGAATGATTTCCCAAAGCTGAGAGAAAAGCCAATTGAATGGTACAAGCAGGTTGAAAGGTTTGTGAAAGTATCAAAAGTATTGTTGAAGGACTTGGATGGTCAGTTTGACATAGTGGTACCTGCAGATTTATGGACAGATTGTAAGATCACAATCGATTGGCCGAATGATGAATATCCCAGAGATCCAAAAACAGGTGCCCCGTCAAATGATGTGATGAAAAAGTACCAGCAGGTGATAACATACCTGAAACGGAAAATACCACCGAAAGAAACAGACTGGGTAAAAATAGATCGAACTACCCAAGAAGCCAGTGAAACAGTGCATTCGTATTATGAGCGCCTCTTACAGGTGTTCAAACAGTACAGTGGATTTGAGGACATTGGAGACAAAAACATGAGTCAGTTTGTATACCGATTTGTGTATGGTTTAAAACCCGAGATTTGCCAGATGATTAAGCAGCATATGCTTTGCTGGCAAGGAAAGCCAATCGACGAAATTTTGAAATATGCAAAGTACTGTGGGGATGACATTGAGGACAGGCACAAGAAATTGCAGGAGAAAGTAATGTGGGCACAGGTGAAAATGGCTGAGAAACAGGGAATTAATTTAGATAATCCTAATGAAACTCAGGAAAAGACTCTGGAACGAATGGTGATTCTGGAAATGGTGGAAGAATGAAAGGACGAATGAGCAGAGAAGAAGCCAAAAAGAAATTTCCTTGTCATGGATGCGGAAAATTGGGGCATTGGAAGGACGAGTGTAAAAAGATTCGAAATAATAATGGCCCAAATCAAAATTTAAATTCACAGACGCAGAATGACTCACAGCAAGGGGTAAACCCTCAGAGTCAGTTGCCACCTCCACCTGTTCAGGGTAATGTAAGCAGAGCAAAACACGGTACAGACATCGGTTACTCGGGGGAAGTGGTAAGAATGATTATATGACCTCACAATTTCTTTTGCAGGATGATTTTTGCGGGTTCGACGCATGACGGTGCCTAGGAGAGGGGAGAAGGAATGCGTACTTGGCGCATCCCTGCAGGTAGATCAATCAGGTCCATATGTTGAAGGAAAAGTGAGAGGTAATGATATTACTTTTCTTTTGGATACTGGTGCTACCAGGTCTACTGTGAGAACAGTAGACGTCCCAAACCTTCCTCTCTCTGGTGAAGATATTCAAGTTGTAGGAGTTGCTAACCAAAGAATTAGAACACCACTCACAGAACCAATGGAGGTTAAAATTGGAAATTTCAAAGAAATGCATCAATTTGTAGTATGCGATTCCAGTCCAGTAAACTTACTAGGTAGGGATTTGTTGTGCAAAATGAATTGCACCATTTTCTGCACGCCGGATGGTGTGGCAGTACAAACACCAGATGAAGATCATGTATATAAAATTATGGTCGCAAAACAAGGAACAGAAGTAGATGAAATGTTTTCATTAATAACAAAAGATGAATTGCCAGAAGAATTAAAAGATACAGTAAATCCCATAGTATGGGATCTCACGGGAAAAGAAGTAGGATTCATGGCTAAAATAGACCCAGTTCAAGAAACTGTAAAAGAAGGTGCAATTTTCCCAAATACAAAACAGTACAAAATGAGCGCAGAAGTAAAAGCAGGTGTCATTGAAGAAATCAATCGGATGGTCAAACAAAATATACTGAGAGAAGTAATGAGTAGTCCATGTAATTCACCAATCATGGGACTAAAGAAACCTAGTGGTAAATATAGAATCGTTCAAGATCTGAGGAAAATCAACAAAATTGTAGAGCCATGTTGTCCTATAGTGCCAAACCCTGCAGTAATTCTGTACCAGATTCCTTGGAATGCTGGATGGTTTACAGTCATAGATCTGTGTCAAGCCTTCTTTTCAATTCCGTTACACCCAGACAGTCAGTATCTTTTCTCATTTAAATTTGAAAACAAAGTCTATGTATGGAATCGTGTTCCTCAGGGGTACACAGAAAGTCCTTCCATCTTCAACCAGATACTAAAAAGTGCCTTGAAAAACTAGTGATGCCAGGAAGCTCAGTTTTAGTTCAATATATCGACGACTTATTGGTGGCGTCGACCACCAGAGAAGACTGTGTTGTTGATTCCATAGCCTTATTAAATCTTTTGGCTGAGGAAGGGCATAAAGTCTCACCTGAGAAGTTACAATTTTGCAGGACAGCGGTTAAATATCTGGGACATCAAATTGAGAGGGGAAAAAGAAGAGTAACCTCTGAAAGAGTAGCATTAATAAAAAGAATGCAAATGCCAGTAACGCAAAGACAAGTAAGAATGTTCTTAGGAATAGTAGGTTACTGTCGACAATGGATACCAGGATTTTCCATGTTGGCTAAACCCTTGATTAACATGACCAAAAAGAAAGCAAAAGATCCTGTTGAGTGGGAAGATGAAAGTGTAGAAGCCTTTGTAAAATTGAGAAACTCCTTTGTTCAGCACCTGCCTTAGGCATGCCGGATTATAAAAGAGAATTCGCATTATTCTGTCATGAAAGAGAAAATTGTGCACTTTCAGTGTCTTGTGGCTCATGGCCTGCCTGGCTACGTTGGCGCAGGCCTGGCTGCCATGATGACTTTTTGCGCACGTTACTCTTAAACTGTTGTTCTGTCGCCCTCTGCTACTGCCAGGTTATTTTGCAACTGTCTGCATTTTCTGTTTCTCACCTTTTCTCCTATTCCCTTTTGGGCTCAGTCTGAACAACAGTTACAAGGTCGAATAACAAATCCCTGGTTCCTACTGATTTGGCCCGTCCCTCGCACCTAGACATAACACCATGTACAGCTGCCATTGGGAAAATAGTGTGCTTTTAATAATGCGGTCGCCTGCTCTAGAGAGCACTTGGAGACGAACTGTCCGGAGAGAAGAGCTATGATTGTATGCTGATGTAGTTTTGCATCTAGAGCCTGAGGTATGGGGGTTCGCTAGTCAAAGCCCAAAGGTCTTCTATTATCATAATAAACTGGCTTCCAGCACGGGGAGGGTGGTAATGTTAGTTAGACATATATCCACTGCTTTATGAGATGCTTTCCCCGTTCGTATTCTATGGAGTAGTAACTATGCTGATTATATTATTCATATGTATTATGCTATTAGTACTGACACGTGTACTGTATCTTAGAGCACGTAAGTTGAAATAAATATTTTGAACTATACAGTGTCTCTTCTTACGCATGTTGTGGACAGGTACGAGTGTGACGAAAGAGTGTTCTTGCCTCTGCGAGTCCTGGGTGAGAGAGAGATACCGTGTTCTAGGTTGTCTAATCATTGGTACATTAGTGCTAATGGGACGCTAAGGCTAGTTGGGTTGGGGTTTTGGGTGCTAAGGTCTATAGTTGGCTCACCACTATATTCCAAGGTCCTATTATCCTGTGCATAGCTCTGTATGTGCAGAAACCGCAAGACATCAGTTTTAACTCAAAGACATGGTCTGGACAGACGTCCTATAGCATACTTTTCCGCTACACTAGACCCTGTAGCATCTGCGTTGCCAGGATGTTTGAAAGCAGTAGCAGCAACATGTTTAAGCATCGAACAAAGTGAATCAATTGTGATGGGACATCCTGTAAAAGTATATGTTCCACATGCAGTGGTGATTCTGTTGACCAGAACACGAACTCAACATCTCACTCCTAGTCGGCTGACTAAGTATGAGAGGATAATAATGGGTGCAGAAAATGTTACCATGGTGAGGTGTACGATAATAAATCCAGCAAGCTTATTACCAGATCCATATCATGAAACAAATAAAGATGACGAAGAAGATGAACATGATTGTATACAGATTACAGAACTATGCACAAAACCTCGCCCAGATATAGAGGAACAGCCTCTTAAAAAGCCAGATAAAGAACTGTTTGTTGATGGCTCTTGCCAGAGACATGAAGATGGCAAGCTAACAGCTGCTTATGCAGTATGTGAATTAACTGGAATAGTCGAAGCATCCTATTTACCAGGGGTAAAATCTGCACAAGTAGCTGAATTGATTGCACTGATAAAAGCGTGCAAAATTGGGAGGAATCAGAAAATAACCATATTCACTGATAGTCAATTTGGTTATGGGGTTGTGCACGATTTTGGCCAACTGTGGATGCAGAGGGATTTCATGACTTCTTCAGGATCCCCCATTAAAAATGGACAATTTGTAAAAGAATTGCTAGAAGCAATACAATCACCAAAAGAATTGGCTGTGGTGAAATGTGCCGCACATCAGTCAGGAAATGACTGGGTGGTAGTTGGCAACAGATATGCAGATCTGGTGGCTCAATATTGTGCCAAAACCAGAACATCAGTGAATAAGAGGGTGGAAAGAATGGGAATCAGCTGCCAACTTATGCTATTTATGCCACCTGAAACTTGGAACGAAGTGAAAAGATTACAAGATGAAGTGGATAAGGTTGAAAGAAAAATGTGGATCAAAACGGGTTGTTCTCAAAGAAGAGAGGATGAAGTATGGGTCAGTACAGATGGCAGACCAGTCATGCCAGATTGTTTACTCTCACAAATGGCTAGAATGTATCATGGAGACACACACATAGGGAGAGATGCAATGATTAGACTATTCAGACAAAATTGGTACAATCCCAAATTCAGAGCTGTTACAGAGAGTCTTTGCCAGAGATGTCTAATTTGCCAAATGCACAACACAGGCAGGAAAACGATAATTGGGTTTGGGAAGATCGGAAAAGCAGAAGGTCCATTCATAAGACTACAGTTTGACTTCATACAGTTACCACCATGCAGAGGGCTGAAATACGTATTAGTCATAGTGTGTCTGTTTTCAAAGTGGGTGGAGGCATACCCAACTAGGAGAAATGACAGCATTACAGTTGCCAAGCTGTTATTAAGAGAGCTCATACCTAGGTTTGGTTTCCCAGTATCTTTGGAATCAGATAGAGGAAAACATTTTAACAACGAAGTGATCCTGATAATTTGTGAAGCATTTCAAATCAAACAGAAACTGCATTGTGCATATCGTCCAGAGGCTTCTGGAGTGGTGGAACAATTGAATGGCACCATAAAGTCAAGATTGGGAAAAATGTGTGCATCAACATCATTGGAGTGGCCTGATGCATTGCCACTCGTTCTGATGGGACTCAGAAGTATACCTGATCGAACAACAGGTTTGAGCCCCCATGAAATTATGATGGGAAGAGCGATGAGACAAACACACGTTCCCACAAATAGACTGGTGAATATTTCTGATGATATGGTGTTGGACTACTGTAAAGGATTGGCTGACCTAGTGCGTTCTGTCTTTCACCAGGTTGGAGAAGACGCAGTTTCCAGACAGCCTGAACTAGAACATGATCTGAATCCTGGTGACTGGGTGGTGGTGAAGAATCACACCAGAGAGACGTGTCTATCACCCAGGTGGAGCAGACCTTGTCAAATCATATTGACCACAAACACAGCAGTGAAGTGTGCCGGATTTCCGAATTGGATTCACGTAAGTCACACCAAGAGAGTACCAGACCCAGAAGAAGAAAACACTCAGACGACACCAATCACTGAAGAAGCTGAAGGTTGCCAAGCTGAAGAATCTCAAGCTCGAGGTTCAAGAGAGGCTGACGGAGAACAACCGAGCACAAGTCAGGATTGGATACCAGTGGTCGAAATTCCTGACGTTTTCCACCGAACAAGAAGCCAAAGAAAATTAAAAGCAATTGTAGAAGATCAGATAGGTGAAGAAGAAGGGGTTCAGGCTCAAGAAGACAAACTAGTAAACGACCCTGAACCAAATCAGATAGGGAAAGAAAATTGGACTGAAAGCAGTGAAGAATTAATAGAATTTGAACAGGGAGAGACAGGTTTAGAAGAAGCAGGTCAGGCTGCAGAAGTACACCGTGCAATAAGCCCTGATCAGAAGCAGTTAGGACAAGAGGGAAAAACAGAAGAAATAGAGACTGAGAAAAGTGAACATAAAGAAGTAAACCCAGAACAAAGTGAATTGTTGGAAACTCACAGTGGAGCTGCAAATGAGAAACCAATAAGACCAGAGAAAGAACAATTAGATAAGTTAAAGAAAACAAAGAACAGAACAGTACAAACCAGTGAAATTAAAAAGGCACTTAAAGACGAAAATAAAGAAACAGTACAAACAGAAAAGCCAAGAAAAGGAGACCAGTGGCCAAGTTTCATCAAAAGAGTAAAGTGCCACATAAAAACAAGAAGTGAAGATCCAGATCAAGTACCTGAAATAACAAGTCAAACAGACCAAGAGAAAAAGTCTGGGAAAAGAAAAAGTAAAAGATTAAGACTTGTGAACAACAAATTCAGGGGTCCTGATTGGACGTATATTGTTCTTGAAGACTTTGAAAGTTCAGAATCAAGTGACAGTGGTGGTGAAGGAACAAGTGCAGAACTAACTTACGAAGAAGAAACAAGACCACCCTGACTAAACAAAAGAATCCATTGAAGAAAAGGAACAGAGATAAGAAGAGCAATCTTCCTTGTCGAAAAATGCCTGATGATAGGGATACTGGGAGACCAAAGAGAAAATGCTGTAGGAGATGCTGTGCAATTTGCATATGTAGTCTAGTATTGGTGCTTGTAGCATGGTTAGTCCTGATTGTAGCTATTCCTTACCTGATGATAAGAGATAAAAAGAACAATAATGAAACTATAGGGAGGAAAGCAAACATGAAAGGAAATAGGGTAGAACTAATGGCAGAAGAAGATGAAGGAATTCATCATGTGATAGCTGATAATGACACTAGTTTAAATGTTTTCACGAAGTTATTGTTTCAGTATGTAGACACCATGGAAGTTAGTAATTGTTATGTTTGTATGAAGTTACCTGAATCAGTAGCAGAAGGATTAACATACCATCATTTACCACTGACATATGGTATTTCATGTAGCGTATTAACAAGTTTATTTTATAGTACAGGTAGACTACAATATTACTATTCCAATATAGATGTTGTATTTTCTGAAGTTCCTATTCGCAAGAGTATGAACCCAGTGCTTAGCGCCTTAGATGCACAATTTATGGGAGAGTTTTTCTTAACAATGAAATCAATAGACTTAACACATGCACGTAGACACAATCTAACATGTTCTTTATTAGAAGAAGAGAAAATATTTTTGAATTTAGTAGAAGATAGAAGACAGGATTTTCAAAAGAAAGCTACAGAGCATAAGGCTCATTTACCACCTTGGGCAGAGAAAGAGGAAGTTACACCCCTGACAAGGCTCAAGCTGCTATGGCTCTGGATTTCGAAAAGAAGGGAAAAATTTGTCTTCATAGGTTAAAGACTGACTATAACAATGTTTTTATTGGTACCAGTGATTGTGAACACAATTTTTTAATATTGGGTGGTTGGGGACTCAAAGGAGGAACAGATTCAGTTTTTCCTGGAATCTATTATGTCTGCGGGAATAAGGCTTATTTTAGGCTTCCTGCACGGTGGTATGGAAGTTGTTACTTTGGAATAGTCTTTCCAAAGATATACCACGTAAAAAGAAACACTGGAAGCAATGAAAACACTGGCGAATTAACACGTAATAAAAGAGCTCGTTTTTCAGAAATAATAGGTGATATATTTGGTGCATTGATACCTTCAGTGGGAGTAATTCTGAACTCAAGGAAGATATGTAAATTGTCTACAGTAGTTGATCGTTTATCAACGAATACTGCTGGAGGGTTTCTAATGATTAATACGGAAATGGTTGCGATTAGATCAATGGTAATGCAAAATCGACTTGCTCTTGACATAATATTGGCAAAAGAGGGCGGAGTCTGTAAAGTATTGAAAACTAAACACTGTTGTACGTATATTCCTGATAAGAGTGCAGAAATTGGGACATATATTCAAAATATAACTAAACTTGAGCAGGAACTTAAACCACTGGAAGTTGATAATGTATGGGAAAGATTGACAAATAGTATATCGTCAATCGGAACCTGGTTTTCTAATATAGGTAAAGGACTTATAGGTCAAATATTAGTTCCCTTAGCAGGGATAGCAATAATAGTTCTGACAATAATATTTTGGTGTAAATGTTGTAGAAAGAGTGGAATTTGTAAAGTGACTGAAAAAGGAAAGAAGAGAAAGAGCGACGAAATTGAACTGGAAGAATGGAAAAGTGAATTATACAAAAAGATGAAGGGAGATTGTAAAAATAGAAAAGCTAAAAATGAAAATGAGAACGAAGTGATTTGCTAGAAGTTGGCATCTGATTGAGGGTACTTTTTGATGGCTCAGAAACGCCATCAGAGAGGGGATTGATGGAGCAAGGTTTCGCAAATGAAACTTGCTCGTATGCAATCTTCCTCATTGTATTAATATTAAAACTTGTATTGTCTGTATTAATATTTGCACACACTACATGAATAGTTAGGAAGCTTGCCTATGTTGTTTTTCTAACAAATAACGCTTGTTCCTAGTCTAAAATGGCCGCTTAAGCGCGGGAATTTAACTGCGCATGTCACAACCTGATCACATGGTGTGACGTCTTTCTTTGCTTGGTGGGAACTTCTGCTTCTGCGCAGTGTGCAATAAAATGGCCGCTAAATGTTCTCACATGCTTAAACTTGCTCCTGTGTCATTACTAAATTGTCATTTCTTAACACAATTAATGCGGGATAGGTTTTATATAATTGAAAGGGATTAGAAATAAGATAAGTGGTATACAGTGAAACGTTTTATTTTTGATATTAATATTTCCTTCTTGCACTTTTAGTAATTCGTAATCTTGGGCCTGGGTTGGTGACTTGAAACTAGAGAAGCAGAAGGTTCTGCGCATGTCCCCTGAAAGACTGCCAAAATGAAGTCAACTTGGACGTCTCACAAGGCCATGACCTATCGGCCGAAGCGGATGTTCTAAATGTACAAATTTGTAACAAAAGATACATTTGCTGTAGAAATTGTATATAATTTGTTGTGAGACGGGTGGGAAATAAAGTGAATGTATTAAATTGAAGGGGAGGGAACGTTAATACAATAGGCTTCACAAATTAAGCCAAATTTGTCATGGTGCGAGAATCCACTTCCTGTCCCTGCCCAATCAGAAGTAGTGGTCCCATATTTTAGCAACATTAAGGGGAGGTACATGGGCGTAGAAGGGTATAATAGAATATAGCATTAGTAGTTAGTTAGCTCAGACTTTTTAGAACATACAGAAGAGCTCCAGGCTGCCCAGCTGATCGATTGCTGACTGAATCCCTATCCAGAAGAGGTCCGGAGGAGGGGCGGCGGAGTCCATTAGAGGGAAGAATTGAGGAGAAGTCAAGTACCAGAGAGGGGAACAGCGCAGGCGTCGTTTTAGAGAGGTCACCAGTCCGGTCCTGATCCCGAAGAAGGTCCTTGCTCTTCATCCTTCCAGGGTCCAATCCTTTCAAACTCCGTGGCTAAGGGTTTGGTTCTTGCATTTAGGTAAATATATGCAACCTTTAGTTGCGCTGCTGTTCCTATCTCCTCTTTTCCTTAAACACCATCATTTATTAGAAATAATCATTCTATGCTTTCCACGAGTATTCTGATCAAATACCGTGTCTTTTTCTGTATTTACTCTGCTAAAAACTTTAGATAAACATTTTTAAAACTTCTTGACTCTGTGGTTATTTCAGGGTTATGTATTATAGTGAATGTCACTCATTTTAAACTTCCCAATTAGCAAAGGATCCATTGGTAAGTTATTACTCTTCAATCAGAAGGTAATTGGTAGCAGAGATTTTGATAAAAGAGTATATCTGACATCCAGCGTAAGTATTAGTGTAGTATGAATGTATGGGCCCAAGTGAGTATATGGTGTATGAATGCTGTTTGCTAATATCGCGCTGGATCACCATTAATGGCGCTCGCAAGCTCCTCCTCTGTTAGATCCCCTTCTAAGGAGTCGCGGTCTGCCGGGGTGAGGACCTCAACGGGAATTGTGGCCAATAGGTCAGTCCTGCAGAGTGGTGCGTGTGGTGGAGGTATATATGAAAGTAAAGTGGGAGGCGAAGGCTTCGGCGATCTGTTGTGGGTCTGATACTTTGTCCCCTGAGTCCATCTCTATGAAGGGCACCCATCTCTGAGCCATCTCGAGCCTTTCCAACAACGCGAGCATCCTACCCGTGGAGTCGCCCAGTTCGTATACCCTATGCGCAGTAGCCTTATATTTAGCCCTGACTGCTTCCCCAGCTAATTGACGATAGTCTAAGCGTTTCATTTCCAGGGTGTGGGTGGACTGTTCGTCATCATTAGTCGCCACTTCTTCCTCCAAGTCTCTTATTTCTTGTTCTAGGGCCATCAGTCTGGCCGCCCTTTCCCTCCTGTGTCCCGCCATCATTGAAAGCGCCTGACCCTTGATCACTGCCCCAAAGGCCCCCCACAGTGTACAACTGGATTGAACTGAGTGTGTATTTTCTGTAAAGTAATGACCAACTCCTTCCAGGAGAGCACTGCGTATCTGCGGGATCTTCATGCTCCACGGGTTGATAGAGAGGGTGAGGCGTAAGCGTTCCCGAGGTATTGTCAACTGGGTCAAAACTGGGGAGTGGTCTGCAATGCCACGAGCTAAGAGCGTGGCTTCGCTAAAGTAAGGGAGGTCGTGTGTGTGTGTGAACAGGTGATCAATACGAGATTGGCTCCCGTGGGCCCCAGAGTGAAATGTGAAGCCTTGCGTTAAGGGGTTAAAATGACGCCAGAGGTCCAAGAGGCCAAACGCTGTGAGAAAGTCTCGTAGGGGGGATGTGTCATGTGTGTCCGGTCGAGGAGGTCGTCGATCTACAGGGCCATCTAGAGCCAGGTTAAAATCACCTCCCAGTACCAGGGAGCCAACTGGAAGCTCCAGCAGCAGCTTGCCCAGATCTGATAGCGTAGACATCTTAAGAGCTGGGGGAACGTAGGCTGAAACAATATTAATGGACTTCCCCTCCCACGTGCCCGCTACGGCAGCGTACCTACCCAGGTCATCGGTCCATGTGTTGCCTAAGATAAAGGGGCATTGCTTGCGGATGAGAATGCCCACCCCCCTGGAGCTGGAAGTGAACCCGGCATGTGTTACCAGTCTGTAACCCCAACGGTCTAGAGCTTTACAGCTGTTGCCCTGGAGGTGTGTCTCCTGGATCAGTACCACATCCGGCGCCTGTCGCTTGAGATAGTGGAGTACCACCCCTCGCTTTAGTTTGTCACTCAACCCACTGACGTTCCACGTTAATATACGGAGATATCTCAACGCCGTATGATCAGACATGGTGCTAGTAGGAGGTGTAATACTTCGTCATTGATGATGGATTCAACCCGGATCTGTGACTGGGGGTGAGTGTTTGAAAAGTTTCAGCACTCCGTCCATCATCTCTTTGTGTTTGCTTTGTTCGCCCTAAGTTGGCAGGGTATGCCCAGACGTGGGTCCCTTGCTCACTTTGCCACTGGATTCAAGCTAGCCTGGCTGATGAGGGCTGTTAGCCCGAAACCGGTCCCAGGATGCTTGTTTCCGGTCCAGGGAAGACATGGCTTGGCAGTTCGGGCTGAACTGTTCCCATGAGGCACAGGGTCAAGACTGATTTGCATATAGCTGTGTCTGAACTGGGGTGGCAAAGTGAGCTAAAGAATGATGATGGATTCAACCCAGATCTGTGACTGGGGGTGAGTGTTTGAAAAGTTTCAGCACTCCGTCCATCATCTCTTTGTGTTTACTTTGTTCGCCCTAAGTTGGCAGGGTATGCCCAGACGTGGGTCCCTTGCTCACTTTGCCACTGGATTCAAGCTAGAATGGCTGATGAGGGCTGTTATCCTGAAACCGGTCCCAGGATGCTTGTTTCCGGTCCAGGGAAGACATGGCTTGGCAGTTCGGGCTGAACTGTTCCCATGAGGCACAGGGTCAAGACTGATTTGCATATAGCTGTGTCTGAACTGGGGTGGCAAAGTGAGCTAAAGAATGATGATGGATTCAACCCAGATCTGTGACTGGGGGTGAGTGTTTGAAAAGTTTCAGCACTTCGTCCATCATCTCTTTGTGTTTGCTTTGTTCGCCCTAAGTTGGCAGGGTATGCCCAGACGTGGGTCCCTTGCTCACTTTGCCACTGGATTCAAGCTAGCCTTGCTGATGAGGGCTGTTAGCCCGAAACCGGTCCCAGGATGCTTGTTTCCGGTCCAGGGAAGACATGGCTTGGCAGTTCGGGCTGAACTGTTCCCATGAGGCACAGGGTCAAGACTGATTTGCATATAGCTGTGTCTGAACTGGGGTGGCAAAGTGAGCTAAAGAATGATGATGGATTCAACCCAGATCTGTGACTGGGGGTGAGTGTTTGAAAAGTTTCAGCACTCCGTCCATCATCTCTTTGTGTTTACTTTGTTCGCCCTAAGTTGGCAGGGTATGCCCAGACGTGGGTCCCTTGCTCACTTTGCCACTGGATTCAAGCTAGAATGGCTGATGAGGGCTGTTAGCCTGAAACCGTTCCCAGGATGCTTGTTTCCGGTCCAGGGAAGACATGGCTTGGCAGTTCGGGCTGAACTGTTCCCATGAGGCACAGGGTCAAGACTGATTTGCATATAGCTGTGTCTGAACTGGGGTGGCAAAGTGAGCTAAAGAATGATGATGGATTCAACCCAGATCTGTGACTGGGGGTGAGTGTTTGAAAAGTTTCAGCACTCCGTCCATCATCTCTTTGTGTTTGCTTTGTTCGCCCTAAGTTGGCAGGGTATGCCCAGACGTGGGTCCCTTGCTCACTTTGCCACTGGATTCAAGCTAGAATGGCTGATGAGGGCTGTTATCCTGAAACCGGTCCCAGGATGCTTGTTTCCGGTCCAGGGAAGACATGGCTTGGCAGTTCGGGCTGAACAGTTCCCATGAGGCACAGGGTCAAGACTGATTTGCATATAGCTGTGTCTGAACTGGGGTGGCAAAGTGAGCTAAAGAATGATGATGGATTCAACCCAGATCTGTGACTGGGGGTGAGTGTTTGAAAAGTTTCAGCACTCCGTCCATTATCTCTTAGTGTTTTTTCGTAATACTTCGTCAGGCCAGGGCTCCATCGTGTACTGTGGTGCGTAACGTGTCAAATCTATGCGTCCTGTGTACTCCAGTATGTGCGCGATGAAATATGTCGTCTCCATCACATAAGAAAAATCTAAAGAAACCAAACAGACCCCCCCAGCCCCCAACTCCCTATTCCCAACCCCCCTCCCTGCCTCCCTGCATGACGGGCATAGAACCTCCCACTACCCCCAACTTGCAGAGAGCCTTTCGCCCACCCTCAACAATGTTAGGAACGTGGTCCAGCCCCACTCCCTAAGGCACATTTTCTTTTTAGGAATACTCGTATCCCCGAACATTTGACCCTGCAGTATGTCAATAAGGCCAATCAAAGGATACTCTTCAGGAAACAAAAAAAAGCGGTGTCACCCCCACCGAAAGCAGGCATGGCTGCAAGACTAGTGTCTATGTACATTGCATTGCATTGAAGTTAGTGCATGAGGTGAGTTGATGACTGGGCGTCTTGCGTCCGGCGAGAGTCATCTCAACTAGTCCTGTTGACCAAAGACCAGTCACATCTCTGTTAGGCCACCGGGTCCTATCCCGTAGGACCCCGAGATGCTGAATCACCATTCGGGGAGGACTCAGCCCGTGGGCTCGACTTATCTTTACTGCCTCCGGCGCTAGCTGGTTTGCGATGGCGCTTGTCAACTGTTCTCCAACCCTCGAGCCAGTCTCAGGCGTCCTCCGGTCTGGCAAAGAACCACACCTTCCCCTCCGATTCCACCCGTAGCTTGGCCGGGAACAGCATGGCGTATTTAATGTTCTGGTCCCGCAAAGCACGCTTAACGTCCAGGAAGCTGCGACGCTGCTTCTGGACCCGCAGGGTAAAGTCTGGAAAGAGGGTGACCTTGCTATTATCTGTAGCCAGCGGTGGGGCAGTCCTCGCCATCTGAAGAATAACATCTCTGTCGCGAAAGTTGAATACTCTTGCCAACAGGGGTCGGGGCGGTGCGCCAGGCCTTGCTCTGCCCCCGGGTACTCGGTGCGCGCGTTCAATGGAGAAATGCTGGGATAGTCCCTTCGGCCGCAGGAGGTTAAGGACTAAATCTTCGACAAAGAGGTCTGCCGCGGGCCCTTCGGCCTGTTCTGGCACCCCCAGAATACGGATATTATTGGGCCGCATGCAGCCTTCATAGTCGTCGAGCTGCAGCACCATTGCTTCTTGAGTGGTTTGGAGTTCGGCCACCTGGCGCTTGAGAAGGTCGGTGTCTGTGGACAAGTCCTTGGTCATGATTTCCACTTCGTGCATGCGTTCCGCAATTTTCTTCATGTCTGCTCTCATCAGCGAGACCTCCGAGGCGACGGTGTCTATGCGGCCTTCCAGGGAAGTGCGTACTGCCGTTATCGCACCTAGGACATCCTGCAGCGTGGGGTCTGGTTGCTTGCCATCAGATTCGGGGCTAGCTTGCTTTTCATCTTGGCCCTTCTGCCATGCAAATTTTTCAAGTTTAGCCTGGAGCGATCCGCGCCCGCTGCGGCCGCTCGCCATGATGGTGTCGTCAGGTGCGGTGTGCCGGAGATGGGGGCCGGGGTCGTACTAGCTACTCGCCGCCGCCTGCTTGTGAGACTAGCCCACAACGGCCTGTCGGTTTCCACCAGTCGGACCCAGACCAAGGGTCGTCGCAGAGTCAGGAGGGACCCACACCAGCAATGGATGGAGGGGGAGAGAGCACAGCTATGGCATCTGGGGCGGCGCCCGCCAGTCAACTGTGGGGCTTAGCGCCTGGTCTGAGTACGCAGTGAGTGGTGGCCCAGATGTAGGAGCAGCGAGATCCAGCTCCCCTCCCCCACCAAGGGATTCGTGTGGCCGCTGTCCAGACAGTAGTGGAGGCCCTTTCAACCCCCGGTGGCGTCAGTTGGCACTGGCTCCCCAGGTGGCACCAGGCCCAGGATCCATAATGGCGTGCAGGGCGGGGCCCCCCAGCGCCAAGCCTCCAAAAAATGGCTTCACATTCCACACCCAGAGTCTGGTTGGAGTGGTGGCTCCAGAGCAGTTCTATGTGGGGCAGTCTCATGCACCGCAGCCGCAGTGCGCCAGGCCTCGCCTGCCAAGCCCAAAGGGGCCGGAGGTGGAGGGTACGTCTCAGTGGCGTTGGCAGCAGGCTCTGTGTTCGTGCCCCGATGCGCTGTCGAGTCCTGGCCGGTCCACGGGGCAAGCGGGCGCAATGCGCAAGATCGCGGTTCACCCCGAGTGGCGCCAGTCAGAGTTTCAAAGTGCGCGACCTCCCAGGGGGCCTCAACGGCCCACGGGGCACACCGGCAATCGGGCCAGTCTATGTGGGGCCGGCAGGAACAACACACTCACCGGTGGCACCGCCGGCCGTGCCGGTCACTGTTGGTCGCTCCAGGCGCCTGCACGGGCCTCGGATCCTCGCTGCAGCCTCGGCGTGGATTTGGTGCGCGCCGCTGGATAAAGGCTCGGCGCTTCCGGCGTCCCCGGCTCCGCAGCACTGCTTCCGTTGTCTTTGCGGCTGCTCCCACGGCGCCGATCCGGGCAAGTTTCAGTGTGGCAGTCGGTCTTGGTCCCAGGGTCCGGCGAGCCCCCCAGCGAGATCTTTTGGCCGGGGCAAGTCTGTGTTTGGCGGATTTGTCGGGAGTGGTCCGACGGAGCAAAGCTACTGTGCGGCCATTTCCCTCGTCTGCTGGCCACGCCCCCCTCTGCCCGTTTTTAAGCCTGCAGATTCAGCCCTCACATATGCGAGGCAGCCTACGATGCCCTGCTTTGCGGCGCATCTCTTTCTTTCTTATGACATGGTTGAATTGACCCTTTGTTTTGGGTCGTAGTCTCACCTTCCACTTTAGAGGCACTATTACCCTCCCTGTCACAGTGGGCCATAACTCTGTTTCTATTGACTCCATTTAGGACATTGGGATTTCTATGTGTCTTACCTACCGGGAGTCGATGGTGTGAGTCACCGACTCTAATTGAGTGAGTTCTATTGTTTCAGCTTCCATGATGTTGGGGTTTCGACTACCCCGTTTTTTAACAAATAGCCAGTATATCACGAATGAGTGACACATGCACTTGGCACATACACCATACCACTACTGTTTTATACTCATCACTGTGTGCATTGTGCATGGAGATTGTTTTAGGGGACACTTGAGCTGTATATTGAACTGCATCAACTCTCCTTGTCGTCTAATACTTTTGATTTTATCTCACTAGGTTGGTCATCAAAACTACAGGTACCACATTAGAGGTGTTTTATGTGGTTTATCAGGGACATTTGACCAGACAACCACTGAGTGTGTAGATAGCTTTATTTCTTGGTCCTGACGAATTGCCACTAGATCTTAAGACAACCAGGTAAGAAACATGTTGACCACTTGACTGAGCGCGGTATCCTGACACGTTATATCAGGAGTGCGCCACATCATTTTTAACCAGGTTGGAAGCCATATTGATTAAACTTTTCTTCTCTGGACTTCCATTTCCTGTTTTAACCCCCCCATGGTCCACTGACCCTCACTCCTTACATCTACACCTTTAGGCCCCTCACCCCCACGGCACCAAACGGCATATTGGAATAAAAGAACTCCCCCATAGAGCCCCTCATAGGGAGCCCGTAAGGTATTGCAGCGCCGACCTGACAAGGAGCACGCCCTATGATGAAGCATGACACTCAGCCGGGTGTGTGAGGGACCTAATTCCAAAAGGAGGAATTCCCCATTCTTCCTGCTATTAAGTAAGGACGTATGACCACCTAGTTAACCTGTCTCCCCTTAACCAGTTAGGAACTGCATACCTTTTTGGATTAGCTTGGGGTCCCTATCATGTATTGCCTGTCATTCCAGGCCCAGTATCTTTTGTTCTAGTTCTTCCAGCAGATTAGTCTCGTTCTTCTTCTCCCATGCAACGCGGTTTGGGGCTTTATCCCGTAGCACAGTCTTATAGGTCTCCCATACTCTTACCCCGGATGAGACTGAGTTCTCGTTTTCAAGAAAATAGATTTCTGTATCCCCCCTTATTCCTCTCAGCACCTTGCCCTCATGCAGGTCCCAAGCATTGAGAGGCCACTCTGTGCGATGGCTATGGCCTCAGTTCCCCAATCGCACCAATAGCAGGGAGTGGTCCAATAGACCCCTTGAAAGGTATTCCACCTGCCCCACCTCACCGATTTCATCCCCAGGAACAAAAACATAGTCTAACCTGGAGTATATATTATGCGCCATGAGTGGTAGGAGTATTGTCTAGCTTGGGGATGGCAGTACCTCCACAGGTCGTTAAGCCTGAGGGTACAAGCAAATCTTGCCCCTGGGTCCCCGCCAGTCCAGGAGCGGTCAACATCATTAAAATCACCTCTTAGCACGTTAGGGGAGGAAGGTGTCTCGAGCTGGATGTCTACAACCTTGGCAAGTGTGGAGTTTCAGTGGCCCATACATGCAAATTAGGGTCACTTCTCGCATTCTCCATTGTCCCGTGAGAAACATGTATCTTTCCATTGGATCCAGCCAATGACGTACCACCTGGAAGGGGGGGATCTCTTGATTAGTATGGCCACCCCCGTGACCCGGTAGAATCCAGGGAGCACTTTTGATATTTTCAGGGATTGAGGTCTAGTTACAGTAAGATAAAAATACCTAGCGGCTACCCCAGTTTCTTTTAAATATTGGATCCCTCTGGAATGGTTAAAACCTCGGAGGTATGAATGTGTACAGGGAATATAATGTCCTCACACTCTTATTTCGTCAACATGTTTCAGCCCACTTCCAATGACCACGAGGGGTCAGGGTCTTTCGTCACAACTTAAATGTTAGTACCTCTTGGTCCTTACCTCTCTTTGTCTTGCATCCTACAAGTTAGTTATTTTTTTTAAAAGACACAACTAGACATACAACACATAAAGAGCAAAAATGCAGGCTCACTTGCCTGTCACAGGAGTATAGATAAATGCTTGCCGTACATAAGGAAGTAAAAACACATTAATGCTGTAAGCGTAGGACATTCAACATCGTCCACAAAACACAAGCTTCTAATATTTTTTGTAGCACAAAGTATAGACAAACTAAACTACATATTGTGCTTGTAAAGCAAATCTTGGTGAACAAATAAAGGCAACTGTAAGATTGTGCCAAACTGTAACCATATAATCATTCCAAAACACACATACAGGCTTGCCCCAGGGAGTATTCAATGTTACCCAATTCACAAGGTCAAGCTAAAGGGCACGTCCCTATAGTCACACTCTGTGGAAGATATCAATAAAATATAAAGGGCTATTGTTACTGTGTTTTCAGTCTCTCAGTTGTATTACTCATCTCTAAGTATCATTGCTCCCCTCTTAGCACTCCAAGGATACCCATGCCACAACTTCACCTATTAGCACTCTGCTCTGTCACTTTTTTCATGACACGGTGGGGTGTGCCATGTCTATTTACAGTTGGCCCCACCTTTCAGAGCTCTCCCTTCCTAGTGCATCATCATGCATCCGCCCGGAATCATGGATAGGGTTGTCCTCCACTGTTCATCATAGTGCATGCATGCACATTCCTAACATCGTAGAGCATCACTGTTCAAGTTGTTCCTTCCCAAGAGAAGTGCTCGGAGCTGATTGAGACATATTTGGAAGATGTCCCTCTAGATCTTCTTTCCTGGATACAAGGGGAAATATCACTCCAAGTTTCTTTTATTTTCTTTGCCAGTTAACTTTAGTATTCGGTCAGTGGGGGCAACATCTGGGAGATATCAAAGATAGAGGGCTGGTTTATGCGAGTGTGCATTAATCCCTGTTTAAAGCAAATACCACCCTAAGAGTGCCCCATGTTGGTATTTCGATTTATTGACTTGTACGATTTATTAATCATCATTTATCTCGCCAGTTATTGACTATCATGTTGTGTTACTCGTGTATGCCAGGAAAGTAGAGTAGCATCATCCTTTTGAATTCAGCATGGTCCATGGTAGTTTGTCATTTAGGCCAAGTTTATCAGTTCTTAATCTATAGATCATTCATGTAAAATCACTGTAATGTTATTACTGTTTTTATGTTTCTCCATTACTGTCAACTTTAAGTCATTCTCAGACTGGCCAGCTAGTGAGAAATGTGCTGTTATTTTTGTTGTCACTTGTTTGCACCTAATAGTGCTTAGATGCTCAGCGATTCTTAATCTGACTTTCCTGGTTGTCATTCCTAAGTATTTCCACCCAAATGGACATATAATCAGATAGATCACGTTAGTAAAGTTGCAGTTTGTGTGACTTATCTGCTCCCAAAGATATCTCAGTGTTAGATCAATAGATTTTGTGTGTGAAGTGAGGTGGAAGACTGAACATTGGCCACATCGGAAATAGGGCCTTACTTTTGGTAGACCCCAAAGTATGTTCTGGTCCTCTCTATCTTTTTTCAGGGGTCTCATGTGGACTAGTCTGTCCCTGATGATAGTGTTTCTACATCACTTGTAATCAGTAACCATTCAATGGTGAAAGAGGACTGCGGGTCCATGTTGCATTCTGGATTTCCAGAGAAAAGAGATCCTGTCTTATGCATTTCTTAAACAGCTCCATTAGATTTCCATGCCCGTAGCACACACCTTACTGGGTTTTTGCAACTTTACACTACAAAGAAGGGGAAGCTGGAACCATGAAGGATAACTAGTCATTGGTGTATTAGTCCCTACCAATTGCATGCTGGTCTATTCACTTTAAGAAACCATATTTGCCGAATTCTCATCCTGCATAAAGGAAGAAGATAGTCTGTTTTGCCTGCTGGAGGAATGTAGGAAATCAAATTGTTAAACTATGGGCTTAAGAGGTCTTAGCCTTGATTTATCTATAGCTGAGCCCAAAAAGTCGAAACAGTCTAACTTTTTGAGTTAAACAAGTTTGTGTGAGGCATTTCAAACTCATCCTTAGTATCTTGGCACAAGAAGCAAGACCTGCTTTTCAGAAATGTGCACGTTGTGCATGAACAGCAACACCAAAGGTACATTATAGATAAGAAATATAGTTAAGGATGTAAAGGTTCACAAGCCAACTTTATTAAAAAGTGTAAACATTAATAGGAAAGGTATCAAAACAGTTAAAATGGGATGTAAGTGTTATAGTTATAAACATATTAAAAAATAGCCATGAAAAACACTAGCAAACCAAAAATCAAAAGTTATCCTATGTGGTACAATTGACCAAGTCCTAGGCATTGTCCCTGGCCAACTTGTGATTGAGCAAGATTAGGAAAGAGATAGCAGTTCATCCAGGAGAAGAATTTGAATTATTAGTTTTTAGGGAACTTAAAATCTGCCATCAGGGCAAGGTGGAAATCTGTGGTTCAGTAAAGCCCCCTGGGGTTAGATGCATTAGATTTCAAGCAGAACAACCCAGGAAATCCTCGCTTCCAAAGCTGCATCATCATGGAACAAAAAAGAAGTTTATCTTCTGGCTTTTACAGCTTTCTGAATGTCAAACTCAATTAGCAGGTAAAGGCTCACAAGCTCAGCCATGATCTGCCCACCAATGTCACATCTTTTTGGGAGACTTGGCACCGTGTCCTGTCCCTACTGAGATGAAAAACCTTTTTACACCCTAACTTTTTCCAACATTTTGCATCTCCGTTCCTAGTGTGGTGGATGCTTTAAAACTTCAAGGAAAGGTTTCTTGGATACCAGAGGTATTTAAATAGGAACAATGGGAACAAAACTTACAATCAAACTTACATCAGTCAAAAAGTACCAAAGAAAAAGATAATTCGATGACACAGCCCAAATTAAACGAGTCACAATGTACTGCAACTATCCTAAGAAAAGGGCAATACAAAACAGTATTTTATAACTGTAACACTGAGTGGGGTGTACTAACCATGAGAACCGCTTCATAGAATATGGAATGTACACAAGATTTGAATGTAGCAATTATGGGGACATCTCATGGAACTATCAATGAGGGTTCTGAAACGAAATTCAGAACACAACCCAAACATCTGATCATTGGTTTATTCAAGTCACTGGCTATAAAATATAGGAAACTTGCCTTAGCTCTATAACCTACCGCTTACCCTACATACTGTAACAGAATAGTGGTGAGCTGCCTAAAAACTAAACAATTTAAGTGCAGATTGATCTGGACAATATCTTGGATATCAGGTAACGTTTAATTTAAGAAAAAAGGCGTTCTAGTACTTCAGGACCACACCCAAAGGTCCAGACACCACTGGTCTTGTTGGCGTTTTCCAGGCACACTATTTCTTGGTCTGGTCCTGCTCCGTTAGCCTTAAGGAGCAGCAAAAGGCCTAATTTTCTCGTCCTCAAAGACGTCTTTCAGGTCCAGATATTTAAGATGAAACAAGGGTCAGCACTTCTGTCATCTAGAAGGCTGACAAAAATTATTGTAAGAAGGACATCTTCTTTTATCTAATTTCCCAAACCGCGCTCCCTCTGTAGAGTAGAAGCAAATATTTATAAGGTGAACCTAATTGTGACTGGTGAATGTTCTTAATTTAATCAACATATAATTACCTCACATACATCTCCTAAGCAGAATCCCACCCCTTGTAGTCTTATCTGCTCTTCCTCCCACCTGAAGAGAGTGGCTGCTCTGTGTCTGCGGGATAATTGAGAGTTATGTATTTGGACGTGATAAATTCTGACCCATTTTTTAGGGCCCAAAAAATATCAGCCCAAACACCAGACCACTTGTAATGAGGGCCTTAGTGTGCTAGTGGCCCTGGACGAAGCAAATGTAGCCAACATTAGCAATGTTGACTTTTAGTCCTACAATTTCAAAAATATCTACAACAATCTGTTGTATGGCATTAATTATGCGGCAAATGCACTTTGAAAAATTACCAGAAAACAATTTCATTTATATTTGTACCTTTTAGTATCATAAATGGGTTCTTAAGAAATTAACGCAAAAGCTATAAAACAGTACACAGAAGAGATCATGGGAAAAATACTGCTTAAGTAAGAAAGAATAAATACGCTCAATAGATTTTTGGGATGCAAAAGTGCTGATTTTCCCTCCAGCAGGCAATGAAACATGAAATTCCACAGGTGTTCAATGTAATTATTTTATGTGATCTATATAGCGCTAGCATTTCATCTTTAGCTGTTTCAGAATACCAAATACCTTTATGTTCTGCCCCTCATATGGGTCCTGATTATTAATAAGGTGGTTTAGACTTACTGTATGGAATTCTGCTCCACCTGTTTCAGAGTGGACCGATATTCCTACATCTGCATTTTTTCGAGCGTTATTTTGCCTGAAATATTTGCATGAGATTTAATTTAGGCTGCACCATCACTTTTTAGGTCTCGCCTAGCTTGCAGCGCGCATGCGTTGCTCGCTTTGCGAGGCATGGTGTATATACTATAGCGGGGAAGCTTTGCATAAGCTCCGCCTACTCTCCGCCCATTTTTTTGTTTGGCCTGTAGCCTAAATGCTGCCTCCTGATTGGTTTCCGTCTTGTTAGTCCCTCCTCCTGACGGCCATGGCGTAATTTGTACGCTTCCGAGGGTATTGGCCCCTTTACTGAACACTATTTTTTGCCCTGTGTCCCCCCCCACCCCCTCACGCAGTCCGTGATTTTTCGCCAACCCCTCACCCTCCCACTCCCGTTCGTGCCTTTTTTAACAGCCCCACTCCCATTTCCAATGCAATACGTCTCGCGTAAATGTAAGTCGTATTGCATTGCAAATGCTTGTTTAAAATAGTGCGCATTAACATGCGCGCGCTGCCTTATATTCTACGCATGCGCCAAAAGTCCACGCGCTCGTGGATTCCCTGGCTCACCCGGAAGCTGCCTGCAGCTCTGTTGCTCGTTTTGTTTGGCAACGCATCAGGCAGCTTTCTCATTGCTGTCCTGCCCCTGGGCGCCGCGCTAAACATTCAGCATTATCAACACGGGCGCCATATTTTAGCAGGCGCCCCTGTCTCCTATCTTAGAGTGTGCGCACCGCTCTGCAGTAGTACCACCTCCGCACTCTGTCTCTACAGCCCATGCACCGACTATGTGCAACACTCACTGCAAGAGTGCCCCCCCCTCTGCACGTTGGACTAGCCAGGGACCACCTCTCCTCAGATGACAACGTACACTCTTCTCTGCGGGGGTCCCATATCTGAACTCTGTCCTAAACTATGCTCCCTGCTGGGTAGGAGTGACTTCTTACCTATAAAATCTTCTCTGGTTGGTACTTTTGCGTTGATTTTAAATGACAGTAGCGAGCCGGTAGCCTATGTGTCCCAGAATGTTGATGGAAGCACGGAATTTGGATGAGAAGCAGGGATGTTGTGGGCTGAGGTGGGGCAGATGTAAGCTTTTGGTGGGGTGGATCCAGATTCGAAAAACGGTGTGGGTGGGGTATGCAGGAGAAACACCACGGAGCACCTGGAAGACCAGGACCAACAGTTTATATTTGACATATTGTAGCCAAGATGGCGTCGGATTTTCGGGTGGGTGACGGTCTGCTGAGGTTAAATATTTTCATGTTGCTAAGTTGGACACCTTTTCTAAGGATGAGATGCCATCTAGTAGGTTGGTCAGGTTATTTCAAAAATCACTTTTGCTTATTAAAAGAATAATGATTTTTTGGATCCATCGCTCTGTGGAATGGCTGAATTGATACCTCTCTGCTGTGCTAGGAATATGCATGTAAAGGGTCCCGAGGTTGTCGAGCTGTGTATCAATCAGTAAGCGCACTGATTTGGGTGGCTTCACCTCTGTGGTTTTCCTATCTCAATTGTCTTGACAAGAATCTCACAGCTCGGTGAGGGGGTCAGGAGGACTTAAACCCAAGTAAGCATTGCGAGAAAGACAATGTCTGACTGCAGTCTTCCTTAAATGACCGGCCTAGGCCCTGCTGCAGCCTGCAGGGCTTTAAGAGGGCCGGGTCGTGCGGTGCTGAGCACCGGCAGTTCTCAAAAGCAGGTGCTGAGACGGGCCCCTATCGGGCTCTCCATTTCTGCCCTCACCCTCAGGTTGGAAAAGAAAATCTTAACTGCTGCAGTACCGCTGCTCAAAGACTTTGATGTAACTTCAAAGAGACTCGTTTTAGTTCTTTCACAGTCTCATCATTTCAGAACTGAAGCATTTTCAATATTATATACAACAAAGCCATAGTCGTTGCTTATTTATTATATGCAACTAACAACCATTTACAAAGCCAAAAGGCCTGGCTTCTTGCAGGTGTGATGTTACTTGTTGCATTATATATCTGGATGCAATGAGAGAAGCAGAAAAATACCAGTGGGGCGGCACACTATTCTAAGCACAGATTTTTAATTTATGTTTTTTAAGCCACACCCTAAAATACATCGGCCACGCCCCTTTGAGAGACCCCCTCAGTTTTTTCATCTCACTTAAAGCCCTGACCTGCTGTGAAGAGATGGCGGCATCATACTTCTGTGGCGGTAGCCACAGACTCATTACAGACCATAAAACAGGCCCAGAAACCAGCACAGAGACTGACCTTTTAAACCCCCTTTCTGTCACTGCCAGACTGCCCTACACCAGTTCGAGCCTGGAGGCTGCTTTGGGGCATGGGGAGTTCAAGCGTAAGTATAAGTGCATACCACAGTGCAGTTCTGCACAGAGAACATTCGTTTCGCATAACAAGCTCTCAGCTGGTTTGCCGGTGGTTATAATGGGCCGTGGTTTTAACCGTCAGAGGCCACTTGACCATCTGGCTTCGGTTGTGATGACCTGTGATCATTCATTTCGTTTTAGTTAGTTACCAAATTTTTGGCCTTTTTCGTGCAGTGCTCGTGAGACTTATTGGTTGACTAAATAGACATCTTTGTTTTTTTATGGATTATTTTAGCACAGTGAAGTAGGTGTGTGTTATGTGTACATTTTGGTCGAAAAGCAGAAATGTCAGGAAGCAGTTAAAAACTTTTGTTTCAGGAGAGTACCTGCACTTATTAAGAAAAATGTTATACTTTTAATTGGAGAGTACCGGCACTTCTCAGAAACAAGCAACTTCTATTTTTCCATTTCAAGCACAGTTTTATGCACTCCATGAGAGAGTGCATGTTTTGGTTGCGCTCTCCCACGTGCAATGCCCCCCCCCCTCCTGAAATACTTGTTCCTTATTTTTTATAGAAATGGACTGCTTTCACTGCTCTGCTTCTTGTCTTTGGCAAACACATTAATGCTTTTAAAAGATAACCACTGCTCAGATAAACACACGATAACATCAAATAATTATTGTTTGGCTGCTGAAACCCTCGCAAAACACTGCATGGTGTGCATCGGCTTTCTAAGATGGACATGTGAAGTGTCTATTCTTACTGGAAGTCTTTCTAGACTGTTCTCTTGCATTTGTCCTATTTTCAAAAATTGTCTTCCTTGCTCTCTCTGTTCATTGCAAAAAATACAATCTTGGGTCACATTTTCAAAACACTTATTGGAAAAAAGAATAACAAGCATTGGCAATCGGTCTCGCCATTAGGATCTTATATGTATTTAGATATGCAGCAGATTAGCGTGGGTGCTGAATCACTTTCGCACTAGAAGTCATGGTAAGTGCGTATGAATAAGGAAGGCGCTTTTTGAGGCAGCAGAAGCCCTCTGCACACATCAGCTAAAATGCCGAGTGTCGCGCTCCCCCTCCGCTTATGTGCTGCATAGCTAAATACATATAAGATCCCAATGGCGAGACCGATTGGCATTGCCAATGCTTGTTTTTTTACTTGCAGGGGGAACATGCAATGCCACTACGTACCATTCCCTACCATATCCCACTCCCCACACCCTCTCTCTTCCCCCCCACACCACCATGAAACAGAAGGATATATTTACCACATACTCAGAGCAGGCGGTAAATATATGAGTTAAACTCCACCGAATTGGACTTTCGTGTGGTGTTATGTCTGGTAAATCTGGTCCCACACAGTAATTCCCCATTCTATGGGGCTTAATTTGTAATTGCACAATACTGCTGCAGATTTCCCTCATGGTAACTGTAAATCTGCATACAGATTTAAACCCCACGCAGTATAGTATAATACTATATAGTATTATATACTGTATAATACTATAGTATAATCAAAGCCTGAGAATTTGCAGTAAATTTGTAGTAACACCACGAATCAGACATTATGTTACTTCAGCACGTATAATGGACATACAGGAAATTTATCTTGAAATTTGAAACAATATGCCAAACAATGCTTCCAGGACATTTCCAAAATTTAGAGGTGCAAAATTATCACCAGCGTTTTGGTGAGGCTAACAGGCATGGTTTTTCACATGGCGTAATTGCTTTCAATAAACAAATACGAAGGGCCTCATTTACAAGAAACTGATGCACCGGCATTGATGCGTCAGTTTCCTTGTGCCTGCACCAAATGTCCTTGCAACACGATGGATGCGCTGTATTTACAATACAGGGCTCCATGGCGCATGGATTTAACAGATGTGTCAGAAATTCTGACACATCTGTTTGTGCAAAAGTGATGCATTGCTGGTGTTGGTCGTAAAACTGACGCAACTCCAGCAATGCGTCAGAACATATAGGCAAGTCCCATTGTAAAAGCCCTACATTAGTCCTTACACCTGCGCTGAGCAGGCATAAGGATTTTGGTGCAGTCAAGTCATAGAGTGACACAGTGAAATGTAAATTTCACTGGGCCACTTCTACGTGGCTTTTTTTGTGTCGGAACGCCTACCCTGCATACATTATACCTGGAGCAGGAATAATGTGACGCATGGCTCAATAAACTGACGCATTTGACCCAATGCATCAGTTTGTAGATATGGAGCAGTGTGGCACACTGATTGCGTAGCTGCTGCATCAAAATAAAGTGAAGCAGCGGCGGCGCAAGGGGTTTGTAAATAGGCCCCTAAATGTGCTGGAACATGCTTGCTACGCATGACACACCTCCTCTAAATCAAGGTCTTTATGGCAGTCACAAAAATATGGTTTCTATAAGCATAAAATAATTTTTATTATAGAAACAAATAACACCACAAAATGTATGTATTCATTGATTTGCCATACAGCAATCATGCATGTGACCAGAAATGTTAAAATACTAACTTAATATGACTGAAAAATGAATTATGATTTCTATTGAAAAACAATTGCTTACTGCGAGAAAACCAAATGAAATAATTGTGTTTGCGCTTTAGTTGAAAAAAAGCTGTATACATTTTTTTTTAATACAAAATTGTGGGATCTCTTCAAAAAGGCATTTTGGTGCTCGTAAAATAGTACTCATGTTAGTACTCCTGTAGTATTCTTTTAAATACTTTTACACGCCTTTGTGAATTATCCCCAAAACGTCAAAAATGTTAATATTGAGGCCATATTTATAAACACTTAGTACAAATAGAAAGGACAGTGCCGTCAATACTCTTTTCTCAAGGGCGTGTAAGAGGACGTAAAAGAATACTCTTGTAGTAACACTTCCTATACTCCTAAATGCTTTTGTTATTCAGCACCAACATATCTAAAACTGGCACAATACACGAAGCAACTCCCTACATCAAAAACACAGACAACGTATTCAGAACTAGTCTGAACACCACAGTTTCAATTTCATTAGGATAATCCTTTTAGAGGTCTTATGTGCACTTCTGTTACCTGCATTTAAAAAAATAATATAATATATTATAATATAATATAATATGATTATTTTTACTCATATACTAGCAGATTTGAATAGGTAGCTCAGAAGCCACAAAGAGGTTATTTCAGGTCATTGTCTGCCCCTTGCACTGTAGTGCACCAACCTCAGACCTCCCAGTAGGTAGGTGTATAAAACATAATGAGCATTCTGCAGCACACATAAAAAAGTGCAAAAAACGAGGAGAAATTAAGCATTTCTCCTCATATCGCCATTCTAAGACCAGCTATTACCTGGCCTTAGTTTTTGATGCTGCCCCAGTTTTGTAAATCTGGGGCAGCGTCAAAAAGCAATGGGTGTTGCGGTGGAACGCCCACGGCAACACCCATTGCCCACCCCTTTGCCGCAGCAGACTGCTGCTGAAAGAGGCATATTTACAAGGTGCCGTAAGCCACATTAAGTGGCTTAGCGCCACCTTGTAAATATGTGAAATGGCGCTACGCCGCCGGAGCGTCACAAAAAGTGATCCTCCGGTGGCGACAGTAGCGGTCGGTGGTGGGAGTGCCGCCGGGCGCTGACGTGGGGTGGGGGAGGGTCAGGGTGGGGGGTAGGAAGCTACGGAGTACGGCCGATTACAGGAAAGTACACATATAAAGAAATAAAATAAATTTCGTTGCGCGCGCTGCATCGCATTTGGCGATGCAGCGCGAGAAACGAAATTTGTTTTATTTATTTATATGTGTACTTACCTGTAATCGGCCGTAATCCGTAGTTTACTACCCCCCACCCTGCCCCTCCCCCGCCCCACGTCAGCGCCCGGCGGCACTCTCACACCGACTGCTACTGGGTGGCGAAAGGGGCTTGTAAATATGCCCCTAAGAGTAAAAAGCTCTTAACAAAAGACCCAAATTTTCCAGCTGGCAATGCCCTCCAGGACTCAAGTGAGCCAGTAGGGAGAAGGAGGGGAGGCACATATGCTTTTCATGTTAACCTTCGGTATTTTTGGAAATGCTTGATTGCTAATAGCGTGTTCAAAATTCTCAGCTTTAATTACTTTTTTATAACACACTTCTGAAGTTAAAATTCTCTATTGGCCTGAAATAACATCTCCCGTGTGTCAAGTAAGAGAGAATGAGACCAATTACAGGAGTGAAAAAATAATCTATGTCTAGATAATTATTCCTCTGATTTCGCTGAGAGAACTTTAAGAGCTGCTGATTAAGCATGGAGACTCCCCTCTGCAGTAGACGAATGGCTATTAGAGTTTCTTCCATGTGCCTCGTAAACCTTCTGTGATGATGCTCATATCACTGCCTCCCTCGACGGAGTATCCTCTTCGTAAGCACACTTTCCTCCATCCCTATCTTTTCTTTCCCAACACCTAGAAGTGCTCTTTCTAATTTGTCTCTTTCTTTCTCACACAGGAGGCCTGATAGAAGAAGGGCATACGAACTGCAAAATTCAAATTCATAAACCAATGGCCAGAGGTCGCCGCCGCTCCTATCTTTTTCTGCTGCAATCTCTGACGGGTTGGCAGACTACCTTAGCACATGAAGATATGCAAATTAGTAGTAAATACAGGGGACAGGGGAGTGGTGGGAAAATAAGGGAATAATTACTACTAAATGTGAGTGGCTTATTGAGAATGAAAGAGGGCTTTGGGAGGAAAATGCTAGTACAGAACACAGCCCCAAAAAAGGAATACATTTGCAATTCACAAAATACACTTTTAAAGTTACTAGAGCTCTAAAGGTGCCAAAACAAGTTCAAATTTACTACAGCCCAGCCTCGGAGTAAGCCAAGCACCATACAGGGCCAACCTCTGGTAATACATGACACTCCTTTGGAAAATCCATAGGAGCTAATGTATACATTGAATGAGTTCAACATTGAAAATTGTGTGTGTGTACGCGTGTGTAAAGGCACACACAAGTATATATGTGGTAAAATTATATATAATTATAAATTAATTACAAAAATAATAAACAACTTAAAAGGGAAAAGTAAAAATAATGGTGTTAGTGAAGGTGAGCAATTTTTTTAAAATTATTGTTGATAATCGGTTCTGGCCATTTAGTCCCCCAGGATTTTTCGCATTTGACTTCCAATTTTTGGGACATTTACATTAAGTAAGTCTCACCATCTTAGTCTCACTCATGGGAAATTCACAATAAATGGATTGAGTGCTAACAGTCAGTGTCTACCATTTAAGATAAGGCAACTGCTGCTCAACTAACGTATAAGGCTCTGAGCTGGTTACACATGGACATGTGCTATGTTGATTTGTATAGCGCACTAATCACCCGAGAAGGTAACCAGGCACTTGGGCTATGTGTGTAGGTGTGTGGTTCCAAGGGGCTTATATGAAGAGCCAGGTGTTCAGCTTCTTGCGGAACTCAAGAATTAGCAGCCTCCAGTTTTGCTTTTGTGGATGTGGGGCATGAGTGAGAGTGAGGCAGAGTGTAGGTGTCTGGTGGGATGGTGAAAATGTATGTGGCTGTTCAGGTATTCTGGCCCTGTGTTGTGTAGGTCTTTGTTTGTGTGAGTGAGAAGTTTGTATTGGCTGCGCTTGTGAATGGGGAGCCAGTGAAGCTTGTTGAGGTGTGGTGTAATGTGGGTGCGGCAAGGGAGGTAGAGTATGAGTCTTGTGACTGCATTCTGGATGGTCTGGATCTGTGTAGGAGTTTTTGGGAGATTTCAGCATAGTGTTGCCATAATCCAGCCTGCTGGTGATGAGTGCTTGTGTGATGGTCCGTCTGGTGTTCTGATGCAACCATTTGAAGATCTTTCGAAGCATGCGTAAGATGTGGAAGCAGGGGGTGCACACTTTGTTGACTTGAGCTGTCATGGTGAGCTTGTCATCTTGGATGATCCCTAGATTTCTTGTGTTGGGTGTGGGTGTTGGTCCTAGCTCTGACGGCCATCAGGTGGAATACAATGAGGGGGTCTTGTTGCCGAAGACAAGTGCTTCTGTCTTGTCGGAGCTGAGCTTCAGGCAGTTGGTTCGCATCCAGTCTGCTACCATGGTCATGCAGTTGGTGAAGTTGGTTCTGGTAGTGTTTGTCTTGTCCGTCAGGAAGAGGGTGAGTTGGGTATCGTCAGCGTAGGAGATGGCAGTGATGTCTTATAATGGGATGATGTTGGTTAGCAGGGTCATATATATATGTTGAAAAGAGTGGGGCTGAGGGACAATCCATGTGGAACACTGCATATCAGTTTCCTGGTCTCTGATGTGAAGGGTGGCAGCAATACCCTTTGGGTTCATCCTGTGAGGAAGGAACAGATCCATTTGAGAGCGCAGCCTATAATGCCTATGTCGTAGAGTCTTCTGATGAGGGTATTGTGGGAGACAGTGTAGAAGGCCGCTGAGAGGTCGAGCAGGAGGAGGGCCGCTGTTTCTCCTCATTCCAGGATGTTTTGAATATCGTTGTTGGCCGTGATGAGTGCTGTTTTGGTGCTATGGTTCTTTCTGAATCCTGATTGTGTGTTGTCTAGAAGATGGTGAAGTTCGAGGTGGGTTGTGAGTTGCTTGTTAATGGTCTTCTCAATCACTTTGGCTGGATAGGGGAGCAGGGAGATGGGTCAGAAGTTGCTCAGTTGACTTGGGCCAGTTGTGGGCTTCCTGAGGAGGGCGTTGATTTCTGCAAATTTCCATTCATCCGGGAAAGTGGCAGACATCATGGAGGTGTTGATGATGTGGGTCATGGTGGTGCTGATTGGTGATGTTCCCAGGTTGCAGATGTGGGGAGACATGGGTCTGTCGGGCCCCTGAGTGGATGGTCCACATGATTGCTACTGGGTCGTTTCTGGTGAGGGTTGTCCATTCAGTCAGGTGGCCATCTTGGTTGGTGGTGGGTAGGTTAGCGATGAGTTCTCTGGGGTTGGGTTGGTGTGCGAAATTGATGTAGATGTTTCCAATTTCGCTGTGGAAGAAGTTGGATATTTTGTCCTAGAAGCAATGTTGTTTACAGTGGCTGAGGGCGAGGTGAAATCTTTGACGATCGAGAAGATCTCTTTACAGTTGTTGGAACTTCTTTCGATGCAGTCCACTAGTGCTTTTTTCTTGGTGTCTCTAATTTGCTGGTGATAGCATCTCAGTGCAGCCTTGTAGGTAGTTCTGTCTGTGGTGTGGGGGCTGGCTCTCAATTTCTTTTCTAGCTGTGTCTCGAAGGTCTTCTGTGTATCAGCTGGTCTGCTTGTTTGATCTACTATGCTTGTTGGGTTTTATGGGTGTGAGGGATTCCGCACGGTTCTTGATCCAGTTATTGAATTTGTTGATGTCCTTGTCGAGGTTGTCTGTGGGGCTAGGCTGATCAGTGCTGAGGGCGCTGACCCAGTCTGCTTCTTTGATTTTGCTCCAGCTGCTGCTTGGTGTGGGGTGTTGACTTGAGGTGTGTTGATTTGGAAGTGGATGATGGAGTGATTGGTCCATGTGAGTTGTGTGGTGGAGTTGCATTTGATGCAGTTGCTTGTGGTGAAGATGGGGTTCAGTGTGTGCCCTGCAGTGTATTGGTTCTATGGCGAGCTGGGTGAGTTCGATGTTGCTTAAGCTTTCGAGGAGTGCTGTAGAGCAGGGGTCATTTAGGTCTTCCAGGTGAAAGGTGAGGTCACAGAGAATGTAGGCTCTGGAGTCGATGATGAGCGGAGCGACAAAGTCGGGGATGAGTTTGGTAAAGGTGGCTTGGGGTCCGGATGGGCAGTAGGCAAGGGATCCAATCAGTATGATTTTTTTGAAGATTTGCAGCTTGAAGTGCAGGTGTTCCATGAATGGGGTGGCATTCTCTGTGGATGTTGTGCATTTGATGGATTCCTTGAAAGTGACAGTGAGTCCTCCTCCTGGCTTGTGAAGGTGGTCCTGTCGAGCCATCTTGTAACCCACTGCGATTGCTATAGAAATGCCGGGAACCAATGAGGGGTTGAGCCAGGTTTCTGTGATGAAGAGAGTGTCCGGTTTATTGCTGCTCAGAAGGTCCCATATTTTGGTTGTGTTTGTTGAGAAGCATGCATTCAAGTGGGTGTTGGAGTACGGGTTTGCTATGGCGTGTGGTGAGGATGGGAGTGTGGGCGTTGTTGGTGCTTTTATGCTGTGTGTGTTGGGTGGGGGTGTTGAGGGCATTGTTAGTATTTGTGTGGGGGTATGGGTGGTTGGCTGCTGGAGAACCAGCAATTGGTACAGGTGAAAGCACCTACTGTCGTGTAAGGTGCAGCACTGCAGCAGTTGGGGGAATGGCATCAGGGGTCTAGCAACCTAAGGAGTGCTGCAGAGTATCGCTGGGCAGTGACCTGACCAGGGCTGCTGGCGCTGGGCAGAGTCCAGGGGCGGACGGGCGCAGACGCTGTTGCCTTTGACTCACCTTTGACATGCCAGAGGCATGCCGGCTGCACGGCCCTGATGCAGCTGTCACTAAGTAGGTCCTCTGAGGGGGAGGAGTCCAGGGTCCCATGACGTCATTTCCTGTGCTGATAGGTGATGGGAAATGAAGTCCTCTTGATGGAGCAAGAACTCACAATGAGACTTGCTCGTAAGCAATCCTCTCACAGTATTAATTATTAATCTTTGTAATGTCCGTACTAACAAATGCACACATCAATACAATACGAGGGAAGCTTGCCTATGTGTTTAAACTAACAAGTAACGCTTGTCTAAATCTAAAATGGCTGCTAAGTGCGGGAATTTCATTGCGCATGTGCCAACCATATCACGTGGTATGACGTCTTTCTTTGCTTGGAGGGAAATCTTTGCTTCTGCGCAGTGTGTATTAAAATGGCTGCTTACTGTTTTCACGTGCTAAAGCTTGCGCGTAAGCTGCAATTAAAACTGTGGTATTCTAACGCTATTAATACGAGATAGATTTATAAATAAATGGAAATAGAGTAGACAAAGTGGGTATACAGTGAAACCATTTATATTGTGATTTTAATATTTTCTTCTTCGACTTTTATTAGTTCGTAAATGGGCCTGGGTTGGTTGAACTGCAGCTCGAAAGACATTGGTTCTGCACATGCGCCCTGAAAGGCTGACCAGAGGAAGCGATGAAGTCAACTTGGAAGCTCTCCAAGGTCGCGAAGCCTGGTTCACAAGTTCATCTGAAATGTACCTGAAGACGATACAAATGTATACAAAAATGTATTGCTGAATCAATGGGAAACGGGTGGGAAATAAAGCAAATGTATTAATTGTGATGGGCGGTACTTTAAAACAATAGGCTTAAAGAAATTTAACTAAATTGACATGGTGTGAGGATCAACCCCCTGTCCCCGTCCAATCAGAAGTAGTGGGCCCATAATTTGGAAACATTAATGGGAGGTACCTGAGCATAGAAGGGTATAATAGATATAAAATTAGTTAATTAGTTAGCTCAAGCTCGGAGAACAGGCATTGGCATTAGTACGCTCCAGCTCAGACATACAAGCTGATCGACTGCAGACTGAACCGCTGTCCAGAGAGGTCCTGAGGTGGGGGCGGCGGAATCCATTAGAAGGAAGACACGGAGGAACTCAAGGAGGAGCGAAGTGTCAGAGAGGGGAACGACGCAGGCGTCGCTGATAGAGAGGTCACCTCTCCTGAACCTGGTCCGGAGGTCTCTGATCTTCATCCTTTATGGGACCGATCTTTTCCAACTCCTTGGCCAAGGGGTTTGGTGTCTCGCTCCTTTAGGTAAATATAAATGCAACCTTTAGATGTGCTGCTATCTCTATCTTCTTCTTTCTGAGGAACCGTCATTGATCGATAATTGATTATTATGCTTCATCCTTGATATACGATTAAGTACCATGTGGTTCTGTATTTTACTCTGCTAAAACCTTAGATAAACATTTTAAAACTTCTTGACTCAGTGATTATTTTAGAATTTATGAATTGTAATGAACGTCACTCATTTTAAACTTCCCAATTAGCAAAGGGTCCATTGGTAGGTCATTACTCTTCAATCAGAAAAGTAATTGGTAGCAGGGATTTGATAAAGAGAACAACTGACCCACCAGCGGAAATTGCTAGCGTAGTATGAATGAATGGGCCCAGGTGAGTATTCGGTGTATGAATGCTTGTTGCTAGTATCCCGCTGGATCAGTTTTCTGGCTAGCAGAGGATGGTTATGGTTGTACTTTGTTAATTGGGTAATGAGAATTTTATTTTTATAAACTAACATCCGTTTGTTCAAAAGTTTTGTTTTATGTTGTCCAGAATTCCCCGGGGAAAAATTGAATAGCGGATGGTAAGTGGAAGCCATACTGCAGTGAGGTTATCTGTCAGGCAGAAATAGTACTGAAAAGTTAAGCAGGGCTATCAGTACTTGTTAGGGACTCTGTGCGTGTGAGTGACAGCAAAGAAATACGCTGGTAAAAATGTAATGTTATATCACCTAGAAAGGGTAACATTGAAGAAGTAGCAGGTATTTTTGAAGCTTACGTGAAGAGTAAACGGAAGGGCTTTACTCGTAGTGTATGTTTAGTAAACGGAAAGATTTTACTAAAGTATGAGAGAAACTATCCTTTTCAAGTTAGCGAAACTGACACGATAGCGAATGTTTTTATGTTGTTACTGAATTTTAATAAGAAGTATAAAGAAAATAAAGTTTTGCGTACGATTTTGTAAAGGGAAGGTCAGCTGCCGGAGAGGAAGTTGACGTCACAAAACGCCGCGCTGGGATTGGTTAAAACAGCGGGTGTGGAAAGACTCTTGTAAAGGAGGGGTCAGTAGTCAGGAGTAATACTGACGTCACAAGGTGTCGCGCTGGGATTGGTCGAAACAGCGAGGGACAGAAAAGCGCAGATTGTAAAGGAGGGGTCGTCAGATAAACGTCACTGAAAAGCCGCGCTAGGATTGGTTCAGAGACAAATGTTAGTTGGAATTTGATTGGTTGGTAGGATAGAAGCCGAAGTCTTAGTGGATAAGTGGGAGATATATGTGGAAACGTGATCCGACCATAACAGGAACCCGTCCAGACAAGAGATTCTTAGGATTTTCCAAATATAATTCGATACATAGACATTTACCCAAAATGTATGGAGAAAAGAGAAAAATGTCATTTCTACAGAAGGTTAAAAATTATTTTAAGAAAGATAAACCCATCAAAACTAGAGAAGGAATTATTATTCCACCAGCAAAAACGCCCGCTTCATTCATGATGATGGAGAGAGGTTATCATACTTGCGTATGGTTAGAAAATTGGATAGAATATACCAAAAATGATGGAATATTAGCATTCCCAGAGAATGGCACTTTCAATGGGAGAATTCTTCAAAATTTGAGATTGAGGATGAATGATTTAGAACCTAGACCGAGATTAACTCAATACGAAGCCTTAGAAGAATGGGAAACTGAGGCATTCAAACGTGATCGAGCGAGAAGCAGTAGGGGTTATCGGGGATTTTTTCCTAGATACCAAAATGAGTCAAGGGACGGTCAAATGAAGCAGTGGAGAAGAGCGATGCTTACAGAAGGTTTGTATCCAATATTAATGACAGAAGACTCGTTAGGGAGTAAATGTACAGAAAAGACAAAACATTTGACAGGGCTTGGAGACTCTGAAGAAGAATTTATGGAAGAAATATTAAAGAATCCACCACCATATCAGGAAGGGACAAGTGGATGTACACCAAGCGCACCACTTTTAAAGACACCATTAGTACCGCAAGTATTACATAATCCACAAGTTAATAGGGCACTTCAGGATAAAGAGAAGGAAGCTATAGACAAAAACCGAGCAGACTTGATACAGAAAATAACACAATTAAATGTACATCCTGATTCCCTGACCATACCTGTAACGATTGATCCAGTAGTTCCACTATATGGTAACAAAGAAAATTACCCAAAACCATTAGTGATGCCTACAACTGTAGAAATTCCTAAAGCTGAACCTGTAATAATTGATGATCAAATCAGTGATTGTGAATCTATGATATCCTTAATGGATTTACCTATTCAAGGATCAGTAAATAGCACTCCTAGAAGAATAACTCCTAGTTGCTCCAAAAATGTAAATATAATAACATCATCTGGAACTAAGAGTGCCACAGTAGTTTCACCAGAAGACTTAGAGAGATGGGCACAAGGATCAGACAGACAGAGTTCACCTCCAAAGATCATGGACATCTACAAGTTAAAAGTCGAGTTAGAAGAAATGATAGCAGGAAATGTGGGAGTAGATCGTTTAAACACTTATGATGAAGAAGATCTATTGTTCGTCTGCAGAAGCATCACAAGAAATGTAAAAATATTCCATGAAAAATTATCAGATTTGGCTTTGTAGATGGGGATTGAAATAGGGAAGTCAAAAGTGTTACAGAAACCCTATAGAGCAGACTTCTCTGACAAAGATTTAGAAAACATGAATGCCTCTGGCTGAAAACTACAAGTAAAGGAATTAATGTCAGTTTTACAGAAATGGGGAGAACTAGATAAATGGGAAACTAGATGGACAAAGAAAAAGGAAGAGGCACGGTACAGTAGAACAACTTCTGAATATTTATTGAAAGAAACAGGGAAGGCAGAGCAGGTGTACCCGATGCGAGAAGTACCTGGAGGAGGTTATGTACATGTCCCATGGAATAGACAGGATATTCTGTCATTTACGAATGATTTCCCCAAGTTGAGAGAAAAGCCCATTGAATGGTATAAGCAAGTTGAGAGATTTGTGAAAGTGTCAAAAGTATTGTTAAAGGATTTGGATGGTTTGTTCGATATAGTGGTACCTGCCGATTTGTGGACAGATTGTAAAATTACAGTTGATTGGCCAAGTGAAGAGTATCCTAGAGATCCAAAGACAGGTGCCCCATCAAGTGATGTAATGAAAAAGTATCAGCAGGTAATAACTTACTTGAAAGGGAAAATACCACCAAAAGAAACGGATTGGGTGAAAATAGACCGAACTACCCAAGAAGTAAATGAATCGGTACATGCCTATTATGAACGTTTATTGCAGGTATTTAAACAGTATAGTGGATTTGAGGACATTGGAGATAAAAACATGAGTCAGTTTGTTTAACGATTTGTTTATGGATTGAAACCAGAAATTTGTCAGATGATTAAGCAGCACATGTTGTGCTGGCAAGGGAAACCAATAGATGAAATTTTGAAATATGCAAAATATTGTGGAGACGACATTGAGGATAGGCACAAGAAACTACAAGAGAAAGTGATGTGGGCTCAAGTGAAAATGGCTGAGCGACAGGGAATTAATTTGGATAATCCAACTGATAATCAGGGAAAAGATCCTGGAACAAATGATGACACAGGAAATGGTAGTAAAATGAGAGGACGAATGAGTAGAGAAGAGGCTAAAAAGAAATTTCCTTGTCATGGATGCGGAAAGTTGGGGCATTGGAAGAATGCATGTAAAAAGATTCAAAATAATAATGGCCCCAATCATAATTTAAATCCACAGACGCAGAATGACTCACAGCAGGGTGTAAATCCTCAGAGTCAGTTACCACCTGCACCTATACAGGGTAATGTAAGCAGAGCAAAGCACGGTACAGACGTCGGATATCAAGGAGGAAGTGGTAAGAATGATTATGTAACTACACAATTTCTTTTACAGGATGATTTTTGTTCATATAATCAATGACGGTGCCTAGGAGAGGGGAAGAAGGAGTGCGTACTTGGCGCATCCTTGTCGGTAGACCAGTCAGGTCCATATGTTGAAGGGAAAGTAAGAGGTAACGATATCACTTTCCTTTTGGACACTGGTGCTACCAGGTCTACTGTGAGAACAGCAGACATCCCAGACCTTCCTCTCTGGAGAAGCTATCCAAGTTGTGGGTGTAGCCAATCGTAAAATTAAAACACCTCTTACTGAACCAATGGAAGTAAAAATTGGAAATTTTAGAGAAATGCATCAGTTTGTAGTGTGTGATTCCAATCCAGTGAATTTATTGGGCCTAGATTTGTTGTGCAAAATGAACTGCACAATTTTATGCACACCGGATGGTGTTGCAGTTCAGACCCCGGATGAAGACCATGTATATAAAATTATGATTGCAAAGCAAGGTACAGAGGTAGATGAGATGTTCTCTTTGATAACAAAAGACGAGTTGCCAGAAGAATTAAAAACTACAGTAAATTCCATAGTATGGGATTTCACTGGGAAAGAAGTAGGACTAATGGCCAAGATAGACCCAGTAAAAGTCATTGTAAAAGAAGGTGCAATTTTTCCAAATACCAGACAGTACAAAATGAGTGCCGAAGTAAAAGCAGGAGTTATTGAGGAAATTAACAGAATGGTAAAACAAGGCATATTAAAAGAAATAATGAGTAGCCCTTGCAATTCACCAATCATGGGCTTGAAGAAACCTAGTGGAAAGTATAGGATTGTTCAGGATTTACGCAAAATAAATAAGATTGTGGAACCTTGTTGTCCTATAGTGCCAAATCCTGCAGTAATCCTATACCAGATTCCCTGGAGTGCAGGATGGTTTACTGTGATTGACTTATGTCAAGCATTCTTTTCCATACCATTGCATCCAGATAGCCAGTATCTTTTTTCATTTAAATTTGAGAACAAAGTATATGTATGGAATCGTGTTCCTCAAGGGTACACAGAGAGTCCTTCCATCTTTAATCAAATATTGAAAAAGTGCTTAGAAAAGCTAGTGATGCCAGGAAGTTCAGTCTTAGTGCAGTATATAGATGATCTGCTAGTGGCATCTAACACTAGAGAGGACTGTGTTGTTGACTCCATTGCACTATTAAATCACTTGGCTGAAGAAGGGCATAAAGTTTCACCTGAAAAACTACAGTTTTGTACAACAGCAGTTAAATATCTAGGACACCAAATTGAGAAGGGAAAAAGAAGGATAACTTCTGAAAGAGTAAAATTAATCAAAAGGATGCAAATGCCTGTAACTCAAAGAGAAGTGAGAATGTTCCTTGGAATAGTGGGATATTGTCGGCAATGGATAGTAGGGTTTTCTCTACTAGCAAAACCATTGATTCAAATGACGAAAAAGAAGGCAAAGGACCCAGTTGAATGGGATGATGAGAGCGTAGGAGCTTTTGTAAAATTGAGAAATGCTTTGTGTGAAGCACCTGCCCTAGGTATGCCTGATTATACAAGAGGATTCGCATTATTCTGTCATAAGAGAGAAAATTGTGCACTTTCAGTCCTAACTCAGAGACATGGTTTGGACAGACGTCCTATAGCGTACTTTTCTGCTACGTTGGACCCAGTGGCAGAAGCGTTGCCAGGTTGCTTAAAAGCAGTAGCTGCTACCTGTTTGAGCATTGAACAAAGTGAATCAATTGTAATGGGACATCCTGTAAAAGTGTTTGTTCCACACTCAGTTGTGATTCTGCTGACAAGAACCAGAACTCAGCATCTTACTCCTAGTCGGCTGACTAAATATGAAAGAATAATTTTAGGTGCTGAAAATGTAACTATTGTCAGGTGCACAATTGTAAACCCAGCTACATTATTACCTGATCCGTATCATGAGGAAGTCAAAGATGATGAAGAGGAACATGATTGTTTACAAGTTACAGAATTGTGCACAAAACCGCGTCCTGATATACAGGAACTGCCTCTCATAGACCCAGACAGGGAGCTGTTTGTGGACGGTTCATGCCAAAGGCATGAAGATGGTAAACTAAGTGCAGCATATGCAGTATGCGAATTAACTGGAATAGTCGAAGCATCTTATTTACCAGGAGTCAAATCTGCACAAGTAGCTGAATTAATTGCTTTAATTAAAGCCTGCAAAATTGGGAGGAATCAGAAAATAACTATATTTACAGATAGTCAATATGGTTACGGGGTTGTGCATAATTTTGGCCAACTATGGATGCAGAGGGATTTCATGACTTCTTCAGGATCCCCTATTAAAAATGGACAGTTTGTAAAGGAACTGCTGGAAGAAATACAATCACCAAAAGAATTGGCTGTGGTGAAGTGTGCCGCACATCATTCAGGAGATGACTGGGTGGTAGTCGGTAACAGATATGCAGATTTGGTGGCTCAACACTGTGCAAAAAACAGGTTGTCAATAAATAAAAGGGTTGAAAGGATGGGAATCAGCTGCCAACTTATGCTATATGCACCACCTGAAACATGGAATGATGTGAAAAGACTGCAAGATGATGCTGATGAGAATGAAAGAAATGCGTGGATTAAAATGGGATGTTCTCAAAGGGCAGATGACGATGTGTGGAATTTTATCGATGGCAGACCAGTCATGCCCGACTGTCTGATTTCACAAATGGCCAGAATGTATCATGGAGACACACATGTAGGGAGAGATGCTATGATTAGGCTCTTCAGACAAAATTGGTATAATCCAAGGTTTAGGGCTGCAGCAGAGAGTCTTTGCCAGAGATGTTTAACTTGCCAAATGAATAATCCAGGAAGGAAAACAGTAATTGGGTTTGGGAAAATTGGAAAGGCAGAGGGTCCATTTGTTAGATTGCAGCTTGATTTTATTCAGTTACCACCATGTAGAGGACTGAAATATATACTTGTCATAGTGTGTCTGTTTTCAAAGTGGGTGGAGGCTTACCCTACCAGAAGGAATGACAGTATTACAGTCGCAAAGTTGTTACTACGAGAACTCATTCCTAGGTTCGGTTTCCCAGTAACTTTGGAATCAGATAGAGGAGGGCACTTCAACAACGATGTGATCAGAATAATCTGTGAAGCATTCCAAATTGTGCAAAAATCGCACTGTGCATATCGCCCAGAGGCTTCTGGAGTGGTTGAACAAATAAATGGCACAATAAAATCCAGACTGGCAAAAATGTGTGCATCAACATCATTAGATTGGCCGGATGCATTGCCACTTGTGTTAATGGGACTCAGAAGCATTCCCGATAGAAATACCGGATTGAGTCCGCATGAAATAATCATGGGAAGAGCAATGAGACAAGCACATGTTCCTACTAGTAAACTGCTGAATATAACTGATGATATGGTTCTGGATTATTGCAAAGGATTGGCTGACCTAGTGCGTTCTGTCTCTCACCAGGTTGGGGAAGACGCAGTGTCCAGGCAGCCTGAGCAAGAGCATGATCTGAATCCCGGAGACTGGGTGGTTGTGAAGCATCACACAAGAGAAACATGTCTATCACCCAGGTGGGGCGAACCTTGTCAGGTTATACTAGTTACGAACACATAAGTGAAATGTGCAGGATTGCCTAATTGGATTCATGTAAGTCACACCAAAAGGGTACCGGAGCCTGAAGAAGAAAATCCTCAGATAGCATCAATAACTGAGGAAGCTGAAGGTTGCCCATCTGAAGAATCTCAAGTGAGAGATTTGAGAGAAGCTGAAGAAGAACAACCGAGCACAAGTCAGGACTGGATACCAGTGGTTGATGTACCAGAAGCTTACAACAGAACTAGAAGCCAATGAAAATTAGAAGAAATTAGAGAAAACCAGATAGGTGAAGAAGAAGCCGCTCAGGATCAGGAAAATGAAACAATAAGAGAACCTGAGCAGGACCAGTTAGGGAGAGGAAATTGGGCTCAAATCAACAACAAAACAACAAAGTTTGAGCAGGGACAGACAGGTTTAGAAGAACGTGGTCAGGCTGCAGAAGTACAAAGTGCAATAAGCCCTGATCAGGACCAGTTAGACCTAGGAAAATACATCCAAGAAGAAGATCACAAGAATATCACGCATGAAGATGCAACTGCTGAACCAAGACAGTTATCAGAAACACACCATGGAGCAACTGAAGAAAAACAAATAAGAGCTGAAAAAGAACAAATAGAAGAAGAAACTGAAATTGAAGAAAAACAAACTGTGCCACAACTTGAAATTAAAAAGACTTCTGAAGAAGAAATAAGAACTGAAGAGACAGTGCAAACAAAGAAGATCAGAAAAGGTGATCATTGGCCTAGTATCATTAAAAGAGTGAAATACCATATAAGAACCAGAAGTGAAGATCCAGAACAAGTAAATGAAGTAACAAGCCTAACCGGACAAACAAGTGGAACTGAAAAACGAAAAAGCAAAAGACTGAAACTTGTGAACAATAAATTTAAAGGTCCTGAGTGGACTTATATAATCCTTGAAGACTACGAGAGTTCAGAATCAAGTGAAAGTGGTGACGAAGGAACAAGTGCGGAACTGACTTATGAAAAAGAAATAAAACCACCTTGATAACGTTAAAGTTTTGAAAAGAAAAGATAAGAAGAGAAATCTTCCTTGTCTAAATGCCTGACGACAGAGTTTCTGGGAGACCGAAACGGAAATGTTGTAGAAGATGCTGTGCTATATGCATATGTAGTCTGGTAGTGGTGCTTATAGTATGGTTAGTTGTGATCGTAGCAATTCCTTACCTTCTGATTATAGATAAAAAGATTAACAACGAAATGAAGGGAAGGGTAGATAACTTGAGAAGTAATAGAGTAGAATTAAAGGCAGAAGATGAACCAGAGTTTCATCATGAGGTAACAGATAACAACACTAGTTTGAATGTTTTTACAAAATTATTGTTTCAATATGTAGATACCATGGAAATTAGTAATTGTTATGTCTGTATGAAGTTACCTGAATCAGTAGCTGAAGGATTAACATATCATCATTTACCATTAACCTATGGCATATCATGTAGTGTATTGACTAGTTTATTTTATAGAACAGGGAGACTTCAGTATTATTATTCAGACATGGATGTGATATTTACTGAGGTTCCGATTCGAAAGAATATGAATCCAGTGCTTAGTAGTAAAGATGCACAGTTTATGGGAGAATTTTTCTTAACAATGAAATCGATAGACATAACACATGCACATAGAAGCAATCTAACATGTTTGTTACATGAAGAAGAAAAGATATTTTTAAACTTAGTAGAAAATAGGAGACAAGATTTCCAAAAGAAAGCATCTGAGCATAAGGCTCATCTGCCACTGTGGGCTGAGAAAGAGGGTAGTTACACACCTGGCAAGGCTCAAGCTGCTATGGCTCTGGATTTTGTAAAGACCGGGAAAATTTGTCTACATAGGTTAAAGACTGAGTATAATAATATTTTCATCGGTACCAGTGAATGTGAACATAATTTCTTAATTCTTGGAGGTTGGGGACTAAAAGGAGGAACAGATTCTGTTTTTCCTGGAATTTATTATGTGTGTGGGAATAAGGCTTACTTTAGGCTTCCTGCACGGTGGTATGGAAGTTGTTATTTTGGAATAGTATTTCCAAAAATATACCACGTAAAAACAAACACTGGGAGCAATGAAAATAATAGTGAATTAGCCCGTAGTAAAAGAGCTAGTTTTTCGGAAATTGTAGGTGATATATTCGGTGCATTGATACCTTCAGTGGGAGTAATTCTGAACTCAAGGAAAATATGTAAATTATCTACAGTGGTTGATCGCTTATCAACAGACACTGCTGGAGGATTTCTTATGATTAATGCGGAGATGGTTGCGATTAGAACTATGGTTATGCAAAATCGACTTGCTCTTGATATTATATTAGCAAAAGAGGGCGGAGTCTGTAAATTATTGAAGACGAAACACTGTTGCACTTACATACCTGACAAAAGTGCAGAAATTGGAACATATATACAGAATATAACAAAACTTGAGAATGAACTTAAACCACTGGAAGTTGATAGTGTATGGGCAAAATTGACGAATAGTATAGCGTCAATTGGTATCTGGTTTACTAATGTAGGGAAAGGACTTATAGGTCAAATATTAGTACCCTTAGCAGGGATAGCAATAATAGTACTATCAATAATAATATGGTGCAAATGTTGTAGAAAGAATGAGATGTATAGAGTGACAGGAAAAGGAAAGAAACGAAAATTTGACGAAATTGAACTAGAAGATCTGAAAAGTGAATTATACAAGAAACTGAAAGGAGATGATAAAAATAGAAAGTGTAAAAATGAAACTGAGACAAATTTATGCTAAAAGTTGGCATCTGGTTGTGGGTAGTATTTGATGGCTCAGAAACGCCATCAGAGAGGGGATTGATGGAGCAAGAACTCACACTGAGACTTGCTCGTAAGCAATCCTCTCACAGTATTAATTATTAATCTTTGTAATGTCCGTACTAACAAATGCACACATCAATACAATACGAGGGAAGCTTGCCTATGTGTTTAAACTAACAAGTAACGCTTGTCTAAATCTAAAATGGCTGCTAAGCGCTGGAATTTCATTGCGCATGTGTCAACCATATCACGTGGTATGACGTCTTTCTTTGCTTGGAGGGAAATCTTTGCTTCTGCGCAGTGTGTATTAAAATGGCTGCTTACTGTTTTCACGTGCTAAAGCTTGCGCGTAAGCTGCAATTAAAACTGTGGTATTCTAACGCTATTAATACGAGATAGATTTATAAATAAATGGGAATAGAGTAGACAAAGTGGGTATACAGTGAAACCATTTATATTGTGATTTTAATATTTTCTTCTTCGACTTTTATTAGTTCGTAAATGGGCCTGGGTTGGTTGAACTGCAGCTCGAGAGACATTGGTTCTGCACATGCGCCCTGAAAGGCTGACCAGAGGAAGCGATGAAGTCAACTTGGAAGCCCTCCAAGGTCGCGAAGCCTGGTTCACAAGTTCATCTGAAATGTACCTGAAGACGATACAAATGTATACAAAAATGTATTGCTGAATCAATGGGAAACGGGTGGGAAATAAAGCAAATGTATTAATTGTGATGGGCGGTACTTTAAAACAATAGGCTTAAAGAAATTGAACTAAATTGACATGGTGTGAGGATCAACCCCCTGTCCCCGTCCAATCAGAAGTAGTGGGCCCATAATTTGGAAACATTAATGGGAGGTACCTGAGCATAGAAGGGTATAATAGATATAAAATTAGTTAATTAGTTAGCTCAAGCTCGGAGAACAGGCATTGGCATTAGGACGCTCCAGCTCAGACATACAAGCTGATCGACTGCAGACTGAACCGCTGTCCAGAGAGGTCCTGAGGTGGGGGCGGCGGAATCCATTAGAAGGAAGACACGGAGGAACTCGAGGAGGAGCGAAGTGTCAGAGAGGGGAACGACGCAGGCGTCATTGATAGAGAGGTCACCTGTCCTGAACCTGGTCCGGAGGTCTCTGATCTTCATCCTTTATGGGACCGATCTTTTCCAACTCCTTGGCCAAGGGGTTTGGTGTCTCGCACCTTTAGGTAAATATAAATGCAACCTTTAGATGTGCTGCTATCTCTATCTTCTTCTTATTGAGGAACCGTCATTGATCGATAATTGATTATTATGCTTTATCCTTGATTTACGATTAAGTACCATGTGGTTCTGTATTTTACTCTGCTAAAACCTTAGATAAACATTTTAAAACTTCTTGACTCAGTGATTATTTTAGAATTTATGAATTGTAATGAACGTCACTCATTTTAAACTTCCCAATTAGCAAAGGGTCCATTGGTAAGTCATTACTCTTCAATCAGAAAAGTAATTGGTAGCAGGGATTTGATAAAGAGTACAACTGACCCACCAGCGGAAATTGCTAGCGTAGTATGAATGAATGGGCCCAGGTGAGTATTCGGTGTATGAATGCTTGTTGCTAGTAATCCGCTGGATCACTCTTGCTTGGCTTCTTCTTTTAAAGGCAGTTTTGGCAGGAAAACCAGTAATGTCCCTTCCTGTCCAGATGGATGATGGGACATTCAATTATGTTAATTCCTGTGCAGATGAATGATGGTAGATCCAGTGATGTCACTTCCTGTGCTGATGGGTGATGGAAAATGCAGTGAGCAAACTTGTGCAGGCTGCTCATGTGAGACTACCTTCTTGTGGCACCCAATATCTGAACACAGCAAGCCTGTTGCAGATGGGCCTCTTCAGGGATTGGTACTGACCTGGGGTAGGTCATATAATGTGAGTGAGCATTCATAGTGTAGGTCTGTAGTGCTCATTGATGGTCTGTATTATACATTATAGGAGAAATCTGCACTGAAGTACAAGCCTACAAGATCTAGTGATATATCAATCTAGGGGTAAATGTGCACCCCAAATGTAGATTTATAGTCCCTACCATGTACCGACTGCTAGGCCTGATTTCTGCAATAGCAAAGATGAGTTATATAAGCCCCTCAGAATAAACCAATAAACTTCAATTCTTCAAGGATAAAGAAAAGCACATTTCTCACCTCAAAACAAGATTTGGACTTGCGCATAAGCAAAATGAGATACATTAATTTCCATATGAGGGGAGCTGAGAAGGATGTCATCCTTTCCCTGAACAAAAACAATAGAATCATGATGCATCCAAGGAGGGGAAAAATAGTCATTAGGGACACATTACTATATTTAGGAAGTCCTGATACAATTATCCAATCCTGACTTGGAATTTGACTGCAGCGCAGCTTAAAGAAATTACTATTCAAGCGAGGGACTTAGGTTATCTCAGTGTTAATGACTACCAGTTGCCAAATAAAACATCTGCATGTACACCCTTGATTTATACTTTACCTAAACTTTACAGAAACAGTGAACACAATCCGGGATGTCTGATTATCTCCGGATGTGGTTCCATTTTGGATGTTCATTTGTCAATACAGTTTCCATTTAATCAAACATTTTGTACCAGAACCTATGCCTTTGTCAGAGACAGCACCAAATTCATCAGTGGTATGGAAGGCATCCCTTTCTGCGCTGAGTCCCAATTTATATTTATCATGAGATATAGTCCCTATACATCAACTTCCCCGACAAAGAAACCATCAATTCTTCCCCTGCAACTGATGTGCAAGTATCCAACTTCCATGGGTACAATATTGAAGTTGAGGGATGACTGAGCACCAAAAGCGTCTGTTTAAAGGCATGCCACCTTTTTATGGTTTTTTTGGTGCCAGTCTGATTTGGTGTTTTCTACCTGTGGTGAAAATGACTCCACATTATGCCAAGAATAGGTGAAATGCTTAACATCAAATGTGTTCAAATGGATACAGATATTGAACGAGTATGTAGATTGATCACTCAAGGTCAATCTACATACGCATTTGAAGAAATTGCTCAATTTATAGGTGATCTAGAGGCACTCCGCCCCAAAGGACTCATGAGTGAGTTTCACAAAAATTCTAGCAATTAATCAAAAATAACATGCAATTGCTATTTGTAGGAGATCAAAGGGACAATGAAGGTATTAGTTTACATACATTTCCTATAATTATGATGATCCTTACAAAGACCAAGTCATGCAAACATGTGCTTTTATGTCCCACTAAATCAAAAATGCTGCAGGCAAATCCTAAATGAGAGCCAATCAAGATCAGTCTGATAAAAGCTAGATCAGTTAAAACTATCACTGAAAAATTACATGATCTGCTAGAGGAGGAAGATTGAGTGACCCAGCCCTGACTAATTTCAGATGCTGTCACGATACTTAATAACCTGCTTCTCCCTCTACTTAAAATCCTAGGGAAGGATAGATCAGAGGACATAGGTCTAAGACTAGGGCTCCTCTCTCATGAGTTAATGCGTATAGAGATTTCGGGATTGGATTGCAATTTGCTCGAGCAGATGTCTGTATGGCTCATGCGATGTCCTAGCTCCTCATTCATCAGCAGTTGATTCTAATATACGCTAAGTCACAACCCTATCTTCATCAAATACCTTGCGGATCGGTTACTGTCAACCCCAGTCCCTTTACTTAAATCTGTGAGTGTACATTGCAAGTAAAAATCATGCTTTTGATGTTAAAGATTATTTAGAATCTTGAAGCCATTTTTAACATATTTCCACTTTCACATTTCACATTCGAGAACCCCACCACAACAATAACCGTTAGTCCCTGTTCTGCTCCCTGATCACATTTTACAGTAAATCCGAATGCAGCACATTTAGCACTAAAACCGAATGCAACTTACAAGAGCAAAACCCACCATTTGGGTCACCCTTGTGTTTTGTCAGAGGCCAAGTCACCTACATTCAGGCCAGCTCTCACCTCTGTCAATAGACAGATGTCATCATCTGACAACCGTGAGACTCCGAGTGTCCCTCCATCATAAATGTCTAGACCTGTTAATGAAGTGGTCCTTCTTTAACTTAAAAAATCTAGATTAACTGAGAAGGCTGCAAACAAGTGGTTTAATTTAAAGCTGGTAGATGTGTAAAGGTGGGCTGAAAATTGGAAAGACAAGTGGAACACTCGAGAGCTATATAATGGCTTTATGCAAAGCTTATGTGAAAGATTGCTATTAAGCAAACCTGAAAACAAAGGTTAGATCACTTAGTCAATCAGACTCAATCAGTCATCTAACCAAGCCAAAGTATTATCAAAGTTTTCCAGGAAATTACAAAAACAGCAGCAACAAACCCCACCCTTGTCAACAATGCAAACATATGTCTTTCTTTGAGAACAAAAACATTAAGATGTGGGCAGAGAAAGCAAACTAGTCATGGTCACCACCCTGCATACTCATTGCTCCATCAATACCTACTCATGATCTTATGTTTTTCAGTCCTAAGCCACAATCAGGTTTTCAAAAGGGCTGGAAAATTGAGAATCTTGAACATCGGGGTAAAACCATACAGATCTAACAAAATAAGATTGCTTCTTTATACTTGCTGTGTAGATAACAAACCTCACCTACACCTGTCTTCAACTACTGGAACTCAGAGATCTAAAATATGCTGTAATCACTGCTTCACTGAAAAAATTGGTCTTCTCAGATTATCCTGTGAATTACAGACCCATCTCCATAATATCCTTTATTAGCAAGATTGTGGATGTAGAAGCCGCACAACAATTCTTGGATTGAAAATTGCTGTAGAATGACAGACAATTTGCTTTCTGGCCGAGGAAAGGGGCACGCACACCTTCCAGCACTGACCTGATCTCGGGAGCCAGAGGATGCTCAGATGCCCAGGACTGGTTGTGGGTGCCCTGTGTGCAGCACGCATACCCGGTCCTGAAGTGCTGCTGTCAGCTGCCCTGGCTCTCTCTCTCCCCGTGCCTGTCTGAAGGTGGGCGGGGCAGCTGATGAAACTGCTTAGTAATACCTTCTTCAAATTGTTCAGCATTATCCTGGGCAGATGATCAGAGAGAATCTCCTCCTTCACTCCTCCTGAAGAAAGGCAATAGGCTACAGTTCTGTTAGCGTACATTGTATACTAGTTTCTACATTAATTTTGGGCATATTGTAACTTTGGAAATAACACATGCTAGACATACCCAAAACTAAGCTACACCTATATCCACCTTCTAAGGATGAAAAGCTGAGTCTTGTGTCTCAGCAGTGAGCACTTAACTCATAGAGATATGATATATTCTGCTTGCTACTTTATCCATTCTTTTTCTTTGGAAGGGAAATTATGGGGCCGCTATTGTAGAGATTGTGATGTTGTTATTGAAGATATGGTAATGCTACTGATACTAGTCCATACCACTGGACGATAAGTATTATCCTCTGGTGATGCGTATCTTGTTTATCAGACAAACGCTGCATACAGAAAAGAGGGTACACATTACTCCTAAAGCTGCTAGCACTGAATGTCCACAGGAAGGGAGCCTCGGTCTGGCGTTCTACCACTTCTAATTCTCAGAGCTTGCTTCCCTATCTGTGTTGACCTGACACACAGTCGTTTCTCTCCCAACCCCTGCGAAAGCTGTTGCTAAATCATTGGCCACTGGGGCACTGTGTTGATGACATCAGAATTAGTTTCCCCGCTGCACTTCCTTCAGGGAGCAGGGGACTCGCCTCAGAGAAGCAAGACTCTGCACACTTACCACAGGTGTTAGAAATGGAGGTCTCAAGTTGGCAGTGGTATGCAACCTGTCCAAGTAGGGTCCCTTCCTTCTAGTCAGGGTAAGGGGATTACATACCTAAGATAACCCCTGCTCACTGTCTTGGTAGCTTGACACGAGCAGTCAGGCTCATCTGAGAGGCAATGTTTAAAGAATTTGTACATAATACACACAGTAACACAGTGAAAACACTACAAATGGACACCACACCAGTTTAGAAAAATAAAATATCTTTATCTAAACCAAACAAGACCAAAACAACAAAAATCCAACATACAAAACTCAAAATATAACTTTTAAAAGGTTTCAAGCGATTCTGTCCGTAGGAATCTATGGATGCATGATTTTTATACAAAGTATCTCAAATGCGTCAAAATCCATAAGACAAAACAGCTGCAGAGAAGGGAAGCATCGGAAAACACAGCGCTGGGTCAGTTCCTGAGTCTTTGGGGAGGCGATGCGGCAGTTCTGCTGCATGCATCCAGGCACTAGGCCTATTTTTGCAGCCGCTGACCAGTAATGCGTTGATTGTTTTAGCCGCACATCAGGGCCTGCGTCGGAGTCGGTGCGGTGGTCTCGGACTTCAGAGACATGGTGCGCAGGCTCGACATGTGGCGATTCTTCTGGCAGCTAACTGGCGTTGCACTGATTTATTTACCCGCACGAGGCTGTGCGTCGGGATTTTCTCCCGCATGGCAGTGCTGCGTTGGAACTTTCAGCCGCAAGAAGGACAAAGTGTAGCTTTTGAAGGTTTCTTCAGTTCTTGATAGTTCTTTGCAGCAGGAACAACCTTCAAGGACCCAGAACTGGATTTGGCACCGCAAGGCAGGTCAGAACTCCCAGCAATGGAGTTCAAGGATGCTGGAAGTGAAGTCTTTGTGTCCCTGACACTTCCGAACAGGAGGGAAGCACACACAAGCTCTTGGAGAAACTTCACAAGCAGGAAAACAGCAAAATCCAGTCTTTTCCTCTCTATGGCAGAAGCAGCAACTGCAGGCCAACCCAGCAAAGCAACACACAGCAAAGGGGCAGTCTCTTCCTCACAGCTCTTTAGCCCTTCTCCTTGGCAGAGGTTCCTCTTGATTCCAGAAGTATTCTAAAGTTCTGGAGTTTTAGGTCTAATACTTATACCCCTTTTTCCCTTTGTAGTCTTTGTGCTGAAAATCTCTCTTGCTCAGTAAAACCAGTACTTTCCTGCCTGGTCCAGCCACACTACGGGGGGTGGAGACAGCATTGTGCAGAGAAGCCACAGCCTATTCAGGTGTTAGTGACAACTCCTCCCACCACTCTAGCCCAGTAAGACCCATCAGCATATGTAGTGCACACCTCAGTTCCCTTTGTGTGAGTGTTGAGAGTGAATGCATAAACAGCCCCTGTCAGTCTAAAACCAGGCAGTTAATCCACAAAGAGGCAGAGGCACACAGGATGGTTAAACAAGAAAATGTTCACTTTCTGAAAGTGGCATTTTCAAACACACAATTTAAAAAACATCTTTACCAAAAGGTGTATTATTAAATTCTAAGTTCAGAGAGCCTAAACTCCAAATCTCTAGCTGTTCCCAGTTAAAAGTTACACTAGTAGAATGTTATAAGGCAGCTCCAATGATAGCCTATGGGAGAGCTAGTCCTTGCAATAGTGAAAAACAAAATACAAAGTATTTCACTATCAGGACATGTAAAACACACCAGTACATGTCCTACCTGTCACATACACCGCACCCTGCCCATGGGGATACCTTGGGTCTACCCTAGGGGTGCATTACATGTAAGAAAAGGGATAGTTAGGGCCTGGCAAGTAGGTGCACTTGCCAGGTCAACATGGCAATTAAAATTGCGCGCAGACACTACACTGGCAGGTCTGAGACACATTTGAAAGGCTACTTGTGTGGGTGGCACAATCATTGCTGCAGGCCCACTAGTAGCATTTGATTTACAGGGCCAGGGCACACACAGTGCACTTTACTAGGGACTTACCAATAAACCAAATATGTCAATCATGGAGAACCAATCAGAATTACAATTTACACATGGAGCACTTGCACTTTGGCACTGATCAGCAGTGGCAAAGTGCCCAGAGCATCTAAACCAGCAAAAATGAAATCCAGCACACAGTCAAAAAATACAGGATGTAGAGGCAAAAAGACAGGGGAAACCACGCCAAGGATTCCAGGTCTAACAACAGGGTTCTGGAGTCCATGTTCGACTAAAGCAAGGCTCTAAAGCTACTGCAGTACATACCAAGGTACTGTGAGAACATATGATTTGCATATGGCCATACAATTCATTCAAGCTGTGAACAGGAGATCTCACATCAGGTTTCTTTGTGTTTATAGCTTCGAATGGGGTGGGGGTGGATGTCCTGCCACTGATTCCCCTTCTATACGAAGTGTAAATACAGAATTTACCTACATTCCTAAGGCTTAAGGGTAGAGACAAGACTCTGTTGCGGGAAGGAATGGAGAAAGGGCTCCTCTTCAAAATTCAATGAAGCACTAAGTAGGAAGTGGTTGCTAATTAATTGTTCTTCCTGAGCACTGCCAATTTGGCAAATGGGAAGCGTGAAGAGTGGGACTACAGTTTCTATTGCTCAGGTAAGGACATTTCAAGGTAAGAACTTTCCTCTTGTAGGTCTGATTACTGCTACATGAGGACCAAATGACAGCAAGATGCAAGATCTCACACTATGTTGTGGGTGCTCCAGATTAGACACAGCCACTGGTGCTACCTGCACTGATAAGCATTAGTCTACAGAAATTCACTAAACAGACTCTGCTCTCCTTCATCCCACCCTGATCATCAGAGAGAAACAGGAGGCGCATCTCTAGCACAAACATTTAAAGTACAACATTCCTATTTTGTATTTTCCTTCCATTGGATTTTACGGGAAAATGAAAGCATATTTATTTAATACTATTTACCCAAGGGTGAGGATGGTGTGCGTGTGCTGTTGTGTTCTCATAGCATACAATTATATTTCAAAACTTGCAAATAATGTTATTTCTTTCTACAGGTTTGCATGCCGTATCAAAACGCCTCCATAATATTCCTAAAAAACCTGCATGAAAACTGACTTTGAATTAAAACTTCCTTTCTTTCCATCCTTGGCATGCCTCTGTTACCTGAGTACAGCCTACTCTAAATCACATGCATATTTGCCTAAATACTCACTATTGTATCGCTGCAAATTACCTACACCTTATTTCAAAGATTGCAATCCCTCCTTTAAAAGTCACATTTTGCACTCTAAGTATAACTAATCTCCCGTAGCTCATCTATTAATACTGCCAACTAATGCATGAAATTCTCATATCCCCCTGTTTGACCTGACACACTTGGCATGGTTTTACACCAACTTTTTGCCTTCAATCCTTTTATTTTTTCTAAATTCGTTTTTGCTGGTCTTAATACTCTGCGAACTTTACCACTGCTAACCAGTGCTAAATGCTACTAGTGGGCCTGCAGCACTCATTGTGCCACCCATTTAAGTAGCCTTTTAAAAATGTCTCAGGCCTGCTATTGCAGCCTGTTTATGCAGTTTTAAACTATAATTTTGACCTGGCAAAATAAGCCTTTTTCCCGGCCTAAAACTTTATGTTTCATACTTATAAGTCACCCCTAGGGTAGGCCCTAATCAGCCCATAGAGAAGGGTGCAGTGTATTTAAAATGTTGGACATGTACTTTTACCTTTTACATGTCCTGGTAGTGAAAAACTCTTACATTTGTTTTTCACTACTGCAAGGCCTACCACTCCCATAGAATACGATTGGGTTACCTTATTACATTTATTAAGTGATAACTTTCGATTTGGAGCAAATAGGAAGGTCGAGTTTGATGTCTAAAGAATTGTATTTTAAAACGCTCTTTAATGGTAAAGTTGGATTTAAAGTCTCAATTCTGAAAATGCCACTTTTAGAAAGTTGGCATTTTCTTGTCCTAACCATTTGGTGGCTGCAGCCTCCATCCTGGGTCACATGACTAGGTGTGGCTGGCAGTCGGTCATTGTGTATTGCTCCCAGACAGTGAGACAAAGGGGGAATATGTTTTGGCAGCATGGGCCATCTCTGACTTGATGGGGGTGGGCTGTCACCTATCACACTTGCACATCACAAAGGCACTGCCTTAGTACACTCACATAGGGTTTGACACTAGGCTTTTGTGCATCAGACAAGCTCAGGCCAGGAAAGGGAAGTAGGAAAATCCAGACACCTCTGGGGGTGGCAACCTCCAGAATGCTTTCCTACCTCAAAGCTGGCACCAGTTATAAATATTGGACTCTCATACCCAACTCTTCAGTACACCTCTGGACCTGTGGAAGACTTAGAAGGACTGCTGTGCTGCTCTGCTGCAAGAAGAATGGCTACTCTGCTGCAATGCTGCCTGCTCCGTTGCTGACAGAGTGAAAAGGACTGCACCAGCATCTTGAATTCAGGACCCCCAGAGTGACTTCAAGGGCTAGTTGGCTGGCCTCCTGATCAGAGCCTCAAGGACAGAAAAGTCTCCATCCCCCTTGAACCCAGTACCCGGAGTCTGTTCTGTGAGTCTTGCTCCCCAAGTTGTGCCACCCCAGTCCTGGACCCTTGGAAGTGAGGTTAAAGGTGCTCTGCCAGCCCAGCTTCTGTCTCTTGGGCAGAAATAACGCAGTGCGACACATCTCATTGCAGCCCCCCATCAGAACTACCGCTATGCGGCACATCCCCAAAGCAGGACCCTGCAGATCTTCAGATCTGCCACTGCGTGATGCCTCCTCGATGCAGAACCTTTCATCACAGTCTTGCAATTCCTCGAATCTGGCGCTGCACAATATATCCCTGATGCAGAACCTCGCATCGCAGCCCCATAGCTCTCTGGAAATGCTGCTTCACAATGCATCCTCGATGTAGGACCTCGCATCTCAGCCCACAGTCCATCGGAATCACTGCTGCATCATCCATCCTCTATGCGGGATCAAGCAACGCTCAGCAACCAGGATTAACGGTACTTTGTTCAGTGGGCCTAACCTGGTCCCTGTATCTGGCCCGTGCTCCATCGGGGTAAGCCTAAACACGTGACTTCGTCCCAGCCCAGCGCAAACAGATAACCACAGTTGGCGCTTTGTGCATCTAAGCACTATTTTCACTTAAATCTTCAAAACTGCATATCTCCAGTTCTACTGATTGGATTTTTGTCATTTGGTGTCAAATAATTTATTACATTTTACTCAATTTTTCTAAATTGATGTGGGATTTTTGTTGTGTTGTGTTTTCATTGTATTACTGTTTGGAGTGCTGTATAAATACTTTACACATTTCCTCTAAGTTAGGCCTGACTGCTTTTGTGCCAAGCTACCATAGAGTTAAGTGCAGGTTAATTTGGGGTTGCTTGTGACTTCACCATGACAGAAATTGTGTTTGCTGCTTGAGTAGGGTTTCACCCCCCCCAACCAGTAACCCAACTTCCTACACCCCTCTCCCGCTAAAGATCACACCTAATTCCTACTAATATAATCTATCACATAGAAACTAGAGTAAGGCATGGAATGGTTCCTGCAGAGCACATGACTAATCCCAATGACCAACAATAACTACCAATAAACAAATACTAACTGTGGGACTTGGAGCAGAGTGCTGCTCATTGTAAACACAGAGTTAAGTAAGTAAGTGTTATACAATGCAATATACAACCCACATTAAAACTAATAAGAGAACACTCAGCAATCATACAGGCTGTTGTAGTTCATCCAGGCTGCTTACTAATTCCCTTTTACTGCGTGACACTCTTGCACTCACATAAGACAAAACAATAAGCCACCCATTACCAACTGAACAGGCACAGAACAGCAGAAGAGATCTGTCACATACTGCTGGCCAACAGAGGACTCTAATTTAGTCCAATACTGCAGGTCCCGACTAGCAACATACTAGGGCCACTTCCTGGCATTTCATAATGGCAATCAGATTTGGGATACTATTAACAAATTCCATTCTAGGAAATCTCTCCATCACTTCTCCCTTTAAACTATGCCTGCTCATGACCATAAACTTTAAACGAAATATCTCAGAATGGACAACCAAGTACAGTAACCAGCTAAGTGGACTATGAACATATGAAATACCGAAAAGGGATCTGCAGAGCTGCTCAAAGCTGCCAGCTTACCATACACTGTGTGTCTATCTCTCACACCGAAAAGCCTTTATCCAGCTACCAAGGATCGCACCTTGTGAAGAAGTTCTTAATGATGTCTCTGTCAGCACAGGACTGATGATCACTAGTACTTTATTGACAATATGAGTTGGCAAGAGTAAAGAGCACCACCAGATTTGATAGTTTTAGCAGTGACTATGACAACTGTGGGAGTTACTGGTATGAAAGCCTTGAAGTAACTGGGCGATGATTTTGAGGGCCCTGGTACCTTTGGTGACTTGATGTTCTTCTGTAATAAGCCAAGACTTTTTAGAGGCTTTTTTTCTTGAAAAGATGGTATAAATTGATACACAATTCCATAAAGGGTTTCGCCATGATATTGTATGCAGGAGGGGATGTTAATTCTTTAATGATCGAAAAGTGCTCCTTCGATAATTAAGAGGCCTGTTATATGCATTCGACAAGAACATTATTATTTTCATTGTTCGAAAGGCTTTGTGTGTTGTTATGGCCTAATGTAACATAATTTATCCCACTCTTTTCACACTTTTTTCTCTCTTGTTCTTGGTCAAAGTCTGATGATGAAAAATATGCACAGAAATGAGTAAAGGTGAAACTTGCAACAACCATAACCATCCTCATCCTCTTTGTCTTCACAGTCCTTACTTTATAAGGTTTTACCTCTTCTACTTTTGTGAACACATAAGGAGCTGTTTTTATCCCAAAGGAGAGGACCCAATACAGAACCTGAGAAATTGTTGACTCGCTGGTTCTATGGGAACATTGAGGTAAGCATCTTGCAGATTGATTTTGCTTAGAAAATCCCCCAGAGAGATAAAAGGAATGATCTGTTGAAGGTAACACATCTTGAAATGAACAGTTGGAATGAACTTGTTCAGGTGCTTTAAATCAATGATCACTCTGTACTCCCCTGAAGGTTTCTGGACCAGGAATACCCGAGAATACCATCCCTGCCCCTGTTGTCCTGGTGGGACCTGAAAGATATCCTCCTTCCTGAATAAAATCAATACACTGTCCAGTAAGACCTTCCTCTTGAAGCTGTGTCCTGGAAGAGGAGTAGGCTGAAAATGAGGGAGCCTTAGGCCAGGAGAAAAAGGAATGGTGTAACCCTCATTTATAACCTGCAGATCCCACTTGTCCTGGACCCTGGACGCCCAATAGTCCTGAAAAAATAGAGATGACCTCCAACTGGTTCCCGGGCATAGTCAGGAATGCTGAGAAGGATTGCCTTTGTTACCTGGAGGTTGGCGAGAGGCAGACGTTTGAGATCTAGGTTGGAATCTTGACCTATTGAAAGAGAAATTGGGCCCCTTGTCTTTGTATTTGCCCGTCCCTTCTTTTTCTTGTGAAAGTCTCTTTGCCTGTATTTGAAAGGCAGTGTATGTTTTTGGTTCTTGAAGGACTTCTTCAGTACTTTTTCAAGCTCTTATCCAAACAACTTTTTCCTCGAGAAGGGCATGCAAAGGAGTAAAGTCTTTTGAGAAGTATCAACCTTCCAGCCTCTCAAGTGTAAATGATGTCTGGCAGCCACTACCCCTGCGGAAGACATAGCAGAGGCTCTATGGCTGTCAAAAACCCCACACCTGAAAGAAATTTAGCCCAGACCTCTATCCAAGCAAGAAGCTGAGAACAATCTTCCCACTCAAGAATGACAGAAGAGAGGGACTGAAAGCCTATCATCAATGATTGGGATGTGTAAACTGAATGCATTTCTGATCTCATAGAAACACTGTAACCAGTATATGCCTGCTTCAGTGTCCCCTCAGCTTTTAGGTCCACAGGATCTGCCACAACTGGGAGTTTAGGGAACGCTGGTTTCTGAATTTGTCTAAACCAGTCTCCACTGGAGGACGGCTGTTCAGAATCAGCAGGAAGCTGCAAGTTTGAAGACAAATATTCAAGAATGGAATTCATTTCTTCTTTATGTATATATTTTCTTAGTGGAGCTGAAGAGTTATCTGGGAACCCCAAATCTTCTTCATCATACTCTGGAGAGGCCCATGATGAAATCGAGCAAGAAGGGGACCAAGAAAAACCAGAAGAATCTGAACCAGGAGGAGATGGAGGGATTCCACACTAACTCTAAAACGATTGTAAGCCTTCAGCAAGTATTTCACCATCTTCTGTAAGTTCTTGTGTGTTGCTGGAGAAGAGTGAGACTTGCTCTGAGAATTCCTCCTAACAGCACGAAGAAAATCTCTCCCTGGAGAATGAGAGGGACACGAATGCCTCTGTTTCTGCATGTTTGCCCATCTTGATGCTCTAGCAGGAGCTCACACAATGGGACAAGAGGATAAAGACTCCTATATATGTGGAGGATTAGGACCCCACTGAGAGGATTTTTTCTGAAACTATTTACAGTGTACCTGGGTATTGCTAGTGAGTATTCTCTGCACAATAAGAAAAAAAAAGAGAAGCATACTTGAGGGAAACAGTTTAGAACCGTTGTAGACCTACCATAGTAGCATTATAGGAAATAATGTTTAAAGGGCCTGTTAAACCTATCATCTTTAGGGCGGTCTTCCTCCAAACATTTTGCTTTTGACCTCCACGTTTTGTTGAATCTTTTTGTTGGCCTTAGGACTCTGAGCACTTTACCACTGCTGTCCAGTCCTAAACATGTGTGTAATCGGTGTACACATGATTAGCATAACCTGTCTCAGGCCTGCCATTCCAGGGCCTGTGTGTGCAGTTTACTGCCACTTCGACTTCGCATTTAAAACTACTTGCCAAGCCTTAAACTCCCCTTTTACTACATATAAGTCACACCAAATTTAGGCCCTAGGTAGCCCTAAGGGCAGGGTGCTATGTAAGTAAAAGGTAGGACATGTACTTTTATGTTTTGCATGTCCTAGTAGTGACAAGCAGATAAATATGTGTTTACCACTATGAGGCCTACTCCTCTCATAGGTTAGCATTGGGAATCCCTTATACACTTTTAAGTGGCAATTCCTATTCAGAAAGGAGTAGCTATTTCATGTTTTATACCTTTGGAAGGGCATTGATAAATCCTCCTTACTGGTGAAGTTGGATTTGACTTTACTGTTTTAGAAATGCCACTTTTAGAAAGTGGACATTTCTATACAATTACTGCTCTGTGTGCTTTGCAGTCTGTCTCCAATACTTGTCTGGGGTGGGTGACAGCTACACTTTCTGCATTCTCTCTAGACAGCCACAAACAAAGGAAGGATAGGTGTGTCTGAATGCCTATCTACATACATCTACATTCTGATGGCCCTGCCTGCGCAGGATGGAAGGGAGGGGCTAACACTTCACTGAATAGGTAGTATCCTGTCCCCACACAAAAGGCTGACTTACCCCCACAGATAGCCTGGCAGACATGACTGGATTGAAAGGAGGATCTGTGCACTTCAAGGAGCCGCTTTGAAGTCACCCCCCACATCAAAGGAACTTTTGGGTATAAGTACTGGGTCTCTGAACCCATAAAACCAGATACTACTGGACTTGTAACTGAAGATCTGCCAGAAGAACGTCTGTGCTGCTTAAAGGCTTCAACTGGACTGTTGATCTGGAAGGCCTGCTTTTCTGCTTGTTGCCCTGCTGCCTGCTGCTCTCTGACTTTGCTAAAGGAGTGCTGGACTCTGCCTTCACTGCAAGCGTGCTCTGACCCGGTTGCGGGAGAAAAATCAGTGCATTGCATCGGAACCAGCGTTTTGCATCCCGAAATCGAAGCATCTCCTCGACTGCATGGAGAAACCCGGTGCATCGCTTGACGCCTCTCAACTCCGGCACCCATCTACGGAACTGACGCATCGCCATCAGCGCTTGGAGAATATCAACGCATCCTCGACTTGGAGGACCTACTTCGACGCATCTCATGATGCATCTCGCTGTTGTGACCAGGAAAGGTACTTTGTTCACCAGGACCACCGTGGGTCCTGTACCCTGCCTGCACTCCATTGCAGTTAGCCCAAACTTTGACTTTGCCCCGGTCCAGCGCGACTTCAAGTAACCCCTAAAGCGCTATTTGCTTCTAAGTGCTATTTTTCGCTTATTCTTTTCAAATTCAATATCTCGACTTCTATACATTGGATTTTTGTAATTTTTGGTCTTGTTTTGTTCATAATATAGTAATCTAGTTTTCTAAACCTGTATGGAGCCTTTTTGTGGTGTATTCATTGTGGTACTGTGTGGGTTTTTCACAAATACTTGCACATTGCCTCTTTACAGAAGCCTGACTGCTCTGTACTAAGCTAGCAGAGGGTAAGCATAGGCTATCTTTTAGTGTGTACTTAGCTTACCTTGACTAGAGTGGTGATTCCTGCCTGGCCTGGGTGCATACCTCAGCCAACCAGGAATCCCAAATCTAACAGGGCCCATCCACTGTAGAGAAAAATTCTGTGGTCTTAAACCAGTCTTGCATCTATGACAAATATAAATAATAGGGTTTCCAGAATGTTGCTTTGTTTGATGACGCCTACTTGGGTTTTGACTTGTATTATGACATCGTCTTTGCTTTAAAAAGTGAAACGAAGTGGCTAACACAAAAAGTGAAATCTAAAACATGTCAGCCGAGATTATGTTTTCTATATGCGAGAAAAATGAGTTGTACAATGTATCTAAGTGCTATGTACAGTGAGATAGTTGAGACATCTAAACATTCCAAACCACAATAAGTGTATTTTTTTTATCAAGCACGTCCTGGTACATTTTACCATTTCGTAGCACAGTAAACAATCCTGGACCCGTTAAATGGTACTCCTTTTATAGAGCTCGTAAAGAAGTCCCTGGCCAGCCTTGTCGAGACATGTGCCTTTGGACCTGGAGTGTTCAAATAGGAGTTCTGCTATATTACTGGATATCACCAACAGTGCAGTAGCATAGATTCTCAATGTAAGACATGTGCATCCCAGATGAGAGTAAAACTTTTCATCTAGTAAGACTTTCATTTATTTGCCTTTTTACGTGAGTTTTGACAGCTAATCAAGGGCAACGTTGAAGAGGTGCATTTCACCTCCAATGTACTATTGAAATGATGCGTAAAGTAATGACACCTCATCCTAATTATTACCAAACTGAAAAAGAAACAAATTGCTTTGTTGTGTTCTAAGGACAGACACGCGCTGCTCTTTGATCCCAACCTAGCCCACAGTACTCAAAAATGTGACTTAACAAATTGGGCCCCTCAGAAATCCCATAAACGAAGGCGAGAGGTCAAAGGTCATGTAGAATGGAGATTTTCACATTTCACTGCCAATTACATCTCATTAAGTAACACGGCAGTGAGTCGTTTCCTACTTATACATCTGTGGTCATGGTCTAAAGCACATCCTTGTCTTGTTATGTTGACAGCACTGGCACAGGTTATAAAAGATGACAAATGACAAACGCCATATTTACATAAATGTTTACCGAAAACATAATAATTGAAGGGTAGGCCAGGATAAAGAATCCCTTTGAGCTACTCTCTCAACTTGCTATGATCTTCTATGAAAACACTAAAAAGATAGCCTCAACATAACAAGCACTTGCCATCTCACACACCGGATAAACGAATGTGTGTCTTACACATATTTTCTGATGGATTCATGACATTAGGAAGCCTATTTCAATATGCCCGCCTATTTACCATGGTATTGATTGTGTTCACCTGTCAACGATTATTTACTGGTCCCCTGAACTGGAGAACACCTCAGTTCCCTTTTTCAAAGTATTTATATATGATAGTTACTGCTCCATTCCTACCTTTTTCAGCATTTGTATCCGTGAGGGTGGTACAGTCGTAATTATTATAAATCATAGATAAAACATAGCTCTATCAACTAGCCACTTCTTTACCTTTGTACCAGAGTTCAATCCTCCCCCTCAGCCACAAGCTTGCCATATTCCTGCTCTGGCAACTCATGCATTTGGCATTTACCTCCATGCGGCCTCTGCTTACACCATCTCATCACTGCCCCCACTTCTTCCCTGTCCCTGCCTGCATCCTCCTCTAGTTTGGAACTTTTTTTGCACCATTGTCTGAACTTTAAGGATGGGGCAGGGAAGTGCAGCTTCCGTGGCAAGCCGGTGGAGTCGGCCCACTGTAAGACCGAGAGCATTGATTCCTGTGCTAGCTGTTGGTCTGGGAGACCTTTGCATCTACAATTGATGCAGCGGGCCTCTGTAGTAGAGTTAGCCTTGCACCTGGACTCTGGAAGAATGTAGCAGGTGATGGAGACCAGTTGAAAAGGTTTCAGGGGTTACAGTGGTGGTATCCATGTCCAATTCTCCTTCTGGCTCACAGACAAGGGGGGGCTGTGGGAGTAGCAGCCCGCTACAGGGGCTGAAGAGGGTTTCTACGGAGTACATAGGGCTCTTGAAGCAGAGATAGCTACACAAGACTGTCTTGTACACACCCTGGCCCTACAGTTGATTGGTGTGGAATAGCTGGGGGCTGGTACAGCCGCAGCCCGTGCAGGTAAGAGCGGTGGGGCGGTGGGGCTGGGTGGGGGTCTGATTTCGACAGACGACGACAAGGGAAAATTATTTATTTAATTTTCCCTCATGGTCGTCTGTCGAATTCCCCCCCAACCCAGCCCCACCGCTCTTACCTGCACAGGCCGCGGCTGTGCTGGTAGTTCGGTCGCTGGGCCTCTGGGCCTCCAGACCTTTGCCATGCAGAAAGTTGATAGTGGGGTTTCTAGGGCAGGTGTCACCGAAACGTGATAACAGTGTAAGTGGTGGTGGTGAGTGTAGTGGTTATGGTGAAGAGAGTCATGCTCACAGTAGTGGCAGTAGTGCCAGTGGTAGAGGTAATGATAGTGGTGATGATGGTGATAGTGTGGATTGTGGAAAAAATGCTGATGGCGTTGATGGCAATAGTGGTGGTGATGGAGGTAGCACAGAAAGAAATGTTGATTATTGTGGTGGAGATGATGGTGGTAGTGGAGATGTTGATGGAAGTGACACTGGTGATAGTGAAAACAGATCTACTAATAGTGTTGGTGAAGGTGGTGCCATTAATGTTATTGATAATGGTTCTGATAGTGCTGGTAGGGATGATGCTGGTGATGAAGTTGACAGTGATCAGATTGGTAGTAGTTGTGTTGGTTGTGGTAGTAGACCAGTGGTGATAGTACATGTGATCATGGTGATACTGGTAGTAGTGTTGCTATTAGTAGTAGCCATGTTGGCAGTAGTGGTAGTAGTAATGTCGCTGTAGTCATAGAATCACAGTCCCTCACATGACAGACAGATGTGGTGAGAGTCCTATTGATGATGATAGTTGTGATGAGAGTGGTGTGATAGTGGTGAGGACTGTGGTTGCAGTGGTGGTAGTAGTGACAGTGGCAGTAGTGGTGATTTTGCTGATAGTAGAGATGTTGATGGCGGTGGTAATAGTGATGACGATGAAGGTGGTGATGTTGGTTATAGAAGTGATAATGGTGGTGGCAGTGATGGTGAAAGAGGTGATTGGAATTCTGGTGTTCGTGGTGAAGACGTTGGTGGCAATGGTGGTGGTGGTCATGGTGATAATAGTGGCAGTAATGGTGAGGTGGTGAAGGTAATGGGGGTGGGGTGACATGGAGGTGATGGTGGTGGTAATTATGGTGTTGATGGTTACATTTTGGTAATAGTGGTAGTGGTAGTCATAGTGATCCAGCATTAGGACATACAATACCATGTTTATCTGCTATTTAATGGTTTTGGCTATTAAAAACATTTTCAGACGTTTTAGCATTGTTAAAAAGAAGGAAGTACAAGTATGCAGTTGTTACCAAATCAAACCTCTTTGGTTATAGACAAGTGGTTTTACTATATGTGACATTGTAAAGTGTTTATGCATGTCTCTCACAATTTTCAGCACGAAACATGAATTCCAGCCACCCAGAAGAAGAACACCTAAGGTATATTAATCAAATTGAATTACGTACTTTTCGTATTAATAATAAAAATAATAAGATGAAAAAAGGTCCCTTTGCTAAACAAACTGAATTTGAAATATTAAGCTGTGCTCTGAAAGAAGGGTGTTATGAAAGGAGTCAGAAGATTTCATCCAGAGTGGTGAGCTTAAAAATAATAAACAGAAAAATATTGTTTTATAGATACTTTTGACAAAGGGTTAGTGTTTTTTTTTGCATCTTTATGAAATGTGTGCGTATGTAGATCTTTACACTGTGAACAAAAAAAGTTATAACTCCAACAACATGTTATCCTGACAGCAAAGTAAATTTAAATATTGTTCGGTCAACATACTAAATACATCAAAGAACATACTGGTTCTCAGTTACAAGATAATGTCATGTCACATCTGCAGACTAAAGAAAGGAATACTTAACACCACAGCAACAATATCCAATGAAAACACAAATAGGAAAATGCTTTAGAATATCACTCCAAGCACAGGAATAAGGTAGGAGTTCATTTATTTACCACAGCCTCTCAGCTACCAGGAATCTAACTGACCAGAAAACCTGGAGCAGTCAAACGCCAACATTCCAAATAGAACTCTACATATGCACGTAAATTTCAGTAAGAATATCACATCTCCCTTTCCTTACAAATATATAAAATTAACTTTAAAAGCATAACCAATAAATACATAAACATGAATGATTTAATGCAGAGTTCTAAATGATATAATTCATTTCCTCAAATATGAGAACATATAAACAATATGACATACTTAAAATAAATGACAAATACTTGTCATAAAAAATTCAGAAAAGTGTACAGATATATTTGTCAGAAATGAATCACAAATGAATACAAATGAACTGAATACAACTCAACCTCATCCCAACCTTTGGGGAGCTTTCACTCTCATAATACTGTTGCGAGTCCACACTGCATACATTCTTTTCCATCACCCCTTCTCTGAACAACTGGTTGACCAGCAGGCACCTTACAGACCCTGGAGATATTCCACCAGTCCTTCCCTTTGACACTGACAACATTGCTGCTAACAGCATCCACCTCCATAAGAGGGCTAAACTTAAAAATTCCCTTGGGTACTCTCCATGGATGTTTAATTCTAATCCAAAACCCGATCTGCATTTTAGGTAAGCTTCCTCTTACATTATTCTTTGAATTAAACTTTTCCTTGAACCCTTCTGGTACTCCTCAACATGTGGTCTAATCTCTGCATCAATGATCTTTTCATGATTGACCCGTAGGCCCCAGTTTTTCATCCGAGCAGGACACATATCAAAGGAAGCATATCTTCCTCTCAAAATTTCAAAAGTACTTTTAACTGTCACACACCTAGGTGTAGTTCAATGTGCCCACACCATACTTTCATTTGCTTCTACAAGGTTCATCCCACAACTCACTGCCAGTTACACACATTCCACTAACATATGATTCATCCTTTCTACAAAACTATTTGCTTGGGGATGATACAGAGCTTTCTATGATGAAAAATGTTGGACTGTCTCAATAATTCAACCATCTCTCTCGACACAATGTACTCCATTGTCGAGTAGCACTTCGCTGGGAAAACCCTCTCTAGCAAATACTTTCTGGAAAACCTTAATGACCCCTGTAGTGCTAGGATCAGCCATGAATTCAGCTTCCCATCATTTACTGTAATAGTCTGCCTAGATAACATAAAATTTGTATTTCCCAGGCAACATGAGGAATGGTCCATCAAAATGCACCGCTAATTTGATCCAGGTCCATCAGGTAATTCAACTGAATGATAGGGAGGAGTGTATGTTTTCATGGTTTTGTCACTAGCTGAACAAACTACACAACCCCTAACCACTTCTGATATCTGTGTATCCATAGATGGCCCCCATAATGCATTACGAATTCTCCTTTTAGTAACAGTTTTACCAAAATGACCTTTATGACCCAAATCAACGATATGTAATCTTAATCCCACTGGTGGAATAAATGTATCACATCGTATCTTCATGTTGTGTTTTTTCCAATGTCAATTTATCCAATATTTTAGAGAATGGCTGAATATCATATGGAAGTTTTTTTTATTTGGGCCAACCATTGACTATGTAGTCAGGAACTACACTCAAAACTCCATCTTTCCCTAATTCAGTAAAACATTCCTCTTCTGAAAATCTGCCCATTAGAAAAGCATCAACAAGAGTTATCAAACACTCTTCTTCATCATCCAAAACAATGTCACTGTCATCAACCAAAGGCATGGGATATGTTGATAAAAATTCAGCTATAATATTTTTACCACCATTATACTGAAGCAATATAGAACGCAATCTGGTAATTCTCGGTGTGTGATCCTTAATAACATTTCCTCTAAGAATGTATACAAGAGGCTTGTGATCTGTCAACAATTGAAATGATTTTCCCCACAAAAACATTTAAATCTTTCAACCGCCCAGCAACACACATGAAGCTCTCTCCCTATCACAGAATAGTTCTTTTCACTGGGATGGAGAGCTCTGTGTGGAAATCCTATAGTATGCTTTTGACCCTGACTGGTTTGAGTACATATTTGTAGTAGTTTATCACTCCAAACACAGGAATAAGGTAGGAGTTTATTTATTTACCAAAGCCTCTCAGCTCCCAGGAATCTAACTGACCAGAACACCTGGAGTATTCAACAGCAACATTCCAAATAAAACCCCACATATGCACGCACATTTCAGCATTGGCGGCTTGCCGAGGGAGTGGTGCGGGGCGGTGGGGCAGGGTGGGGGGGGTAGCGGACTCGGACTTACGACGGACAGAACTCCCTCTGCGTTCTGTACGTCGTATGTCCGAGTTCACTACCCCTCCACCCTGCTCCTCCCCCACCCCGCCTCACCGCCCCGCACCACTCCCTCGGCGAGCCGCCACTGCATTTCAGTACGAATATCACAGACAACATAGCTGTCCACAAAATGCCAAACACATGCTCATCATACCAAACTAACAATGGAAACCCAGGAGAAACGCATGTAAGCCAACGTCTGACGAAGTTTGACCTGAGCCCACACTCTCTCTGTTTTTCTATTTGTACTTTTTTGAAGAATGCAATGCAACTAAAGCTGTCTAGGCCCAAATAGGGCTCTAGGTGCCATGCTCACTTTATCCTTGCCCTAACCCCACCAGCAATAAATTGGAAGGTGTTCTGATGTTAAGGTAGGCAACATGGATCAACTCACTGGTGAAATTAGGGTTCAAAGACTGTGTGAGCTCGCTTCCACTAGTTCTTATCATTTTGGGGAACCGAAGTATACGTAGTAAAATAGTTTGATGTCACACTTACTATCTAATTGCTCAATGTACAAGATTGCTTTCACTAACAAGTCCTGTGTTACATAAAACTGCAAGCTTTGCAAGTGCAAAAACCAGTGGCACCATGTACTGAATGTATATTGTGAGACACAAATGGTATTGGGACTTGGAACGTCTCCATAGTGGCTCTGTGAAATTTGCAGGAAAAAGGGGGCTTGAAAGTGGTGCTCCTCCGCCTCAGATGAGAGTCAAAAGGGATATGTATGTATCTTTGGGCAAACCATTGAGGGGTTACCAACACCCGAAAGGGATGGTATCTATTTGCAAAGTGGAGGCTGCCTGTGAGGGACAACTTCCACTTTGTGAATGTGAACTGTTAGCAAGGGAGGGAGAATACAGCTGCCCAGGGAACCACAGCACTTTCTCTCCCTATGGCCATTGGATCATGCCATTTCTTTTATAGCAGTTCCTGTCCCTTTGAGGGCTAAGGGTTGCAATTGCGCCATTTTGCAAATGCGACTGCAGCGACGAATCTCTGCTTTTTTTTCTTGCAATCCTCAATCTCTGCATTTGGTTCACAGAGGGAAATTAGTCTCATTAATAAACACAAGGCTGGACTCTGCGAATCCTACCGAGTGGCCATTTCTGCAGTGCAAAAAAATGTGACAGTTCTGAGAAAAACAGCAACGGATTTGAGGCCTGATCCTTACTTTATTGGTCCCACTATCGTGTAGCTTAGGTTTGTAAGGGTGAAACAAATAGAGGTTATTATTGCACGACATGAATGCATTAATCTATATCAACTATTGGAAAATGAAAAACTGAGTTTGCCCACTGTACCGGATATATTTGTATCCAGGGCTTTAAGTGGTCCGGGTCCTGCCGGTGCTGAGCACCGGCCGTTCTAAAAAGCAGTTCCTGAGACGAGTCCCTATCGGGCTCTCCATTTTTGCCCTCATCCTCGAAGGGGGGAATCTTAACTCTGCAGTAGTAAAACACTTAACTACCTGTGAGGTATCTTCAAAGAGACTCGTGATAATTCTTTCACAGCCTCATTTCAAAACGGAAGCATTTTCAACATTCTATACAACAAAGCCATAATTGTTGCTTATTTATCTTACGTAACTAACAACTATTGACAAAGCCAATAGCCCTGGCTTGTTGTTGGAGTAATGTTACTTGTATTATATATCTGAATGCAATAACAGAGGTGGCACAGTACCAGTTGGGTGGCACACTATGCTAAGCACAGATTTTTAGCTTATGTGTTTTTAAGCCACGCCCTTACTTACAGCGGCCACGCCCCTTTGAGAGACCCCCCAGTTTTTTCATTCCACTTAAATCCCTGTTTATATCTACAGAGCTGAATTGCTTGCTCGTACTAACGTGGTTTGGCACATGATTTCCTTAATCTTTTTTTTTTAAAGTTGATGCCCACTCCAGAGTAAAAGGGCTCTTTTTGTAGCTAATCATTAATTCCACGCTTCCTCTCCTTTTCATATTTGTAATAAGTTTAGCAAGTCACGCCTTAGCCCCAGGCCATCCGTTTCATTGGCTAACCAATCCGCAGACAGCATCCTTCTGCAGAACACCGTCAGCTCTTGTTCGGTCCTTCGGCTGACTGCAAGCCTCATCATATGGTCACACAGCACATGACCGCGGCCTCCCATCCCATCGGACGTCAGCACGGATCACAACGCGTTACAATCGTTTGGTTTCAAGTTGTGCGTCTCTGCGATCAAGGTTTGGGCTCACGCAGACAGTGATCACATGAAGAGCACATGCTTTCAGTCGGGTTTTTCTAAGATACAGCCGTTGTCAGCCAGCCAATAGCAACATGAGCTTTCCCTCTCATCAATTGTGTGTAAAAACTCGTGCACTACAGGGCACAGTTGCAAGGACATGAGTAGCACCGCTTGGCTGTTCCAATGTTTTAGACGAACACCCATAGCATTCTGGGACTTGTAGTCCCATATCACGGGACCATTAACGTACAAGATCAAAAATTGGCCAAAAAGATGACTGGCTGATGAGGAGCCACGTGAGAGAGAGCCAGTTGACAGAATTGAGAGAGTCAAGGTTGACCGACAATCATGCCCAAAATAAACATAAATAAAATATTTACGTGTTGCGCACTTTCTTACTTAAAGCTTTTGCATCAGTGTGTGAATCTAGGCATACTTTCGCTGTGCACTGTGAAAACCAACACTTCGGTATCATTTTCTTAGGACGTTCCCGTGCGCAGTGTGCATATGCAGGACTATGCTATGCCCAGACACTGTAATTTAAGACAATCCTCATAACAGCATCCACAACCTGACCCCTGTGAATGCAACTCGACCTCTACAGGTTTGCCACATGTGTCTGAAGGTGGGTGCAATTCTATAGACACCACTGTGTTAACTTTACTACTGGAAAGCAGCGGGGATGCGAACATCTGAGCTAATATTAAGCAATATTTAGCAACTCATTTCTACTTTTTTACGCCAATACTATAGACCAGCGAATGTCTGAGATCTGCTGTTAAACTCACGACTCCTCTGTGACGTCAGTAATCGCAATAATGCCAGGCACACCTGTTGCACTGATTGGAAGCGATAGTGCGGCTGCACGCATAGAATTGTTCCATTTGTAGAAACCGCAAAGAACTAGTAACACTTTGACATTTTCTTTGAGGCAATGCATCGAATTATATTCACCACTGTGGTATACAATTCACTTTTCCTATTAAATTAATGTGTTTTTGTAACAGAGGGCGTGTTTTACTGTACAGAGAATTACAAACTTATACACAAACGTTCGCGATCACACTTCTTCCTGACATCTTCTGGCACTAAACAAGGTGCTATGGTACTTGATTTATGGAGGACATATAATAAAATAGAACATTGACTAATATACTGCAGAGACCAATAACTACATGTGACAGGCACGTTAAAAAGTAACTTCCCCATTACTAGACTCTAAAATAAATCCTAACAACAGAACCCTCGGTGTACTCCAGAAGAGTTCCAGCCTTTGCATGTATTTTTTATATAGACTTAGAGAAGCATGCATAAAAACTGCACAGTGTGTCTAAACGGGTTCTAGCAGGGCAGTTTTCGGCGGAGAGTTATCTGATCACTTACCAGCAATGTCCCACAGCTGCAGTCGCACCACGGTTTCTGGGTTCCAGTTCAGCACCTTCAAGGCGAAGTCCACCCCGATGGTGGCCCGGTAGTGCGGGGAGAAGTTCTGGTGCACGTAGCGCTTGATGATGCTGGTCTTCCCCACCCCGAGGTCCCCGATCACCAGTATCTTGTAGAGGTGCTCTTTATCGTGGCCCTGCATCTTAGCTCCTGGTCGTCCTGCAGACTGAGTATGGTGGAATCCTGCCAGGGTCAGGAGGAATTACTGAGGGGGGAGGGGGGAGGGCAGAGAAAGCAGGAGGGAGAGAGAGGCCCAGTGAGGGAGAGAGCATGGAAGTAAACGAGAGACCCCCTCTGGAAGTAGAGGGAAACTCTCAAAGGAATCAGCACAGGAAAAACAAGCGACAGTCTCAAACTTCTAACACACAATACTTTCTAATTAGGGCAACTTTCATTTTCTATAAACAAATTAAATTCTCCAGTGGCGGTCACAAAGTGGCCCATCCCATAAAAAGAATCCAGTGGCACAGTCTTTTTTTGTTCTAAATAAGATGGGAGAAATGTGTTCCTGGCAGGACAAATAGGTAAAGCTGTTTAATGCCATGCCTAGTTTGAATGTATCTTATTTAGAGTGTTTTATAAAGCGCGCACATGACCCAGGGGTATCAGAGCGCTGTACATAGGGTTGAATGAAACAAGATGAAAGGTATAGACACAGATACCTCTAGAGTAAAGAGCCGCATTGGGCTGTTGCAACAAAAGTCACAATTATAAAACCGTCAGTCCATTAAAATTCCGTTAGTCTTCATAGCTCTAGCGACTTTATGGTGGGTATTTGCTGCTGCTCTAAAACTATTCAGAACCACGTACCCAGAGGATCAGAGTGTTCGAGGGTTCTCCAGTAAACGACGTGCCTCTTACCAATCTACAGGTTGCTGGCATTGAGGCGACCCTTGTGCCCTGTCCCTCCGAAAGACTATGCCAGGAATCTATTCATTAGGATCTTTTTTGAAGAAGTGGATCGATGGATTTGAGCGTACCTTGGATGGTAAGGCATTCCAGATCCTTGGCGCTGCTCCGGAGAAGGATCGTGTGTACGTTTTTTGCTTTCGGAATCTAGGAGGTTCCAGCCTGAGAGAGTTAGCGCTTCTTAGGTAGCGGCTGTCACCGGATATTCAAATCTTTTCTGCCAGGTAAATTGGTTCTTTAAAATGTAATGCTTTGTGTGTGAGGCAGGCAACTTTCAGTTGAGCTCATGCTTCAAGGGGAAGCCAGTTTAGATACCTAAGCGATGGGGTGATGTGGTCAAAGCGTCTAGTTCCTGTTACCAGTCTCACTGCCACATTAAGAGTCGTTTTGAGTGGAGCTGCTCTCGTTTTGGGTAGTCCTGACAGTGTCGCCGCACCGTATTCTAGTTTGGAGACCACAAGTGCTTGTACTGCTTGTTTGAAGTCTGAAGGTGGTAGAAATGGTTTCAGTTTTTTCAGTATTCTGAGTTCGAAAGTTGCACTGCGTGTGGTCGCACTGATGTGAGCTCTCATATTTAGACTTTTGTCCAGTGTTATTCCAAGGGATTTTGTGGAATCAATGATGGTAGGTGTGCAATTGAATGCGTCTAGGTGCTTGAGCCAGTCATGGACGAGTGAGGAGCTGTTTGGTGGGGAGAAAAGAAGGAATTTGGTTTTCAGAGAGTTCAGCTTGAGGTTGTTTTGAGAGAGCCAGGACTGGGTTTTGACTAAAGTGTTATTTAGTTGAATGACGTCGTATAGGGAGGATATCTTTAAGTATAGTTAGTAAGTAAGTAAGTAATATGCTTATAGAGCGCACGAATGCCGAGGCGTCTTGGTGCTACGGTAGGACGCTGGATTAGCAGCAGGCGGAGTGGTTTACTTCTGTCTGATAAATAGCCAAGTCTTCAACAGTTTCCTGAACCGAGGTCTAGAGGGTTGGAGTCTGATGTTGTCAGGTAATTCATTCCATAACCTAGACGCACGATATGTCAGACTTCTTCCTCCCCATCTGGCTCTTTGTATTCTGGGTACCTGGACTAGACCTTTGTTAGCTGATCTAAGATTACGCCGAGGGGTATACTGCTGAAATAACTTCTGTAAGTCAGCTGCTCCTCCACCAAACTGGGCTTTGTGTACCAGGCACAGTGCTTTAAATTCGATTCGCTGTTGCACCTGCAGCCAGTGTAGGGTATTGATGCTGCCCGATATTTGATGGAACTTCGTGATGTTAAGCAACAATCGGGCCGCAGCATTTTGCAAGGATTGTAATTTGGACAGTTGGCGCTAGTTAATGCCTAAGAAGAGGGCATTGCAGTAGTGGATCCGTGAAAGGATCAGAGCGACAACCACAGATATCCGTAGTTCCTGGGGGATGAATGGGAAAATGTTCCGTAGGACTTTTAGATGAAAGAAGCAGGCTGATGTAAGTTGGTTAATTTGATCTGAGAAACTGAGTTGATCATCCAACAGGATTCCCAAGTTCCTGGTTTTTCTTGCCGGTACTGGGCATTGACCTGCCTCTGCCGGCCACCATTTCTGGTTCCAGAGCGGTGCTCCAGTCCCAAACTCCATCACTTCTGTCTTTCCCGCATTCAGTTTAAGGTAATTTTGGTGCATCCAGTCCATAATGTGTTTTAAACAGCCATGGAATTTCCCAGCGATGGTGTCTGCATTTGAAGAGATGGAAATGACGAGTTGAGTGTCGTCTGCGTACAACACCAAAGAGAACCCATGTCCTTTGATTAGCTCAGCCAGCGGTGTCACATATATGTTGAAAAGTGTTGGGGACAGAGCTGACCCCTGGGGAACTCCGCAGGGAAGGGAAAATTTATCTGATTGATAGTTGTCCCAGCACACCCTTTGTTCCCTGGCCTTGAGGAATGAGGCCAGAATTTTAAGAGCGGCCTCAGTGATTCCTATTGCCTTCAGCCGTTGGATTAGTACCAGATGGTTGACGGTATCAAATGCGGCTGAGAGGTCCAGCAGGATTAGAATGGCTTTTCCTCCGCTGTCCAGTTGTCTACGTATTTCCTCTGTGGCCATAATTAGGGCTGATTCAGTGGAGTGGTGGTGACGAAAGCCATGTTGTGAGTGGTCTAAGATGTTATTGGACTCCAGGTAGCCCATTAGATCTTGATTCATAGATTTTTCCAATATTTTGGCCGCTAGTGGTAGGCAAGATATGGGCCGTTAATTTTCAACCACCAAGGGATCGAGAGATGGTTTCTTTAAAATTGGCCTGATACATGCCTTCTTCCAAGAGGAGGGGAAAATTCCTGAGCACATAATGTTATTTAGAAGTGGGGCGAGTTGGTTGCTGATTTGGTTCGAAACCAAATGTATTGTAGCCGGGGGGCAAGGGTCTATTGGCGACCCGGACTTCGTTGGCAATAGTAGATCATTAGTTCTCTCCATGGATAGAGGGGTAAACCTGGTTAACTCGTTATCTATATCAGGCCTGTTTAATTTTGCTAGCTCCAGTATGCTGGTACTACCCGGGTTCGGGGGTTTTCCTTTCAGTTCATCGTAGATTAGTTGTATTTTTGTCTGGAAGAAGCAAGCCATCTTGTAGCAGAAAGCTTGGTCCGGGACAAATTGATTTTCTTGATTTAGTTTTGATAATTCTGTGACAGTCTTGAAAAGTTCTCTTGCGGAGTGTTTTGACCCCTCGATTTTGGTAGTAAAGTAGGTCTTTTTCGCATTTTTTATGGCTGCCTTGTACTCCTCTAAGGTGAGTTTGTAGGGTAATTTGCTCTGTTCGCTGTAATCTATTCTCCAACCCCTCTCTAAGTGTCTACACCTAACTTTTATGGCTTTAAGATCTGGATTGTAAAAGGGGACAGAGCGTCTTTTTTGCCGTTGTTTGTTTAGTCTTAATGGGGCCAACTGATCAATGGCTGATCGGATCCATTCATCCAATTCGTCAGCTGCCTTGTTAACGTCAGGCCCTGGTAGCGGTGGACTAATATCCAGTAGTTCTGTTAGCTCTTCTTTCCTGATTTTATGCCATGGCCTGGATTTGACGGGAGGCAAAATCTTTGGCTGTAGCCTATCCTTCTTCTGATAAGTGAGTTTGAAGAGGATGGCGTTATGATCTGACCATGTTAGTGGTATTATTTTTCCGACTGCAATTTTCGGGTGGTTAGTGAAGATCCCATCAATAGAATGCAGGGCCTTGTGTGTGGGTTCTGAAACTAGTTGAGTGAGCCCGAAACCTTCTAAGTTGTCAACCAATGTGGACGTATCTGAGTTCTCAACTGCTTCTAAGTGAAAATTGAAATCTCCCAGTATTGTGAAAGTTGTAGAATCAAGAAAAGATTCCATGTATGTCTGTAGACCTTGTAAGAACAACATTTTTGGACCCGGTGGCCGGTATAGGAGCAGGCCCAGAAAGGATTCAGTGTTGGAGAATTTGATATTAAAGTCCATAGCTTCTGCTCCTGGTAACTGGCATGTCACAAAGGTGGTTTTAAAAATGGATCGATAGATAATTGCTATGCCCCCCTTTTTTCCCCCTGATCTTTCTATGCTGGTTAGGGAGTAGCCTGCTCGTACGGCGTTGCCCAATCAGGCTCCGAAGTGTTATTAGCCCAGGTTTCGGTAAGGAAAACAAGATCAGGATCAGATGTCTGTAGTAAATGTTCTAGTTCGTATTTGTGCTTGATAACCAATCTCGCGTTTAACAATATGGCATTTAAACAGCCAGCCTCAGCTTCCTGATTGTTATTATTATTTTTTTTTAACTTGTGTGGGGGGTATCGAGCTGAGGTATCCTTGTTCCTATCTTTCCCTGAGTCTGATACGTTTTTATCTTTTATTAACATTCAGGGGTGTGAAGCAGAGGTAAGTGCGATGCAATCGCTTAGTGAGAAGCCGCACAAAGAACATTGATAGTCCTGATGATCCTTTTCCCCAGCCCACTTAGCTGAATTACATGTCTTACCCTTATTGTGTGCTTGTAGTTGTATCGAGGAGTAACTAATACGTGGAAAACGGGCAGGGGTCCTGGCGCATGGCGCGTTCCGGGCGCTGACAGGTGCAGACGGGCTTGCCTTTGGCGCCCCTTAGGTGCGCCGGCGGCGCGCCCGCTGCGCGCATCCGCTGCCGCTCGGGAATGCATCATGAGGATATACCCCCGGGGCCGGAAACCGGAAATGTAAGACCAGAAGTGCGAGGGGTAACTTGACCGCCAACTGCTACGATGGCGTCCAGTTTTAGTTGAGAGAAGAAGAAAAGATGGAGCTCTTTCAGTGCAAACGAGGAGAACCTCGCGGCGAGTTGTGTATCGTCTGCGTACATGTGGTATGCAATTTTCGATTGAATCTTGAACACATTGGCATAGGACAGGGATGTTGCTTATGGGTTCAGCATGAGCCAGATTACCTATCATTTCACCAGGCGCAGTGTATTTGCAGAATAGCTGGCCAGGGCAAAAACAACACTTGCATTGACTACCCAATACACTCACATTTCTAGACTAGTCAGCTTTTAGGTCTGGCAGTAGCCAAGACCTTATGGTTTTAATAAAATGACATGTATAATATAACTGCTTATACAGTGTAGGAAATTTGGTTACTGGCTGAGGGGCGTGAAACACTACTCAAGCAGCAACCACACTTCTTGTCAGATGAGACACAAGCAAACCACAAATTAACCTGTACTTAACCCTCTGGTAGGTTGGCACAAAAGCAGTCAGGCTTAACTTAGAGGCAATGTGTAAAGTATTATGCAGCAGTTCAAACACTAATAAAGTGAAACCACCACACAAAAAAAAATCCCACACCAATTTATAAAAAATAGAGTAACATTTAATAAATTATTTGAGACCAAAAAAACAAAAAATCAATCAGTAGAACCAGAGATATGCAATTTTTAAGATTTAGGGTGAGTATAGTGCCTAAAAGCATAATGCTGGACTCACGGTTATCTGGTTGTGCGACACCACATGAAAGTCACAAGTTCAGATAAATCGCAATGGAGCATGGGAGGGATACGGGAACAGGTTAGTCCAGCTGAAAGAGATACCTCCAAAAGTCCAGCGCAAAGAGTTCAGTTCACGGTGGAGGGGGCCGCAAAGAGCAGGGAGAGCATCGTGGATGAGCATCGTTGTGGTGCGAAGACCAGGCCAGGCGCTGTAGCCCGAAAATCCTGTCTGGCATGGTGGATGGTCGTTGCTGAAGGTTCGCGTTGGTGGTCACCCTGGGCTGTCGATGCTGTAGCGCGAAGTGCAGAACTGGTGTTGCAGGTGTTGCTGGTGGTTGCTGTGGTACAAAGAGTCAGGTTCACCCGACCTTCGCATTGGCAGGCAGCATGGGCGGAAAGATCTTGGCACATTAGCAGTCGTGAACAGAAAACTTAAGAATTACTCCTTTTCTTAGAGAGAGAGCTCGGCTGATGTCACACCAAGGTCCAGGACCTGAGGAACACTTCTTGAGGATCAGGAACACACTCCAGCAAAGGCCAGCAGGGCTCAGGAAGTTCCAGTTGCAGTTACAGGCAACAGGTCCAGGCAGCAGGTCAGCTGGGCAGATGCAGAAAGGCCTCTGGAGCTTGTTATGATGAAGGGTGCAGGTTCAGTCTTCCGTCTCAGAAAGTAGGCAGCAGGCAGCAAGGAAGTAGAGTAGCAGGGCAGGAGAGTAGCAGTCCTTCTGGCAGCAGAGCAGCACATCAGTCCTTCTTCTGCAGTATCCACAGGTCGAGAGGTGTACTGAAGAGTTGGATCTGCCTACCTGGTGCCAGCGTTTAAGTTTAAGAAGGTGAAGGTTCTGGAGGTTTCCACCTCCAGAGGTGCTTGGAATTTCCTACCTTCCTGCCCTGACCCCATTTTGTTTGGGAACACAAAAGACTAGTGGCAAATCCTTTGTGAGAATGCTCAGGTAGAGCCATTGTGATTTGCAAGTGTGGTAGCTGACAGCTTTGCCCCCTATCAAGTCAGAGATGGCCTATCCTGCCAACACCTATTCCCTCTTTGTCTCGCTGCCTGGGAGCATTACACAAATACACACTGCCAGCTACACCTAGTCATGTGACCCAGGATACAGCCTGCAGGCACCAAAGAGTTACAACAAGAAAATGCCAACTTTCTAAAAGCTCTACCAAACACAGGGTCGGACTCATGAAGTCAGTTAGGCTGGGCTGCCTTAAAATAACAGAAATACACCAATGCCAAACCTGACTAAACCTTTGAAAGTCTAATTAATCCATACACGCTATACTAAATAAAAGAAATCAATGTTTAATCTTTTTTGCAACATTATACAAACACTTTCATTTTTTATTTTTGTCAGACATAAAAGACCAAGTACAGAATTACATCACAAATGTTCTTCCCTCCCACCAACAACAATTCATACAAAACAGGGGGTACAAACTGAAATAAATTGATACAAATACATAACTCATACACAACACAAAAAAACAATTACTGCAATACACCAATAGATCAGTTCATCTATTTACAAAGTCCAGAGCAAAAACCGATGAAAAAAAAGGGGTTATAATTACACCTTTAAACAATTCAATAAATTCAACTGCTCTTCTTTGTGGACAGTGTACCTCTGCCAGCGTGACTGGTAAAACCAGATTAGCATCAATTACAAAAAAAATGTGTTGATTCCCTGGATTTTGAAGCCACACTGTGTTTTAAACTGATGATTATGACAGAAGTCGCACAAACAATGGTCAACGCGTTTTGAACCCTCTATAACATCCTTTATGGGGTTCTCCTCAGGACACAGAACTGATATCCACTCAGGTGATTTGGAACATGGGAATTAAAGTGCAGATAACATTTGTTTTACAAAGAAAAGGACAGCCCTACTTCAGAGTACAATCTCCAAATGCCTTCCGACTCAGCGTAAAGGAAATAAATGAATTTGTTAACAATCCTCCCGGTTTTCACTCCATCGTCGGCGTTCACTCCGCTGATTGCTTTTATTAAGTATAGCTTGTATGGATTAATTAGACTTTCAAAGGTTTAGTCAGCTTTGGCATTGGTGTATTTGTGTAACTTTCTAAAAGTGGCTTTTTCAGAATTATGACTTAAAATCTGGATTTACCATTTAAGAGAGTTTTAAATTATAAATCTTTAGACACCAAACTCAGCATTCCTATCTGCTCCCAAGTGAAAGTTATCACTTATTAAATGTAATATGGTAACCCAATGGTATCCTATGCATAGGTAGGCCTCACAGTAGCGAAAAACTAATTTAAGAGTTTTTAATTACCAGGACATGTAATACGTAAGAGTACATGTCTAACTTTTTAAATACACTGCACCCTGCCCCATGGGCTAAGTACGGCCTACCCTAGGGGGTGACATGTATTAAAAAGGAATTATTTTGGCAGGGTGCATCGGCAGCTGAAAGCTGCTCACACAGACAATTGTAGGTCCTGAGACATGTCTAAAATGCTACTTAAGTGGGGGGCACAATAAGTGCTGCAGGCCTACTAGTAGAATTTAATTTACAGGTCCTGAGTACATGTACTACCACTTTTCTAGGGACGTACAAGTGAATTAAATGTGCCAACTGAGTGTAGGCCAATGTTAGTATGCTTTAGAGTTAGAGCACAAACACTTTAGCTCTGGTTAGCAGTGGTAAAGTGCGCAGAGTCCTATGGCAGCAAAAATAAAGTCAGCAATAACAGGAGGATTGAAGGCAAAAGGTTGGAGGAAAACCATGCTAAGGATGTCAGGTCTAACAGAGGGTATTTAAGCCACCCGTCTTCATTGATTGGTTTATTATTGTGTCATTCACATTTTCCTCTGTCCATTACAGCATATATCATGGGGCAAAGGGTCAGCCCACTTTATTCATTGGCTAACTTCACTGTGAGTGATCTCATTCTTTCCTTTCATAAGAAGCACATCCACACAAACTAGTTTACTAGAGTGCCAAGCAGTACTATCGCAACGTATGCTTTTTGAGACCAAAAATATTTTTGCATTTAGCCAATATTTTTTTTAGATTGCTGTGAGCCCGTCAGCTTCCTCAACAATGAAGGTTTGCAAAAACCATGTAAAAAAAATATAATCACACAGGCAAGTTCACCAGAAGGTGAGGAAAGCAGAGCCTCAGAAGGAGCAGGGCATTTATTCTTGTCCCTAGAAAGGATGAAACAGGCAGCACTCTGTACCATGAAAGAACAGATAATATAGTATGTCGCATCTACCAGAAGGTGTATAATTGGATCTAGGGCATGAACAGGTCTGTGAGATAAATACACACTTATGTGACCACTGATGCATTTCAGAAGTTGCAATGATTCCTGACTATGATAAAGAAAATTACAAACTGCTAATCTAGTCTGTCAATGTCATTGTCTATTGTAGCACCCCAACCTCTTGAATACTGTCCAGTACTGCTATACTTCTTCTGTATAAAATACACCACCCTATTGGGATCATGCTTATGAAATTCAATATCTATTATCCACAAAGAACTGAAATATACACACAACTTCAGACAGTCTTAATTTCCATTTCTTTCCGAAAAGAGGCCAAAGTTTGGTGGAGTAACTTACCTTGTGCCCTCTTCCTGCCCCCCAAATGCATCCAAACATAATTATATATGTATGTGTTATTTACATTGTGAGAACCTAGCAGAAGAGCAGTGAGTGCCGCACAGGATCAAAAGTTAACATACCTTCAATCGAGTAATTGGAGTGGTAGATAGGTTTTGAGAGAAGAAGTGGCCTCTTCCATTTAAAAATACATTATCTGGATTCAATACAAGGGGGCATGAGTATTCATTACATACTTGAAATAGTCTTAAGTAAAAGGTCTGTATTGCCTGCCATGCACAACAACAGTGGTTCCTGATTTGTGGTCCGGGGACCCCTGCAGGACCATAAAGCTTACCCAGGGGGCCCATGACTGTTTAGAAAATTAAATAATATTAACAGATTAATAAAGTGTATTTAAATAAAGAAGTAACATTGAAAATTGAACACTAAAAATATTAAAATGTTCTCTAAATGTGAAGGAATTTGAAATTGGAGGCTAAAAATAAGTTGGTAACCTCAGATTGATTCGTGGGACAGTACAAGTGTGTCAAACGTAATATATTATGGTTGATGGGTTGCCAGAATAGCTCCAACCTTCCCATTGAAATTAAAATTACAATTGTTTTATATTTGGTAAGTAAATAAAATATTCCATCATTTGTGTATTGTTTTGTGGTTGACATCATTGAAATTCCTTAGGCCGTGGTCCCAGGCGAACAGCAATGACTCAGTGGGGGTCCCCAGATTCAAATAATTATTACGTTGGGGTGGGGGAGGGTGGCACAAATTCCAGTAATGTTTAGGTAGGGGTCTACAGAAGTCAAAAGGTTACGAACCACTGCACTACAACATCTTCCTCATTTGCAAGTCTAGGTAATAGAAGGCGTAGCTTGGATAATCCATTCAGGTATTTCAGATTATACCCTTGGACCAGTGTGTGCCTTAGTCGAGCATAAGAGATATATTTGAATTATTTATTTATTTATTCTGGTGTTTTATAGGCCCCGTTCACAAAGGGAGGGCTTTGGAAGGAACGAAATGCCCTGTGAAGGGTAGAGAGAGATCCCTCCTAGATGGAAGGAGAGAGGATACATACTCCCAATGACATAACTCAAATACAAAAACAGGTATCCACTCACTGTAATTAAACACGCTAGAAAGAGGTGGAAAGTAAGTAACTGATTTGTTACCGCCTAGAAGAGGCTGGAAGATGAGAAACCATAATACCACCATCTCATTTAGTATTTGGGATATTCATCCCTACATTACATAAATTTCACAGGGAGTATAGACACTTACCATATATAGTCATCTAGACTCTGGCATCTCTGGTAGCATATACGTTTTTTATAATAGGAGCAATCTGCTAGTTTCGCCACTGGTGATGGCACTTTATAGTGGTTTCACTCTGTGGAGAAGTTTCCCCTTCCAAAGGTCTATATAGTGTAGACATACAAGAGTATCTAACATCTTTACACCCCCCCATGACTATTCTGTAACGTCCTGCGGTAAATAGATAACCAGACTACAGCTGATCCATACTATTTCTCGCTTTGTGTCATGATGTCTCATGTACACATCTTGAGATATATATATATTTATATATACCAAAGAAATTACGCAATATACTGTTTCACACATCATATCCCAGGAGAAAACATTTTCCCGTATCACCCTAGCAACCGGAGTCACACAGATGGCATGACGCACCGGTCGTTGGGGTCAGGTTTGTGAACTCAGGCCGCGTGCGTCACATGACCTCTACAGCGGCACACTGCGGGAAAAGGATGTTTAAAACGCAGCGTATCCAAACGCTCTCCACCAGTGAGGAGAGCAGATTGGACAAATAGGTCTTCCCACGGGATGGGACCCTTGGTGTTGTGAGTATGAACAGAAGGGTGAACTGGAGACCGCACTACGATGCGTCCTCGTACTAGTAATTTTAACCTATGCTGCTTACTCTCTGCAACGCACAACGTGCCAGCGGAGATATTGACTCTTTGTGTTTTGTGTTTTTCTTCTCCCTCCTCACTCCTGGCTGTGTGTATATATATGCGTGCACACACTTTTTTCACTAACAGAGTGTGACTACAGTGCCTTCCCTCCGTCGCCCCCTGACAAGTAATTCTTATCCAAGATTGGGGTAAGTCACAATACAACTGTGTATATATAGATTGGATTAGTAAGCATGCACATTGTCACTTACTGCCTCATATATTACGAAGCACCTACATAAATCATAGGGGCACCATGCTTCCACCCACACCCCCCCTCTACAGATGTATATATGTACAATTGTTTTGTTGTGTTTTTAAATAAACCAAGTTGAAGGATGAACTTACTACTAGGATAACCCGTAATCGTGTACCTATACCATAATCATGGCTTGAATGAGACCTTGATCTCTTACTAAGGGTCCGGAATCACGGATATATAATACTATTAGTAGATATGCGCTCTACAACTTATGTAAATGACAAGTAGGCTTATGCAAGATGTACATATTTTAGTACTGTCATTCCCGCCACCTGAGAGTTCGGGAGGTGTGGAAATCAAGAGTGTGGAGATTGAACTGATTAGTTTTCCGCCTTTTTGATAATACATCTGTCCACAGGTTAATCACCCAAAGAACAGCAAGTACTATCTTTTTACCACCTGCAATCTGCAATAGCAGGTTGTTTCACGCCGGGGCTAACACTCCGGCACTGCATGTTCATGTGTGAAAATATCACAAGGTGATGCTACTGGGGTATCACTTCTCTAGTAACACCCTGACGAATGCCCCGGTCCCATACGGGCCAACAGAGTAGGGCAGAAACATGTTGCCACTTGGCTTAGGGTCATAGGACCACAACATCCAGATTCCCCTCTCCTTTCTTGCTTTTACTATCCCCGTTCACCCCACTAATAAAGGGATACTGGGGGTGAACTAGGGAGTTTTATCTTAATGCTAAAAAATCCCTCTAAGAACAGTAAGTCTACCAGTTTTTAAGTGCTCCCTGGAATACGGTTGAGCCCACCCTGACCTTTAGAAGTCAGGGTGAACCTGATGATGAGGCAAGCCACTTTTAGAGTGGGTAAGGGTCATATATAAAAAAGAGGCTTTCTCCACTTCCCGCCTCTTCTAGGCGGTAACAAATCAGTTACTTACTTTCCACCTCTTTCTAGCGTGTTTAATTTCAGTGAGTGGATACCCGGTTTATAGGCCCCTACATGTTGCCTTATGGCTACTTCAGAACCTTGTTATGCCTGGATTTATTGTCAATGATTGTGTCAAATTAGGAGTCCAGACATCTATGAGGTATGAGCCATGTCCAAGGTTACTTACTCAATGTCAACAGTTTTGATATCCAATCGAATGTTTGTCTGAATAATTCAATCGATCAGGGTTTTGTAAAGCACACTACTCACCCTTTAGGGTCTCAAGGCGCTGAGGGGCGGGTGAGAGCAGCTCCGGTGGGGTCATTCGAAGAGCCAGGTTTTGAGGTCTTTCCTGAAATGATGCAGTGTCGGGCTTCGCCGGAGGTGGAGAGGGAGATCGTTTCAGGTCTTGGCTGCGAGGTAGGAGAAGGACCTTCCACCCGATCTGGTCCTGTAGAAGCGTGGGACGGTGGCTAAGGAGAGGTTGGCCGAGCAGAGGTTTCTCTTAGGGGCATGGAAGGAGAGGCAGTCGTTGAGGTATTGAGGTCCGATGTTGTGGAGGGCCTTGTAGGCGTGTGTGAGCAGCTTGAAGATATTCTTCTTTCAACGGGGAGCCAGTGGCGGTCATGGAGGTGTTGGGTGATGTGGTGGTACCGTGGGATAGCGAGGATCAGTCTGGCTGCAGCGTTCTGGACGGTCTGGAGTTTGCGCAGGAGTTTTTTGTTGATTCCGGCATAGAGAGCGTTGCCGTAGTCCAGTCTACTGGTGATGAGGGCGTGAGTGACCGTTTTCCTGGCGTCGGAGGGGATCCACTTGAATGATTTATGTAGTATACGGAGGGTGTTCAAGCATGCGGAGGAGACGGCATTGATATAGTGATTCATAGTGAGCGATGAGTCCAGTATGATGCTGAAGTTACGTGCATGGTCTGTCGGAGTAGGTGGGTTTCTGAGGGTGGGGGGCCACCAGGTGTCGTTCCATGCAGAGGGGGTGGAGCTGTGGAGGAGGACTTCTGTTTTCTCTGAGTAAAGTTTCAGGCAGCTGTTCTTCATCCAGGTGGTGATGGCTTTCATACCTTCTTGGAAGTTGTGCCTGGTGATGTTGAGTTCCTTGGTGAGGGAGAGGATGAGCTGGGTGTCATCAGCATAGGAGACGATGTTGAGCCTGTGGTTTCTGACGATGGTTGTGAGGGGGGCCATGTAGATGTTGAAGAGGGTGGGACTGAGGGAGGATCCTTGGGGTACTCTGCATCTGATCTCTGTCAGTTGTGAGAGAAGGGTGGGAGTCTTATTCTCTGTGTTCTGCCCATGAGAAATGAGTGTAACCAGTCTAGTGCCTTTTCTTGGATGCCGGCGTCGTGGAGTCTGGTGGCTAGTGTGTGGTGGGAGACGGTGTCGAAGGCTGCTGATAGGTCCAGGAGGATGCGAGCTGCCATTTGGCCTTGGTCGAGGAGAGCGCAGATGTTGTCTGTGGCGGCGAGGAGGGTGGTCTCGTGTTGTGCTTGCTGCAGAATCTGGATTGAGAGGTGTCTAGCATGTTGTTGGCTTTGTTTGAAGTGTGCTAGCTGGGTTTTGATAGCCTTTTCGATAACCTGAGCTGTGAAGGGAAGCAGTGAGATGTGCCTGAAATTCTTGAGGGTCTGCGGAGGGTTTCTTTAGGAGGGGTTGACTTCGGGCGCTTCCAGTTGTCGGGGAATGTGGTGGTTTCGAGGGAGCAGTTGATGGTTCAACGCAGCTCCAGTGCGATGGCTGTGGTGGCCCTGTGGAAGATGTGTGGCGGGCAGGAGTCTGAAGGTGCTCCAGAGTGGATGCTCTTCATTGTCTTTAGGGTGTCTTCTGTCATGAGTGGGGTCCAGGTAAGTACGGTCTGTTGGGTGGCGTCGCTGGGGGTGTGGGTTGGGGGTGGTGCAGAGGTCTTTTTCGTCGAAGTTATCGTAGAGCCGCTTGATCTTGCGGTGAAAAAAGGAGCTGAGTCTGTTGCAGAGGTCTTGGGAGGGAGGGATGTCAGTTGTTTCGTTGTTGGGTTTGGCAAATTCCTGTATGATGGTGAAGAGTTCCCAGGAGTTGTGGGCCTTGGAGAGGATTCTGTCTTGGAGGAAGTTCTTCTTTGTGGATTTGATGAGGCGGTGGTGAGCCATGGTGGCTGTTTAATAGGTAGAGCGTGCTTCCGGGGTTTTGCTGTTACTCCACGTCTTTTCCAGTCGGCAGGATCGCTTGGATTCTTGGAGTACCGTGGTGAACCAGTTTGGTTTTTTGTGTGTGTCGTCTTGTGGTGTTCTGGAGGGGGGTGAGTGTGTTTGCGCAGTTGGCTATACATTGGTGGAGGTTGGTTGCCCCGTTGTTGCCGTCTGTTGTAGTTGGGGGTGGACAGCAGGTGAGAGCGGAGGTGAGGTGTTCTTCAGAAACTTTGTTCCAGATTCTGCGAGGGAGGCGGCGCACGTGCCTATGTGCGGTGGGTTTAGTAAAGGAGAAATGGATGCAGTGGTGGTCAGTCCAGAGCAGTTCCATGGTGTGGCTGAAGAAGATGCAGTTTCCTCCTGCGAAGATGGGGTCCAGTGTGTGTCCCGCTGTGTGGGTGGGAGCGGAGACAAGTTGCTTAAGTCCTATGTTGGTGAGGTTCTCTAGTAGGGTGGTGGTGCTGGGGTCGTTGAGGTTGTCCAGGTGGAAGTTTAGGTCTCCGAGTAGTATGTAGTCTGTGGAGGCGAGGGCGTGGGGTGTGATGAGGTCGGTGAACTGGGTGCGGGGTCCAGGTGGTCTGTAGGCGAGTGTTCTGTGGAGCATCGTTCTGGGGTTGGTCTGGATCTGGAAGTGGATGTGTTCCATGGGGGGCGAGGCATCTTTCGAGTCGGTGGTTGTCAGTCAGAGGGAGCTTTTGTGGATGATGGCGAGGCCTCCTCCTGGGCGGTTGGGGCGGTCTTTTCTCAGGATCTTGTATCCGTCGGGGATGGCGGTTGCGATGTCAGGTGTGGAGCTGGCATTAGTCCAGATCTCTGTGAGGAAGGCCTGAGAGTGTTGAGGAGGTTCCAGATTTCTACGGCATGTCTGTGCAGGGAGCGTACATTTAGGAGGATGCAGTTTAGTGGTTTGTGTGCGCTGGCCTATGGTGGCCTGGGGGTACTGCTGGAGTCCGGAGGTGGGTGAAGGTGCAGCGGCAGTGACGGCAAGAGAACGGGCCTTGGGTGTTGCTCGGTGTCGAGAGCTGGCAGTTGTTGCTGCGTCCGAGGTTGAGAGCATGGAGGGTGCTGGGATTGTAACGGCATGGGGTAGGGGGACCAGGGTCCCTGGCGCTGGTCACAGTTGGGTTGCGGACGGGCACAGACAGACTTGCCTTTGGAGCACCTTTGGGGCACCAGCGGTGGGCCCGCTGCGCGTGCATCGGCCACCATTAAGTAGGGGTCGGGAGGAGGGCGATCAGCTGGGAGGCTGGAGCGATAGACTGAGGGGAGGGGCCACGCGAGCAGCAGTGGCGGGGAGTGCAGGAAAGGGGCAGGCAGAGGAAACAAGTGGCAAAAGGAAGGGAAAAGAGGCAAGACCAAAGGGCAAAGAAAAGAGTCACAAAAAGAGAAAAGAGGCAAATAAAGAGAAATAGAGGCAAATAAAGAGAAAAGAGGCAAGTGAAAGGGCAAAAGAAAAGAGGCAGAAGATAGAGGCAAAAATAACAGAGGACACAGAGCGGAATAGCAGAAGAGCAGGGTGCTCTTCCACTAGACCGCCAGGGATGAGGGGCAGGCAGGAGCCTGCGGGTGGAGGAGGGCCTCGAACACCTACCTGGAAGAAGCTTGGGCTCAAAGGCAGAGCCTTAACGGTGGAGCTGCACGGAGAGAGAGCAGTGACACTGACCAGGAAGGTCAGAGGTCTTGCCTTTATCCATTTCCTGAAGCACAATCATTGTAGGTAAGAGTGTGCATTTGACCCCCTGAAGTTGCTTTAAACCAGCAAAGTGAGCTGAAATGAATTGGTGTTTGGGGAGGGGAATCCCTCAGCCCACAGCCAGTTTGTGCCAAATGCTTCGTTTTAAGGCACCATTTAAACAAAAAAATTGGCTAGAGGCATTGGTTTCATAGAAAAAAACTCTGGTCAAGGAACAAACTCACCAACCGACTAGTTTTACAAAACACTGTAAAATACAAGAGCAAGAGAGAGAGAGAACACCTTGAATCCAAGGGGACAGGACCAATTATACACAAAACATTACAAAATTCTCCAAGGAACAGAGATACATAAACTAACATGCCATGTGACGTAAAAAACTATATTATTTATTAAGATATAATCATATTTCACTTATAATTTTATAGAAACAAACAATAGCAGGCATAAACAAAAAAGAAGAAGACAAGCATAAAGGTTTATTTCTTGTCTCTTATGGTTTTTGAAATATGAAAAACCACATATGCACAACCGTACGATATGTAATTGGAAGAGCCAATGTTTATATTATTTGTATTTTTATCAAATCTTCTTAATAAAGTTTTGTTTATGTCTGGCATTGTTTGTTTCTATAAATGTATGCGTTTAATGCTATTATATTCCAATAAATAATATAGTTTTTACATCTGTTGTCCTTTTAAAAACATTTTTTTTTCACTGATTGCACACGTGCCCGTGTGCCTTTATTTTTTGCTCTCTGCTTCACCATCACTGACAGCCATCACTGACAGCATAGGTTCAAACAGGGTATGGATTTACCTGCCGGCGTCCTTGGCATTACTGCACCATCCATGCCCCTCCGGAGTCCCAGTGTGTGCTCGGTGGCCCCCTCCCTGGCTCAATCCACCCTCAGGCCTCTCATCGCAGCCTGAGCACAGCTCCCGACCTCTAATCCTAGCATCAGCAGTGCGGATGCCTTGCTGCCTTCTCCTTGCTGTTCCCTAGACCATTAAGTCACCGCTTCAACGGAACACCAGCCTTTTCAATAACCCGGACCCTGGCGTTGTTTGTTGACGCCATGTTCTCCCTGGCGCCGCCGCGGAGGATCACAAAGGAGGGAGCTGGGGCCCAGGAGCAGCAGCAGGCGGAAGAGTAACAGGGCTCGGCTAACCCTCGCACACCTTTGCTTTAGCAGCCGCTTCTTCCCACTTTATATTATGCGCAAGGGCTGCATAAAAACAACAGTGTCCACTTCTCCTGCCCTGCCTCTGGCAGCTGTCCCCCTCTCTCTTTCTTCCTCTTCCTCCTATTCCCTCTCATTCTGTCTCTGTCTCGATCCTCCTTACTTGCTGAAAACCGTGACTCCAAGAAACTGCTCCTACCCTCTCTTTCCTCTCCTTTCCTTCATTCTTTCCCCTGTGAAATGGATCCAAAAAAACAAACAAACACTTTTGCTGGAAATATCGGCTATTTCTGTCATTTTTCTATTCTAAAGTGCAGCCTCGAGACAGAAAGAAAAAAAGTTTCAAAATACGAAATGTAACCAAATAACTAAATAAAACAAGACCAAGTGCTTGCAAAGTGACCAGATTGGTTTTATTCACACCCAAACACATTAGTGCCTCTTTACAGAGCTACTTTCATTTTCTCGTCTGTCTGTGAACAACATTGTTTTCCTTGGGTGAGAAAGTGCACCATTCTTGGCGGTCCTGCAATACCTGGTTACTGTATGGAGTAGAAAACGTTTATTATGATTCTTTTCAGCTGTTTTCCTTATTTTAGTTTCAAACTGTGTACTGCGGCTCTGTGTTCAGGGATGTGGTCTTTTTAACTCATACTGCTTACATTTTGTAAGGATGTAGTCATGTCCTTAACATTTCAGGCAAAAACTCTCACTGATTTCTCAATAATGAGTGTAAAAGCGTTACGTATGGTCAGGGACTACCGCCAATCCCCCTCCCTGTCCTGCGCATTACCACCGTTAAACAATTAAAGCAATTGGACATGAGAGGAGTTTTCTTTGGAAGGCGGGGGGTCTCGCGACCCCCCGGCCGTATTTATTAAAACATGAAAACAAATTAAAATTTGAAATAAACAATATTTACACAAGCATTTTTATGCAGAAAATTAGACATTAGGTACAATCAATGTAGACAGGTATCAATGGCTAACCTTAACAAATGTCTAATACAGCGTGTTTCCTAACCGAATCTAACATCATACTTATTACTTTTCTGCATATCCTAGTTTTGGGCCTACGGCAAGGTCGCTAACCGGTGTCAAATCCTTATTAACCAGCTACGCCCTCACGTATGAGTGCGCATGCGCAGAGGGCCCGTTTACCGAGAGGGTACTTCCCCCTCCCGGTTACCCCGTACGCTCCATGAACTCCATTACCCAAAAGGGGGCCCTTGCACTCTGCGCCGTTTAATGACGTCATCGTGCACGTGCGGGGTGGCTAACCAGCCCAGAGAAAGCGTGACTCCCCCCTCCCCCGCACCCATCCAACCAAGCGGATGTACCGCCCCTGGAGTTCTGGGAGAGACCACTTGCCCCTCCCCCTGGGCGACCCCATTCAAGAATGGTGACGCCCCTAAGGACCTTAAATTGACTGCTCACCGATCATGACCTTACCGCCTGACCAAGGACTATCAATAAATACGACAGTTATGTTACCTGCAAACGGGAAAAAGGCCTAAGGACAAAGTTTACACAAAACCTTACTGTGCAACCATAGCTTGATACTTGAGCCTGTAAACGGGAAAAAGGACTAAGGAAAACTCACACCAACTCACAAACTACAGTGAAAACGAACCTAAAATGATACAATCAACATACAAACGCAAGAATCTGCTTCAGGGGCTGGTGGGTGGGAAAGATTATTCTGCGCCTTTGCGAGGCGCGGGGCAAGCCTGGGGAGTGCGGGGAACAAGAGGGCGCCTCCCGCGCTCCCCCGGCCTTTTAACCCCTCTGGGGCAGACCAGTTCCAACTGGTCCGCCCACTCTGGCTCCCTCCTTTGCCCCGGAAGCAATTGGATTGCTTCCGGGTCAAAGCAGGAGCCAGCACCAATCGGCGGTGGGCGCGCCCGCCGCGTCATCAAGACGCGGCGGAGGGGCACGCCCACCACCGAGAGTGCAGGGGGAGGAGGGGGCCGGCGCCCCGCCATACGTGCGGGGGGCCGAGCGCCCCCCCCTTTCCTTATGGTCAGGGACTACCGCCAATCCCCCTCCCTGTCCTGCGCATTACCACCATTAAACAATTAAAGCAATTGGACATGAGAGGAGTTTTCTTTGGAAGGCGGGGGTCTCGCGACCCCCGGCCGTATTTATTAAAACATGAAAACAAATTAAAATTTGAAATAAACAATATTTACACAAGCATTTTTATGCAGAAAATTAGACATTAGGTACAATCAATGTAGACAGGTATCAATGGCTAACCTTAACAAATGTCTAATACAGCGTGTTTCCTAACCGAATCTAACATCATACTTATTACTTTTCTGCATATCCTAGTTTTGGGCCTACGGCAAGGTCGCTAACCGGTGTCAAATCCTTATTAACCAGCTACGCCCTCACGTATGAGTGCGCATGCGCAGAGGGCCCGTTTACCGAGAGGGTACTTCCCCCCCTCCCGGTTACCCCCGTACGTTCCATGAACTCCATTACCCAAAAGGGGGGGCCCTTGCACTCTGCGCCGTTTAATGACGTCATCGTGCACGTGCGGGGTGGCTAACCAGCCCAGAGAAAGCGTGACTCCCCCCTCCCCCGCACCCATCCAACCAAGCGGATGTACCGCCCCTGGAGTTCTGGGAGAGACCACTTGCCCCTCCCCCTGGGCGACCCCATTCAAGAATGGTGACGCCCCCTAAGGACCTTAAATTGACTGCTCACCGATCATGACCTTACCGCCACAGGCCAGCATGGTTGACCGACTATCTGGCCCCCCCTCTCCTCCTCTTCCGAAAGGTCATGCCGACTTAGAACCTCCCAGCCATGCCCAAATGTTTTCCAGAAAAAGTTGGTTACCTGCCCCAGTCAGATGGACCCCGTCTTGCAAGAAGAACTGTTCCCCCCAGATACACCCATGTGGTATATTCTGTAGTTGAGGTGACCGAAATAATTTCTCTATCTTGTTGTTGATCCTCTTTACCGAGTGATTCAACGCCCTGACCGAGTCCCCCCTCCATTTGAGCCTGGGAATCATCTGAGACCACACTATGGTGCAGCCTTGGCATGTTTTAGCTAGCCAGTTTACTTCCGATATTATCTCTTCCATCAGGACCCTCCTGCCCAATTTCACCAGATCGTTGCCCCCAGGTGTAGGATAACTACTGCAGGCGGCGGGGTGTGTCTATTGAGCAACTCCGTAAAGAACCCCCTAAACTGACTGAGGCATAGGCCCCCCCTACCATGAAAGGAAACTTCGAAACCTCCTTGTTCCGCCCTCTGTCTATAGCTACCTGAAAAGAAAACAGATTTAACGCGCTTTACAAATGAGTGACCAACCACCCATACCACTTTCGTCTCCTTCCTCCGTTCCTGTGACCGCCGTGCTGAAGGTACTTGCTGTTGGTGACCCGGTAACCGTTTCCGCCCTGCGTGACAGGTTCGAGAAACTGAAATAGAAGCAAACAACAAGACAGGCGTCAGCGTAACTTACGTGTCACCTCACAGCATGTGCATCCGCACATAACGTTTGTAACAGTTGGAAGACCATCTCCCAATCCTTTTTACGCTGCTCGCATGCAATCCTCTAGCAGTCGCCTCGGTGGCCGCACCTATCCTGAAGGAATGCGTCCCAAAATCCTTTGGATTGAAACCAGCCCTGTCCATTGCCATCGACAGTACTCGTTGGAATTGGAACCTGGTCAGTGGGGTACCATCTGCATGCATTAACAATGCTCCCTCCTTCGCGCCCGCTCGCTGTTTGATAAAGGCTTCTACGTGGAACACTGGGCAGCAAGGATTAGCCCGTGCCCGATGGAGTACCAGCCCGTCCCCCGGGCCTCCTGGTCAGTTTTTGATTTACGTATGGTAATCAACAGCACCTCGCCCAATATTTTTGTGTGTTCCAGTCGAATACCCCCCAGCATGTCCTGCTTGCTGCTAGCCACCAGTTCCCCTACCCGGAAAGCCCCATAAAAGGCCAAAGTAAAGGCGGCTCTGAACATGAGTACTTCCCCATATGAACTGCAGGTGTCAGACAAGGCATTCAATAATGATGCCATCCGGTCTAAACCTATCGGTTGCCTGGAATCTGCGGTGGTTGCTTGCAGGCGCCGCCACCCCTTTAGTGCCTTCCGCACGACGAAACTATTCGTGGGATCTCTGGCCCCCCTGAGTTGTGCCATGAAAGACACGGCCGCCCTGTGTCTGCTAGCTGTCGCTGCTGAGCGCCCCTCCTTATGTAATGCATCTAGGTACTTAGCGAAATTCTCCTCATGCTCCCATTTCTCTGCCCAGTCCCGTCCCAAAAAGGAGCAATAAGACAAAAAAGCCCCTTCGTAAGCTGTCCTGGTCCTGGGCGCTAGGCTAGCTGCCACGAGGTTCTGTAGCTGGGGGCACCAATTTGCCAGAGTGTTGCTGGGAAGTGTGCCGGCTTCGCCTCTGCGGATGGTAGGTGTTCCCTGAATACCTGCATCTTGAAGCGAGAGAGTGCATCGGCTGCGTTATTCAACACCCCTGGGACATGTTTGGCCCTAAACTGTACATTGAGTTTCATGCAAACCAACACAATCTCCTTAAGTAGGCGGAGTATAAACTTACATCGTGCCGCCTGCTGGTTGATACATTCGACTACCGTCATGTTATCTGACCAGAAGATTACAGATCGATTACACAACTGATCAGGCCAAACTGTTAATGCAACCCATATTGGAAATAGCTCCAAGAAACCGATATTAGCTGTCAGGCCACTCGCATCCCACCAAACCGGCCACCGTTGGGCCACCCACTTGTTTCCCAGTATGGCACCAAAACCCACACTGCCTGCAGCATCAGTCCATAGACCTAACTCTGCAGACGTAGTAGGGGGACCGCACCACACCACTCTGCCGTTGAAGCCCTCCAGAAATGCGATCCAAATGCGCATGTCCTGGCGGACCTCAGCCAGCAATCTAGTGTGATGGTGTTTCTCTCGCAGCCCCGACATGGCCTGCGAGATTGGGCGGGAGAAGGGGCGTGCCATGGGTATGACTCTTAATGCGAAATTCAGCTGTCCCACAATCTGTTGTAGCTGCTGGAGCATCACTCTATCTTTGACCAAACCTTGCTGGAGAGCTGCTCTAAATTTCGTGATTTTGTCTTTTGGCAACCTGAAACAGCCCTCCACTGAGTCCAATTCTATGCCTAAGAATTCCAATGTGGTTGCCGGGCCCACCGTCTTTCCGGGTGCCAGCGGGACCCCAAAAGCCCGCATCAGCACGCAAAATTCCTGCAATGCCCACCCACACTCCTGTGAGCCCGCCGACCCCAGAAAGAGAAAATCATCCAGGTAATGCATGACATGGCGGTGCCCTGACGTTTGCCTAAAAGCCCATTCCAAAAAGGAACTAAATTTCTCAAAGTAGGCGCATGAAACCGAACAACCCATGGGCATGCACATATCCATATAGAATTTGTTCTGAAAAGAGAAACCTAGCAGATGCTGATCTAGGGGATGCACTGGCAGTAGCCGAAAAGCCGATTCTATGTCTGACTTGGCCATCAAGGCTCCCGGTCCGAGAGCCCTCAACATCTCCACTGCTTGATCAAAAGACGCATACTTAACACTACAAATGTCTTCATTTATGGCGTCGTTTACTGATGCGCCCCTGGGTGCTGATAGGTTATGAATGAGCCTGTACTCGCCCTCCTCCTTTTTGGGGACCACGCCGAGGGGCGAGCAAACAAAATTCGGTACAGGGATGTCATTAAACGGTCCCGCTATCCTACCCAGGCGCAGCTCTTTAGCTATTTTTGCCGCCACCACATCTGGGTTGTGCTTAACTGAAAGTTGATTCCTACATTCTGGCGTTCCGGTATATCCCACCGCTGGGATCCTAAAGCCCTGACAAAATCCTTCCTGTAACATCGCCGCCAAGGCATGGTCGGGGTACCTGTTCAGCCAAGGAGTCATAGCCAGAATGTCAATGGGTGAATGAGCTACCAGACGGCCTCCTCCCCTAATCCTGCTTTTTTCTTCCCCTGTTTCCCGAGGCATTACCTTTGTTGCGGCAGACTGTTTCTGGGTGGGAAGGATGGTTACAAATGGAACATGCGTGCCTGAACTTGCAAGTGCCCTGTGTCCTGGTGCATGTACGCTTGTTAAAATCCCAGCACACCCCTTTTCGCCCACCACTGCTCCCCGTCTTAGTGGCTGTGCCACCCCCTGAGGTGACCGAAAGGGCTGCTGGTGATTGGAGTGGTAGTTTTTGCTCCAGCTTGGCCCCGCACTCCCTGCCGTAAACTGGCCATACCATGAAATTGAATCCACTCTATCCCATGATAATGCGTGGTCAAACTCCTTAGCCTTCCTGAAAGTAGTGTCGTACTCCTTCCACCCATCCCCTCCATATTTCTCGCTGAAAGTTGTGATCCTACTCTGGTAACAAGCCATTTCGGCCTGCAAATTCGGGAAGCGCTCGGCTGTAATTGCCATAAACACAGAAAAGGCTCTAATCCAGTTGATCAATGTCTCCTCCACCCTGAATCTCGCCATTTCACCCCACCATTCCCTAGGCAACATCCAGTCTTTCTGTTTCCTAGCATACTCCATTTCCCTGTTATCAACTAGCAAGGAAAACATATTGACATATTTTCCCGCCCAGATCAAATCCTTCACTTCTTGTGTCACATGTTGAGCCAGATTTTCCCTCCTGGAGGGTATTGTCCCTTCCCCCAGCACTGGTAATGCCACCTCCTTACCACTTTCTGCGGGTCGCGTTGGTTCACCAATCTTGACCCTTCCAGAGTCGCTGCCCGAACCTGTTGCTTGAGGGGTAAAGGGCGCGCTTGGGCCCCCCCCCGCCACCCTGTGCAATCATGATCTTTGCCACCAATTTCTGAGCCTCCGCTGAGGGGTCCTCTCCCACCTCCCTGGCACCCACTGAAGGAGGTAACATCCCACCTATCCCTAGCCAAGGCAGTACAGCCGCTATCTGCGCTGCCAGCTCTAGCGGTACCCGACCAACCACTGGGGGTGCTGTAACTGGCATGGGGGATCCCGAGCCGGGTACCAGAATCGGCGCGGGTACCACCGGGACTACCGCGGGGACCACCCGAGGCACTATGCTTGGTACTGGCGCCGGAGAGGCCGGAGCCGGTGTCACCGGTAGATTTGTCGGGATTATGGGAGCGGGCACAGGAGCTACAGGCGATCCGAGCCCTTCCCCAGGGACCACCCCAGAAGGCCCCCCTCTTCGTGTGGCTTGGGGACCCGACCGCTACCCTTCTTGGCCCTGACCCGCTTGGGCAACGCATCCAAATCCCCCTTGGCTGCGGGGGCACAATTATTCGCTTGGGTCTCCCAGATGGCCCAACCTGTTCGTCGAACCTTTGCCTGAGCTCTGCCACGCTCTTGCCTATCTGGTCAACCTTCCCCCATCTCCTGTCCATAGCTGTCATCTTGCGCATCATGCCCTCCAGCATATGCTCCATGCGGGAGCGCCTAGCGCCACGACCACTAGCCATCCCCGCAACAGGTATACCACCTGCACTTACCCCCTACACTGAAAGCCCTGCTGTGTCTCAGTGCCCACTAGCGCCTATCTGGTGTTTAGCTGCTCCGAGTTTGAGGCACACAGACTGGCCGTAAGCACCACGCAACTGTGACCGCGACACACCAGCTAACCTGGGTGTTGGGCGAGCGCACTCTAGCCCGGCGGCCCAACAGAAGCAGTGAAATGCAGGCCTGCCTGTGTCCCCGAATCGCGTCGTCCCTTGCGCCCCTCTCCTTTGGCTCAGTCGCGTTACCGGGATCCTAGGGTAAAAAATTAGTTAGGTTATAGCACTGCCAAATCTTTCAAATAAGGCCCTTATTCTGTGTGCAGCCGGTCCAACCACACCCCCGTTAAATACCTTGCCCACTCCTACTTGTGTTTACTAGCAGATCACCCCTCTCAAAAACAATGCCACCACCCCTCACATCTCCTGCCTATCACCATCAAAAATTATTATTATTTTTTTTTTTAATTTGAAACACCGAAGTTATGGGCTTTGAACCCTTGTCAAAATCCTCACAAACCAAGCTACTTAGCGAAATATTGCTCACCTGCCATTATTCTCTAAAAAATGCCTATCTGCCCCTGTGGTCTCCCATCCATGTGCTGCCCCTGCCTACCCTGCTTCGCCCTCTGTTACCGACTGTGTCTTTGTAGCTACAAGCAGAGTCCGCGCGGGCCGGGTCAGCAGGGAGCACGATCCGCTCCTTCTCCTCCCCGATGCTCGAACCTCGATTTCCAGCACCAAAGCGTGCAATCTAGCCGACGGACCACCTCCTAAGCTACACAGTCACGTGCTTGAATTCACCCAGAAACCGGGCCCGCAGCTCACAATGCGCCGATCCGGTTACCTGCAAAATTTAAAAGAACAAAGATTATTCTGCGCCTTTGCGAGGCGCGGGGCAAGCCTGGGGAGTGCGGGAACAAGAGGGCGCCTCCCGCGCTCCCACGGCCTTTTAACCCCTCTGGGGCAGACCAGTTCCAACTGGTCCGCCCACTCTGGCTCCCCTCCTTTGCCCCGGAAGCAAATGGATTGCTTCCGGGTCAAAGCAGGAGCCAGCACCAATCGGCGGTGGGGCGCGCCTGCCGCGTCATCAAGACGCGGCGGAGGGGCACGCCCCACCACCGAGAGTGCAGGGGAGGAGGGGGCCGGCGCCCCGCCATACGTGCGGGGGGCCGAGCGGCCCCCTTTCCTGTAACCATGCTGTCCCTGCTTACATTTCACATGCTTTACTTGATCTTGCATTCCCTATTGGTGTTTGCTTTTTCCAGGATATTTTCTTTTTTTCAGGCAGCATATTACTCTTGTCTAGTGCATAATTTGAATTGAGTTGCATCCAAGTGTTTATAGAGGGGCACAATTGGGTTGTATCTGAAGGCAGTGCAAGTTTCTCTCAGTGGGGCAGTATGGTGTTCAGTGGGGGAGAGGATGTGGCACCAACTCAGCACCACCTCAGCATCAGTGCAGCACCAGTCAGCGTCACTCAGCACCACTTCTACATCACTCAGCAGCACCACTGCAGCATCACCTGAGTATCACTCAGCAGCACCTGAACACTACCACAGCACCACCAGAGCATCACTCAGCCCCAGTGCAGCACCAGCGCAGCACCATCTGAGCACCACCTCAGCACCAGTGCAGCACCACCTCCACACACGCTCAGCACCAGCTCTGCACCAGTGCAGCACCACCTCACCAACAGCACTGTTTATGGTCATCCCCCCCGTAACAAAAAAAACCTATAACAAACAAGCATTTGAACAGGCAGGAAGAATTTGCCAGCATTGCAAGAACAAAAAACCAGAAAACATTTTTTATGTTAATTCTTTTTTTAATAGGGTCGTTCAGTTCTACATAATATCTTTTTGGTTATATATATAACAACAAAAATGCTTACAATGTTTTTTTATATTGACTTTTCAACACTCTGCACAGCAGCCACACTGCTCTACACCATAGCTTAAAGACATAGGCAAAGCCAATACCTCTGGCTAAACGCTTATAAGGTCCTAAAGGCGAGGCCTATTGGCTATGCCAATGCTTGTATGGATAGAGTAGAGCAAAGAATGTTACAGTAGTTAAAATGGGAAAAATCAATGTTTATGGCTCTCCCACTCCCCCTTACCGTTATGGATCTGCACAAAAGTTGCCATATCAAACTCAAATCATTTTTTCTTGAGTAACTTTACGCAGATTCGTTGAACTGCAGCAGTTATTAAAAAAACAAAAAATGCCTCTGCAATGGAAATTCTGATATAACCATAACTCCACAATTGTTACGGCTGACAGATATATATATATATATATATATATATATATATATATATATATATATATATATATATATATATATATATATATATATATATATTACCTACTGGTGGTCGCCAGTAGGTAGTTATAGTTAGGACCTAGTTTCCTGTTCCCTCTTTCTGCACCTCACTTGCCTCTTTCTGCACCTCTCTTTCCTCTTTCTGCAACTCTCTTGCCTCTTTCTGCACCTCACTTGCCTCTTTCTGCACCTCTCTTGCCTCCTTCTGCACCTGTCTTGCCTCTTTCGGCATCTCACTTGCCTCTTTCTGCACTTCTCTTCTTTTTTTCTTCACCTTTCTTGTTTCTTTCTGCAACTCTCTTGTCTCTTTCATCACTTCTCTTGCTTCTTTCTGCTCCTCTGTTGCTTCTTTCTGCACCTCTCTTGCCTCTTTATCCACCCCTGTTCCCTCTTTCTGCACCTCTCTAACTATAACGTCCCTGAAACCTGTGATTTTTTCAGTGAATTTCTAAGGTTTTTTAAGATGCTAAGTCCTAACTATAACGTACCTGTAAACTTTGTTTTTTTCAGTAAATTCCCAAAGTTTTTTAACTAGCAGTCATGTTTGCAGAGTGATGGAGAAAAGGGGCTGGGCCTCCTACCACCTCTCAGGAATTCTGCTGCGTAGGACTTACAGGAGCTATCAGGAGGGCTTCTTGGCCCCCAAGGTCCCTCTGGACTAAAGTGGACTTGATTCCCCAACCAGTAGTGCACAAGGAGGCGCGTTTGCAGAGTGGTGGGAAAAAGGGGTGTGGCCTCCGAAGACCTCTTAGCACTCCCACTGTGTGGGACTTACTGGAGGTAACAAAAGGGGTAATTGGCCCCAAAGACGTCCTTGTGGATCACCTACCCCTCCTGCTACCTTCAGTAAGTCCCACACAGCAGGATTGCTGAGTTCTGATAGCAGGCCACGCCCCCTTTCTCCACCAGTCTGCAAACGCACCTCCTGGCGCGCTCTTGGTTGGGGCTGAGGTCCCCTTCGCTGCTGGGGGTCCTTAGAGGCCAACTAGCCTACTTCCAGTAAGCCTCACACAGTGGGATTGCTGAGAGGTGCTCGTAGGCCACCCCCCTTTCTCCACCACTCTGCAAACATGTCTCCTGGCAGGCTCTTGGTTGGGGGATGAAGTCTCCTTGCCTCTTGACGGTCACTGGAGGCCAACTAGCCCTACTGTTACCTCTAGTAAGCCTCACACAGCTGGATTATTAAGAGGTGGTCAGAGGCCACACCCCCTTTCACCACCACTCTGCAAATGCGCCTCCTGTCCCACTGCTGCTCTTCAGGACGTAAAGGGACCTCATAGCCCCACCAGCAGTGCGCTGACAGGTGCGTTTGCAGAGTGGTGGAAAAAGGGGCACGGCCTCCAACCATGTCTCAGCAATCCCATCATGTGGGGCTTACTGGAGGTAACAGGTGGGCTAGTTGGCCCCTAAGGACCTTCAAGAGTGAAGGGGACTTCGTCCCCCAACGAAGAGCGCGCCAGGAGGTGCGTTTGCAGAGAAGTGGAGAAAGGGGGCGGGGCCTCCGGCGAGTTGCTACCTTCCGATTTTTGGGGGGGATTTTAGGAAGGGAGGCAGTGTGGACCCCCTTCCCTTGATCCTTTTGGACCCTGGGGACCCCACACCCCCAGGGCCTGACCCATTTTTTAAATATTTTGAAATAAAAAAGGAGAGGGGCCGCATGCCCCCCCACTCCTGAGGCCGATTTAGCCCTGGGGACCCGATCCTCCGGGGCTAGGCCTTTCTTTTTCTTTTTCAAGTTACAAAAGGGGAGGGGAGCCTCCCCATTTGTAACTTGAAATCCCCCGGGGCCAGGCCATTTCATTATGTCTTTTGGCATACATTTTGTTAAGGAGGGGGGCCGTGCGGCCCCCTCCCCAGGCGTTTTTGGCCCCAGGGACCCCATCCCCTTGTGCCCAGCCATTTAAAAAAACAAATTAGAGAGGGGGGCTGAGCAGCCCCCTTCCCGGGCCATTTTTGGCCCCGGGGACCCCATCCCCTGAGGCATGGCCAGCTGCTCGGGGACTGTGGGAGAGCCTAAAGACCCCACGGTCCTGGCCGGCTCCCGCCTCCTGCGGGAGCCAGCATGGCCTTTTACCCCCAGGGAGCTGCATGTCATGTAAAAAGCAAAGTGTACTCGGTTTGAACAAGCGAGAGCAAAGTGCTCTCGCTTGTTCAAAGCGAGCACACTGTTTGCTATGGGATGGCAGGGGCCCCTTTTTCTCGGCCCCTCTTGATGGATCACCCGGAAACTTTTAATACAACAGCTGAAGTGAGTGGGCCATTAGTTTTGATTCGTCAAACGGCACCAAAGATATTGACAAAAGAAAAATGCTTTTTCAATAGAAACAAGGTCCTAACTATAACTAACTACTGGCGACCGCCAGTAGGATATATATATATATATATATATATATATATATATATATATATATATATGCCACGAACCTCGCTTACAGCCTTCTTCTCGAAAACAAACGAGCGTAGACCCAGGTTTGGTGCTAGATGTTTACTTAGTTCAGCACACCATCAAGTTGCCATGACGCATTTCGGCAGATCCCTGCCTTGATCACATGACAGCATTGAATTACGTGAGTCCTCTTTTTAAAGTGCCAGTGCAATTGATTATTACTAAACATAGAAAAAATACTATACGTTTCATGGATAAATGCATACCATTGACATTGTTGAAATACAATCATATATCTGAGTGGATAAACTTTTCAAATAAACTGGTATGATACCTTATTTTAAATAAAATGGTATTTGCCATTTCATCCTTGATGAAAAAACTGTATTATATCATCATTTCATTTATCCGTTCATATTATAGAAATTTCTTGCTTAAATGCAAAGTTCTCATATCCTCTCCATCATAATCTATGTAAGTACCAATTCTAATGATTAAATGACAAAAAAGTGCATAATATATCTAAAATATAATAAAATAGTACCCCACCAGTGTCTAATGTGTAAAGTGCTAGTGCTAAATAAAAGACGTCATATCTATTGCCATGAATAGTACAATCTTTCTATATTATCTATTAATTAACTATTCCGGCCAAAGAAAAACCCATGTGCAAATGACAGCATGTGCAAAAAAATGCGTTTCGGAAAATTTCCCTGAGATTTTTTTTTTTTAACAACAAATTTTATTGAGTTTACAACACCCAGTGGGTGAACCCCTGTAGTCAGTATAGAGACACATATCAATATGCATATACAACCGATACCTACAAGGGTTTCACCAAAGAATCTGCTAAACATGCAGTCCAACATCCCCCCTCCCCCTCCCCCTTCCCCTGCACCACTCTTCCCACCTGAAATGAGAAAGACATACATGATCATAACACTGTGTCGAATGCCCCAGCCAATGAGCACCTTAGATTGGGGAATCATTGATGATGAGTCTTGCAATAGGGTCCGGATTCGCTGACTGTGTATGGATAGATAGGTCAATGCCCCGGTATTCTGCCCACTTGGACCAGATCCTCCCATGTTTCTGCGGGCAACCCCGTGCCTGAAACACCGCCACTTCCGCCGACATACATGTATCTAGGGCTGTCTTCCAGGCCGCCACCCCGGGGGAGAGGGAGACTTCCAATTCTGCGCTATATCACGCTTGGCTAAGGTGAGACCGAGGAATAGAAGGTGCCTCTTATATCTGTTTCCCCGATGTCCTCTGTGCCATGAAGAAGTATCAATCGAGGATCCTCCGGGAGGTCCCAGCACAACACCCGCCCCAGACAGGACAGCACCCCCGACCAAAAGTGTTGTAGTGCCGTGCAACTCCAGACCGTGTGGAGGAAGGACCCGTCGTCAGAATTACAACGGAGGCAGGTTGGGGACTGAATAGCCCCCATCTTCCAAAGGCGAAGGCGGGTATAATATACCCTATGAAGGTACTTAAACTGTATCAACCTGTACCTAGAGGAGACGGCAGCATACCTGGGGCTGGCAAGGGCCTCAGTCCAATCATCGTCCGTGAGGGCCGGTAAATCCACCTCCCAAGCTGCCCTAGTCCGGTGTATGCGCGTCTTGGAGTGCGTTGTCAGGGTCTGATATATTTGACGGATTTTGTGCCCTCCCAGATCCCCCATCAACAGTCTGCCCTCTAGTGGGTGGAATTCGGGTAAGGACGTTAGGTGCTTTATCAGGGGGGACAGGGCATGGCGAAGCTGAAGATACCTGTGGAACTGGGACTTGTGTAGATCAAACTCCTCCTGCAGACTCTGAAAGGATTTAAGCGTGGTCCCTCGCATCACATCACCCAATGTAGAGATTCCAATAGTATCCCATCCCCGGAACCCGGCTAGAGTGGAGACGGGCCGAAGGCGCGTGCCTCGCCAAAGGGGAGTCGCGCCTGTCAGCGTATCCCACCAACCCATGGACCGGGATACTCGTCTCCAGATCTGGACTACGGTACTACAGGCGGGGGGAAGAGCCTCCAAGGACGAATTGCTGTATAAGAGATCTAATAGTGGATGTGCCGCCAGGAAGAGCCGGTCCACCGCATAGGCCGGATCAGTCTGAGGATTGTACCACCATTCATTGATGACTAAGAGCTGGGACGCCCAATAATACGCCCGTACGTCCGCCGCTGCAATGCCACCGCAATAGGTGGATTGGATACAGGTCGCCAGAGCCACCCGGACCGCCCCACCCCCCCAGAGGAATCCATTTAGGAGCGCATTGATTTGAAGAAACCACGACGGAGGGATCGGGAACGGGAAATTTTGCAACCTATAAAGCAAGCGTGGCAGTGATACCATTTTGAATATTGCAGACCGGCCGTATAAGGATAAAGGAAGGTGGGACCATACCGTCGTCTCCTCACGTACTGCCGGAAGCAGGGGGGCTATGTTGCGCGACCACGCCACGACGGGGCATCTAGAGATATGGACGCCGAGGTATCTAAACCCTTCGTCCGCAATGACCAGCTGTGAGGCCCAGGTTTGACTTCCCTGTGCGCCGCATATGGGAAAGAGGATCGACTTGGACGGGTTGGCGTGTAGTCCTGTCGTCTCACCGAACACCCGCAAGATCTGGAGCACCCTCGGTCCGGTGACCCAAGGGTCAGAAAAGAAAAATAGCGCGTCATCAGCATATAGTGCTATCCTGTCCGAACACTCGGGCGACCAGACCAGTCCCCGGTAAACCGCATCCCTGCGTACCCACTCAGCCAGTGGCTCTATCGCTAAAGCGAACAGAAGCGGAGAGAGGGGGCAACCCTGTCTGGTCCCTCTGCAGATGGAGAAGGAGGGAGAACGGTGGCCAGCCACACGGATCGAGGCCGTAAGATCTGTGTACAGCAATTTAACATACGCGCGGAACCGGGGCCCCAGGTTGACAGCTTCCAAAAGTTTAAAAAGGTAGGTCCAGCTCAAGGAGTCGAACGCCTTGTCGATGTCAGCTAGCAGGACCGCCGCAGGGCGTCCCAGACGGTGGGCCTCGGCAACAGCGTTGTGCGCTCGCCGTATGTTATGCCTAGTGGAGCGTTGGGGCATAAAGCCTGACTGGTCCGGGTGGACGAGGTCCAGAATACAGGTGCGGAGGCGTTCAGCCAACACCTTCCCCAGTAGTTTCGGCTCGAAGTTTAATAGGGATATGGGACGGTATGAGCCCGGGGCCTCCGGCGGGCGGCCCGGTTTGAGAAAAACCACAATTTCGGCATGGCGCCAGTCTAGGGGCAAGATCTTCTGCTCCAACGCCTGGTGCAGCGCGCCAAGAAGGTGGGGACCAACGGTCCCCATTTGGGAGCGCAAAAAATCGCAGGGGAACCCGTTGGGGCCTGGTGCACGGCCTGGGTGGGTATTGGTGAGGGCTGCCTGCAGCTCCTCCACCGAGATAGGCTCGTCAAGAACCGCTCGCTGCACATCAGAGAGGCGTTTTGGAGGGATATCTACAAGGAAGGCATCAATAAGCGGTGCAGCGAGTTCCTCACGCTCACAGTACAGGGCCGGATAAAAATCGGCAAAGGCCTGCACCACCGCCCCCGGGGTGTCGCACATGTCACCGGCAGGGGACCTCAATAGAGGGACTTGCGTCGGGGAGGCCCTCGCCTGACATAGTCGGTGGAGCATCTGGCTAGACTTATCGCCCCAGTGATATATCCGGTGCTGGGTCGCCAGCCAGGCATCCCTTGCATTGTCCGTGAGCAGCTGGTGCAGCTGCTGTTGGACATGGAGCAGGTTACGGCGGGCACCGGCGTCGGAGCTTTCCACTAACGAGGTCTGGAGAGCGAGCTGTCTATCTTCTAGATCCTGGATCTGTGCCAGGCGGCGCCGCTTTTCCCCAGTGCGGTAGCTAATATCCGCCCCCGAATTGTCGGCTTAAAGGCCTCCCACAATATTATCAGGGATTGAGTGGTCCCGGTGTTGAAAGCAAAATAATCTGCCGTGGCTCGATGGAGCATCTCCCGATACCCGGGATCTCTAAGCAACCAGGGAGACATGCGCCAGTGATAGGGGGACGACTGGTCTGCAGACGGAGTTTGAGCTGAATGGGTGAGTGATCAGACAGGCCACGTGGAAAGATAGAGGTATGTGACACCCGATGCAGGTAGCTGCCTGGGAGGAACATGTAATCCAGACGTGAGAGGGTGGGGTGGACGGATGATGCGTATGTAAATCCATTTTCAGAAGGATGATAAGCCCGCCATGTGTCCACCCAACCCAATGTATGGGCCAAGATGTTGAGTTTAGACCTAGGAGGAGGGGTGGTCGGCGGTCGTGCCCGCCACCTATCCGGGGGAGCCATTACGTCGTTCCAGTCCCCACCCAGGATAGTCAGGCCGTCGGGGAATTCCCCCAGAGTTGCGTCAGTCTGTCAATGAACGTCCGACCTAGAGGAGGTGGTGCGTATATGCTCCCAATTGTAATCTGTTCCCCAGCCAGGGTGCCGGAAACGGCCGTAAAACGGCCACCCGGGTCGAACCAATGCTGTGTAACTTGAAATGGGACCCTGCGGTGAATAAGGATGGCCGTACCTCGTGCCCCCTTGAGAAGCCCGAATGGTACACCGTGGCATAGCCATAGCGAGACAGACACGGGGCCTTGTTGCCTAGCATGTGAGTTTCTTGCAGCAGCAAGACATCTGCTGAGTAGCGTTTTGCCAGGTGTAGTACAGCCCCTCTTTTTATCTTATTCAACAGGCCTCGTACATTCCAAGACACGATATTGAGATCTCCTAGGGGAGTGCCATTAGCTGTATGTGTCATGTGCTATCGGTAAGGTGTAGAGCAGCGGACATTGTGGACATATGGGACATCGTGGTGCGTATATCTTAAAAAACAACTGTATAACTAACAACGAATCGCCCTCCCAACCCCTCCCCCCGCCCCCCAACCCCTATACTTCCTGGAACACGGAGTACCTGTCGCGGCGGAATCTCGTCCTGGCCCCCAAACGTGGAGGCCCCGGCGGACCCTCCAAAGGATCCCCCCCCACCCAACATTACCCATAAAAACTCAAAACAGGGAAGGCGTGGAGAACCCACTCCCTCCAGGGAAAGAGCAAAAGTCCCTGGCTCTTAGTGGCAGGATATCCCGGCCAGTAGCAGCAGCCAACGGGCTCCGCCGTCGCATGAGACCGGGAAGAGTCAATACACCAGCATATGTCCCAGCCTCGGGCTGCCTCATTCCGCAGGGTCCTTCTTGTTCTGGGAGCGCCAGTTTGAGCGGGATCGATGTCGTCGATGAGTAGCGTCGCCTCCCTGCCGTCCACCCCGATGCGAGCTTTGAGAAGAGTCAGAGTCTAAAGGGGGTGGGGAATGCGGCTTCAGGTGGCGGCGCTCATCTGTCCACGCAAATACTTCCTCTGGAGTGTCAAAGAAATATGTTTTTGAATCATAGATGACCTTCAGACGGGCCGGGAACATGAGCGCATAGGATAGGTTCAGATCCCGCAGCCGCCGCTTGGCCGCAACAAAGGATTGGCGTTGCTGCTGAACCGTCCGGGTGTAGTCCGGGAAGGCCATGATGGGATGGGACTCAAAGATCATTTCATCCTTATGCGTCCTGGCAAAGCGAAGAATGGCATCGCGGTCAGCATAATTTAGAAGGCGAGCAATAACCGGGCGTGGGCGCTCCCCGGCGGCGGCTTCTTGGTCAGGGCGCGATGGGCCCTCTCGATCATGAAGCAGGAAGAAATGTCATCTGCGGGTAGTCGCGCCTTGAGCCATTCTGAGAGGAAGCCACCCATCGAGGATCCCTCGCAACCTTCTGGAAAACCCACCAGGCGGATGTTGTTGCGGCGGGCCCGCCCCTCCGCGTCTTCGGCCCTTGCCTCCAGCTCTTTAGATGCCATGGCCAGCTTGTCAACCTTCTTCTGGAGGGTGGAGACAGTATCCTCAACCGCGGAGACCCTCGTCTCGGCCTCGGTGATTCGGTCGACCGCCTTCCGGAGGTCCTGACGGAGGAACGACACTTCGGACCCCACCGCACCGATCTGGGCCTCAAGGGCGGTTCGTGACTGATTGATGGCCTCTAGGAGTGTCGCCGTATCCGAGGAGACGCCCTCCGCGGCACCTTTATTCGCTGGGGTGGCCGTGGTGTATTGGTCCATGGTAGGTTGTTTGGGTGCCGCCGCCCCGGGGTTGCTCTTACCCATGATGGCGTGGAGGGTCCGTTCCAGAGCAGTCAGTGCCGCAGCCAGAGAGAATGATGGAAGGGGGGGGATCGGTAGAGTTCACCACCCACCCCAGGGCGGGGCGGATCACCACGACCGCGTCCCCAGCGCAGGCGCCCGATCCCAGGCGGCGCCGACAGGTATCTCCGTCAAGAGCCTCCGGGGTCTCCCAGCCTCGGGGCAGTCAGGACAGTCCGTATGGCCGGGGGGAGGGGCCGGCGGAGCCCCCCGCCAGGGGGTCAGGCACGTAGGCAGCAGCAGAGTCCAGCCCCACAGGTCCCCCGCCCAGCTCACCGCAATACCCTATGGCACCGGAGTCCTCAGGCAGGGCTGCAGTCAACGTCAGGCCCAGGGTAGGCCCCACAAATCCAGAGCCTCTCCTGCAGGGGACCGGATGTAGGCGCCGTGATCGTAGTGCACTCCCGCTGCCGCTCAGGGCCGGGGCCCGATCAGCAGCTTTCCGGGGGGGCCGCTGGGCAGGATAATAGCGTCCCCAGCCGCGCCGCCAGTGAATCGCGGCCGCCGCAACTCAGCCGCAGCCGCCCGCCGATGCGTGCGTGGTCTCCGCCGGTCCGGCAAGCCGCGGCCGCAGCGGCCGAATTGAGCTTCCTGCCGCCACCAAGGTGTCTCGGCGCGATCGCCGCGGGCCCGTGAGCAGCCCGCTCGCACAAGCCCGAGTGTCAGGGACCAGGATAATGGTGGATGCTGTCCCTGGAAGGAGCGAACAGCGGAGCTCTACGGAGATGCGTCCGCCATGTTCGGCTCCTAAGCCACGCCCCCTTCCCTGAGATTTTACAGTACTAAGACAAATGATTCCCACAATCATAAATATATATCTATAAATATGTAAATAAATAATTATTAAATAAATACATTTATAGTCCTATAAATTAGGCCTGGGCGGTAAATTCCGTTCCGCTCACGGAATTTGCGGAATTTGGGTAATTTCGCGTTCCGCGGAGAACGCGGAATTGCCAACATTTCCGCGATCCGCGTCTTTGTGGAATTTTTTGCTTGTTCGCGCTTTCAAAATGCGTGTTTGCAAGATATTTCTCCCCGAGCATGCAAACAGAGTTCGCGAACAGGAAAAAAGCATTGCGAACGGGAGGAACAAGCAATTCCGCGTGTTTGCGGAACTTTTGCGTGCTCGCGGAGATTTTTTACCGTTTCGCGGAGCTTTGCGTAGCGCGACTACGCAAATTCCGCCCACCCCTACCAGTGAGTATAAATACAATTCATTCATCTTAAAATCCAGTAAAAAAACTTTAGTAAAACAACCTATATTGATGCTTTAAAAGATATTTTTCTTTCTAAAACCTCATTATCAAAATTTCATTGAAAAAATTTGCAAAATTTCAGTCCAAAATCACATGACAGTTGAATACAGCCAATAAAAGAAAAGAACCAGGAATACTCGATAGTTAAAATCAAGTAATACTTAAAAGTTGATGTTTCATGCCAAAGTCAATCCACCCTATATCATTGTCAGTCCATGTATCAAACCTGACTTATAGATTCTTGGTATTCTAAGTGAGGGCTAAGGTATCATCCCAGAGCTGTATTTGACACAAGTTTTAAACATATATATATATATTCACTGAAAAACCCAAAGGTTACAGGGACATTATAGTTAGGAAATAGAATAAAAAATAGCTTAGAAATTCACTGTATAAACCAAAGGTTGCAGAGACGTTATAGTTAGGCTCAGGTGTTACTCGTAACAAACCAGAGAAATTCAGCCGTTATAGTTAGTGAGGTAACTATAACTCATGCCCCCGCAATGCACTGTTTATGACCACACATATTACATCACTCATAACATGGTCAGTGGCATCACTGATGACATCTCAAATGACATCACTGATGGCATCATCCGATGACTGTAACTGTTTTAAAAAAGTTTATGTGTTAAATTCCAAGGGGTCTTGCTGAATCAGTAGATGTATGAGTGCTTGTATGGATGATTCAGTGGGTGTGTGACTCACTGTATAAGTGAATGATTAGGTGTCTCAGTGAATGTATGGGTGAGTGACTGGTTGTGTAAATGCCTGTATATGTCTATCAGTTGGTGACTAAGTGGCTGTATGAGTGTGTGAGTGGGTGTGTGAGTTTCTGTATGGGTGAGAGATTGGTTGTCTGAGTACCTCTGTAGGTGTCTGAGTGTCTGTGTGGGTCAGTGATGAGTGAGTGGGTGAATCAGTGGCTGTATAGGTTAGTGAGTGCATATGTGTGGGGCTGTATGGGTGAGTGAGTGTGTGTATGGCTATGTCAGTGAGTGAGTGCATGTCTCAGTGTTATAGGGGTGAGTAACTGGGTATGTGAAAGGCAGTATAGGTGAGTGATGGGGAATATGAGTGATTGTATGGGTGAGTGAGTGAATGTGAGAGTGGCTGTATAGGTGAGTGTATGCTGGTGTCAGTGACTGCATAAGTGAGTGAGTACGCGTTAGTGTCTGTATGAGTAAGTGAATGAGTGTGTGTTTAACTGCATGGGTGAGTAAGTGGCTGTGTGATTGACTATATGGGTGAGTAGGTGTGTGAGTAGCTCTATGGGTGACTGGCTCAGTGTGTGAGTGGCTGTATGGGTGTATGAGTGGATATGCCAATGGTTGAATTAGTGAGTGAGTGGGTGTATGAGTGCCTGTATGGATGAGTGAGTGGATGTGTGTCTTGATGTATGAATCAGTGAGTGGCTGTGTAAATACTGGTATGTGTTTTTGAATGGGTTTGAGAATGGCAGTGTGGAAGTTAGAGTGGATGTATGAGAGGTTATATGGGGGTGTGAGTTGGTCCGTCAGAGATTCTGTGGATGATGTCATCAGTGATGTCATTTGAGATGTCATCAGTGATGCTATCAGTGATATTACTGACCATGTCATGAGTGATGTAATATGTGAGGTCATAAGGAGTGCATTGTGGGGGAGTGAGTTATAGTTACCTCACTAACTATAACAGCTGAATTTCTCTGGTTTTGTACGAGTAACACCTGGGCCTAACTATAACGTTTCTGTAACCTTTGGTTTTTTCAGTGAATTTCTACGTTTTTTTATTCCATTTCCTAACTATAACATCCCTGTAACCTTTTGGTTTTTCAGTGAATTTCTACGTTTTTTTTTACGTGAACTAAGATGCCCATCGCAATGCACATTGGAGGGGTGGTTGAATGCAGGGTCTGGCCTGGCATTGTGCTGCCCCACCCAAGCTTGCTGCCCCTGCCCCCCTCGTCCTTGCCATCCATTGTCCATGACCCTGATACCTCATTACTGCCGTGTGTGGCTGTTGTTTGCCACTGCCCTTAATGCCTGCCCTAAACAGTTAGCTTGCTGCCCCACCCACCTCCTCCTTACCCTCTGTTGTCCGAGTTCATGCACCAGCCCCTTCCTCCTGCCCGCCATGGTCCAATGTGCTTCCACTGCCTTCCATTTAGCTCAATGTCCCTGCCTACTCCTCCTACCCGCCATTCCCCAATTCTATGCAGCATCATTGTCCTCCTGCTTAGCCGCTGTGCTTATCTTGATGTCCCTACTCTCCTTCTGTAAACTAAGAAGGGTACGCTGTTCCCCAGAGAGATGGAAAAACAGAGAAGGGGGGGGGGAAAGGAGGCAAACGGAGGGGAGTCCTCCTAAGTGGAACTAGATTCCTCACACACCCAGCAAGCTAGGTGTCATGCTTCATCATATGGGCTTGCTCCTTATCGGGTCTGCGGTGCAATACCCGACGGGCACCCATAAAGGGGCTCTTTAACGGAGATCTTCTGTTCCTGCCGTATGGTGCCGTGGGTGTGAGGGCCCTAGAAGTGAGTGTAGATGCGAATAAGTGGTTAAAGGTTGGATAATCCAAAAAGGAGTTTAATAGGCTGGTTATCCACCTTACTAAAAATATAGTGGAGCGGCTGATCACTGGCTAAATACACCAGAAGAGCAAAGCTCGACTCTCACAAATGGTCGACATGTTTCACGCAATATGATCAAACTATGATGCTATGCATTTCTTCAGGACCTATAGAAAACTATCTACACGATGTGGTGCGGTGGAGGAGTTCCTACGTACCACTGTTCCTATTTGCGGGCATGCAGTCCCGTCAGATCTAGTTGTAGCCTATCTAGGTGATGGCGCTAGCTCCTGTGAAACCCTCAGTCCATGACACCGTAATGGTTGGTGTCCTGTCCTATTGTGGATGCAAGCCGGAAAAACTACCCCCTGCGCCAGACTGGCTCTGGTTCCTCAGTCTGGCGCAGGGGGTAGTTTTTCCGGCTTGCGTCCACAATAGGACAGGACACCAACCATTACGGTGTCATGGACTGAGGGTATCACAGGAGCTAGCGCCATCACCTAGATAGGCTACAACTAGATCTGACGGGACTGCATGCCCGCAAATAGGAACAGTGGTGCGTAGGAACTCCTCCACCGCACCACATCGTGTAGATAGTTTTCTATAGGTCCTGAAGAAATGCATAGCATCATAGTTTGATCATATTGCGTGAAACATGTCGACCATTTGTGAGAGTCGAGCTTTGCTCTTCTGGTGTATTTAGCCAGTGATCTGCCGCTCCACTATATTTTTTAGTAAGGTGGATAACCAGCCTATTAAACTCCTTTTTTGGATTATCCAACCTTTTTTAACCACTTATTCGCATCTACACTCACTTCTAGGGCCCTCACACCCACAGCACCATACGGCAGGAACAGAAGATCTCCGTTAAAGAGCCCCTTTATGGGTGCCCGTCGAGTATTGCACCGCCGACCCGACGAGGAGCAAGTCCATATGATGAAGCATGACACCTAGCTTGCTGGGTGTGTGAGGACTCTAGTTCCACTTAGGAGGACTCCCCTCCTTTTGCCTCCTCTTCCCCCCCCCTTTCTCTGTTTTTCCATCTCTCTGGGGAACAGCGTACCCTTCTTAGTTTACAGTATCTGGGCATGTGCGCTGGACTCCGTTAAACAGCCCCCTTAGTCCCTCTCCTTGTTTGATACCTACTCTCCTTCTCCCTGCCCTCCAATATCTGTGTGCATGCCCCTGCTCCCTCCTTTCTGCCTACCATATTCGATGGACCTGCTACCCTCCTGTCTGTTCTGTTGAGCTTCCACTGCCCTTCCCACCTGTCTAGCATGGTCATATGGCTGCCGCCTGTCCATGCCACCTCCACCCTGCCTGTGCAAGTTCCATGCCCCTATCCCTTCCCACCTGTCCTCCATGGTCCATTTTGTTGCCACTCCCTTCTGCCCTCCATGCTCTGTTGTGCTGTATCTGCTCCTCCTGTCTGCCCTGCATGGTCTTTTGTGAAGTCCTTTCCCTCTTTTGTCTGCGTCCAGCCCCTAACCTTCCCTTCTGTCCTCTATGGTCTATTTTGTATGCCCCTGCCCCCTCCCTCTTGCCCAGCATGGCCGTTGTGCTACCACTAACCCTCCCGCTTGCCATGCATGGTTTTCTGTATTGTCACAGCTGCTCCGAACTGCCCTGTGTGGTCAGCTTGCTGACCCTGATCCCCTCCAACTTTGTATGCCATTATAGTCCTACTGTTGCCCTCAATGGTGTGTTGTGCTTCCAGTGCCCATCCCACCTGCCCTCCATGGTCAGCTTGCTGCCCCTGCCCCCTTGCGCCCTGCCCTCCATTTTCAATGTGCAGAACCCTATCGCCTCCCTCCTGCCTTGTTTGGTCTGCTGTCGTTCCCCTGCCCCCTCCCTCCTGTCCTTCATGGTCCGTTATGCTGCCACTGGCCCTCCTTTCTGCCCACTATGGTCAGTTTGCTGCCCTTGCCTCTTTCCCCTCTGCTCTCTGTTGTCCATGTGCATGGCCCTGTTCCCTTCCTATTGCTTTCCAGGGTCCGTTTGCTGCATTGCCGTCCCACTTGCCCTGTGTGATGTATTGTGCTGCTGCAACCCCTGACATCTGCCTTGTAGGGTTACTTTGGTGCCCCGCCCATCTCCCTCCTGCCCTCTCTTATCCAAGTCCATGTCCCTTCCCCATTCCTCCTGCCCTCCGTGATTCAATGTACCAAACTTGCCAACATTTTGAACTTGGTAAGAGGGACATTTTGAAAAAAAACCTGGGGAATTGAATTTCCCCATTGACTTACATTTAAAAAGAGGAGGTTTTAGGCAGGAGACAAATAAAATAAAGGCCTATTGGGCTTAAAAACATCAGGAGTCTCCTGCCTGAATCGGGTCTGTTGGCATGTATGGTTGTACTGCCACTGCCTCTTCCTTCTGACCTCAATGGTCTTTTATATTGCCACAGCCTCTCTTGCCTATAATGCATGGTTGGTTTGTTGCCCCTGCCCCCCTTTTCCTTGCCCTCCATGGACCGTTGTGCTGCCACGGTCCCTCGCGCCTGCACAGCATGGTCAACTTGTTGCCTCTGCACCCTCCTCCATGAGAGGGTCTTATTCCCATAGAAATTATGGTTAGTGCTCTAAACAACTAAAATGAGGACATATTTTCTGAGTTCTCAAATAGCAACAAAACACTTTTACATAATTTGCTATGGTTATGTTTTTGTTTATCCAGTTGATCACTTGATTATGTGTTACACTTAAGGGAGAGGATGTAGCCAGAGCTGCAGACTTTGCAACTGGGGAACCAGGTTCCAGTTTCGGCATCAGTTTGGCATCCTGTGATTCTGGGCAAATCAGTTAATCTCCCCATGCCTAAAACCAAAATGAATATGTGTAATGTAACTGATGTTCATGTAAAGCACTCCTATAACTTTGAGTCAGGTCTGCGCTATATATAGCTGCAAAAAAACTAAATAATTAATTAGGTGTTTTGCACACTTTTGTCATTGGGCTACACTTGGGCTACAGTTGGGTGACATTTGTGCTATATTTGGGCTTTTTTTCTCCGGTGGCCATCTTGGGAGACTTATTTGTTATGAAGCTCTCTAATTTCGTCATTTACTGCAGTATCCTCAAAAGAAAATGCTTTTAGTTTTTTACTTTGATTCCATCAAGATGGCGTTCATATGTGCCACACCTTTGGCATAAATTCAGAATATTAGCATGCTAGTTGCTCATTAGAACACTAGTAAAACTGTTGATCACCAGGGAGTTAACTGGCAGTCTGCTGCTGGTGTTGAAAGTGCATGTTTCAGTCTGCTTATGTGCATGTGTTGAAAGTGCATGTTTCAGTCTGCATGTCAGAATGTTTTATTGAAATAGAAGAGGAAGATATTCGAGTACTCACTTAAAATGTGTCCTAATTTTTCTTTCTGCAGCACTAACTATAATTTCTCTGACAAACTGAACCCCCTCATTTTGTTCCTTTCTAAATTAAAAGTTTTAAGTTTTACCAGTTTGATTCAATCAACATGGCTGCAGGTGTGCCATACGTTTGTCATAAGTAACACCGTTAGCACTCTAGTTGTTCTTTAGAACACTCTGGGAGGCTACAGTAGAACACAAGGGAATCAACTGTCAGACTTCATTTTCATATGGCTGAGAAAGATAGTGTGAATTTACAGAAAATATGCTCTCATTTTAGCTTCTGGAGCACCTTCCATAACCTCTATGGGGAAATCATGAGAAAACAGTTTTCCCAGCAGAAGGCTTTTCCACAGGGTAAAATCACCTTAGAACACATCGCAATTCCAAAAATTAGTATGGTACCATCAACAAAGGATTTATATTGTAACTAAAATCTGTTATCACTGTTTATATGTTCTCCTTTTTGTGACCCTCAAAACCTGCCATTCACTACAATACATTTTAATAGGGTGCTATCATGTATATTAGTCCCAAGATGGCTGCCAACACTTCCCTAGTTGTATAGGTTTCAATATATATATATATATATATATGTGTGTGTGTTTAGATGTATATATATATATAGAGAGAGAGAGAGATATAGATAGATAGATAATATTGTCCCCAAACTTGCCCATGTTTGTTTTTTCTTCAGGTGCTTTTACTTAATCAGTGGTCCATGTTTCTTTTTTTAGGTTGTACATCTCCATACTTTTGCCTGTTGACAATTAAAGTGCACCACATGCCTCCGTGCATTAGTGATAATTACATTTACAAAATATGCTAATATTACTGCTCCCCTGAAACGCAGAGAAAATGTTCTTTGTAAAGTGTGTCATTCAATCTCTTATTTCATAAACAGACTTTATTGTTTGAAATTTCAACAGAAGCTACTTTTTTGTTAAACAGCCCTGTATTAGGTTTTCCATATGTAAGAGTATAGAACACCTAGCCCAGGGGGGTCAAACTGAACAGGAGACTAGCACTATAAATCATTCATAAATATACAGATATACACAGTTCAGTGGACAAGAGCTTAATAGATTTATAAACAACAACTACTTAAAACAAACTCCCCTCAGTGGTTTCACCAGAAGCTACTTCATTTTGCCGCAATGTAGTGCAGATAATTGCAAAGGTCTTCCATCTAGTGGTCAGTATAAGGATTACAGGTCAATATGGGACTGAACACAGGGGTGTACAATGTTCGAAAAGGTTACCTCTAATGTTCAGAGTTTTTTCATCTGCATACTTTGTTTCAATAATATGAGTTTTCTGCATGTATCGTTATTTAGTGATGTAATTTTTGTCATTATTATTAGTATTATAATGATATCAGTATTGTTAGTTGTGGCATTGTTATTAAGCAGTGGTTATATTGACAATATTAATTATCAGTATTCTGATTAGTAATAATAATGATAACAAAACTATAGCAATAATAACAATAACAAGAATAACAACAACTATAACAATATTATTAATAATAGTAATAATAATAATAATAGTAATAGAAATTAATAGTGATCACAGACTATAAAAATAAAATGCAAAATAATAATAGCAAAAATAACACCAACTATTATATTATGATTTGTATGGTTATTACTATCATAATTATTATTATTGTCAATAATCATAATCATTTTTATTATTGTTGTTATCAATATTGCTATTATTATTTTTAGATCGTATCTTTATTTCTGTAATTTATAACACACGTTCGATAAAGATGGTAGCTGTCTTTATGGGTGGATGTGTTCTGTTGTTTTACTGCCTAATTGCTGCTTTTGGGATGTCACTGTGATGGAGCTTTGATATGAGTGTTGAGGTTGCTCAAGGGCAGTCTAGATTCAAACAACAAAATGAAGACCTTTTCTTTCACAACAGGTTCCAACTCACAAATTGACCCCACAGACAGTGAAAGGGTGTGGGAGTGAGCAGAGGGAGAGCACAGATTCAGTACTCACCCCTATCTTGCCTAGCCATTGGCGCATATCAGAGAAGATGGCGTGCACCTGCTCTTCTGTTATGCATTGGCTGCCATAAACAACATGAGCTTGATGACAGGATCTGCTGATGTCAGCAGGTTTCTGCCCCCTAACTTGTGCCAATCATGAAAGTAGAATTGACTGTTTCAGGCTCTAAATTGCCTATTCTTAAATTTACATTCCCACCACTGTTAGAAGTGTGAATGTTAGTTCTGTAAGTTCTGTGGGCTTACAGCCCGCCCATTGCCTTTTTATTCATCCCTTCGATTGTCATTCAAAAATGCTTGCTTGTTAGTTGTTAATCCTTCCTCTTTGTCTCTCCTTTTTGTGTTTAGTTATTTCCCCTCGAGCACTGCCCAATTACTGTTAACATTATGCTTTTGTGTTTATGTGTTTATTTTGGGGACTATTTTTTTCTTTGATTCCTGCTCGTGTCACTGTTTGCTCATCTTCGGTGCTTCAGCTTCGGTGCCCATCTCTTAATCTCCCCATCTCATTCAATTACCGAGATGAAATTTCAATGGCTTCAGACACTGTTTTTGAAATTGGATCTTTAATTTTCTTTGACTTCAAAGTGAGAGGATTTCCCCCAAACCCGTCCTGCTTCACTGCTTGTTGCTTTAGCAAGCCTGAGACATCAGACCTTCAGCAGCCCAACCTCGCAGCACAGTTAAGGGCAAGTCTTGTTACATTACACAATGTCAGATTAATTTTTGGGGGCATTTTTATAGAGCATGAACTCGACTGATCCAAAGGCATTGAAGCGCTTTACAAAAACTCCAGTTACATTACACAAGGTCAGGTTAATTTTTTTGTTTTTAGGTTCGCAGAGATTATGTGATGCCGACATCGTCCCTGTTTATTAATTATTTCCCACCTACCTGACAAATGGGAGCATTTTTTTGTTAATGCTATGTCCAGTGCTCCTATACCCAGGGGGCTAGGACAGAGGGCGTGGCTGGGGGCTTGTTGGTAAACAGATGGTGCGAGCAGTGTTTTGAATTGAAAACTCTGGAGAAGGATGCCTGGTGAATAGAGCCCTGGAGGAGGAGGGATGTGACATCTCCGTCATTGGAAAGTACTTCACTGCTTTATTCATAGGGTGTTCAATATTCTAGTGATGCAGTCACACACAGAATGCTATAGTACTGTTGACTTTCATCGAGGCGCTTCTTTTTCTGTCTGTGTATTAAAAAGCCTTGGAATGTGTCCATAAATGTTTCCTGAGCAAGCAGGTATTCCTGAATCACACTGCATGACCCAGTGTGTAGTAATTGTATAGCTCTCTTCAATCCCTGGTGGCACAGCACCCAGGATAATGTGCTGCATGGTTGAACACTTCTAAGGTCCCAAAGGCGAGACCTATTGGCTATGCCAATGTTTGTTTTATTTTGTTTTTCAGTTGTCACACCCAACACGTGTTTCATTCTTTGACGAATTTGAAGCAGCACACAGAGCCCACGGACTGTCATGGGCAGACTGGAGTGGATTATGGAGTCAGAATATGTTCATTGTTGTCACTTTCTTTTTGCTCCTATTTTACTCGATGTGCAAAGTAAAAACTACATAAGCGGTATTTCTTCATAGGAGCCTGGAACTGTAAACAGGTGCTTTAAGTATGATCGAGAGATTAAACTTTGATTGGGAAAAGGCTTTATCAGCCTCTTTGCCACTAGCTAAATTCACTTTGATCTGTAGTAATCTGCCTGTGTTTTTTAAGTAATTCTGGTCAGTTTGGGGCTGTCTGTCAAATGTATGAGTGAATGTGTGATGTTTACCAAAATTACTCTCTTAATAAATATTCTGTGGGTACTTGTATTGAAAGATCCACCTTATACAAGGCTGTATAAATACATAATTAAATTAGGTGGTACTTATTTCATCAGCCTCAACAGAATGACAGGATTGGCTGTTCCCATGGGATCTGGATCTGCAAACTAAATGGTACACATCATACTTTGCTGTATGCACAATAATTCGCTGTGGACATCTTCCTTAGCTTGCCCACTGGTTGCCTACCTACCTAGACCCCCTACTGTGGATCAACATACGAAAAATAAATGCTACCATGTGATCAATCTCTGGAGCCCTATACAACTCCGCCTCACTCAGACAATCTGGTGATTGGGGTCACACGGACGACCTGGAAACTTGCACAAATTGTTAGGGGTCAGTATCTGGCTCCAAGCTTCTGCCACTGTCTGGCATAATTGCAGCATCCAAATAGGCAGGTCCTCGGTGCACTGGCCAACCTGGTGTCGTGTAGTTCCCACTAATCCATAGGATCTGCCCATTTGTTGGACAACATAAGCTTTGGGAGAGGTGCCCTGACTGATTCCAATTTTATTAATTTTTTCTTTCAATTTTTGTATTTGTTTGTGAAATTTAGTTTTCATGAATTTAATATATACAAATACCCTTTGGTTTTCAAAAGTCAATGTACAAAAAAATCCACAGAAGGACACAACATTAATACGAATCAAGTTACGAAACATTCAACACCACAAAATACATTGTTGGACAGGACGTAGACACAAAATAAACAACAAATTTAAAATTACAAGAACAATGAATATGATAAGCTCGAGTTCTGTATTTCATAAACAAGTTCTCTTTACAATAAGAGGCAAATGAACAAAGCCCTGCTGGTTACAATGGGATATTGTTTTCACAAAACCAGTCAGGGCCACAACCAAACAGTGACCTATTCGAGCTCACAACACCATGTCTTAAATTTTTGTGTGATTATTTAGCAAAGTTGTCAAGAGTGAGCCAGCGTAGTTAATTTAAAAACAAATACACTTGTATGGTCAAAGAATAGTTGACGCGTTTTGAACCCAAGGATTGCTTTTCACTGCGTTCTCCACAGGACTCAGAACTCATTGAGAGCTGAAAAAATAAGAACAAAACACACACATGGTTAATACTCATGCCTCCACATAAACACTTCCACATTCATTATGGACCTTCCACACATTAAAATTACCTCTCTTTAAGATTAAAGGATCTCCTCTTTTCGATATCTCCTGGTTCAAAAAACAGCCATGATAAATAAATAACTAGGAACAGGGGTGGGAGCACACCGCTTCACCTCCCAGGCAAGGTTCGCCCCAGGCATTGTGGTAAATGCAGTCTCTTGTTTCTTTGCTTTGCTAAAATATTTTCGAGTGTTCCGCCAGAGTTGGCGCAGATACTGCTGATCTCTAGACACGTGTTTCTGGTTCTTTAACCGTCATCAGTAGAGATTACAGTCTTCAAATTAGGGGCTTGCTGGGTAGGCTGCCAAACATCACATCAGGTCAAGTACCTCTCACTGGCGCGCGGGTGCTTCTTCCACGAGCTCGTCAGCTCAAATGACTCACGGGAGTACTTTTAAACAGGAACAGGGGTGGGAGCACACCGCTTCACCTCCCAGGCAAGGTTCGCCCCAGGCATTGTGGTAAATGCAGTCTCTTGTTTCTTTGCTTTGCTAAAATATTTTCGAGTGTTCCGCCAGAGTTGGCGCAGATAGTGCTGATCTCTAGACACGTGTTTCTGGTTCTTTAACCGTCATCAGTAGAGATTACAGTCTTCAAATTAGGGGTTTGCTGGGTAGGCTGCCAAACATCACATCAGGTCAAGTACCTCTCACTGGCGCGCGGGTGCTTCTTCCACGAGCTCGTCAGCTCAAATGACTCACGGGAGTACTTTTAAACAGGAACAGTGGTGGGAGCACACCGCTTCACCTCCCAGGCAAGGTTCGCCCCAGGCATTGTGGTAAATGCAGTCTCTTGTTTCTTTGCTTTGCTAAAATATTTTCGTGTTCCGCCAGAGTTGGCGCAGATAGTGCTGATCTCTAGACACGTGTTTCTGGTTCTTTAACCGTCATCAGTAGAGATTACAGTCTTCAAATTAGGGGTTTGCTGGGTAGGCTGCCAAACATCACATCAGGTCAAGTACCTCTCACTGGCGCGCGGGTGCTTCTTCCACGAGCTCGTCAGCTCAAATGACTCACGGGAGTACTTTTAAACAGGAACAGGGGTGGGAGCACACCGCTTCACCTCCCAGGCAAGGTTCGCCCCAGGCATTGTGGTAAATGCAGTCTCTTGTTTCTTTGCTTTGCTAAAATATTTTCGAGTGTTCCGCCAGAGTTGGCGCAGATAGTGCTGATCTCTAGACACGTGTTTCTGGTTCTTTAACCGTCATCAGTAGAGATTACAGTCTTCAAATTAGGGGTTTGCTGGGTAGGCTGCCAAACATCACATCAGGTCAAGTACCACTCACTGGCGCGCGGGTGCTTCTTCCACGAGCTCGTCAGCTCAAATGACTCACGAGAGTACTTTTAAACAGGAACAGGGGTGGGAGCACACCGCTTCACCTCCCAGGCAAGGTTCGCCCCAGGCATTGTGGTAAATGCAGTCTCTTGTTTCTTTGCTTTGCTAAAATATTTTCGAGTGTTCCGCCAGAGTTGGCGCAGATAGTGCTGATCTCTAGACACGTGTTTCTGGTTCATTAACCGTCATCAGTAGAGATTACAGTCTTCAAATTAGGGGTTTGCTGGGTAGGCTGCCACACATCACATCAGGTCAAGTACCTCTCACTGGCGCGCGGGTGCTTCTTCCACGAGCTCGTCAGCTCAAATGACTCACGGGAGTACTTTTAAACAGGAACAGGGGTGGGAGCACACCGCTTCACCTCCCAGGCAAGGTTCGCCCCAGGCATTGTGGTAAATGCAGTCTCTTGTTTCTTTGCTTTGCTAAAATATTTTCGAGTGTTCCGCCAGAGTTGGCGCAGATAGTGCTGATCTCTAGACACGTGTTTCTGGTTCTTTAACCGTCATCAGTAGAGATTACAGTCTTCAAATTAGGGGTTTGCTGGGTAGGCTGCCAAACATCACATCAGGTCAAGTACCTCTCACTGGCGCGCGGGTGCTTCTTCCACGAGCTCGTCAGCTCAAATGACTCACAGGAGTACTTTTAAACAGGAACAGGGGTGGGAGCACACCGCTTCACCTCCCAGGCAAGGTTCGTCCCAGGCATTGTGGTAAATGCAGTCTCTTGTTTCTTTGCTTTGCTAAAATATTTTTGAGTGTTCCGCCAGAGTTGGCGCAGATAGTGCTGATCTCTAGACACGTGTTTCTGGTTCTTTAACCGTCATCAGTAGAGATTACAGTCTTCAAATTAGGGGTTTGCTGGGTAGGCTGCCAAACATCACATCAGGTCAAGTACCTCTCACTGGCGCGCGGGTGCTTCTTCCACGAGCTCGTCAGCTCAAATGACTCACGGGAGTACTTTTAAACAGGAACAGGGGTGGGAGCACACCGCTTCACCTCCCAGGCAAGGTTCGCATCAGGCATTGTGGTAAATGCAGTCTCTTGTTTCTTTGCTTTGCTAAAATATTTTCGAGTGTTCCGCCAGAGTTGGCGCAGATAGTGCTGATCTCTAGACACGTGTTTCTGGTTCTTTAACCGTCATCAGTAGAGATTACAGTCTTCAAATTAGGGGTTTGCTGGGTAGGCTGCCAAACATCACATCAGGTCAAGTACCTCTCACTGGCGCGCGGGTGCTTCTTCCACGAGCTCGTCAGCTCAAATGACTCACGGGAGTACTTTTAAACAGGAACAGGGGTGGGAGCACACCGCTTCACCTCGCAGGCAAGGTTCGCCCCAGGCATTGTGGTAAATGCAGTCTCTTGTTTCTTTGCTTTGCTGAAATATTTTCGAGTGTTCCGCCAGAGTTGGCGCAGATAGTGCTGATCTCTAGACACGTGTTTCTGGTTCTTTAACCGTCATCAGTAGAGATTACAGTCTTCAAATTAGGGGTTTGCTGGGTAGGCTGCCAAACATCACATCAGGTCAAGTACCTCTCACTGGCGCGCGGGTGCTTCTTCCACGAGCTCGTCAGCTCAAATGACTCACAGGAGTACTTTTAAACAGGAACAGGGGTGGGAGCACACCGCTTCACCTCCCAGGCAAGGTTTGCCCCAGGCATTGTGGTAAATGCAGTCTCTTGTTTCTTTGCTTTGCTAAAATATTTTCGAGTGTTCCGCCAGAGTTGGCGCAGATAGTGCTGATCTCTAGACACGTGTTTCTGGTTCTTTAACCGTCATCAGTAGAGATTACAGTCTTCAAATTAGGGGTTTGCTAGGTAGGCTGCCAAACATCACATCAGGTCAAGTACCTCTCACTGGCGCGCGGGTGCTTCTTCCACGAGCTCGTCAGCTCAAATGACTCACAGGAGTACTTTTAAACAGGAACAGGGGTGGGAGCACACCGCTTCACCTCCCAGGCAAGGTTCGCCCCAGGCATTGTGGTAAATGCAGTCTCTTGTTTCTTTGCTTTGCTAAAATATTTTCGAGTGTTCCGCCAGAGTTGGCGCAGATAGTGCTGATCTCTAGACACGTGTTTCTGGTTCTTTAACCGTCATCAGTAGAGATTACAGTCTTCAAATTAGGGGTTTGCTGGGTAGGCTGCCAAACATCACATCAGGTCAAGTACCTCTCACTGGCGCACGGGTGCTTCTTCCACGAGCTTGTCAGTTCAAATGACTCACGGGAGTACTTTTAAACAGGAACAGGGGTGGGAGCACACCGCTTCACCTCCCAGGCAAGGTTCGCCCCAGGCATTGTGGTAAATGCAGTCTCTTGTTTCTTTGCTTTGCTAAAATATTTTCGAGTGTTCCGCCAGAGTTGGCGCAGATAGTGCTGATCTCTAGACACGTGTTTCTAGTTCTTTAACCGTCATCAGTAGAGATTACAGTCTTCAAATTAGGGGTTTGCTGGGTAGGCTGCTGATGCAGCGCGTACAATAAAACTATTCTCCTCCCAGGTTACTTATAGGTCATCCAGGGGCAAACTATATTTCTCATATCCACATAACGATGGGGCCCATAAACATCGCCTAACACACACACACACACTCCTGGATTTCCTTTACACCTTTCTGAAATTCTGTACTCCTAGGAGAAGCATGAGAACTAAATGGAGAACACCATTTTATGTACCGCTGGAAGAGCCAGGATATCTTATTACCTTAATTTGTCACTTTCTTTTAGTTATTTCTTAAGATATTCCTGCTCATTGTTTTGTCGATGAATCATTCATTTAAGAAATTAGTTCATAGTGATTAAGACCAGCTGAATCACAACAACTAATTACTTATGTCACAATCATTTAGGAGAATAACCACTGAGTCATTTTGGGTTTAAAGAATCTTAAATTTTATATAATTTTAAAAGCATGAAAAAGAATTTAATACTTTATTCAATTATTCATTCTTAAATTCAAATATTTATTAAGCATAATCATTTTATTGCAGAAAGGAAATTTTTGTCATGAAGCCAAAACCCTAATTACCTGCCTAGCTTCCTAATTTAGCCTAATGATTTCAAACCTAAGTTAGGAATTAGAAATAGCCTGATTCTCATACTCAACTGGAAAATTAAGACAGCAACAGCAACTTCAGCTCGTCAGCATCAGCTACCTGCAACCCGTCTCATCTAACAGTCTTTCAGCATCTCCCGCTCAGTAAGGGATCGATCAGGACCACCCAGCACTGGAAGCCACCAACACGACTCTTCAACTCCTCTCCTGACTGTGACTGCAACCGCGACTGACCCCCTCCCACTAAGAGTAGGCCCTCTTATACCCTAATTCTAACTTTGCTAACTAACTGTTGCAACATTAATATCACACTTTTCTTTCATTGGTCCATGTATGTCAGCTTATTCATTCTTTTAATCAAGTTCTCTTGGATTCAAGGGTCCTTGGATCATTTCCTTTCCCATACGCTTAAACATTTTCATCCGTTTCGATCAGTTCATTTGTAACTTCTTTCGACACATTCGAGAACTCCGCAGTCATTGTCCTTTCTCTTGAACTTGTTTCCCACGGGCCTTCTGCTGATCATCATGGCACACTATCAGTTCAATTAGGTCACACCAGCCTTGACCATTTCTTGCATCCTAGCGTCTCAGTAACCTCACGAGGTTTTAGCTTTTTTCTCCGTTTTCATCCCATATCACGTGTCCCCTTGCGCCTGCGCACATCTTCCCACTGGCGGCCATTTTATATCGCCACTCGGTTATACTTTTTAGAAGCACTAATTTGAGGCAAACAAAACATAATTAAAATAGAGAAAAATATCCCTTTCGTTTCCCTCCCGTCGTCTACGTACCCCAATTAGTTGTTACCTAGCAGAAAGCAACATTTAAGCTGTTCCTTACTTACCATCACTATTGTTTTTGCAACGACACGTTTTATTTCTATGAAGCATAAACATGCATTTATTTTTAATTAATACGCATTTATTTTTATGTTATAATTAGACACACGGACATCCATTAATAGATTATTTAGCACATACATTGGCATATTACCATTCCCACACATACAGTGTTGATTAATACATTTAAACGAACATTTTATTTAATTAATTATCAAATTTGTTAGGGGTTAAAAAAATTATTTTCCCTGCGCCATCAACTCCCCCTTTGGTGATTTTTAAATCACCATATAAAACCCAAGTCATACTTCTTTTCAGGCAGCATGTCTTTCATCCTTTGCTTTCTGTTATTTATACATCTGTTTCTTCTTCATCTTGCCTTTTAGTCTCTTTATATATGCTTTCTTTCATTTTCTCCAACTCAATTTCACCCATTTCTCTCTCTCTTTCTCTCATTATTCTGTTATTTCTTTTTATTTTATTTTGTCTTATTTTTCTCTTTATACATGTTATTACTATTTTCAATACCATGGCTAACAGTATTACTATAGTTGCTACTATTATAACTTTCCCTATCACTAGTCTACTCATCCTAGTTAACCAATTTGCTACTGAAGAAAACCCTCTACCAAGTTTTCCCAAAACACTTTCAACCTCCAGTGGAACTAGTTCTTTGTGCAAACTTGTAATATTTGTAATATACTTCTGTATATTTTCACTGTTATCAGGAATGTAAGTACAACAATGTTGGACTTTCAACATTCCACAGACTCCACCCTCTTTTGCCAAAAGAATATCAAGGGCAAGCCGATTTTGCATCACCATAGCTCTCATGGCAACCATTTCGGTATTTACCATTAAGAACCCTCCCGCAGTATCTGTAGACAAACGATCTACTACTGTGGATAACTTCCGAATTTTAAATGCATTCAAAGATATTCCCACTGCTGGTATCAATGCTCCAAAAATATCACCTACAATTTCTGAAAAACTTTCCCTCTTTCTACGTGTAAATCTATTAATCATCTTGTATGTTCCCTTTTCTTCTCTGTCCATGTGAATTTTTTTGGAAAGACCTGGCCTACATAGCAAGTTCCATACCAATGGTCCGGTAACCTGTAATAAGCTCTATTCCCACAAATATAATAGATACCTGGAAATATTGGATCTTTTCCACCTTTGAATCCCCAACCTCCCAGAATTTGATAATTGTCATGGCAGATACTGGAACCTACAAAGTAATTGTCATAGACTGTCTTATTTCTCCTAATACACAACTTTCCTGTTTGCGGCCAATCTAATGTCATTGCGGCATTTATCCTTTTCCCTTCATGATTTCCTTCCTCAAACGTCCATAAGCGTTTTCCTTCCTCTTTTATTGCTTCTTTTTGAAATTTCATTCTTCTTTCTTCAACCATTTCTAAAAATACTTTTTCTTCTTTCTTTAACTCACAGGTAAGGTTGTTACTAACTATTTCTTCTAACGTTAATTTTCTATGTTCTAAAAAGAATTCTCCTAAAACTTTTGCTGGTTTTACTTTGTTAAGTTCTGGTACTACTGGAATGTTTGCAAAAATCTTATCTATATCAGTATAATAAGATTCTAATCTACCTGTTTTATAAAATAAACTCGCTATTACACTACATGTTATTCCATAAGTCAGAGGTAGGTGATGATAAGTCACACCTTCTGATACTGATGCAGGCAACTGCATACAAACATAACAATCTCTCACATCCATTGTCTCTACGTACTCATACAACAATTTTGTAAAAACATTCTTTGAAAAATCTGTTACTGACTTATCCTTATGCAACTCTGCACTACTTCTTAAAATAACTGGTTCTTTAATATTAGTTTCTTTTTCTGGTTTAGTATCATTTTTTGCTTCTATCACAGCTACACTAATAGGAATTGTGATTGCTAAAACTATCCATATGGTCATTAATAACCCTGTACAAAAGCAGCACATTTTGCACCATCTCTTTATAAATTCACATTTATCTCTTCTATCCCTATTATTTTCCATTTTTCTTTTTCTATTTGTTAAGTTTCAGAAAACTGTGTCACTACACCTCAGAAATGACTTAGATGCCACTCTGCTTTCAAAAGTCTTTGCTTGGTACTTTCTTTAATTCTCTCCAGAATTCTTTCGTTGTCACATCCGGTGATTTGTCATGTCCAGTAAATTGTCATGTCCGGCAGAAGCACTATAAGTCTTCACTTCAAGTTTGTTGCATCTCACCTTTTCCCATCCGACTTCTCAGTCTCTGGTTCCCGTGAGTGTTTTCTTCTTCTTCTTTGTAATCGGTTAGTGCAATATACAGCCACTCAGGTGACTTATATTTTGCATTCACTTTCTTTGTCCTTTTGGACTTTTGTAATCTTTTTCCACTTGGTTTTTCTTGTCCCTTTTGACTTGTTACCTCATTTACTTGTTCAGCACCTTCTTCTTCCGCTCTTATTATTCTATATCTCAATTTTCTTACATAGCTGTTGGGCCAATTATCTCCTTTTCTTGGCCTTTTTGCTTCACCTTCTCTTTCTTCTCTTTCTGATTTCCAATTTCTTTTTCTTGATTCAGTCTTTGCTTTTTCCTCTCCTCCACTTTCTTCTGTTTCTGTTTCAACTGTTTCACTATTGTCTCTTATTTTGAAACTTATAATCTCGTCATCTCCTACTGGTGGATCTGTCTTCTCCTTTTTGTTTTCCCTTATTACTGTCCCTCCTCGGTGTTCTTCCGATTTGGTGTTTTTCTCCTTTTCTGTTTCTAAATTTCCCTGTTCTTCTGTTTCTCTACCTGTCCCTATTGCTCCTCGGGGTTCTTCTCGATTTTCTAACTTTTTGTGTACTTCTTTCCCTACTTCATCTATTAATATTGTTTCTGAAGGAGTTCCACCATAGCTTGTACCTGGTTGTTCATCTAACTCAATTTCTTGCTCAGTTTCTTCTCTAATTGGTTTATAACCCCAAGTTTTCCTTAGGAATTCTTCACGGTTTTCAACTGAATCATCAGAGTCTGAAGTTGTGTCAGATATTTCCAGATGTCGACTTACAGGTCGATCTTCAGGTTCTGGAATTTCTGAATTTCTTTCTTCTTCTTCTTCTTCCTCTTCTTCTCTAGAGGTACTCGCAGTTGGGGTTTCCAGATGTCGACTTTCAGGTCGATCTTCAAGTTCTGGCACCCTTTCTTTTATCTTTGTTGTCCCAGCCGTTAAACTTTTATCCCACACTTCCAGACGCCGACTCACATGTCGATCTGTAGGTTCTGGAACTCTGATTGTGTGGCTGGCATGAACCCAGTTTTTCACTCCTGCACACTTGACGGCAGTCGTTGTCACTAGGATTACCTGTCGTGGCTCGTCCCAACGAGGAACTAGACAGTTTCTTCTCCTGTGGACTTTTATGCGGACCCAGTCTCCTGGATTCAAGTCATGGGCTGGTTTTCTTTCAAGAGTGGTCGCATCCGGTCCAACCTGATGAAATACAGAACGCACCACATCAGCCAGTCCCTTGCAATAATCCAGTACTAGATCATCAGTTATAGTTAATAACTTGTTGACGGGTACGTGTGCTTGTCTCATTGCTCGTCCCATGATCATCTCATGAGGACTGAGTCCCGTTTTCTTTTCAGGGATGCTTCTGATGGTCATCAGAACAAGAGGCAGTGCATCCGGCCATTTGAGTCCTGTAGCTTGACACATTTTTCCCAATCTGTTTTTAATTGTTCCATTAATCTGCTCTACTACCCCAGAAGCCTCTGGTCTGTAAGCACAATGTAGTTTTTGTTTAATACTCAATGCTTCACAAATCAATTGGATCAACTCATTTTGAAAATGTGTTCCTCTATCTGTCTCAACCGTGACTGGAAAACCATACCTTGGAATGAACTCTCGCAGCATAAGTTTTGCCACTGTTGTTCCATCATTCCTTCTTGTGGGGTATGCCTCCACCCAACGAGAGAACAAACAGACGACCACTAGAACATATCTTAGTCTGTTACTAGGGGGCATCTCGATAAAGTCTAACTGCATTCTTGTGAATGGACCTCCTTCTCGTCCTATTGTTCCTAGACTCACTACTGTTTTTCTTCCTGGGTTAAATTGTTGACAAATAAGACATCTTTGACAAAGACTTTCAGCAATGGCTCTGAATTTTGGGTTATACCAGGTTTGTCTAAAAGTCTGATCATTGCATCTCTCCCAATATGAGCTTGTCCATGGTACATCCGTGCCATGTCTGCAATCATGCTATCAGGCATAACTGGTCTTTCATCTCTGTATACCCACACACCATTATTTTCCTGTCTTCTACATCCTGCTTTTATCCAGTAATCTTTTTCCTCATCTCTTGCTGTTTCTTGTAACTGCCTTACTTCATCCCATGTTTCGACAGTATTAGTGAAAAGCAAAGGACAAGAGACATGCTCCCTTTCTCTATTTTTGTTCAGGGACGCCATGTTTTCCGCACAATATCTAGCGATCTCATCAGCATAATTATTGCCGACCGCTATGTAGTCTTCGTTTTTCTTATGCGCCTTGCACTTCACTACAGCTATTTGTTTAGGCAACTGTATCGCCTCAAGCAGTTTTTTAACATAATCTCCATTTCTGATAGGTGTTCCTGCAGATGTCAAAAATCCTCTTTGTGACCAAATCTGTCCGAAATCATGTACGATGCCGAAACCATATTGGCTATCGGTCACAATCGTGATTCGTACATTTTTCCCCAATTTACATGCTTGAATCAAAGCAATTAGTTCCGCAACTTGGGCAGACCTAACTCCTTTCAGACAAGACGCTTCCATCACAGTTGCCACTGTGCATACTGCGTAAGCTGCGCTTAACACTCCTTCTTTTGTACGCAAGCATGAACCATCCACAAACATGACATAATCAGATTCTTTTAACGGTTCATCTTTTATGTCAGCTCTTGGTTTTGTGCAATATTCCAGCACGTTCAGACAATCATGATCTACTTCGTCTTGTTCAATTATGCTTTCTTCATCTGGTAATGATGTAGAAGGATTTACATTCATGCATCTATCTATGGTCACATTTTCAGCGCTCAAGATGACTTTTTCGTACTTAGTCAGCCGACTATGTGTCATGTACTGTGTTTTTGTTCTTGTCAAAAGAATTTCTACTGAATGGGGAACATATACTCTCAGTGGATACCCCATCACTATACCTTCACTTTGTTCCAGACTTACACAAGTAGCAGCAACTGCTTTCAGACATCCAGGCAATGCTTTTGCTATAGGATCTAAAACAGCTGAAAAATAAGCGATTGGTCTTTTCATGGTCCCGTGTTTTTGTACCAGTACTGAAAATGCACATCCATCTCTTTCACTGCAGTACAACTCAAAATCCTTCTCATAATCAGGCATGCCTAAAGCAGGGGCCTCACACAGTTTCTTTTTCAATTCTTTGAAAGATTTCATTTCTTCTTTGTTTAACTCAAAAGGGTCTTTTACATCTTTCTTTGTCAATTTTTGTAAGGGTTTTGCAATCAAAGAGAAACCACTTATCCACTGTCGACAATATCCAACCATTCCCAAAAACATTCTTACCTCTCTCTGAGTCATTGGTGCTCTCATTCCTTGAATCATTCTTACTCTCTCTGTCGCTATTTTCCGCACTCCTTTCTCAATTTTATGCCCTAAATACTGGACTTCTTTCTGACAAAACTGTAATTTTGAAGGGGACACTTTATGTCCTCTTTTCTCCAAATGGTTCAGTAAGGCAATTGTGTCACTTACACATGCTTCTTTGGTTTTCGATGCCACCAATAGGTCATCGATATACTGCACCATCACTGATTTTTCTGGCATTTTTAAATCTTCCAGAGATTTCTTTAGAATCTGATTAAAAATTGAGGGGCTTTCTGTATACCCCTGAGGAATTCGGCACCATGCCAAAATACGCTCTCCGAACCGGAATGCAAATAATGGCTGGCTATCTGGATGCAAAGGAATAGAGAAAAATGCGTGACATAAATCTATCACAGTGTACCACTCAGCTTCATGTGGAATTTGATATAGAATTACTGCAGGGTTTGGCACTATTGGACAACATGGTACAACTATTTTGTTGATCTTTCTCAAATCCTGTACTATTCTATATGTTCCATTTGGCTTTTTCAGTCCCATTATAGGTGAATTACATGGACTGCTCATGATTTCTTTCAGAATTCCCTGTTCAATCATCTTATTTATCACAGGAGTTATTCCTTCAATTATTTCTGGAGTTAATTTGTACTGTGGCGTGTTTGGATAAGTTATCCCTTCTTTCACTGTCACTTTTACGGGATCAACTTCTCTCATTAATCCAATGTCTTCTCCTGTAAAATCCCACACACTTTCTTTTACTGCACTTTTTAGTTCTTCTGGAAGTTTTTCTGCATCAAATGCAGGAAACAAACCATTCGTTTCAGGTTCTTGATTCATCAAAGTTACTTTATACAAAACATCTTCATCTGAAGTCTGAAATCCTATTCCATCTGGCGTACAATAAATTGTGCAATTCATCTTGCATAAAAGGTCACGACCTAAAAGATTTACAGGACTACAATCGCACACTACAAATTTATGCATTTTGCTAAAAGAACCAATTTTTACTTCCACCAATTCAGTAAGTGGGGTTTTAATCTGCTGATTGGCTACTCCTACCACTTGGATGTATTCACCTGAGAGAGGAAGGTTTGGAATTTCCACTGATCTAACAGTAGAACGGGTAGCTCCAGTATCGACAAGGAATGTTACGTTTGCACCATTCACTTCTCCATCCACAAAGGGACCAGACTGATCTACCTCTAGAGTTGCGCCAAGCACGCACTCTTTCCCCTCTCCTGCGCACCGTCAGAATCTTTCATCCGGGTCATCCTCACTCTGTCGCAACCAATACTGAGAAATGTTAGCTGCTCGCGGCAACTGTGTTACCTGCTCTCCTCCGTAGAATCCTGTTTCTGTACTGTATCTTTGCTGGTTAACAGTGTTGGGAAGTGGTGGTTGTGGCACCTGACTTTGTTGAACAACTACCTCATTCTGCACCTGTGGAGTTAATGATTGATGTTCCAGATTAGGTTTAGGAGGGAACTTACACTCGTTTCTCCAATGCCCTAATTTTCCGCAATTATGACATGGCCATTTCTTCTTTGCCTCTTCTAGACTCACTTGACCTTTTCCTTTACCTATGTTTGGTCGCATTTTATTCTGTCCTGATTCGTTTCCATTATTATTGTCCAATTGAGCTTCTTGTTTTTCTGCCACTTTCACTTGTGCCCACATTGCCTTTTCTTTCAACTTACGCTGTTTACTCTCTATTTCATCACTACAATACTTAGCATATCTCAGTACCTTATCTACACTTCCATTCTGCCAGTTTATCATGTGTTGCTTAATCATATCACTTATTTCTGGTTTCAGGCCAAACACAAATCGGTATACAAAATGACTCATGTCCTTTTCACTCAACTCCTCATAACCACTATACTGCTTGAAAACCAATAACAGTCGCTCATAATATGCATGTACAGACTCCTTACTTTCCTGTGTAGTTCTATCAATCTTAACCCAATCTGTCTCTTTGGGAGGAATTTTATTCTTCAAAAAGGTAATCACCTTATCGTACTTCTTCATTACATCAGGACCTGGAGCTCCTGTCTTAGGATCTCTTGGATATTCTGTAGTTGGCCAGTCAACTGTAATCTTACATTCGGACCATAAATCTGTTGGTACCACTATGTCAAACAATCCATCTAAATCTATCCACAACACTTTTGAGACTTTTACAAACCTTTCTACTTGTCGGTACCACTCAACTGGCTTCTCTCTTAACTTTGGAAAGTCATTGGTAAATGACAGTATGTCCTGCCTAGTCCAGGGAACATGCACGTAACTACCACCTGGAGTTTCTCTCATGGGGTATTCTTTGACAACAGATTCCTTTTCAGTTATCATAAAAGCCAATGAACCTTTGTCTATACTTTTCTCATTCTTCTTTGTCCATCTAACCTTCCATCTGTCCACATCACCCCATTTTCTCAACAACACAATTAACTCCTTTATCTGTGTCAGCCTTCCTGCCGTGTTCAAATTTTCAATATCTTTTTCACAAAAGTCTACTCTGTATGGTTTCTGCAACGTTTTCACTTTTGCAAAATCTATTCCAATCTCACTGGCCACTTCTTCTAGTTTGTCATGTAAATTCTTTGCCCTCCATGTTATACTTTTGCACAGAAACATTATTTCATCATCCTGATAATTTTTTATCTTTTCAGTACCAATCGTTCCTAGAATTAATTCTTCCATATCTATTTTTAATCTGATCACATCTAATGGTTTTTCTTCTGTTTCTTTTATTTTAAAAGCTTTCATCCACTCATTCAACTCATCAGGAGTCGGACCTATGGGTGTATTATTTAGTTCTATCCAGTTACCACTCTTTTCGGGCGTTTCTGTTGCAGATTCTGTTACCATATGCATTTTCTTACCATTGCATTCATTCACCGTTAAATTTGTAGGTGGACTTGGTCTGTAAGTACTAGCCAAATTACTTGTACTTGCACTTTGTTCCATCCTTTCCTTTTCTCTCTGAAATTGTGAACTCAAGGGAATCACCAAAGAACGTTCATCAATTTTCTGATTCTCAAAAACTGGTATTACTGGACCTATTGTTACAGGCACAGTAACTGCTTCCATATTTTTCGTTAATTCTCTAATTTTCTCAGTTAGTTCTTTTGTTGTCCTTGCCAATTCGCTTGCATTGTCGCTTTCTATTCCTTCATTTTGAGAAGTTCTCATTTGTTCTTGTGACCTATTTACATCAATTCTCTTTTCCGGGCTTTTATTTCGCATAGTCTCTATTAGCGGCGCATTTGGTGTCACCACTGTAGAACTCTGCTGATACGGAGGTGGATTTCTATTTAAAATATCTTCCAGCAATTCGTCATCCGTTTCGCTCTCATGCATATATTTTCTCTCTCTGTATGTTTCTTTTTCTCAGTCCGCTTTTTCTTAGTCCCTTCCTCAACTGTAAAAGCTGGAAACAAACCTCCTGTCATATTAGCACATCTCCATCGTTTTATTCTGTCCTCATGATTTACTCCCCACAATCTTCCAGGCATAAATTCATGATCTCTCATTCCTCTGAATCTCTCTCGTTCATACATCTCATCTTCCCATTCCGTCAAAGCTTCAAACTGTGTTGGTCTAGGTCTAGGTTCCAACTTACACATTTTTTCTCGCAAGTTTCGCAAAACCGCTACACTAAACGATCCATTCTCAGGGAAAGCCAAAGCACCATCATTCTTTGTATATTTAGCCCAATTTTCCAACCATATGCACGTATGATATCCATATTTCAGCATCATATGTGAAGCTGCTGATTTCGGCGGAGGAATTACTTGTCCCTCTCTAGTCACAACCTTTTTGTCTTTCTTAAAGAAATTCTTCAATTTCGTCGTCCATGACGTTCTCTCCCTTTCATACTCGTAATACGGCATGTTTTCTATTTGTTTTCTCTTTACTCTAACGCTGTTTCTGTGTACGGAACTTCGACCAATTTCAGCGCGACTCACACTAACGTACCAATCAGAACAATTCCCACCGTCCGCGAACCAACCAATCCTAGCGCGGCACTTTTCTACGTCACTCCTGCTCTGTGTTCACGTGACTAGCGCACTATCCAATCCTAGCGCGGCACTTTTCCACGTCACTTCTACTCTTTACCCCTCCTTTACAAAATTTATCGGCAATTTTCTTTTCGCTGTTTTCTTCGTTAGTTACAACAATTAAAACAATTCCATAGTCTGATTCGCTAAACAAAAGTGACAGCTTTGTCCTTTTACACAAGAATCCTGTTTTTCCAGTAGGCAGCGCTTACCTCTACCCTACCACAGAATTATTTACTCTCGCCGATAAAGTAGCACTTCCCTCTACCTTACCCTTCTTTTAAACAAACAATTTACTCGTTTCTCTGGGGATAAGACACATGTGGAGACTAGGCTCCTGAGAATTAAGGCCAAAGTTTCACAAGTAAACGTGATTTGCTATTTCAATTACACACTTTTCGCACAGAAATCCCTAACATAACACAACCTGCGTTATTTACCAAGATGAATTCAGACCATGTACCAAATTCCATGTGACTTCTCTTGCCACACGTGTTCCACTTCCTACATCCCAGAAGCGTGAAAACTTACATATAACATAACGTGACTCAACATATAGTGTTAGTCATCAAAAAATAATCAATAATCAATAAACAATAATCACTAAACTAATCTATAGAAAACCATAACTCTGCTACCAAGAAATCTGATGCAGCGCGTACAATAAAACTATTCTCCTCCCAGGTTACTTATAGGTCATCCAGGGGCAAACTATATTTCTCATATCCACATGACGATGGGGCCCATAAACATCGCCTAACACACACACACACACTCCTGGATTTCCTTTACACCTTTCTGAAATTCTGTACTCCTAGGAGAAGCATGAGAACTAAATGGAGAACACCATTTTATGTACCGCTGGAAGAGCCAGGATATCTTATTACCTTAATTTGTCACTTTCTTTTAGTTATTTCTTAAGATATTCCTGCTCATTGTTTTGTCGATGAATCATTCATTTAAGAAATTAGTTCATAGTGATTAAGACCAGCTGAATCACAACAACTAATTACTTATGTCACAATCATTTAGGAGAATAACCACTGAGTCATTTTGGGTTTAAAGAATCTTAAATTTTATATAATTTTAAAAGCATGAAAAAGAATTTAATACTTTATTCAATTATTCATTCTTAAATTCAAATATTTATTAAGCATAATCATTTTATTGCAGAAAGGAAATTTTTGTCATGAAGCCAAAACCCTAATTACCTGCCTAGCTTCCTAATTTAGCCTAATGATTTCTAACCTAAGTTAGGAATTAGAAATAGCCTGATTCTCATACTCAACTGGAAAATTAAGACAGCAACAGCAACTTCAGCTCGTCAGCATCAGCTACCTGCAACCCGTCTCATCTAACAGTCTTTCAGCATCTCCCGCTCAGTAAGGGATCGATCAGGACCACCCAGCACTGGAAGCCACCAACACGACTCTTCAACTCCTCTCCTGACTGTGACTGCAACCGCGACTGAGCCCCTCCCACTAAGAGTAGGCCCTCTTATACCCTAATTCTAACTTTGCTAACTAACTGTTGCAACATTAATATCACACTTTTCTTTCATTGGTCCATGCATGTCAGCTTATTCATTCTTTTAATCAAGTTCTCTTGGATTCAAGGGTCCTTGGATCATTTCCTTTCCCATACGCTTAAACATTTTCATCCGTTTCGATCAGTTCATTTGTAACTTCTTTCGACACATTCGAGAACTCCGCAGTCATTGTCCTTTCTCTTGAACTTGTTTCCCACGGGCCTTCTGCTGATCATCATGGCACACTATCAGTTCAATTAGGTCACACCAGCCTTGACCATTTCTTGCATCCTAGCGTCTCAGTAACCTCACGAGGTTTTAGCTTTTTTCTCCGTTTTCATCCCATATCACGTGTCCCCTTGCGCCTGCGCACATCTTCCCACTGGCGGCCATTTTATATCGCCACTCGGTTATACTTTTTAGAAGCACTAATTTGAGGCAAACAAAACATAATTAAAATAGAGAAAAATATCCCTTTCGTTTCCCTCCCGTCGTCTACGTACCCCAATTAGTTGTTACCTAGCAGAAAGCAACATTTAAGCTGTTCCTTACTTACCATCACTATTGTTTTTGCAACGACACGTTTTATTTCTATGAAGCATAAACATGCATTTATTTTTAATTAATACGCATTTATTTTTATGTTATAATTAGACACACGGACATCCATTAATAGATTATTTAGCACATACATTGGCATATTACCATTCCCACACATACAGTGTTGATTAATACATTTAAACGAACATTTTATTTAATTAATTATAAAATTTGTTAGGGGTTAAAAAAATTTATTTTCCCTGCTCCATCACTGCCAAACATCACATCAGGTCAAGTACCTCTCACTGGCGCGCGGGTGCTTCTTCCACGAGCTCGTCAGCTCAAATGACTCACGGGAGTACTTTTAAACAGGAACAGGGGTGGGAGCACACCGCTTCACCTCCCAGGCAAGGTTCGCCCCAGGCATTGTGGTAAATGCAGTCTCTTGTTTCTTTGCTTTGCTAAAATATTTTCGAGTGTTCCGCCAGAGTTGGAGCAGATAGTGCTGATCTCTAGACACGTGTTTCTGGTTCTTTAACCGTCATCAGTAGAGATTACAGTCTTCAAATTAGGGGTTTGCTGGGTAGGCTGCCAAACATCACATCAGGTCAAGTACCTCTCACTGGCGCGCGGGTGCTTCTTCCACGAGCTCGTCAGCTCAAATGACTCACGGGAGTACTTTTAAACAGGAACAGGGGTGGGAGCACACCGCTTCACCTCCCAGGCAAGGTTCGCCCCAGGCATTGTGGTGACATTGTGGTAAATGCAGATTAAAGGATCTCCTCTTTTAGATATCTCCTGGTTCAAAAAACAGCCATGATAAATAAATAACTATGTTCCAATGCTGGAATGAGAAAAGAAGAAGAAGCAAAACCAAGTTTATGACTAATTTTCCAAAAAGCAGACATCGGAAACTGGTCCTGTAATTAAGACCGATTATAAGCAAAGCAATCGAGAGACAAGCGTAAGAAAACCATTTCTTAATCTGAAACCCGCGCACCAGTGTTGTGGACGGACAATTTGTATGAGCCCGGGCGCGAAACTAGCGGGCTGGCGGTGTAACCGAGAAGTCAGCACAGTGAAAAAAGCACTCACTTCATGTCTGGAAAGAGCGTCCACGTATGAGTGCGGTCCTTCGAGTTGGGGTCACACTGGATTTCACTCTGATGTCTTGTTCTGGAAGAGAATTGAGTGTTTGTTCAAAAAAAGTGTTGTTCAAAAAAGTCGATGTGAAGAGGAACTGATTGCGGGGCAGGGGATTGTGTGCAGCGTACCGGGTTAAGGCGTCAGCGCTCAATGTCTAGGATGGTACAGTCTTCAGTGGGAAAGCGAGGGACACAATGCGTTGTCCGACGGGCCAGAGCGTGATCGGCTAAGCAATGCGGTTGTGACCTTGTGACTTGGTGTTCTGAAAGGAAATAAGGTTTGTTCAACAAGGGTCAAAGTTTGGAGTACAGTTAACATGGTTGGGGCTTGATTTCGGCGTACCTGGGTAATCAATAGCCAGAACGTCGGCGCTCGCTGTCATCAATTGCGCGGTCTTCTGTGTGGAAAACAAGGGACACAAAATGTTGTCAAATCGGGCCGAAGTGTAATAGCATGAACAATGCAGATGTGCCATTGTGCTGTGGCAAGAACGTACCTTAGTGTTGTTTGTCATTCATCTATGGCGCCTGTGTCAGTTACTCATATCCGGCCGGAGGGAGCGTCTAGCTGGTCGCTCGTATTTGAACTTGTTGAAGACACCACGTGGTGTTTGTCGAACTACAAAATCGCCTGGGGCTTCTGGGAAATGTAGTTTTTTAAAGAAATCTGATGATGTGTTTTTTTAAATGAGTAGAACGATTTTTGATATCACAGTCCATTTTAGCTCAATTTCAGTGTGGTTGTGGCTAATCCAATGGTTGGCTAGTGGAGCAGTGAGGGTCTTTTTTCGAATTCTGCACTTGTGTTGTGTTATCCGCTGTCTCACTTCTTGGTTTGTTTTTCCAATATACAATTTTTTGCACGGGCACAGTATTCCATAAACCACATTTTTTGTTTTGCAATTGGAGAAGGAATCGTGTTTCCAATTGATGTTGTTATGAGTGAACAGAGATCCTTCTATAGTCAGGTTGCAGCATACACATGTACCACATCTGTGGTGACCGACAATGGTTGGTAGGTGCAGATGTTCACGTAGTATGTTTTTGATGGATGTTTTTGGTAATGCTGCACGTATCACCTGGTTCCCAATACTGCTTTCTTTTTTTAGGGCGAACAGTGGTCTGGTAAAGGATGTATCAAGGTGTTGGATCAAATGGCAATTTTGGGTGATCACTTTCTTCAATTGATTGGTCCGAGGACAAAATGTAGTCACACAGACCAAGCGTTCCATTTTGGCCTTTTCGTTTTTCTGGAGAAGCTCCTCACGGGGTGTCCACCATGCTCTTTTCATAGCATGCTTAAGGAGTGTTTTGGGGTATCCTCGTGTTTTGAGTCTTTTTGTCAAGTTGTTTGCATGAAATGTGTTCTCCGTTTTGTATGAACAATTGCACCTAATCCTAAGGAATTGTCCAAATGGTAAGTTATCACGAAGACTTCGTGGGTGGTGACTGGTGTAGTAGAGTGCTTTGTTCCTATCCATTGGTTTTATGTGGAGAGTTGTCATTAAAACTCCTTCAGAGGCATAGATTTCAACATCCAGAAATGTAATTCACCTGGGATTATGATTTAGGCTGAATTTTATATCTGCCGTTCTCTAATTTAGCCAACCGTGGAATTGATTCAGGTTGTCAGCATGATCTGTCCATATTAGAAATATGTCGTCTATGTACCATACCCAATTTGAGATGTATTGAGAAAAGGGGTTGTTGTTGTATATAAACTTTTCTTCAAATTTTGCCATAAGCATTACGGCTAACTCCGGCGCAAAGGGACAGCCCATGGCAGTCCCTTTGGTTTGAAAGTAGAAGTCATCTCCGAATTTGAAGTAGTTTTTTAGAAGTGCAAAACTTGCTAACTGCATAATGAATTGCGAAGGTACTTTTTCAGGTTTGGGCCTTGTCCCTAGGAAATTCTCAATGGTTGATAGCCCGTCTTCTTGGGGTATCTGGGTGTACAAAGACACTACGTCCAGTGTAACCAATATCTGTTCACCAACTGTAAATTCTCTTGCTTACATTTTGTTAATGAAGTCTGTTGTGTCTCTGAGGTAAGATCGTATTTCTTCTAAGAATGGTTTGAGGAAGAAATCGACGTATTTGGATATTGGTTCCAAAGCTGACTCGCAACCAGAAACGATGGGCCGACCTCGTGGCTGAGTCTCATTTTTGTGCACCTTTGGTAATATGTACAGTAGTGGAATTCTGGGGTACTTTTTGTTCAGAAAATCGAATTATTTTGATCCAATGAATCCTTGATCAAATCCATGTTTTAAGATGGTCATTAGTTCACCTTGGATCTGTAGGGTAGGATCTCCTTGAACTTTCCTGTAACATTCCGTGTTACTCAGTTGATTCAACAACTCTTTTTGGTAATCAGAGGCCCCCCCTATCACTATGGATCCTCCCTTGTCAGCTGGTTTTAAGATTATTGAAGAGTCATTCTTTAGGGTTGTTAAAGCGTCTTTTTGTGTTTTAGAAATGTTGTGTTTGACAACATTTCTTTTCTTTTCCATATCCGTAATGGCGGATAGTACAGTGCATTCAAAAGTCAAGATATCTTTAGGGATTTTGTTAGGTGGAGGACAAAATGTAGATTTTTTCCTTAAGCCTGAAGTTTCAGTGGTGAGAGAGAGTTCATTTTCCAGAAAAAATGCTTTTAGCAGAATTTTTGGGCAAAACTCAATCACTTCTGATTTCATTTTAACGAAGTCTGTCACTTTTGTTGGCACAAATGAGAGGCCTTTTTGTGATACACTTTCTTCAGCTTCAGACAGAGGTCGGTTGGACAAATTGTAGATGGGGGATGGGACTACGTCTTGTAGTATTGCAGTCTGGTTGTCATCTCCCATGGTTGGTTCGTATACCTGTTTCTTCCTCGTGGTCTTTGCTGGCCTCTAACTAAAAAAGGCACCGCTTGTTGTTGTTGGTTATTTCTTCGACGGTTGATGTTTGGGCGTCCGTCAACTGTATCTGATTCTCCACCAGACGAGGATGATGTATCAGAAAAGGAAATAAATGTATTTCATGACCTCCCTTGGTAATCCGAAAGGAATCTTCTTGATTCTGGGCGGGAATAGAAGTCAGTTTGTAATTATGGGTACGTAGTTTCTAAAGAAAAGTTCTTTTTGTCCTTTTCAAATTTCACTCCTTTTTGATTTACTGTGAAATCTTTGAACTCAGCTATTTCTTTTTCTACCTTTGTTAACAAGGATTTGGCATCCGTTATTGATTGATTGTCCTTTATTTCTTGTTCAAGGGTTGAGATCTCCAATAGTTGTTGTTGGGAAAGTCGTTGTGCTGTTTCGATAGTTAAGACCATCAGGTCTCTGCTACACTTTCTTTTCAATGCAGCTGTATCCTTTTTTGTATGCTGGATCCTCAGTAAAGATCACTGGGATATTTCGTATTTGTAATCCTGTAGGGATAGTACCTGCCTTTAGATGCTCCAATAGGAAATAGCCGTGCAAGTCAGTCCTCATTTGCTTCTTCGTGAGTCTAATTAGTTTGTCCGATTCATTTTGTTGTTTGGCTGTAGCGCTTAGAGAGACTGATGAGAAGAGGGAAGGTGCATTCAACAGTTTTTGAATGTGATCTTCTGTATACGCGAATTTGTCTTGTTCAGTCATATTTTGAAAAACCGTGACAACAAAATATATTACCCAAAAGAAAATCAACCTAAGGCAACCTTGCCGCATTTTTCACAAAAAGGAAAAAAGAAAACCTTGCGAGTAGGCACCCGCTATAACCTGTTCAACTAGAGAGGTTTTGGCCTTTAATCAGTAAGGCTAGGCCAAGTTTATCGAGCTCAAAGCAACACACATGCCAATACTGATGTCAGTTACTCATCACTCCACAAGATCACACATGACACTTGATGTGACCGTAAATCATAATTTTATTCATTTTTTCTTTCAATTTTTGTATTTGTTTGTGAAATTTAGTTTTCATGAATTTAATATATTCAAATACCCATCGGTTTTCAAAAGTCAATGTACAAAAAAATCCACAGAAGGACACAACATTAATACGAATCAAGTTACGAAACATTCAACACCACAAAATACATTGTTGGACAGGACGTAGACACAACATATACAACAAATTCAAAATTACAAGAACAAGTGTATATGATAAGCTCGAGTTCTGTATTTCATAAACAAGTTCTCTTTACAATAAGAGGCAAATAAACAAAGCCCTGCTGGTTACAATGGGATATTGTTTTCACAAAACCAGTCAGGGCCACAACCAAACAGTGACCTATTCGAGCTCACAACCACATGTCTTAATTTTTTGTGTGATTATTTAGCAAAGTTGTCAAGAGTGAGCCAGCGTAGTTAATTTAAAACAAAATACACTTGTATGGTCAAAGAATAGTCCACGTGTTTCGAACCCAAGGATTGCTTTTCACCGGGTTCTCCTCAGAACTCATTGAGAGCTGAAAAAATAAGAACAAAACACACACATGGTTATCACTCATGCCTCCACATAAACACTTACACATTCATTATGGACCTTCCACACATTAAAATTACCTCTCTTTAAGATTAAAGGATCTCCTCTTTTAGATATCTCCTGGTTCAAAAAACAGCCATGATAAATAAATAACTATGTTCCAATGCTGGAATGAGAAAAGAAGAAGAAGCAAAACCAAGTTTATGACTAATTTTCCAAAAAGCAGACATTGGAAACTGTTCCTGTAATTAAGACCAATTATAAGCAAAGCAATCGTGAGAAAAGCATAAGAAAACCATTTCTTAATCTGAAACCAGCGCACCAGTGTTGTGGACGGACAATTTGCGTGAGCCCGGGTGCAAAACTAGTGGGCTAGAGGTGTAACCGAGAAGTCAGCGTGGTGAAAAAAGCACTCACTTCGTGTCTGGAAAGAGCGTCCGCGTATGAGTGCGTTCCTTCGAGTTGGGGTCACACTGGATTTCACTCTGATGTCTTGTTCTGGAAGAGAATTGAGTGTTTGTTCAAAAAAAGTGTTGTTCAAAAAAAGTCGATGTGAAGAGGAACTGATTGCGGGGCAGGGGATTGTGTGCAGCGTACTGGGTTAAAGCGTCAGCGCTCAATGTCTAGAATGGTACAGTCTTCAGTGGGAAAACGAGGGACACAATGCCTTGTCCGACGGGCCAGAGCGTGATCGGATAAGCAATGCGGTTGTGACCTTGTGACTTGGTGTTCTGAAAGGAAATAAGGTTTGTTCAACAAGGGTAAAAGTTTGGAGTACAGTTAACAGGGTTGGGGCTTGATTTCGGCGTACCTGGGTAATCAATAGCCAGAACGTCGGCGCTCGCTGTCATCAATTGCGCAGTCCTCTGTGTGGAAAACAAGGGACACAAAATGTTGTCAAATCGGGCTGAAGTGTAATAGCATGAACAATGCGGATGTGCCATTGTGCTGTGGCAAGAATGTACCTTAGTGTTGTTTGTCATTCATCTACGGCGCCTGTGTCAGTTGCTCATATCCGGCCGGATGGAGCATCTAGCTCGTCGCTCGTATTTGAACTTGTTGAAGACACCACATGGTGTTTGTCAAACTACAAAATTGCCCGGGGCTTCTGGGAAATGTAGTTTTTTAAAGACATCTGACAACGTTTTTTTTAAATGAGTAGAACGATTTTATGCTGGTTGACGGGGATGAAGGTGAATCTATTTAAGGTTGAGATGGTCCAAGTGTTATTGCCAGCACTTGCTTCAGCAATACAGTGCATGTGTTTTAATGCAGGAGCAGGTGGAAATTGTTCCAGTGATTGGAGTTTACTCTGCAAGGACTTCTGGGGAATGAAGTCCCAGCATCACGAAGTATCTGCCACCTTGTGGGTACGTAGGTGAGATCAAACGGTTGGGATTAAAAAACCGTTGTATCACAGTTGGAGTGACTTGCTTGCAGAGGCTACAGAAGAATGAAGTCACCGTGTGTACAACTTTGAAGTGGTTCCCACAAGTGGCTAATAAGTTGTAAATTTCTGACATCTCATTCAATCCATCGACTGCTGTGTTGAATTTCACAATTAACATAGCTTCTCTCTGAGTTAGTTTTCTATCCAGGTCCCTGCCTCAGGGGTCTGTCTCGACTTTTGATATCACAGTCCATTTTAGCACCTTTTCAGTGTGGTTGTAGCTAATCCAATGGTTGACTAGTGGAGCAGTGAGGGTCTTTTTTCGAATTCTGGACTTGTGTTGTGTTATCCAGTGTCTCACTTCTTGGTTTGCTTTTCCAATATACAATTTTTTGCACAGGCACAGTATTCCATAAACCACATTTTTAGTTTTGCAATTGGAGAAGGAATCGTGTTTCCAATTGATGTTATTATGAGTGAACAGAGATCCTTCTATAGTCGGGTTGCAGCATACACATGTACCACATCTGTGGTGACAGACAATGGGTGGTAGGCGCAGTTGTTCACGTAGTGTGTTTTTGATGGATGTTTTTGGTAATGCCGCACGTATCACCTGGTTCCCAATACTGCTTTCCTTTTTTTAGGGCGAACAGTGGTCTGGTAAAGGATGTATCAAGGTGCTGGATCAAATGCCAATTTTGGTTGATCACTTTCTTCAATTGATTAGTCCGAGGACAAAATGTAGTCACACAGACCAAGCGTTCCATTTTGGCCTTTTCTTTTTTCTGGAGAAGCTCTTCACGGGGTGTCCACCATGCTCTTTTCATAGCATGCTTAAGGAGTTTTTTGGGGTATCATCGCGTTTTGAGTTTTTTTGTCAAGTTGTTTGCATGAAATGTGTTCTCCGTTTTGTATGAACAATTGCGCCTAATCCTAAGGAATTGTCCAAATGGTAAGTTATCACGAAGACTTCGTGGGTGGTGACTGGTGTAGTAGAGTGCTTTGTTACTATCCGTTGGTTTTATGTGTAGAGTTGTCATTAAAACTCCTTCAGAGGCATAGATTACAACATCCAGAAATTTCATTCTCCTGGGATTATGATTTAGGCTGAATTTTATATCTGCAGTTCTCTCATTTAGCCTACCGTGGAATTGATTCAGGTTGTCAGCATGACCTGTCCATATTAGAAATATGTTGTCTATGTACCGTACCCAATTTGAGATGTATTCTGAAAAGGGGTTGTTGTTGTATATAAACTTTTCTTCAAATTTTGCAATATACATTACAGCTAACTCCGGCGCAAAGGGACTGCCCACGGCAGTCCCTTTGGTTTGAAAGTAGAAGTCATCTCCGAATTTGAAGTAATTTTTTCGAAGTGCAAAACTTGCTAACTGCATAATGAATTGCGTTGGTATTTATTTATTTATTTGAAAAGTTTTATATAGCGCTGGCTAGACCCGGAGGTATCAGAGCGCTTTACATGAGTTACAGCGAGTTACAGATTACAAAGTTACATCACTTAAATCAAAGAGTAACAGGGGGGGGAGGAAGTGAATACACAAAGGGAAAAACGAGGAAAATAATGTCAGATGTCCGGCTGGGTAGGTGACGGCCGAGGGGTGAAACCAGGGCCAGACTCCTCTTTAGCTGCATATGACAGCTCCACCGGGCATCGGCCAAGGTTGCTCGTGCATCGAGGTGAGTACAAACAGTTTAGGTATCTGCCCAGGGGCGTCGTCAAAGGTCCATCAGAAGTTCAGAGGAACGTTATTTATGAGTTATATATAGTGCTGGCTAGACCCGGAGGTATCAGAGCACTTTTCATTAGGCTACACAATGTTACAGAGAATGAAAACAAATACACATTGCGTCAAAAATTAAGCAACAAATTGGGAGAGGAAAGAAAGGTGAGACAAAGAGAGAGGAGGGGGGGGAGGGGGAAGTGTGAAGGGGGAGGATGAAGGAAAAGACGGCAGGAGAGATGAAAGGAAGTCTGCCCAAAGACCGACTGGGTAGGTGACGTCCGAGGAGGGAATCCTCAGCCCGTCTCCCCAATAGCTAAACAGGTAGCTCCATCGGGCATCAGTCAGATAGCTAGGTCTCAAGTGACGAGGGAAAGTTCACAGAAGAAAGTCCAGTGGATAGACAGGGTGGGAATATGAGCAAGGACGGGTGAGGGCAAAGGTCAATAGCTGGAAAGAGGAGAAGAGTAGGGAGGAGGTGGGTAGGGGGTATGGAGAAGAGGAGAAGGGAGAAAAGTCCAGCAGAGAGACGCAGGAGAGTTTGCCCAAAGACCGGCTGGGTAGGTGAAGGTCAAGGAGGGAATCCATAGCCCTTCTCCCCTTTACTTTTTCAGGTTTGGGCCTTGTCCCTAGGAAAGTCTCAATGGTTGATAGCCCATCTTCTTGGGGTATCTGGGTGTACAAAGACACTACATCCAGTGTAACCAATATCTGTTCACCAACTGTAAATTCTCTTGCTTCCATTTTGTTAATGAGGTCTGTTGTGTCTCTGAGGTAAGATGGTATTTCTTCTAAAAATGGTTTGACGAAGAAATCGACGTATTTGGATATCGGTTCCAAAGCTGACTTGCAACCAGAAACGATGGGGCGACCTGGTGGCTGAGTCTCATTTTTGTGCACCTTTGGTAATATGTACAGTAGTGGAATTCTAGGGTACTTTTTGTTCAGAAAATCGAATTCTATTGGTCCAATGAATCCTTGATCAAATTCATGTTTTAAGGTGGTCGTTAGTTCACCTTGGATCTCTAGGGTAGGATATCCTTGAACTTTCCTGTAACATTCCGTGTTACTCAGTTGTTTCAACACCTCTTTTTGGTAATCAGAGGCCCCCATATCACTATGGAGCCTCCCTTGTCAGCTGGCTTTATGATTATTAAAGAGTCATTCTTTAGGGTTGTTAAAGCGTCTTTTTGGGTTTTAGAAATGTTGTGTTTGACAAAATTTCTTTTTTTCCATATCCGTAATGGCGGATAGTACAGTGCGTTCAAAAGTCAAGATATCTTTAGGGATTTCGTTTGGTGGAGGACAAAATGTAGATTTTTTCCTTAAGCCTGAAGTTTCAGTGGTGACAGAGAGTTCATTTTCCAGAAAAAATGCTTTTAGCTGAATTTTTCGGCAAAACTCAATCAGTTTATAAGTATGGGTACGTAGTTTCTAAAGAAAAGTTATTTTTGTCTTTTTCAAATTTCACTCCTTTTTGATTTATTGTGAAATCTTTGAACTCAGCTATTTCTTTTTCTACCTTTGTTAACAAGGATTTGGCATCCATTATTGATTGATTGTCCTTTATTTCTGAACAAAAAGTACCCCAGAATTCCACTACTGTACATATTACCAAAGGTGCGCAAAAATGAGACTCAGACACCAGGTCGCCCCATCGTTTCTGGCTGCGAGTCAGCTTTGGAACCGATATCCAAATACGTCGATTTCTTCGTCAAACCATTTTTAGAAGAAATACCATCTTACCTCAGAGACACAACAGCCTACATTAACAAAATGGAAGCAAGAGAATTTACAGTTGGTGAACAGATATTGGTTACACTGACGTAGTGTCTTTGTACACCCAGATACCCAAAGAAGACGGGCTATCAGCCATTGAGACTTTCCTAGAGACAAGGCCCAAACCTGAAAAAGTACCAACGCAATTCATTATGCAGTTAGCCAGTTTTGCACTTCGAAAGAACTACTTCAAATTTGGAGATGACTTCTACTTTCAAACCAAAGGGACTGCCATGGCCTGTCCCTTTGCGCCGGAGTTAGCCGTAATGTATATGGCAAAATTTGAAGAAAAGTTTATATACAACAACAACCCCTTTTCTCAATACATCTCAAATTGGGTACGGTACATAGACGACATATTTCTAATATGGACAGGTCATGCTGACAACCTGAATCAATTCCACGGTTTGCTAAATGAGAGAACGGCAGATATAAAATTCAGCCTAAATCATAATCCCAGGAGAATAACATTTCTGGATGTTGAAATCTATGCCTCTGAAGGAGTTTTAGTGACAACTCTCCACAGAAAACCAACGGATAGGAACAAAGCACTCCACTACACCAGTCACCACCCACGAAGTCTTCGTGATAACTTACCATTTGGACAATTCCTTAGGATTAGGAGCTATTGTTCATACAAAATGGAGTACACATTTCATGCAAACAACTTGACAAAAAAACTCAAAACACGAGGATACCCCAAAAAACTCCTTAAGCATGCTATGAAAAGAGCATGGTGGACACCCCGTGAGGAGCTTCTCCAGAAAAAAGAAAAGGCCAAAATGGAACGCTTGGTCTGTGTGACTACATTTTGTCCTCAGACCAATCAATTGAAGAAAGTGATCAACCAAAATTGGCATTTGATCCAACACATTGATACATCCTTTACCAGACCACTGTTCGCCCTAAATAAAGAAAGCAGTATTGGGAACCAGGTGATACGTGCAGCATTACCAAAAACATCCATCAAAAACACACTACGTGAACAACTGCGCCTACCACCCTTTGTCGGTCAGCACAGATGTGGTACATGTATATGCTGCAACCTGACAGTAGAAGGATCTCTGTTCACTCATAACAACATCAATTGGAAACACGATTCCTTCTCCAATTGCAAAACTAAAAATGTGGTTTATGGAATACTGTGCCCGTGCAAAAAAAGTATATTGAAAAAACAAACCAAGAAGTGGGACAGCGGATAACACAACACAAGTGCAGAATTCGAAAAAAGACCCTCACTGCTCCACTAGTCAACCATTGGATTAGCCACAACCACATTGAAATTGAGCTAAAATGTACTGGGATATCAAAAGTCGAGACAGACCCCCGAGACGGGGACCTGGATAGAAAACTAACTCAGAGAGAAGCTATGTTAATTGTGAAATTCAACACAGCAGTCGATGGATTGAATGAGATGTCAGAAATTTACAACTTATAAGCCACTTGTGGGAACCACTTCAAAGTTGTACACACAGTGACTTCATTCTTTTGTAGCCTCTGCAAGCAAGTCGCTCCAACTGTGATGCAACGTTTTTTTAATCCCAACCGTTTGATCACACCTATGTACCCACAAGGTGACAGATACTTCGTGATGCTGGAACTTCATTCCCCAGAAGTCCTTGCAGAGTAAACTCCAATCACTGGAACAATTTCCACCCACTCCTGCATTAAAACACATGCACTGTATTGCTGAAGCAAGTGCTGGCAATAACACTTGGACCATCTCAACCTTAAATAGATTCACCTTCATCCCTGTCAACCAGCATAAAATCGTTCTGCTCATTTAAAAAAAAGTCCTCAGATTTCTTTAAAAAACTACATTTCCCAGAAACCCCGGGCGATTTTGTAGTTCAACAAACACCACGTGATGTCTTCAACAAGTTAAAATATGAGCGACGAGCTAGATGCTCCCTCCGGCCGAATATGAGCAACTGACACAAGCGCCGTCGATAAATGACAAACAACACTAAGGTACGTTCTTGCCACAACACAATGGCACATCCGCATTGTTCATGCTATTACACTTCGGCCCGATTTGACAACATTTGGGTCCCTTGTTTTCCACACAGAAGTCAGCGCAATTGATGACAGGGAGCGCCGACGTTCTGGCTATTGATTACCCAGGTACGTCGAAATCAAGCCCCAACCCTGTTAACTGTACTCCAAACTTTGACCCTTGTTGAACAAACCTTATTTCCTTTCAGAACACCAAGTCACAAGGTCACAACCGCATTGCTTGGCCGATCACGCTCTGGCCCGTTGGACAACGCATTGTGTCCCTCATTTTCCCACTGAAGACTGTACCATCCTAGACATTGAGCGCTGACGCCTTAACCCGGTATGCTGCACACAATCCCCTGCCCCGCAATCAGTTCCTCTTCACATCGACTTTTTTGAACAACACTTTTTTTGAACAAACACTCAATTCTCTTCCAGAACAAGACAGCAGAGTGAAATCCAGTGTGACCCCCAACTCGAAGGACCTCACTCATACGCGGATGCTCTTTCCAGACACGAAGTGAGTGCCTTTTTCATCAAGCTGACTTCTCAGTTACACCGCCAGCCTGCTAGTTTCGCGCCCGGGCTCACACAAATTGTCCATCCACAACACTGGTGCGCGGGTTTCAGATTAAGAAATGGTTTTCTTACGCTTGTCTCACGATTGCTTTGCGTATAATCGGTCTTAATTACATGACTAGTTTCCGATGTCTGCTTTTTGGAAAATTAGTCATAAACTTGGTTTTGCTTCTTCTTCTTTTCTCATTGCAGTATTGGAACATAGTTATTTATTTATCATGGCTGTTTTTTGAACCAGGAGATATCTAAAAGAGGAGATCCTTTGATCTTAAAGAGAGGTAATTTTAATGTGTGGAAGGTCCAGAATGAATGTGGAAGTGTAAATGTGGAGGCATGAGTGATAACCATGTGTGTGTTTTGTCCTTATTATTTTCAACTCTCAATGAGTTCTGAGTCCTGAGGAGAACCCGGTGAAAAGCAATCCTTTGGTTCGAAACGCGTCGACTATTCTTTGACCATACAAGTGTATTTTTTTTTTTTTTTTAATTACGCTAGCTCACGCTTGACAACTTTGCTAAATAATCACACAAAAAATTAAGACATGTGGTTGTGAGCTCGAATAGGTCACTGTTTGGTTGTGGCCCTGACTGGTTTTGTGAAAACAATATCCCATTGTAACCAGCAGGGCTTTGTTCATTTGAATCTTATTGTAAAGAGAACTTGTTTATGAAATACAGAACTTGAGCTTATCATATTCACTTGTTCTTGTAATTTTGAATTTGTTGTATATGTTGTGTCTACGTCCTGTCCAACAATGTATTTTGTGGTGTTGAATGTTTCGTAACTTGATTCGTATTAATGTTGTGTCCTTCTGTGGATTTTTTTGTACATTGACTTTTGAAAACCAAAAGGTATTTGTATATATTAAATTCATGAACATTAATTTCACAAACAAATACAAAAATTGAAAGAAAAACATTAATAAAATTATGATTTATAGTCACATCAAATGTCATGTGTGATATTGTGGAGTGATGAGTAACTGACATCAGTATTGGCATGTGTGTTGCTATGTGCTCGATAAACTTGGCCTAGCCTTACTGATTAAGGGCCAAACCCTCTCTAGTTGAACAGACTGATTCCAGGCACCACAACAGGATATGTTGGCCTAGAGACCAACTAGCTCACAGTGCCCCCACAAGCCCCCCATCCCAAACAGAGAGCGAATGGTTTCTGTCAACCATTGAACATGACAACCGTGACCCTCCAGGAATCGTGGTAGCAGATCTAGAACCTTTCCACTCAGTCACTCATGCTCTTTTGCTCTCAGAGTAATATACAGAGAGTACACACTGGGACGTTTTCAATGTATTTATTGAACCAAAGTTATTCTTGTATAAAATACATGTGCTGTGATAATCAGTAGACAGAAGCAGATAAAAGTGATTACAAGCGCCAAAAGAGTAAATAGTAGATATAGTTCCACCTTGGTGCTAAGACAGTGTATATATGCAGGCTTATAATACAAGTTAGTAATCGGGCGTACTCCCACTATGCGAACCCTACTCTATGTGTTCCTAGAGTGTATGTAGGTGTGTAGCCAAGAACCACCCCACAGGATGATCCAACCCTATTACCTGGCGGGAAAGAATGTAGGACCCCGTCCTGGTCACGAACTGGACACCCCTCACAGAGATGTCAGACCGCTGCTTGGTGAAGTATCAGCATGCAGGGACCCTCGGTGTCAGCTGAAGTGCCTCCTCTTTCCACCCTCTGAGATGCTTATTATTGTTAATAAAAAGCATCCTTGCGATGTACATATAGATTAGCCATGTTATGGATAGGCAGATAACCCTGTCGTCCCATGGATGAAGATAGGATGTCATTTGTACATCGTGCATAAAAGGCCTTGTACTCAGTGTTCGTGGCATCATGATAATGTTTTGCGAAGCCAGATGTGTAAGCAAAGCAGTTTCAGTGTCATGCACATGGATATGTGCAAAAGGTCGCAGCAAATAATGTTATTGTGCAAAAGAGGACAATGTAAGAAAATCTGCAGCATTGCTACATCGGCCTAACCCTGGCACATAACACCCACGCCTCATGCTAAGGGTCGATATAAAAAAGCTATCAAAAGAGCAACATGCCATATTCAAATTAAAACTAAAAGTATTAAAATCACTTTCAAAATTATCTAAAAGCAAGCTTCCCTTTAAATTAATAATAAAAGTTACTAAAACTCATTATAGTGTTTAAAACTCCAAGCACTCTGAAAGCCATGGTGCCTAGAATAAAAGAAGAAAAATATTGTTTTGATACATTTTGTTAAAAATTGGCCAAATAGTTGCCACCAAATGGCAAACCCAATTGTTTGTGTGTTCCGACTGGTAGTTGCAACATTGCTGTTGCTGGCACAGCAGACGACGTTCCCAGGGGCGTATCTCGAAGCAGGTTTATAGAGCAAAGGTGGTTCCATCCCGTTCCCACAGCAGCCACTGAGGGATGGACTACATCCTGTCTGATTTCTGTAAAGCAGGTATCCACGTCTCCAGGAGCCCAGGGTGGCTTGAAGAATGCATTCATCAGCAAAGGAATACACTTGGGACAACTATATCCATGGGCCTTCAAGGAGTCTATTAATACTTCAATGTCCAGTGGCGCAACAAATTGCGATCTGAGACAGAAATCCAAGATACATTCATGACTGCACAGGAGGCAGCAGAATACAGGTTGTACGTAGTGAGGCCACACAGACCTGAACGATAAGAAAAAGTGTTCATTCAGTTCTCGAAGCTGAGGTGTGCTAAAGCATTGTATCATGTGCTCACGGCATCGCAGCACAAGCAGTGCTGTCTCCATTCCGGTTTGAACTGGGACATCCATTGCGGAGCAGAAAAATTTAAATCAGAATTTCCGCCACAAGTAGTAGGACAAGCGGGAGACCCCTACAAACGCTTCGCAACACAGAGTGTATGAAATATGGAATAACTCCGAAGACTGTCTGGAAGGTGCTAACCAGACCAGAGCCAAAACACTTAAAAAAGTGCACTATTCCCTTCGTGTCAGACATATTAAAGATACTGTTAATCAGCTCCGTAAAATTCAGTGGGAAGTTAGTATGGAGTAGCGTCTGTATTTCGGACAAAGACCTCTCAACCTGGAGATCAGACGTCTCTCTGGCAGATGTTAAGGCCACATCTGTTGAAAAAGCATGGCTTTCAGTTTGCTTAGACAATCAAAGCGTATGTTGGAAAAATGTATCGAAGGCCATAGCATTGCCTCCCTAAATGTGCGGGGAAGTGGAAACAGTACTTGTGTGCAACAAGTAACTATGGAATTAACTGTCACCAGATAAGCGATGCCTGGTTCCATTCCACAGCAGCCTTGATCATTCAGCATCAAGTAACTCCCATTAGAGAGCAGTCTGAAGACCGGATGAATCATGGTGGCTGGGGAGCCTTTCAGATAACAGGAAAACTTCACAACCAAAGCATTACACGCCCCATGAAGTGAAATGTCCTTGCATACTAAGGACCCGCTCAAAGCATCCTCACAGTCGCAACCACTAAGGAAAACCTCTGTGTCCCCATTCCTGCATGGTAATTTCCAGTATTCATGCACATAACCTTCTACAGGGGATACATATCTGCCTACTGGGTGGTATTGTAGACAATATTGGAACTGGAAAGTCGTGACTGGTAGGGTGATATAACCATGGATTATCCAGTCTGTGGATAGCGTCTCAGCCCCAGTGAAAGGTAATTGGTCTAATTTTTCAATGTGCAACATGGTATATTGTGCATCTCTTCGTGCCAGTAATATCTGTCTCTCAGTTAACTCATATGTAGAAAATAGATTGGCGCTGTTGATATGACGCCACGGCACATGATCAGAATGTAATGTCTGAAGTGTGCAGCTCAATAATACAATGGACCGAAATTGTGACTATCCATGTTGTAAAATATGTATCAAAGGATTTCCTAGAGAGAGGAGGTGGGGGACTAGGAGCTGGATGAGAAGTCCAGTGCCCGTGCTCCTTGGTTAATGTCACAAACAAAAATTTGGGCTACTGATCCTAAAGAGAAAGAGGAGATATCAACAGGTTGTGCAGAACTCGGGCATATGCACGGTGGCAGTCAACAGGACTGTTTCATGTTGCCCTCACACATCCCAAAAGGATGTTAGGCTTCATCATAGGGCTACTGCTCCTCGTTGGGTCGGCGATGCAATGTCCAGCGGGTCCCCCTGAGATCTTTTATTGGTATGCCGTCTGATGACTGCAAGGTAGAGTCTTGGTGGGGTGGTATCTCATGTGTAATAATGTGGGTTAAAACTGGTCAGGGAGGCCATCAACTACTTTTAATAACTGGACCGCCCTGTCAGATTAAAAACCTTTATAGGTAAATGCTACCAATGGGGTCATAAAGTACCCTGGTAGTCTGATGTGAGCTCCCTCTTTAGGGTCCAACTCTAGTCAGTCAACATGTTTCGCGCCCCTTGTGGTCAGGAGGATCTGTGGCACTTCGTCAGGACCGGAATAGTGAGTGAATTTTCCTACCCCACAAATGATTCAAAAGTGATGCCCTTTGAGTGGTACCTACTTTTTGATGTTGGCTTTCCAACCTGTCAGGAGAGAACAAGGAAACAATTATCATGTTCCTGGCATAAGAGCGTCTTATTGACCAGGATGTCCATTATTGTGGACCAAAATGTTCACTTGGTGCTGGAGTGGCATTCAGACATGTAAAGACATATACAAGACACACACAACATAAAAATAGGTAGGGTGAAGAGCCAATCTATGAAAATAGCTCACATTTAGAATTTCTTTCAGTGAATTTCCCAGCTTAAAAAATCCCAGGCTGGAACCCCCGTACAACAAAATTGCCGCAGATCACAATAATACATGGCATGCAGTATGAGAAAAGGAAATTTCATTGTGTAAGTGGCACAAGCTTTCATAAATGCGATGCCACTGTGCAAATAGTGTAGATTGCCAGTGTAGCAGTCAACTGTTTTAAACACACAAGAGAGATCACCATAATACGTGCTGCTATCTCATAAGTGGTCCCAGTGTTAAAAATGGTCACAGTATTAAAAACAGGAGCGTGGTTGTGTTTCTATTACTCTCTTATACATCGTGAGGCACATAATCTTACCTACAACTGGAGATAAAAGTACTCCCTAGGGTGTGGCAGAGGTGCCGCACTCAGTCGTGCTAAACTGATAGTAAGTAGGTAAGATAAATAAGGAGGATCCAAACCCCAGGATCACATATGCTGTAACAGTGTCAGCCGGTGCAGCGACCGGTATGTATTACTCACTGTTTATGAGTGCGAGCGGGTCATCGCACCTACCCTTGTCCTCTGCTTCCTCCGAATGAGCATGCGGGAGCCGAGGGTTCCTGTTTTAAAGGAGTACACCTGGAGGGCTTAAACCGGAATCCACATGAACCCGGAAGTGCATCATGGCACATGTCTGGCGGCCATCTTGGAGTGATGTTGCACAGGTCTGGCGGCCATCTTGGAGTGGTGTAGCTCATGTCTGGTGGCCATCTTGGAGTGGTGTTAAAGTGAAAACATTTGATATCTGTCTCAAGTATTCTTGTGCATGTCTGACGGCTATCTTAAAGTGGTGTTGAGGTCAAAATTAGTGGGGATGTGGCGGAAAGATTATTACACACGTGTGGCGGCCATCTTAAGCTAGTGTTGAAGATGAAAGATAGTGAATATCTATCAAAACCCTCTTCACGTATGTCTGGCGGCCCACATGAAATAGTGTAGAAGTGCAAAGGAGAAGATGTGTCTAATCAGTAAATGGGGTAACGGTTAAAAGCACTTGGGTGTATGGGGTACCGGTCACAATACTTATGTCAGAGTAGCTTTTCAAGGACCATCATTAAGTTACACTTAGTACATCAGAATGATACTTATTGTAAGTTACTAGTTTTGTGTAATATGGTATGATCTAGTCTTGTAAGCCTGACAACCGCCCTGTATCTGTTACTATGGCTATTCTTTAAAGTGGTGTTATGATCGTCGCAGATTGTCTTAACTTGAACGATCAATAGGGTACATGAGGTGATGGTCAGTAGTGACATCTATATTGAAGAATAGGCCTGAGTGGTTTCCATGTTTGGTTGCTCAGGGGTGTAGGCCTACAATTCGATCCAAGGGATGTCATCATTCAGTCCATCCCGGTTGGTTGTAGGCGGAACACCCAACGCTGTTCTCGCCTAAATAGTGTGGCTGGGGTCCACGATGTGTTTGATTCAAGGACTGCCCACTTCAGATCATTAATGCAGTGTTTCAGATCATTGCCAATAAGATGAGCAACCACTTCAATGATCTGAAACGCTCCATTAATGATCTGAAGTGGATGACTGTTTCCGGTCCAGGGAAGACCTGGCTTGGCAGTTCAGGCTGGACTGTTCCCATGAGGCACAGGGTCAAGACTGATTTGTATATACCTGGGTCTGAACTGGGGTGGTGAAGTGAGCTAAAGAATGATGATGGATTCAACCCAGATCTGTGACTGGGGATGAGTGTCTGAAAAGTTTCAGCGCTCCATCCATCATCTCTCTGTGTTTGCTTTGACCAGATCCCTAATCTTCAGGATCCAGCTGGGTCTTGCCGGCACAACCATCACTTCTTCAGTGGTGTACGCTTTGCTTGGATGTTGCTTTATGCATCCCAGAATTCAATGAGTTCCTGTAAAACAGCCAAACGTTCATTGATGTCAAACAGTGTTTCTGCCGCCACTTTGCTGACATTTTCGAGTTCTGATACCCACATCCTCACTCCATACAGTATTTCATGTGGAGTACGACCACCCAGGGATATTCTTGGTATGTTATTGAGTGCCCTCTAGACTCCATATAGGTGATTGACCCAACTGTGACCCGAGCCTAATACCCTTGATGTTATGGACTGCTTTAAGTCACGGGTTTTCCTCTCAACTATCTCATTTTCCTCTGGATGATAGGGGGAGGAGTACCGCAAGGTCACACCCAAACTTCCCATGGCTCCTTTGTAAGCCCGAAAGCTAAACGCCGGACCCTGGTCAGAATGTAGTGTGCCCATTGCGTATGTCCCGATGAAGACTCGCAAATCCTTTATAACAGTTCGGGCATCAGCCGACTGCTGTGGACAAACCCACAGGATTCTGGAGAATGAATCCACTACCACCAAGATGTACTTGTAAGCCCTGTCTGAGTGCAAGGGGCCGCAGTGATCCAGATAAGCACAAACTAGAGGCTTGTCTGGAATTAATAAAGGTGTCTGTGCTGGACGTGCTATGGTTGAGCCTTTCATATGCTGGCAGATATCATATTTAAGGCGAATTCCTTGGTCTATTTGCGAAGACCTGGCCACCAATAGCACTGCTTCAGTAATGAAACTGTAGCAGTAATGCCTGTATGAGCTGAACCCAGACTCTCATGTGCCGCTAAGATTTACCCCAATCTGCGATCAGTGTTTGGTATAACTCTATCCCCCACTCCTGGAATCTGAGCATACAATATGTTTTGTGCAGCTAACTTGTAGGAGTACTTGAGTGGAAAGCCTTTCGGTAGGTGGGTGTTATTGCGCACAGCATTGACAGCCACCATGATGTCTCTGTCTAATCTCGTACATGAACGTGTGATTGCAACAGCAGTGCGAACTGTCACCTTAGCAGCTTCATCAGCCATGGAATTGCCTGCAATGTGAATGCCAACAGGTTGATGACTTAATGTGTGAATTACATGAGCCAGTGGCAAGCATTCTTTCATCTTTGCCACTTGTTCCCAAAGCAACTTGTGCTTGATTGTGCAGCGCTTGTAATCTCAAAATCCATTCTGGCCCCAGTAGTGAAGGTATTTATTATATGGCTGGACACAGTAATACATATCACACACTATAAGTGTGGGGAACCCATGATCCATATTTTGAAGTGCCAGTATCAGGGCTTCTGAGTTCTGCCAGCTGCGCTGTACAGTCCCTTAGGGTCTGTGTGTGTGTGTTTTTTCAGGACGGAACTTGCCATCATACCTGCACCCCTTTACGATTGTGCATGCCGCGGAATATGGTGTATTGTCCCTACGGCCGGCTGGGCAGATCCATTAGTGTAGATGATGTAATCATATCGATCTAAAGGCATTTTTTCATTCAGCAGAGGATACTCTTGTTCGTACTGCAAAAATTCTCGTGTTTGTAGTGTAGAATCAAATCTGTAGTCTACATCTGTTGCAGTGAGAGAGTTATCCCATGGTATCCATCTTGGATGTAAAGCTTTGGCATTTGGAACGCTTGCTTTGGTAACGGCCTCTAAGGTTGGTACTGGGGTAACCACAATTATGCATCTCCCCTGTGCAAGTGCCCTCTCCCTCACTACTGCAAAAAGAACAATTGATGGACAGAATGCAGAACAATGTCATACATTCACCCCAGTACAGAGATCTGGGCCTAAATCCATCGTGTTTTTGCTCACCATGCCTTTCCAGTTTGGACCCAGCCATATGCAAATCAGTCTTGACCCTGCGCCCAATGGGAACAGTCCAGCCCGAACTGCCAGGCCAGGTCCTCCCTGGACTGGAAACAAGCATCCTAGGACCGGTTTCGGGGTTTCACCCCTCTTCAGCCTCAACCACGAAGGTAACGTCTCCACCCGTAGCTGGGAGACCATAATGTAAGAATTTCATAGTAACTGCATGTCTGCAATTTTTTGTAAGGTTTAAAGATTCTTCCTCAACGTCTTCTCCATTTACAGACATTGTTTGAAGGAAAGAGATTAGTAAATGAATTTATGGAGATAGGGTTTGCAAAATGTGGGAAGTTTTTATCCTACAAGCTTGAATTAACTACAGCCAATACATAGGGCATACCTACTCAGCTGAGGCGGATTTCCCTTTCACCAAAGATGTCTCCAGTTTAGAGGTGTGTAGGAGTCTCTGAGAGAGCACCACTGAACTACTCAGGTAGACAGTAAAATAAGAACCAACCAACGTTGGCGGCGCCATGTCGTGTAGTTCCCACTAATCCGTAGGATCTGCGTGTTTGTTGGACAACATAGACTTTGGGAGAGGTGTCTAGACTGATTCCGGGCACCCTCACAGGATATGTTGGTGTAGTACTTTGGGAGTGGAATGTGTGGGTCTGCTCCTGGCCATTCTCTCCTAGGAATTCTAATATTACTAAGATGTTATGTGATGTAGTAGAATGTTTCTGTTCAGTAAATGCAACATTGTAATCATCCCATTCATTGTGTAGATATTCATCCAAGGGCAAGGGTGAACGACTTAAGTAGTCTGCCACTTTGTTCTTGTTGCCAGGCAGATACTCTACATCATAGACATCTTTGCAATGTGGGTGGTGGCTTTCACCTTGCCACTGGAGGTAAGGACCTTGACTAAGGGTTTGTGATCTGTTCTGAGAGTAAATCTTGACCCCCAAAGACACTGCCTGAACTTTTCCATGGCCTAGACAGTGGCCAACATCTCTTTTCCAATTACTGAAAAAAATTAATTGGGGGAGAGTGAACGGGAAGCAAATGCTATGGTAATTTCTGACCCATCACTGGACACTGGGGTCAAGACCGCCCCCAACCCTTTCTCACTATCATCTGTCGTTAGAATGCTTGGTGCTGACATCTCAAATCCGTGAAGCGGAATGGCATTGCAAATGTCTGATATGATACTTTCGAATTCTAGGTCCATCTCCGAATTACAAGAGAAAGTGTTCTTTTCTTTCATGAGTTGACGCATGCCGTGAGTCTTAGTGGCCAAATTCTTGACAAATTTACTATAAAATTCAGCTAAGCCTCGGAAAGATCTAATTTCATCTTTAGATTTAGGTGCATGAGGTGAACTAATGGCAGTGACAATGTTTTTTTTGGGTGTGATGCCTTTGTCACTTATCTCGTGCCCTAAGTAGGTTACAGAAAGGAGAGCAAACTTGCATTTTCCTAATTCTGCTGTGAGACCATTCTCAGCTAACTTCTTCAAAACCTGTTTCAATTTGCAATCATGCTCTTCTCTGTTCTTGCCCATGATAAATATATCGTCTAGAAAGTATAAGACACCCTTCAAGTCTTTGAATAGCTTGTGCATCAGCCGCTGAAGAATGATAACCAATTCATAACTGTTCCCTGGATGCCTATGTCCTTTAGTCGATCTAATAGGATTGGGTGAGACACCGTGTCGAATGCTGCAGATAAATCTAACAGCACCAACATGGCCTTAGAGCCTCCATCCACTGCCCAACGTATGGAGTCAGCCATTTCAATCAAAACAGATTCTGTACTAAATCCTGTGCGGAAGCCCGACTGAGATTCATGAAGGAGGCTGTTGGACTCGATAAACCCTGCCAGTTGCTGGTGCACTAGTTTCTCCAGGACCTTCGCCGGAGCGGGGAGCAGGGAGATAGGCCTGTAGTTGCTAGTGATTTCAGGGTCAGCGTTGGCTTTTTTCAGAATAGGAAGAAGAAAGGCGTGCTTCCAGGCTGCAGGATAGAGACCCTGTCTGAGTGAGGAATTCCAAATGGCATTTAAGTGGGGGTTAAGACACTCTGCCAGGGCACTGTATTGTTTTGCCGGCCAAGGGTCGCCAGGGGACCCTGATTTACACTTCTGAAAGCTCTGACAGTGAGGCTTCCATAGAGATCTCCACAAATTCTGAGAAAACTGGCCTATCAGTCTGCTCTAATTTGTGAGCATTAATCATCTGAGGAGCTTCGGGTACAACAGGGAAAGACGAATAAATGAGCGCGATTTTCTCCTCAAAGAAATCGGAGATTTTGTTACATAGCATCTGTGAGGGAGGACGAACGTGGGTGAGTGAGAGGGGATTTGTGAAAGACTTCACAATTTTAAAAATTTCCCTAGATGAATTCTTAGAATTAGTAATCCGTTCGGCCAGAAAGTCTCTTTTTTTCCAATAAGGAGTTTACGATATTCTTTAAGCGCAGCCCGATAACAAATTTTACTTTCCTCGGAGTAGGTTAGTCTCCAACTACGTTCTAATTTTTTACATTCAGATTTTTTTGCTCTGATCTCCTCAGAATACCAAGGTGCAGAGGGGGACGTTCTTGAAGAGGTTACTGGTTTCAAGGGGGCCATGGAATCAAGGGCCTCGCTAACCCATTTATTTAAATTTGCGATGTTGGCATCTAGATCGTTTGAGAAAGAGGGCTTGGAGTCCTTCAAGTGTTGGGAAAGAGACTCAGGGGTAACCCTACTCCAATTCCTTCTAAGATCTTTGGGGATGGAGGTGGCTCTCCCATCGCTTATCAGATGTAATTGAAAAGGATCAAGAAGTGATCTGACCAGATCACCGGAACAGGAGGGTGGACTACAATGTCGGGTAGATTAGAACAGATAAGGTCCAGCGTATGGCCAGCCTTGTGTGTAGGAAGCAACACATGTTGTATTAAATTGCAGCCGGCCAGTGTGGAAATAAAGTTGGTACTATGCTGGCAGGTAGGATCATCCACATGTAGGTTCAGGTCGCCTAACAGTGTAAAGTTGGAATACCGCGTGCTGGCCTGAGCAACGTAATCCACGAGGGTGGGGGCAAATTTAAGGCTGGAGTCAGGAGGTCTGTAAAGCAGGAGTCCAGAGCAGGAGGAGGACGCAGAGAGCTTGACATTGAAGGGCAATCTTTCAATAGTATCAATCTGCTCGAAGTAGGAAGTAGCAATCTCCCATTTAGTTTTATGGATGATTGCTAACCCACCCCCAGGTCTCCTGCTATGCCTATTGACACAGACTATTCCATAATCCTCGGGGATAGCTAGAGTCAGCGCGGGATTGGAATCATCCCGTAGCCACGTCTCGGTCAAGAACATGAGGTCCCAGCTGTTCTCTACAAAGGACTGATGTATGTCCAAGGAATGTTTGGGCAGGGATCTGCAATTGATTAAGCAAGCTTTTAACTCCACTTCCGTAGGTGGTTTAGCCAGGTTAAGGCTGAGAGCCTTGCATCTCTTTGTAATGCGGCTAATAGTAGGGATGAACCCACAACAAGGGCATAGGTAGTTTCGATTAGGCCCTCCGTGTTCCAAGGGAGGCGGGTTGCTACAAGAGGGCAAGTATCTCAGCCCGACTCCACGTATGTAGACGATCGCAGGGAATTTGGGCAGCATCACTGGCCCTGGCCGCCGTCCGGCCGCGGACGGGCGCAGACGGGCTTGCCTTAGGCGTGCCTTCGGCGCGCCAGCGGCGCGCCCGCTGCGCGGCGGCGCCATAAGCCCTGAAATAGACAGGCCCAGGTGGAAAGCTAGAGCGTCACCCTGCCAAGATGGCCGCCCGTAAACGTCCCTACCGCAGAGGTACGCCACAATCTGCTCGATATAAATTGTGCTAAATTGCGCTGAGGTAAGTGTGCGCATCACTGATGACACGCAGTTGAGAAGGATAATAGTGTGCGTATCACTGTCGTTAGTTGCAAGATTAAGGCATTTAGAAGGTAACGTTCAGCGAAGCAGTTAAAGTGTGCGTATTACTGGAGACACGCAACTGTGAAAAGCTGAACGGTGTGCGCATCACCGTGTAGACACGCAGTAAGGAATATGACACGCAACTGTGTAAAGCTGAAGGGTGTGCGCATCACAGAGTAGGCACACAGCAAGGAAGATCTAGTTAAAATTCAGAAAAGCAGCACACAGGCGTAGGAATCCTCCTAAGATGGCGGCCACGATACTGATGATAGCCAACGGGGGTGTGCGTGTCACCGTGCAGACATGCGCCATAGAAGTAACTGCTTTTTACCAGGGAATGGCGCACTGTGAGGCGAGCATGCGTAAGATGTCCGCCGATCAATAGGCAGTGATGCGACTGAGGAAAATGGTTGCCGACGTGATAATGTGGGAGCCCAGCTCTGAGAAGAGTGAGTTGATACTAGAACGAAGATCAAATGCGCAGGCAGGTGTGACAAGAAAAAAAAAGTTGTGTGAAGACCGCTAGCGACACAGCTGCACAGAGTACCCCTCACAAATTGTGAAACACCTTCCAACAGTCGCGTGGATTTCCCTTCGCCGCAGCAGTCGCTGGGCCAAAGCACGCAAGGGTTGTTCCTCAAGGAGGTGTACAGTAAGCTTGAACGCACTAACAAAATTAAAGTAGAACACAACTTGAAGTTGACAAGCAGTCAAAATTCAAAAGGCTCTTACAAGGAGGTGTCCGCTCTCCTTCCTAGCAATGAGGCGCGTAAAGTAGTGGCCCCACGTATAGTACCATGCGTGATGCGTGCGGTGTATCCAACAGTAAAGCGCCAGCACAGCCACAATACCTTTATGTTGAATTTGACGTGTCCATAAGGCGGAGTGTAGTTTGCTCCAATACCTTCAGGTAGAAGTAGGAGTGCCCTGGCGTGAAAGACGTGGGTTCGAAAGTCATCGCCAATTTGTAGTGATAAACGACTCAGGAGCCAGGAGTGAATTTGTATATTTATTGTAAAGGAAAGAGAACGGGGCTGGTCTGATTCCCACCGCAGCAGCTGCCAACTGCCTCACACAGATTCCCAACAATCTGAATCCCCGTCAACATTCCAAGGTTGACGTCACAGGTGTCATTCCAGAACCTTCTAGACTAAGCTAGACAACACCACAAACATGACAACCCTGACACCTCGGGGATCGTGGTAACAGATCTATTACCTCAGTCACTCGTGCTCTTTCATTCTCAGAGAAATATACAGAGAATACAAACTGGAACGTTTTCCATATATTTACTGAACCAACATTATTCTTGTATAGAATACATGTGCTGCAGATAAAAGTGATTACAAGCACCATAGAGTAAATAGTAGATACAGTTCCACCATGGTGCTAAGACAGTGTATATACGCAAATGTTAGACCTAGCACCATTGGCGTAGGGCTCCCCTGCATTTTTTGCTTTTGCCTCCTGTGTTTTTGCTATGTGTTGGACTCTGTTTTTGCTGGTCTAGATGCTTTGGGCACTTTGCCAGTGCTGTTCAGTGCCAAAGTGCAAGTGCTCCTTGTAAATTGTTGTTATGGATTAGTGATTCCATGATTGGCATATTTGGTTTACTTGTCAGACCCCAGTACAGTGCACTGTGTGTGCCCAGGGCCTGTAAATCAAATGCTGCTAGTGGGCTGCAGCACTGATTGTGCCACCCACAGAAGCAGCCTGTAAAATGTGACTCTGCCCTGCCATTGCAGAGCCTGTCGGCAGTCTGGGACTGCCATGTCGACTTGGCAAGTGCTCACACTTGCCAGCCCCTAAACCTTCCCTTTTCTACATATCAGTCACCCCTAAGGTAGGCCCAAGGTACCCCTGTGGGCAGGGTGCATTGTATGGGAAAGGTAGGACATGCCCTGATGTGTGTGGCATGTCCTGATAGTGAAATACTGCCAATTTCGTTTTTCACTATTGCAAAGCTATCTGTTCCCAGAGGACAGAATGAGGAGTTTGTTTATAACATCTTATAAACATAACTGACCCTGGGAACAAGGTAGAAAAATAAAGTTTAGTATGCCTGAACTCAGAATGTTAAAGTGCATCTTTTAGTGAGGGTGATTTTTACATTCTGTGTTTTCTAAATACCACTTTTAGAATGTAGGTATTTACTTGCCTAACCATCCAGTGTGCCTCTGCTAGGTTTGTGTATTGCATGTCTTGCTTTTGGATGACAGGGGCTGGAGAGGGGCAGTGGCTCCAGAAGTCTGATGATTCAGGGCTGGGCTGAATAGACCTGGGCTGCATTTAGAGTAGGGGAGGAGATTTCCTTTCACCTGCATGGGCCTGGTCTGCCTTCGACAATGCTGTCTCCACCTCCTGCCAGGAAGCTGCACCAGTGAGGACAGATCTGGTTTTGGCTGGGTACAAACAATCTCTGCCTTCAGAGAACAAAGGATTTTTGTGTATAAAAAGAGGGGCCCAGACCCCAGACTTTTAGATCACTTCTGGGAAGACAAGAGGAACCTTTGCCAAGGAGACGAGCCGGAGAAGCTGAGGAGGACTACTGCCCCTGTGCTGTTTGCTGTCTGGGGTTGGCCTGTAGTGGCTGCTTGCTGCCAAGGAAAGGAGAAAAAGGACTTTGCTGTTTGCTTTGTCACCTGCTTGAAGAAAAGATCTCCAAGGGCTTGAAATTGAGCTTGCCTCCTGTTCTGAAGTCTCAGGGACACAAAGACTTCACCCCTTCTGTCTCCCTGCACCTTGAACTGCTGTTTCATCTACTACAGAAGGAAATTGCAACACCGAAGCTGGCGAGCAACGCCGTAACCTGCACCAAAGCCATGGGCACAGCTCGTGAAGAGCACGATGCACCGCCCGACTTGCACAGTAGGCCCGACGCCTGCCAACGCCGTGCCACACCGACTCCGCAGCCCCGACTTCACCGACGCCGGTGCTTCATCATCGCAGAGCCGATCCTCGACGTGGGTGACTCCCGAATCCATCGACATCGCACCGTCATAAGGAACCTACGCCTCGCCGCCATCCGTGGCGTCACCTCCCCAACACAGTAAGGAACCGATGTCTCACCTCCCCTGCACTGTAGTAAGGAACAGAGGCATCACCTCCCTTGGGGTCATAAGGAACCGACGCCGCAGGCGCCAACGAAGCATCACCTCCCCGACGCCGTTCACCGCCGTTGCTTTCATCAATTCCAAGGTACTGTTCTTTGTGGGTCTGCTTGACTCCGGGCCCGACGCCGCACACCTCGTGGTTGGCGCCGTTCTTTGGGATATTCATCTGTCACGACGTCGTAATGACTCCAGGTGGAGTTATTTGTTGCTAGAAGCTTGTTTTGAGTGAATAACCAATTTTTAATGATATTTTTGATACTGTATTGTGGATTTTTGTTTGGTCTTGTTTTGGTTTAGATAAAGATTACTTATTTTTCTAAACTGTTGTGGTGTCCATTTGTAGTGTATTCACTGTGTTACTGTATGTGTTCATAAATTCTTTACACACTGCCTCTGAGATAAGCCTGTCTGCTCGTGCCACGCTACCAAGTGGGTGAGCAGGGGTTATTTTAGAAGTGTATCCCCCTTACCCTAACTAGAAGCAAGGGTCTCTATGTGGACAAAGGTACCCACCTCTGCCAACTAGAGACCCCCATTTCTAACAGCAATCATATGATACAAGATAGTAATCGGGCCTACTCCTACTATGCGAACCCTACTCTATGTGTACTTAGAGTATGTGTAGGTGTGTAGCCAAGAATCCCCCCACGGGTTTAATCAACCCCATTGCCTGGCAGGAAAGAATGTAGGACCCTGTTGTGGTCAGGAACTGGACACCTCTCACGGAGATGTCAGACCGCTGCTTGGTGAAGTCTCAGCATGCAGAGACCCTTGATGTCAGCTGAAGGGCCTCCTTTTTCCACCCTCTGAGATGCTTATTATTGATAATAAAAAGCATCCTTGCGATGTACGTATAGATTGGCAATGTTATGGATAGACAGATAACCCTGTCACCCCGTGGAGGAAGATAAGATGACATTTGTACCTCGTGCGTAAAAGGCCTTGCACTCAGTGTTCGGGCATCATGATAATGTTTTGCGAAGCCAGATGTGTTAGCAAAGCAGTTTCAGAGAAACTAATCCAACATTGTCACGCATGTGAATATGTGCAAAAGGTCTCAGCAAATAATGTTATTGTGCAAAAGAGGACAATGTAAGAAAATTTGCAGCATTGCTACATGCGCCTAACACGGGCACATAACACTGGCATACTTGTGGAATTTCATGTGGGAACCATTTGCTAGCGGCTGATACCCTTAGGACCAGGACATATGTACGGAATTTCACCTAACCTAGGTCTCAACAATGGTCTATACCCAACTGAGGCACTGATTGAGGGGCCAACTTGGGGTTGCTCCGCATGACCTGCAGAGCTCTCCCACTCAACATTACATAGAGACCTGGGGTAGATTTAAGGGGGTGGTCTCTGGACTGTGCAATTTACCAATTGGTAATCTATTCTCGCCACCCATGAGGGAACTCGCTATGGCCACCTGGCAACGTAGGCTCAATCGAGATCAGTGCTTTAAATGGGCCGGTACTCACCGGTACTGAGTACCGGCACTTCCAAATTTTCTAGCCGTCAGTACCAGCACTTTTTTTTAGTCAGGGAGAGTACCGGTACCCTGATTGAAGGCATGGTAGGCTAAGGTTTGGTATCGCCTCCAATGCGGGACAAATGCTGCTCTGCTTCTAGATCTTGCAGTCCCACGGAGCCCCTGAAGGAGCCTTTTGCAGAGACGCTGCTAACGTCCAGTAGCGCCCATTAGAATTTCCCTACACTGCAGGGGTTGGGGAGGGCTTGCTTAACGCTGTGATTAACAGGACAGGGTCTCTAGGCAGACCCTGCACTGTTGATTAGGCGTTCAACAACCATTCTGCTGAAAGTGCTTTAGCCCCCACCCCCCCTCATCCCCCCCTCTCTGTCAGGTGTGTGAAATGGCCTGGCCTGGGGCTGCTGGTCAGTAATCCAGTCCATCTTTCCCAAAGCCGTTTTTTGTATGTTTGTTTTTTTCAGCACAGGAGCTGCTTTCCTTTGTGTGGCTGCATTTACATGATAACAGCGACGGATCCATGGGTGTGAAAGTAGCCCTGCCCAAAGAGCAATGAATAGCAGGGAACGCTGCAGCACTCCAGGAATGAGCTCCCGTGACAACCCGAGATGAACATAGAAGGAAGGGGGAGGGAGGATTGTAAAAAAGTGAGGTGACAGGTGAAGTTAGGATTGCCACTTTTTTCAGATAAAAATACCAGATATTTGTTCAGTTTTGAAATGGGTGTTTAGGAATTGTATTTTAACACAAATTCAAATCTGCTGTATTTCTTGAAGTAATTAGTTTAGCTATTGATGAACCACATGCCTGAAATTTAGTTTAAAACGCTACCCTGCAGAATTTACAGGGCGCGGCGGAGCGTGCGCCTACACAGTCACACACACACGCACACAGTCACACACACATGCACACACACACGCACACAAGCGCACACACACGCACACACACGCACACACTTTCACAGCTTGGAAATAGTTTTGTACGTTTGAAGTGAATAAATGATTTATGCTTTTATTTACTGGAAAAAATATCAATCCTGATTTAGCAAGTTTTTTTTTTTTTGCAAGCCATTATTTAAAAATACAGGCCTCAACAGTAAGCGTGCTCTATCAACACAAAGAATGAAATATAGGACAACACATTACTGGCCAGGTGGCAAATTTAGGGTATGGGTACATCATGGAGGGGAGAAGAGGAGGCAAGTGGCCGAAAAAACAGTGACAAAATGTAAGAGACGTGTGGAGAAAGTAAGCGAGAGGTGGCAGTAAGAGGGGCAGAACCAGGGAGAGAAGGTTAGAGGCTGGATAGAAAAGAGAGGTTAATCGTGAATGGAGAGTAGATGTGGATGTAAAGACACTGAACCAGAAAGAGACAGGAAGAGCCTGGGCGTGGGGAAAAGGGCTGAGGCAGTGCTTTAAATGGGCTGGTACTCACAGGTACTGAGTACTGGCACTTCTTATTTTTATCACTGTTAATACCGGCACTTCGCCACTGCCTAGGAGAGTACCAGTACTCATGAAAGGTAAGCTCATTGGCTGCTAGTGCTGGTGAGCACTAGGCTGTCCGAGAAGAAGCTGTCTCTGACAGCCAAGGCGCTTCTTTAGTCCTTAGCCAGCCGCTTTTGTGTACATCTGCTTGTTTCTGTGTGTGTGTGTGTGTGTGCACGCTTGAGGATATATAGCATTGTGCGAATCAACAACAAATAATGGTATGACATTAATAAGTTGCAAATATTACAAAACAAGGACATTTTTAACTTATTATCCTGTTTGGCTTTCATTTTGTGTAATGATTTAACCTGTTTTGTTAACATAAATGCATTTCTGTTGTGTTTTGATATGTGCTGCAACTGGTATAGAAGTCATTATGTATCATCATATCTTGGCCTTAGCCCCGCCACTTGCCACACCTCTAGCTCATTTTAATGAGTACCTGCACTTATTTTTTCCCATTTAAAGCACTGATCAAGATTATGCCCCGGAGGCATGGGCGGACCTTTTAGGCACTCATAATACCTTTCTCCTAGAGGACAAACTGAAATGTACTTGCATCAAGGTCCTCCTGAACTGGTATAGGATCCCAAGGAGGCTCAATGGGGCAGGTCTCCTTCTTCATGACACTTCTTAGAGGTGTGCACAGAGGGCAGCGATTTACCACACATTCTGAGGCATTGTACAACACTAATTCCATATTGGGCAGCGGTGTGGCCATAGTTAGGCACCGCCCCTGGGCTGCAGATCACCCTTTCGATACACCTAGCCCATGTCCATGACATGACCGATTGCGTCATACCCAACAAACATTCCCAATGTTGGCTGGCTACGGCCTTGGCCATGGCTAAAGTGTGCATTTTGCGGCAGTGGAGGGCACCGACCCTTTTCACACTTTCGGAATGGCTCTTGGGTCTCGCCAGGGATGCGGAATGGAAGGGCATAATTTATAAGATTTATGATCAGATGCCTGTTCTGGACGCAATCTGGGAACCATTTACTAAACCTCCAAATTAACCTGGTCAGCTGATACCCACTAGCTGCTCCCTTGGCAATGGACCCGTTCACCCTAGAGAAGTTACCCACTACTTTTGCGTCTGGAGGGGCGATGCATAATTGGTATCCGCTATCATGCATTAAGATTGGATGTTCCGTTAAGGTGTGAAATGTTATGATATGATCTATTCTGCTAGGCTGGGGCAGTCCAATGTGCCCTTGAGGGTGGTGACGGGATTGGAGGGCGATACGGTCCAGAGATAGTACACTTGCACTTCTGGGCATTGGGTGGTGGTGAAAGTGCACTTCTGGGACAAACCACAGAGGTTTCACTCTGAGTATGACTGGAATGTCGGGCTCCTCTTACTATAAGGCTGGTTCTTTACAAGTGTTATTGCTCGAACTTGAGTCCCTGGAGGCACTGTGTCGCCTAATAAACTGTAAATGTGAGTCTCTGAACCTGCTTATGGCTGTCCCTGGCGTGATACCCTGCCTGCTGATTGTTTCCTAGCCTGCTGATTGTGTTATATTCTCTAAAACTACTAATAAGGAATTGCTTTAAAAAAACAAGCATTTGCAATGCAATAGGTTTCACATTTACGCAAGTTTAAGCTATTGGCATTATAAATGACAATGCGTTTTATTTATGTTTTGGTTTTTAAACATAAATAAAAGGCATTGTCATTTACAATGCCAGACCTGTTGCATTGCAAATGCTTGTTTTATAACTTGTCATTGCATACTGTCTGTTTCATTATCACACAGTGTAGACCCACTTGCGCAAATGCCAATTATCTTTCCCACTGTGCATTGAATGCCTTCCATTATTGCATTGATCAATGCAGGATTTCTTTCTGAATATAAGAATATTTTCATGGTGATAAACATGCTGAGCCACTCTCACGCCTGTAGTTATCTCTGGCATTAAAGTTAGATTTCTGTTCAATTATTATGCAGTAACTGCACTCGTGCAAGCGCTGCTGTCACTTTGCATGCATCGCCTGTATTTATGGATCACAATACCATTCGAATTGTATCTAATCTTCATGCATGGTGCTCTTTTTCCTCATGGAAACAAGACTGTCACGTACATTATGCATTATCTGCATTGCTGATAAAAATGCAGGCTTTCTGTTTGATTACAATACACTGTGCTTGCTGCGCCCATGACACCCATGCCGCCTTCTGAGCCAGCATGACCTGTGTTTCTTCTGAATATTAATGTTCGATAACTATCTGATTGGTGTTGTCATTTGACATTTATGTACATCACACATGGGCTCTCCACACCCCAGCACACACCGGCCTCTCCATGCATGCTTTACCTGCCTGCTGGTATTGTGGATATGAGTGCAGGCTTTATGTTTATCATGTAACATGCTCTCCTGGTACATATAATATGCATTGATGCACCCTAGCCACCTCTTGTGTCTGCATTACCTGTATTTATTCTGAATATGATTTTTGTATTTCAATCTGAATATCAGCCATGGCGCCCTCCTCTTTCCTGTGCACAATTATGTCACTATGCATGCATTACCACCTGGTATTGCTTTTGCGAGTGCAGGCTTTCTGTTTGACTTCCTTGAAGCATGCTTTCCTTGCTCCTGTGAATGCAGCTGCCACTCATGCCCCCTCCTGCATGTCTTTCAAATATTCATGATTATATTTATGTGTAGTCATAATGTGAAGTGCTCCCCCTTGCACCTATAGTGGTCTCCCTCCTTGCATGCATGACCTGTATTTATCGCTGACATTGCGCAACCCTTACAAATCACTAATGTAAAAAATGCAGCATGCCCCCCTTGCCCTAGAAGGGCTGATGTCATCGTACCTGTATCTTAATATTAATATGATAATAATTCTGCATGCTCCCATCGGTCCATAAACAATGATGTCACTGTACCTGCACCACGAGCACTTCCAATGAACTTTACTGTTAGATCTGTGTTTGGTTGCACCGTAGTGCGCTCCTTTCGCTCTATAAGCACGGATGTGTGCATGACCTGCATTTATTCAGATTATTAATATTGGATTTATATTTGGGTATACAGTAGTGTGCCCCCAATACTATAAACAGCCATGTCAGCCAGTCTGCACGGCATGCAGTTATTATATATATAATGTTTTAATTGGTACAACGCAACGTGTTCCCTTACAAACTGTGATGTCAGTATGCCTGCACCACCTACTTTTATTCTGAATATGACTGGCACTTTTGCTTTATTCTAATACAGCGTGGCCTGCCTCTCTAAACAAACACTGGTGTCAGTATGGTGGCAAGACCTGAATTTACTCTGCATGCTAATGGTAGATTTCTGCCTGGTTCTATCACAGCATGCATGCTACACCTCGATCAACAATCGGTGGTCTATGTGCCCACATCCCCCTATGTATTCTGAAGATTCCTAGTAGCTGTCTGGTTGGTTTCTCGTGCTCTATAAACACTGCTGTGGATTTTTGTTTGGTCGTAATGCAGCTGATGTGTCTGGGTCGGCATACCTGCACGACCTGCATTTATTCTGAATGTTACCATTTTAATGTTACATTTCTGTGCGGTTCTAGTGCTGTGTGCTCCCCTTACTGTATAAATATTGACAAGGGTGTCCCTGCACGACCTGCATTAATTCTGCACTCTTTGTCAAAGAGGGGAGATGAGCACTGCCTACCCCCTCACGCAGGAGCAGGGACAATGCTAGGGCAGCCTCCTCTCTCAAACAGTCTACAGTGCTCAGGTCTCGTCACATTTCGACACTTACACGAAAAAAACGAGAAGGCGGTGGACGTCTTATGCCCCCACCCACCCCTCCCAAATGCTGCTCTCGCCTCCAGTGCATTTTTCTAAACAACCACTGCACGAGAGGCCATCTTTTTGTTATGATAGAACCACGTCTGTAAAAAAACGAACGCCACGCTCACTTTCTTCTCTGGGGCCGAAGATATTTCTTTTTTTCTTCATGTCAACAATATTTCACATACAATATCAGCGAACAGTTCGTCTTTACAGCTTGAAACTAAATCAGAAAATGTGCACGTGTGTTAACCGATAAAAAAAACACGCCTGTCAAAGTAATGCAGAAGGTTTATATCTCCCCACTTCCTCCCAAAAAAATATTTACGTGACTCGCTGTCATATTCAACAAACGGCCGCCGTTGTCCCAGGTCAAGAAAGAAAAAGTACACATCCTGTGTAACAACTAAGTAAAGGGGCCAGTAGCCATGGGAGGATACAAATGACGGCATGGCGCTACTAAGGAGGGACTAACAAGGGGGCGTGGTCTGCCGCGCAGCGGAATGGCCGCTTTGTAAGTGCGCTCCGCCGGCTGGGCTGAAATCCTTTCCTTAATCCTTACATACGGAGAGCAGCTTGGGTTCAAAACCCCGCCTGTGAGCAGCGGAGTATCTGCGGATCCCGCCGGTGTTGCCCCCGTGTCCCGAGGTGCCTCTGCGGCGGAGAGACGAGCGAGGTGGTGAGGCCGCAGACTGCAGATGCCGCTCGGCCGCACTGCTTGCGCTGCAGGCGGGAGCCTGGAAATCGAGCCCGCGGCTGTGGGCGTGCCGGGGGCCTGGGGCCTGTGGGGGCGGTGTCGGCCCCTTTCCCCCACATAATTGTGAAGATCCTAAGTGGAGGTACGTGCGCTGCCTGCAAGTCACGGTGGCTGGACCCTGCATGCGAGTGGATTGCCTGGAGCGGTGCGCTTGAAGGAAGAGGCCGAAGAGCTGGACGCCCGGGGCCGCCATTTCCCGCGCTGGGTGGAGGCCGAGGTCCCCGGGGGCGGAGAAGCTAGGGCCGTGCAGCGGACCACTGTGAGACTCCCGGATGGTCGTGAGGCTTTGACAGCGTGGGCTGGAGTCATACAGCGCAGAGCTCCTGACCGCTAGCTAGGGGTGCTTGGTGGACCAGTGGTTTGGTTGCGGTTGCGCCATTGATGACGCGCGGGGCTGTGTCGTCGCCCTGCGGTTCCTGGATGGTGCGTGGTGTGCGCCTTTCAAATCGATACCCCCTGCCCTGCCATTGCGGATTGACCTGAGCTGGGACGAGTGTTCGACTGGGGGCGGTGGCTGTGGTGGAGGTGGCTGTGGTGGAGGCCTGACGCGGCCCCCTGTTCCGGCCTGCTCTATTTGCATCCCCCGCAGGGGGATGGCGCGGATGGGCTGAGCAGTACACGATACTGTGTGCCTGATACTGCCTGGGAGCGGGCGGCGCGGTGCGGAGGGGCCGCCACCATCTTCGCTGGATTTGGGCGCGACAGTACGTGCGTGGAGGCGGTGGGTCTCATATTCGTGGTGTGCCCTTCCACTGCTGTTGCGCCATGGGCAAACAAGACGCAAAACAGCCGAAACTCACATTTGACGCCAAGCGCGCCACGCGCCACACGGAATCCGACCCGGATGCCCACTCGGATGGCTCCCATGGTGCGCACGGAGACGATCAGGGTGAAGATCTGCGTACCCTCATGCTGGAGATGCGCTCCAGCTTGCGCACCATAGATTCGAAACTGGACACCCTCACTGCGCAACTAGACTCGGTCAAAATGAAGGTAAACGTGCACGAGACCCGCCTTGACGCCCTGGAGAATCGCCACACTGAATTTCAGGAATTTCAGGTGGACACAAAAGAGCAGCTACTAAATATGGATAAACTCCTAGGGATAATTAGAGCCAAAAATGAAGATTTAGAGGCGAGGTCTCGTAGAAACAATTTGCGCCTCACTGGAATTCCGGAGACTACTGCCATGGCCAAAATGGAGACCTTCGTTGCGGATCTGCTGCATGAACTTTTCGATCCCCACCTCTCCCCTGTGTTTGTGGTGGAAAGGGCGCACCGCTCCCTGGGGCAGAAACCACCAGTTGGGGCTGCACTTCGCCCTATCCTGGCCAAATTATTGAACTACCAAGATAGAGATACTGTTCTGCGGCTGGCCAGAGAGAAGGGTCGGATTGAACATAAGGGAAATACCATTTCGTTCTATCCGGATTTTACCCCTGCTGTTCAGGCGGCACGTCGAGAGTTTCTTGCCGCCAAACGTATTCTCCTACAGGCTCAAATTCCCTACTCCCTGCTCTATCCAGCGAAATTGAAGGTCTCCTATGATGGCACCGCTCACTACTTCACCAACGCAAAGTCCGCCCTGAAGTTCGCCAAACATGTTGGTGGTAAAAAAGGCGAGAACGTGCGGAGAGCGAAGACGGATGCACCTAGCCACCTAAGTGACACTGATTGATTCGGGTTTCCCATGGCCTGCCGGACTGGGTGGTTGTTTTGTCCTACTATTGCTCTGTGGGAACACTGTTTGCTTTGCTGCCATGAATGATGGAGGTGTACACTATGCCGCTGCTCTACACCCTACAACTCTGTTGTTTATTATAGACAGTAACCTGTAGCGCTCTCCGCAGTACTCCCGGCCACCCTGTGTGAACAGGGAGGGTTTGCCGGCGTGTCTGCGCCCCAATGGGAAGGTTCCCTGTGTTCTTTTCCGACTCTTTGAGTCTAAGTTTGTTAAGGGGGGTTACTCTGCAACCTAATTGGGGGGTTGGAGTGGGTGGTGGGTGGGGGGGAGGGATTGTTTTCTTGTTTGTTACCAGCAGGACTACGCATTCTAGGTCACGCCATTTGATCTGCTACTGGACGCGGATGCGTTCCCACTGCCCGCACTACTTAGGACAGGGTATCCCATACAAAGACACGCTGCAACACTAAACTTTCTCACATGGAACATCAGAGTGTTGAACGATGGTAGAAAAGCCAGACTAGTGCATGCTTATTTGTCTCGACATAGCGTGGATGTGTGCCTGTTGCAGGAGACACATCTGAATGCCGCGCCCTCACAGAGATTGCGACATAACAGGTGGGGCCATATCTACTCCTCTATATATTCGAACTACGCCCGCGGGGTGGCTGTGTTAATAAGACGAGGCATAGATTGGAAGGAAGGGGTGATAACGAGAGATCCCGAGGGAAGATATACCCTGCTGCAGGGTTTGCTGGGAGGAATTCCTCTGGTAATTGTGGCGGTGTATGGCCCTAACGTGGACTCCCCCGACTTCTTCCATGGGATCTGGTCTAAAATCAGGGCCACAGGGTGCCATACTATACTATGGGGGGGGGACTTCAATGCTATACTAGATGATGCCATGGATCGGAGGGGTGCGGCCCGTCCCCTGCACCCGGCTGCCAACGCTGCTCTGGCCGCTATAGTCTCCGATGGAGATCTGCTTGATGTCTGGCGTGACCGACACCCCCTGGTCGCAGAAGGCACATGTATATCTGATCATCACAGTGCTTGGTCCCGTTTGGATTTCTGGTTAGTGTCCCGCGATGTTGCCACTTGGACCACGAACGTCGGGCACCTGCCGCGCACCCTGTCGGACCATGCCCCTTGCCTGCTGAGGCTGTCGCTCCCGGACTCCATTCCCCGCGCTTTCTCCTGGCGGCTTCCACCACATGCCCTGCTTGATGAGGCCTTCAAGGAGGAAATACGAACGGATATCACGGAGTACTTCACTCTTAATGCGGGCTCGGTGACGATGGAGGCTTCCCTTTGGGAGGCCTTCAAGGTGGTTATTAGAGGTCAGTGCATTGCCCGGCAGGCGGGAGTACTGAAAGCCATCCGGGGCACGCTCGCCTCCTTGGAGGCCCAGATTCGGGAACTTGAGGGGCAGTTCTATTCAACTGCCGAACCTACCACTGCGGCGCTCCTGAAGTCCAAACTGTTGGACTTCGCTGAAGAAGCGCAACGCGAAGTCAAGTTCCTGGGGAAATACGCGGAGGCGCGTCGATATGGGGAGGGAGACAGACCGGGTCGTACGCTGGCCGGTATGATCCGTCCCCCCCAGGTCGACTGCCTTCGTTCACGAGGTCCAACATCCACAGGGTGGCATAATTAGAGGACAGGCAGAGATTGCAGACGAGTTCTCCAAATTTTATTCTCACCTTTACACCGCGACGCAGACGTCATGTCCCGAAGGGCTGCAGCAATTTCTTGATTCGACAGCGCTAGTTTGGTTCAATCGGGCGCATAGAGAGTACATGGATCTCCCCTTCACTGTGGCAGATGTGGCCCAGGTTATCAAAAGCTTACCGTTAGACAAAGCCCCGGGGTCAGATGGCCTAACGACTGCCTTTTATAAGGCCTATGTGGAGGAGTTGGCACCCCGGCTACTGGCCGTATATGAAGAAGCTCTGGAGGGGGGAGTGTTGCCTCCATCCATGAGGGAAGCAATTATTATAACTCTACTGAAACCTGGGAAGGCCGCCACGGAGCTGGACTCCTATCGCCCGCTTTCCATGATAAACGTGGACGTTAAGATACTAGCAAAGCTAATTGCTAATCGACTGCAACCTATGCTTCCCATTATAACACTTCCTGACCAGTCGGGATTTATCCCTGGGAGGTCGACCTCTCATAACCTGCGGACTATATTCTCGGCGCTGCATTATCTTCACCCCGCCGTTCGAGCAGCGGCTGTATTTCTTGACGCCACGAAAGCGTTTGATACGCTCGAATGGCCTTATCTATTTGCCATCTTAGCTCGCATGGGATTCAGCCCGCTCTTGACCAGTTGCATCAGGCTGTTGTACACCCTCCCCAGTGCTCGAGTCAGAGTGAATGGTCTGCTGTCAGCCCCCTTCCCTATTTCGCGTGGCACCAGGCGGGGGTGTCCCCTCTCCCCTCTACTTTTCGCGATTGCGATGGAGCCCCTGGCTGCCCGCATTCGGCAACATCACACGGCTCGGGGCATAGGGTTCATCTCCCGGAGCTTATTGATCTCGCTCTATGCAGATGACGTGACCTTATATGTAATCAATCCGAACGAAAACTTAGATCCCATCTTGAGGGAGTTTATACGGTTCGGCGGATTAGCGGGCATTTGTATCAACTGGGCGAAGTCGGTAATATTTCCATTGACGGACGGCACCCCCCCGGTGTCCTCTGAGTTTCCTCTGAGATGGGAGGCTGAGGCGGTTAAATACTTGGGGGTGTGGATCAGCCGGGTCACACAGGAGGTATGGACGTTAAATTACGGGCGGGCGGTTACGTGGCTGGGAGAGAAGGCTAAACTGTGGTCTGGGATGCCCCTGTCGCTGGCCGGGAAGATTGCGCTGATTAAAATGGTTATCTTGCCTAAGTTTTTATACTTATATATGAACGTGCCAGTTCCATTCACCCAACACTTCTTTCACACCCTTAAATCGCATATTATTTCCCTAGTGTGGGCGGGCGGGCAGGCCAGAGCATCATGGGAACTGTTGACACTCCCGCTGAGGCAGGGTGGTTTGGGCGCCCCGGACATGCATCTTTATGCCCTTTGCGCTCAGGCCCACTTCTTGCACTATTGGGTCCACCCGACGCCTTTTCAGCCTCATGTAGCGGTTGAGGCCGATGGCGTCGCCCCTGTTCCCTTACAGGTGGCAATTTACCAAAAGTCGAGCCGCCCTCGCGAAGACATAGACACTGCCGGGACACTACGTTGGGCATGGACTGAGCTGCGTAAAAGAGCAGGTGTTCCGGTGTTGTATGCCCCCTCCACTCCCCTAGCGCGGAATCCACTGCTGCCCTGCCTACAGGACGGTGTCAGCAAACAGCTTATACAGCGGATGAAACTCCAGTCTTTTGCTGATCTATATCCGGGAGACACGTTCAGGCCTCCCCCGGTGGCGGAGGAGGGACGGACGGTGCCCTTTGCTGAGACCTTTCTCTATCATAGGCTACGTGCGGATTGCCATGCACTTTGGGAGGGGTTTCCGGAGGCTCCCCCGCCTCTGCCCGCGTTGGAGAATCTGTTGAAGTCCCCATCCCCTCGCAAACTCATTACACGACTGTACACACAAATGCAAAACACTGCTCCAGTGGTGACACCTAAATCCTTACAGAATTGGAATAGCGAGCTCCCCACTCCGTTGACTGAGGCCCAATGGGAGTTCTGTTGTGGGCAGCTTACGGAGCTTTCTCCCAACTACAGGCTCCGTTTAATCCATTTCGAGTACTTACACAGATTTTATAGGACTCCAGTAAGTTTGCACCGCATGGGAATTAGGGACGATGAGAGCTGTTGGCGCTGTAGATTTACGCCTGCCACGTTTCTGCACATAGCCTGGGACTGTCCTGGTGTGGCCGGGTTCTGGGCTCAAGTTTTCGCAGCTGTTGATCAGATGCTTGACACGACGACCGACCTGTCTCCCCACATATGTCTATTGGGCTTTGTTAAAGATACGCCGCCCAAGCTGCGTGGGCTGCATGCACTCCTTCTGCTATTCGCTAAACAACAGGTGGCTGTTCTGTGGGGTGGGCGGCAGGTACCCACACTTAAGGGATGGATTACTGATCTTACATACGGTCATACGCAGCTGGGTACGTTTTGGGAACTCTTACCCCCCACTTCTCGACCTAGGGATATCTGGGATTCTTTCTTGACCTGAGTTCGGGGGTGGCGGGAGACTGAGGGAGAGGGGTCTCTGGGCGCAACTTAGACGGGGGCATAGATGAGATGCAGTGGGATTCCCCTCCTGATTTTGAGGCTGTCCCCCATCTCTGATACTCTGGGTCATGTCGAGCTGTCACTTTTAGTCGAAGATATTTTTAACCCTCTATGGGGTGCTGGAAAATGTGAGGTTGATTGGTTGGTGCACTCCTGCTGTTTTATTTTAAATGATTGGATATCTGATGACTCTGTATTTTGATGCAATGTATGGGCGTGGGAGGCAATTATCACTGTGGATGTTATTTGAATCAAATAAGTCTGTGACTCTTTGCAATCCTGTATGGTGTTATAGTATGCTGGCCTGTTGGGTTGTATTACGACCCTCTGTTTCCTTTCTCTTCTTTTGAAAATGTCAATAAAAAAATAAAAAAATTTAAAAAGGAGGGACTAACAAGCCTCATAATGAATCAGAAGGCAGCATTTACGAAGGACAAACACACAAGCCAATGAAAAATAAAGGGGGGGGGGGAGTGGGCGAAGCTTCTCTCTGTACTGAACTACCACAGCTCTTCGCAGAGCAGCGCTTGCGCGCTGGCTCACGCTCGACCTAATAAATAAAGGTAATTTATCGGGTTCAGTATCAACGAAGAAAGACTTAGAATTTCGAAAAGCAACTTGGCCAACATTATTATTTGCACTCTTGTACTTAACAAGATCTGCAAGCAGCCCAGCCTTCATGGGTTTGAAAGACTTTTTCCATTCCTACTTTTGTTTCTGCAAATGACTATGAAATTGCTCACACCTGGAATAAACTTGCTGCTAGGCAACATGGAACCCTTAGCTGCGCTTCCCTCCGGGTTGCCATAGCTCCCTGTTGACAGTTTTCCAGATATGCTATAAATCAGCTTTCCCAAGAGTGCTGACAAATGCTTTAGAGATGGCCTGTATTCAAGGTTCAAAGCACACGCATATTTCAAAGAGGAGAGAACAGTGCCATCATGGGCAATGGAATGTGTCTATTTTTTAATTACAATGCAAAGGAAATGTCTCAGTAGGTTAAGATCTTTGTTTGCAAATAATGTCTTCCACGTTGACGGCGCTGATGTTTTCCACTTGATCTTAGGTATAGTGAGGCTTTCGAAATTCCACATGGTTAGAGACAGCATCAACAGGTCGCGCTCTAATGTGACTCTTCAAATTAAGTAGCAATTTAATTGACTACTGGCATCAATCAAACAACCCAATTAACAGAAAACATCGTTGAGGAAGGTAAGGTGCAAAAGGGGCAGTGGGCCCACATACTTTCCATGTTTTGGGCTATGCTTCTCAATCTGACTGTCGCTGATTAGGAAAATTCCTGTTTTCCTGGTTTTATTTGTGTCGGACTATAGAGTGAGTAAAGTGAGTGATAAAGCTAGCAAAACTGACCCATTGCAAAGAGTTTTGGAGGTTCTGCTGCCACCTTCTTTTGAAAATAAAGAAAAGTTTAGCAATATTGAGCATTTTGCAGAATGTTACAAAAAAAGTTGCTAAAGAAAAAGGCAGAGATCTTAAAGACTGATCTGAATGGGACACTCTGGAAATATTTCATGGGTCCTCATTACCAGAGCAAGGCAGACTCTCCAACGTAATTTTTTAGAGGGGAGAGATCTTCTAAACAAAATGTCAAAAATTGGCCGAAGCAGTGTATTAGTATAGTTATCCAAAGAAACTGCCTAAATAAATAAAGGTGACTGTGATCTACAATTTGACACAGCTTAAGATCATTTTTCAAAAGTAGGAAGTACCTACCTCCACTTCCTTTCATGTTGTCATCCTTTCTGTTCTACGTACACGATCTCATATACTATAGTCAAGAGTCTGGTTTGAAGAATATGGTGAAAATAAAAAAGTGCACAGATTTCAGAAGGGTGAGAGTTCAAAGCGGAGGCATACCTCGTTACATTCGCAGCAATTCTCAGCTGGTTTCCAAAAGTGGGAATAAACAGGCAAAACGATCAGGTTGAACAAAAAAGGACTTAGGAACCTCCTGCAACAGTGTTTGCTATCATAGATGGTGCAGAGTCTCCTGCAGCTCCTAGGACTAGGCTGGTGCTGCATAGTTGGCTATATGTTTTAGCACTTATTGCAATTATTATTTGCACGTCTATCTCTAATATACTCTCACGCATCATACCTCAAGGCACTACATTCCATAAGACGATAACCATATCTCAGTGGTCATTATGCACAGCAGGAAAATACTTCCCACCTAAGCTCAAAATAAAAACTTACACCTTTCCAACCACACACTCTACAAGTATAGCTTGCTATCTGTGTGGGTAAGTGCTCTTGTGCCCCCATATAGAGGTAGTAAGCGCTATGCCAATGCTACAATATAATATAAATGTTCTTGTTGTGATAATGTCCAGCTTCAGTTAAGGTTGAAAAGATCAGAATTTACCACACCACCTCAACAAATAAAACAATACTATGTTTACTGCACCAGCATCTTTGGAATTACTAGCCCTAGGTGTTGGCCACCAGTGGGCTGCCAGGTGAGACACCATATCATGGTAGCATCCTCTGCATTGATTTTGTTTTTCAGAAACAAACATCCAAATAGGGGTTTGGTTGTGAAAAACAAAATAGGAAATGTCCTGACGGACTGCCAGTGTGTTCCCAGTGCACAGCAGACACTTGTGCATGTTTCCTATTCATGACCACCATGCTTTGCACAGCAGTCACAAACAGAAATAAAATGTCTGAAGGCATGTCAGAAATAGGACGGGCCTGTGTATGCTGTTGAGCTCGGGGACCTTTGGTGAATGGGTTTCCAACAAGACGTTTCCATCGGAGACTCTGACGTCGGCGAATACCCTACCTGTAAATGAGGTGTGGAAACTGAGAGGCGAGTGGAGCCAGATACCTTATGATTTATACCTGATGTCCCTTTTCCACCCACCTCTAAATGACCTTCTAAAATATTGAGATGTAAGCGGTGGCATAACGCAAAATGATGCCCTCTCCCCCACTCACAGAATGTGATAAGGGGCCCCTGCGTCTATTTATCTCAAAGATATTCATTGACCTTGGCCCAAATGGGAACCTCTGGAGGGTTGGGGCCTCTGAAAGGATGGGGGCTCCCCTGCTCTGCAGGGGCCTCAGGGCTAGTGTTACGCCCCTTGAATGCTAGCCGGTGAATTAATCTAATTCCCTTGTCTTCCTTGGTACAAAGAAATACATTGAGGGCCTCACTGTGAGCAGGAAACCGAACATTCACATGTTTGTTCAGCAGAGCTGTACCTCATGCCAGGAGAAGTAATGCTCAGTCGCAGAGGAAGGCGATGGAGTCAGATGAGTTGCAGCAGAAGAAGGCAGTGTTCCACGTCACCCACCATCTAGACAGTGTCTGGTATTCATGAACGGAATTGATTTTTTAGAGTGTAACAAAAATAGTACGTTCACTCCCTGAACATCAGATTCAAATCTGAAGAGCTGTCAGAAAGATGAATAGGTCTCCTTAGTTGCCTACTGAAATTGTATTTTTTTTCTGAAGGAATCGAGTCATTAGATACAGACTCTTTGAGGGAAATGGGGAAAAAAGATATTGATAGCTCCTCATAAGAGGTTCGTCTAAAACTTATCCGAGGACTTGTGCCTGAACAAGAAAGTTTTTGGAACACAGGCCAAGCCTAACTCAACTCTTCTAAGACTGGTAGGCACCGCTGGAATAGGGACATGCACAAAGGTGAACTATACTGTAGTGCCTGTCCAGATTTAGACAAGTTGCAAACACAACATGGTGGGCAGCATGGTCCAGGGCAACACTGTCTAGGGTGGGACAATCTGATATATTAATTAGAGTTGAGCAACTCAGTGAGGTATACAGCATAACTCTGGACCAGTTTTTAACACATACCACTTTCAATAAAGTGATCAAGGAGTCATGGGACAGTGCAGACTTAGAACAGGAGACCAGCAGGACCCTACAGATACTGCTTACCTGGGAATCCAAAGTCAAATCATCATCACATTATACAGATCTAACAGGGAAAAAAGCAAGCAAGTCCTGGGAAGCCTGAGGGACACAATCGAAAGGCAGGTAGGCAAGGAATTAACAGACCAAAAATTGAGCACAACTCTTCCACCTTTTGTTATGGTCACCAGAAATGCCAGACTAAATGTGTACAATTCAGTTATATACATCATACCTATCTGACACCAGTACGCATTCAAGCTGTGTTTCCTAACATATCACACACATACCCTAGATGTAAAGCAGAAGGGGCTGCCTTTCCACATGAGATGGACTTGAACAAACGTTTAAAGTTTCTGGTGGGAGATCACCACACAAATTACTACCCTGATGGGGAAATAAAGTCTCCTTTATTCCAAAAATGCCTGCTGGGCTTTATTCCTAGGACAGGATCAGATAAGTCCAATTGAGGCTCCACTGTGATTGTTGCCTGCCTGACTGGGGCTTTGGGGGACACAAACGAAGGGTCCTGCCTAAGTGGCAGCTAACATTTGCTTGTGATTGTGATTAGATTTGAAGTGTACCCTACGTGTCAGGCAGGATTTGAAATTCAAGCACTATTTGGCACTGTAAGGTCAAAAAGGATCCTCACAGTCCCACGCTGCATATTCTGTCAGGTTCAGAGGGGCCACCTTTGCCCATTCAGAACAGACTATAGATTGCTCCTGGGAGACATTTCACACCAATTCACACTTATTCAAATAGTAATTACTGGCTGGCAAAAGTGGGAGACCAGAATGCAGATTAGCCTCCAGCAACTTCAGGCAGGGAAAAGGTAACTTTCTAGAAATTACTTTTCTGTAATATTTAGTAAAAGTCCTACTTCATCATTGAATTGGATTTTTAATAGCTATTAAAAATAAGTATTTCATAATTTTTCTAGCTAGTCCCATTCCCAGGATATGGTATTAGAATTTAATATTGCATCCCAGTGTTTTCCTATGGAACAGCCAGCATTTCTACAAATAGCTTTTGGGGCCTTTACACTGTGAGGACATTTGTAACATTAAGGGGCTGATTACGATGTCAGGCAGCGGTCTCGGGACCGACCGACCTCCGGTCGGCGGTCTCGACACCCCTATTACAATGCGACCGCACCATACTCCCATTTCTCTATGGGAGCTTGCGCTGTGGCTGTAAACCGTCCGTAGCACAAACTCCCATAGAGAAATGGGAATTTCTGTTAATCCCTGCCACGCGGTGCAGGGATTAACAGAGGGCACAATAGGTGCCCCCTCGGGCCTCAACCGGAGGCCGCAGAGAAAAGGGGACCCTGCTAGGGGCTCCCAAAGTTGCTTTCCGACAGGCTTTCCATGTCGGAAAGCTTGACACGGAAAGCCTGTCGGAAACCGACATTGTAATCCCGACAGCGGAAACGCCATCCTTAGGGATTATGGTGGGGCCTACGACTGGCCAACGGGCTCCTTGAGCATGTTGGAATCCAGCCGGAATGACCGGCCGGTTTCACTTTCGACTGCCAGCATTGTAATGTGGCAGTCGAAAGTGAAACCTATGATGTCGGTCAGAAAGCTTCTGACCCCAGGTCGGAGGCTTTTTGACCGATGTCATAATAGGGCCCTATATGTTTACATGTCCTTCTTTTAAACATTATGCACCCTGCCTTACGGAAAATGAGACCTACAAATGGGTAACTTGTAGATAGTTTAAAGAGAGTTTTAGGCCAGTCAAAACAGGTTATTTTGACAGGTCGAATTTGAAGTTAAAATCTGCACATCCAGGATACAGAGAATAGGCCTGCGGTCATGTTTGCACTGTCACTGTAGTGGATGGCACAATGAGTGCTGCAATCCACTAGTGATATTTAACATAAAGGCCCTATGTACACATTGTAACATAGACTAGGGACTTGGAGGTAAGTTAAATATGACAATTTAGAGTAGCCTAATCCTACCATGTTGAAAGGAGGAGCACAAGCACTTTAACACTGCTTAGCAGGGGTAAAGTGCACAGAGTTCTAGAGCCAGCAAAATATAGGGTCCAGCAAAAGACGAAAATCTGGAGTGACCACACAGTAAAGGCAGATTTCCTATACCAGACTTTAGCTAAGCAGCCACAAATGCTTGTTCTACCTACACGACACTCACCTCCACACATCCCTCAACCAGTAGGTATCTCTGTACAATCTCCTACACACTCCTCCCATGAAGGTGCATCTTCAGTCTTCTCTCTATCATCTGACAGAGAGAAAACCTCTGGCGAGGAGAAGGTATCCCTTCTTCATTATTCCCCCTCCCCACAACGGCCTAGAGGGCACTACTCTATGCTGACAACCTGCTGGCCATGTTAGATGGCTATGAGTGCAGAGGTGGTTGGCATGATGTAATGCTGCTTTCTGGGAGGATGCATTTTTCCAACAGCAGCTTAATGTGCTGAGGATATTCCTGACATGGGGTCTACTCTCTGTGAGATAGCTGCCTCCCTTTAAAGACTCCCTCTGATCCTTGACAGGCAGACCAGTGCTTTTGATAATGTTGTGAAATGCTATCAAGCCATGGCAATGTTGCCATGTAATAACATCTCAAACGTTTTGGGAAGAGAGCGCAGGGCAACTTGCCTTGACACTAGAGATGATAGAGACAATAAACAAAACATTCCACTCCTAGGCCAACACATGTAGGAGGGTCTACAGAGGCACCTCATTGTAGAAAGAACACATCACCTACCAACCTCGCAACTCCACAACAATCACTTGTACCACATCCACCACCTCACCCTTTAACACCACTAATTCAACCACCACCAACCCAACTGCCCACAAGTCTAAATAAATCTAACCATCACCATTGCATAGGCAGAGTAGCCGATGAAACCCCCCATCCCTGAAATAACTTTTTATGTGTGAAAAATAGCAACTCTATCCCTAAGACAGTCACTGTAATCATTTTTGATTAATCAAAATTTGTGCACTTTTCTTGACAACAAACCTATGTATAACTTTTATCTGTGCTGAATGTCTGATGTTGCTTTTAGTAAATAGGAAAGTACTATGTATGTTCTCTTCTATGATTACATTCAGCGTGTAATGCATTCTAAAATTTTATTCTGATATTGAAAGTATCTTCTACCTAACTAAACATTTGTTTTGGTTGACGTACTATGCATTAATCTGCAAAATGTGTAAAGATCAAGAAAGACAATTTTTGAGATTTAAGTATTTTTATATAGATAATAAAAATTACTTAAATAAAATATATACATTTTAGGGAAACTAAAAAGTGTCCTTGGGAAGGAGAAAAGTGAAATAAAAGGGAGTCTTAAGGGAGAGAGAAAATGCCAACTAGGGGACGCAGGGCATATTGGTGAGGCAGAGGCAATGTAAGATCACTATCAAAGAGGTCATGAGGCCACATAAAGTTCAGAGCTGTTCAGAGACCATCTTTCACAATGTATCCCTCTCCAACTAAGTCCCGCATATCCAGAGAGATAGTTCCCATAATCTCTGTAATTGACCTCAGGACCCCCTGGAGAGCAACTAAGGACACATTCTGGGGAAGAGGGTGGGCTTCAAAAGACATCGGTAAGAGGTCTGTGGGCGAGGGCTGAAGTGTCCCTCGAATGTTGATGTCCTTCTGGGCGGGCACTGGGAGGAGGAGATGATGCTTTTATAGGGGGTGCAGCTAGAGGCCCGATGGAATGGAAGTCTCTGGAGTTAAGGAGGGGCTGGGTGAAGGCCAGATGATGGTGGGGCCTACTCTTCGGACACCACAGGTTGTTGTTTAAGGGCAGGAGGAGCCTCAGATCTGCCTCCTCCTTGCTGGGGTGTCCATATCCCCTGCTCTACACTTGCTTCTTCTGCCTCTGCCCAGAGTCTTTAGGTGACTTTGTTAGCAGCAGGCCCGGTAAAGGGTTACGCTCTGGGTGAGCGTTGGGTGCTCTGGAGGCCGATGCGGCAATGTCTGTGTCATCTGCGGCATCCAGCATACCTAGCAGCAACTGAAGCACTACTGGGTGGACTTACTGGACAGGGAACAGGCAATGTCTGTGTCGTCTGCGGCATCCAGCATACCTAGCAGCAACTGAAGCACTACTGGGTGGACTTACTGGACAGGGAACAGGACCTGCTCGGCCTGCTAGGAGTCAAGGTTGCGGGGCTCGGTGAGTAATATTTATGTTTTCTGTTAAAAAATCCATTATTCGTTTCTATTAAGAAGCATGATCACAGAAATGATCACAGATAAGTTAAGTTTATGTGATCATTTTATGAATCTATCTATCTATGTATATATATATATATATATATCTATATCTATGTGTATATATATATATATATATATATATATATATTCACTGAAAAAACCATAGGTTTTAGGGACAGTTATAGTTAGTTGGACATTTCACTCGTACAAAACCCGTGAAATTCCCCTGTTATAGTTAGTTCAGCTAACTATAACTCGCGCCCCATAATGCACTGCTGATGACGTCACATATTACATCACTCATGACATGGTCAGTGACATCACTGATGACATCACTGATGACATCTCAAATGACATCACTGATGACATCATCCAGTGACTGTGTGTTTCTATAAAGTTTAAATATTTTTTATATATATAGGGAAAGGCGTATTGAAGAATGAGTGGGTGTATAAGTGTCTGTATGGATGATTTAGTAGGTGCGTGACTAATTCTATAAGTGAGTGATTAAAGGTGTCTTACTGAATGCATGGGTTACTGACTAAACTGTGTCAATGTCTGTATCCGTCTGTCTGTTGCTGTGTAAGTGGCTGCATGGGTTTGTGAATAGCTACATGAGTGTCTATAAGAGTTATAGATTTGTTGTCTGAGTATCTGTATGGGTGCCTGAGTGTTTGTGTGGATGGGGTGTGTGCGACTGTGCATAGATGTGTGAGTGGGTGATTCACTGGGTGGATGGTTTCAAGAGTGCATCTGTGATAGACTGTATGGGTGGGTAAGTGTGTGTAAGAGTGTGTTAGTGAGTGAATGTATGTCCCAGTGGTACATGTGTGAGTAACTACATATGTGAAAGGTAGTATATATGTGTGTTAGAGTATTTAAAAGGCTATACGTGAGAGTGTGTGATTGTGAGAGTGGCTGTATGAATTCGTGTGTGCTTGTATCAGTTATTGTATAAGAGCGTAAGAATGTGCTAGTATATTTGTATGAGTAACTGACCTGGTGTGTGTATAACTGTATAGGTGAGTAAATGGGTGTGTGATTAATTTTTTGCATGACTGACTAGGTGTGTGAGTACCTCTATGGATGAGTGGCGGTGTGTGAGTGTTTATATAGGTGTATGAGTGCATATGATAGTCCTGTACTGAGTGACTGTAAGTATGAGTGACTGTACAGGTGAGTGAGTGGATGTGTGTGTAGACCTAAGAATCAGTGAGTGGGTATGTAGTTTTTGGTGTTGGAGTGTCTATGGTTTTGAGAATGGCAGTCTGTAACTTAGAGTGGGTGTATCAAAAGTTATATTAGGGTGTGAGAAGATGCATGAAAATATCACATGAATGATGTCATTTGAGATGTCATCAGTGATGTCATCAGTGATGTCACTGACCATGTCATGAGTGATGTAATATGTGACGTCATCAGCAGTGCATTGCGAGGCGCGAGTTATAGTTAGCTGAACTAACTATAACAGGGGAATTTCACGGGTTTTGTACGAGTGAAATGTCCAACTAACTATAACTGTCCCTAAAACCTATGGTTTTTTCAGTGAATTTCAAAGGTTTTTTAAATGCTAATTTCTAACTATAACGTGTCTGAAACCTATGGTTTTTTCAGTGAATTTCAAAGGTTTTTCAAAAGCTAATATTTAAGTGTCATAATAGTTATAGTTATGTTTCTTGTACTGAATTTCTTTAGTTTTTATATTTATTTGTAAATATATTATTTATTAAACAATATTGTATATTTTTGTGTATTTTGCAAAAAAAAAAAATTAATAAATTAAAAAGTAAAATATAGTATAATTTTTTTCTGTTATATTTTTATTTTAAGATATTTGTATTGTTTAATTTAAAAAAAAAATGTTTTTGGGGAATCGCGCACCGAAAGCGTACCGAACGCGGCGCATACGCGTACCCCAGCCACCTATTTAAGGAAGTCGTAAAGGATCCGCGTATGGTATGCGACGGGTGCGTGTTTCTAGACCCGTAACATACGTATATTGCGTGTGTACGCGTTTCCTAAGCGACCGGTACGCGATTCCTGCTCCGGCTTATACGCGACACATACGAATTACCATACACAACGCTTGCGCGGTGGCAGGCCCCGCGTGTCGTCAAATACGTGCCCGGGCGCACTGGGTGCGCGACTCGTTATTTCTCCGTAAAATTTTTGATAGCTCCTACCACTAATTTATATTCTCCCCGGGGACCCCATCCCCCGGGGCCTATACATAATAATGGAGACCGTGAGGGGAGCCCCAATGCCCCCACGGTCCCGCCGGCTCCACGCGTCCTTCGAGAGCCGGCATTGCTTTCCACATGGGGAGCTGCTGACATGCAGCTCCCCGTGTGGAAAAGCAATTTGCTAGATATTGGAAGAGAGAGCAGGTTTCCTGCTCTCTCTTCCAAAATCCAAAGCAGTTTGCAATGACAGGACGGGAGCCGCGAGGCTCCCGTCCTGTCATTGCAAACAGCAGTGTCCCGGGGTAGGCACCCCGGGACACTGCAGGAGCCGGCCCTGGGGGTGGCGGTCCCCAGGGCCATCAAGGGCTCCAGGAGGGGGCCGCGCGGACCCCCTCCCTTAAATTGCACAGCCCCGGGGAGGTGGTGGTCCCCGGGCCTTCGGGGGTCCAAAACGGACCCCCATTTTAAATGTTTTAGTGCCCCGGGGAGGTGGCGGTCCCCGGGGCGTGTGGGGGGGCTCAAGCCCTCCCACACAGGAATTTTTTTTTTTTTTTTTTAAAAGAAGCCCTGGGGAGGTGGTGGTCCCCGGGGCTGCGGGAGGGCCGAGTGCCCTCCCGCACCATTTTAAAATGAAAGCCCCGGGGGTGGCGGTCCCCGGGCTTGGAGGCCCTTGAGGCCCCCCATACATAAATTTAACCCCCCACCATGCCCCCGGGACTTGGGCCACCCGGGGGCAAAATACAATCGAAGCACGGGAGAGCGCGCTTCGATTTTTATTTTTATCGGCAGGATCCGCGCACCCTGAGCGCATCCTGACGATTTTTTATAATAATGCTTTTTCTGTCCAGGGGTCCTTATGGGACCCCCTGAGCAGACCTAGGGGGTCAGGGTGTTTCTACCCTGCCCCCTTTGTGCGCTTTGCGCACTTGTTTCTGTCCCTCGGTTCTACCGAGGGACAAAATGGCTGCCAACATTTCCTGAATCGGAATGTTGACAGCCAGCTGACAGCCAATTAACATGCAGCTCGTGATCGGGACGGTGCGCGCAGGGTGCGCTCAGGGTGCGCGGATCCTCCGTGCCCATAGATATATATGTACTTTTACTTTTGATTTTCTCAGCAACTACTGAACAGATTTACACCATTTAACAAAAGGGTTCTTTCTGAACTAAGAACTACCTCTTTGCCAAATTTGGTGTAATTCCGTTCAGCAGTTCGGGCTGTAGCCGTGTCTAAAGTTTCCTATGGAAAAATGAATGGGGAAAACGCGTTTTGGGACCCCCCTTTTTTCTCGGCCCCCGCTTGACGAATCACCCCGAGACTTTCAGGGTAGGAGCGGACCGGAGCGCCCCACAAAGTTTGAAAGTTTTGCGAAGATACGTCAACCGGCAAGAGAGTTATTTCAAATAGAATGTCGCGGATTTCCTATGGAAAATAGGTTCTAACTATAACTATCTACTGGCGACCGCCAGTAGATAATATATATATATATATATACACATAGATATAGATATATATATGTGTGGAAATACGTGAGGACTTTGTGTGATAAATAGGGGGTCCAGCACCCGCCTGCCTGCACCAACCCCGCGTGGTGGACGAAGTCGGAAGGAAGGCTGGAAATCTTTGTTTTTATATTATATATATATATATATATATATATTAAGTTTATGTGATCATTTTATGAATCTATCTATCTATATATATATACATAGATAGATAGATTCATAAAATGATCACATAAACTTAACATATATATATATATATATATATATATATATATATATAGATAGATAGATAGATAGATTCATAAAATGATCACATAAACTTAACATATATATATATATATATATGAAAACAAAGATTTCCAGCCTTCCTTCCGACTTCGTCCAACACGCGGGGTTGGTGCAGGCAGGCGGGCGCTGGACCCACTATTTATCACACAAAGTCCTCACGTATTTCCACACATAAGGAAAGCCCCACTCAGGAATTGTAGAAAGGATGATAGTTTAATGACTGACGCGTTTCAACCTCACGGTCTTTGTCAAAGTCAAAGACCGTAAGGTTGAAACGCGTCAGTCATTAAACTATCATCCTTTTCACAATTCCTGAGTGCAGCTTTTCCTTATGTGTGGAAATACGTGAGGACTTTGTGTGATATATATATCTTCTTCTTGTTTTCGACATGAGGTTGGATGGATTGAATATTGTTGCAGCGTTGGGGTGACGCTGCGAGCGCGCAACACCAGTCGTTTTGGGCCTCTGTGTTTTCACCGTGAAAAAGGAGTTGCGAGGCTGGAGGCCATATCGGAGGCCCCCGGAGTGCACCCAGGGAAGAGTAATATGGCGGCGTGATTCGTGGAGGAGGAGGTGTCATCGGCGCGGGGAAATCTTTGGATTTTCAGCGAAGAATGTGCATCCTTCAGAGCGGATCGACGACCCCCACTCAGTAGTCCTGGAATATTCTGGTGACTGGGCACTGTAGGAGTAGCCACTCCATACGGTGAGGTGGGTGGACAGTATTCATGTTTTTCGAGCGGATGGGTCACCTCGAACTTTGCACAATTCAGCCAATTATCGTACTGTTATTGGTGGCTCCTGAACCCAATACAGCTCGCCTGATGCATGCTGGTCTTGGTAGTTTTGGCCAGCAGTGATTAATGGGCATTATGCCTTTTCTTTCCATCAAGGGAGTTCCGTGTTGGTGGTTAAATTTGGACAAGTGCGAGCTTTTGGGCAATGTTATGAGCCGTCCATTAGAACATTAATAACATGTACGTGCTGATGTTATTCTGCTATGTCTTTTTAAATTAGAGGACTTTTGCACACTGACTTTCAATCGCGCATATGGTTTACATTAATTCGTCCCAGGTGGCTGCAACTAATCGGGCCGTGAAGAGAGTGAATAAGCAGTATTCAATGCTAGAGACAAGAACTTCACTGCAAGGTTATGTGACCTCTATGAACTGCATTATATTCATGCGCTTTATTTCGGCAATATGTGATTTATGTTGTATGCATTCTGTGTTATATATTTTTTCACACACCATTGAGTGAGGAATTGAATGTATTTAATGGAGGGGCGTTTTCATTGCGCTTTTGCATTATAGTATTTTGTCAGTGTCTAGCCTCTTTCAGTATTTAATGGCATTTTAAACATGGCGTCCCTTAGATTGATAAAGGCAGGTTCCCTGCCGAAACACGTCTTTCATCTGTGCGAAGCTGCGTAGACCCATGGCATTAAAGATTTGATTCAGATTTTACATACCTTGAGTGCGTGCCCTTCTTCTTGTTTTCAACGTGAGGTTGGATGGATGGAAAAAAAAAATATATATATATATATATACACACACACACACACACACACACACACACACACACATGCCACCAATACCAAAGAAAGAATGATGAAGTGGCCCACCAAATCCTTGCACCAGATTATTGGCATGAAAGCAACACGTTTCTGCTACCACGTAGCCTTTGTCAAGTTGAAGGTAAATCTTCACCTGCTTTGGATATAACGGATATGGTTCATGGATATAAATGACAAGCTATATATTACAACGTTATGTAATGACTATATGGCATAAATACATTTCTTTTGTTATATCGACATTCACAATACATCATAATATATGAGAGAATTCTCATGAAACACAGGGAAATTATACTGCACAAATGCCCAAAATCATGTTCAAGGATCATAGGTGAAAGACTATCGTAAATCCCTGCGGGTCCATAGAGACAATACAATCAATTAATGCACACGTATAGATGCATAATAATGTATACGAGACTTCAGGGCAACCGAATCCTATCTAGTAGGAATAAGGCTATGATAAGGAAGCATCCGAAATCTGGAAATTAGATCAACCGACTTCCTCCAAAGAACTAGACCGGGAATCATGGTCTAATTCCATGCTGTTAAAACATGTATACTACACACATGGAAAAATACCCTTAAATGCCACTTACAATCATAGGAACCATAACGTGTTGAAGGACCTTCCATGTGTGAAAAAAACATGATTATGGTATACAAATATAAAAACACCCTGTGCACCTTTATCAAAAAACATATTAACACAATCTTAAGTTAATTGCACTGGCAATAGGCTTCTCAAAGTTTATGTACATTCAAAATGTATCCACAACACTGTAGGATCACCATCAAAAATGGGGCAAGTGCCCTTATTTCCATGAACGGGGGTTAATTCTAATTCGATTTGAGTCATACCCAGGCATAATAGACAAATAGGATCAAAAATCAAAATCCATACAATGCGCCTCATTTCCATCCATAGGCATAAGACGGGCAGGTATAATATTACATCTGGTGAATCAGAATGACAGAAGGTGATGGGCCAGTGCCCATAAATTATATAATGTCAGCAGAATAACACCCATCTATTCAGACAACGTACTGGAATTATTGATGCATAACAGTAAGGACTACATCTATTATAAGGGGAGTCAGAGCAGGAGGAATCTATTCACCAAAAACTCGGCCTCTCATTATGAGGAAGGGGAAAAGGGGGGGCCCATTTAGAGGTAAGAAGAACACGCAGGGTAGCCAACCTGATGGGTAAACAGGGTTCTGGTGTCTCTCCTGGGAAATGGGGGAATGAAAAGTGGAATAATCCACAGGGTGGACTAACTAATTCCCAATTTGTATGACCTGTTCTTCATCACTGTTTAATCCATACAGGAATTTGGAATTAAGGTGGATGATGTAGCGTGATTCCAAAGTCCTCAATTGTTTGTCCCGGTTGTCCCCTCTAACACTTTTGACTACCCTATCAATGCCAAAATATTTCAGGAGATCAATGTTAATGCCATTTTTGTGGTTAAAATGCCTTGCTACGGGGTAATTCGGATTATTGTTCTTGATAGCACGTAAGTGCTCTAGGATCCTTTTTTTTTATGGGTAACTTGGTACTGCCTGTGTCAGAAGTGCAGGTAATAAACACTGCAATTTTTTTTATATTTACCTGTCGATAGCCTATAGGTGTTTTGGTTACTGCTAATTTTTTTCTAAACAGATTAGGTTTAAACATTGATACTTCACAAAGTAGTGGTCTGAGACCTAAATCAAGATATAATCCTAATGTTGCCTTTGAAAATATAGATGCATTCCATAATGTTATAAATTATTTGGGATTGGTATTGTTATGCAATAAGTGATTGTAGGTGTTAATATGAATTTTAATTTCTGTCGGTTTAGATGTTATATACCATGGTGGCTCTAAGACTGGCACTTTGTTGGTTATAAACCGTTTTATGATGCAGATAATGTGGCAGATTCCATCAGCCATTTTTTTCAAAAAATAATTTGAGACAATTGGAGTGATCAGGAGCAATAGGAAACAGATGTTTAGTTTCAAAATGGCCACCACATTACTATGCTGTGCATTCTAGCACAATAGTACTTTCTTTATGTTTATGTCTAAGTTGGTGTTATGATAACGATGAATGTAAGCTTTAAGATCAATTATGTATCATGTATCTTTTAACAGTTGAAACAGACATAGATCATGTTCTACCTGAGAGTGTGTATTAACAGAAGTCAGCTTTACTGATATTGAAAAGAGATTTCATAATGGTTGCTAAATGTATTTCTCCATATTTCTTTTAGACCTTTGTTGATGTTGATGATTTTGTATTATGACAATATAGTTTTAAATATGGTGGAGGGTGCACTTTTTTCACCTGTCGCCAAGGTGAATGCTTGCCAAAACGCGTTGGGTGTTTATCATCCTACTTTTTATGGTGCATTAAAACATTTAGTTTTGCTGCTACCTCGGAGTGCACGTGTCTCCATTAGCATGTGGAGTGCTTTGTTACTTATTTATATGCGGGACAATATAGATGTATTTCATGAGAAAATCTCTGCAGGAGTTAAAAATGTTACATAAAAAACTAGGAACTGGCAAGAAATGTTACAGTAGTCAGGATGATACATATTTTAAATTGATGAAAAAACTACAGGCCAATGACAACATAATTGTACGCCAGTCAGATAAAGGGGGCAATGTTGTGTTATGGCCCAGAGATATGTACATGGAAGAGGCAATGAGTCAACTGAATGATAGAGATTGTTATAAACGAAGCACTTTGGATGTGGCTAAGGCTTCATGGAATACTTTCTATTCAAATTTAATAGCATGGAAAAGTGCGGGACTATTATCAACAGATGAACTAAAGTTCCTAAAAAACGACTATCCTATCATGCCGGCTATGTATTTTATCCCGAAAATACACAAGGATAATCGCCAACCGCCTGGGAGGCCTATAATATCAGCATGTGGTAGTTTAATGGAAAATGCCAGCAAATATGTTGACTTCTTATTACAGGAACATGTGCGGGGCTTCCCTCATTTATTTTGGACACTAATGACTTACTTAGGAAATTGAATGACATTGTTTGGGACCCTGATTATTTACTTATTTCCCTTGATGTAACATCTCTCTATACTAGTATCCATCACAGGGACGGCCTCAAAGCAGTAGCACATTTTTTAAATTCCAGGCATATTTGTTTTTACCAACACAACAAAATGTTGCTTGCTATGATTACGATGTGCCTAGAAAACAACTTTTTTCTCATTTAACAATCTTATATTCCAGCAGGTGAGGGGTGTAGCGATGGGGGCTTGTTTCTCCCCTAGTTATGCCTGCTTGCATATGGGTCTATGGGAGGAACAGGTCCTCTCGCTCGCCTGTGGAGATATCTTGAAGAACAATATAATAAGACTTTTTAGATACATTGATGATTTATTAATAATCTGGAAAGGTAATGAGAATGAAGCTAGGTTGTTCATAGAGCAAATTAATGACAACCCTTTGAATCTTAAATTTTCTGGGCAAATTAGTAACAGCTCTATTTGTTTTCTTGATGTGGAGATCTCAGTGCTCAATAATCAACTGAACACCAGGCTCTACAGAAAGCCGACGGCTGGTAATACATTACTACATGCTGATAGCCATCATCCAGTCCATCTGATTCGCAGTATCCCCTAAGGGGAGATGCTGCGAATACGGAGAATTTGTAGCACAGATACAGAATGTCATTCTGCTCAGAAGGAGTGCGGTGAGAGATTCTCGAGAAGAGGATATTCACCTGAAGTCATCAAGAGAGCCATTATCAATGCTAACAAACAAAGCAGAGTGCAGGCACTTGCTGGTAAGAATCCTGCTGCCCTATCTACAAATAAGGTGTCAGTGACATTACAACCCTCCAGGCTCATACTTACCTATAGTAGCCAACACAAGATTATTCGCAGGATTGTGAATAAGAATTGGCCTCTGGTACAACATGACCCCATATTAGGGACCAAACTAACCAGGTCTCCACATATAGCCTTTAGGAGAGCTCGTTCTATGAGCAATTCTCTTGTTAAATGCAGCCCCGAGGTAAAAACTAAGACTACCTGGCTTAACAGCAGTAAGGGTTTTATCAAATGCGCTGTATGTAAAGCTTGTAAGCATGGCATCAATAAAACTGAATATACCACTCCGTTCAGCAACAAACCCACCCAGATTAAGAAGAAGTTGACATGCAAAACAGAATTTGCTGTATATGTGCTGGAGTGTCCATGTGGTCTGCGCTATGTGGGGAGTACAAAACTACAGGTCCACAAACGGATACTCCAGCACATACGGGCAATCAATAATGGAGATATGTCCTATCCGGTGGCACGCCACTTTGATGAAATCCATGCCAAAAGTTCCAAAGAGCTCAGATATTTTGTAATTGACACGGTCCTTCCACTTAGAAGGGGTGGAGACCGGGAGGGTCTTTTGCGCAAACTTGAGACTAGGTACATATTAGAATTAGATTGTAAGACACCAGTCGGTTTGAACAGCAGTGAAGATTTTTACACACATTTATAAGTATAGGATACATGAACATCTCAATGGTTTCTACCCTAGTATCATATGTCATGATACCATACTTTGCTGCTGCCTCATTTTAATTTTATTCCTTATAAAATAGACAAAAAATCTTTTTTATTTTATAGGATTTTAGGTTTTTAACTTTGCACATTTTAGCACGTGAGAATGTACGGTGTCATTTCATGACACTTTTTTGCACATATGCACTGACAGTTTACTTGTTGACATAGAATTCTATTGTGTTGGCCCACTTGGGCTTTATTGTTCCTATATGACTTATTTTCAACATGAAGATGATCAAATGTAGCCAGTCCCCATTGCTATAATCTAGTTGGATATTTATTTTAGTAGGCGTTTATCTTACTAATATTGTATGTTTCTTTTTGCTATTGGTGATAGTCAGGTAATTTTAACATACAAATACCCTTTTTTTGAGCTAATCCTATGATGTAATTATATGTGTATTTATTTATTTATACATATTTATATATTTATTAGAATTGCTCATTTGCACATGTCTGGCTTGTATGATCTTGATCTCCCATTGTCTCAGGTTAATTTTTAATTTCTCCCAAAAAAAAGGAAGAAATTTTATTTCAACTCTTCTATGTCTCTGGTGAATTGCAGTCTTTCTCTTTAGGCACTGTCACTTTAAATACACAATCATGCTCCCCATTCGTGTCATGTGATCAAGGCCCCACGAGGGCTGAAACGCGTAATGGCGGTGGTGCAGGGGTTTGAACAAGAATAAACTACTTTGCACTGCAAATTGGGTTCGCTTCGTCTTTGCAGATCGACCAAGCGTGGAAAAGACGTTTCCTGTTTTATATATATATATATATATATATATATATATATACACATATTTCCTTTTTGCATGCCGATTCCCTCGCCATCTCGTGACGGTGTCCCTGACGGGGTGGCAGCCCCTATCAATCCTCAACACACGTCTTTCAAAATAATCCGAGACAGTCAGGGAACAATTTCGTTAAGCGTGACTATTTATTTTGAAGGCACCACAAGAAAACGTCCCGACGCGTTTCAAATCAAAGCCTTCTTGCTCACGGGTCAGTTTACCCGTGAGCAAGAAGCCTTTGCTTCGAAACGCATCAGGACGTTTTCTTGGTGTTGCCTTGAAAATAAATAATCACGCTTAACGAAATTGTGCCCTGACCGTCTCGGATTATTTTGACAGACGTGTGTTGAGGATGGATATATATATATATATATATATATATATATATATTCACTGAAAAAACCATAGGTTTTAGGAACGTTATAGTTACAAATTAGCATTTAAAAAACCTTTGAAATTCACTGAAAAAACCATAGGTTTTAGGGACAGTTATAGTTAGTTGGACATTGCACTCGTACAAAACCCGTGAAATTCCCCCGTTATAGTTAGTTCAGCTAACTATAACTCGCGCCCCGCAATTCACTGCTGATGACGTCACATATTACATCACTCATGACATGGTCAGTGACATCACTGATGACATCACTGATGACATCTCAAATGACATCACTGATGACATCACTGATGACATCATCCAGTGACTGTGTGTTTCTGTAAAGTTTAAATATTTTTATATATATAGGGAAAGGCGTATTGAAGAATGAGTGGGTGTATAAGTGTCTGTATGGATGATTTAGTAGGTGCGTGACTAATTCTATAAGTGAGTGATTAAACGTATCTTACTGAATGCATGGGTTAGTGACTAAACTGGGTGAATGTCTGTATCTGTCTGTTGCTGTGTAAGTGGCTGCATGGGTTTGTGAATAGCTACATGAGTGTCTATAAGAGTTATTGATTTGTTGTCTGAGTATCTGTATGGGTGCCTGAGTGTTTGTGTGGATGGGGTGTGTGTGACTGTGCATAGATGTGTGAGTGGGTGATTCACTGGGTGGATGGTTTCAAGAGTGCATCTGTGATAGACTGTATGGGTGGGTAAGTGTGTGTAAGAGTGTGTTAGTGAGTGAATGTATGTCCCAGTGGTACATGTGTGAGTAACTACATATGTGAAAGGCAGTATATATGTGTGTTGGAGTATATAAATAGCTATAAGCGAGAGTGAGTGATTGTGATAGTGGCTGTATGGATGAGTGTGTGCTTGTATCAGTGATTGTATAAGAGCGTAACAATGTGCTAGTATTTGTATGATTAAGTGAGCTGGTGTGTGTATAACTGTATAGGTGAGTAAATGGCAGTGTGTTTAATTATTTGCATGACTGACTAGGTGTGTGAGTACCTCTATGGATGAGTGGCGGTGTTTGAGTGTCTATATAGGAGTAAGAGTGCATATGATAGTCCTGTATTGAGTGACCATAAGTATGAGTGACTGTACGGGTGAGTGAGTGGATGTGTGTGTGTAGACCTAAGAATCAGTGAGTGGGTATGTAGTTATTGGTGTTGGAGTGTCTATGGTTTTGCGAATGGCAGTCTGTAATTTAGATTGGATGTATCAAAGGTTATATTAGGGTGTGAAGAGCTGCATCAGATTATCACGTGGATGATGTCATCAGTGATGTCATTTGAGATGTCATCAGTGATGTCATCAGTGATGTCACTGACCATGTCATGAGTGATGTAATATGTGACGTCATCAGCAGTGCATTGCGGGGCGCGAGTTATAGTTAGCTGAACTAACTATAACGGGGAATTTCACGGGTTTTGTACGAGTGCAATGTCCAACTAACTATAACTGTCCCTAAAACCTATGGTTTTTTCAGTGAATTTCAAAGGTTTTTTAAATGCTAATTTGTAACTATAACGTCCCTAAAACCTATGGTTTTTTCAGTGAATTTCAAAGGTTTTTTAAATGCTAATTTGTAACTATAACGTCCCTAAAACCTATGGTTTTTTCAGTGAATTTCAAAGGTTTTTAAATGCTAATTTGTAACTATAACATGTCTGAAACCTACGGTTTTTTCTGTGAATTTCAAAGGTTTTGTAAATGACAATTTTTAAATGTATTAATTGTTATATAAAATTTTTTCATACTGATTTCGAAATTTTTAGAAAACATTTTTTTTACATATTTTATTTTTTAAATTACATTGTAATTATATTATACATTACAAAAAATACTTTCTCAGAATGAATTACTTTAGTTTAAATACTTTGCACATAGGCAATAGACTTTTAAGTACAGTAGTTACAGTTGTTGCAATGGGCAACACATTTTCAAACACAATGCAACATTCAGCTCAATGTGAATTTCTAGTTAACTGCAATTAGTTACTTTATGGATTACTTTTCTAACCACAGGACTGTATCCTAGATTCAGTCCTGGGACATCTCCTGTAAACAGTTGAGTAAAAGCGTTTTGGTTACAGTCGTGATTTTTAAGGAATATTATTGTACTTTAAAAGTTGACACTTAGAAACTTTTTCTCATAGAATGACCAATGTTATCCTATGGAAGGAAATTCACTTAGGAGGTAAAAACTGTTATCGTTACTTTTTGTTACTCAGTGTTGGATCCTGGATCCAGCACTGGTGCATCTCCTGTAAACAGTTGAAAGAATGCGTTTAAGTCATACAGGCGATTTTTAAGGAATATTTGTAGTTTGTGAAAATCGACACTTTGAAACTTTTCTGCTGAAAACCAGACAAAGGATTCCTATGGAAGAAAATATAAGTTACTGGTAAGTACGGTTAAAATTACTTTTCAGGGTCAGTGCTGGGCTAAAAGATGCAGCACTGGGTTCTCTCCTGATAACAGGTGAGTAAATTGGAATTCGTACTTTGGTTCATTTTAGAGGAATATTATAAAGTTCCAAAACTCCACACACAGAAGAATTTCCAAGTGAAACCAGTCAATGTTAGCCTATGAAGGAAATTCAAGTTACCGGTAAGTACGGTTAAAATTACTTTTGAGGATCAGTACTGGGCTGAAACATGCAGCACTGAGGTCTCTCCTGATAACAGGTGAGTAAATCGGAATTCGTATTTCGGCTGATTTTAGAGGAATATTTTAAAGTTCCAAAACTCCACACTTAGAAGAATTTCCAAGTGAAAACCAGTCAATGTTAGCCTATGGAAGGAAATTCAAGTTACTGGTAAGTACGGTTAAAATTACTTTTCAGGACCAGTACTGGGCTGAAAGATGCAGCACTGAGGTCTCTCCTGATAACAGGTGAGTAAATCAGAATTCGGATTTCGGCTGATTTTAGAGGAATATTTGTATGTTTCAAAAATCAACACTTAGAAGAATTTCCAAGTGAAACCAGTCAATGTTAGCCTATGAAGGAAATTCAAGTTACCGGTAAGTACGGTTAAAATTACTTTTCAGGATCAGTACTGGGCTGAAAGATGCAGCACTGAGGTCTCTCCTGATAACAGGTGAGTAAATCGGAATTCGTATTTCGGCTGATTTTAGAGGAATATTTTAAAGTTCCAAAACTCCACACTTAGAAGAATTTCCAAGTGAAACCAGTCAATGTTAGCCTATGAAGGAAATTCAAGTTACCGGTAAGTACGGTTAAAATTACTTTTCAGGACCAGTACTGGGCTGAAAGATGCATCACTGAGGTCTCTCCTGATAACAGGTGAGTAAATCGGAATTCGTATTTTGGCTGATTTTACAGGAATATTTTAAAGTTCCAAAACTCCACACTTTGAAGAATTTCCAATTGAAACCAGTCAATGTTAGCCTATGGAAGGAAATTCAAGTTACTGGTAAGTACGGTTAAAATTACTTTTCAGGACCAGTACTGGGCTGAAAGATACAGCACTGAGGTCTCTCCTTATAACAGGTGAGTAAATCGGAATTCGTATTTCGGCTGATTTTAGAGGAATATTTGCACAATGGTGAAGGGAGGGGCGGGGCCTGAGGTGACATCTGTGCAAACGCGCCCCGTGGCGCGTTTTAAGTTGGGGATTAAGTCCCCTTGAATCCTGAGGGTCCCTAGGGGCCAACTAGCCCACCAGGAACCTCCAATATGCGCCAGGGGCTGCGTTGCAGAGACTGTGAGAGGCCACACCCCTTTTACACCTCTCTGCAACGCAGCTCTGTGGCGCTTTCTGGATGTACCTGTTGGGCTAGTTGGCCCCAGGGACCCTCAGGATTGAAGGATTTAATTCCCCATCTTAAAACGCGCCACGGGGCCTGTTTGCACACATGTCACCTGAAGCCCGCCCCCTCCCTTCACCACTGTGCAAACACGCCCGTGGCGCGTTTTAAGTTGGGGGATTAAGTCCCTTGAATCCTGAGGGTCCCCGGAGTCCAACTAGCCCACCATATACCTCCAAAAGCGCCACAGAGCTGCGTTGCAGAGAGGTGTAAAGGGGTGTGGCCTCTCACACGTCTCTGCAAGGCAGCCCCTGGCGCATACTGGAGGTTCCTGGTGGGCTAGTTGGCCCCCAGGGACCCCCAGTATTCAAGGGAATTTGTTCCCCTCTGCAAGCGCGCCAGGGGCGCGTTTGCAGAGTGGTGAAGGAAGGGGCGGGGCCTGCGGGCCCGATCGTTTTTTGTTTTTTTGTCCCTGAAGGGGGCTGTGTGGCCCCCTTCCTTTTTCTCTTTTTGGGCCCTGGGGAACCCATCCCCCAGGGCCTTACCCCTTCTACTAAATTACAAAAAAAAAAAAACGGGAAGGGGGCCGCGTGGCCCCTTCCCTGGGCCTGTATTGGCCCTGGGGACCCCATCCCCCGGGGCATGGCCTCTATATTTATTATTTTGAGGGGGCAGCGTGGCCCCCTCCTCTGGCCATTTTAAAGCCCCGGGGACCCCATCCCCGGGGCCGGCCTTTCCATTTTTTTTTTTACATTTTTTTTCTCTTTTTTGGAGAGGGGGCCGCGTGGCCCCCATCGGGCCACTACTTGCCCGGGGACCCCATCCCCCGGGGCTGGCCCTCTCCGTTGGGGACTGTGGGGGTCCCCAATCCCCCACAGTCCCGCCGGCTCCCCACGTCCCTTGGGAGCCGGCATTGCTGTTCCACATGGGGAGCAGCTGACATGCTGCTCCCCATGTGGAAAAGCAATCGCTTTGGATATTGGAAGAGAGAGCAGGTTTCCCTGCTCTCTTCCAATATCCAAAGCAGTTTGCTATGGCAGGACGGGAGCCGCGAGGCTCCCGTCCTGCCATAGCAACTACAGTGTCCCGGGGGTAGGCACCCCGGGACACTGCAGGAGCCGGCCCTGGGGGTGGTGGTCCCCAGGGCCATCAAGAGCTCCAGGAGGGGCCGCGCGGCCCCCCTCCCATTCAGTACACAGCCCGGGGAGGTGGTGGTCCCGGGGCTCTGGGGGTCCGTAACGGACCCCCATATTAAATGTTTAGTGCCCCGGGGAGGTGGCGGTCCCGGGCGTGTGGGGGCTGGAGCCCGCCCCACACTGGTTTTATTTTTAATTAAAAAAGCCCCGGGAGGTGGTGGTCCCCGGGGCTGCGGGAGGGCTCAGAGCCCTCCCGCACCATTTTCAAAAAAGCCCCGGGGGGTGGCGGTCCCGGGGCTTGGAGGCCCTTGAGGCCCCCACACATTAAATTATCCTCCCCCACCATGCCCCCGGGACTTGGGCCACCCGGGGCCAATTAACATCGAGCGCGGAGACCGCGCTTGATTTTTTTTCGGGTGGATTCGCGCACCCTGAGCGCATCCTGCCGATTTTTAAAAAAAAATTATTTTATTTTTTTGCCCAGGGGGTCCTTGTGGGACCCCTGAGCAAACCTAGGGGTCAGGGTGTTTCTACCCTGCCCCCTTTGTGCGCTTTGCGCACTTGTTTCTGTCCTCGGTTCTACCGAGGGACAAAATGGCTGCCAACATTTCCTGAATCGGAATGTTGACAGCCAGCTGACAGCCAATTAACATGCAGCTCGTGATCGGGACGGTGCACGCAGGGTGCGCTGAGGGTACGCGGACCCTACTCGGCCATAGATATCACTAACTTTTTACTTTTCATTTTCTCAGCAACTACTGAACGGATTTACACCATTTAACAAAAGGGTTCTTTCTGAACCAAGAACTACCTCTTTGCCAAATTTGGTGTAATTCCGTTCAGCAGTTCGTGCTGTAGCCGTGTCTAAAGTTTCCTATGGAAAAGTGCATGGGGAAAACGCGTTTTGGGACCCCCCTTTTTCTCGGCCCCCGCTTGACGAATCCCCCCGAGACTTTCAGGGTAGGAGCGGACCGGAGCGGGCCACAAAGTTTGAAAATTTCGCGAAGATACGTCAACCAGCAAGAGAGTTATTTCAAATAGAATGTCGCGGATTTCCTATGGATAATAGGTTGTAACTATAACTATCTACTGGCGACCGCCAGTAGATAATATATACATATATATATATTATGTATATTATTTTTGTATTTATAAAAAGAAATATATTTTACGCTGGTTAATAAGTGTGCATATTCATTATTCACGATGAGAGTAAGTATATATAAATATCAATTATTTATATAGAACGTGAATGTGTTCATTTATTTTACAATGCAAATTACATGTATGTATTAATTGTGTTTATGTGTACAGATAGATAGGTAGAGAGACAGATAGATAGATAGATATAGATATCTTTCCAACAATGATTGTGGCCACATTTGCCCTCTGGTGCAAAAAGGATATTTTATTGTGGTACCATGTTCAGGCAAGATGTTTGTTAATGTTAGTGTATGCCACTCACATAAATAAATGCGCTTTTTGCATCAGAATGTACTTGCAGTTGCATCCACTGTCTTTGATCCAAAAGGAGTGGGCATGTGATGTAATATGCCAGGGCTTATCTATAATCTTAGATGAGTGCATTGGGGCCCAGAGTTCTCAGAAAATCTTTATTTATCATGCTATGTCGCATTCCTGCTCTCTCCCTGCGCTGGCGCACTGAGTGCTGCCTAGTGCCAATGCAGGCCCCCTTGCGCCATGGTGCCATGTTACATGACACCCTGGAATGTTTTTGTGCAGGAAGGGACACCTCCCTGCACAAACACAATCCTTAGCGGCAAGGGCAATACAAACCCTTGTTAAATCTGGGCTCTGGTGCACAGGGTATTGGTGCATGGTGCAAGCCTGACTGGGAGGGTGTAGGACAGTAGGAGTGGAGAGGAAGTCGAATGAATGATACTGCCATGATTCTGTTCCAGTGTGAGCTGGACAGGCACTCACTGGGCTGATTTAAGGGATGTCCAGTCATGTGACTATTACAACAGTAGTATATCAGGGGTGTGCGTTTGAGTGAATGTTTAGATGCTTCTGACACTGTCTCAGGGGGTGTATTAGTGGCTCTCTCCTTTTACATGTGGTTATATCAGATTCAAATCAGGGTGGGAGAGTGGATGTACCAACTAAGCATATGGGCCTGTAAGTATGCATGTAGCTCACTGAAACGTCTAACTACATGTATTAGCTTTTATGCACATAGGAGCGCACCCTACGGCCTAGCTACAGGCTGCCTTAGGGGTGAGTTATATGTGGTAGAACAGCAGGGTAAGCCTTGTCAAGGGGTTTTAAATGCCATGTCGGCCTAGCAATAACTTTGTTGGTACATCACTGGCTCTCTTTGTGACTGTAAGAGTCTGTAAATGTGTATGTAAGGGGCGGCATGGATTGCCTCCTGGGTCTGTTAGTTACTATTGGGTTATTTAAGTTAGTGAGCAACCGCCTCCATTAGTGCTAGATGCATAAGAGTTGTGTCTGTGAGTGAATGTATAGATGCTTCTCACACTGTTTCAGGGGGTGTATTAGTGGCTCTCTCCTTTTGCATGTAGTTATATCAGATTCAAATCAGGGTAGGAGAGTGGATGTACAATGGAGCATATGGACCTGTTAGTTTGCATGTAGCTCACTGAAACGTCTAACTACATGTGTTGGTTTTTAGGCACATAGGAGCGTACCTTATGGCCTAGCTACAGGCTACCTTAGGGGTTAGTTATATGTGGTACACAGCAGGTTAAGGCTTGTCAAGGGGTTTTAAATGCCAGTCGGCCTAGCAGTAGAACTGCATACACATGCTCAAGTGTACCAGGCCCCATGTTAAAAGGGCTACTCCTCTGAAAGGGTGAGGTGGTAGTGTCAGTTCTTTAATAGATATCTGAATTGGTGTCTCAGTCCATATATGGGGGTCTATTTCCATTAGGCCCTTAGCGGAGCTCACGGAGTTTCAATCCGCGGAATTCTGCGGAGTGACCAAAAAACTCAGCCGAATTCTGCAGAGTTCTGTGAGCGGGCAGAGTAATGCTCAGCCACTCGTGTCGTGCTACGGAAATTTTATATATATAGAGTTACTTACACAATAATCAGAAAGTGCCTTAGCCTAGCAAGGGGTATGGAAAGTGCCGTATGATAACCATACAATCCTGAATAGTACAAAAATCCGACGATCTACCCCGGTTACACACGGACTGAAAACATGGGCTTTTGACATTTCTTTGTAAAACACGGGGAGTTTTCCAGATCCTACCAGTGCGCTTTCATATTACTTGAAGAGTACTGCTTACTAAGGCAGGATAGTCTGGAGAGGCTGGGCTGTGCCACGCATCTGGACGCTCTTCTGTCACCTGATAGGAGCGGCATGGCAACTGTGTCATGGGAGGAGGTGTGGTGAACAAGCGGTGACCCCACTACACTATGACTAAAGTGGGGGGTCATGTGCCGTGGCCAATGCGGTGCTAGGACTGGCTGGTGGTGCATGGACGGCTTCAGCAGGTGGAAATTATTAAGTGGGCCACGGTGCGACGCAGCGTTTTCTTTTAGCAACGTTTTCTGTCACTATTAGCCTATCATGCCCAGTCATCTCAGTTTCTGCGCTGCCATTGCCATGGCCCGTCGGGTCTCCCTCCCTGCTTCCACCGTAATGAGCGGAAGTGGCAGCGCGTGAGGCATGTAAAGAAAACCTGGGTTTTCAGGCGCTACAGCAGCACATGCCGCTTTGCTTCAGGACTGGGTTGCCCTGAAAACTAAGCAAAGTACAGACACTATAGGGCCACGCTGAGCTACATTCGGGCCTGCAGGAGTAGCTGAGAGAAGCCGAAGGCAGTCCGGGGTGGAGGAAGAGGAGATAAGCCCTGACTCAGAAGTAGAAGAGCAAGACCGAGAAAAGTCCGAAGGCAGCTGGTTCTACAACTAATGAGTGGTGAGTACCTACCCATGGTGAGTTCCATTTGAACTCTCTGTGTGTGTTTTAGTGGTGCCCACTAACCTATATTGACAAATGATTTTTTTGTCTGCAAATCTGCATGTGTCACGGACTAAAGTTTTTCAGCTGGGATTTGCTTTGCAAATGATTTAATTTGTAATGGTGGCGCCGTCCTCCCTTTGGCTTTGCAGTGTGGAGTGGCAAATGAGCACGAGACACTGGACAGTTCATTTGCATTACAAAAGAGGGCGCTCAGGTCTGCAGGCTGCACAGAAAGTTTTTAACCGCAAAATTTGGTGGAACGGATGAGGGGGGATGAGTTTGCATGATTGTGTGACATGCGCCTTGTGCTATCCTAATCGTCTCATTGTAATTTAGTGAGGAGCATGCCGGTAAACTCTGCTCCGCCGGCGGTTCGCGGAGTTTGCCGAACTCCGCAGTCCAAGCGGAGTGCGGAGTAGCAAAAGCTTCAGGAACTCCGTCGGCAGAGCGGTGTTCACCGCCCACTCCTAATTTCCATATGTAAGTAACTTTGTTGGTACATCACATCTTTGTGACTATAAGGGTCTGTAAATGTATATGTAAGAGGTGGCACGGATTGCCTCCTAGGTCTGTTAGTTATTGGGTTAATTAAGTGAGGGTGCAACCGCCTCCATTAGTGCTAGATACATAAGAGTTGTGTCTGTGCGTGAGAGTGAATGTTTAGATGCTTCTGACGCTGTCTCAGGGAGTGTATTAATAGCTCTCGCCTTTATTATTTGTTTATATGAGATTCAAATCAGGATGAAAGACTGGATGTACAATTGAGCATATTCGGTATTCAGACAGAATCTCGAGTTGCAAATGTCGACTTACACAAATATTGAGTTGTAAATATCATGACACAGAAATATCGACAGCAAGAATATCATCGTCAAGAATATCGAATTTAAAGTAAGAAATATTGTTTGAAAAAATAAGTTATTAATATCGTTTGCAAAAAATATAGTTGTTTAAAATATCGATTTTTTTAAATAGTTATGTATTTTAGTATATATTTTAAATGTATGTGATGTATTTTTTGTATAAGTATTGTTTATGTTTTAAATAAATGTGTTACATTTTTTGTAGTTATTCATTTCGTTTAATTAAATTGTGCGTTTTTTTGTTCCGTAGCGGGTTGTGGGTTTATAGGGGAATAGGATGGGAAATAATTTAATTATAATAAATTAATGTTCATTTTTTATTTATTAATATTTATTTCATTGAGATTTTATAGTGTTAATTGTGTTTTTAATATTTTTTTGTACATTCTATGTGTAGTTGTGGGGTTAATAGGGGTAAAAGGTGGGAAATAATTTATTTCTAATTAATTATTAATTGGTTGTTAATTAACATTAATTAATTAATTGGTAATTAATTATGGTAATTGTGTAATTTGTTTTTAGGTGCGGGTTGTGGGGTTTATGGGGTAAAGGGTGGGAAGTAATTTATTTTTAATTAAGAAATAATTAGTTGATGATTAATAATAAATCATTGATAATTAATTTTGTTAATTGTTTAATTATATTTTTTGGGGTGTGGGTTTTGGGTTTATAAAGGTAAAAGGTGGGAATTTATTTAGTTTTAATTAATTAATAATTGATTGTTAATTAATAATAATTAATTAATTGACAATTAAATATGGAAGTTGTGTAATTAATTTTAGGTGGGAGTCGTGGGGTTCATAGATGTAAAGGGTGGAAAGTAATATATTTTTAATTAATTAATAATTAGTTGATAATTAATAATAATTAATTAATTGATCATTAATTAGGGTAATTGTTTAATTTTTTTGTGTGTGGGTTTTGGGTTTATAGGGGTAAAGGGTGGGAAGTAAATCAATTTTACTTACTTTATAATTAGTTGTTAAATACTATTAGTTATTTATTTGAAAATAAAGTTTTATTGCGTAATTAATTTTTTTACAGTTTGATTTTAGGTGTGGATTGTGGGGATTATAGGTGTAAAGGGTGGGAAGTTAATTTTTATGTGTTTTAATTTGTTTTTAATTAATAATATTTGTTTAATTGATAATTATTTATGTTAATTATGCAAGTACATGTTTTTTATTTTAGATGAGAGTTGTGAATTGTGTGGTGTTATAGGATAGGAAGTAAAGAAACTAAATTTATGTAATAATTAATGTTTTTGTTAATAAATCATTTTTAAATACAAATATTTATTTGTTTGAAAATAATTTTTATTTTATATAATATAATATTTGTTGGTATTTGTGATCTGTATTTAACATTATATGATGTTTTTATTTTTTTCATTTTTAATATTAAATATATATGTTTTTAATTTTTACCATATTTATATATTTATTTTGTTTTTTAAATATTTTTATTTTGTTTGCTTTGAATTCTGAACTGACTGGAGTGGGAAAAGTAAATTTTACCCCTCCGCAATCCAACACTTTCCCTACTGTTGCACTCACTGGAGTGGGAATAGTAATTTTTACCCCTCTGCTATCCAATACTTTCCCTACTGTTGCACTCATTGGAGTAGGATAGTAATTTATACTCCTCCGCATTTCAACACTTTCTCTACTGTTGCACTGACTGGAATGGGAATAGTAAATTTTATACCTCCGCTATCCAACACTTTCCCTACTGTTGCACTCACTGGGGTGGGAATAGTAATTTATACCTGTCAGGGCTGGTCAAATTGTGGCGCAATCTACTCCTATTCATCTCCTTACTAGGCTTAGATTGAAGAGATTGCCTAGTTACCCGTACGGAAAGCGCCATCCTCCATCTCACTGAAACTCCTGTTGGTACTTTTCAAATTGATTCACAGCCCTCAGCCTTAGAGCTCTAAGATGGCGGCCGCCGCAAAAAATCTTGATGGTTGCCTGTCTAGTGTTTTGCTTTTCAGGAATGGAGACATTATTTGTTGGGAGCCAAGCTTGAGGTGACAGTTTTCACTGATCATAGAAATCTGCAATTTCTGAAATCTGCTCGAACTCTTACCCCAAGGCAATTGAGGTGGCCGCTCTTCTTTGCAGATTTTAACTTTGTCCTGACTTACAAGCCTGGGTCTGTGAACGGCAAGGCAGACGCCTTGTCTCGTTTAAATACTGGAGAAGATGAGAGGATTGCTGAAAAAGGATTGATTATCCCAGAAGAAAAGATAATTGGATCCATATTGTACTCAGATCTGGAAGCCAAGCTCAAGAATTCCTTTTCTGAAGAAGAATTGTTGGAATGGGTCAAAGGAGGTTCTGGAAGGGAAATAAAGGATGGAAAACCTTATCACCAAGGAAACCTCTTTGTTCCCAGCAATGATCTTCGTACTCAGGTTATTCAGCATTTTCATGATAATCTGCTAGCGGGACACAAGGGAGTGAAGAAGACTCTAGAGCTCATAAAACGAGAATTTTGGTGGCCGGATCTGGAAGCTCAGGTGAGACAATATGTGGCATCTTGTGAGCAGTGCGTCAAGGGAAAGGTCGTTAGACAGGCTCCAAAAGGGTTTTTGATGCCCTTGCCCATTGCTCCTTATCCGTGGCATACAGTTTCCATGGATTTTATTGTGGACCTCCCCTCTAGTCAGTGGTTTTCAACCATTTGGTTGGTAGTCGACCATTTCTCTAAAATGAGTAATTTCGTCCCCTTAAAATTCATCCCCAATTCTTCACAGCTGGCTACACTTTTCACTCTGCATATTGTAAAAGCGCATGGAATTCCTAAGGTGGTTATCTCCGACCGGGGCCCTCAGTTTGTCTCACATTTTTGGAGGGCTTTCTTAAAGAGATTGGGAGTCGATTCTTGATTGTCTACTAGTTTCCATCCGGAGACTGATGGACAGACCGAGAGAGTGAATCAAGAGCTGGAGCAATATTTGCACCTGTACTTGATGGATCAGGAAGGGGAATGGCCAAGCTTAATCTGGGCAGCAGAATTTGCCTATAACAATGCAGTGCACTCCTTCACGGGATTTTCCCCATTCTTTTTTAACTCTAGTAGGCATCCCAACATGCTAGTAGGGAAGCAAGAAAGTGAGGTACCAGCAGTGGAGGTAGTTGTATGAGATCTGCAAAGAGCTTATCAGGTAGCCACCAGTAATTTAGTAAAGGCTAAAAGCTCCTACAAGAAGCAGGCAGACAAGAAGAGAAGAGAGAATCCAACTTATGAGTAAGGTGACAAAGTGTGGATTTCCACTCGTAATATGTGCCTAAAAGGAAACAGAAAATTCCAACCTCGGTTTGTGGGTCCTTTTCAGGTAGATAGAATGGTAAATCCAGTGAGCGTAAAAATAAGACTCCCTTCTAAGTTAAAGATACATCCAGTGTTCCATGTATCCTGGATTAAAAGAAACCCACCTGATCTGAGAAAAGAAATTCCACCAGCCACTGTTCAAATTCAGTCTGAGGAAGAATCTGAAGTGAAGCAAATTCTAGATGTTGGAAAGAAGAAGGGAAAGCTATTTTACTTAGTAGATTGCAAAGGGTTTGGCCCAGAGGAGAGGTCATGGGAACCCAAAGCTAATGTTCATGCCCCCAGATTGATCAGAGAGTTTCACAAGACCCATACCAATAAGCCCAAGAAGGGAGGAGAGGGGGCCTTGGTGGAGGGTACTGTCAGGGCTGGTCAAATTGTGGCACAATCTACTCCTATTCATCTCCTTGCTAGGCTTAGATTAAAAAGATTGCCTAAATAAGCACCATCGCTCCATCTCACTGAAACTCCTGTTGGTACTTTTCAAATTGATTCACAGCCCTCAGCCTTAGAGCTCCAAGATGGTGGCCGCCGCAAATAATCTTGATGGTTGCTGGTCTAGTGTTTTGCCACCAAGAGGAGCGTTGCTGCCATCGCACTCGCGCTCTACGCGCTAAGCGCACTTCAAGCGCACTTCAACTGATTTTCCTGAGGAGAATCAGCATTTCCCGTATGCACGCATGCCTGGTGACTGAAACCCTTCTAGGATTAGCGTTTTCCCTGGCAAATTCTTGTCAGTCACTTCAGCTTGTTTCTTCCACTTATGCCTTTAGTGAAATTTCCTTGAGCTTCCTGTATTTGTTAGTAGGAGAGCTCTGCTTCCTCAGATGTTCTTGTGAGTACATTCTGAAGTACTCATTCGGTTCTTGTGAAAGGTTCGGAGAGTGAGAAAAGTTTTTCAAGTAAGTCACTACATTTAATTATTCCACAGAGACTGCGAGTAATCTTACTCCTTCCTTCTTGCTGACTAGATTGTGAGAGGAATTTCAAGTTTGTTCTTTCTGCAAAAGAGATTTTCTGAACTGCCTTAAATTTTGTGTTCTACGTAAAGGCTGGAGACAAGTACAATTCTACTCTTCCAGTAACAGACTGCGACCAAGAATATTACCCACAAAATATAGTGACTATTCTCCGTAGATATAAATATATATATATTTGTACTTACCTCCAAGAGTCTCCACTGTTCCGCTTCTGTTAAGAGAAAAGAAAAATAACTGTTATCTGTTTATATTTCTGAGGACTATAATTCAAAAATCTAATTCATCTCATTTAATAATTAAGGAGAGCAGCTAGACCACTGAGTATAACAGGTAATTGGGTACTAGAAAGTAGTGAGAAATGTAATATATAGTTATTTTAAGGAGAGTTAAGTTGTGTTTTATGTTGCAGGTGCCCTAGAGGATATTCGCTCGGAACCAGTGAGGAAGAGGCACATCAGTGGCAGTTTCTCTTGTCATCCCAATCCCCTTTCCCCCTCTTTACTGTGAGCGAATCATCACTAGTTTGCTGGTAGTGGAGTTGGGGATTTGTGGAATAGTTCTTCTGCTCCTGTGGAAACTAGTTTTCAGGTGTGTGGTACTGACAATACCCCTCCGCTATCCAATACTTTCCCTACTGTTGCACTCACTGGAGTGGGAATAGTTATTTTTACCCCTCCACTATCCAACACTTTCCCTACTGTTGCACTCATTGGAGTGGGAATAGTAATTTTTACCCCTCCACAATCCAACACTTTCCCTACTGTTGCACTCATTGGAGTGGGAATAGTAATTTTTACCCCTCCGCTATTCAACACTTTCCCTACTGTTGCACTCATTGGAGTGGGAATAGTAATTTATATCCCTCTGCTATCCAACACTTTCCCTACTGTTGCACTCATTGGGATGGGAATAGTAATCTTTACCCCTTCGCATTCCAACACTTTCCCTACTGTTGCACTGACTGGAGTGGGAATATTACATTTTACCCCTCTGTTCTTTAATAGTTTTCTTGGTGTTGTATTGGCTGCAATGTGTAATTTATCACTTTTACTACTGTTGCATTTATTGGAGGGAGATTTGTACATTTTATTTTTATCCAGTGTTAATATTTATGTGTTGTACTAAATGGAAGTGGTAAATAGTTTATATATTTATTTTAATAGTTTGCTTTGTTTTGTTTAAATTGTAGTGGGAATAGTATGCATATTAAATGTTATAATTAACTTTGTATTGTTATAATTTTAATTATTCTGTTTTGTTTATTTGAAATTATAATATTTTTAATTATTAATATATGTTAATTGGAAAATTATTTTTACTAAGTTTAAGGATTTTTAAATAGTTTAATGTTTTAATTTAATTAGAATTGTTTTAATATATTTTATGTTATCGGTATATGTATATATTTATATATATATTTATGTGTTAGATTTTTTTATAATTTTAAAATGATAAAATACATTAAAATTATTAGTTTAATTATTGTTTTAAAGTAAATATATATATTAATTATTATATATTTGTGTTGGGCATGTATCTGTGTGTGCAACTGCCTCCATTATGCTTCATCTCATAAGATCTGTGTGTGTCTGGAAGTGGATACTGAACAGCCTCTGTCCATGTCTGGCTGGGTGTGTAAGAGGCTGTATCCTTTAGCACATAGGTATGTGAGTTACAGAATAGGTGTGAGACTGCATGTAATGCTAGGCATATGAGCCTGTAAGTGCACAAGAAAGACACTGAAACTTGAGAGTATATATGTTACGTTTTGAGCAGATATCTTATTCCCTATGGCCAACTTACAGTCACCCTAAGGGTGACATATGGAGTATAAGAGGGCTTTTCAGTCTTGAAAACATGTTGTAAATATCAAGTCTACCTAGCAGTAACACTGCATACACACGCTCTGCAGTAGCAGACCTGAGATATGTTGAAAGGGGAAGTGGTCTGCATCACTGGCTTCTTACTGCCAGTTCCTCAGTACATTTCTGTATAAATGTGTCAACCCCTATTTTGGTCTCTCTTTGCATATTTAAAAATGTATGCTACTATCTGAGTGCCTCTCTTACTGAGTATATGGCTCTCTGAACATGTATGGTGAAACTTGCATGGAATACTTACTGGGTGTATTACAGAGCTTTGGAGAATGTAAGGTTGTATGCAACTGACTCCATCAGTACTACTTACATAACAGCTGTGTGTCTCTCAGAGTGAATATTGAAGTGCCTCTATGAATGTCATACTGGGTGTTTTAGTCACTCTATCATGTTATAGCTAGGTGTGTGAGTTCCAGTGTGGGTGTGACACTGGTTCTAAAACTGCACATATAGGTCTATAAGTGCACATGGAATGCACATAAAATTGAAAGTATTTGATTTACATTTTACCCACATACCGGATTTAGTGTCCATTATGTATAGTCTAGCTAACAGTTCACTTAGATGTAGTACAACACCAAATTAAGATTTGGCAATGTTCTTTAAATCTCAAATAAAGCAAAAAGTAACACTTCATACACATGCTGTACAGTACCAGATCCTACCACAAGTACAGCACTGACGTACAACTTTACAAAGTAATTAAACATACCAGTAGCACATAAGGTACCAAAACTATATGTAGGACATAAAAATATTCACTTTACTACCAACAAAGTTTTCAGTCATCTAATTCCAAATAGATGATTCAGTGTATAACATTTTTTGCTACTGACTGTTTCATTATGCAAATGCCTATATATGATACTCTTTACATGTATATATCAGTTACTACTGAAATAGTTGACTAGTTCCATATCCACTTCACTTCATCTATAAACAAGGATTGTAAGCCCTTTACATGCATGTCATAGGTTATATAAGTAATATTCTAAATTTAGTACATTAAACTAACATTTATAACCGACTATCTATAAATATATACATTATCTATGTCGTCATTATTAACATACCTGTTAATTCGCTTTGTTGATGCTCAAATATTAGCACTGTTTCACTTCAAATTTCTTCTCCCGGAAAATGATTAGTACCACTCTCTGTAAGAAAGAACCAGTAATGGCAAAGTTTCCCTCTCCTTTTCCAGTGATACTGATGTAGTTAGCAAATGAAAATGTTTCTCCTATTTTTTCCACTTTTTAACTCCAGTTTGCATTGTCATTTTGTTAACCCTTTATTGTTCCCTTCATAAGAAGCCCAATTTGGAAGTAGCTGTAAGTGGATCGGCGACCCCGTTGCTGTGCCCAGCGCAGCCCCTGTGTAACTCTGCGACGGGGTCACGACTCCATACGGGAGTCCGTGAAAGCATATACTAACATATTGCCATGTTTTGTCAACTACATTTCAGAACCAATGACAATACTAAATTAGAAAATTCATATTTCACAAAGTATGCTATGTATCAATACTATACTTTGCAGATTCAAAGTACAATGTAATTAGAACCCTTCCCCCACATTGCTTTCTCTCAGTTGCCATAACAACCTGGTTTGAAACATTCTACTGAACCAGTAAGTCAAAGGTTCATACACTTTCTAACCAGAGCATACCAGCTTCAAGTCCATTTGTAGCAGTAGAGGTTGACTGTTTTAAAATTTAAGCATATCCATAATAGCGTAACTTTTGAACAATTTATCCACAGCCAATCGCAGATGAGTTTTGTTTAGTAATGAAATCACTACCTATTTTTAATTATCACATTATTTACAGCACCCAATCAAATACATCCTTTTGTTTAAGCAGGTTCACTCCTTCATTTTCACTACCTTTAATTTTACCAACTATCACATTCAGCTGCAGCCTTCTCCTGTGTGCTACTGCTCCTTCCTTCAAGATGGTTACATTGCGGATTGTAGGCCACAGGTATGTTTTTGGGGCTAGAGAGGCTGCTAGAAAGAGAGGTATTGACAGGGATTTGGAGTTGCCTAATGTGGACATTAAATGGATTGGCTAGAGAGGGTTAAAGTGGCATCAATTGCTGCCTTTGGTTGAGAGTATTGCAGATTGCCAACATCCAGACCTCTTAATTGTGCACTGTGGTGGCAATGACCTAGGTACACTTACTGGGGTTGGTTTGGAAATCACAATGAAGGAGACCTTTGACAAATTAATGGTACATTTCCCTCACAGTGTCTTGGTGTACTCCAACATATGCCAAAGGTAGAAATGGAAGTGGTCAAATCAATTCTGTCCACAGATTGACAAAGGCAGGAAACATGTTAATAAAGCTGTTTCTGCATTCCTCAGAGACCATAACATGGACTCTATTTACAACAATCTGCATTTCAAAACGCATGGAATTTATTGAAATGATGGAGTTCACTTTACAGATGGAGACAACAAGGTGTTTCTCAGCAACCTCAGACTCTGCATCCGGTCTTATGTGTAGCTGTCACATACTCACAATGAATACAGGGGCTCTTCTCAAAGCCACCCTATTACCCAACACTAAATAATGCTCACTTTAAATCCTTTTTTTTTTAAATATTTGCCGGAGTTGCGACCACGTAGCAGATCCACAAAGTAAAAGCACAAATTCAATGCACAGTAACACATTTTAGATTAATAAGTCTTATTTTCACTGTATACATGTTAGAATGAATTTATGAGTAGTTTTGTCAATGTCTAAGTGTCTGTCTAAGTGGGAGCATTAGACTGACTGCGTCTGTGACTACATATATCAGTTCCTGAGTGAATGTGTCAGTGGGGGCAAGAGTGTCTAAGTGGGTCTGACAGTGGTTCCATCAGTGCGTAACTTGGTCTCTCAGTGCATGCGTGTCTGAATGGGTGGATCAGTGCCTGACTGGGTATGTGAAAGGGTGCATGAGTGGGTCAGTTAGTGGGTATGTAAGTATATCAGTGGGACTGTGAGTGGGTGCTGAGTCTGAGAGTGGGTCTGTAAGTGGGAACATGAGTCTCTGGGTCTGTGATTGGGTACATGAGTGTCTGAGTAGATCTGTAAGTGGGTGCATAAGACTAAGTGATCTCTGAGTGGGTGCATGAGTCTGTGAGTGTGTGTGTGACTGATGCACGGGTCTCGGAGTGGGTCTGTCAGTGGGTGCGTGAGTCTGTGAGTGGGTCTGTGAGTAGGTGCATGAGTGTCTGAGTGGGTTTGTGAGTGGGTCCGTGAGTCTCTCAGTGGGTCTGCGAGTGGGTGCATAAGCTTCTGAATGGGTCTTTAAGTGGGTGCATGAGTCTCTGAGTGGGTTTGTGAGTGGTTGTGTGAGTCTCTGAGTGGGTCTGTGACTGGGTACCCAACTCTCTGACTGGGTCAGTGAGTGGATGTGTGAGAGTCTGAGTGGGTCTGTAAGCATGTGTTTATATATTTTTTTGGCAAGGTCCATGACTCCACTGCGACCTTACATGGGGGCCGCCATGAGAGTCGCAACAGGTCCATGACTACCCCCACCTGGAAAAAAAAAATTCACTGCATTTTAAACTCATAAGGGGCCCCTCAGACAATCCTACAATGCACCTATAGGGTCAGGGTACCTCTCCCGCTTCAAAAAATGGCAGCCACAACTTTGGGGTCGATTCCGATTCGGGCCGGAAAAAGCACCGACCGACTCAGAGCCGGAATTTATTCCGACCAACACGTACCTGTGGCGCCCGACACGCCAAGTACGATGCAAGTCGTGCAAAATCCGACCGACACGTACTGAACCCAAGCCGAACGACCGAGCCGCACGGAAAACAGCAATCCGGCCGGAAAAACACGCGAATCGAACCGACCAACACGCACCCGGTACAAATCCAACCGAAACGTACACGCGAACTCCAAACCGCAAAGTACGATGCAAGGCTCGAAAACCACGACCGAGTCGAACAGAGGACAAGCCGTACGACCGACACGCATACAAAACCGAGCCGAAGTAACACAAAACACCGCGACCGACGCGTACGCAGCATAGAAAACTGCACAAACACAGCGTGAACGAAACGGAGAAGACCGTACGAGACAAATGCAGGGTCCGACTCGGTCACAAGAACGTTTCCAACATGCACAAAAAGTACTAAGGAAAAATACACAAAAAAAGGCCAAACAAGCAATTACAAAACCAATAAATACTGGGGGGGGTGGGGACAGAGAACAAAGACACACCCACAACTCCACCCATATAAAGGACACAAATCCCAACCATGATCCTTTGCAAATGCCATTCTACTGCCAGCACTCAACAGACAGCAACCACACACCCACAGCTCATCCCTCACACAAGCCACACACCATCAGCACACCAACAAATAGCTACCTCACATACACCCAGCAAAACACACACTCACACACCCTCACCTGCACACCAACACACACATCACTCACCATCACCACCCATCACCATGCCCCCCAAGAAGAATCACAAGTTCCTAGATTGTGAATTGGAAGTCCTGGTAGACGAGATCCTCAGGGTAGAGCCACAGCTGTTTGGCACACTGGTCCAACAGACCCCCATCTCCCAGAAAACCAAGATGTGGGAGAGGATCATCAACAGGGTGAACGCACAATCACCATGTCTGCGCACAAAGACTGACATCCAGAACAGGTGGTATGACGTGCGCAGGAGGGTACGGGAGCTGCTCAAGAAGGACTACCTCCTGGGCCAATACACCGGCAGTGGCCCTCCTGCCAAGCCAGTATACCTCAGGCCCTGGGAGGAGAAGGTGCGGGCCATCCTTCCGCCAGTGAGCGTCTATGGACTAGAGAACATCCCAGAGCCTGGTGAGTACACAACAAATGTACACAATATTCTGCCACAATACACACACACATCACTGTCAAGGGGAGAGTCAAACCATGCACTCATAGCAATTACACAGCAACCAGAACAGAATCATCCCAAAATGTGTATGTCAGTCAGATAAACACAACACATGCCATCTCAAAGTTACATTTAACCGTGTCATCACATGTACAAACACAACTACAACTACAGCTAGGCAGTGGCACAAATAGAACTAACAAACACATCCAGACATGTAGCCACCACTACAACACCAACACACAGTGAAGACCACTGAAAGGAAGGAATTCTGTGTATACTGGGCAAGTCAGTGTAGCCAATAGCATCATGGGAGTCGTAGTTACACATATTGCTCACCCCCACAACTGTCCCATCAACACCACCATGAACCATGCGCACATCACAGGGAGTGGAAAAGGACTCACAAGATGGCTGACACTGGGTACTGCTGTGGGGAGCACAAGGCCCTGCTGGCAACTGTGCAACAACCAACAGCAGGACACCACTGACTGACATCCTGAGAGACAACTTCCACTCCCTGCAATGGAAGCACGTTCCATGGTGGGATATCTGGCTGGCTGGGTGGGAAGGAGGACTCGCAGCACTGACCATAGTCACAAGCACCTCCCCTCACCCCCCCTCAACACAAACTCCACAGAACCCACCTGGGAGAATGCAATGCCTCACATCCTAACTCAAGATCCCACAAAGAACCTCCACCCTGGGTAATGTTGTGTGAAGCACAGGGACACTCTTGGGACTTTTAGCCAAACAACTGCCAGGACAACACTCCCAGCCATCCTGTCAGCACAGGCAGCCCACCCCACAGGGAAGCAGAGTCAAAGGAAGTAAGCATGGGCATGCTGGGAAGGGGGTGGAGGCAACAGCATGATGGGAGTAGTAGGCACAGATATCGCTCAGCCTCACAACTGGCCCATCAACACCACCCTGAACCATGCTCACATCACAGGGAGTGGATAAGGACTCACAAGATGGCTGACACTGGCTACTGCTGTGGGGAGCACAAGGCCCTGCTGGCAACTGTGCACCAACAAACAGCACAACACCACTGACTGACATCCTGAGGGACAACTTCCACTCCCTGCAATGGAAGCACGTTCCATGGTGGGATATCTGGCTGGCTGGGTGGGAAGGAGGACTCGCAGCACTGACCATAGTCACAAGCACCTCCCCTCACACCCCCTCAACACAAACTCCACAGAACCCACCTGCGAGAATGCAATGCCTCACATCCTAACTCAAGATCCCACAAAGAACCTCCACCCTGGGTAATGTTGTGTGAAGCACAGGGACACTCTTGGGACTTTTAGCCAAACAACTGCCAGGACAACACTCCCAGCCATCCTGTCAGCACAGGCAGCCCACCCCACAGGGAAGCAGAGTCAAAAGGAAGGAAGCATGGGCATGCTGGGAAGGGGGGTGGAGGCAATAGCATGATGGGAGTCGTAGGCACAGCTCTACATCCCCCACCACATGGCCCAGCAAGCTCACACTCACGCATGCACATCCCACAGAGAGTGGAAAGGCCCATCAAAGATGTATGACACTGTTGCTGTGTCGTGGGGAGCACAAGGGCATGCTGGGAACTGCACACCAACCAACAGCAGGACACCACTGTCAGCCATCTTGCCATTGCTCTCACACCCACACACACTGAACTCCCCACAAAAGCAAGTAAGTATGGGAATGCTGGGAAGTGGGGTGGAGGCAATAGCATGATGGGAGTCATAGTCACAGACATAGCTCACCCCCACAACTGTCCCATCAACACCACCCTGAACCATGCTCACATCCCAGGGAGTGGATAAGGACTGACAAGATGGCTGACACTGGCTACTGCTGTGGGGAGCACAAGGGCATGCTGGGAACTGCACACCAACCAACAGCAGGACACCACTGTCAGCCATCTTGCCATTGCTCTCACACCCACACACACTGAACTCCCCACAAAAGCAAGTAAGTATGGGAATGCTGGGAAGTGGGGTGGAGGGAATAGCATGATGGGAGTCATAGTCACAGACATAGCTCACCCCCACAACTGTCCCATCAACACCACCCTGAACCATGCTCACATCACAGGGAGTGGATAAGGACTGACAAGATGGCTGACACTGGCTACTGCTGTGGGGAGCACAAGGGCATGCTGGGAACTGCACACCAACCAACAGCAGGACACCACTTTCAGCCATCTTGCCATTGCTCTCACACCCACACACACTGAACTCCCCACAAAAGCAAGTAAGTATGGGAATGCTGGGAAGTGGGGTGGAGGCAATAGCATGATGGGAGTCATAGTCAAAGACATAGCTCACCCCCACAACTGTCCCATCAACACCACCCTGAACCATGCTCACATCACAGGGAGTGGATAAGGTCTGACAAGATGGCTGACACTGGCTACTGCTGTGGGAGCACAAGGCCCTGCTGGCAACTGTGCAACAACCAACAGCAGGACACCACTGACTGACATCCTGAAAGACAACTTCCACTCCCTGCAATGCAAGCACAGTCCATGGTGGGATAACTGACTGGTTGGGTGGGAAGGAGGGCCGGCTGTCAACCAAATACAACCAATGCAGACCATGTTCACACCCCAACAAATACATAGAAATGCCCAAATAATGCAGTACAATGTGCTACACCAATATCAACCCCTGACTGTGACGACTTAGGACAATGCAATGTACAGGCCCGCACCCAGAGGCACAGTCACAACTGTCAGGTGTGTCAACCATTGATGCCTGCAGAAACATAACATACATTGTGTGTGTCTCCCAAAAACAGGTGATGATGGGGACACAGCAGCAGACGCTGAGGAGTCCCAGTCCCAGGCTCAAGAGGATGCGGAGCTCACTGGTGTCGTACAGCCTCTGCCCTCCTCGGACGAAGAAGACCAACCTGGCACATCCGGTGCAAGTCAACATGCAGCACCAGCAGGACCACCAGCTGCAGCACCAGCAGGACCACCAGCTACACCCCTGCACCCACCCCTCCAACGACTGTCACCACAAATACCATCCCTGCCGACATGGACAGAACAAGGAGCAACACCAGCACAGGGACCCTGGACCAACGTGGGGCCATGGACACCACCACCAACCCCCAAGGGGGACCAGGGTCATCTGTGCGTGCCACTGCACGCACTGCACATGTCAGCAGGGGTGGTGGGAGGGGTGGGAGACAGAGGTCGCTGCTTGCAGAGGTTGCTGGTGTGCATGATGACCCACAACTGGTACGCATAGCCGATGCGTACCAGTTTACAGCACCGGAGATCTCAGCCAGGTAGTGGGGCTCCTCAGAGACATGAAACAGCAGCAGGCTGCCCATCATGCCCGCTTGGACTCACACATGTCCCGCGTGGAGTCCAAGTGGGACGCACTGCAAGAGATGACGGCGGTGCACAGGGACATTTTACAATGCCTCCGCCAGATGAACAACAACCAGTCTACACCTCCCTGTGTGCCAACAACATCTGGTGCTGAACAAACTGCAACTGCCACAGGGAGGGAGGATGACTCTGGCGGAGAGTCCCCTGCAACGCAGCAGCCTGTACTTGAGGGGCCCCCCCCAAAGAAGAGGGGTCGTCCGAGGAGGGGCAAGTGAGAGGCCGATGGCCAAGTGCAACTCCCAGGAAGCCTGAACCTGTTCTGGATGTTCACCTTTGTGCACAAACTGTTCACCCTGTTGACGGCAACACAACTCCCACACATTACATGGGGAGTACAAGCTGGACCAATGTCTCAGACAACTGTGGCCCCGATACTGGGGATTTTGTCTACCAGGACTTTCAATTCACCTAGGAACTTCTGATTGCAAGATATATGTACAGCACTAACCATCCTATGCACTATTCACACAAATGTATCACAATAAACACACTAATACACCATACTTGCCTCTGTTGTGATTCCAACGTGGGTGCTGTCATGGGGATGATGAACTGCAAAATTACACTGTGTATGCGAACTGCAACAGCAAGTACAACACAGGCATGTGAGTAAAGGCAACGTGACACATATGAGGGAGACACACCACCAGGGCTACACAACACATACACACCTAGGCCATCTGACTCATTGCCTACACTGATGTTGCCAGGGAAGACGGTGCAATGCACAGACACCACACCTATTCCCAGTTGTAGTCAAGTAGCCCACAGGTTCAGTAAGCAAATGGCAGTCAAATGTGTGACCACAGACAACGCACATCACAAAGTGAAGCACAGGTTTATTACACAGTTGCAACATGTCGTAACCACTACAGATGCAAGGTAATCCCACCTGGCAGCGGGCACACAGTCAACAACTGTAGAAGGAAGGAAGTCCATGGGTGTTGCGCACATCACCTGTAGGGACACAACAGCTACCACCCTGGAAGTACAATCACGTCGTCGGTGGACACATTTGACCAAACAAATCTGAAAGTACCCTGTGAAGGACAGAAATGACACACAGTCAAAAGCAATGGAGAACAGGACAGAACAGCAAAACTCATGCACAATACATGTTACAAGATACCCACCCAGAACCAAGTTAGCATGTCAACACTGTTGGGGAGTACAGACCACCTGTAAGCACACATCGCTACACACATCCAGTCAAGTAGCCCATGGACACACTCCAACAGCACCAGAGCACCACCTACACATATCATGCCAACTCACATCATTGACATGACACCTCAGGATACTCACCTTCAGCTAAAGAAGTTGGTGATGAGCTGTGTGCGGACATCACCCTCAACATCATCATCATCACTGGCATCGTGGTCCAGGCCAGGATCCTCCACAGGTGGCGGATGTTGGTCATTGTCATCCTGGATGAGAGGCAACTCCTTCCGCACTGCCAGGTTGTGGAGCATGCAGCAGACGATGATAATCTTGCACACTTTCTCTGGGGCATATGGGAGGGACCCTCCTGTCTTGTCCAGGCAGCGGAAGCGGCTCTTCAGGAGACCAAATGTCCGCTCAATCAGTCTCCTGGTCCGACCATGTGCCTCATTGTAGCGCATCTGGGCTGGTGTCACAGGGTTCCTGAGGGGTGTCAGCAACCACGGCATGTTGGGGTATCCCGAGTCACCTACGGACAGACAAGTGCACATTAGCTGACTTGGAAAAGTGGGCGGAATACTACAGATCAGATCACACACAATGGCACAAAGTCAGTACACACCGACAAGCCAGGCACGCTGGTTCTGCATCTGTGCCATCATCCTGGGGATGCGACTACTCCTCATCACAAAGGCATCGTGTGCTGAACCAGGGAAATGGGCACACACGTGTGTGATGGTCATATCTGCAAGACACACCACCAGTGCATTGACTGAGTGGTAGTGCTTGAGGTTACGGTAGGCCTGCTCCTGGGCCTGTGGTGGTACCAAAGCCACATGTGTCCCATCAATGGAGCCAATGACATGCGGCATCCTCCCCAGGGCATAGAAGTCACTCTTCACGTCAGTGAGTCGTTGCAGTCTAGGGAAATAGATGTACCGGTTCAGGAATAGCAACATTGCCTCCAAAACATCGCGGAGCACACGGCTCAACATGGTCTGTGACATCCCACCAGCAGTCGCCACAGTATGTTGGAAGGTACCGGTGGCAAAGAAGTGTAGGGCTGCCATCACCTTCACCTTGGGGGTCAGCGCTGTAGGATACGGCCGGCCAGGCTGCAAATGTGGGGCCAACTGCACTGCCAAATCCTCAATCAGCTGCCTGGTGAAGCGGTACCGTCGGATGCTGTCCCGTTCCACCATCGTTGCCAGGTCTGAGAATGGTCGATGAACAGCAGGAGCCCTGCAGTGCAGAGGAGAAGAAAGCAAGATTGTCAGTCACCCCACATATGCGGCATTGAACACACTCAATATCACAACATACATCATTATGAGGCACAACTACATGAAGTGTGCAGTTCCGTAAGGACATGTATGGTACATACATGGCCAACATCTGTCATCACGGTTCAACAAGTGGCATCAATAAGTCCCAGGTTGGCCCATTGGATATCATGAGGCCGTGTCACAGTTCCCATCTCCTGCTGCCGTGTCACAATCACCCCCCACAGTGACATGTGAGGACAGATGTGCCCCAGGCATCACAGCTCAATGACAGGTACATTCCCAGGGACCCTGTATTGCCACATGGACACTGGCATTACATGGAGTATCAGGTATACACCAGAGCAAAACAACCATGACCCCCACAGGTAGTGGTCCCACTTGCCACTGCAGGACAGACATGGATGTCTGTGACACACACACGCACAACATCAAAGTCCATGCACACACAACGTGGATGTGGAGACTGTCTCCCATTGTGCACATGAAATCAGAGACATTGTAAACACTACATACACACAGACTGTGGAGGACCATCCCTATTGTGCCACTGGGACACCGTGGCTCAAACATACCGTCCCACATGGGACTCACGGGGTATGTGACATGACATACACATACACCACCGTGAAATGTGACCATGGCACATGCACAGATATGAACAGTTGCACATCACAGTGGTCATGTACACGTAACACCCAGGATCCTGTCCCCATGAACACGTGCACAGCCTGGGGGTGGCTGCCCCCAGGTGACACCCACAGGACAACATGTACACCAACATACACACAATAGGAAATGCAGCCTTACATGCCTTATGATACAGTTTGGACAGGCTGTCATATTGTAGGTGTGCCCCTCACTCCCTGGGAGCTATCTGTGGCTGGCATATGTTCATCTGAGACAGGCATGGTGACATATGCCAGTCACTTGTACAGGGATGCGTTGAACAGCAATGGACCGATTGGTGCCCCCGGCCGGCCCATTGCATTCAATGTGTGCGGGTACGCGTTGTACCCCTGTACACGTTGTACCGCAATGGACCGATCGGTGCCCCCGGCCGGCCCATTGCATTCAATGTGTGCGGGTACGCGTTGTACCCCTGTACGCGTTGATCAGCAATGGACCGATCGGTGCCCCCGGCCGGCCCATTGCATTCAATGTGTGCGGGTACGCGTTGTACCCCTGTACGCGTTGATACCGCAATGGACCGATCGGTGCCCCGGCCGGCCCATTGCATTCAATGTGTGCGGGTACACGTTGTACCCTGTACGAGTTGATCAGCAATGGACCGATCGGTGCCCCCGGCCGGCCCATTGCATTCAATGTGTGCGGGTACGAGTTGTACCCCTGTATGCGTTGATCAGCAATGGACCGATCGGTGCCCCGGCCGGCCCATTGCATTCAATGTGTGCGGGTACGCGTTGTACCCCTGTACGCGTTGTACCGCAATGGACCGATCGGTGCCCCGGCCGGCCCATTGCATTCAATGTGTGCGGTACGCGTTGTACCCCTGTACGCGTTGTACCGCAATGGACCGATCGGTGCCTCCGGCCGGCCCATTGCATTCAATGTGCGCGGTACGCGTTGTACCCCTGTACGCGTTGATCAGCAATGGACCGATCGGTGCGCACCCATTGACAATGGCCTAGCCTGGCAACGGACGCGTTTTCGAAATTCGAACGAGTCGGTTGCTGGAAATTCAGTTGGTCACCCACAACAATGTTGCAAAATCATGTATGTCATGAAGTTGAAGATTTGAAGGATGCTGTGGGTGTGTATTGGTGTTGCTATTCCATGGATTGGCCAGATTCAGAAGATGCAAACGACTTGGACCTATCTCTTTGGACACATGGGACAGTATCTGCCTCTCCAGCACATATATATTGCTGGCTGTTCCCCTGAGAGCTCACTTGCCTGCACTACATGCTCCAGGGCGACATCTGCCACTGCACTGCTGCTGTCTCTGCCCCCTCTGGACCCTGCAATGGCACGTACTGTGGAGAGAGCCCCAGCCTTCAGCCTTGAGGAGAACCAGGCCCTGCTGGACAGCCTACTTCCACAGTACAGCAAGCTGTATGGGACACCAGGGGAGCAGGTGAGTGTTCTGTGCACTGCCTTTCTGAATGTGCATTTTGTCTGACTAGCAAGGCTGAAAGTCTGCACGCCACTGGCTAGCAGGCTCACTGAGTAGTTGTCACCCCCCATAGTGTGTAGTGACATGCACTGGACAGGTATGGTGCAGTGACAGTGCATTTGAACAAGGTTTTACTTCCCATGCAATGATACCATGTAGTGACTTCTGGCAAACTGTCCATGGGCAGCGTTGCACTGCCTGTGTACATCATGTGCCCCTGTGATTGAGACATGTATATACAACTGTGTCATGCACGGATATGTTGCTTGTGTAGTAATGGCCTTTTCACTTTGTCATCCTGACAGGTTAATGCCCATCGGAAGCAGGAAATCTGGAAGGACATCGTCCGGGCTGTCCGGTCCGTGGGGGTCTACAAGCGCCGGATCCGCAACTGCCAGAAGATGTGGCAGGACCTTCGGGGCTGGACCCGGAGGATTGCACGGGTCCAGCTGAAGCTGTCGCCTCCTCGCAGGAGGGGCGGAACACAGACCCTGACCCCCCACATGCTCCAGATCCTGGCGGTGGTGTTTCCAGACCTGGATGGGCAGCTGAAGGCCAGACAGCAGCAAGGAGGGGTGAGTCAAAGACTGCACTGTGAACTCTGTATTACATGCTATGTGCCCTCCTCTGGCCTGGTTCAACTGCCACAGTACAGCAGTCATGTTGTCCAGGAGCCATGTCCCTCTATTGTGCACTGCCCAGTCATCATCTGATACCCAGGTGTGGCCCTTACATTCAGGGAATTGTGTCACTTGGGACTGTGTCCTTGCAGTTTGCTTCACTAAAGGTGGGGGACAGCATCTGTTTCCCTAACTCTGTTGGGCATCATGGGTGGGTCCATTGTTCACACAACGCCTGTGTTCGGACATGTAATCTGCGTGTTGCTTTGATATGCGGTCCACTTGCTGAGCTGAGCCACCACATGTGCCTGGGGTATGTGGCACACGCCCATGCAGCGGGTGGGAACAATGTTTGGGCCCCAGGAGTGTGCAGATTACGTGTGTCACACATACATAGCCAGCTATCCACTGTCCAGGGCTCATCCCTCATTCATGTGGGGCAGGACAGTCATGCCTACTCCAGGCCATGCAATGCACTCTGTACTCCCACTCCCGTGTATCAGCTGACACATTGTGCGCAGTGATTTGACCCCTCAGGTGTCTGCATCTGTGTCAGTGGGCTGTGGATTTGTTGCCAGGACTGCTGGGGTGTTTCTCGGTAGGGGCTCAGCATGCCACTGGAGATGTGACCATAGGAGACGATACTTGTGTGTCACATAGGTGTTTGATCAGCTGCCCGTGCAGACTGGGGTATGCGAATGTGAAGTTCAGGCAGCTGTTTCCCATTCACAGCAGATTGTGAGGGGCTCAGGTTCAGAGGGTAGTGTCACAGGTCTCCCATATGTCCAATCGGTATGACCTGGACAGGTGAGGGTTAAGATGATGTGTTGTGTGGGGAATGTACATGTGCACTTATTCAGCTCCAGGACTTGCATTCCCCATGACCTACTATTGTGACACAGTGCAGAGTGTTGTTGTCTGGCTGCCAAGTCATACATCACTGAGACAGTGATGTATGACTTAGCAGTCATGCCTCCGCCATGGCATGTGTCTACTTATTGGTGATCCTGCAGGGGAGTGACATGTGCTACATGCACACCATTGTGGCGATGGCTATCAGGACATGGGTGCATCATGGTGTCTGTCGCTGGTATGCATCACATGCATTTCCTATTTGACTCTGGGCATCCCTTTCATCCGGAAACCTGTACTGACTCAGTGGCAAGAGTTGTGATGTGTGCATGTCCACATGCTACACCGTGACCTCTGCACTGTCCAACTACTGTGTAGGTGGTGCATGTGTCCACACTGGGGTGTTGCTATCCAACAGACACCAGACAGATGGGTGCAAGGCCATGTGGGATGTGAGTGCCATGGTTGGCATCAGACTGACAATTGGCTTCTCCTGTTCAGTTAGGGCACTTTTAGCAATGTTCAACTAATGATGCCAGGGCTTGCTCTGTAATGTGCTGTGCTCACAGTGGTGTGTGCGTTTGGTGCAGGTGACTGATGTCTGTCTGTTTCCCCATTGTTTGCAGATACATCCACGGCCACGGAAGGGGACAGCTCCACGGACCAGGAGGAGCCGGAGAGCCAGACTGGGTCAGCAGCCGAGGAGTGGTCGGAGGGACCCAGTGGCACGGAGGGCGAGGGGAGCCACACCGAGGAGTCCTCAGCACCATCTACCTCAGCTGAGGACCAGAGCAACTCGGAGGATGACTCCCTTATGGAGGCGGGTGTCAGCAGCCACCACACCCCAGCTAGTGTTGCTGTCCCCGCCACCACCAGCACCACCACCGCCCTCCCATCGGCTCCCATTCCCCAGGTCCGTGGAGGCTCCCATGTTCGGGAGCGTGTCTCCTTTGGGCCAGGCACCGCACCCCTGCCCCTGTGTCCCCTGCTGCCCTGAGTGAGGAGTCTGTGTACCTCCTTCGCCAGCTCCATGTAGGGCAGACAGCCATGCTGAGTGTCCTCCATGCGCACACCGCTCTGTTGACTCAGCTGGTGTCGTTCATGGAGGGCATCTCATCGGGCATGTCTGACCTACAGAGGGGCAATAGGTCCATGGACTCCTCCCTGACGGCAGCAGTGTCCCTCCTCAGACAGTCCCTCACCCCTCCTGCCTCTGCTCCATCCACACTCCCCAGCACCTTACCCGTCCCAAGCACACACACACCTGTGGGGGGGTCCTGGAACACACACACGCATCCACGAGCACTGCGCAGTCCTCAGTTGCCTCTCCCTCCAAAGCACCCTCCCTTGCCTCACCTGCAACCCCAAAGACCCAGCGGCTCTTCCTCAGTGACCTCGGCCTCTTCCCCTCCGATCCAGCTGATACAGCATTCAGGGGGAAGAGGAAGCCCACCCACACGGAGCAGAGTGCCCCTCGCCCCCGGACACCCTCCCCCAGGCGCAGACAGACTGAGGCCCCCACCCGCAAGTCCCCCCGGAGTCGTAAGAGCAAGTCCCCGCCGCCGCCCTGCAGCTCAGGCACCAGGTCTCCTTCCTCCATCCCTCAGGCCCCCACTCCACAGGTGACCCCACCACACCCTGCCCCAGGTTCCCCCACCCACAGATATACCATCCCCAAGAGGATCCGGCCTTCTCCCCCTGCCACTTGCTCTCCCGGCACCACACCCCCCGCTGTGCTTGTCTGTGCCACTGATGTGGTGAGGGTGTCCTCCCCCTCTGTCCAGCCCACCTTGCCTGTTCCCCATTCTCCTCCCCTGGTGGTAGGCACTGCAGTGGAGAACACTACCACCCTGTCTGACGGGCACTGCAGTGGCGGACCTGTCCACTCCATCTGCAGGGTCCACTGCAGTCGTGCCGGCACCCACAACATCTGAGTCATGCCCCCAGTTGTGCCGGCACACACCATGTCAGACACCTCCACTGCAGTTGTCAGTGGCTCTCCAGCACCCACCACCCCTTCCCTGCTTCCTCCTGGTGAGCCCTGATCCTGTCCCTGCGGTGCCTGGCCTGCCCCCCGGTTGCCCCTCCTAGTGGATTGTCCCTGGTTTTGTGCAGTGCAGGCATGCGTAGGGTGACATCTGCCACTGTCACCCTGTTTGGACTTTGACAATGGACTGGCCATTGGCCTTTGTGTTTTTTCTGGACTTTCAGTTTTCAATACACACATATGCTGAATAAAGCAACTTTCTGTTCTCTAGTGCTTATGCTTCTGATGTACATGTTGTTGATGATGCTAACCATGCCCTTGCTGCAGTGATGGTGATATTTGGTCTCATGATAATGAAGTGTTACTGTGCAGGAACCCATGTGGTCCAGGGGGAATGTGTCCTATCCTGTGGTGTATCCATGTCATCCATAGCAGCATCTGAGGGTGTCATGTGTTCAGTATTTGGCAATGGGATTTCCTACTTACATTAGCAAATTCACATCTGTGGCTTCCACCCCTGCACATCTGTTGTGCCTGCCATTGTTCAATTCGTCTACTTCCCTGACCGTGTGGCCATCTCCACTGGACATGCAGGTTTGGGCATCAATGGGGAAGGACTCATCTGTGTTGTCAGTGCAACATTGCTATACAAGTGTGTTGGATCTGTGCTGATGATTTCGTTGGCACTTCCATGACCAGGCTGATGTGACGGGAGCCTTCATTTGGTGCTACTTGTTGATTGTGTGACCAAGTGCTCAGCTGACATGATGGGGCCCTACTGAGGCAACATATGGCACAGCTTTCCTCACACAGGAGTGGAGTCCCCTCATGGCAGTGTGTACTCCTGTGACATTGCCTGCGCCCAAGGTGTGTGTTGTATGAGCATGTCTGTGTGTTCACTTCCGTTTAGCTGTGCATGCTGTGATCCCTAGTGTTGTACCTGTTTGTGATGCTTGCTGAGTTGACCTATGTTCCCCCAAAGTCTTCTCCCTGGGTTCTCTGTGATGTGGGTGCATGGCACATTACTGGTCATCAGGGTGTCACCCATAGGTGTGTTTGCTGTCAGGGCTGAGTTTGTGTGCAGACGCAGATGGGTCACAGTCAGGTTTCCCCTTGGCACTTGTTGTTTGCCCCTGTCATGTGATTTCCAGTTTGTGTTATCTTTCAGTGATTGTGACACGTTGTGTGTGTGACTGCTGGCACTCCTCAGGGTCCGGGCTGCAATGTTGGTTGTTGTCTATGTGTGTTCTTTTTGGGTGACCTTGGCTTCTTCATTGGTGTGTGACTGTGGCTGGGATCCCATTGGTTGGTGTGGTATTGCCGTCATGTCCATGTACAGCGTAGTATGCAGTGTGTCAGACATTCAGGAGTCTTGTTGAGTGGCCATGTGTGATGTGTTTCTGCACCTTGGTTCCCACCCACCACCCTGGAATAGTCATGGGTGCATGTGCAATGTCACCAGTGCATGTGTGCTTCACTGCTGCACATTGTTGGAGGTCGAGGGGTGTGGTGTTGAGTGTGTGCAGATGAGAGTTGTTGCCCGGCTAGGCCCCTGCCTCCATGTTGGCCTTGGCTTACTGGCCGTGCTGATTGATTTGTGCTTGTGTAGGTGTGATGGTAGTTTGTTGCTCAGGACACATGACTGTGGTTCACAGTGTGAACGACATTTAGCTTTGTCATCACAGTGGGATTGTAATGCAGCCCAGGGTCACCACTTTGTGGGGGCCCTGGGGGTAGTGCTGTGGTGTGTCTGTGTCTTGCTGTGTCAGTTGCTGTTCCTACGTGCCTGTGTGACATGTGTGATTTGTGCTCCCTCTCATCTGACAATGCCTGCTTGCCCACATAGGGGATTTGGATCCATGAGTTACCTTTGTGTGGCACTGTATGCACATCTGTATGATTGGTAGTCAGGTCTCCTCATGTGTTGTGTGGTTGCCTGGGGACACTGGCACCCCCCCCTCACCTATTGTGTATGATGTGCAGTGTGGGTCTGCCTGTTTGTGTTTGTGCATCTGCACCACTGCATTGGCATATCTTGGGTGTGCCATTGGCTGTATGTAGTTTGGTGGGTTTCCCCTGCTGTCCCTGGGACTCCTAGGTCATCGGTCAGCACAATGATCATGGTTTGTGTGTCCCATTGCTGCCATGGTTTGGTATCTGTTCACCACACATCTACAGTCTCCACAGGGTATCTGCATTTGTGTGCCCATTGGTGCAAATATGTGGGTCTGCATTCTGATGGTCACTTCTGTCATTGTGTCATTGATGAATGTTGACAGTGTCAGCCCCCATGGGTGTTGTTTGTCTGCACATGGCCAAAGGTATGTGTTATTTGCACTGCAGTATTTGCCTCCCCCAATTTATGTTGCAATGGGACACATGCACTACTTTGCCACTGATGTGTTTTATGTTCTGTGACCAGGAATCATCCATGCAGTTTGGCAGTTGCAGCTTTTTCTTTGTCAACACTTACATTTTGGTCACTGTGATGATGGGGGTTTGGACCCCATTGCCACAATGTTCAAAATGTGCTTCAGCTATGGACCCCACACTTACATTTTGGTCACTGTGATGATGGGGGTTTGGACCCCATTGCCACAATGTTCAAAATGTGCTTCAGCTATGGACCCCACACTTACATTTTGGTCACTGTGATGATGGGGGTTTGGACCCCATTGCTACAATGTTCAAAATGTGCTTCAGCTATGGACCCCACACTTACATTTTGGTCACTGTGATGATGGGGGTTTGGACCCCATTGCCACAATGTTCAAAATGTGCTTCAGCTATGGACCCCACACTTACATTTTGGTCACTGTGATGATGGGGGTTTGGACCCCATTGCCACACTGTTCAAAATGTGCTTCAGCTATGGACCCCACACTTACCTTTTGGTCACTGTGATGATGGGGGTTTGGACCCCATTGCCACAATGTTCAAAATGTGCTTCAGCTATGGACCCCACCCTTACATTTTGGTCACTGTGATGATGGGGGTTTGGACCCCATTGCCACACTGTTCAAAATGTGCTTCAGCTATGGACCCCACCCTTACATTTTGGTCACTGTGATGATGGGGGTTTGGACCCCATTGCCACAATGGTCATGGCCTGCTTGCATTGTGGGGGCCACACACATATATGTGTGGCACATGTGATAGGGGGTCACATTGTATGTTCAAAGTCATGTTCAGTGTTGTAGGCATTTGACACAGTCTACACACGCTTGTCATGGTGTTGGGGGATGTCTTTTTCTTGCATTCCCTAGGTTGTGGTGTGCTGGTTGTGTCATGCATTGTCCATCCTATGAGTGGGGGTGGTGTTGGTGGTAGGCATCCAGCCCCCCATGGGTAGAGGTGGTAGTAGTGACAGGCATCCAGCCCCCCTGGGTAAGGGTGGTAGTAGTGGTAGGCATCTGGCACCCCCCTGGCTAAGGGTGGTAGTAGTGGTAGGCATCAAGCCCCCCCTGGGTAAGGGTGGTAGTAGTGGTAGGCATCTGGCACCCCCTGGGTAAGGGTTGTAGTAGTGGTAGGCATCCAGCCCCCCTGGGTAAGGGTGGTAGTGGTGGTAGGCATCTGGCACCCCCCTGGCTAAGGGTGGTAGTAGTGGTAGGCATCCAGCCCCCCTGGCTTAGGGTGGTAGTAATGGTAGGCATCTGGCATCCCCATGGCTAAGGGTGGTAGTAGTGGTAGGCATCCAGTCCCCCCTGGGTAAGGGTGGTAGTAGTGGTAGGCATCTGGCACCCCCATGGCTAAGGGTGGTAGTAGTGGTAGGCATCCAGCCCCCTGGCTTAGGGTGGTAGTAGTGGTAGGCATCTGGCACCCCCATGGCTAAGGGTGGTAGTAGTGGTAGGCATCTGGCACCCCCATGGCTAAGGGTGGTAGTAGTGGTAGGCATCCAGCCCCCTGGGTAAGGGTGGTAGTGGTGGTGGGCATCTGGCACCCCCTGGCTAAGGGTGGTAGTGGTGGTTGGCATCCGGCCCCCCTGGGTAGGGGTGGTGGTGCGCATTCAGGCCCTGTGTGCATATGTGGCATTGGTGATGGGCATCCCGCCCCTATGGTGCTGCTGTTGCTGGTGTAAGTAAATTCTGCATCCCTCTGTGTGTGTGTGATGTGTCGTGTACGTGTTGTATGTGTTTTGTGGTTGGTGTCTGACTTACCTTCTGCGCCGTACGCGTCTGTGCCTGTTCCGGTAGTAAATGTAGAATATTGGTATGATCGGGACGAAGGGATTCATGGTTGGTTCGTGTCGCTCGTCTTTCTCGTTGCTTCGCGTCGTCCTCATCGCTTCGCGTCGTCCTCGTCGCTGGCGTGTTCGCCTCGTAGCCGTGGATCGTGTTGTGGCGCGAATCGGAGCTTATGTGCGCCTCTCCCGGATGCTTTGACGTGCCGTGCGTAGCGACGGGTTCGGCGCGTACGGAAAGCGCATCGTACTTGTTCGGCCGGACGGGGCTGCATTTTCCCTTCCGTGCGACTCGATTCTGCGTTTCCGGATTCGCCTCGGTCAGAGGACAGGACCTGGATTGGGTGAGTACGACTCGGCCGGATTCTGTGCTGTTGTGCGCATCGTACTTACTCGTTCGGTATGCTGTACGGATCGGTCGGGAAACAGGCATTCGCATGGCTTTTTTCCCGACCGAATGGTATTGGGTGCGCCTCCGACCGAGATCTGAATCGGCCCCTTTGTATACAGGTAGCAGTCAGCCAATGACAGAACTTCTCATGGCGCGTGGGTTGCGCAACTGCACGTACACATCATGAAGAGTCAGCGGACCTACAAAGCAAAAGCTCAAATTCAATGCACAGCAACACATTTAAGATGTATAACTCTTATTTTCATTCTATACATGTTACAAAGACTTTGTGAATAATTTTCTCAGTGTCAAAATGTGTGTATAAGTGGGTACATAAGTGAGTAGGTCTGTGAGTACATATATCAGTTCCTGAGTGAATGTGAGTGGGTGTATGAGTGTCTGAGTGGATCTGAGTAGATAAATGTGTGTCTGAGTGGGTCTGTGAGCGGATGTGTGAGTCTCTCATTTTGTGTATGAGTGAATGCATGAGTGTCAGAGTGGGTCTGTCAGTGGGTGCATGAGTCTCTGAGTGGGTCTGTGAATGGGTGCATGAGTGCCTGAGTGGGTCTGCGAATGGGTGCATGATGGTCTGAGTGGTTTTGTGAGTGGGTGCATGAGTCTCAGTGGGTCTGTGAGTGGGTGCATGCATCTCTGAGTGGGTCTGTGAGTGGGTGCATAAGTCTCTGAGTGGGTCTGTGAATGAGTGCATGAGTGCCTGAGTGGGTCTGTGAGTGGGTGCAGGAGTCTCTGAGTGGGTCTGTCAGTGGGTGCATGACTGTCTCAGTGGGTCTGTGAGTGGGTGTGTAAGTCTCTCAGTAGGTCTATAAATGGGTACACAGGTGTCTGAGTGGGTCTGTAAGTAAGTGCACAAGTCTTTCTGTGAGTCTGCATGCGTGTCTGAGTGGGTCTGTGAGTGGGTGCATGAGTCTCTGAGTGGGTCTGTGAATGGGTGCATGCATCTCTCAGTGGGTCTGTGAGTGGATGCACAACTGTCTGAGTGGGTCAGTGAGTGGGTGCATGCGTCTCTGACTGGGTCTGTAAGTGGGTGCATGACTCTCTCAGTGGGTCTGTGAGTGGGTGTGTGCTTGAGTGGATCTATGAGGAGGTGCATGAGTCTCTGACTGGGCCTGTGAGTGGGTGCAAGAGTGTCTGAGTGGGTCTGTCAATGGGTGTGTGAGTGTCTCAGTGGATCTATGAGTGGGTGCATGGGTGTCTCAGTGAGTTTGTAAGTGCATGCATGAGCCTCTCAGTGGGTCTGTGAGTAGGTACATGCATCTCTGAGTGGGTCTGTGAGTGGGTGTACGAGTCTCTCAGTGGGTCTGTAACTGGGTACATGAGTGTTTGAGGGGGTGTATGAGTCTTTGAGTGGGTCTGTGAGTGGGTGCATGCATCTCTCAGTGGGTCTGTGAGTGGGTGCATGAGTATCTGCTTAGTCTGGGAGTGGGTGCATGCGTCTCTGACTGGGTCTGTGAGAGGGTGCATGGCTCCCTAAGTGGGTCAGTGAGTGGGTGTGTGAGTGCCTGAGTGGGTGTGAGAGTGTGTGAGTGAGTGTGTGAGTGGGTTCATGAGTGTCTGAGTATCTCAGTGGGTCTGTCAATGGGTGTGTGAGTGTCTCAGTGGGTATATGAGTGGGTGCATGAGTCTCTCAGTGGGTCTGTGAGTGGATGTGTGCATCTCTGAGTGAGTCTGTGAGTGGGTGGATCAGTCTCTGTGTGGGTCTGTGAGTGAGTGTGTGACTCACTGAGTGGGTCTGTCAGTAGATGCATGACTGTCTCAGTGGGTGAGTCAGTGGATACTTGAGTATGTGAGTAGGTCTGTTATTCGGGTCGTAAGACTCTGAGTGGGTCTCTGACTAGCTATGTGACTCTGTGTGGGTCTGTGAGTTCATTCATTACCCTGACACTGAATGTCTTTATACTCTACCGCAACCTTACATGGGGGACCACACTTTACAAACTGGTGGGCGCAACTTGTCTAGACAGGTTTCCGTCCAGCCAATCACAGTACATCTTGTGGCGCGAGGGTACTTGAACCTCCGCGTGAGCGTCACAGAGGATCCGCGTCCCTATATATACACAAATTTGGATTTCGGTTAATATCTCTAAAACTTCTAAACGTATTTAAACCAAATGAGAAAAAGGCACTTCTCTGGACCATTATCTACCTTTCTGCCAAATTTGGTGTAATTCAGTTCAGCTGTTTGGGCTGTGGCTGTGTCTAAAGTCCCAATGGGAAATTGCATTTACAGGATACATAACATAGTACAGTATTATTCATTGTATTACAATACATAGAACATAATATGAGTAAAAGCGTAACATATTACCCAAGATAATATAGTACAAATAATATATAAGATAAAATTTACGAAAAAATACAAAAAGTAAAAGTGACTGAGGAGAAGACTTATCGCATGGGTAAGGCTAAATAGATAGGTATCATACTGGCACAAGGGAAAATTAAGAAGACAACGAACCGTGCCTCAACAAAATCTTGTCATAAGGGTTCTCTCCCAAGGTTTAGTAACCCAATACAAAGAGGGCTCAATAAATCCTGAAGTCTAGATTAGAACATAGTCCCTGTGAGAGGGCTTAAGAAGTTCCACAGCATGTCATCGCAATGAAGTTACAGTGCTGAACTGATTCTTGACCCATTGAGAATCAGAATGTTTCAGGCTACAAAGGTCAATGAACATATCTTATCTTCCCACTTGGTTGGCGATACACCTAATGTGCTGAAGCCATGGAATAGTATGGCATTGATCGCATAATAAGCAATCAAATAAGATCTTCCTGTTGAAGGAAGCATAATGATTTACCCAAATTGACAGCCAGAGAAGCATGGGGCCAAGTGCAATTAAGTCTGTCAAATACCACAGTCCCAATTCCTCATGCATGCAATAAGTAGAGCAATTAAAAAGAAAACCCAGCAATCTCCCACAGAAGCAATTTTCCTCTCTTTGGAGAAATTTAATTACATTATAGCCCCACAGCCTCGCCCTGAAAGAAGCAATGGGGCGGCACCTGCACTCATAGATCTCCAAGACTGATTTGACAGGCTTATTGTCTATATTTTTGGCAAATTTAACAGGAGCAAAAATAATAAGGTGATGGATGGGGTGCTTGAATTAATCTCAACCACTGGCAGTCGCTTGGGCACATCCCAATCCATCTTTTTTTGCAAACCATGCCACCTCAGTTTGGACTGTGCCATATGCAAATTAGTCCTCACCTGCTCCTCATGGGAACAGTTCAGCCCGAGCTGACAGGCCAGGTCCTCCCTGGACTGGAAACAAGCATCCTGGGACCGGCTTCGAGGTATAACCCCTCATCACGCAAACTAGCTTGACTCCTGGCATGGCGAGCACAGACCCACGGCTGGGCATACCCATCCCAATAAAGGCAACAAATGGAAAAAGAACAATTATACTCTTCTATACACCACTTACATACCCACTCAATCACCCATACAGGCACTCCCACAGCCATTTACCTTAATATATATGTTTAACACTCAGTTACTTTTAGAAAACACTCAGAATCACTGGATGATTTCATCAGTAATGTCATCAATGATGTCATTTGAGATGTCATCAGTGATGTCCTTTGAGATGTCAACAGTTATGTCATGAGTGATGTCACTGACCATGTCTTGAGTAATGTAATATGTGAGGCATAAGCAGTGCATTGTGGGGGGCATAAGTTAACTGCTGAATTTCTCTGGTGTTGTACGAGTAAAATGTGAACCTAACTATAACGTCCCTGTAACCTTCGGTTTTTTCAGTGAATTTGTAAGGCTTTTTTATTTCTATTCCCTAACTATAATGTCCCTGTAACCTTGGTTTTTTTCAGTGAATGCTAAGTTTTTTTAAATTCTATTTCCTAACTATAACGTCCCTGTAACCTTTGTTTTTTTCAGTGAATTTCTAAGGTTTATTTAATTCTATTTCCTAACTAGTGGAGAAAGGGGGCGGAACCTTCCACAAGCTCTCAGCAGCCCCACTGGGTAAGATTTACTGGAGGTAACAGGAGGGGTTCTTGGACACAAGGGGACTTCATCCCCCAACCAGTGGTGTGCCAGGAGGTGGGTTTGCAGAGTGGTGGAGAAAGGGGGCATGGCCTCTGAAGACCTCTCAGCAATCCCACTGTGTGGGACTTACTGGAGGTATCAGGAGAGATTGTTTGCCCCCAAGGACCCTCAGCAGCCAGGGGGACTTCATCCCCCAACCAGTAGTGCGCCAGGAGGCATGTTTGCAGAGTGTTGGTGAATGGGGGTGGGGCCTTTGATGACTTGCCAGGGCTGGCTATTTTTTTGTTTTATTAGGTGAGGGGGCCATGTGGCCCCCCTTCCCTGGGCCAATTTTGGCCCCTGGCACTCCATCCCCCAGGGCCAGGCCTTTTTGGAATGGGGAGGGGGCCATGCAGCTCCCCTCCCCAGGCAGATTTCGACCCCGGGGACCCCATCCTCCTGGGCCCGGCCTTATTATTTATTTTTTTACATTAAGGGAGGTGGGCCGCACGGCCCCGCACCCAGGCAGATTTTGGCAACGGGGACCCAGCCTCCTTTCTGGGTACCCTGGTCCCAAGCAGGGCACCCAGTGACTTTCAATGGAGACTATGGGGGGAGCCAGAAGGACCGGTCCCTGCTGGCTCCCCGCCTCCTACGGGAGCCAGCATTGCTTTCACACACAGGGAGCTGCTCGAAAGGTGGCTCCCTGTGTGTGAAAGCAATGCTGCTCCACTTCCAGCAAGCAAGAGAATTTCATTGCTCTTGCTTGCCGGAAGCAGAGCGTTTGCTGTGGCTTGGCGGGAGCGGTAAAGCTCCCGCCATGCAAACAGCTATGTCCCAGGGGTGGGCACCCCAGGACATAGCAGGAGCCGGCCCTGGGTGTTGGTGATCCCCAGGACCATCCATGGCTTCATGAGGGGGGCAGCGCGGCCCCCCTTCTACATACAAGTTAGCCCGGGGAGGTGGTGGCCCCCAGGGCCGGGGTTCCACAACGGACCCCCTACATTAATGTATTTCATCCCTGGGGAGGTGACAGTCCCCAGGGCTGCGGGGTGCCATGTGGCACCCACATTCAATTTTTAATTAGTCTTGGGGAGGTGGCGGTCCCTGGGGCTGTGGGGGAGGCTGTATGGACCCCTGCATTAATTTGAAGTATAGCCCCGGGGAGGTGGCACTCCCAAGGACTGCAAGGGGGCCGCACAGCTCCCCGCATTTCTTAATAAACATTTGCCCCAGGGAGGTGGCAGTCCCCTGGGGCGGCAGGGGGCTGCATGGGCTTCCCCACATCAGATATAAACATTTGCCAGGGGAGGTGGCAGTCCTCAGGACGTGGGGTTGCCGTGCAGGCACCCCCGCATACATAATAAATGAATGCCCCGGGGGGGTGGCAGTTACCGGGGCTTTGATAAGCTCTAGGAAGGGGGCACTGTGAGCCCCTCCTATTTTTCAGGTATGCCTCCAGGACCTGGCCCACCCCATGGTTAGTTAAAAACAAGCACAGGAGCCCGTGCTTTTATTTATTTTTTTACTGTGAATTCACAAATATCACAGTTTTGCAGTATTTTCATTTTTTAAAATGCTTTTTGGCCTGTTGGAGACCAACGTTATGGGGTCAGGGAATTGCTACCGTGCCCCCTTTTCTTTTTTTTGTAAATTTTTTGGGGGGACTCGGCTGAACCAAGTCCCAAGATGGCTGCCAACACTTCCTGGTATACAAGTCTGCAATCTTATAGTTCTACTATGGCATCCATTTTGTAGTATGTCTGATTCAATTGGAAACTTTGCATCCGTACAGCAGAGTGTAATCATTATAGTAATAACAATTATTTCACAACCAATTCATATTGTATTTCACATGGCTCTCAAAATATGCTTGAAAATGTTATGAGCAAAGGTTTTGTTAGCCTCAATTGACGATGAGTATTGAATACTTGTTTTTCTTTAGGTTTTAACAGTGGCCATCTTGGAACAGTGTGTTGTAATGAAGATAGTATAGCCATAAAATCCAATCTCCTCATGTATGGCTGACTCTAGGTTCAGGGTTGCTCAAATGCATGTATGCCAGCTCAAAAGGACCAGGTTAGAATATACATTATCTATTCCGACTGGTTTCGTATTTATGTATATGATGTCACCACACTCCAGTATATGCTTTCGCCAAGTGGCTTATTGTAAGTGTGGTGATCTACAAGGTATGGCCTGGTAACCTATAATCAGGGCGTCCCATTTATGTCAGTACCCTGTAGGTTGTATCAATGGTACGTATTGAATCCATCGTCATGTATGAATATGTACGCAATGCAAAATAGGAAAAAAGGCCACTGTATGGATGTAAAATCTTGTATGTGTGGTTGGTGTTCTCCAGCTCATCACCCTGAGCTAAACCCTTACCCCGTGAAGTACGCACTATAGCAAATATTCATGGGATTTCTATGTATCACAATCGAAATAATCAAGAAAAACAGTCTTATCTTGTGCTGTGCTCTATACCACGGAGACGTGATAATGAAGAAAAGGGTAGGGACCTCTGTAAGTCTCTCCTTCCCAGAGTAGGCCCCTTCCTTTCCTCCTGTAGTGTGAAAATATAAAATTAAAATTAGTGACAAGAATTAAAAACAATTAAACATCAGTCAATTTACAGGGATCTATACTTCTAGCAGGACTACTCATTACATATCTAGTGCTGCTTTCATTCAATCTGTTTAACAAATACATGGGATAAAAATTAATATAGACAATGAAAATCCTACAAATGTAGAGAAAGAGAGAAAGAAAGACTCTGTATCATTTCTACATGCGTAAGTGGACCATAATGGTGCTGATATCCTAAGGATGTTAGTTTTCATGTAAATGAATACCTAGCTCCTCATCCTTGTTGTGACCCCATGGGCTCTTGGTTTGTAGGTCCAAAATGTGCCATGATTCCCGTTTCCTAAGTTGGAGGACCCTGTTGCCACCCCTGGGGTTCTGTTTCACTTGCTCTATTATGTAATATCTCAGTTGGGAGCTGTTAGATAGGTGGTATTCCCCTAAATGCCTGGCCACAGGGTAGTTAGTGTATGTCTTTGTTATTGATTGCCCTCATGTGCTCAAGTACTCTCTTCTTGGCTGCAAATGTCGCGCCCCCTACATATCTCAGGTTACAGGGGCACTCCAGGATATAAATAACAAAACTAGTGCTGCATGTTAGGAATTGTCTAATGGTTTTTTCAACGCTAGGGGTCTCATACATTTTTTTCATGTAAATATTCCTGCATGCCTTGCAGTGGCCACATGGAAAAAACCCTTGTAAAGTATGTTGGGGTCCTTGTGGTTTGCTGGTAATATCTACTTTTACAAGAATATCTTCAAAGCTTTTCCCTTTTCTGTAGGTGACCATAGGGCGTGTTGGTAAACTACGTCCTATAACAGGATCACTGGCTAGACTATTCCAATTTCTTGTTAAAATCCTGAAGATCTTGTTGGATTCTGTATTATAAGTGAGGATCACTCTTGTGGTGTTAGTCTTATCTTCATTCTCACTTATCTTTTGTTTTTCTTTCAGTGTTTGTTCTCTTGAGATAGACTTTATTTTGTTAACTGCTCTCCTCAGAACCCACATGGGGTACCCACGTTCTCCAAATCTTTCAATCATATTTGTTTGCTCAACAAGGTATGACTCTTCTGTGCTGCATTTTCTTCTTGCTCTCAGCAGTTCGCCATACGGAATACTCCATTTCAGAGTATCCTGGTGGCTGCTGAGAGCATGAAGCAGACTGTTCCCAGCTGTTATCTTGCGATGGAGTTTGGTTTGTAATCTGTTTTTGTTCACTTCCACTACAATATTTAGAAATTCAATTGATTTTCTGTTCATGTTGTATGTCAGTTTGAGATTGTAATCATTTTCATTCAGCCTGTTGATAAACTTCACTGCACTGAACTCCCTTCCCTTCCAGATGATAAATAGGTCGTCTATATATCCGAGCCATACAATGACTTGGTCGAACATGGGGAGGATAGTCTGATCTTTCAGAGTTTCCACCTCCCATGCCCCCAGAAAAAGGTTTAGCAAAACCGGGGGCAAAACATGTGCCCATGGCTGTCCCCAGTATTTGTTTATAGATTTTCCCATTCAACATAAAAATATTATTGTGGAGAATTTTTTTTATCATATCCACCAGCATATTGGAGTGTTCAAGGTACTTAATGTGTCTGTTCTCAAGAAAATGCAAGCAAGCTCTAACACCCAGATTGTGATCAATGATTGTGTACAACGAGTTGACGTCCATAGTAATGAGAAGAAAATCTTCCTCCCATTCAATCTCGTTGAGTTTGGCTAAAAAGTCTTTAGTGTCTTTAATATGTGAGGGAAGGGCCATGACATATTGGCGGAGAAAATGGTCCACATATTTAGAAATGTTCTCTGATGCACTGCCTATAGATGAAACAATGGGTCTTCTTGGTGGTGTAAATGTAGTCTTGTGAATCATGGGGAGGAGATAAAGATGGGTAATTTTGGATAGTCTTGTTTCAAGTAACAAAATTCCTCTGATTGTAGGATACCGTTCTCTTTCCATTCGTTTAAACTATCCCATATGTTGAGGATACTCTCGTTGTATTGTTGAATGTCAATTTGGGTATAGAATCTATTGTCCTCCAACTGTCTCGATGCCTCCTTTATGTACTTTCCTTTATCCCATAGGACAATATTGCTGCCCTTGTCTGCTGGACGTATGACAAGTGTATCATCATCTTCTAGAGATTTGATTATTTGTCTTTGTGCGGCTGTGAGATTATGTTGTGGAAACTTCTTACTGTTTTGTTGTCTAGCCTGAATAAGATCATGCATAACAGTGTCGGGGAAGGTATCAATACTGTCATATGACAGGTTGGGATAAAAACTCGATCTCAGTTTAAAATTTGTGGAGGCTGGACGGTCGAAAGTGATATCTAGTGCATTAAGTAAGTTGTTTTGTTCCAAACTAGTCTCTACAAGCAGTTCTTGTAGAGTAAGGAGGGTGTCTACATCTCTTACCCTCAGATCTAAATTCAGAACATTACTTGTATTGGGATCTGTATTAGGTATTGTACCCATATCACCTAGATTCACTGTCCTTGGGTTATTGAGGTGGTCCACTTTTTCAATTTGAGCTTTCTAATGAATCTAAATATATCAATCCTAGTCTCTAGATAGTTGAACTGGCCAGAAGGGCAAAAGGAAAGACCTAAGCAGAGTGTTCTCTTTTCAAGCAGTGTCAATGTTCGATTGAAGAGGTTAACAATCGTTTTATTTACCGTAGTGTCATCCATCATGCTTGTTTTTTTGAGCCAGTTGATTTGGTTCCCATTGGCCCTCTTCATCGTCCTCTACCTCTTCTGATCTCTCTGTTTGTCTTGCTTTCTTCTCCGCTTGCTTCTTCCTGGCCTCTTCTGCGTCCTCTTCCCCTTTGTCCTCGTCCCCTTCCTCTTGTTTGGGGGGGGTGCTGTCCTTGGTGTTTGTCGCACTGTTCTCAAGATGCGATATTCGTCTAAAAAAGTCATAGGTGCGTTTGTTGTTCCTTCTCGTGTTGCTTGCCGACTTGTTCTAGGGTTGGAAAGATCTTCTGTGTCACTGCTTGTTATTGATTCAGTTCCACTTGTAAGGATTGTTTTATCTTCGATTGTTTCTCCTGCCAGTAGTTTATCGTACAGATGGTCGTACTTGTGGCTATAAGTGAGGATTCTTCCGCTTTCGTAATCCGTGCAGTCTTTATGGAGTTTCCTTTGTTTGCATGCTTTAATGCCGTCCTCATAGAGTTTCAATCTACTTTTCAGGTCCGTCGTATATTTTTTTATTGTTTCCTGTTCTTTATGGGTTTTTAGTTCATTCTCCTGTGCTTTTAAATCTTGGAGAATCGATTCTCTGTCTTCCCATGCATACTTCACCAGAATGGTTAACATATTCCTTGAACTTCTTACAGAGTTCTCTACCCATTCTTCCAACATCTTGGGGTTTGGGGATTCGTAGAAAGGTGTGGTATATATTCTTAGTCCCCTTGGGACCATCTCTTTATCAGTATAATCTTGTAGGGATATCGCCTCCCACCATTTGGATATCTCCGCTTTCTTCAATTTCTCTAATTTCTTAAGGTTATCATGCAAGGTTGTATCCTTCCCACTTGTCTCCTTGTGTGGTAGGCCTTTGTTGGGGGCTCTTGAGAATAGACTTTGGGGAGCAGCTCATCTTTCAGATTCTTCTTCCATGTATTCAGTTATGTATACACCTTTAGTTCACAGAAAAAGGAAAGGAAAAGTGCAGAAGCGCTGGTGACTCAAAGACCCAGCGACTCCCCCCTCTCTATATGATTACAGAGTTTCTACTGACTTCAGGAAAAAGTTGTGTCGGTATTTGTGGCACGTTCTCACAATAAGTGGCATGGGCACTATGGTAGGAGAAAATTAGCAATATCTGGAGGCTGTGAGTCCACTTTATCTTAGAACAGTCAGATAATTTGTAAGAGGTAATCAAGAGGTTCTTAGGTTTCAAGGGGTCTGCCGTGTCTTTGTATTCAATAAGCTCAAGCTACTTGCCAATAATTGTTTTTACTATAATTATTACACTCTGCTGTACGGATGCAAACTTTCCAATTGAATCTGACATACTACAAAATGGATGCCATAGTAGAACTTTAAGATTGCATACTTGTATAAGGTATCCGTTCTCTATGTCTAAATATCTGTATGTAAACATGTGGTTTGGCAAAAATCCAGTGTGTGATCAAGACTGCTTTGACAGTCGAAACGCGTAACTGGCATTAAATCTTTGGCTCAGCAACTATCCCCTGAGTGTGCGCCTTCTTGGTTTTTCTTCGACATATATATATATATATATGTAAATATGTCCCCCTTGACATACTAGAAGCATATATTGCGCTCTCCCCTTTGTAAATAGAGAAATTGTCACTGTATTCACATACATTTTGTCACTTCACACATTTTTTAGTAGTTGTCACATATAATTTTGTAACGTATATCAGTTTTCAAGTCACATGTAACACCTTGTATAGGAGATATGTAAAGATGCATAACAATTAGGTGAATCGCCAATCACAACTGTCATCTGCATACCGAACGAAACTGCATTAGTGTCATTCCAAATGATAAAATGTACTGCTATCACTTAAGGAACTAAAATCAGATACAGAATTCTGTCCGTTTGCCCACTAGAGGGCGAGATTGGGAGCTGCACAGCATATATAGCAGCAAAATTGTAAAGGAAGCATATTATGTAAGTGTACTTGTAATTATAGGGAATATCCCCACACTAATGCAATGATGACTATCAGAGTGGAAGAATGATGTAATTGTTGAAAAATTTCGGGCATGATCAAATGCATTGACATATACGCAATGTGCATATCTTAAAAACTACCAACAGCAAAAACGGACTACTAAAGGAAAGTGGTGTGAGTACGTAATCACCCACAGACACCAACAATTCTATCCAACGGTAAGTGTTGTGACCTGTAACATAATTTTATTTATTTTTGTTCATCACAATCAATCACAGAAAGTTATTTTATTTGGTGTTTAATTCCTCCCGCGGTCAATAGAACGTGGAATATGGTGGTAAATCAACTGCATTATCCACAATGCTTAGCTGCACAACACAGGATGTGAGGTAATTTCATTTAAATAATGAAAAAAATGCCGTTGTTTGTTTCCCCGTGAACAAGGTCTCTGTAGGGACTGAAAGGCGTTGGGTAGTACTGGCATGCTACAATAAATTGCTATTGCTTCAATAACCGACTGGACTATTGAATTATCCGTGAGTGCGAGCAGAATCCCTGATGGGAAACGTTGCTGATATATATATGTATAATTGTGATTAAGCTCCCAGTGAGGAGCGAAACGCGTCATGGCAGGCACTGTTCCTGTGGTGATTTTTGGTTTTAATCTCCAATAAATTTGACACTGCTTCACCCACCTATGTTGTGTGGGAGTCAGTGATTTCCTGAACTGTATCGAGGTCCGTGCCTGGTGTTCCGCAGGATTGCGGACAGGACTTTCGTTTTCATATATATATATATATATATCCACAACAGTTTGTTCGCGCAGAAACCCGAGCCACTTTCAATGGCGGGCCATGACGGGGTCGTGAACCCCAAACATCAAACACAATCGTTACGAAAACATCCAAAGAACGATGCCACGGCCACAAAAGTCCTTTCAAGCGTGATTTATTGCTCCAGCCAAGTCACTCTACGCGTTTCGGAGTCCCAACTCCTTGCTCACGAGTAAGAGTGAAATGTAAATCATGGTGTTTTAAACTGATCATGTGACACACCTTAAAGTCATAGACAGTGAAAACAGAACCAAGGGTTGTTAAACATTCACGAGCAAAAGAGCATTACATTGATTTAAATGCATACCAATAGAGATACATAATACATTCTGTCAATTAACGTTAGTCAAGAAAAATCAATTTGAATTAAAAAATAACAAAATAAATAAAATCACAAGTGTGTACGGTCTATTATTAAAAGAGACATAGACTCAATATACATGGCAGCGCTGCACAGTCGTTGTTTGCACTACGGCTATAATACCAGCCTATTCGTGTTACTCACATACATCATCATAATGTTGACACGCCTGTGCGTAATAAGAATTTATAGATCTGTTGCTCATATAAACAAGACCCCTGTAACCACTAGATCCCTTGTGGGCATAAGGATTTCCAAACCAATATCTTACTGATTTAGTTTTCTAAATGCAAGTTATATTCCAACACCAAATTATGGCAAAACACATAATCAATACGCGCTTGTATTTCTTTCTAGTCCATGCCCAGTCAATAAGGCCATTTAGGCTATACTTCAATCAAACCCAAGTGGGTAACTGTTATTGCTTAATAGTCTCTTAATTCAAACATTCGTATCTCCAATTCGCATTCCCAGATATTCTCATTCTTTATGCCTTCCCTTTGTCGTTTATAACACACCCAGAACCTGTGAAAAATAATAAAAATAACAATAAGTGAGTGACCATACCACATATACAATTTCTTTTACATTCACTAAAATTACTATTTACAAGAGAAGTGAGGAATAAAATCAATTATAAAAACGCTTATTTTTAACAGCAGTCCCTTCCCTGATACTGTTGACAAAAAATCTAAACAAGCCGACAGACCTTCATCCTAAATGCACTGAGAGCGCTTCATCACCATTATGCCCTTCAGGATACATTGTATGATATTTGATAATCATTTTTGATTCTAGTCTTCTCAACTCCAGGACTCTGTCACCACCCCTTTCCCTGATGGGGACATTGTCCAAAACACAGAATGACAATTGTGTATTGTTTTGATTATGGTGAGTCGCAAAGTGTCTTGCCACCGGATATTGTTTGTCGTTATTCTTTATTGCCCTCAGATGCTCCAATATACGTTTTTTAGCCTTATGTATAGTACTACCAATGTAGTATTTGTTACACGGGCATCTGAGGGCATAAACAACAAACTCGGTGTTGCATGAGTAATGCTTCAGAATTTTAAAAGGTTTGCAATCAGGGGACAACCTTACCTCTTTACAGTTAGTGCTGTACTTACAGGCTTTACACCTGCCACATGTAAAGAACCCTTGTATAGCACTTTGTTTCAAATCCGGTGTGATAAGTGTTTTACAAATGGTGTCTTTCAAAGACTTGGCCTTACGGTAAGTAATTTGTGGATAATCTTCCACACATCTAACCAAATCAGCGTCAGTCTTTAAGACATCCCAATATTTACTTAAGGCTATCCGGACTTTCCTAGCTTGATTGTTAAAACTAGTAATGAACCTCACATTAGTTAACTGATTCGACAACGTCTAAACCGTCTTTTTGTCCTTCAATAGGTCATTTCTTTCCTTTTTAGCCACTTCTAAGCAGGCATTTTTAATACATTTAGGAGTGTGACCCCTAGCTTTAAAACATTCACACATGATTTCACTCTCTCTGTCAAAGTCCTCTCTTGTGCTACAATTACGTTTTGCTCTAAGGAGCTCACCTAGGGGAATACTCTTGATGAGACTATCGGGGTGGCAGCTATGGGCGTGTAGCAAGCTGTTTCCTGCTATCTCCTTTCTAAAGAGAGCTGTTGTCAGCTTGTTATCAACCACCTTGACTGTAAGGTCCAAAAATTCAATAGCTTCAATGCTCAAGTGACTTGTAAATGTCAGGTTCAAAGTATTATCATTCAACGTGTTGACGAACTCAATGGCTTCTTGAGTGCCACCATCCCAGACACAGAAAATATCATCAATGTACCGGGCCCAGGCTTTCACATGAGTTTTATATTGGTCCAGGTTGCTGACCACTTGCTCCTCCCACCATCCCAGGTACAAACCCGCGAAACTGGGGGCGAAGCAAGTGCCCATCGCAGTCCCAAGAGTCTGACGATATATCAGTCCGTCAAATATGAAGAATTTTTGTGTCAAACAGGTATAAATCATATCAATAAGCATTTCAGTATGAAACAGAAATGAAAGGGACCTTTTTCTCAAAAAATATCTACAGGCTTTAATGCCTAATTCATGGGGAATGTTAGTGTACAGGCTATTGACGTCTAAACTCATGAGTAGACAACCCGAATGCCACTCCACTTTTTCAATCATTCTTAAAAAGTCCCCTGAGTCTTTGAGATATGCTGGAAGCATTTTCACTAGTGGCTGCAGATAAAAATCTACATACCTAGAAGTATTTTCAAGGCAACTTCCCCTGGAAGACACAATGGGTCTCCCTGGGGGATCCGTCTTGTTTTTGTGCAGTTTCGGAAGGAGATAAAGGGCCGGTAATTTGGGATACCTACACCTTAAAAAATTAAATTCTTCTGGTTCCAATAAACCTCTTTCTTTCCACTCCTCCAACTGATCTTGGTACCTTTTGTTAGCCATCTCGTATTTACTTTTAGTACTCCTTTCATATTTATTCATATCATTAACCTGCCTGAGACCTTCATTGACATACATTTCTTTAGACATCACAACAATATTACCACCCTTATCGGATTTCTTTATTACGATCTCCTTATCATTCCTAAGGGCTTTTATGGCTAACTTGTGAGCATTGGACAAATTGTTTCTGCTATATTTCTTGCATTTGGACAATTTATTTAATTCCTTTGTAACCCCTTTCTCAAAGACATCTATTGATTCATTGGCAATATGGGGCAAAAAAATCGATTTGGGCCTAAAGCCACTATCATGATTCAAATCAAGTCTAATATTCTCATTAATTAAATTGAGAATAGGATCTTGGTTTATTTCTGGGTCACCCTCTAATTCATGTAGCATATGAAGCATTTCTATGTCTCCAATCTGTATCTCACTAGACATTTCATTCATATTAATAACTGGTTCTTTAAATTTAGTTGCAAACCATTTTTTTAGTCTAAGTTTCCTAGTGAACTGAAAAAGGTCTATGCGCCACTGGGTATAGTCAAACTCTGCAGAAGGGCAATAGGAAAGACCATAAGACAATACCTCTATTTCAGTGTCATTGAGTTCTCGTTTTGAAAGGTTCACTACAGTTTTTAAATCCATCATTTCTGTAGCATCTTCTGTCTTCTTGTCCTTGTTCCCACCGGACTTGTGATGTCTTCTCTCGTTAAGACGTTTGATCTTCCGTCTCCTCTGCCGCCTCTTCCACGACCTCTTTGCCCGCCGGCACTCGATTTGTTTTGAGTCGCCATCCTTCCCTGGGCCATCATGGTAAATTCCATGAAAATTGATTCTTTTGGTCCCAACTTGACTGGGCTTGTCGCCGTCTCTGTAATACTTGTGCTAATGCTGGTTACATCATTAGGATCACTTGTTAATGGTTCACGCACATTGGCTGCGGCAAGGCTTGAATCTTGTGGTTTCTCTTTGGAAATATCAGTGGTACGTAAGTGGTCATAACGCTTAGCAAATGTCAACACTTGACCTTTTTCGTAATCCACCAAATCACGTAAATATTTCCTTTGTTTTTCTCCTTGATTTCATTTTCAATTTTCTCAAGTCTTAGTTCCATTTTTGCCATGTCGTTGTCGAACTCTTCACTCCCACATATTATCTTTAATTTCATTGTGGTGCTTTCGATTTCAATGGCGATTTTATCGCAATCCTTTTTGGCATATTTCACAAGTAATTGTAACATAATTGTAGAGCATTGATGATTGTTAGTTGCCCATTCTTCGACGAGATCGGGATCAGGGTCGTTAAAGGTAGGCGTGATGAATATCCTAAGACCTCTCGGAATGCGACCCGCTTCTACGTACTTTTGAAGCGTGGTCGCCTCCCACCACTTGTTTTGCTCTAATTTTAGAAACTTCCACAGATTGTTCCACAATGCCTTCTTTGTGGTGCCGCTGTTACCAGTTTCAGAGCTTGCTGTTTGTTCCTCATTATGCAATCGTGTCTGTTTGTTAAACATTTTACTTGCTGCCTCACTTCTCTTATCGTTCCTGGACGTGGCCATTATTAGAGACACAAAATAAATGCGCTGTCTGCACGCGCACACGCTGAAAGGAGAATCGGATGACGAAACCGATTAGTCCGTCTTACGACTCCATTTGCCCCTAGATATAAGGTGAAAAATCATCGGCGTCTAAAAATAAAGACGAACAAAGCACACTCACCCGTTTCTAACACTATTACCAATCGCACAATCTTCAGTGCTTATGCTGTGTAGAAACTTCCACGGTGAGAGCTGCCAGTAATCCTTATGCGGCGTCAAGGGGCGGGCACGGGTTACTCTTTACTCAAATCCACAACAGTTTGTTCACGCAGAAACCCGAGCCACTTTCAATGGCGGGCCATGACGGGGTCGCGAACCCCAAACATCAAACACAATCGTTACGAAAACATCCAAAGAACGATGCCACGGCCACAAAAGTCCTTTCAAGCGTGATTTATTGCTCCAGCCAAGTCACTCTACGTGTTTCGGAGTCCCAACTCCTTGCTCACGAGTAAGAGTGAAATGTAAATCATGGTGTTTTAAACTGATCATGTGACACACCTTAAAGTCATAGACAGTGAAAACAGAACCAAGGGTTGTTAAACATTCACGAGCAAAAGGGCATTACATTGATTTAAATGCATACCAATAGAGATACATAATACATTCTGTCAATTAACGTTAGTCAAGAAAAATCAACTTGAATTAAAAAATAATAAAATAAATAAAATCACAAGTGTGTATGGTCTATTATTAAAAGAGACATAGACTCAATATACATGGCAGCGCTGCACAGTCGTTGTTTGCACTACGGCTATAATACCAGCCTATTCGTGTTACTCACATACATCATCATAATGTTGACACGCCTGTGCGTAATAAGAATTTATAGATCTGTTGCTCATATCAACAAGACCCCTGTAACCACTAGAGCCCTTGTGGGCATAAGGATTTCCAAACCAATATCTTACTGATTTAGTTTTCTAAATGCAAGTTATATTCCAACACCAAATTATGGCAAAACACATAATCAATACGCGCTTGTATTTCTTTCTAGTCCATGCCCAGTCAATAAGGCCATTTAGGCTATACTTCAATCAAACCCAAGTGGGTAACTGTTATTGCTTAATAGTCTCTTAATTCAAACATTCGTATCTCCAATTCGCATTCCCAGATATTCTCATTCTTTATTTACTTAAGGCTACCCGGACTTTCCTAGCTTGATTGTTAAAACTAGTAATGAACCTCACATTGTTAACTGATTCGACAACGTCTCTTTTAATAATAGACCGTACACACTTGTGATTTTATTTATTTTGTTATTTTTTAATTCAAGTTGATTTTTCTTGACTAACGTTAATTGACAGAATGTATTATGTATCTCTATTGGTATGCATTTAAATCAATGTAATGCCCTTTTGCTCGTGAATGTTTAACAACCCTTGTTTCTGTTTTCACTGTCTATGACTTTAAGGTGTGTCACATGATCAGTTTAAAACACCATGATTTACATTTCACTCTTACTCGTGAGCAAGGAGTTGGGACTCCGAAACACGTAGAGTGACTTGGCTGGAGCAATAAATCACGCTTGAAAGGACTTTTGTGGCCGTGGCATCGTTCTTTGGATGTTTTCGTAACGATTGTGTTTGATGTTTGGGGTTCGCGACCCCGTCATGGCCCGCCATTGAAAGTGGCTCGGGTTTCTGCGCGAACAAACTGTTGTGGATTTGAGTAAAGAGTAACCCGTGCCCGCCCCTTGACGCCGAATAAGGATTACTGGCAGCTCTCACCGTGGAAGTTTCTACACAGCATAAGCACTGAAGATTGTGCGATTGGTAATAGTGTAAGAAACGGGTGAGTGTGCTTTGTTCGTCTTTATTTTTAGACGCCGACGATTTTTCACCTTATATCTAGGGGCAAATGGAGTCGTAAGACGGACTAATCGGTTTCGTCATCCGATTCTCCTTTCAGCGTGTGCGCGTGCAGACAGCGCATTTATTTTGTGTCTCTAATAATGGCCAAGTCCAGGAACGATAAGAGAAGTGAGGCAGCAAGTAAAATGTTTAACAAACAGACACGATTGCATAATGAGGAACAAACAGCGAGCTCTGAAACTGGTAACAGCGGCACCACAAAGAAGGCATTGTGGAACAATCTGTGGAAGTTTCTAAAATTAGAGCAAAACAAGTGGTGGGAGGCGACCACGCTTCAAAAGTACGTAGAAGCGGGTCGCATTCCGAGAGGTCTTAGGATATTCATCACGCCTACCTTTAACGACCCTGATCCCGATCTCGTCGAAGAATGGGCAACTAACAATCATCAATGCTCTACAATTATGTTACAATTACTTGTGAAATATGCCAAAAAGGATTGCTATAAAACCGCCATTGAAATCGAAAGCACCACAATGAAATTAAAGATAATATGTGGGAGTGAAGAGTTCGACAACGACATGGCAAAAATGGAACTAAGACTTGAGAAAATTGAAAATGAAATCAAGGAGAAAAACAAAGGAAATATTTACGTGATTTGGTGTATTACGAAAAAGTTCAAGTGTTGACATTTGCTAAGCGTTATGACCACTTACGTACCACTGATATTTCCAAAGAGAAACCACAAGATTCAAGCCTTGCCGCAGCCAATGTGCGTGAACCATTAACAAGTGATCCTAATGATGTAACCAGCATTAGCACAAGTATTACAGAGACGGCGACAAGCCCAGTTAAGTTGGGACCAAAAGAATCAATTTTAAAGGAATTTACCATGATGGCCCAGGGAAGGATGGCGACTCAAAACAAATCGAGTGCCGGCGGGCAAAGAGGTCGTGGAAGAGGCGGCAGAGGAGACGGAAGATCAAACGTCTTAACGAGAGAAGACATCACAAGTCCGGTGGGAACAAGGACAAGAAGACAGAAGATGCTACAGAAATGATGGATTTAAAAACTGTAGTGAACCTTTCAAAATGAGAACTCAATGACACTGAAATAGAGGTATTGTCTTATGGTCTTTCCTTTTGCCCTTCTGCAGAGTTTGACTATACCCAGGGGCGCATAGACCTTTTTCAGTTCAATAGGAAACTTAGACTAAAAAATGGTTTGCAACTAAATTTAAAGAACCAGTTATTAATATGAATGAAATGCCTAGTGAGATACAGATTGGAGACATAGAAATGCTTCATATGCTACATGAATTAGAGGGTGACCCAGAAATAAACCAAGATCCTATTCCCAATTTAATTAATGAGAATATTAGACTTGATTTGAATCATGATAGTGGCTTTAGGCCCAAATCGATTTTTTTGCCCCATATTGCCAATGAAGCAATAGATGTCTTTGAGAAAGGGGTTATAAAGGAATTAAATAAATTGTCCAAATGCAAGAAATATAGCAGAAACAATTTGTCCAATGCTCACAAGTTAGCCATAAAAGCCCTTAGAAATGATAAGGAGATCGTAATAAAGAAATCCGATAAGGGTGGTAATATTGTTGTGATGTCTAAAGAAATGTATGTCAATGAAGGTCTCAGGCAGGTTAATGATATGAATAAATATGAAAGGAGTACTAAAAGTAAATACGAGATAGCTAACAAAAGGTACCAAGATCAGTTGGAGGAGTGGAAAGACAGAGGTTTATTGGAACCAGAAGAATTTAATTTTTTAAGGTGTAGGTATCCCAAATTACCGGCCCTTTATCTCCTTCCGAAACTGCACAAAAACAAGACGGATCCCCCAGGGAGACCCATTGTGTCTTCCAGGGGAAGTTGCCTTGAAAATACTTCTAGGTATGTAGATTTTTATCTGCAGCCACTAGTGAAAATGCTTCCAGCATATCTCAAAGACTCAGGGGACTTTTTAAGAATGATTGAAAAAGTGGAGTGGCATTCGGATTGTCTACTCATGAGTTTAGACGTCAATAGCCTGTACACTAACATTCCCCACGAATTAGGCATTAAAGCCTGTAGATATTTTTTGAGAAAAAGGTCCCTTTCTTTTTTGTTTCATACTGAAATGCTTATTGATATGATTTATACCTGTTTGACACAAAACTTCTTCATATTTGACGGACTGATATATCGTCAGACTCTTGGGAGTGCGATGGGCACTTGCTTCGCCCCCAGTTTCGCGGGTTTGTACCTGGGATGGTGGGAGGAGCAAGTGGTCAGCAACCTGGACCAATATAAAACTCATGTGAAAGCCTGGGCCCGGTACATTGATGATATTTTCTGTGTCTGGGATGGTGGCACTCAAGAAGCCATTGAGTTCGTCAATACGTTGAATGATAATACTTTGAACCTGACTTTTACAAGTCCCTTGAGCATTGAAGCTATTGAAGTTTTTGGACCTTACAGTCAAGGTGGTTGATAACAAGCTGACAACAGCTCTCTTTAGAAAGGAGACAGCAGGAAACACCTTGCTACACACCCATAGCTGCCACCCCGATAGTCTCATCAAGAGTATTCCCCTAGGTGAGCTCCTTAGAGCAAAACGTAATTGTAGCACAAGAGAGGACTTTGACAGAGAGAGTGAAATCATGTGTGAACATTTTAAAGCTAGGGGTTACACTCCTAAATTTATTAAAAATGCCTGCTTAGAAGTGGCTAAAAAGGAAAGAAATGACCTATTGAAGGACAAAAAAGACGGTTTAGACGTTGTCGAATCAGTTAACAATGTGAGGTTCATTACTAGTTTTAACAATCAAGCTAGGAAAGTCCGGGTAGCCTTAAGTAAATATTGGGATGTCTTAAAGACTGACGCTGATTTGGTTAGATGTGTGGAAGATTATCCACAAATTACTTACCGTAAGGCCAAGTCTTTGAAAGACACCATTTGTAAAACACTTATCACACCGGATTTGAAACAAAGTGCTATACAAGGGTTCTTTACATGTGGCAGGTGTAAAGCCTGTAAGTACAGCACTAACTGTAAAGAGGTAAGGTTGTCCCCTGATTGCAAACCTTTTAAAATTCTGAAGCATTACTCATGCAACACCGAGTTTGTTGTTTATGCCCTCAGATGCCCGTGTAACAAATACTACATTGGTAGTACTATACATAAGGCTAAAAAACGTATATTGGAGCATCTGAGGGCAATAAAGAATAACGACAAACAATATCCGGTGGCAAGACACTTTGCGACTCACCATAATCAAAACAATACACAATTGTCATTCTGTGTTTTGGACAATGTCCCCATCAGGGAAAGGGGTGGTGACAGAGTCCTGGAGTTGAGAAGACTAGAATCAAAAATGATTATCAAATATCATACGATGTATCCTGAAGGGCATAATGGTGATGAGGCGCTCTCAGTGCATTTAGGATGAAGGTCTGTCGGCTTGTTTAGATTTTTTGTCAACAGTATCAGGAAAGGGGCTGCTGTTAAAAATAAGTGTTTTTATAATTGATTTTATTCCTCACTTCTCTTGTAAATAGTAATTTTAGTGAATGTAAAAGAAATTGTATATGTGGTATGGTCACTCACTTATTGTTATTTTTATTATTTTTCACAGGTTCTGGGTGTGTTATAAACGACAAAGGGAAGGCATAAAGAATGAGAATATCTGGGAATGCGAATTGGAGATACGAATGTTTGAATTAAGAGACTATTAAGCAATAACAGTTACCCACTTGGGTTTGATTGAAGTATAGCCTAAATGGCCTTATTGACTGGGCATGGACTAGAAAGAAATACAAGCGCGTATTGATTATGTGTTTTGCCATAATTTGGTGTTGGAATATAACTTGCATTTAGAAAACTAAATCAGTAAGATATTGGTTTGGAAATCCTTATGCCCACAAGGGCTCTAGTGGTTACAGGGGTCTTGTTGATATGAGCAACAGATCTATAAATTCTTATTACGCACAGGCGTGTCAACATTATGATGATGTATGTGAGTAACACGAATAGGCTGGTATTATAGCCGTAGTGCAAACAACGACTGTGCAGCGCTGCCATGTATATTGAGTCTATTTCTCTTTTAATAATAGACCGTACACACTTGTGATTTTATTTATTTTGTTATTTTTTAATTCAAGTTGATTTTTCTTGACTAACGTTAATTGACAGAATGTATTATGTATCTCTATGGTATGCATTTAAATCAATGTAATGCCCTTTGCTCGTGAATGTTTAACAACCCTTGGTTCTGTTTTCACTGTCTATGACTTTAAGGTGTGTCACATGATCAGTTTAAAACACCATGATTTACATTTCACTCTTACTCGTGAGCAAGGAGTTGGGACTCCGAAACGCGTAGAGTGACTTGGCTGGAGCAATAAATCACGCTTGAAAGGACTTTTGTGGCCGTGGCATCGTTCTTTGGATGTTTTCGTAACGATTGTGTTTGATATATATATATATATATATATATATATATTTCCACCAAAGTGCCCTTGAGCATTGGGAGGTCACTCACAGAGCTTCGCCATACAGCTTCATGATGCAGCCTGCTTTAATGTTCCTTTACGTAATTGTGCTTGCCAACGCGTTTCAAGGTAAAATCTCTTCTTCCTGGGCTGCCACAAAAGACATCTGAGCCTCGCATTCATTTTGAATTGCAGCTTTATTAACATCACTGTTGCTCAGTGGGCGTGTGCTCAGTGCACATACCTGGTGCATGCTGGAACAGAAAGTTCATGATGCGAGTGTCATTGTTCACTTGTGGTAAGTTCAAATGTTCTTTTGCTGAATTAAGGCTTATTTTTATCCTATAGTAGGTTGCAGAGCATTAGGCAGGCTTAATTAGCATTTGAAGCGCTGTGCTGGAAAACGTTTTGAAAGTGCAAAACAACAGCCTCACCTTGCTGGAATCTGTATTTCTTTTCCAGCCGGTAATGGTGCCCCTCCCCACGGCTGGGCTGCCGTGTCAAAGTATTTCCACCAAAGTGCTGTGGTTTGAAACCATTTCAGACGTGCCAGCACGACGTTCCAAAATTAACAATGAGCCCGCATTCACTGTTCCCAACCTACTACAGGATGTTAAAATGCATAAATATAAAATACACATTGAACCTACTAAAGGGATTTTAATTTACTCACCTTTAGGGACTACAGATCCCGTCATGCAACAAGAGACATTGAAATCAGTTAACGCCCACTGGGGGCAATCGCATCAATTTAAATAAATAAGTAAAGGTGAGCCGTCAATGTCTGTTTCAGCAAGCCCATGAAGAAGAGGCGGAGTAGCCTTGAAACGCGTCGGCATGGAAAGCAAGTTAATGGGGACTGTGGTGCGAGCTGAGGCGAGGCTGAGAACCGGAGGAGCGTGGTCGAGTGCCCTTCCATTGCTTTCGGGTACTTTGATGGAAAATTACTAAACACGGCTGCCCTGCCGTGGGAAGGAGCATCATTTCCAGAATGAAAGGCTGTGGTTTGAAACGATTTCAGACGTGCCAGCACGACGTTCCAAAATTAACAATGAGCCCGCATTCACTGTTCCCAACCTACTACAGGATGTTAAAATGCATAAATATGAAATACACATTGAACCTACTAAAGGGATTTTAATTTACTCACCTTTAGGGACTACAGATCCCGTCATGCAACAAGAGACATTGAAATCAGTTAACGCCCACTGGGGGCAATCGCATCAATTTAAATAAATAAGTAAAGGTGAGCCGTCAATGTCTGTTTCAGCAAGCCCATGAAGAAGAGGCGGAGTAGCCTTGAAACGCGTCGGCATGGAAAGCAAGTTGATGGGGACTGTGGTGCGAGCTGAGGCGAGGCTGAGAACCGGAGGAGCGTGGTCGAGTGCCCTTCCATTGCTTTCGGGTACTTTGATGGAAAATTACTAAACACGGCTGCCCTGCCGTGGGAAGGAGCACCATTTCCAGAATGAAAGGCTGTGGTTTGAAACGATTTCAGACGTGCCAGCACGACGTTCCAAAATTAACAATGAGCCCGCATTCACTGTTCCCAACCTACTACAGGATGTTAAAATGCATAAATATGAAATACACATTGAACCTACTAAAGGGATTTTAATTTACTCACCTTTAGGGACTACAGATCCCGTCATGCAACAAGAGACATTGAAATCAGTTAACGCCCACTGGGGGCAATCGCATCAATTTAAATAAATAAGTAAAGGTGAGCCGACAATGTCTGTTTCAGCAAGTCCATGAAGAAGAGGCGGAGTAGCCTTGAAACGCGTCGGCATGGAAAGCAAGTTGATGGGGACTGTGGTGCGAGCTGAGGCGAGGCTGAGAACCGGAGGAGCGTGGTCGAGTGCCCTTCCATTGCTTTCGGGTACTTTGATGGAAAATTACTAAACACGGCTGCCCTGCCGTGGGAAGGAGCACCATTTCCAGAATGAAAGGCTGTGGTTTGAAACGATTTCAGACGTGCCAGCACGACGTTCCACAATTAACAATGAGCCCGCATTCACTGTTCCCAACCTACTACAGGATGTTAAAATGCATAAATATGAAATACACATTGAACCTACTAAAGGGATTTTAATTTACTCACCTTTAGAGACTACAGATCCCGTCATGCAACAAGAGACATTGAAATCAGTTAACGCCCACTGGGGGCAATCGCATCAATTTAAATAAATAAGTAAAGGTGAGCCGTCAATGTCTGTTTCAGCAAGTCCATGAAGAAGAGGCGGAGTAGCCTTGAAACGCGTCGGCATGGAAAGCAAGTTGATGGGGACTGTGGTGCGAGCTGAGGCGAGGCTGAGAACCGGAGGAGCGTGGTCGAGTGCCCTTCCATTGCTTTCGAGTACTTTGATGGAAAAAAAAAAAATATATATATATATATATATATATATATATATATATATATATATATATATATCCACCAATTAGTCCATGGTAGCACGATATATTACACCGAGGGTGCTGGTGTCGAGGGTGGACTGACCCTCGTGAAAATTCACCAAGTCATCCAGAAAGGATTCACCGCACACCAAGGGAATATATACTTCAGACTTTTAGTTGCAAATGTGCAAATTACCCCACTTCCACCACCTACGCGTTTCAACCCAAACGGGTCTTGTTCACGGTAATGTGGGTCCATCTTTAGTTTCTCTTTTTATAGTTCTGGCCCGTCAGCGCCCACAATGAGGCATTCTGGGACACGTAGTTTCTCAAAACAGGTTACCATTATTTGAATGTATAAATCAAGTGTTTCTTATGTCTATACTGAGTTCTATGTCTTATTGATGTTCCGATGTGCTGATCATTGATGTATCGATGTTTAGATGTTCTGCGCACCATTAAAGCTGAGGATTTTTAGGCATGACACATACTGGTTAGTATTATGAGGTGTTTACTCTACATCTCCATTCTCTTGTTAATGCGGGATCTTGTATTAGATTGGCATGGGTTTGGGAGCATATGCTACGTACCATTGTTCTAAATTGCATCAGCCAATGTGTAATCAGTATAGTACTGGCATTATTAGATTTTGCAGATGGTACCGGTCTGTTATGGCTAAGTGCCTATATGCTTCCTGATTGCATAGTGTTTTTGACAATACTTCTATTGCTGGTTGCTCCTGTTCCCTATGAGAATCATTTCTCTGACATGGGCTTGTTGCTCGACCCGCATTATATCTCGATGTGTTACTTCCACATAATTTATCATGACGCATGTGTCATCATTGTTAGCGCCTATAAGTACTTCTTGTGGTTGATGGTTGCTTCTATTCAGTCATCATCTGGTTTCATAAGTGTATGTACAGTTCTTCATCCCCATTTAATCCAAGTGGGGTCTGGTCCTGAACCTAATAATAATCTTGGATTCTAGTCTCCTTAGTTTTAGGGTTCTGTTGCCACCTCTCTCATGTTTCGGTACAGTTACTAGTCCAAAGTACCTGATGTTTTTCCAGTCTTCATGTGTTTTGCAATGGCATAGGTCATGTCCCCATTTTGGATTGCTCGAAGATGCTCCAAGATTCTTTTTCTAAGGGGGCATATTGTACTACCTATGTATCGCATTCCACAGTGGCATTCAATCACATACACTACGTACGTTGATTCACATGTGATTCTTTCGTCGATCCTGAAGATTTTGCCCCTGCAGTCCACCATTTCCTTGACATTTTTGCCTATTCTGCAGGCTTTACACTTAGTGCAGTGTATGAAGCCATTTTGTTGGTTCGACAACCAGTTCTTCTTCGGATTTGCAGAAAAATGGCTTTTGACTAGTTTGTCTTTTAATGAGGGTACCTTACGGTATGTTACACTGGGTCTTTCTCCTATTATATTTCCAATGTCTGGGTCTTTTTTGAGGATATTCTAGTGTTTTTTAAGGATATTGATGATCTTGTGATTCTCCTTACTATATGTAAGTATTAATCTGATTGTTTTGTCCTCCTTCTCTTTCCGTTCTTCTTTACCACTCATGAGAGTAGATGCTCTAGTCATGAGTCTCGCCCTGTCTTTGCCTTCCTTAACATCTTGATACTTGTATCCTCTTTGAAGGAATCTGGTTTCAGTATCCTGGAATGTTTTTTCCATATCCAGGTCATTCGAACAATTCCTTCTCATCCTTATGAATTCCCCATAAGGGATGCTTTTTTCAGCTGATGTGGATGGAAGCTGTCCCCATGCAATATACTGTTGGTTGCCGTGGGTCTCCTGTATATTTTGGTCTCAATACGATTGTTCCTTATATACACTGTGACATCCAGGAATTGTATTTGTTTATTACTGATGTTATGCATAAATTGTAGTCCTACAGTGTTGTTATTCAGAATTCGAATGTATTCAATGATTTCTCCTGGCTGCCATTCCATATCAAGAACAAATCGTCTATAAACCGCAGCCACAGTGCAATTTTTGCTGTGTGAGCCTCATTTTCCTCTTTCCAAGCTATGATTTTCTCCCACCACCCCATATTGAGGTTGGCATAGCTTGGAGAGAAGGAAACTCCCATTGCGGTTCCGCATGTTTGGGAGTAAATTTAGTTATTGAACAGAAAGATGTTATTTCTGAGGCATAATTCTATCATCTCAGTGAGCATCCTGATATGTTGTAGCTCCTGTATGTTTCTTTGCTTTAAAAAGTAGCTGATGGCATTCAGAACTACTTCATGGCTTATTGAGGTGTAAAGGGACACCACATCTATTGTTGCTAAATGAAATCCTTCTTGCCAGTCTGTATTTGTTAGTATCCGCAGGAAGTCTCCAGTGTCCTTGATTTATGAGCTTAAATTCATTACCATCGGTGCCAGGTAGAAGTCCACATACTCAGAGAGATGTTCATATAGTGAGTTACAGCTCAAAATTATTGGCCTCCCAGGGGGATCCCTTAAGGTCTAATGGACCTTTGGTAGAAAGTATATCGTTGGCATTACTGGGCTGTCATTCGTTAAAAAGGACTTCTCATCATCTGTTATTAATCCTTCTTGATACCATTTGTCAATTTTTTGCCTCCAGATCCAGAGTCAAATCATTTAATGGGTTTATCGTCAGTTTGGTGTAGCTCTTGCTATCATTTAGTTGTCTCATGGCTTCTTTGATGTAGTCCTTTTTGTTTAGTAGCACCACATTCCCCCCCTTGTCTACAGGCTTTATTATCAGATCGTCTTTAGTCATTAAGTTTTCCAGTGCTTGTCTTTCAGCCTTTGATAGATTTTCTTTTCCATTCACATTGTATGTTTTTTCCATCTTTTCTAAATCAGACACCACTAGGTCATGGAATACATCTATTCTATTGCCGGGACTGAGTACTGGACAGAATTTTGACTTTGGTTTGAAACCACTGATCATGCTTACTTGTAACATTAAGCTCTTCCAATGCTTGTGAGTCCGTCATTTCATTTTCCCCACCGCCCTGCATAAGATCATAAGATATCTTGAGGACTGGTATGTCAGATATCATGAGGTTAGTTGCTGGAGGTTTTTGCGTTCCCTCCTGTTTACGATTGTGTTCAGATTTAGAAAATAAATTTGCAAGTTTCAACTTTCTCACAAACTTATATACATCCATCCTGGTATCGACACGGTCGTAGTGTCGTTCAGGGCAAAAGGTGAGTCCTTTATTTAATACACTTCGTTCATGTTGGTTAAGGGTATAATTTGATAGATTGATTATTAAGTTTTCTTTCAATTTCTTTATCATGTTGTTATTCATTTTTGCTGACGGTTGCGCAGTGGATATCCCTTTGTTTTTTCCACTCCCTCTTTGCGTTTTTTCTTCGCTTTTTGAATTTGGTTGAAAATCTCTGCCTCTTGCTCTCCCTCGCCCCCGTCCTCTTCCTTGAGTTTTGGGATTTCTCTGGTCGATGTACATCAGTTTCATTTCTTCTAAAAAAGTAGTGCAACCTCCTACTCGCACATTTCCTTCTTCCTCACTCAAATCTGATTCCGACTCACTCGTAACGGCAGTGACACCAGTCGTTGTTTCTCCCATTGTCATTTTTCCTGAGTGTAGTTGTTGTTTTAATGCATCAAACCTTCTAGCGAAGGTTAGAATAGCTCCAGTTTCGTAATCTTTTTCGTCCCTTCTAAATTTTCTTTGTTTACGTTGTTCCACCTCAGTTTCATGTTTGTCAAGATTTTTTTCCATTTCCTTTCTTAGTTGTTTTGCCTCTTCTTCCTGTTTCAGAGAGGTGATTTGTGTCTCAATTTCTTCTATGGAAATGTGAAGTTCATCAATATCTTTTTTGGGGTATTTGATCATTATTAATACTATGTTTTTCGAACATTGCATACTGTTTTTCCCCCATTCCTCCAGCATTTCTGGCCTGGTGTCAGGATGATTGGGCAGTATAAAAATTCTCAGGCCTCTCGGTATTCGATCAAGTTCAACATACTTTTCCACAGTGATTATTTCCCAGCTCTTAGTAATCTCTTTTTTAAGCAGTTTTTCCAACTGAAAGAACAACTGTTTCATACTTTTATTCCCAAGTGTTACATTTGCTCTTTGATCTTCCTTTTCATTGAGTGGTGCTCCTTTTTGAAACATAGTTTCCGCTTTTTGCAGTCGTTTAGCTGCCCTTGCTTCCATTATTGTTCAAATTATTATGCTCCCAGTATTGTATTGTAACCTGAAAAAAGGAATGTGCCGTAAAACTCCTCACAAATGGTGGTTGTTTATTGTGTGGTCTGCACAGAGTCAATATTCCCCCAAGAGGTTCAGTTTAATTGCTTACTTTCCGCTCTTCTGCGATATCGATCATACTCGTTGGTTAAGTACTAATGGAGTGTCCTGATCGGGTGAATAATCGAGCCAGGAGAGCTGCGTAGTATTTTCCACGAGGACGTGCAGAGGCCCAATTGATGAAGGGTTGTTACGCACACAGTGCTTGAACTTCTATATCTCCAATAGAGTGTAGAAGATGATATTCTATAATCAATAAAGTGTCGGCTCCCAGCACATTATATTGAGATCGCATTAAGGATATTCTCGATAGATTTTTTAACAAAACGATCGCCCTATCGTTCCGATAAACAACAAGATTTTTATTGGGCACCAACCACCAAGGGTAGCCTAGGACAAATTTACTTCTTTTGCCATACAGCGCGGTAAATCAACTTGGACACTGCAATCAGGCATTTGTTCTATGTTCAACCTTGAGGTGTACATCGAGAGTATATAAATGTGTCTTGAAAAAAATGGTATAAATTACAAACACCATCGAAACGAGTCGAAGCTTCTTTTACACAATTTGTCTATTTGACTGGAACCATAGATACCGAATGAAAGTGAACGTATCGGGTCCTAGTCAATATTTCTTTTCTTACGAATGTGTTTAACTTAATGACAAAGTATACTGTCTTTTCTTCTCTCTCAAAACATTAGGTGTATCGATGTTTGTCCATGGGGTTTTTCCCTCACTCAACTAGCACAAGTGGATAGTTTGAGTATACATTGTATATGAATTTGTTTTTTAATTATTTGTGTATCATGGTAATAGTCATCTTTTGCACCCAACATTTTTTTAATGAGTTTTTATGAACTGATGTTATAAGAATAATTGTAAAAAATTATTTTTTAATAAATATTTTCGTATGAAATTTCTACTTTTGACAGTTATTTGTGTTTACTGCTTGGGCTATTATGTTTATTGTTTTGAATTTTTTGGTTGAATGCTATGGGTTATGAGTAAACTATGCATAGATAAGTAAGTGTGTAGAAACCAAAGGATAAACTCACTTCTAACTTGTCAATAGTACCCTATTCCTTTGGTGAGGCGAAGGAGTCCCTCTTTAGGCCTCGCCTAGCGATGCAGCGCCAAGCGCTGGTCGCTAGGCGAGATCTATTGTTGTCGACTTGCTTAGCGATGCGGGACAGGAGATGTGCACGCTTATGGTGCAAGCAGGAGTTGTAATAACGCCGCAAGCCGTACGCGTGCACATCAACTGTCTGTGCCGAAGCTTAACAGACAGGAGATGTGCACGCGTACGGCTCACGGCGTTATCACAACGCCTGCTCGCACCATACGCGTGCACATCTCCTGTCCAGGCGCGGCAGGGCCGCGTCCTCCCGGTGAGTCAGGCGTCCTGGCACACACCGGCCGGCTCTGGAGTGCTCGAGTCGGGCGCTGTCCTGGTCTGAGGAGCCCATAGGAAGGTGACGGGGCGTCTCCATGACGACAGCGAGCTCCGTGTGCAGCGCAGCCCCCCAGGCCTTCAGCGTCTGCGGCCCTGGGCTCCGAGGCGCGCGCTCTCTCTGAGCAGACCTCCTGCCCAGCGAGAGAGCAGCACTGTGTGCACTTTCCGGCCCGAAGCAGGTGCTTCGCCGCGGCGGCAAGGGCTTTTCAGAGACGCACCTGTGCAACCTGTTTCTCCGGTGGAAGTTTTTCTTCGTCCAAGGAGGTCCCCGTGCTTACGAGTCACTGCGGACCGGCCACTAGGGCGCCCGGGTCAGGACGGACGGTGCGCGATCCCCTTGCAGGCTGTGGATCGCCGCAGACAGCGCGCTAAGTTACTGAGGGAAGCCCTGTGCCCCATTGACCCCTCTGCTTGCTGTTTGAGGTGGGCAGGTTGATTCATAGGAAGTTTTGGACCACAGGCTCACCTTGGACCGAGGCCGCGGCGAGTGAATAGAAGAAGCTGGTCTGCTCGGCACTGGGACGCCGGCACGGAAGGCTTAACTCGGAGCATTAGTGGAGGCCACCATGGAGGAAATGGAGAACTGCCTGAGCCCCGCGGCCCAGGACCTGGTAAGGAAGGAAGCGGAGCACATTTGCGGTCACCCGGGGGAATGCAAGGGGCCTGCAAGCAAACTGCGCTCTTACATTATTATCAAGAGTGCCGAGGGCTTCTCTGCAGAGGCCGCAGCCCCTGGGCAGGCCCTCCACTACGGGTAAGGGCACCCCTTCTGCAGTGTTAAAAGTGCCCTCCTAGGTGGTGTTGTAGAGGCTGTCTCCCTGCTGGTTGTCTCTCTTGGAGTGTTAGTGAGACTGTCCTTCCAGTAGTGCTGCGGGTCCATATTGTGTAGTGTTGCGGGTCTGTTTTGTGTAGTGTTGAGTGTGCACTTCCTGTAGTGCGGAGGCTGTCTGTCCTGCAGTGCCATGGATGTCTGTCCTGTAGTGGTACTGAAGCTGTGTCTCCTGTCATGGCGCTCAGGATGTCTCGTCTGTAGTATTGCAGAGGCCTGAGTGTCTCTCTTCCTTAGTGAGGTCGACTCTCCTTTAGTGTTAAGAGTTCCCCTCCCTGTTGCCCCTGCCTTGCCGGCTGCATTGGGGCTTCTTCAGTTGTGCTGAGGACACACTCCTGCAGTGCTAAGGGGCGCTTCTTTTATCGCTGCTGAGGCTGTCTCACCTAGTGCTGCGAGCCCACTCCTAATACATCCAAGAAAGGTTAATGGAGGGTAGACAGGCGCTACTCTGGGCCCTTCGTTGATACAAAGCTGATGCTGTCATTGGGGGTATAACAAGGTAAGGCCTTCCTCCACTGCTGTGTCCTCGAGTGTGAGTTTGTGACAGTGTGAATTCAGAGCACAGAGAACAAGAATTTGCAATGCAATAGGTCTCGCATTTACGCAAGCTTGAGCTCTTGGCATTGTAAATGACAATCACACACATAGGAGGGCAGGAGGGGATTTAAGGAACAGCGTGGGTATACTCCCCACTATGAAACATAAATACACAAAAGAACCCACGGGTCCAAGAGCACAATCAAAAGATGGTGTAAAACACAATGACCAACAGTAGACAGGACAACGTTGGGAATATCCCTTTTAAAGGACGACTCCCCTCACACACCCGAGGGTGTCATGCTTCATCATAAGGGTGCCTCCTCGTGCCGGGACCTAGTCACGGCACGGGCTACAACCTCCTCTCTACGAGAAGGGAGCTCAGGGATGTTTTTATTTCGTGGCACATGGGTTATCCTAAAAACCCTATGTGAGCTTGGTGTGTGAAAAAGATAGTGCAGTGCTGTATATGTGAGTGAATAAAACTACCTACAGGGTTAGCAATAAACTTTATTAAGCTAGCCTGTGGCAGGATTAAAAAGCTGGAAATGAGCCTTTCAAACCTAGAAAAGACTTCATTAATTAGATCAACATGTTTCAGCCGTGATGATCTATCTAAGTATCTCGGCTTTCATCAGGATCTTGTGTGATGCAGCTACTGCTAAGCAAAAAAGGGTGCAAAGTGTTGAAACAAATAAAAAACACACAACAACAGCGTGTTTATACTGAACCAGATGGTAATTTGTTCATTCTGGTCCTGCCAATTGTATCTGCAACAAAGACAGACAGAAATGTCATGTTGAATCACTAAGTCACACACATCTTTGACAAACATAAGCCCCAAACAAATATTGTCAGGCTCCAAAAATACTACTGCACCACAGTCAGTAGCAAGAAATGTGGCACTTACCCTATTGGTGAAGAACAAAGGCCACAACTGTCCGGTGCTAATTTAGCACGTGGTACAGACACCAACCTAGAGAGAAAAGTAATGGCGGTGATAAGAAAGTACAGAAAAAGATACAAAGTAGGAGGGAAAAACAGCCAGTAATGCCAGTCTTCCCCGTTGCATAATGGGACAGAAGAAGTCAATCCCCAAGTAACGCATAATACGAGTCTAAAAGTAGCCTAGAAATAGGATACAGCGAACAGACATCCATATGGCAATGCACTGAGTCAAGGTAAAAAGGCAAACATAAGTCTTACCCAACAGAGCTAATAAGGATGGCCTACCAAAGATATGGAGCTACCCATTTGAAAAAAATATTTACAATAAATGTAAAAAGTTCTGTCAACAGGCTACATGTTGCCAAAGACACAAGGTCTCTAATATTGAAAGTGCCATCGCTGTCAATACAGGCACTTATTCTAGAAGGGAATGATGTACTATCACAAAAGGAAAAACGATAAAAGTGGTGAAACTAACCAAACATCGTAATCGCGAACGCGCTTAAGACAATGTCAAGCACCTATGTCGCTATTGCTAAGAGCAAGAAAAAGGAAAGGGGCGGGAAAGGAATACTACACAAACTCCACAACGCTAGGGACGCAACAGCGCAAGGTTGTACAAAGCGCGTGTCGCTGGTCTATTAAGAAAAAAATACAAAAGACGGAGCACAAACTACGACAACCACTTACTGCTCAAGTGGAGCAGGAATCCAGGGGCGTCTGTCCGACCGGCAGGAATGGAGACCGGAACCACAGTGTTCAATTAGAAACTGTTTGCCGCTACGAACCATGGGAGACGTAGTTTAATCACCATGGTTCATGGGAAATGTAGTTTCTGGCCCGGAATCGGGCACCTGAGTACCTCTATGTGAATAATGGTTACAAAAAGCAAATAGCAGAGCAGTGCATATAATCAAAACTCCACTGTAAGGGGAAAAGAATACACGTGCATCTGAAACATACAGATAGCATGTCATGTAGATCGATAGGGCATATTTAAAGTACAAAGAGCCAGAAAATCGGAGACAATGTCTCAACGATAAAAGCATAAGGAACCAAGTGTATTAAAAAGGAGAGAATAACTCAAAGGCAAAAAGAACTTAGGACTTAAAAAACCGCTGTAAAACTGAATACTGAGGCTCAAAAAGCATCAGGGAGTGCAATGGGTACAACCAACCATTAGAAACAAATGAGGCAAAAGCTAACCTCACAGTGTTACCAAATGACATGTGGTGATAAACTATAAAAACAGCAAAACCACATCAAGGAAGGTGAACCAAAACTCAAGTCGGTGCAAGCCAAGGAATGTCGTCGTTCAATCCCAATCTAGAGGTACCCAATCTGAAGACCCAACGTTGTTCAATACGTAGAAGTTTCAGTGCCAAATCTGGTGTTGTGGCTGTCAGGTTGGGTTTATCCAAAACAACCCAGTTCAAAGAGTCTGCTTGGTGTTGCATTTCCAAGCAGTGCTTGGTAAGACGTGTATTTTGCTTGGAACATCTGATCGTGCTTTTGTGCTCCTGGATCCGATTCCGTACCTTGCGGGTCGTCATGCCCATGTATCTAAGATTACAAGGACAAGTGAGCAAATAAATGACCCTTTCACTGTTACAATTGGTATGATGTTTCAATACCCATGGTCTGTTACTCCCAATGTCAACACTCTTCGTTATTTGAGTTTGTCCACACACCGAACACAACCCACACGGATAGTGTCCCTGAACCGGTGGTAGTTGCCAGAGTGTGTGCAATTGAGATTTCATTTTAGGCTGTGGTCTTGTGTGTACTAAGGCATCTTTCAAATTGGAACTTCTTTTAAAGGCAAATAATGGTTTATCTAATGTACATTGGCCCTTATTCAGAATTTTCCAATTAGACAGAATAGATTTTTAACTTCAGTGGAGACACACACTAGTCTCACAATACACAATACACTACAGTACACTACACTAGTCTCACAATACACAATACACTAGTATTGACACGCACTAGTCTTGACTGAGAAGGTTCTTTTGGAGCATTATCTAGTAATGCATCTCTATGATTGTTAAGGGCTCTTTTGGAAGATTTCTTTACCAAAGATCTGGGATATTGTCGGTCCAACAGATTATGTCTGAGTGTTCGGGCATGCTCATTGTATTTATCTGTACTAGAACAATTGCGTCTAAGCCGTAAAAACTGCCCAAACGGTAAGTTATCCCGAAGAGATTTTGGGTGGTAACTACCATAGTGAAGTAGAGCATTACGTGCCATGGGTTTGGTGTATAACTCTGTTTGTAAGTGTCCACCTGATGGATATATTGAGAGATCCAAAAACGATAGTTGACTGTGGCTGTACTCACATGTAAAATTAAGGTACTCTCTACGAGTGTTGAGCCAGGCATGGAAGGTCATCAAAGAAACCTAATCCCCTCTCCAGACTACCAAAATATCATCTATGTATCTCTTCCATACATGGATATGAGCCAGAAAGGGGTTGCTGGGGGCAAGTACAGTGTCTTGCTCAAAAGAATGCATAAACAAATTCGCCAGACTCGGTGCAAAAATACTGCCCATAGAAGTGCCGGACACTTGAAGGTATAATTGTGTCTCAAAGAGAAAAAAGTTTTCTTTCATGGCCATTGTGGCACATTTCATAATGAAAGACAAAGGTGTAATAGTGTCCGGCATGTCAAGAGTCAAAAGTTGTTCTATGGTTGCAAGAGTCTGGTCTTGGGGAATACAAGTATAAAGTGACTCTACATCAAATGATACAAGATAGTCCGTATCAGGGTCAAAAGTCACCTCTCTGAGGAGTCTCAATACATCTTTGGTGTCCTGTAGATATGTTGGCATTGTTCTAACCAATGGGCGTAGAAAATGGTCCACAAAATGAGACAATTGTAACAGTGAAAGGGTCATTTATTTGCTCACTTGTCCTTGTAATCTTAGATACGTGGGCATGACGACCCGCAAGGTACGGATTCGGATCCAGGAGCACAAAAGCACGATCAGATGTTCCAAGCAAAATACACGTCTTACCAAGCACTGCTTGGAAATGCAACACCAAGCAGACTCTTTGAACTGGGTTGTTTTGGATAAACCCAACCTGACAGCCACAACACCAGATTTGGCACTGAAACTTCTACGTATTGAACAACGTTGGGTCTTCAGATTGGGTACCTCTAGATTGGGATTGAACGACGACATTCCTTGGCTTGCACTGACTTGAGTTTTGGTTCACCTTCCTTGATGTGGTTTTTGCTGTTTTTATAGTTTATCACCACATGTCATTTGGTAACACTGTGAGGTTAGCTTTTGCCTCATTTGTTTCTAATGGTTGGTTGTACCCATTGCACTCCCTGATGCTTTTTGAGCCGCAGTATTCAGTTTTACAGCGGTTTTTTAAGTCCTAAGTTCTTTTTGCCTTTGAGTTATTCTCTCCTTTTTAATACACTTGGTTCCTTATGCTTTTATCGTTGAGACATTGTCTCCGATTTTCTGGCTCTTTGTACTTTAAATATGCCCTATCGATCTACATGACGTGCTATCTTTATGTTTCAGATGCACGTGTATTCTTTTCCCCTCACACTGGAGTTTTGATTATATGCACTGCTCTGCTATTTGCTTTTTGTAACCATTATTCACATAGAGGTACTCAGGTGCCCGATTCCGGGCCAGAAACTACATTTCCCATGAACCATGGTGATTAAACTACGTCTCCCATGGTTCGTAGCGGCAAACAGTTTCTAATTGAACACTGTGGTTCCGGTCTCCATTCCTGCCGGTCGGACAGACGCCCTGGATTCCTGCTCCACTTGAGCAGTAAGTGGTTGTCGTAGTTTGTGCTCCGTCTTTTGTATTTTTTTCTTAATAGACCAGCGACACGCGCTTTGTACAACCTTGCGCTGTCGCGTCCCTAGCGTTGTGGAGTTTGTGTAGTATTCCTTTCCCGCCCCTTTCCTTTTTCTTGCTCTTAGCAATAGCGACATAGGTGCTTGACATTGTCTTAAGCGCGTTCGCGATTACGATGTTTGGTTAGTTTCACCACTTTCATCGTTTTTCCTTTTGTGATAGTACATCATTCCCTTCTAGAATAAGTGCCTGTATTGACAGCGATGGCACTTTCAATATTAGAGACCTTGTGTCTTTGGCAACATGTAGCCTGTTGACAGAACTTTTTACATTTATTGTAAATATTTTTTTCAAATGGGTAGCTCCATATCTTTGGTAGGCCATCCTTATTAGCTCTGTTGGGTAAGACTTATGTTTGCCTTTTTACCTTGACTCAGTGCATTGCCATATGGATGTCTGTTCGCTGTATCCTATTTCTAGGCTACTTTTAGACTCGTATTATGCGTTACTTGGGGATTGACTTCTTCTGTCCCATTATGCAACGGGGAAGACTAGCATTACTGGCTGTTTTTCCCTCCTACTTTGTATCTTTTTCTGTACTTTCTTATCACCGCCATTACTTTTCTCTCTAGGTTGGTGTCTGTACCACGTGCTAAATTAGCACCGGACAGTTGTGGCCTTTGTTCTTCACCAATAGGGTAAGTGCCACATTTCTTGCTACTGACTGTGGTGCAGTAGTATTTTTGGAGCCTGACAATATTTGTTTGGGGCTTATGTTTGTCAAAGATGTGTGTGACTTAGTGATTCAACATGACATTTCTGTCTGTCTTTGTTGCAGATACAATTGGCAGGACCAGAATGAACAAATTACCATCTGGTTCAGTATAAACACGCTGTTGTTGTGTGTTTTTTATTTGTTTCAACACTTTGCACCCTTTTTTGCTTAGCAGTAGCTGCATCACACAAGATCCTGATGAAAGCCGAGATACTTAGATAGATCATCACGGCTGAAACATGTTGATCTAATTAATGAAGTCTTTTCTAGGTTTGAAAGGCTCATTTCCGGCTTTTTAATCCTTCCACAGGCTAGCTTAATAAAGTTTATTGCTAACCCTGTAGGTATTTTTATTCACTCACATATACAGCACTGCACTATCTTTTTCACACACCAAGCTCACATAGGGTTTTTAGGATAACCCATGTGCCACGAAATAAAAACATCCCTGAGCTCTCTTCTCGTAGAGAGGAGGTTGTAGCCCGTGCCGTGACTAGGTCCCGGCACGAGGAGGCACCCCTATGATGAAGCATGACACCCTCGGGTGTGTGAGGGGAGTCGTCCTTTAAAAGGGATATTCCCAACGTTGTCCTGTCTACTGTTGGTCATTGTGTTTTACACCATCTTTTGATTGTGCTCTTGGACCCGTGGGTTCTTTTGTGTATTTATATTGTAAATGACAATGCCTTCTATTTATGATTTAAATAACAAAAGATAAATAAAAGGTATTGTCATTCACAATGCCACTAGCTCAAACTCGTGTAAATGCGAGACCTATTGCATTGCAAATGCTTGTTTACTTCTGTCACCCGCCTCCACCTTACCTCACTCTCGTGTCAGTCGTGTGGCGTCCTCTGACCCCGCTCAATCGGCAAGTCCCGAGCTTCGCAGTAAGAGGCTTCTCCTGTGGTTTTCACTTGATTTTATTCTGGAAATAAAATATTCATTAATGCCTTTCGGCTGTCAGTCGCAGCCTTGTTCATGAACGGTCGTGAGCAAGGCTGCGACTGACAGCCGAAACGCATTGATGAATATTTTATTTCCAGAATAAAATCAAGTGAAGCCTCAGGAGTGGCGACATCATTTTTGTAATAGAAGGTGGTTGAAAAGATATGTTGTGAAGAGGAATATATATATATATATATATATATATATATATATATATATATATATATATCACTCCAGGTGACTCACCCCTGCTGGCTTGTTACGGCGCTCTACGGCGGAGCGTGGCCCCTCGGCTGGGCCCAGCCGAAATCCATTCAACACTCTTCTCCGCTCGGAAAAAGACTAGGGCCGCACTCCAAGGGAATTTGAATATTCCTTTTATTACCACAATTTAAATCGGTTCAAAAGCAATCCTTTGGAACACAAGACCAACGCGTTTCGGTCTCGCTGAGACCTTGATCACGGTAACGCCCCCTTGTCACTCCAATCATATATGCATTCTTTATAATTGCATCATTTCCTGTTGACACAGGTGTGGCATTATGGGATTTGTGGTTTCCACAATTAAATAATAGACCATTGGTTAAAATTAAAAACAAATTAACCAAGCCTTAAAAATTGAACAAATGAATAAATTCACTGTTAGTTATTTTGCTCCAATGAGGGTACTTTTGTAAACATGCGGATACATTGCTAGATTTTAAATCATGAGAAATCAAATCAATATCATGGAACACCATTAAATATCCGTACTTAGTTATTCCTGCTTCATTGCAACATTGTAATTTTACCATATATAACCCACCAGTGGGTAAATCTATAACGGTCATTGCACGCCTTGTGCTACTCACGTGTTCCCTTCACATTCAGCATTCTCATGGTGGGTTAGTGATCTCAAAGGACAAATAATTAATTACATTTGTCATTCCCATTGATATAGATTGTATACCATGTTGAGCATATCCTCGTCCTCAAGCTGGACTTCAGGTTCTCCCTGTCTGCCAGCACAGTGTTATTCATTTATGTTAAAATATTTACAAGAAAGTCTTTCTGCCTCCCCCGGGAGGCAGATGGGGCAATAGCCCCTGATCTGCCCCCCCGGAGGGCAGAATCCCACTAGGCACGAGGGTGTATTTTGTTTTTTTATATGTAGAGGTGGGGGCTGCCCAGAATGGGCATGCCAATGCCCCCACCCTCAAAAAAATATAACAGTCTTTCTGCCCCCCCAGGAGTCATATGGGGGCAATAGTCCCTTATCTTTCCCCCCGGGGAGCAAAAAGCCCACTAGGCAACAGGGACTTTGCTTTGTTTTATATGTAGGAGTGGGGGCTGCCCAGAATGGGCATGCCAATGCCCCCACCTGTCCATAAAAATTAGCTACAGTCTTTCTGCCTCCCCCGGGAGGCAGATGGGGGCAGGGAAGAAAGCCCACTAGGCACCAGGGATTTTGTTGTTTTTTTATATGTAGGGGTGGAGGCTGCCGAGAATGGGCATGCTAATGCCTCCACCCCAAAAAAAGTCTTTCTGCCCAGTCCAGAAGGCAGATCGGGCAATAGCCCCTTATCTGCCCCCCCGGGGGTGGCAGAAAGCACACTAGACACCAGGGATATGTTTATGGGCATGCCCATAAGAAGTCCCATATGCAAGGGTTGTTCTCCTTTTTTTTAGGCACACATTTCGGCTGTTTCAGTGATATCTTTAGTCTTATCTGCACCCAAGCGGGGCAGTAAACCAGGTTTGTGTGTTTGTGTGCTGGAGTTTGGCTGACGGTCTGCGTGTACTGACCTTTGGCTGGCATTTTGCTGGCGGTGTGTGTTGACCTGCACTTGGGTATTGGTGTGGGTGGACTCGCACTTGATGACGGTGTGTGTGAATTGGTGCTTGCCTGGTGGTGTGCATGGAGTGGCGCTTGGCTGGTGGTGTACGTGGACTGGTGCTTGGCTGGCTGTGTGCATGTACGGTGCTTGGCTGCAAGGCTGGACTGGCCGTAGCGGGCACCGGGCGTTTCCCCGGTGGGCCGGAGGGGTGGGGGCCAGTTTTCTAGCCGTGGGGGGCTGTTTTGTCACTGGGGGCCAGTTTTGCAGCAGTGCTGCAATATCGGCCCCCAGTAACAAAAGCTGGAGCGGTGCTTCTTACTAGCACGCCTCCCACCTCCCAGGGCCGGTCAAGCAGCAATCTGCCTGGGCTGGTTGCTGTTCCCAGTCCGGCCCTGCATGGCTGGCGGTGTGCAGGGATGGCGCTTCGCTGGCGGTGTGCGTGGGTGGTGCTTGGCTGGCAGTGTGCATGGATATTGCTTGGCTGACTGTGTGCATGGATGGCATTTGGCTGACAGTGTACGTGGATGGCGCTTAGCTGGCGGTGTGCATGGACGACGCTTTGATGGCGGTGTGTGTGGATGGCACTTGGCTGGTGGTGTGCATGAATGGTGGTGTGCATGTACTGACTCTTGGCTGGCGGTGTGGCTTGCATGGATTCCCCAGCGTTTTATGACCCAGTATCCCCTGCAAACCTACAAAGTCACATTTTCCTCACATTACCCTTGGTCTCCCGATAAAAATGATACCTTACTGGTGTGGATGTCCAATGCAGAATCACCATAAAAATGAATAATAAAAAATATATATAGCGCTTAGTGTTCGCGGTGCTATCCCCTCAATCCCTATGTTTTTGGCCCTTCCCTGTCGCAGGCCCTTGGCCCTCCACACAAGTGAGGTATCATTTTACTCGGGAGACTGAGGGGAACGCTGAGTGGTAGGACATTTGTGCAGGCACAGTGATCCCACACAGAAATGTGAGGAAAATGTGATTTTTTTTCAGCTACATTTGAGGTTTGCAAAGAATTCCGGGTAGGAAAACGTTGGGGGATCCACAAAAGCCACACATCCCTGGACTCCCCCGAGTGTCTAGTTTTCAGAAATGTGTGGGTTTGGTAGGTTTCTCTAGATGGCCGCCGAGCCCGGGACCAAAAACACAGGTGCCCCCCTTGCAAAACCATGTAGATTTGTAATTGGTAATTTTGATGTCTCCACAATACGTTTTGGGCCCTTGGCTGTCACAGGTACTGGCCCACCCACACAAATGAGGTACAATTTTTATCGAAAGACCTGGGGGAATGCTGGGTGGTGGGAAATTTGTGTCAGCCCGGTGATCCCACAACTTTCCCACACAGAAAAGTGAGAAAACAATGTGATTTTTTCAGTTAAATTTGAGATTTGCAGGGGCTTCTGGGTAAAAAAACGTTGGGGGATCCACGCACGCCATACCTCCCTGGACTCCCCCGGGTGTTTTCAGAAATGTCTGGGTTTGGTAGGTTTCCCTTGATGGCCGCCGAGCCTGGGCCAAAAACCCAGTCGACCCCCGTTGCGAAACCAGGTTGTTTTGTGATAGGTAATTTTGATGTCTCCACAATAAGTTTTGGGCCCTTCCCTGCCGCGGGCACTTGGCCCACCCACACAAGTGAGGTACCATTTTTATCAGGAGACTTTGGGGAATGCTGGGTGAGTGGAAGTTTGTGGATCCAGACAGATTCCAGAACTTTCCATCACAGAAACGTGAGGAAAATGTGTTTTTTTTTTTACAAAGTTTGGGGTTTGCAAGGGATTCTGGGTAACAGAACCTGGTGAGAGCCACACAAGTCACCCCATCCTGTATTCCCCTGGGTGTCTGGTTTTCAAAAATGTATAGGTTTGATAGGTTTTCCTAGGTGCCAGCTCCGCTAGGGTTCAAAATCCACAGCTTGGCACGGTGCAAAAAAAGGGTCAGTTTTCACTGGAAAAATGTGATGTGCCCACGTTGCGTTTTGGGCCGTTTCCTGCCGCGGGCACTAGGCCTACCCACACAAGTGAGGTACCAGTTTTATTGGGAGAATTGGGGGAATGCAGAGTGGGTGGAAGTTTGTGGATCCACGCAGATTCCAGAACTTTCCATCACAGAAATGTGAGGAAAATTTGTATTTTTTTACAAAGTTTGAGGTTTGCAAGGAATTCTGGGTAACAGAACCTGGTGAGAGCAACAAAAGTCACCCTATCGTGGATTCACCTCGGTGTCTTGTTTTAAAAAATATATAGGTTTGCTAGGTTTCCCTGGGTGCCGGGTGAGCTAGGGTTCAAAATCCACAGTGTTGGGCTTGGCTCTTCTTGCAGGGTCATCCCTGAACTTTTTGCCTTCCTCCTGGTATTTTTTCTGACCTGGTGTTGGTGGTTTTAGGACTCTGGGCACTTTATCACTGCTGCCCAGTGTTAAAGTGCATGTGCTCTCTATGGCAAACATGGTAAGATTGGTCTACACCTGTTTGGCGTATTTAATTTACCTATCAGTCCCTTGTAAAGTGGTATCTCATATACTCAGGGCCAGTAAATTAAATGCTACTGGTGGGCTTGCAGTGCTGCTTGCGCCACCCACCAAAGTAGCCTTTCAAACCTGTCTCAGGCCTCTGCCATTGCAGGGCCTGCGCGCGTAGTTTACTGCCGCTGTGACGTGGCACATAAAGTGGGTGCCACGTTCGTGACTCCCCTTTTACTACATATCAGTCACCCCTAAGGTAGGCCCTAGCTAGCCCTATGGGCAGGGTGCGCTGTGGGTAAAAGGTAGGACATGTGTCTTAACTGTGTGGCATGTCCTGGTAGTGACAAACAGCCATTTTGGTTTCTCACTACTGTGAGGCTGCCCTCTCATAGGAATGCAGTGGGGATTCCCTGATATGTGTTTCAGTATATGATATGTACCTGATATGTACCTGATATGTACCTGATATGAGAGGAGTAGCGTGATCAAGTTTGGTATGTTTGGAGTAGTGGTAATAAATGCTGCGTAATGGTGTTCGCAGATTTATTATCACTATTTTAGAAATGCCACTTTTAGAAGTGGGCATTTCTGTGTGCTATGTGTATTTGTGCCTGCCTGTTGTGTATTGCATGTCTGGCTCTGGATGACAGGGCTGGCGAGGTGCAGTGGCTCCAAAGGGGCTGGGTGAGTCAGTGCTACGCTGAATAGGCCTGACCTGCATTTGGAGTAGTGGGAGGAGTAGCACCTTGACCTGAATAGTACTGTGCCTGCCTTACACAATGCTGGCTCCGCCCCCCTGTGGTGTGTCTGGGGTCAGAGCCTACCCTAACAATGGGGACTGTTGTGCACTTGTTAAGTGCCCCCCAGAACTGGTCTGGACTAGGTCCAGTGCCCTGTGCCAGGGCAGAACAAAGACCTTAGGGGATATAAATATTGGGGCTGTAACCTTATGACGGGTGTGCTGTGAGCTTACTTGAAACTGAAGAAGACACTGTGTGGGACTTGTGGCCGGCAGGCTGCTGGACTGCCAGGAGGAACCGCCTAGGGACTGGACTTTTCCTGGGGGGGGGGCTGAGAGAAGGATTGCCCCTCTGTTCTGAGGCCTCTTGTGCTGGCCTGCCTGGCTGCGCCCTGCTTTCAGAAGTGCTGCTGTGCCCCTGGCCTGGGCAGACTCGAGTGCTTTTGTTTTTATTGGACTCTAGGTCCTGGAACTGGGCTGGGGTGTGCGCTGAGGTTATTGGCCTGAGCCCCGGAGTGTGCTCATCCTGCAGTCAAGCGTGTGGAGCGCTGTGCCTGCACACCCGAAGAGCCTGTGGAGCGCTTTTGTTGTTTTGCGCTCAAGGGCGTTGTGTCCTGCAGCCAGTTGTATTCCCAAATACCCGAGGAGCGTTTACAGAACGAAGGGGAAAGCCTGAGGCGGCCGCTCGTCAGCTGAGCAAGCACCGCCGCAGTACCAGATGCTGCCTGGCAACCAGCTGCCCGAGTAGAGGAAGCAGCCGGAAGAACCTTTGATCGTCACGGCCCCGCCCCCAAGGTTCACGGAAGGAGACAGAGCCTCACAGGCTCTGGTCAGCCGGCTCTCGGAGAAGAGGAAGCCCAGGGACTAGCAGTGGTCCAGCACCCCAAGGGAAGGAGGTGAGCATCGCCGGGAGAGGCGGACCGCCCCTCCCACACCTCTGGGGTATTTCCTCAGTCCTCCGGCCTGACGTGTCAGCCAACTCCGGTTGAAGCTGGGCCTCTTGCCGGTGTTGCAGAGAGGGGTTCTCCGCGCCACACAGGCTTGTTGCTTGGGGGCATGGCTTCTCTTTAGCCACTACTGTGGGGGAGCGGCAACCAAGTGGCGGTAGCTCCGCGTGTTGTGGACAGCCGCACTCCCGTGTGCAAACGGCGGGGGAGGGGCCCAGCGAGGTCTCCCCGCTGGAAGAATTGGTGTATTTCCCCATCTTTATAGACCCATACCGACGACATTGCCTTACGGGCGACTTGGGGTAAACCTCGACGGAGGTCCCCTCTCCCCATCTGGGAGGAGTAAACTTGGAGATCCCCGAGTGGGGGGGAACCATCCTGAATCTCCGCATTTTCCGTGGTAGGCGGGCAGGTAACCCAGGAGCCTACAAGGGGAGAGGCCCGTTTCCTGCCTGATGATTCAGGTGCCATCTCTTACAGTTATGCCCTGCTTATGATTTATGTGGCATACTGTGCAGTTTAGGCCTAATGTGAGCATGATGGGTCTATGAGATATGGACCTGCAGGATATGTACAATGCTGGAAGAAAATGATGTTATGCCTATGGACTTGTTTGTGCGCAGCCGCAAGGGGTTCATTACTGATGATATTTTCTGCCTAATGCTCACATGTATGTGGGATTACATTGCCAAGGTTGGCACCCTATGTACCGTAATAGTGATATGTGGGCATAAGGTGGTTATGATGTGTGCCCGCTGCAAGTGTTTACTATGGTGCACTGCTAATTATGGTTATGCATAATGTGTCATACTAAGTACAGTTCCTACCAGTAACTACTGGGTGGGGGCAACTGTGATGTTTATGACTGTGGCCTGATTGGCCAGTGATTTATGTAATCCCTGTGAAGTCATGACAAGTGCCTAGTGGCACAGTGATATATGTGTGATTACGTTCTAATGTGTTTTATGAGTAATACAAAGGCTATTTTTGATATAACCTTGTGTGGAGTTTCTTTTGTGGTGTGCCTAGTGTGCTGTGTGAGTGTGTTGCGCAAACATTGCCTCTGGGATAAGCCTGACTGCTCTGCCAAGCTACCAAGGGGGTGAGCAGGGGTTATCTTCAGCGTGTAATCCCTTGCCCTGACTAGAGTGGTGGTTTCTGCCTGGCTTAGGCGCATGCCCTAGCCAACCAGAAATTCCATTTCGAACACACAGCAAAGCACTTTGCAAAAAAAGGGTCAGTTTTCATTGGAAAAATGTGATGTATCCACGTTGTGTTTTGGGCCATTTGCTGTTGCGGGCACTAGGCCTACCCACACAAGTAAGGTGCCATTTTTATTAGTAGACTTTAGGGAATGCGGGGTGGGTGGAAGTTTGGGGATCCACTCAGATTCCAGAACTTCCCATCACAGAAATGTGAGGATTTTTTTTTTTTTTTTTTACAAAGTTTGAGGTTTGCAAGGGATTCTGGGTAACAGAACCTGGTGAGAACCAGACAAGTCACCCCATCCTGGGTTGCCCTGGGTGTCTAGTAATCAAAAATGTATAGGTTTGCTAGGTTTTTGTAGGTGCCGGCTGAGCTAGGGTTCAAAATCCACAGCTAGGCACTTTTAAAAAAAAGGGTCAGTTTTCACTGGAAAAATGTGATATGTCCATGTTGCGTTTTGGGCCGCTTCCTGTCGCAGGCACTAGGCCTACCCACACAAGTGAGGTACCATTTTTATCAGGAGACTTTGGGGAATGCGAGGTGGGTGGAAGTTTGTGGATCCATGCAGATTCCAGAACTTTCCATCACAGAAATTTGAGGAAAATGTGTTTTTTTGACAAAGTTTAAGGTTTGCAATTGATTCTGGGTAACAGAACCTGGTGAGAGCAACAAAAGTCACCCTATCGTGGATTCCCCTGGGTGTCTAGTTTTCAAAAATGTATAGGTTTGCTAGGTTTCTCTGGGTGCCGGCTCAGCTAGGGTTCAAAATCCACAGCAAGGCACTTTGCAAAAAAAGGGTCAGTTTTCACTGGAAAAATGTGATGCATCCACGTTGTGTTTTGGGCCGTTTGCTGTCGCGGGCACTAGGTCTACCCACACAAGTAAGGTACCATTTTAATTGGTAGACTTTGGGGAATGCGGAGTGGGTGGAAGTTTGTGGATCCACACAGATTCCAGAACTTTCCGTCACAGAAATGTGAGGGAAATGTGTTTTTTTTCTTTTACAAAGTTTGAGGTTTGCAATGGATTCTGGGTAACAGAACCTGGTGAGAGCCACACAACTCACCCCATCCTGGATTCCCCTGGGTGTCTAGTAATCAAAAATGTATAGGTTTGCTAGGTTTTCCTAGGTGCCGGCTGAGCTAGGGTTCAAAATCCACAGCTACGCACTTTTCATAAAAAGGGTCAGTTTTCACTGGAAAAATGTGATATGTCCACGTTGCGTTTTGGGCCGTTTCCTGTCACGGGCACTAGGCCTACCCACACAAGTGAGGTACCATTTTTATCAGGAGACTTTGGGGAATGCGAGGTGGGTGGAAGTTTGTAGATCCATGCAGATTCCAGAACTTTCCATCACAGAAATGTGAGGAAAATGTGTTTTTTTGACAAAGTTTAAGGTTTGCAATTGATTCTGGGTAACAGAACCTGGTGAGAGCAACAAAAGTCACCCTATCGTGGATTCCCCTGGGTGTCTAGTTTTCAAAAATGTATAGGTTTGCTAGGTTTCTCTGGGTGCCGGCTCAGCTAGGGTTCAAAATCCACAGCAAGGCACTTTGCAAAAAAAGGGTCAGTTTTCACTGGAAAAATGTGATGCATCCACGTTGTGTTATGGGCCGTTTGCTGTCGCGGGCACTAGGCCTACCCACACAAGTAAGGTACCATTTTTATTGGTAGACTTTGGGGAATGCGGAGTGGGTGGAAGTTTGTGGATCCACACAGATTCCAGAACTTTCCGTCACAGAAATGTGAGGAAAATGTGTTTTTTTTTCTTTTACAAAGTTTGAGGTTTGCAATGGATTCTGGGTAACAGAACCTGGTGAGAGCCACACAACTCACCCCATCCTGGATTCCCCTGGGTGTCTAGTAATCAAAAATGTATAGGTTTGCTAGGTTTTCCTAGGTGCCGGCTGAGCTGGGGTTCAAAATCCACAGCTACGCACTTTTCAAAAAAAGGGTCAGTTTTCACTCAAAAAATGTGATATGTCCACGTTGCGTTTTGGGCCGTTTCCTGTCATGGGCACTAGGCCTACCCACACAAGTGAGGTAGCATTTTTATCGGGAGACTTAGGGGAACACAGAATAGTAGAACAAGTGTTATAACCCATTGGCTTTCTTTGCATTTCTGCCTTCCAAATGTAAGACAATCTGTAAAAATAAAAAGTCATTTTCAAAAAGGACCTCTAATTCACATGCTTGTATGGGTACCCACAATTTTGGAGATGTGCAAATAACCACTGCTTCTAAACTGCCATCAAAAACATTGTTATAAAAATTAACCAGTAGCATATATTCTCATTCACATTTTATGGATACAATCTGATAATGTGATGAGGCTAGATTTGTCCACATAATCCGACTCGGGAAAGTGAAGGCCGCCATTGTAACTAAACCTCCTTTAGCCCTGCCCATAGTTCCTGCTATCGCAGGAGTAGAGTAGGTCACAAACCCATCAACAAAAATGGGTTCTAGGGGCCAAGTTTCTTGAAAGCGAAGAACTGCATAGGATTTGCCAAAATGTAGCCAATCCAAGTTTGCCAGTTTTGTACTGAGTCCTGCCACATTCCATGATGCAAATGTTAATCCTCCGCCTCCGTTGTTTCCAAGACACATAATGGCAAAGCTTTCCTCCATTGGAATGGGAAGATCAATCGCCCTCGCTAGGGGAACGAGTATAATTTAACAAAATATAGAACTAATCATGGCACTGATGTTGACTGCATTTTGGGGGCATGTGCAAGCAAAATGCTGGCGCTCGCAGTGAAGAGAACCAATGGCTAAACTAAGCTGAACCATAGACCCATTCTGTATGCTGTGATGTGTGCAAGCAAAATGTGAAAGCCACTTCAAAAAACTACCCAATGAATAGGGCTGAATAAAAGTCCCTCAATGTATACATTATGTGTGTGTGTGTATATATATATATATATATATATATATATATATATATATATTTATATGTAAAAAAAAAATAATTATATATATATATATCACAACAAAGGGGTCCCCCTGCGAGGGTGCACTCAGGAAACAGCCGAGTCCTGCAAGTTTCTAGCAGCGCTCTTTATTGTGGAAAACCGGGATTATTTGCCACAGTTCCTTAAAAACCCAGCCCGACGCGTTTCGGAGCTCCTGCTCCTTGTTCACGGGCAATGCAAGTGATTGGGTTGGAAAAGAGTAAACAGCCGAGTCTCTTAGTTAATTCTTTTATCGCCCCCTGGTGGGCCTGATTAATTTCCATACACAGGGGGACCCCTTTGTTGTGATGTTATTCGGCCTGTCCCGGCCGAGAGGGTTGCACCGCCATTATTAAAAGGACATGGGCCGTCTCGCACGGATTGACTGTGGTTGCGGAGGAACAGATGGGTGAAAACTGAACCGGGTTATTTTGTATTACAGGCTCACTGGAGAGTTCAAGATCATGCGATAATATATGTGATTGGGACGGAGTCCACTGGAGGAATTAATTGCAAGAGAAACCGCACTACGAGTCCCAGAATGCTGAAGTGTATGGAAATTAATCGGGCCCACCAGGGGGCGATAAAAGAATTAACTAAGAGACTCGGCATCAACGACGAGCTCCGTCTTTCTTTTAAGGTGGAAGTAGGCCATCGTCGTTTGATCCAAGAGTGCTTTCTTGATGCCTTGAAATGCTGCTTCCTCTCGGGGTGTCCATTCCCAGGGTGTTCAGGTCTTGGTTAGTTGCCATAGTGGTTCAGACACGGTAGCGAGGTTCGGGAGAAATCTTCCACAATACGTCGCCATCCCCAGGAAGCTTCTAATTTCTGTGGGGTTCTGTGGTACTGGGGCACTTCGGATGGCTTCCACCTTGCGAGGATCGACGCGAAGCCCCTCTCTCTCTCTCGAGAAGACGTAGCCGAAAAAGTCGATCCTTGGTAAAAGGCACATTTTTTCTTGGGGAGAGTGAGCCCACAGTCAGCTAACCTCTGTAGCGTGGCTCTCCAGGCTCTGCGAGTATATCAGGATATCATCGCTTAAATTTATCACTCCCACGAGTCCGGAGAGGGCTTCCTTGATGGCGTTCTGGAAGACCTCCGTCGCGGACGACACTCCAAAGCATGCATCTCCAAAACACATGCATGGAGAAGGTGGTAAGGTAACGGGTCTCCGGCGCTAGCTCCAGCTGGTGATACCCGGAGTTCAAGTTGAGTTTTGAGAACCACTGTGCGCCGTTTAAGTCTGCCACGATATCATCCATCGTCGGGGTCACGTACCTCTCCCTACGGATGGCTTGATTAGGTAGCCTCATATGTACACATAGCCGGATCACGCCGGGTTGCTTTGGCTTGGGCGCCACCACTAGCGGGGATACCCACGGAGTGGGTCCCAACACCTTCTCAATTACGCCCAGATCTTCTAAGTTCTGTAGCTCTTGCTCCACCAGGGGGCGGAGGTGAAAAGGTATGTGCCGGTGTCGGAGCTGGACCGCCTGGTCGATGTGTAGCTTCACTTGGTGCCCCCGAAGCTTGCCCAGCCCTTGAAAGAGCTGCAGGAACTTCTTCATCATGTCTTCCGCGTGGTGCTCATGGACCTGCTTGGCGAAGAACACCAGCTCCAAATCTTCCGCCGAGTGACAGCTCAGCAGCGTCCCGTTCTTTCCTTCGGTGATATGAAATTTGGTCTTCACAGAATATGTGCTGTTCGAGACTTCGACTTCCATCATCCCACGAAGGGTATTGGCTCGGTGCCTCCATACGTGTAAATCTTGGCAGTACTGGGTGTTAGCTTCGGTTTGGGCGAGAGCTTTTCATATTGGTCCGAGTCCATTACATTAACGGACGCTCTGGTGTCGATAAGGGCCTGTACCGAAATACCGTTGATCTTGATGCTGCACATTGGGGGCGGGCGCCCTTTACGACCCGGTCGGCCAGCAAAGGAGATGACAAACAAGTCATCGTCGTCTTCATAGTAGGCAGTGGCGCCATGTTCTGGTGGGGCTGCCGGGTTCTCCTGTTCTTCCAGTGTGAGGTTCCTTAGGGTCATCGGCCGCTCTCTGGTTGTGCCGCCGCGGGATCTCCCTCTGCCGCTGCGGCAGACGCTGGCCTAGTGGTTGGCTTTGCCACACTTCGAGCACGTCCGACCCCTGGCGGGACACCTGTCCTGCTCCTTGTGATCGAACCCGCAGTGTCCGCACTTGCCGCTGGGCTGGCTCCCTGTGGTTCACCTCTGGTTCGGTGCAGGTCGCCTTTGCATGACCTCTATGGTCTCTTCTTTCACTGATTTTTGCGTCGACGCAGCCGGCGTGTTCCTCACTAGAACCGCCTCCATCTCTTCAGCCCGCTTGTCCGACAGCTCGTGGGAGCGGGCGAGAATTAAGATCTCGTCGAGCGAAATTCCTGGTTGTCGGAGTATCTGGCGCCGCAGGGCAACGAACTTGCATCCCTGTATGATTTGTGCCCTGATCTCTTCGTTCTGATCGATGCCAGTGCACGTCCTGGCCAGCTTCGGGAGCCTGGCGTAGAACATATCTACTGTCTCCGACTCTGTTTGTCGAGCCTGGCGCAGCTTGAACCGCTCGTAGTTAGGGTTCATTTGTGGGTCAAAGTATCTGTTCAAGGCCGCAATTGCTGCATCATATTCATGTGCTGCCCCCGTATCTGGTAGCATTTCGAAGAGCTCATAGAGTTCGTCTCCCCCGAAGTGCATGAGTAGGGAGCGTTTCACTGTTCCATCATTCTCGCGTGTCCCCGTGAAGTAGTGATTGAGGCGGCCTACCCAGAGCTTCCATCTGGGTGCTGCGGTGGCCGGGTCCACCAGTTGGCTGAAAGGCGGTATCTGTGTCACTGACGCGTGAGAGTATGGTGCTAGTGGTGCTTGCGCTTGTTGTTGGGGTGGCGGTGGATCTCCCATGCTGACCTCTTGATGGTGCTCTCCTTTTCAGAGGCTTTCTTGCTGCGCGTGTGTGGTGCTTCCTTTTCCCCTTGTCTAGGGCTTATAGTGCCTTGAGCTGCCTTCCCCCTGGTGCTCTGTGGTTCTGCAGGTTCGCCCTCTGTGCCTTCACTGTGCTCCCTTCTCCCTGGGCCTTTGTTGGCTGCCCAGTCTTTTATGGGAGTTTATTTGTACACTTTCACTTTCTTCTTTGTTTTTTTTTCTCTCTTTCCTCTTCACTGGAGGACCAGGGCCATGTGATGCAGACACGCGCACCTGAAGCTGCAGGCTGGGCCTTCCTTTCTTCAGCGCCGTCCCGCGCTGAGCTGCGAGCGCCCCTCACACCAGGGAATCACCACGTGCTGGGCTGGAAAGGCCCCGCCCTCGCGTAAAAGCACACGCGCGGCAGGCCTCGCCTTCAGTGCTGAGCCAACCCGGTGTGAGGCTGACGTCCCCCTGGGCTGCTCCCGCCAGAGCCTAGGTATGCGTGCTGGTGACTCACCGCCCTCTACCGCCGGATGTCGGCGGGAGCCGGATCGCGTTGATGACGGTGAGTCGAGTGACAGCAGACTCCCATCGCAGGTCGCGATGCCGCTTGACTGCAAGGCGGCAGGCACGCGTTGTGGGAGAGACGCGGGCCGTATACACCCCCTCGTCGCCAGTGTAAAGGGGCTGCATGAAGTAGGGGTTAGGCCTGCTAGAGGAGCGCTACACACAACACACGCACTCTAGATTATGAGTCGGCCGAAGGTCACGTGCGACCTGGGGCCCAATTATTTATACCCTCGGACCGAGCCCTGTCACGAAGGGTGATGCATAAGATACATTGTGCTGCAGAGGCCGGATGGCTCTCTACATATATGTTTACCAAGTTGAGTGTTATTGAAATTTTTGCCTCCAGTATCTATGCTATGAGGTTTATGAATATTTTCTCTAACATTGTATATTGTTTTCCCAAAGATGTACAGGGGGGGCGTCTACACCTGTACACCAGCTTATGAACCATGGTCTCTCCAATATGGCCGACCCACTTACTGTGATATCAGCATATGTTACAGTCCTTTCTTTTTGTCTAAACACTGTATGTATTGCACTGTGGGAGTTTGGCTTTTGCGTGCGAGCAAGGCTGCTTGACAGCCGAAACGCGTAGTGGAGAAGCCCAATAAACCTGAAACTTAACTTTCCAATGTGTCTTGAGAGTACGTGATTCCTTGCGGGGACTGGATTTGTGTGTATGTGTGTGTGTATGTATATATATATATATATATATATATATATATATATATATATATATCCAACAAAACGGTTTCCTTGTCATCAGCTTTTGTGGCGCTCATATGCGGTGCGTTACTCCTGCGGTTGAAACCAAAACCGCTATTCATTTCACAAAATCCTGGTTTCCCAGAAAAACAGGCGCACTCCTCACAGGTTATTTTGCAATTTTTTTTATTTTCTTAGGCGTGTTGCATCAATAATTCTTTAGGCATTACAGACGATAAATCCTACGCGTTTCGGCATTTCAAATGCCGTGATCAAGGCATTTGAAATGCCGAAACGCGTGGGATTTATCGTCTGTAATGCCTAAAGAATTATTGATGCAACACGCCTAAGAAAATAAAAAAATTGCAAAATAACCTGTGAGGAGTGCGGCCTGTTTTTCTGGGAAACCAGGATTTTGTGGGAAAAAAAATATATATATATATACACATACATACTTTTGTTAGCTTTATGGTGGTTTAATAAAGCATTTGGGAACTATTCTCCAGAGTGCGCTATGATTCCTTTTGGAGGTTTTTGAATAGAACGCGGAATCACCTCCGCGAGTAGTAGCACCCATCATGAAAGTGAGCGGCGCTTCTTTGGCAACCTTGGAAACAAAATACACATATATATATATATATATATATATATATAATATATATATATATATGTTATGATTTTTAAAAAGATGTGGCATGCAAGTAAGCTAAAGCTGTCTCTAAGCCAGACTTAAAAATTGAATATTGTTGTATTTACTTTTTACAGTACGTATTACACACTTATTCTACAAATCTGCAGCCAGAAGATCGTTTTACAGGAAACAGCAGGACCCAAGAATCTAAGGCTGTGGGGGAGTGAATGTTCAACCATACATTAGAAGGAATAAAGTAACCCTCACTGTACATTAAATGCGGCTTCCAGTCCGATTTCTCTATTTGATGCAAGATTCTAAAACAATGCGGTGGCACGTACTTTATTCCACATATTATTTATGCGATCATTTTATCAGGATACGCAGGCTTATCAGAGCAGGTGACATGGGCTTCCTCTTCTTGGAACAGATGGAATGTCAGCATTTCAGGTGACCATGAAAAGAAAGAAAGTCCTTGTGGCAGCCGTCAGAGATCCACAAATGCCACACACTCGAGTGAGCGGTTAATAATCACTTCAACTACCATCAGTCGTTTGAAGATAAGCCAATGCCTTTTTTATAGCTCAGACAGCACACATCATTAGGCGTGCAGCCTGATAGAATATGTAGATATTATCGCTCCATCCCTTACTCAACAAGTACCTGTCTCATTAAACTGTGGAACAGATAAACATGGTTACTACACTGAATGCCACTTGGCTTGAAGCCTCATGCCGGGTGCTCAATGCTATTTAATGAAATGTTTGCATAATCCTTTGGTGCCAAGCTTTTTTCTGTACACAGAAAACTCAGAATCTTCGGAAAGAGTCCCCAAGGTGTGGGGCTTGGTCTGCAATGTAGAACCACCCCCCAACCACAAGAAAATCAATTAGTGTAGAGTACAATACACTTTTACTCTTCTCAGCATCTCTTCACAGGCAGTGGCTGTTACACCTGTAGCAAAATTGACTTTTCCCTTTAATCAGCTTCAAAGTTTGAAGTGTCCCGGTTATTTTAACGCTATCTGCTGAGGTGCGATGCAGGTTTTTTGAGGAAATATATGGTGCTTTATTCATCAAAATATTAGAACCAGGCAATGCTAAAGGTAATGTCTGCAGATTTTGTTAATGACGTGACCTAGTTAGCAGTATTTATGAACACCCTGCTAGAGATGAACATACTGCACGGTGACAAGCACTAATGTGGTACAGGTGCTGCTCCTGCTGGACTGCTGACTTGGGTTCAAACCAGTTAACCGGGAGGATAGGATTAGGAAGCAGAAATTGGCAGGTTTGCTAAGTACCCCCGTAGTTGCCTATAATGAAATTGTTTTTTTTTCCGAACTGCAAGTGGCTTCCACCCCTCTATCACGGATGCCAACCCAAATTTCACAAGCTGCTTTTCAAAATATTCCAAAATGAAAAGAAAGCTTTAGTATATACAATATCATTCAGCTGTATCATGGGCGGGTACGTGGACTCATTGCAGAGCATGACACTTGTCTGTCTAAAGCGCATACTTTTAATTGTGAATTTCTCAGAGTAAGCACTTTATTTTCAGAAGGCACCGCTCAGGAACAGGAGGCAAACATAGCTCCGGACTCTATAATTACTTTAGGGCAAGAGTTATATTTACTATGATTGGTGAATATCAGTGGTTTTCTTAGTTTAAATTGTTATGTTTTAACAGATATTTTCACCTAACTATAATGTCCCTTTAATTATCAAATACCATATTATTGCAATTCCCAACTATAACATCACTATAACCCTTCTTTTTTCAGTGAATTTCTATGCTTTTATTTTTAACATAAAGTAAGATGTCCATCGCTTTGCACAGCATGGGGTTGGGCGCAGGGCCTGACCCACATTGGCCCACACTCAGGGACGTTTTAAGGCATGGGCAAAGTGGGCTCTGGCCCAGGGCCTCAGCCTTTCAGGGGGCATCCCTGATAGACCCAGCTCGGTCTTGAATACTTCAGATTGTTTTAAATACCATTTTCCTTTAATATATTTTTATTGTGGGTGATGTGTCAGTCTGTTACAGACATTTTGCAGAGAAATGTTGTGTTTAAGTTACATGCAACATCCATAAAAAAGGTTCTTTTAGAACAAAACAGTACCTAACATATGAGAAATGGAAGGGTGTCATCTAGATTACTTGCAACATTAGTGAGTTGCTGCTGTGTTACATTATTGAAAACACACATCACTATCCCTGAATATTAGATGGAAACATATTTAGAATTTGAACGAGTGCCCCTGTGCACTGTCAGTGACCTGGCCAAAGAGGGCATGAAAGAGATGAAACTGGATCATAAATTCAAAGCTGTTATGAACAGGAGGCCCCTTAATACACTTGGCCCCGGGCCCCCAAAATCCTTAAGATGTCCCTGCCCACACTGGCACCTTAGGCCGGGCAGGGCGTGGGGTTAGGTGCAGGGCCTGGTGACAAAGACCGCAAGGGTTGAAACGTGTCGCTACATTAAAGTATATTGAATTTCCAATTTGCGGAGTGTGGTGCCCTAAATAAAGGATATCGAATTTCACTGGATTCAAGCTAACCTGGCTGATGAGGGGTGTTACCCTGAAACTGGTCCCAGGATGCTTGTTTCCGGGCCAGGGAAGACCTGGCTTGGCAGTTTGGGCTGGACTGTTCCCATGACGAACAGGGTCAAGGCTGATTTGCATATGGCTTGGTCTGAACTGGTGGCAAAGTGGGTTAAAGAACGATGATGGATTCAACCCAGATCTGTGACTGGGGGTGAGTGTATGAAAAGTTTCAGCGCTCCGTTCATCATCTCCTTGGGTTTGCTTTGTTCGAGATAGTTGGCAGGGTATGCCCAGACATGGGTCCCTTGCTCATTTTGCCACTGGATTCAAGCTTGCCTGGCTGATGAGGGGTGTTACCCCGAAACCGGTCCCAGAATGCTCGTTTCCGGTCCAGGTAAGACTTGGCTTGGCAGTTCAGGCTGGACTGTTCGCATGAGGAACAGGGTCAAGACTGATTTGATAATATGGCAGGGTCTGAACTGGGGTGGTGAAATGAGGTAAAGAACGATGATGGATTCAACCCAGATCTGTGACTGGGGGTGAGTGTCTGAAAAGTTTCAGCGCTCTGTCCATCATCTCCTTGTGTTTGCTTTATTTGCCCTAAGCTGGCAGAGTAGGCCCAGACGAGGGTCTCATGCTCACTTTGCCACTGGATTCAAGCTAGCCTGGCTGATGAGGGGTGTTACCCCGAAACCCGTCCTAGGATGCTTGTTTCTGGTCCAGGGAAGACTTGGCTTGGCAGTTCGGGCTGGACTGTTCCCATGAGGAACAGCGTCAAGACTGATTTGTATATGGCTGGGTCTGAACTGGGGTGGGCAAGTGAGCTAAAGAATGATGATGGATTCAACCCAGAACTGTGACTAGAGGTGAGTGTCTGAAAAGTTTCAGTGCTCCGTCCATCATCTCCTTGTGTTTGCTTTGTTTGCCCTAAGTTGACAGAGTATGCCCAGACGTGGATCCCGTGCTCACTTTGCCAGTGGATACAAGCTTGCCTGGCTGATGAGGGGTGTTACCCCGAAGCCGGTTCCAGGATGCTTGTTTCCGGTCCAGGGAAGACCTGGCTTGGCAGTTCGGGCTGGACTGTTCCCATGAGGAACATGGTCAAGACTGATTTGCATATGGCTGGGTCGGGCAAGTGAGCTAAAGAATGATGATGGATTCAACCCAGATCTGTGACTGGGCCTGAGTGTCTGAAAAGTTTCAGCGCTCCGTTCATCATCTCCTTGGGTTTGCTTTGTTCGAGATTGTTGGCAGGGTATGCCCAGACATGGGTCCTTTGCTCATTTTGCCACTGGATTCAAGCTTGCCTGGCTGATGAGGGGTGTTACCCCAAAACCGGTCCCAGAATGCTTGTTTCTGGTCCAGGGAAGACTTGGCTTGGCCGTTCGGGCTAGACTGTTCCCATGAGGAATAGGGTCAAGACTGATTTGTATATGGCTGGGTCTGAACTGGGGTGGGCAAGTGAGCTAAAGAATGATGATGGATTCAACCCAGATCTGTGACTGGGGGTGAGTGTCTGAAACGTTTCAGCACTTCGTCAATCATCGCTTTGTGCTTACTTTGTTCGCACTAAGATGGGATAGTATATGCCCAGACGTGGGACCCTAGCTCATTTTGCCACTGGATTCAAGCCAGCCTGGCTGATGAGAGGTGTTACCCCGAAATGGGTGCCAGGATGCTTGTTTCCGGTCCAGGGAAGACCTGGCTTGGCAGTTCAAGCTGGACTGCTCCCATGAGGAACAGGGTCAAGACTGATTTGAATATGGCTGGGTCTGAACTGGGGTGGCGAAGTGAGCTAAAGAACGATGATGGATTCAACCCAGATCTGTGACTGGGGGTGAGTGTCTGAAAAGTTTCAGCGCTCTGTCCATCATCTCCTTGTGTATTTGCTTTATTCGCCCTAAGCTGGCAGAGTAGGCCCAAACGAGGGTCTCATGCTCACTTTGCCACTTGATTCAAGCTAGCCTGGCTGATGAGGGGTGTTACCCCGAAATAGGTCCTAGGATGCTTGTTTCTGGTCCAGGGAAGACTTGGCTGTTCGGGCTGGACTGTTTCCATGAGGAACAGGGTCAAGACTGATTTGCATATGGCTGGGTCTGAACTGGGGTGGGTAAGTGAGTTAAAGAATGATGATGGATTCAACCCAGATCTGTGACTGGGGGCGAGTGTCTGAAAAGTTTCAATGCTCCATTCATCATCTCCTTGGGTTTGCTTTGTTCTAGATAGTGATACAAAAGGGGATGATGGACGGAACGTTTGAGCCAATCAAACACTCACCCCCAGTCAACTGATCTGGGTTTAATCCATCATCATTCTTTAGCTCACTCCACCACCCCAGTTCAGACATGGCCATATGCAAATCAGTCTGACCCTGTGCCTCATGGGAACAGTCCAGCCCGAACTGCCAAGCCATGTCTTCCCTGGACCGGAAACAAGCATCCTAGGACCGGTTTCTGGCATTCCAGCCGTCATCAGCCAGGCTTGCTTGAATCCAGTGGCAAAGTGAGCAAGGGACCCACGTCTGGGCATACCCCCGCCAACTTAGGGCGAACAAAGCGATACAAAAGGGGATGATGGACGGAACGTTTGAGCCAATCAAACACTCACCCCCAGTCAACTGATCTGGGTTTAATCCATCATCATTCTTTAGCTCACTCCACCACCCCAGTTCAGACATGGCCATATGCAAATCAGTCTGACCCTGTGCCTCATGGGAACAGTCCAGCCCGAACTGCCAAGCCATGTCTTCCCTGGACCGGAAACAAGCATCCTAGGACCGGTTTCTGGCATTCCAGCCGTCATCAGCCAGGCTTGCTTGAATCCAGTGGCAAAGTGAGCAAGGGACCCACGTCTGGGCATACCCCGCCAACTTAGGGCGAACAAAGCGATACAAAAGGGGATGATGGACGGAACGTTTGAGCCAATCAAACACTCACCCCCAGTCAACTGATCTGGGTTTAATCCATCATCATTCTTTAGCTCACTCCACCACCCCAGTTCAGACATGGCCATATGCAAATCAGTCTGACCCTGTGCCTCATGGGAACAGTCCAGCCCGAACTGCCAAGCCATGTCTTCCCTGGACCGGAAACAAGCATCCTAGGACCGGTTTCTGGCATTCCAGCCGTCATCAGCCAGGCTTGCTTGAATCCAGTGGCAAAGTGAGCAAGGGACCCACGTCTGGGCATACCCCGCCAACTTAGGGCGAACAAAGCGATACAAAAGGGGATGATGGACGGAACGTTTGAGCCAATCAAACACTCACCCCCAGTCAACTGATCTGGGTTTAATCCATCATCATTCTTTAGCTCACTCCACCACCCCAGTTCAGACATGGCCATATGCAAATCAGTCTGACCCTGTGCCTCATGGGAACAGTCCAGCCCGAACTGCCAAGCCATGTCTTCCCTGGACCGGAAACAAGCATCCTAGGACCGGTTTCTGGCATTCCAGCCGTCATCAGCCAGGCTTGCTTGAATCCAGTGGCAAAGTGAGCAAGGGACCCACGTCTTGGCATACCCCCGCCAACTTAGGGCGAACAAAGCGATACAAAAGGGGATGATGGACGGAACGTTTGAGCCAATCAAACACTCACCCCCAGTCAACTGATCTGGGTTTAATCCATCATCATTCTTTAGCTCACTCCACCACCCCAGTTCAGACATGGCCATATGCAAATCAGTCTGACCCTGTGCCTCATGGGAACAGTCCAGCCCGAACTGCCAAGCCATGTCTTCCCTGGACCGGAAACAAGCATCCTAGGACCGGTTTCTGGCATTCCAGCCGTCATCAGCCAGGCTTGCTTGAATCCAGTGGCAAAGTGAGCAAGGGACCCACGTCTGGGCATACCCCGCCAACTTAGGGCGAACAAAGCGATACAAAAGGGGATGATGGACGGAACGTTTGAGCCAATCAAACACTCACCCCCAGTCAACTGATCTGGGTTTAATCCATCATCATTCTTTAGCTCACTCCACCACCCCAGTTCAGACATGGCCATATGCAAATCAGTCTGACCCTGTGCCTCATGGGAACAGTCCAGCCCGAACTGCCAAGCCATGTCTTCCCTGGACCGGAAACAAGCATCCTAGGACCGGTTTCTGGCATTCCAGCCGTCATCAGCCAGGCTTGCTTGAATCCAGTGGCAAAGTGAGCAAGGGACCCACGTCTGGGCATACCCCCGCCAACTTAGGGCGAACAAAGCGATACAAAAGGGGATGATGGACGGAACGTTTGAGCCAATCAAACACTCACCCCCAGTCAACTGATCTGGGTTTAATCCATCATCATTCTTTAGCTCACTCCACCACCCCAGTTCAGACATGGCCATATGCAAATCAGTCTGACCCTGTGCCTCATGGGAACAGTCCAGCCCGAACTGCCAAGCCATGTCTTCCCTGGACCGGAAACAAGCATCCTAGGACCGGTTTCTGGCATTCCAGCCGTCATCAGCCAGGCTTGCTTGAATCCAGTGGCAAAGTGAGCAAGGGACCCACGTCTGGGCATACCCCCGCCAACTTAGGGCGAACAAAGCGATACAAAAGGGGATGATGGACGGAACGTTTGAGCCAATCAAAAACTCACCCCCAGTCAACTGATCTGGGTTTAATCCATCATCATTCTTTAGCTCACTCCACCACCCCAGTTCAGACATGGCCATATGCAAATCAGTCTGACCCTGTGCCTCATGGGAACAGTCCAGCCCGAACTGCCAAGCCATGTCTTCCCTGGACCGGAAACAAGCATCCTAGGACCGGTTTCTGGCATTCCAGCCGTCATCAGCCAGGCTTGCTTGAATCCAGTGGCAAAGTGAGCAAGGGACCCACGTCTGGGCATACCCCCGCCAACTTAGGGCGAACAAAGCGATACAAAAGGGGATGATGGACGGAACGTTTGAGCCAATCAAACACTCACCCCCAGTCAACTGATCTGGGTTTAATCCATCATCATTCTTTAGCTCACTCCACCACCCCAGTTCAGACATGGCCATATGCAAATCAGTCTGACCCTGTGCCTCATGGGAACAGTCCAGCCCGAACTGCCAAGCCATGTCTTCCCTGGACCGGAAACAAGCATCCTAGGACCGGTTTCTGGCATTCCAGCCGTCATCAGCCAGGCTTGCTTGAATCCAGTGGCAAAGTGAGCAAGGGACCCACGTCTGGGCATACCCCCGCCAACTTAGGGCGAACAAAGCGATACAAAAGGGGATGATGGACGGAACGTTTGAGCCAATCAAACACTCACCCCCAGTCAACTGATCTGGGTTTAATCCATCATCATTCTTTAGCTCACTCCACCACCCCAGTTCAGACATGGCCATATGCAAATCAGTCTGACCCTGTGCCTCATGGGAACAGTCCAGCCCGAACTGCCAAGCCATGTCTTCCCTGGACCGGAAACAAGCATCCTAGGACCGGTTTCTGGCATTCCAGCCGTCATCAGCCAGGCTTGCTTGAATCCAGTGGCAAAGTGAGCAAGGGACCCACGTCTGGGCATACCCCCGCCAACTTAGGGCGAACAAAGCGATACAAAAGGGGATGATGGACGGAACGTTTGAGCCAATCAAACACTCACCCCCAGTCAACTGATCTGGGTTTAATCCATCATCATTCTTTAGCTCACTCCACCACCCCAGTTCAGACATGGCCATATGCAAATCAGTCTGACCCTGTGCCTCATGGGAACAGTCCAGCCCGAACTGCCAAGCCATGTCTTCCCTGGACCGGAAACAAGCATCCTATGACCGGTTTCTGGCATTCCAGCCGTCATCAGCCAGGCTTGCTTGAATCCAGTGGCAAAGTGAGCAAGGGACCCACGTCTGGGCATACCCCCGCCAACTTAGGGCGAACAAAGCGATACAAAGGGGATGATGGACGGAACGTTTGAGCCAATCAAACACTCACCCCCAGTCAACTGATCTGGGTTTAATCCATCATCATTCTTTAGCTCACTCCACCACCCCAGTTCAGACATGGCCATATGCAAATCAGTCTGACCCTGTGCCTCATGGGAACAGTCCAGCCCGAACTGCCAAGCCATGTCTTCCCTGGACCGGAAACAAGCATCCTAGGACCGGTTTCTGGCATTCCAGCCGTCATCAGCCAGGCTTGCTTGAATCCAGTGGCAAAGTGAGCAAGGGATAGATAGTTGGCAGGGTATTCCCAGACATGGGTCCCTTGCTCATTTTGCCACTGGATTCAAGCTTGCCTGGCTGATGAGGGGTGTTACCCCGAAACCAGTCCCAGAATGCTTGTTTCCGGTCCAGGTAAGACTTGGCTTGGCAGTTCGGGCTGGACTGTGAGGAACAGGGTCAAGACTGATTTGATAATATGGCTGGGTCTGAACTGGGGTGGTGAAGTGAGGTAAAGAACGATGATGGATTAAACCCACATCTGTGACTAGGGGTGAGTGTCTGAAAAGTTTCAGCGCTCCGTCCATCATCTCCTTGTATTTGTTTTGTTTGCCCTAAGTTGGCAGGGTATGCCCAGACTTGGGTCCCTTGCTCACTTTACCACTGGATTCAAGCTAGCCTGGCTGATGAGGGGTGTTACCCCAAAACCGGTCCCAGGATGCTCGTTTCTAGCCAAGGGAAGACCTGGCTTGGCAGTTCAGGCTGAACTGTTCCCATGAGGAACAGGGTCAAGAGTGATTTGCATATGGCTGGGGCTGAACTGGGGTTGCGAAGTGCGCTAAAGAACGATGATGGATTCAACCCAGATCTGTGACTGGAGGGGAGTGTCTGAAAAGTTTCAATGCTCCGTCCATCATCTCCTTGTGTTTGCTTTATCTAATTACATGTTCATGGAGTGCAGTGATTTCCTTCCTTACCATATATACTCACCGGGACATATGGGGTTTCACTTTGTTCTGAACCACTTTGCTCCACTGCTGTTCATGGACAAAGAACACACACCCCCAATGTTAGTGAAAGAAAAGTACACACATTGGTAGCATATAATCACGTCTCCCCATGACACACACAGAGTACCTGACTGGGACATACTGATTTTTCACTTTGCAAGTTTGCATCAAACCAGCATTGCTGGTGTTCCCACCACTGGACAAAATACACACAAGGGAACAACACCACACTTTGGAGGACAGCATGGGTGAAGCCCTCACCCGTATGAACCAAAATAAATAGTCCCAGACACAAACACCACATTCATACATATCCAATTTGACTTTGCAAGTATGATGTGGCGTGTACAAACCAACCTGACCACCTCCAATAATATGTACACTTCCCTAACCTGTTTGTCAATATATATATATTTTTTAATAACGCTTTTATTGAATTTTACCATATTTCATGACAGAAATAAAATTAGAAATTGTAACAACAATACCCACCTCCCGCCCCATACATATCAACAGAATCATGCAGTATTTTAGATCAGCACCTCGACCCTCTGCATGTCCTGATCTCCCCCTCAATGTCAGAGACAGAAAAGCAGTCCCCTCCTAACTGTATGCCTCTATAAGCCGCCCAATCACCCCAAACCTTGCCGTGCTCCTGAGGGCAACCCCTAGCCATGCAAACCACCTGTTTTCTAATCATGCACCAATCCACCCCTTTCTTCCATGCTGCCACAGACAGTGGACTTCCTGCCTTCCAGTGGCCCGCCACATCACTCTTGACCAGTGTGAGACCCACCCACAGAAGTGTCGTGCCACAACGAGATAGGTTCAAGTCATCAGCTGTGTGGAAAGGACCAGCTTTGGGTCTGAGGGTATCGACCAAGCCAGGACATTCACCCATGCAGTTCAGGATACACTCCCAGAATGGGCAGAGAACAGGGCATCCTCATGCATTATGCAGAAATTCTCCAACCAGACAGTGACAATAAGCACAGGGGCAAAGTAATAACTCCTATACGATTAACCCTGTAGCGAGTGAGGTAGGTCCTATGTAAATAATTTAATTGAATATGGCGCAGTCGTGCAGAGATTACTGCACCCCTCGGGGAGGTTCTGGCCTCCACCCAATTGTCGTCAGACAGGGCCCCCAGGTCGTGCTCCCAGACAGAACACAACTCCCCGAATGTATCAGGCATGTGTCGGATCAAGGGACGATAAACCTGTGACACCTAGTGATCACCCAGATCACCCTGTAGCAGCTTAGCCCTAGCAGTTGGAAGTCAGGGAGCTCGTCCAGCCCAGCAACAAAAGGGCAGGATAGCATGTTGCAGCTGTAAATAGTGGAAAAATAGGCTATGGTGAAGGGTATATTCCTCCTGCACGGTTTGATAGGATTTAAGTGCCACCCCAAGTACATCTCACACGGTAGAGATCCCGATGGTATCCCAACCATAAAAACCTGGCAGCTGCGTCACCTGTGGTAGCATGGTACCCGCCAACAGGGAGTTCTGGCCTTTCAGCCTCTTATCCCGAGCCAAAGCTCTTAGGGTTGACCGCCACATCAAGATAACTGCCCTAGTTGCCAAGAGAAGAGCCTGCAGGAGTACCCCCCCCCCTTTACAGGAGGTGCAGTATGGTCGTGTCACCAAGAGCCCATTTTGTAGTATCCGACCACCATTCATTGATGACCACAAGGTGAGAGGCCCTATTGTAGTTTTCCAGAACCGCAGCAGCAATACCACCATCACAGGTGGCATTAAAGCATTTAGTAAGCGGTATGCAGGGGGGGGGGTCTTAAAATTCCACAGAAAGCCTCTGAGCTGGGAGTGAAGGTGAGAAAAAAAGGATTTAGGTAGGGTATAGGGATAATTCTGCAGTTGATATAAGAGACGGGGAGAGGTACCATCTTAAAGATGGCAAACCGTCCCAAGAGTGACAACGGGAGGACGGCCCACGTCTTTATCTCCGCCTGTAATCTGTCCAACAGGAGGCTGGATGTTCATCGCCCAAGCCAGAGCGGCATCAGGTGTCACAAAAACCCCAAGGTATTTAAAGCCCAGGGCAGCCACTGATATACCAGCTGGCCAGCATAAATCTGACGATGTGGAGCTGACAGGAAACATGTCTGACTTGGATGTGTTGAGTGCAAGGCCGGATGTTTCCACAAATATCTGCAGTATTGGCAGTATCAGTGGGCCCGAGGTCTCAGGGTGCGTAAAAAAAAATTGCTGCATCATCTGCATAAAGGGCAATGTGATCTGACAATGCTGGACTCCAGTCAAATACAGACACCTGTGCATCAATTCGTAGCCACTTCGCAAGCAGCTCTATTGCTATTCCAAACAGCAGTGTTCCTCACCTAATAGGGATCGGGTCAGACACCGCTGTGCCCACCCAAACATGCGCAATCAGGTCAGTATGAAGAAGGCAGATGTAGGCGATGAACCTGGGACCAAAGTTAAGCCGCCGCAAGAGGGCAAACAAGTAGATCCAGCTAATTGGATCAAAAGCCTGTTCTATATTTGCGAGGAGAATGGCAGCAGGGCAGCCAAGCTGTGCCGCCAGGGCTATAGCGTTATGAACACTGTGAATATAATGTCTAGTGGCCCGCCCGGGCATAAACCCCGCCTGGTCTGTGTGTACCAAGAAGGGGAAAACACCATGGCCTTGGCCTGGATTTTCAACTCCACATTAAACAGGGAAATCTGTCTATAAGAGGCGCATTGTCTTGGGGGCTTCTTTGCTTTGGGAATCACCATGATCTTAGCCCTGCGAAAGGCTGGAGGCAACCTGCCATGGTCAACCATCTTCCCGATCACCCCCATAAAATCTTTCAACAGTTTGTGCATAAAGGGTTTATAAAACTCACTGGGGAAACCTGTAGGTCCTGGCGTTTTAATGGAGCAGAGGTTTGTAAAACACACTGGGGAAACCTATAGGTCTTGGCATTTTAGTGGAGTAGAGATGGGCCAGGGCCGTCGTCAGTTCCTCTCCAGTCAGCTCTCCTTCCAGCGACTGCCGCTCAACCTCCATAAGCGGCAGAAGGGACAAGTCCACAACAAACAGAGATCATTGGCTCCAACAGGGTGTTACCGCACTCGTAGAGCGCCACTTAGTATTGTGCAAATTGTTGTGCTACTGCTACCTTCATGATAATTTTGTTCCCGAACCTGTCGCAAACATTTGAGACTGGGGCACGGTGCGCGACTGCTGAGCAAAGGTAGTGAAGGACTTTACTCGCCTTGTCACCCCACTGGTATAGGCGTGACTGCGCCGCAAGCCATACCGATTTAGCATTATTATAATTAAGTTCTTGTATAGCACATAGCTACCCGTGGGGTTTCCCAGCGCTTTGAGGGCAGGTGAGACAGCTTAGAAGTGAGACCTAAAATAACCAGGTTTTTAATTCCTTGTGGAAGGTGGATAGGGAGGTGCAGCATCTCAGAGACTCAGGGAGAGTGTTCTATAACTTGGGGCCCAAAAAAAAGAAAGAGAGACCACCCACCCGGGCACACCTGACTCTGGGAACTGTAAAAAGGGATCCTGTTGCTTGAGTGCAAAGTATGAAGGGGTTGGTAGGGCACGGCAAGCTTTTGCAGGTACTGAGGTCCCAAGATCGAGTTGATTTCATACATTAAACAGAGTGCCTTAAAATGAATTTGCTTGTCCACTGTGAGCCAGGGAAGGTTGCGGAGTGGACCAGATATGGAAGAATGTTTGGGAAGTCAGAACAGAAGCCTGGCGGCAGAGTTCTGGACCACTTGGAGGCATCTCATCATGGCCTTATCTGACCCTAAGTACAGGATGTTGCTGTAATCTAACCTAGATGGCTTGGATGACAGTTCTTTGGGCCAAAAAAGGGAGTACCCATAACATCATTTAGAGCCATTCCATAATGGCAAAACAAGAGGAAGCTACTTTAGCTGACTTTGGCTTCATGGAGAGTGTGGAGTCCAGCAAGAAGCCAAGGTTATTCACCTTGTTGGTATGTTCGGGAAGTGCCCCCAGCGAGGCAGGCCAGTGTTGGGCCCCCAAAGCTGAGGATTCTTACCCAATACCATAACCTCAGCCTAGCCTCCATTTAATTTTAGAGTGTTGGAATTCATCCAGGTGGAGACTAGGCCGAAGCAGAAACTGAGGTCTTTCGAGAAAACTTACTGCTCGGACGACAGAGAGAAAATGATCGGGGGGATCATCCGCGTAGGAGAATAGGACAAGGCCACAGCTTTCTACAAGGTCCGCCAAAGGGCAGATGCAAATGCTAAAGAGCATGGGGCTGAAGGCAGAGCCCTGCGGAACTCCTGACATGAGCGAGTGTGATATTGACACTGCATTTGTCAAGAAGACCTGAAAAGTGTGATCCACCAAGAAGAAGGTCAGCCAAGCAAGTGCCATGCCTTGGAGACCCAGTTGTGCCAGTCTTTCTGCAAGAATGTCATGAGACACAGTGTTCAAAGCCATGCAGAGGTCTGGTACGATCAGCACAGCTGGGCCACCCATGTCCCAGAGCCGTATTAGGTGTTTTGTGACTCCTAGAAGGGTGGATTTGGTGCTGTGCTCATCTCTAAATCCAGACGGGGAGGGGTGAAGGGCATTCTGGGCTTCCACAATTTAAATTTTCTATTTATTTATTTATTTTGTTATGGAACTCCTACGGAGGTCCACAAAAACACACCATCAGATTAAAAAAGACAGACTTTACATACAATACAAAATTCTTCCTTATACATTACAGTAAAAAATTCTTATAACAAACATACTGAGAGGTGTGCAAATAGTGCTATAAATACATGATGCAATCAAATAACCGACCAATAAAATTCTTATATCGACATATTGAGAGATGTGCAAATAGTGCTATGAATACATAAAGCAATCAAATGACCAACCAATCGATGTTATGTCATGACAACAGAATTACTGTTAAAAAAATTTAAAAAAATTCCTAATAAATAGGCAGAAATGTTTTAAAAAATTGATATATCTTAAAACAAACCATTTCATTCGGAGGGGACAAAACCAAAGATCGTGCCTCCTGGGCAGAGTGAATATTAAATTTGATAAAAACTGGCTTTAAGATTTAAGAACACTCGCCTGGCACTTTGCAACTTTGAGCATACAAATAAAACATGATCTAGATCTTGGATCTGCAGCTGGCACAATTCACAAATTCTCTTCTCTCTAGGTGTTTTATCCCAGATACCAGTGACATCTCTTAGAGGCAGCAAATTAAATCTCAGTTGGAGTATCAGCCTTCTAATCCCGTGAGGGATATTCCAAGTTAAATAAGGCTGTGGTTTATTCCCCAAAGCACTCCCTCTGACCGCCTCATTACTGGACCTGGACTGGCTTGAGGCAGCGTCTCTCACCAAACTGATAGGGGATCTAGACTTCTTTAAAAGTTGTTTCAGTACAGATTTAGACATAGGAGAAGTGGAATTCAAACTAAGACCGAATGTATCATTTGCACATACAAAAGACCTAAAAAACATTTATTGTTCTTTTAGCGTGCCAAAAATTTCTATTCTCAGGGCAGCCCTAAGTGTACCCTCCTTCCCCAAAAAGAGGGAGTTACCCCACATAAGAACCGCTGCCAGGGATAAGGTGAAGGACGAGACTTATCCAAATTTAAGGAGCAGTACATGTGGGGCAGCCAAAGAGTTTAAATTGCAAATTTGACGCAGGATTCGTCCTTCCGCCTTATCGCAAGAAAGCCAATAATTCATGTCCAACACCTTGGCAGCATATATTAACGAGGGAGGAATTTTGACCTTAAAAACAGATAAAACATGGCCAAAATGGCGTCTCACGCAAGTTTTATAGAATCTGTTTAATGCACTTGCCTTGGAGACAGCGTTACTAACACAGTGTTTAATATGCTCCAAATCTCGGCCAGTTTTAGAAAAAACCTTTCCTAGATATAGGTACGAGTCAACCAGTTCCAGTTTTTCAGAACCAAGCATCCATCTTAGACATCTCTTTATTCGAAGCCCCTTCTTACGAAAAACCAAAATCTTGCTTTTTGCGATATTAATTTTCAAGAAGTGAGCCTCTGCATATTTGCTTACGGCATCCAGCCGACGTTGCAGGCCAATAGGCGTTAGATCGAATATTGCAACCTCATCTGCATATAACAGAGAGCCAACGGGCATTGTACCAATTTTAGGGGCATCCCCCCTTACAGAATTCAGAGCGCCGGGGAGATCAGCAATATACAAATAAAATAAAAGTGGTGCTAATAGGCAACCCTGCTTGAGCCCATTATGCGTTCTAATTTTACATGATAACCCCCGCGAACCTCCCATCAGAACCTGGCACCAGGTGTCTGTATGCAATTCCATAATCAGACCCAAAAGATGATATGGTATGCCAAGGAGGACAAGTTTTCTCCACAGCGTCTGGCGGTCCACTTTGTCGAACGTTGTGGAGAAATCAATAAAAGCTGTATACATTGGCATACCTCGGGAGAAGACATATTTCTCTACAACCGCTATATTATCCAAGGTGCCATGGTTCTTTCTAAAACCAGCTTGTTCCGGTGGAAGAATATTCTGATCATAAACCCATTGTTGTAGATGGCATAATATGCTTTTTGCAAATAATTTGCCTGAGGCATCCAGGAGGGCAATCTGTCTGAAACTAGTCGGCACCGTTTTCGGTCCTTTTTTGTACAGGGGGACTATAATGCTCCCCTTCCACGAGGGGGGGATTTTATTCATAAGAAAGCAATATTTAAAAAGTGGCTCTAGAAAATCACCCCATGCTTCTGGCTCCTTTTTAATTAGTGCAATCGGGATTCCGTCCGGCCCTTGTGCGCCGGAGGTTGTTGCATTCTTTATATAACTTACCACTTCCTTTCCTGACGGGGGGCCAAATTCAGTAAACGCGGATTTAACCCCATCAGACATCACGAGAGAAACTGGGCTATTATTTCCATATAATAGGGAGATGTAATCCACCCAGTCCTTTTCTGGAATTGGTATGGGTAGAGCCCTCTGCCTTGAGTCGCAGTATTCCGCGATCAAGTGCCAATACTTTCTTGAGTCTTTGGCCCTTGCGGCTTCCCTCAGCCCAATCCACTTAGCATCAAGCTCCCTTCTTTTTTCACTGAGCATAAAACGTCTTCTCACTCGCTTAAGGCGATTGATTTCCTGCTGCCGACCAGTGAGGAAATGTATATGCTGTTTTCGGACGAGATGGTTAATTGCTTGTTTTAAAGATGTCATATGGGACGTATCCTGTTTATACAGGCGAGGTTCAGAAGATGTAGAGCTTAAATTACAACTCCATTTGAGCCTCAAAGAAGGGTATAATATTGGAGTGAGTAAAGCCCTGCTGTTCTACATAAGCCATCTTCACAATCGAGCCTACTTCAAGGATTTTTTTTTGCCTCCAGAAGGACCGACCATTTGCTTTGTTAAAAGTGGCCATGCCCTGACCAGCGTTCCCCGAATCCAGTGTGGGTAGATCAAAAGCCACTGTCATATCACTATGCTATGGTCGCTCCATATCGACGGGCAGACAAAGAGATTATCACAAGCCCCAAACATTTGGTAGGAAACAATCACATAGTCTAAAAGGCTCTGAGTGTGTTGAGAGTGAAAGATAACAATGTGCTGTTTTGTCAGCGGGCACTCTCCCATTTAGAATAACAAGATCTAGGCTTCTGATGCTATCAAGCAAAAGAAACCCCCGCTTATCTGTTTTTACTTTATTTGGTAATAAAATCTCGGGAATGTGCCAAATTTCCTCTTTGTCAGTATTGGCATAAATCCCCGAGGCAGAGTTCGAAATTTTAGCATTTAAGTCCCCCACTAATGTCACTAGGGGGCATTCTTCCCTAATAGCTATATCCTAAATAAAAGAGAAAAATACACGCAAAAAATGATCAAAACTTTTCCCAGGGTGGATATACAAGTTTGCCACAAGAAAGGAAGAGGACCTGCCAGAATCTCCCAGACACGCCAACTTCACACATATACAGAGGTTTGAAGGGTGTCAGAAAACCTTCTGATTCCAATTAATGGAATTTTTAAGCAAAATAGAGACCCCCGCTAGCGTGTCCCCTTTCCGAACGCTTAGCATAGCAAGAGTAAACAAAATAGCCATCACATTCAAACTCTTTACAGGACCACATTTCTTGTAAGCATATAATTAAAGGGTTCATAATTTTCAAAGAATTCAATTTTGTTTCATTGGGTCCCAAACCGGCCATATTCCAGGACAAGAGTAGCCCACCCAGGCTACCTCAACGGAGCACTCCTTACTGCTTCCGGATGAGTGTTATTCAGGGCTCTTGCAACCCAACTCCACTGGGCAAATTCATCTTCTATGTCTGGAGTCTGAGGGGCAACTGCCACATAGGGCACAACGTTTATTAAGCGCCCCCTCCAGTCCACGGAAACCACTATATCTTTGGGATTGCCCACAGAATACTCGGTATTGGGGCCCAATGCATCTAGCGCCACTGAATTAGTAGCCCTAGAAGCTTTCAAATTATGGGTTTTTGGGCCCGCAGTTTCATATTCCTCATATTCATTAACAGGTATTATATCAAGCCCTCGTTTAAAAAAATGCTCACAATTTTTCAAAACCAAGTTGGCCACTATCAGGGAGCAAAAAGTGACCCTAGAATATGGAACAGTGTCATGTACATTAATCATCACATTTAAAATATCCTTGCTTGCTATCAGCTTTAATGCCTCTAGTTCCGAGAATAAGCTAAGAATGTATCCTCTGTTTATCGGAGTGGATTCATTGTCAAATAACCAGATAAAGTCCACCATGAGAGATAAACCGGTCTGTACCCCACTAGTTTTCTTTGGGGCATCTCTCCAGGGAATCCATAAAGGGACCCTATCCGTAAAGCTGGCAACTTGTGTCCCACCATGGTGTTGGATATTCGAGTATGGAACCATATTAAGAGTTGGGGCCTCAATGTTTCTATCAGACGGAGATGAGGTCCCTATATGGGTTCTATTCGGCCCAACCTGCGAGATAATTGGAGCTTGGGGCCCTCCCTCTAGGTTACCGTCCACCCTGAGATCAATGGAGTCAATGGCCCCAGTCCCTGTCTGCAGTGAGGGGACCCCATAACCCATTTGTATTTCCCATCCCGATGGATCCGCTAACTCATTAGGGGAGGGATGGATTACTTGGAGGGACTGCGACAACCGGGTTAGAGGAAATACTCCCGGTCCAGAGTCCCCCAAACTCTCAGTTAATGCCATGGGCGATCTGATGGATTCTCTTGGGTTGCCATCTACTAATGATGTTTTAGGGTCTCCCTTCTCCGTTATTAAATGGGTATCACTCTGGCTTTCCAAAATCCGGGAAAAGTGCAATTTTTGACACTTTCCGTTTGGAAAATCGTCTCTTTTTTTATGTTTCTTTTTCATATTTTCCCCCTTATGTTTTGATACTAGGCTATCCCTCTTACCTACTTTCTGCCCTCCCTTCCCTAGCAAAGTGGGGGAGTACACCTGAGTGGTAGTAGGAGAGATTGACGCCTCGCCCTCCCCCTCCCCACCTGCTTAGTTTGCTTGACATGGCCCCTGATTTTCTCAATTTCTCCGGCGCCCCCCATTCTACCCTTCTTAAACAGAGGGAAGATTTTCAAGATGGGCTTCTCCAAAGGGGGACTCAGTTCGGCCTCCTCAAATAGTGTACTTAAACATAACTCTTCCTTCTCAAGATTACATACGGGAGCCATGGGGGGCACCAGGAAAAGAGGAGTTCCTGCCTGTACGGAGACGTCTCTCGACTCTCCCGAGGGAAGGTATGGTGCAGGCCTATCACTTGGCCGTTCTCCCATCTGGGGGAGGATCGTAGGGATGGGTTTAGTGGTAACAGACTTATTCACCTTTTGCACTTCAAATAGCATTACAGAAATCATTTCCAGTATGTGGTCAGAACTCAGTACAGATTTCTCTAATAAGGACAGAATGGAATTTAAAAAAATTTCAATACAGACAAGGTATTCTGAGGGCGCACCCTCTCTCTCATTTCACCATTTCAGTTGAGAATCAGGCAAGAATACATCATGGGCAGACTCCATAGAGGTACCAATCAGATGACTTGTACTACAGTATAAGAGAGGCATAGAAAGACGCCTAGGAGAGGAGCTTACAATTGGAGTATTTTCTCCCCTGTGTCCACTCATTAACTGATTGTCCTTATGCCTACAGTCGAGATGGTCTCCCCAGTCCCTGTTTTGAGCTTCTATATCAATGTCCGGGAGTGTAAAGTCTTCCCTGGCGATGACTCTTCACATAACTTTGCCTTCTCCACCATGGGAGCGCCAAGGCGATCATCCGGGCCGCCGTCCCCGCCTGATCCCTTATGGAATTCCGCCCGAGCTGGTGAAACAACTGGTATAATCTCAATCATACTGTCATTCCTTGACTGCTTTGTCCTGTTTGATAAGGTGATTGGCTGACTCTGCCGGCTGGCAAAAATATCAGAATCCAAAGGAGCACTGGGAGGTGCGTCAAACGGTTGCTCACTGGAGCCATCCTCCACTCGTTCAGTAATCTGATCCAGAGACCGAGGCCCTCCACTAGACGGCACCTGGCACCCAGCAAGACTGCCTTGAAGTTCCAGCGAATCCGCGAGAGTCAATGAAGAAGAGGTTGAAGGCATTACAGGATGAAAATTAAAGGTCTGGCCTTCTTGGACCACAGCTGCCACCTCAGCGTCAATCCGAGGCATCTTTCGAAAAAACCCAGTTATAATAGGGTGGGATTTATAGCAGAGATGCTGTAATTGTCTAGTGCCGCTAAACGAGCTTCTTAGTTTATGGCTTGGTGAGGAGGAGAGCACGCGCCCTGAGCGCAATGTCCTAGAAGTCATCTCGCTCTGGGTTTCGGGTTAGCCTGGTTGATTCCTACCACCACACAGTTAAGCGCTTGATCACTTAATCAGGCAAAAAAAAAAAAGTTCAAATTTCCAGCGACAGCGCTTGTAGATCGCTTATCTTCAGTGTTCAGTGTTCTGAATCATGCTGCTCCCCAAACTCCTGTTACCGCTCAGGTAATGCTGTGTGGCATGGAAGCTCGGATTCCCAGGACACGCTCAACTCCACTCAACTCCGCGCGCCTAGTAGAAGCTGTCAGGCGTCAAAGAGGGAAAGCGGAAATGAGGAAAAGGAGTTTGCAAACGCCGAAAAGTGCCCCCGATTTTGCTTCAACTGAGGTACAGAAATCAGCCACCACTCAACAGGGTGCCACTGAAGAAGACGGTATGCAACTTCGGAGCTACCGCCCAGCAGAGAATGTATCCGCAAGAGCGCGCCTCACACGCCCGTCCAGGAGCGTGATTACGGCAAATGGAAATAACACTGATTACGCTGATGGGGGGGCAACACAAGGTGACAGGAGCACCTGTCAATTGCTGAAAGTGTACACACAGGGAGTGTACACACCACGGTCTCACCACCAACCTTTTCCTTCGCTGCCTCGCTGCCTCGCCGCTCCGGGCCCGCTCTTGACCCGCAACTCTACTCAGCAGTTTTGGCAGCGTGTAACAGTTTCAGTCCGGGGGGCAATTGCGGCGGTCGGCCGGGTCTTTGCAATCCGTTCTCCCTCTCCCGATTACCATCAAAAGGAGTTTGCCAAGGGAATCGAGAGAATCACTGCTCATTCCTTGCCGCTCCCGCTCCCGCTTCCGTTCCGTTCTGCTCCACTCTGCTGCAGCTGCACTCTCAGGCTCGCTCAATCAATTCACAACACCGACCTTCCACAAATAAGGTGAGTTGGGTGTTGAAGTGCTTCTCCACTATCTTGGAGAGAATTGGCTTTGGGTAAATACCCCTCATGTAGGGAGGAGTTCAGAAGATCGAGCAAGAGAGTGATGAGGTGTGGGCTTAGAGCACTCAGCTTGGCTGAGGGAAGAGGATCAAGTGGAGAGCCTGATTTACTAGACTGCAAAAGGTCCAGAAGATGTGAAGAGTCCAAGGGGAGCAGAGATTGTAGTCTAGCAGGTAGCCGGCTCGTGACCAAGAGATTTTCTTTGTTGGTGGAGGAAGGAATGGGATTGGAGTTTGGGCTAATGCTCCCAAGTTGGGTTTTGCCAGTTCTTACTGTGGCTAGAGTAAGCTGAATGTTTGTCACTATCTCGACAAAGAAGTCCGCCAGCTCTTCGCATTGGGCTTGTGACAGTGAGGGGGGAGAAGCTGTATTTCTGGGGTCTGACAGGTCTTGGACCACTTTGAAAAGTGTTTTCAGACTATTTTGTGCTTCTGAGATTTTGTCAGAGTAGAAGGAAGCTAGAGTCTTTCTACAGTGCATATGATATTGATTCAGGGCTGTCTTATATTTAAATTTTGAAGTCTTATCATATAGCTTAATCCAGGCTCTTTCAAGTCGCTTACAGAGTTCCTTTTCTTCCTGTAAGGTCTCATTGAACCTGGGGGCAGGGGGTGTTGCTTGGATTTTGGTTTGGCTGGTAAGATTATGTCGAGAGAGCTCCTTAGCCAGTTGTCGACCGTGGGTTGATCTCGGTCAACCTTCTGTACCAGTTGGGGTGAGGTGTTCGCAGACATGTGTTGAAGGCAGAAATGTCTAATTTGGCCCAGATTCTGGTCATGAATTTGGGTCTGGCTGCTGCGGGACTGGGTGAGGAGTGATATGGTATAAAGAAGGGCACTGCAAAGTGGTCTGACCAGAGTAGTGGCATAAGTGGGTCCGTGGTTAAGACCTGTGATGTTGGAAAAAATGGGGTCCAGCAAATGACCAGCTTTATGTGTGGGGGAGGAGTTAATTAGGTTGAGGTTTAGGGCGCCCAGGTCCTCTACAAGAGCCTGACTTAGTTTGCATGTGACATCTTCTAGATGCAGGTTTAGATCTCCTAGTAGGGAAAAATTATCGCTTTTAAGTATATAGGGGGGATTAGGTTGGGTATTGTAGAACACCAATCCCGGCATAGCCGGGGGGGGGGCGATACATTAGGACGCCGGACTCCGTAAATTTGGGCGCGAGGCCAAGGGAAAAGAGAAGGGCTTCGTAAGCTGAAGGAAGCTCCTCTATTTTACACTAAAAGACCCCTCTATAAAAAAATGGCTAAGCCACCTCCTATCTTATTTTTGCAGTCTCTTCTATCAATGCAATAGTTAAGAAGTAGTGAGGCAATTACACCTGGCAGAGAAACTATGTGTAATCATGTTTCTGTCATGAAGATGGCATCAGGGGCATTATCCACAAGGATGTGTTGTTGATGGCTAGTCAGAGAGCGACAATTTATGCTCTAGAAGGAGAAACTGCTTCTGAACAGGGAGCCCCTTACCGAAGCGTCCGTGGAGCAGGGGCTAGATGTATTATCTGCGACTACGATGAGGTCCTTGGGGTTACAAGAGAAGTGTAAGTGTTTGCAGCTGTCATCACGGGTTAGGGGATAATAAGCATGCCTCTAAGCAGGCTGGGTGAAATACTTTTAGCTCGTTTGGGCAGAAGACCTTTCTAGGTACCGTGAAAGGAGCAGGGGTCCTGGCCCCTGGCCAGGTGTGGATGTCGGTACCAGGCATCCATCAATTCAGCATCATCCATCAAGATGAACCACAGCCATTCTGGCAACAAGTCTATGCCCCCTCACCGCACACGGTGAGGGCTGACCACGTACTGCCCCTCTAGGGGACAGATCGGCGTTTCTAGTTCCCATACCTCATGCTGTTTCCTGCGCTTCTTGGCTGTCAAGTAACTAGCGATCTCACCCCAAAGGGTTGCCAACATCGCTTCCCAGAGGATGCCCGGGTAAGACACAGTGCCTCTTTTCTCTTCAAGATAGTATCTGAAGGAGTCTCCAGCATAGGGACGAGATCAGTGCCCTGAAATGAAACACTTATTTTTACTTAACTCAAAACATTGCTACAGTGTAATCAATTTTTTTCTTTCTCTTGAGTGGGGCTGGCAGCAGCTTGGTATCTATAGGTGGTGTGTGGTGTCCTATTATGACTAAGGGGTAGAGGGCAGAGTGTAGGCTGTGATGCATTTTATTGTGTCAGACATTTAGGGTTAATGTGTATCAGGTCTGTGTAATTTGGGACATGTGTACGTTTTTTCCCTATTCTCTTCCAGTTGGAGTTCTCCACCCCAGTAGCAAAAAACTCCACTGCTGGGACAGAGTTCTCCCCCAACATTCATCTAGTAAACATCCAACCATAAAGTTACCATTACTAGTTTTATGGTCACAAATTCTTTTGTGGGAGGCTCCAAACCCATAGTTAAAAGGGGTTGAGACTCATAAGTCCTAGGATTAGGTGGGGAGTTCTCCCTGAAATTGAAGAATACCATACAGGCAGAACTCTCCATCTAAGCCTATTCAGTAATCTATGTGTGCAGACAACTCCGCACATACGTATGCCTTTGTGAATCAGGCCCGTTATTTATTTACAACATAGGTTTTTTCAACCCCAACCTACAGTTGTGGGGAATATTTAGCCTCTAGTAAAATGAAACATTGCTGGAGTGTCCTGTTTCTAGCCAATTTCCAAATACATGTTTTTAACCCTTTATTAATTTTTTTCCCATTTGCAATATAAACTTTTCTGTGAATATCTAATCATATTTTAAATTTAAAAATGTAACTTCAGTATTTTAAATCAAAAAATGTAAGTTCAGTAGCATTTCACCTATAGAAGTCATTGCTGGCTAGTCACTGTGCTAAGCAGGGTCTTTCACACTGTGATGGTATTGCACTAGATTCTTTGTGTACCTTTCACAAGGACGAAGCTATAGGGATAAGTAGCTGCTGGAAATGGGAGTGTCAAGGAAGATTGACCCAACTAGTGTGACCATCTTACTCCAGGTCATTGCAGATCAGTGGCTCCAGTCCTGAACATCCCACCTACAAATCATAGATGTTATTAGTCCAATTGAGCAAAACAAGACTGCAACTCCCAGAATTCATCAGTCTATCAGACTAAAGTCAAGGACAAAAAATCAAGTCCATAATGGCTGGAGGGAGGTGGCCACACTTGATCCAATGCTCCTCTACCTGTGGTCGAAGTGCAGAACCTGCAGCAGTTATAATTGGACTCACTGTAGGTGGACAAAGAATACCCACAGCAACTCAGTGTGGTCTTATTTCATTCCAGGTGTAAATGTGGAATTCTTACTAGCCATTTCCATCGCTTTTAAGTATTGATGTGTGGGTGCACACCATGTCTAAATACCATTTATGCACAACAGCAATGCTGTGACACACAGTCACAGCATTAGGAGTATATGCTGCACAATGTGCGTCAACATTGACAAACAAGGGGGTGTGGTTGTACCGCGCAAGATGGCTGTTGTGAGCTAAAGAAAGCTCCACACCTTCCGCCACCGAACCTGAATTATTCTGCTGCCCTGCCCCTGAAGGAGCCACCAGAGTGTGCCAGTCAGATTGGGGCCTGTTGTGGAACCAGTGATTGAGCGGCGTGGTCCGGGTGGAGACAGACCGGGCGAACAACGAGAGGCGGCTGAGAAGAGTGATGTGCAGGCCATAGTGGGTACTCGCCTGCCACTGGGACGTGGTACCCAGGAAGGAGAGACAGCCCATCCGTGTTGAGGCCCTGCGGCTGCAGGCCATCTGAAGCTGAGGGAGGCTGCTGGAGTGACTGGAGTTGCAGTGAGGCCTGATGGGGTGTTTGGGAGAGCTGCGGCTGGCCTAAGAAGTGAGGCCCCACAGCTCCATTGATTGATTACAGGCGGCATCCATGGAGGGGGAGTGGGCCTGTGAGGGTCTCTTGAGTCCTGCTGGCTTGGAAGTGGGGGAATGGGGACCACCCCCTCATACGCAAGGAAGTGGAAAGGATAAAGACTGCCAAGGTCTGCATCTCTGAAGTGGAGGACAATGTCACTGATATGCAGCAAACAATTGCATGCTTGGTCACTACAACTAAAGATCTGGCAGCTCGGGTGGAGAATGCTGAAGGGCGAGCAAGGTGGAACAATCTCTGCTTTGTGGGATTTCGGGACAGCTGCAAGGGTGCTCTCCCAAAAAATTCTTAGATCATTGGCTGAGATCCCTTGTCCCAACACAGTCTCCGTCATCTTACTATCTCGTTGGGAGGGCACATTGGGACCTGGCTTGGCTGCCCCTGTCTGGGGCCCTGACTTGTCTAAGGATTGCCGGGATACTAAACTATGTGGACCGGAATGAGATCCTATGACATATTTGCACTAGTGAAACTGTACTGTACCAGTTCCAGAAATTCCTGATCTTTCCTGATTACACCAAACTTGTTCAAGACCAAGGACAAACCTTTCTGGCAGCCAAACAGAGGCTGAGAGATTTGGGGATCTGCTACATGTTGCTTTATCCAGCCAAACCTAAGGTGATCTACCAGGAAAAGACTAATTTCTTTGATACCCCTGAGGAAGTGTTCCAATGGTCCGATGAAAGTCACTCTTCGTCCCAATACTCTGCCACCTAGGGACGTAGCCTCCCTGGATCGGCAGGCAAAGCAGTCCCCTCTAAGACACCCAGGGGCTCGTGGCCAGTCCCGAAATTGCTCTCCATTGTCCTGGAGAGACTGACCAGCATATGCAGCTAATCTGCTGGGGATGGTGGCTCGGAGACGACGGCGGGACTGCTTGGAGAGGATGCCAGGGCGTCTGCCCTGACCCAGTGATGAACTGCATGACAGTCCTTGGGGACCCTGTGGTAGATGTTGGAACTGGTGCCTTGCGTGGGGTGCTTCTGGAGCTGCATACATTGATCTTCTTTTGTTCAGGTGGCGGGACACATACTTTTCTCGATGGTTCGGCAGGGGGGGGGAGACAGACCTCATAGCTGGGTGACACGTCTCTTTGGGTTGCTGGCGGCACAGGGTTCTGATGCTGTCAGCGCCAGAGGTGAACTGGATTAACGTACTTGAATGTTGGGGAGAGCTTCATTGGGGCCTGCTGCCACGTGCGCCCAGTTGGTGCTGCTGGACATCTGACAGATGCTTCATGGTTCTTGAAATATGGGGTGGGTTGGGGACACCGGGAGGGTTTTGCTTTGGGTTTTGTTTTTTCTTAAGTGGTGCACTGTTGTGGGGGGGGGGTGCTGTGTGATTTGGGCAGCTGTGGCCGACAACTCCTCCCCTGTGCGATTATCCTCCATAGATATCCCAAGCAGATAGCGCAGCCTCCACCACACAAATTGGCCTGATTTCCTAGAACGTCGATGGCCTCCTAGATAATCTAAAGTGGAGTGCTGTGCTTCAGGCACCAGAATGTCTGCACGCCGATGTTCTTTTCCTTCAAAATACTCATCTTCTGGGTAACAGGACCCCCTTCTTAGCCTAATTCAGCTACTCCCAGGTATTTCACTTGTGGTTCACGTGGGGCTCTCGTGGGGTGAGGATCCTGCTGAAGAGGCATCTTCAATATGTTGTCATCAGGACGTGGTTGGATCCATAGGGCAGATACGTGGTGCTCACAGGACACCTGCATGATAGCATTGACACTTATTAAAGTCCATGCCCCACCTCCGTTGTCTTCTTTCTTTTTGGAGACAATCACATGCTTCCTTGGGGATCTCCCACCAGGCCCATTGGTGTTGGGAGGTGATTGGAACAGGGAGGTAGATGTGGCGCTTCACTGTCTTCAAGGGATGCATGGTGATGGAGCCACCCGATCGCTGCTACAGCCCTTTCAATTGGCGTTGGGCTTTGCCGACCCCTGGCGAATGCTTCACCCTGGGAGCGGGTTTACACATTTTATTCTTGGGTGCACAACACATTCTCCCGTCTGGACTACTTCCTTGTTACTAAGACGCTCACTCACAGCACTATAGATGCGCAGTTAATTCCTAGATGCCTCTCCGATCACTCGCCGATCTCACACTACGATCTGGTTGTCGCTTGACACTCCCACTTACACTGGCGTTTATCAGTGTGGTCACTTCAGGACACTGATCTCGTTCCTATGCTGGAGACTCCTTGGGATACTATCTTGAAGAGAAAAGAGGCACTTTGTCTTCCCCGGCATCCTCTGGGAAGCGATGTTGGCAACCCTTTGGGGTGAGATCACTAGTTATTTGACAGCCAATTAGCGCAGGAAACAGCAGGAGGTACAGGAACTCAAGACACAGATCTGTCCCCTAGAGCGGTAGTACGTGGTCAGCCCTCACCATGTGCGGTGAGGGGACATAGACTTGTTGCAAGAACGGCTGTGCAGTATCTTCATGGATGATGCTGAAGTGATGATGCCTGGTGCCAACGTCCGCACCTGACCAGGGGCCAGGACCCCTGCTCCTTTCACGGTACCTAGAAAGGTCTTCTTCCCGAACCAGCTAAAAGCATTTCACCCAGCCTGCTTAGAGGCCTGCTGATCATTGATTCATCCCCTAATCCGTGATGATAGCTGCAAACACTTACACTTCACTTGTAACCCCAAGGACCTCATCGTGGTCGCAGATAATACATCTAGCCCCTACTCCACGGACGCTTCAGTAAGGGGCTCCCTGATCAGAAGCAGTTTCTGCTTCTATAGCATAAATTGTCGCGCTTTGACTAGCCATCAACAACACATCCACAACATCTTTGTGGATAATGCCCCCGATGCCATCTTCCTGACGGAAACATGATTACACATAGTTTCTCTGCAAAAATAAGATAGGAGATGGCTTAGCCATTATTTACAGAGGTGTCTTTCAGTGTAAAAAAGAGGACCTTCCTTCCTCAGCTTGCGAAGCCCTTCTCTTTCATGCCCAAATTCACGGAGTCCGGCGTCCTAATTTATCGCCCCCCGGCTATGCCGGGATTGGTGTTCTACAATACCCAACCTAATCTCCCCCTATATACTTAAAAGCGATAAGTTTTCCCTACTAGGAGATCTAAACCTGCATCTAGATGATGTCACATGCAAACTAAGTCAGGCTCTCGTAGAGGACCTGGGGCCCTAAACCTCAACCTTATTAATTCCTCCCCCACACATAAAGCGGGCCACTTGCTGGATCCCATTTTTTCCAACATCACAGGTCTTACCACGGACCCACGCATGCCACTACTATGGTCAGACCACTTTGCAGTGCCCTTCTTTATACCTTATCACTCCTCACCTAGTCCTGCAGCAGCCAGACCTAAATTCATGGCCAGAAACTGGGCCAAATTAGACATTCCTCCCTTCAACACGTCTGTGGAACACCTCACCCCGACTGGTACAGAAGGTTGACCAAGATCAACCCACGGTCAACAACTGGCTCAGGAGCTCTCTCAACATAATCTTACCAGCCAAACCTAAATCTGTGTCCAAGCAACACCCCCAGCCCCCAGGTTCAATGAGGCCTTACAGGAAGAAAAGAAACTCTGTAAGCGACTTGAAAGAGCCTAGAGTAAGCTATATGATAAGACTTCAAAATGTAAATATGATAGCCCTGAATCAATATCATATGCACTGTAGAAACACTCTAGCTTCCTTCTACTCGGTTTTCGGACAATTTTGTGCTTCTGAGATTTTGTCACTTTTCAAAGTGGTCCAAGACCTCTCAGACCCCAGAAATGCAGCTTCTACCCCTTCACTGTCACAAGCCCAATGCAAAGAGCTGGCGGACTTCTTTGTCGAGAAAGTGACAAGCATTCAGCTTACTCTAGCCACAGTAAGAACTGGCAAAATCCAACTTGGGGGCATTAGCCCAAACTCCAATCCCATTCCTTCCTCCGCCAAGGAAGAAAATCTCTTGGTCTTGAGCTGGCCTCCTGCTAGACTATACTCTCTGCTCCCCTTGGACTCTTCATGTCTTCTGGACCTTTTGCAGTCTGGTAAATCAGGCTCTCCACTTGATCCTTTTCCCCCAGCCAAGCTGAGTGCTCTAAGCCCACACCTCATCCCTCTATTGGTCGATCTTTTTAACTACTCACTACACAAGAGGTATTTACCCAAAGCCTATTCTCTCCAAGATAGTGGAGAAGCACTTCACACCCAACTCACCCTATTTGTGGAAGCCCAGAATGCCCTTCACCCCTCCCAGTCTGGATTTAGAGCTGAGCACAGCACCGAATCCACCCTTCTAGGAGTCACGGAACACCTAAGATGGCTCCAGGACACGGGTGGCACAGCTGTGCTGATCTTACCAGACCTCCGCATGGCTTTCAACACTGTGTCTCATGACGTTCTTGCAAAAAGACTGGCACAACTGGGTCTCCAAGGCATGGCACTTGCTTGGCTGAACTTCTTCTTGGTGGATCACTCTTTTCAGGTTTCTCGACAAATGCAGTGTCTAGCTAACACTCGCTCATGTCAGGAGTTCTGCAGGGTTCTGCGTTCAGCCCCATGCTCTTTAGCCTTTGCATCTGTCTTTTGGCGGACCTACTAGAAAATTGTTGCCTTGCCCTATTCTCCTACGGGATCATTTTCTCTCTGTCGTCCGAGCAAGAAGTTATCTCGGAAGACCTCAGTTTCTGCCTCGGCCTTGTCTCCACCTGGATGAATTCCAACACTCTAAAATTAAAAGGAGGCTAGACTTAGGTTATGGTATTGGTAATTGCTGCATATCAGTGACACTGTCCTCCACTTCGGAGATGCGGACCACAGCAGTCTTTATCCTTTCTACTTCCATGCGTATGAGGGGGTACCCATTCCCCATTTGCCCACTTACAAACCAGCAGGACTCAAGGGACCCTCACAGGCCCACTCCCCCTCCATGCATGCAGCCAGCAATAAGTCAATGGAGCTGTGGGGCCTCGCATCTTAGGCCAGCCGCAGCTCTCCCAAACACCCCATCAGGCCTCACTGCAACTCCAGTGACTCCAGCAGCCTCACTCAGCTTCAGACGGCCTGCAGCCTCAGGACCTCAACACGGCTGGGCTGTCTCTCCTTCCCAGGGACCACATCGCCAGTGACAGGCGAGTACCCGGATGGCCTGCACGTTGCTCTTCCCAGCTACCTCTCATCGTTCGCCTGGTCTGTCTCTGCCCGGGCCACGCCGCTCTGTCACTGGTTCCACAACAGGCCCCAATCTCACTGGCACACGCTGGTGGCTCCTTGAGGGGCAGGGCAGCAGAATAATTCAGGAAAGGTGGCGCTTTCCTAAGCCTACAACAGCCATCTTGCGCAGTTCAACCACACCCCCTTGTTTGTCAATGTTGACGCACATTGTGCAGCATATACTCCTAATGCTGTGACTGTATGTGTCACAGCATAACTGTTGTGCATAAATGGTATTTAGACATGGTGTGCACCCACACATCAGTACATAAAAGCGATGAAAATGGCTAGTAAGACTTCCACATTTACACCTGGAATGAAATAAGACCACACTGAGTTGCTGTGGGTATTCTTTGTCCACCAACAGCAAGTCCAATTATAACTGCTGCAGGTTCTGCACTTTGATCATAGCCAGAGAAGCATTGGATCAAGGGTGGTCACCTCACCCCAGCCATTATGGACTTGTTATTTTGTCCTTGACTTCAGTCTGATAGACTGATGAATTCAGGGAGTTGCAGTCTTGTTTTGCTCCATTGGACTATTTTGTCCAAAACACCTAACATCTATGATTTGTAGGTGGGATGTTCAGGACTGAAGCCAGTGATCTGCAATGACCTGGAGTAAGATGGTCACACTAGTTGGGGCAATCTTCCTTGTCACTCCCATCTCCAGCAGCTACTTATCCTTATAGCTCAGTTCTTATGAAAGGTACACAAAGAATCTAGTGCAATATCATCACAGTGCGAGAGACCCTGCTTAACACAGCGACTAGCCAGTGATGGAGCAAGGTAAATAAGAATTTTTGAACCCCCTAATATTAATGCTAATATTTAATACTATTAATTGTTTTGATGACTAATCAACATTTTTACGTCATTTATAGACAACATTGGTAACCAGCAATTTATGTGCAAAACTAACTTACTTACAATTGTTAAGGTAGAATAATATTAACATAATGGTTTGCGTACTAATTAGAGTAATGTTGCATGATTTGTGCTATGTAGTAAATTGTATTGTGGCTAAAGAATGCGGATGGTAAGTAAACATACCTATATATGTTGCTTTTGCAAGGTAACACCTAATTGGGGTACGTAGAATGACGGGTGGGAAACGAAAAGGCTTATTTTCTTTATTCTTAATTATGATTGTGTTTGTTTTCATGATAGTTCGTTCGGGCCTGTTAGGCCGCGCTGTAAAGATGGCTGCCGAGGCAGATGAGCTTAATGCGCAAGTGCAAAATGGCTTCCAAGTGGAAGAAAGCTGCGGAAATATGTCACGTGATTTGAAAGTAAAGCCCAGAGTGAAACGAGTCAAGGACAGCGTGACCTGTCACCAGATGAGTGCCAGAAAGGACTCAGCGAGAATGTATGAGAACCAAAGATGCAGCTGTGAATTAACAATGAACTGTTTAAAATAAAGTTACAAAAGAAGATACATGTGAGGAACTGTCAATCGGATTGGTAATGTCCTAAAGCCGTGAGAAAGGACAAAAAGTTATAAACATTTTTGGAACCGGTTTAAGCAAGGAGGGCAATGAGGAGATGCTTGCCACCCCTCCAATGGACCAATTAGCTTGAATCTCGCCCCCAAAGAATGAAACATTTCTGTTTAGTAAGCTAGTAATAGGGTATAAGAGGACCTACTCTTAGGTAGGAGGAGCGCTATTCATACATAATTTTTGAGCACAGAACGTTGACACTGGAGAACTGCTGCTATTTTCCATAGGCCATTTTCTTTTTAATATAATTAATCTTTTTGCTTTTAAATCTGACTGGGAAGGAACGAGATCGTTGCGGGAAACCTGTAGAGGTGGTCCATCGAGGAGGCCTGTTTAGCGGGACAGACAGTCAGTTTTTGGGAGTTCTATGCTGTGATCTGCAACTTATCTCTGCCGAGGCGAACTTTTATTTCTCATCTAAAAGGGTAGGCATAAATTCTTTAAAAGGTTATTTCTTATAATGATATTAAACGTATTAAACTGATTAATACAATTGAAACTTATTCATGCATTTAAAGAAGATAGATAAACTTTATTACAATTAAAACTACGAGTCTGTGGTTCTTTAGCTCAATAATAAGTGTAATGTTTTAATGAGTTTAAATGTGATTGAGCTGGTCTTAATCACCATCAACTGATTCCTACTAGTTGGTCCATCGACCAAAGAGCGGAATACCTTGATGTCTTAGAAACTGACAGGATTAAAACGAATTATGTATGATGTTTGAGAAACTATCTTGTCAACTTTAAAAAGGTATCCCGTTCTCCTCCAGCAGTCATTAACTTTTTCTCCTAGGTGAAAGTGGATGAGATCCAGGGAATATTTGAGTGAGTGAATGTATATGCGGTGTTATGGGCCCCACCGTCATATTGGTATAGTTGTTAAAAAGAGTGTTTTCAACCTGGATGTTATGTCCACAGGAGAAGAAATTATATTGGTAGTGCTGGATCACCAGCAATGACTTCTATAGGTAAAAGTCTATTGAACTTAAACATTTTTAAATTTAAAATACGATCAGATATTCAGATGTCCAGTAAAGTCTATATTGCAAATGGGAAAAAAATTAATAAAGGGTTAAAAACATGTATGTGGAAATTGGCTAGAAACAGGATACTATAACAATGTTTCATTTTAAAAGTCCCTACAACTGTACGTTGGGGTTGGTAAAACCTATGTTGTAAATAAATAATGGGCCTGATTTACAAAGGCATACATACGTGCAGAGTTCTCTGCACACAGATTTCTGAATAGGCTTAGATAGAGAGTTCTGCCTGGATGGTTTTCTTGAATTTCAGGGAGAACTCTCTACCTAATCCTAGGACTTATGAGTCTCCACCCCTTTTAACTATGGGTTTGGAGCCTTCCACAAAAGAATTTGTGACCATAAAATTAGAAATAGTAACTTTATGGTTGGACTTTTACTACAGGAATGTTGGGGGGGAACTCTGTCCCAGCGATGGAGATTTTTGCTACTGGGGTGGAGAACTCCAAATGGAAGGAAATGGAAGAGAATAGGGAAAAATCATACACGTGTCCCAAATTACACAGACCTGTTACACATTAAACCTAAATGTGTGACAATAAAATGCCTCACAGCCTACACTCTGCCCTCTACCCCTCGGTCACTAATAGGGAACCACACACCACCTATAGATACCAAGATGCCGTCAGCCCCACTCAAGAGAAAGAAAAAAATTGATTACACTGTAGAAATGTTTGTGAGTTAAGTAAAAATATGTCTTTAATAGAGTTAAAGTAAATGGGCCCAATTCAAACTTTACGACTTTCGGTATTCACAAAGGGCATTTACGACTTGTAAATGCCCTGTGTGAATACTAAAAGTCATAAAGTTTGACTTTCGGTATTCACAAATGGCATTTACGAGGAGGAAATGCTCTTTGTGAATACCAAAAGTCGTAAAGTTAGACTTTCGCCTCACTTTACATTTGTGAATCGGGCCCATTATGTTTGACAACATGCAGGATTACAAAACACTCTCCAGTTTACCTTCTAAATAATGTTTTTGTTTCTTAGACACTAAGCATCATGGCAGAAGGACATGGCACCATGCATTCCTTTTCCCTTACCAATTGTAAACACTTTCCGTTACTCTATCATAGCTAGACAGCATTAGTAATACTTTCTTGTGAGAGTTTGGAAGCCAACATTCATTTATATGTGAGACTGACATTGCTTGATGGCTAGTGCTTGTGAAGGTGCACAGGAAAGGTGATCCAAAGATAACATCATAGAATTACCACTTTTAGTCCCTGATCCACAGAGCAATGACGTACCTATGCAAATAGCAGTGGTTGATTGGTCAGTCTGGACTGTGAGTCCTATGTATGGCAGTACTTTAAACCATTGGATAACACATATAATTAACATGGAGAAGGAATAACCTATCAAGAATGTGGTGATGTCCTTAAAAGTGATAAACTAGAGTTCCAAGAGCTATTGCTCTCAGTTTGTACTACCACTACACTGGAAGGATGTGTCTGTCAGGATTGCATTACACAGTCCGAAAGTGATTCCTGTCCAGAACACACTGCTGTTGAGGTGACTCATCTACTTCGTTTTTTTCAGTATGAAGTTGTTGCATTGAGTTAGCTGCAGCAGTATTTTGCAAAAAATACTGTCTTAGTGGAATGTTTGGTGATGCCTTATCACTGCGTTTGTGTGTAAATAGTATTGACAGTTATGTTCTCTGTTATGATCATTGTGACAGGTTGATATACTATGATAGACAAAGCAGTGATTAATGGCATGTTGTAATTTATAAAGATCAAGCTGATAATCCATAATTCACAGTACGGTTGAGTTTGTTTTCAATGTTTTTCACTCATCTGTATTGTCATATACTGTGGAGGTTTCTTTTCCATGCCCCTTTCTAAAATCTGCTCTTGGGGCCCCAAATGGTTGAAAAGTAGAAGAGTTTGATTTTATATAATTAATATTAGGAATCCAATGTTCATGAACAGAAGTATTATGTTAGTGAACAATGCACATATAAAAAAATGAAGTGAAACACAGTGATTAAGATGTAGATTAAATTATAGGTTTTAAAAAGGCTTTCAGATTTGGTGCAGAGATTTAAGTGAGATGATTAGGTAGCATGTCTGAAAGCAATTTGAAAAAAGACAGCATTATCAACATCAGTAAAATGAACAATCTCTGTGAGATACCGGATCTGGATTGACATAATCTCCAAAATAAGCAGTCATGACACAATTGGTGCACCAGATTTGGATGAGGTCAATAGTGAATAGCCCTTTTGAGATTGAGCAGTGCGTGAGCAATAAAGCATGTTTCATTAGAAAACAAAGGTGTGATCCTGGAATATGTGATAAAAGTAATTACGTCCTACGTATAAAATATTTACAACAGGATGGCACAGACTGGATATATACTGTAATGTATGAGCCACTCCACTCAATCTCATGAGAAGGTTTGGACTATGGCACCCTCAAATCTGCCCAACAGTCCCATCTACCCCCTAACCAGAGAAAGCATAGAATAGCCTTGTCTCCAGATCTTCCTCCTGACCATGCCATCCCCCAAAGGCCGCTGTCTCATTGAGGCACACCTGGTTTGTCAAGATGTCTTATATAGAATAAACAAATATGGAGCATGAAGATTAAAAGCTGGTTCTAATTATCACTCCTCAGGCCAAACACCTTCCAATCTACTAAATATTGCAAATGTTTCCTAACAATTCTTTAATTTAGTATACAAGATAGAGCATCCTTGCTAAGCATTGAGATATATATTTCCAGTAGTCAGGACTTTGTTGCCAGAAGGGTGGAAACTTTGCAGACTGTTGTACTGGCATTCTATGAAACTTTTTGAATTTAAGAATATTGATGTATTGTAACAAACACTAATCTAGAAGTCAGGTCTTAAAGGTTAACTCAGATATCGCGTATCTTGTTGAGAGGATCATCATTTCTATACAGAATTTGATAATCTTTCTTTTTATACTTCTATGGTTTTAATTAATAGACATTTGGTAGGAAAGTGATTGCTTTGTCTCAGAGAAACTTTATAATACTAATGTACAGAACTAGTTACTTTGAATATGAATTAATGATGGAAGCGTGTTAATATATCACAGAAGGCAGGTATCTGTAAAAGCTAACAGACTCCCAATACTCTTCAGATTAATTTCACAGATGAATATTGTTTCAGCACTGGGAAGACAAGATTTGTATCAACCCTTAGAGAGTTGGAGATACAATTATTTTTTAAAGGTATATCATACAACATTTAGAAATCAGGTGCTCTAGGATGTTGAACAGAATCACTAAAGACTTCCTCTTGTTGTCAAGTTGAAAACTGTGCTTATCTCAGTGGCTCTATCCAGTGTCCATTTTGTCTTTTATTCCATTCCCATTCCTAAGGTCTTCTTCTAACCAACATATAATTATGTCTGGTCTCGTTATTGATGGGTGTAGGGAAGCACTCTAGCTGGATACAGGATTACAAGGATTACTCAGCCTATGTTATCTGTCCAATGTGTGTATTGATTCTTATACCACCTGGTCTTGAATCTCAGATGTACAATAGGAGATCAGTTCGGTGAGGCCAAAAAGAGCAGCCCTTAAAGTCCGAACCAATTTCAGTTTAAATTTTAAAAAAAATCTTTTCCTACAAAAAATCAGAAAGGAAATATGTCAGTCAAACACTATTTCCTCTGCAATCTAAAAATCAATGATCTTTGGCCTGATCACCCCCAGTTCGGGATTCCAAGTTGCATACTGCGATCTTCATATCCACAAGTAATGCCTTTAATACCTTTAACACCTCTAGAGAGATTCTTTGGAGGTCCTAACTAATATGCATTATTCCTCAATCAGGGTCATTTGCATTTCATATGTAAACCTATGACGTTTCCAGAAGACCAGGCTAAAGTAGCTTTTGCCTGCTCTAAGTCTGTGGAATGCTTCAAATTGGAGTGTTCATTAGAGTACAGAAATGATCAATTGCAGCATAATTTTCTTCTGTGGAAAAATGCAAAAGTTGTTTGAGAAGAAGTCAAATATTCTTTCTCTGGTTAGCGAGTTGTTGAACTTCAAATAGGCCCATCAAGATTTGATAAAGTACCATAAATTAATGTGTAGGTGGACTAGAGTGGCTGACCTGAAGAGCAAAGATACAAGTTATTCTAGCAGGGCCCGTAAAGCAAAGTAAATATGTACTGGCATAGGAAGCCAGCACTCCAACTAAGGGCCTGATTCTGATGCGGGTTGGAAAGCTTCCCGACCGAATCGGTTGGAAATGGTTTCTGACCCACTCGGATCGGGAGAGTCCGACCGACGGAGTACGATGCATCCGGATGCTTCCAGATACGATTTGGTTGGACTCCCATTGACTTCAATGGGAGCATATGTTCCTAACCGCATCATAATTGGGCCCTGGGTCGGGAAGACACGTTCCCGATCCGATTTGGAAGGAGCAAATGCCATTAGGAGGCCTTCCTAACCGCATCAGAATCAGGCCCTCAGTCGGGAAGCTTTTCCAACCCGCATCAGAATCGGGCCCTAAGTGTGATATGCTCATAGATTTGGCAGTACAGTTAAATCACTGCTTAAGTGAACAAGGCTCAAACAAAAAAGACTGGGGCTAAAATGTTGTTAATTCGAGATTTGAAGAGACTAAAATCTCAGAAGCTCCTGAACCTATGCAATTGGGTAGTGGAAAAGGTCATATTCCAAAAAAGAAAGAAAATGAACAAAATATATTTATGTATTGTGGTAGAGCTGGACATTTCATTAAAAACAGATGAATACACCTAATATTCCTAATAGTAGAGTATCAGTAAAATCACAACTAATAAAAAGAAAATTACAGCTGGCAGAACGCTATATTCGTCGACAATGAAAGATCTGCCTTGCTGAGTGAAGAACCTGAGCCAACCTAAAATAGGACGTTAATGCCATGCAGTTATCATTTGCCCACATGATTGTTCCAATGAAAATTACTTAAGTAGATGGTAGATTGTTCCAGGACAGATTCAGAAGTCCCAGGACATTATATTGACATTGTTAGCTCAATCCTGAATGATCCCAGTGATTAAGAATAAAGTTCCCTGAGAGGTTAAGACAGTGGATGATCCTACTTCATCTTCCGGCCCTTTATATGTTTATTTGCATAAGGTCTCCTTCTTAGGTTGTGGGATTGTTTTGATTTGACTGTTGTATCTCACTTAAAAATGCTCTTGGGCAGGCCGTTGATGACACTGCAATCCCAGTATTGATTTGGCAGCAAGAACACTACAACTGAACTCTGATTATTGGAGGCACAGTTGCTTAATACGTGATGAATCCTTCAATAGTCACCCCTCAGGACAATAACAGGAATATTGACACTTCATGGTATTGGTTCTGCAATTGTTGTTTATTTCCTAGAGGCCCGTTGTTTTTTTTTCCTCTTATGTTAGCCTAATTGCATGTAATAGCCAGCATTTGCTTTGTACATGCTACAAAGGAACACGCTTGTTTTTGTGCTACACATTTATTTTGCAAATAGGCAGCACGTTTTGTAATTTTGCTCATTTGCTGGGATTCAGACAGAACATTTCCTACAAGGCCGAAAAACACTGCACACTGTTTTCTCTGTGGCCAGACACCAACACCTAAACATAACAGAAAAAGCCAGCTGCTGTTTTGAACATGCAAGAAAGCTCCGATGCCTGAGATGCAGAACAACTACCTATTTATGCCAGGTATGGGGTCCCCCACAAATCCCAGAGATCTATAATACAATGCTACGTTTCTATAGTGAGGGTAGGCATAGGCAAATCTGTCTTTCAATAGGACAGGGCTTTTCATTGTGTGCAGTCTGTTGATTATGATAATCACATTTTTGACCTGCATAAGTCTTTTAATTGCAGTGCAGTTACAACAAAATAGTTTCAATAAATATTGGACGCTTTTTTTCGTGCATCTTTTCTCTTAATTGTAGATGCGTAGGAGTGAGAGAACAAAAGGTAATGGCCCACTACCGCGATCACTGAGAGTGTCTAGAGTGTTGTGTTCTGGGGTGCCAATTTACTTGTTTCTCTGGAAAGGTTAGGAGAGCAAGTAAGGCACTATGAGCTAGTCTGCATTTGGGCCCATAGGTACTGATGTGATATGGTGACTCACTTCCTACATAGTGATGTTCTGTGGTCCAGGGCATAGTTTTGTTTCTAAGCAGAATCCCTGCATCATGGCATGACCTACGTTTGGTCTGGTACTTATTTGCGGATCTCCTGAGTAGTGCTTGTGTGTGTCCACAATACCCGTACACCTACCGCCGGCATTTGGGGTTAATCATCCACAGTTTTTATGAAGTACCTTTTACTGTTGGTTTTTCAAGCATGAAAGTTTCAAAGGATCATACCTATTTCTTGTGTTGCACTTTGTTGTCATTACTGTTTTACTTATGGCTGTACCACAATCTATTGCTATTCCTATAAATTGCAGATCTGCAGTCCATGCACAGGTAACGCAACATGGACTTACTAAACAGTGTGGTGCTTTTTTTTTTTTTTTAGCAGAAGTTTATTCTTTGGAAAGCTGCCTAGTGTTCTTCATGAAAAAAACAGTGAATAAAGCCAAAAAAGGTTTTTGGTTTAAAAAAGTGCACATTACCAAAGTACTCCCCGGATCTTATGGGAACTATTTTGTGTGGATGTGCTCATTGTGAAAGGGATGCTGCGCAAAGAAATGATGGACGGAATGCTGAACAAATCAAACACCCACCCCCAGCCAAGAGATCTGAGTCAAATCCACTATTCCCCTGCCCACCGTGCCACCCCAGCCTGGACCCAGCCACACGCAAACCAGTCCCGACCCCGCTCCCCACGGGAACAGCCCAGCCCGAACCGCCAAGCCAGCTCCTTTTATCTATATAGCAGATCCCGCTTACTGCTTTGAAGTCCTTTATTCTTGGGTAGATTTTCCAGCTGTGGATGGTAATAGGAACACATTCCATACATACACCACACCTGCAGCCCCGAATCTATATAGAACTTATGCGTTCATGGAAGTACTACTGTCTTACTGAGACACTGTACCTGGTTGCTTGGCGCTCTCCCACATGTAGCTACACCTGTACGCATGGGCCCTGTTAGAAATGGGATTTCTGGTTGGCTAGGGCAAGCGCCTAAGCCAGGCAGAAACCACCACTCTAGTCAGGGCAAGGGAGTTACACACCGAAGATAACCCCTGCTCACCCCCTTGGTAGCTTGGCACAAGCAGTCAGGCTTATCCCAAGGCAATGTGTAAAGCGTTTGCGCAACACACTCACACAGCAGCGAAACACTAGGCACACCACAAAGGAAACTCCACACAAGGTTATATAAAAATAGCCTTTGTATTACTCATAAAACACATTAGAACGCAATCACATATATACACTGTGCCACCTGGCACTGGGTATGACTTTACAGGGATTATATACACCACGTTGCCAATCGGGCAATTGTCATGAACATTACATTTGGGGCTGACCAATAACTATTGGTAGCCTTGTACTTTGGCACAACACATTAGGCATAACCCATAATTAGCAACAGTGTGCCAACGCATTAGGCATAAGTCACACCCACTGTGCCCTATCATGAACACTTATAGAGGGGACACACAAGTAGTGAAGCAGCCAGTAACTACAGGCAAGGTACACTTAGCATCAACATATTATGCACAAACAGCCTAGCAGTACTTAGCATAGGATGCAGAGTATAATCAGCAGAAATGCAGTGCATAGACACTTGTAAATTGTACACATCCCAGGGATATCCTCCTGGTATCACCCCCACCACACAGGGTTCTCCTAGCTCTGTGTGTCCCTTCCTTCTGGACACGGGCTTCCACTAGCCCCCCGTGGCTGCAGATGTGGCCGAAACAATGCCCCCTAAAAGATCCCCAATGATCAGGGGGCGGGGTGCAACTCACCCTAGACTCAAGGCTGGAGTGCCCCCACGTTGCAGCTGCCCGCGATGCAGCGGTGTAACAAAATAGGCATCAACAGGATGCCTCCCAAGCCCCACTCACCGGGGCTCCTTTTCGGTTGCAGCTACCCGCGATCTGGTGGTGTAGCTGTAAGCACACCCAGGCACCAACAGTGTGCCTAGCCAGCCTCACTCACCGGGGCTTTTCTCCCTCGCAGGGCCAAATGGAAACCAGGAAGGATGCAGTCGTCGGGAGCCCGCGAGGCTCCGGTCCTCTCCCATGGGGTCCGGTGAGCCTGTGAGGCTCTGTCTTGGTCTGCCCCAACACGATGGGCTCTCCTCTGCCTTCCCCGACTTTGGCAGACACGCAGGGCTCTCCTCTTCTGCACCCGGAGCCCCGCCCACCATCAGGCACTATCACGCCTGGCTTCCTCTCTTCTGCCAGTCACGCCCCAGGTCAGGCTTCGTTCCTGCCTGACTTCTGGAGTTGCTCCTCGCGCCGCCGCACTCTGGCAGTTCACAGTTGGTGCGAGCCCACGAGGCTCAGCTTTGCTCGCAGTCGGGGCCCCGCCCACAACCAGGCAGCAATCGCCTGGCTTCCTAGATGCCGTTCGTGGTTTGCCTCTCCTCGGTGGTGCCTAGCAACGGCACAGCGGCTCTTTCCCTGCTTTCTCCACGACGGAGGGCAAGAGAACTACACTTCCCGGAGAGCCCCCACCACGGGCACAGGGGGTAAAAGTGTGTAGCGCTCCAAGCCCAGGTCTAGGGCAAATAAGCCACACATGAAGCACCTCGCCTGTCTCCCGCCTGAAGACTGAACAGGGAGCAGGCAGCGCTTGCAGTTTCTCCCTCACAAAGAGAAGCGCTTCTCCTGCGCTGAGCCCCAGAGTCACAAGGGGCAGAGCTGGGCACAGGAATAGCAGGCAGGCCAGCACGTAGGGACCCTAAGCAGAGGGGCAGTCCCTCCCCAGCAGGTCACAGCTTGGTCCTAGACGGCGGTTCCTCCTGGCAGTCCAGCAGCCTGCTGGCTACCAGTCCCAAGTAAGCACCAACAGCTTCATGGGGTCACAGCCCCAATACTTATACCACGTCTTCTTTGTTCTGCCCTGGCACAGGGCTTGGGACCCAGTCCCAACCAGTTCTGGGGGGCACTCACATATTTTATTTACAGTGCACAAACACACTCATTCTTAGTGTAGGCTCTGGCCCCAGACACACCACAGGGGGGCGGAACCAGCATTGTGGAAGGCAGGCACAGTCCCATTCAGTCTCAGGTGCTACTCCTCCCACCACTCCAAATGCAGTTTAGCCTTATCAGCCTAGTGCGGACTCACCCAGCCCCTCTGGAGCCACTGCACCTCCCCAGCCCCTGTCACTCCAGAGCCAGACATGCAATACACATCAGGCAGGCACAAAGACACATAGCACACAGAAATGCCACCTTCTAAAAGTGGTATTTCTAAAATAGTGATAAATCTGCGAACACCATTACGCAGCATTTATTACAACTATTCCTTAAACATACCAAACTTGACCACTCTACTCCTCTCAGGTCAGGAATTACCACTGAAGCACATATCAGGGAATCCCCAATGCATTTCAATGAGAGGGTAGCCTCACAGTAGTGAGAGACCAAAATGGCTGTTTGTCACCAGGATATGCCACACAGTTAAGGCACATGTCCTACCTTTTACCTACAGCGCACCCTGCCCATAGGGCTAGCTAGGGCCTACCTTAGGGGTGACTGATATGCAGTAAAAGGGGAGTCACAGACGTGGCACCCACTTTATGTGCCACGTCACAGCGGCAGTAAACCGTGCGCAGGCCCTGCAATGGCAGAGGCCTGAGACAGGTTTGAAAGGCTACTTTGGTGGGTGGCGCAAGCAGAGCTGCAAGCCCACCAGTAGCATTTAATTTACTGGCCCTGGGTATATGAGATACCACTTTACTGGGGACTGATAGGTAAATTAAATACGCCAAACAGGTGTAGACCAATCTTACCAAGTTTACCATAGAGAGCACATGCACTTTACACTGGACAGCAGTGATAAAGTGCCCAGAGTCCTAAAACCACCCACCCCAGGTCAGAAAAATACCGGGAGGAAGGCAAAAAGTTCAGGGATGACCCTGCAAAAAGGGCCAAGTCCAACAGGCCCCCTTAGTAATAATGGGGCGACCTGGCCGGCTCTAGCTGGATATGCACCATATCCTAATAAGGAGACTCTTAACCTTTTGCAAAAACGGGAATTTTACGAAGCTCTGGTTGTCTTATACAGATGTTTAAATCAATTTCTTTTGTGCACCTTGCTAGCACTGCCAGCAAGGGTTGGCCTGCCTGGGCAAGTCCAGATGCCTGCAGTGCCTACAATAAGTCCTTCAATTGTTCATTCAGTTATAGGCAAAATATCCACTAATCCTGAGGGAATTCCATTTTGGATCGCCCAAAAAGTAAATCAATTTGAAGTTCTCTTACAGAACCACAAGACAAGCACAGAATTTTAACTATCCGCTTACCCCACGGAATGGCTCCCGGTATTGGAGACTGTTATACTTGGCATCTTTTGGCGTGTTTCCCCTGACTTTTTGCTTTCTGACCTCCCGGTGTTGACTCTGTTTTTGCTGGAGTAATGATTCTGCGCACTTTCCTCACTGCTGTCCAGTGGGAAAGTGCAAGTGCTCCTGTATAAAATGTGTTATGGATTGGTGTTTCCATGATTGGCCTATTTGGTTTATCAGTCAGTCCCTTGTAAAGTGCACTGCGAGTGCCAGGGCCTATAGACCAAATGCTGTTGGTGGGCTGCAGCACTGGATTGTGCCACCCACGCAAACAGCCCATAAAATGTAACTCGGGCCTGCCATCGCAGAGCCTGTGCGCAGCCTGGGGCTGCCATGTCGACTTGGCAAGTGCACACACTTGCAAGTCCCTAAACCTTCCCTTTGCTACATGTTAGTCACCCCTAAGGTAGGCCCAAGGTACCCCTGTGGGCAGGGTGCGGTGTATGCGAAAGGTAGGACATGCCCGGGTGTGTGCGGCATGTCCTGATAGTGAATTACAGCCTAGTTCGTCTTTCACTATTGCAAGGCTACCTGTTCCCCCTAGGCCAGAACGGGCAGTTTTGATTATTACAGCTTATAATCCTAACTGACCCCGGGGACATGGTAGAAATTCGAGTTTAGTATGCCTGGACTCAGAATGATAAAATGCATCTTTTAGTGAAGTTGGTTTTAACATTCTGTGTTTGAAAATACCACTTTTAGAAAGTGGGTATTTTCTTGTCTAACCATCCAAGCCTGCCTCTGCGAGGTTGTGTATTCCGTGTCTGGAATGTGAGTGACAGGGGCTGGGGGATGCCAGGAGACAGGGTGAGTCAGCACAGGGCTGAATAGCAAGATCTACATGTAGATGGGTGGGAGGGGTCGCACCTGGGCCCTGAATAGGACAGTGCCTTCCTCCACAATGCTGGCTCCACCTCCTGTGGTGCGTCTGATGTCCCTGGCCTACTCACTGAAAGAAGGGACGGAGACTTGTCAACAAAGTGCTCCAGAACTGGTTTGGACTAGGCAAAGGCCTCTCAGCCTTCAGAGAACAAATGAATTTGGGATATAAATATTGGGGCCCTGACCCCATGAATTTAGATCTCACTGGAATCAAGGAACCTGCCAAGACGAAGAGCTGGAAGAGCTGCCAGGAGGAGTACTGCCCCTTTGCTGTGTTGTTGCTTTGTTGGGTTGGCCTGCAGCTGCTGCTTCTGCCTTGGGCAGTGAAAGGACTGGACTGAACTTTCTACAAACTTGTGCTGAGTATCTCCAAGGGCCAGGAACCGAGCTGGCCTCCTGTTAAGAAGTCTCAGGGACTACAAAGACTTCACAAGCCTCTGGGTACCGCTTCTGGAACGCTGTTTCAGTTGCCACAGAGGAAGGGAACCGCAACCGACTCCGTCAACCGAATCCATCCCTGGCCGGTGACCTGTTTGCACCGCAGACCGCATCGCCCGCTTCGCATCGCAACCCTGGTCTCACGGTGGGCGACGTCCGACGCCGCCAACATCGAGCCGCTGCTTGCACCGTGACCTGTGGGCACCGCAGTTCGCATCGCATCGCTTCACTGAACCAACCGGACCCGACCGACGCGGTCGCTGCAACTGGCTCAAGAGTCGAGACCGCACCGCATTTGGGGCACCGCTCGCACGTCTGCGACGCACCGCTCCGACTCGCACCGCTGTCCGACGCCAGCTCCCGCACTCCGGCTTGGTCGCCTGCATCGCAACCTGTCAGCACCGCATCGAGCATCGTCTCACCCTGCATCGCACGCCTTTGACTCACCGACTCAGTCTGCACGACGCTCATCGAGCCGCTGCCTGCACCGCATCGAGGGACACCCCACCTTGCATCGCTCCGTCTTGCACCGCAACCGCGACGAACGCCGACCGGCTCGTACACTCCGTACCAGCCACAACGAGAAAGGCACTGTGACCGAGTCTGTTCACGACTCTGCTGGCCCGTATCGACGCGGTCGGCTGGAACTGTTAGACTCTGTGGTTTTCAGCATCGCGGTAGGCTCGGACGGAGCTACCGACTCGTACAAACTTTGCTTTTGTGCTATTCCTGCAAAGAAGAAGTTACCGTATCAAGCATTCATTTTTAAAGTACAGTATTGTGGATTTTTGTCGTAATTGGTCTTGTCTTGGGTATATAAAATATTGGTTATTTTTCTAAACTGGTGTGGTGTCCGTTTGTAGTGCTTACACTGTATTACTGTTGGTTATGTGCAAATGCTTTACACACTGCCTCTGAATTAAGCCTGACTGCTCGTGCTAAGCTACCACGAGGGTGAGCAGGGGTTACTTCACGAGTGTAACACCCTTACCCTGACTAGGAAGAAGGGTCCCTACTTGGACAAAGGTGCAAGCCCTTGCCAACTAGAGATCCCATTTCTAACAGAGACTGTAACACCTGAGGGACAGTGTTCACAGTTGTCTATACGATCAGTCACTGCACTCCCTCAATGTTCGTCTTACCAGATGTTTTAAAACAAATACAGAACGAACACGGGGCAGCAGCTGCCCTGGATTTGGGGATGAAACTAATGGGAAATTTCCTCGCAGTGTCCGCTATGATTCTGTCAAACATTAGAGGTGAAGCAGCATCTCTGGCTATACGTCAGTGGCTCACAGCAGTTGCAGTAGCAGACCGTGAACATGAGTTGCCTATAATTATTGTTGATGTGTATACCTCCTTAGGACGCAATAATTTGGGAACCAGACCTACTAAAGCACCTCTTGGCAAGCATAGCACTGACAAGGAAGCCAAGCCCTCACATGAGTCTGTAAAAAAACCATGAGATAAATCTAAACAACCACATAAAAGTAAACCTCCCGGAAGATCTCCACCCCGGAGTCCTCTGAGAGGTGGTATGATTTTCGTGATCGCACTAAAAATCAAGACTCCAGATAGGTATCAGGTTCCTGATGCATGTTCTCCTCGTTCCTTTCAGGAATTGTCTGACAAGCAGTACAACAGAGGAGGGCGATCTGAACGCAGACAAGAAGAGTATGTGAAACCGAAAAGCGAGACAACTCTCGTCCGATGTAAGGATTAAAAAAAAAAAGGAGGAAAAACCTCAATATAAAGCCCCTTTTCAGATATGACTGCTAAATGTGCCACAGACACTGAGAACCCTCCTCTGGTACAGGAGTTGGGCGGTGACTCTCCTCAACAGCGCAACAGAAGTCACTATAGCGCGCCAGAATCTCCAGGAGTTTCTGGTAGTGAAAACAATTTATACTTTTATTACAGTTGAAACCCCAGACAGGCATGTAGCCCCTCCAGACAGATTATATGATCTACAGATTCAAACTGAGGGTGACATACAGTGCACCATTAAAGCAATATTTTGGGAACATTTTACTTTGCCTTATGACATTCTTCTGGCAGAGGTTGATTGGCCTCCGCAGTTTGTGCAAACATACCCACAGGGTGAGGATGTAACACTTCCTTCATTTTCTGCTCATCCTTGACCAAGTTAAAACAAGATTATGCAACAGAATGGGCTCTTGCAGTATATCGCATTCATGTTGGTTGGGATAGGGACTCTCCTTATGTAATACCTTTACGATCCAGTCAGCAAGGGCAACCACAATATCCTATTAAACAGGATGCTAAAGCACCTGTTAAAGAAATACTCTGCCAATTGGAGTACCAGGGAGTAATCAAACCCTGTGTCTCAGATGAATAATCCTTTTTCCTGTTTTGAAACAGGATCATTCACATCGAAAAGTCTTAGACTACAGGCATTTAAAAAGTCATACACGCACTTTGGCGATACAAAATACAAAGTAGGTCACTCATAAGCAATATAGTCCGTCACAAATATAAAACAAACATGGATATCTCAAACTTTATTTTAGCCACAATCTAGTGCTTGAAAGCAGAGATTGGACAGCGTTTTCCGCTCTTTGTTTTCAAATGATATACACAAGGCTCCCAAAGGGCTATAAGAATGGCCCAGGATTATTTGCAGCACGCATTATGTCAATTCAACTTGATATTGACCAAGATGTGTTGTCCTATGTAGATGATATCTACCTTACGGATGATGAACTAAACTCACACTTAGCCAGAGTAGATCACATAATATTGGGATTTGCTGAACTTGGCTATAAGTTCAACTTTAAGAAATCTATTACAGCTTTTCTAAGCGTCCTATTTTTAGGATATAAACTTACACATGAGGGCAAGAGGCTTGCGCCTCATTTTTTTAAAAAGAAGTGTGCACAACTGAAACCTCCAAATACACATTCTTGCTAGGATTTCTAAATTTTAGCAGAACATACATACCAGATTATGCACAACGCATTAAACCTCTGTATGAATTAATACATCCTGATTTTTGCACTATATACGCTGGACATCGGAACACAGAAATACACTCAGATTATTACAATCTGATTTACTTGCAACCCGGCATCTACATGCACATGTCAATACTACAAACCTAGTCATCCTGGTTCTACCGGGTGCAATTGGATTTACTTATATCACTTTTAATGAAAGTGAAACAGTGCCGATTGCATATAAATCACATTTATATTTGAATGCAGAAATGCGTTTTGCTTCCACTGAAAAAATACTGACTGCAGTGCAGATGGCTATACTTACAGAAAGGCAGCTTGCACAAGGGAAAAGCATAATTGTCTTCACTCCTCTGCCGGCCTTTGAGGCTGTCACAAAGGCTAGCGTTCCTAACGCTAAAGCCTCCCATCCTAGATGGATACAATGGGCAACATCCTTATCAGCTGTTGATGTAGACTTTGTCTTTGACCCGTCTTTACAGACACAAGAATTCTTGCTGTATGAGAATGTTTATCCAATACAGACTTTTGTCTTACATCTAGAGCAGTATAAATATATTGCTTACACTGGTAGTTCAGCCCAACCTATAGGTTCTAAACAACATTATTCAGCAGCATATGCCACTGTTATTGGTGTAATGGTGGACAAAAAACTCGCTCACATTCCCTAGAGGACTGCACTGCGCAGTTGGCTGAACTGAAGGCTGTACTTCTTGCACACGAACATACGGATCCGTCATTCCCCACACCTGTAGTGAATGATTCGCATTACTGTGTACAATCCTTTAATGATAATTTACATTTTTGGAGACAGAATGGATTCAAAGATTCTAAAGGCAACACAATCAAGCACAAAACGCTTTGTGTTAAGGTGGCAGACCTCAAAGATAGGTTTCCATGAGCTCATGTTACTCATACTTTGAAATCTACAGTCGCGTCTGCTACTGTTCGAAAACAAGAATAGAGTCTGGTATTTTAGCTGCCGTTAATGCAAATGAAGACGGCACCCCCTTATCCAAGGGATTTACATCCAGATATAACTACCACTTGAGTGAACAAAACATTCCATTTGCAACTATTCCAGGAGTTGGTGATTAATTGACCCCCAACCAAGATCGCAGACTAGCTTTAGTGACAGCTGTGCAAAAATGGGTTGCTTCTGCACACGGCAGGTGTGGCAGCCACAATTTTGCTGCTACGCAACGTTATTGGTGGCGTAGCTTATATCAACAGGCCAAGAAATAGGTCCTTTGTTATTTAGTCAACAAATTAAAGGTTCCACCGTGGCTCATCCACTGCAGACACCTGTTCATTTCTAATAAACCTTTCGGCTTCATTTCAGATACAGCGTTTAAATTTATCCTAGTTGCAGTTGATTCGTGCTCCAGCTTCCTCTGGGTATGGCTGCAGCACTCGGCTGACGCTCAAACTGTTATTAAAGACCTGCAAGTCTTTATTGTGACACATGCATGCAGTACAAACCACTCAGACCAGGGCCCGGCTTTCGCTTTAGAAGCATACCGGGATACTATTTGGCATCAAAATGTATGTTGCAGACCATGATAGTCCAGACATTGTGGTGGCTGCCACACCCTTTGACGTAGATAATCGTAGTACTGTCTTACAGAATCTACAAAAAGTCGGTGACACCCAATCCAATAAACATTTGAAGACCTCTCACTCTGCGAGATTGGAGGAGAAACCAGACCCTTTCGACTGGATTCCAAATATTGGTGATCTCATTTGTTAAATAGTGGCAGTGAAGAAGGAGTTTGGCTCCTCGTACCAAGCACCAATGCCAGTCCTTTGCATCCAAGGGACAAGAACAGTTATCTTGCCACCACTGCCTGGTTCTAAAAACTATCATTTTTCTTCCATTGATCATGTCAAATAACACCATGTGGGCGATTCTAAACAGTAGGCCACGAGGAGTCTTTGGTAGTCTCCAGAGTCCTCTCGCTACCAAACAGGCAATCCCCCTGCAGCTGGTGAACACCACCAAAGCTGTTTCTCCCCAGGAGGGATGGGGGAGACTCTACAACTAATCACTGCATCAGCAACGCAACTGAAGTGAATACTGCAGTTACTACAGCGTCTTATGCAACTGATGTCATTTATGCAGATCTACCATCAGTGGATCCACCTCTTTTGGATTTTTTGAGACCTATTGCAGAACCGGAGCCGCCAGTTTTTCAACTAACTGCTTCTGGGTATTACATGGTTCGAGATGCTTTTTCCTCTGTCAGTTCTTCTGCTTTTGACACTCCTCCATTAAGGATCTGTGTTGTCATTTCATGGTTGAAACGCACTTATCTGGTCCCACCTTGGATATATGTTTGGATAACACTTTCCTTGTTTTTTTTATTCCTGTGGATTGGATTTGTGATGGTTTTCTTCTTGCTGATTAATGGCCACTATCTTCCAGAACACTCTGCTACACAACTGGTTGATAGAGTTGGCCCCACACTCTTCTTCCCATTAGTTAAAGAGAGACTTGCCACAGTTTAACGCACCATTTTTAATTATAAGCAATAGGAACATTGTCCAACTCCCCCGCAAGGGAGTTCTAAAACACAAAGAAAAATGCACGTATTTTTCAGGATATGATACATCGGACCCAGCATCATATTATTTCAAGTTAGTCCCTACACCACTGAAGAAATATATGCTTACACAAACTAAGCTAATATATTCAGCTTCCTTTGTTACGGAATTGGCCGGAAGGATAATTGAAATAAAATGGATTTGGGGTACCAAACCTTGGCAAGTTCAGGGGACAGAAACTTTGTTTCAAGCATGTTTAATTCCAATACAAATGATCGTCCTGAATGACACCGTCCAGCTGACTACATGTCTGGGACTGGCTAAAATCAAAAATGAATGGCCCAGTTATTCCCTTAATTGCCCGCTTTGAAAATTGGCAAAATTCGACAAATTACACTGAAGAAAACTCAATAGTATGTTGCAGAATGGTGCATTTAATTCCACACTTTCAGGTCCTTACGGGTGGTTATTGAGGTCAGTGGACACACATGGTCACTATGCTCTTTTTCTGAATTCCACATCGGGGTTCAGGACGAGCAGACTCGGCCCCAGATATTTGCACGCGCAACATTCAGGTATTGTTCCACCTATTCAGTGGGGAAGTTGTGTCAACAATGGTTGGAACATTCCACACTGTGTGAAGTGACACAACATCTTTCTCTCCTGTCTGAGGACATGGATTTATCAGATTTTTTTATTAGGCCCTAAATCTCCACATTATAAAAGATTTATGCTACATATAATGAGATTTGAAAATTGTCACAGATGGAAGCCGACACGCTTAAGACAAACTGATCAAGATAATTTGGATAAAGTGCTTGCTGTTGACAACAGTATTAATACGCCGTCTTCACATATTTGCAATCTGAATTACATTGTGTCATCTGTTATTGATATTATGCAAAGTGACATGTCGACATTGTATCATGGGCAAAGTCAGCTTCGAACTATCATGCAATTTAGCTGGACACTGCAAACCCTTAAGAATGGGTGTGTACCCTGGTGCTATTTAAATGCCATTAACCTCTTCTTGCCCTTTAATCTGGCATGTAAAGAACAACTCCTGGCTTAGATAGATGTCACCTATACAATGTTGCACTTAGAGAAGTTAGAACAGCTCCCATTTATCATAGCTAAAACACCTTCAGCTGTATGGTTACTACACAGTGTAACATCTTTACTGATTTCAATTCACAGCTTGCATGAAACACTTTCCAGTAGGTAGATATGAATCCCTAGGAGGCAGCTTCATTCATGAATAATGGTCACTACCATTTTCCTATCGTTTTGAACGAGCCAATAAGGAAGTCTTCCTTACGGGAGAAGTGACTCTTCTGTCAGACATTCACTCGTTTGCAAACACACGACTATTATTCACGGCGCATGTAATGCTTCAGTAGCAAATTTGGCCTGCTATCTAAAAGGAATACCAGCCCCCACAATACTCTCACGTATCGCTGTCCTTTCAAATGGAAGTTATTTAATGCTTACTGAACAAGACTGCTGTGGAATGTGAGCTGAGATCCCCTACATTTTGCCCATCTTCCAGGTCGTCACCTGCTGCAGTAACGTTCCCCTCCCACCCCTCCCTCCGCGTAAGTGGTTATAGATAGTTCGTTATGGCCTTCCATTCCAACTTTGAAGTCAGATTTTAACAAGCTAAACAGACTTAATGCACTATTGTTTCAAAAAGAAGTAGCTCTTAGATCTGCTTGAAAAACGTTTGAACTGCAAGTTGCAAGGACATCCAATGGAATACAGTTCTTGTTAAACACAAACTTCCCATTACATTTAGGTGAATTAGTTAATTGTATTTTTAATGCAACCAATACCATCAGCCTTGCACTTATTTTTAAGATTGTGGGCTCTGGCTTAGTCAGTTCATTCAAAACAATATTTGGAGTAATACTGTTTTATTAATTCCCTTTTCTCCAGTGTGTTCAGCGGATCCCAGCTGTTTTTTCTCATTTGCAGGATTTTGGTTCTATTTATGCTCCTCCGCAATGGATGTTTCGTTTGCAAGCCCAATGGCATTACCACCACTCTAACTGTGTCATGAGCACATGCTTCAATTCTTTGGAATATTATTGCTCCAGGAACAGGACTTTGATTGGTCACTGTCAATCCAACCGGTCTGGTTTACCTGTGTGCAACCTGTGTTTCACTGCCTCTGGGGCCCCTCCGAATGGGCACTGCATATTTGCTTGGCTTTGCAGACGCTGGCTCCCATGGACATTGACCTGCTGATTAACCATTAGCGACCCATTTTCAAAGTTGTCCCTTAGGCCTACGGCTTCTTCATTATGCGATCTAGGAGCCATTTCTACCCGAGGAGACGTTTGCGTCGGCACATGGATAACTAAACACTGGCTCTAATAATACGGATGCAGGTTGCACTGCAACATTCTCAGCATCGGCTGAGACCGATGATCAAGTCTGTTCTCTGGAACTTATGAACTGGGCTGTAAACCAATCATTGTTTGCAGAGACTGAATCCATTATGGATTCGCAAGTGACATCATGGATACCTCTAACACACCTTAAGTTTCGCCACTTCTTCAAAATTGACATCTGTTATTTTTTGTTCGATTGTTTTGAAATTATAATCCTTTCAAATAATATACCTTGCCTCCTTGTTATGAAAGTTTCCATGAAGTATATAATAAGAAAATATACAAGTATCTTACCTTCACACAGAAGTTATGATTGCAAGTTGGATTTAGAACCAGGCACGCCGATACCCTAGTCAAGTATATGCACTCACAGAATTAGAGACTGAACACCTTAGTGCATAGGTGATAATTCAGCTCATAGATATATTAAACTACTGCATCCGCCTACATCCTCTCCATTACTTTTGCTTTCTATAAGAGGTGAACATAAGAAAGTGTAAGACTATAGAGCAATCAACAGTGTTATAATGAAAAATGTATATAGTTTCCTTTTCTATCAGTTTTACTACATCAGATAAAACATGCAAAGATTTTCACCAAATTTGGTCTTAGAGGAGCTTATCATTTTCTCGGAGTCAGAGATGGCGATTAATGAAAAACCGTTCAGCATAAAGGTTGGATTATTTGAATATTAGAACAGGTCCTTTGGACTTTAACATCCCAGCTGCCTATCAATATTTTATTGATGCAGTCGAGAGGTTTTTTGAATGTGGTCTGTAGTTTAGCTAGATGAAATTTTAATCTATTCAGATTCTTTAGAGATACAAGTACAGCATGCCAAAGCAGTATTGCAGTACTCAGTGATCTGTAAAAAAAAAAAAAAAAAAAATCTGCTTTTGTATGTCCAAAGAGGCTTACCAGGCATTTTGGATTAGGGCACAACGTTTAAAGGTGTGCCCCTATTTTGCAACCCCCATATGTTGGGCAGCCATTTATTGTTGAACTGCATGCTTTGTTCTGCTTTGGGAAGGTTTCTGCCAGAGAGATCAAGAGGTGCATTCAGTGGCATTTTATCCGCAAAATATTTCCTAGGTAGAATTGAACTATACTATCACAGACTAAAACCATTTGGCAATTACAAGATCTTTTGAAAAATAGAGGTATTATTTATTAGGAGCTAAGCACACAGAAGTATACGTTGATTACAGAATTCTATATTTTCTGAAACTAGCTAGATCTTGGACTCCCAGACAGCCTAGGTGGATCTTGTTCTTCTCCCATTAGGTCGTGGTGATTAACTATAAATGAGGTACAAACAATGGTAAGGAAGATCTTATTCCAGCAGAGTGAACCTGAAAATTGAAATAAGGAAGTTAATCAACCTTCATTCCACGTCCCGCCACGTAACCTGAGGTCACGCCATCAGGCCCTGGCAAGGGTTAAACGCGCCTCTAGAGTTAGGATGGGAGACCGCTCCTTCTCTAAATTGGCTGCTGTGCAGTGGAATGACCTCCCACTTGACCTACGATTGACAGATGAATATCTGCCTTTCAGAAAGAAGCTAAAAACCGGTTTCCTAGGTACTAAGTGGATTAGCCATTACTCAATAATATCCCACTCCGCAACCAAATACCCTTTCCTTACAACGCACTGTATGTTCTCCTAGCGCCGTGATGTCCTTCGGGATGAATGTTGCGCTTTACAAATACAAATTGATTTTTGCCTTCTGAAACTAAAAGTAGAGATTCCATAGCTCTAATAAATGTATAGTGCACAACGATAATAAGGCACAAAGAAGTGAATCCACTTTCTCCAGTCTTAGGCTTTAGCCTACATGTTTGTGGTCATGGCACAAAACGGTTAACACAAGAAGACATGGCTTGGTAGTTGGGCTGGACTGTTCCTATGAGGCACAGGGTCAAGACTGATTTGCATATAGCTGTGTCTGAACTGGGGTGGCGAAGTGAGCTAAAGAACGATGATGGATTCAACCCAGATCTGTGACTGGGGGGTGAGGGTCTGAAAAGTTTCAGCGCTCCGTCCATCATCTCCTTGTGTTTACAAAAAGGTTATAGTCAGATGCTTTTGGTTTTCTTCCAAGTGCCTTACCTTCAAATATTTCCTTTACTCAAACTGGTTGAAAATAGACTGTCCTGTACGAATCATAGCTACATAATGCTTAGAGACATTTAAGAATCTATTCTTGGTTATCTTTTTATTTTCATGGAAAATGCTTTCCCTCCCCACCAGTCCTGTAAGGTAAGGGGCATAGTGTTGCACTTTTCCATGCTTACTCTGACATGCATAGTTTGGAAAAATATGAAAATTGCAAAATCTTTTTTCTTTTCAAGGAAAATCTATCACCTTGAAAATTCTTCCTCCCCCCATTTCTAGATTCATCAGAAAGCAGATCTATCCTCAAGGTTGCTCCAGTTACAAGACTCATTAAATGTAATCGAACATTTGTATGTCAGCTAGGAGGTGGGACCAGTCACTTGAAGCTCAGTCTCTGTATTGCTAGTCTACCTTCCGGGTGCAGTGGTACCTATCTGGAGTCAAAGAACCCAATCACGCAACAGAATGGTCCCACTGGTTGCACAGATCTTCAATTTTATAAAACAGCAGGAGCAGAGATGTATCTGATTACACAAACTTTACACACTCCGGCCATGCTCCACACAGCAGAGCTGTTCATCTAAAACACCTACTTATACTGTTCAGAGTAAACTGAACCCTAATGACACCTTGGAACCAATTAAGTGGCTCTGGCAGTCCACCACTGGATGCCCCATAAAAAACAGAAACCTCAATAAAAATAAAGCTGAATGAATGTTCTGTATGAACCATAACATATCCCATGCTCCGTCCCTTAATATCGGCCCACTCATCTGAAGCCAGCATCAGCATTTGCAAAGACAGTAAAACATCGAGAAGAACATATGGATGCATACTTTGCACCAATATCTTAAACAGGCATTGATAAAACCCAATGGGGCTGGTAACCGAAAGGTGGGCAGACTTGTTTTTTTAATTTTCTTTTACAAGCATATGGCATAAAAATAAAAAAGGAAAAACAATGTTCCACCTACTCATGGCTTCAATTTCCTTGCAATAAAATCATTACTTTTTTAAAAATTAACCATCACATTTAATAAAACAATATGGGTGATTCCTGGCAAGCAGATGTACTTAAAACAGGTATAGAAGCCCTGTTTGGTTTCAATGAAAGGAAAATGTGGTTCTTATTCCCCCAAAACCCTTAGTTTGAATTACTGTAACATGAAGACAAAGTTTAAGCATAAAAGTGTTATAAATAAGATAAGGAAAGAAAAAAAGTAGTATTGGCAAAGCAAGCATTGACCAATCAGTCTTGGCAATGAAGTGCACTTCCTAATCAGTGAATGCGAAAATGTGCTCAGGTGACATGCCTACATTTACAGTGCATGACAGCCAGAGCCTGAAGTGGGTCGATCCATTGCCCCATGCAGTGTGCTGTCGTGGACGGAAGCATAATATGAATGACCATTAAACAGACCAATAGATGAAGAGGGTTGACCCCAAGTCGCTCTATGTATATTTGTATATGTACGTGTATTTTTAGGTCTTTGGGGACTACTTGTTCTTTACTTTTTTGGGAGGAGTGGTAAGTGCATTTTAAATGAGCAGTTACTACTTAAATGATGACGCATAACTCAGCATTTCAAAGATGCGTGCACGCCTTCTCTTCGTTTAAGGACATTCCTCGGCGCTTAGAAAGTACGGAAACGGCACAGAGAGAGCCAACGTAGTTAGTTACATACCCTGATCACAGCTTGCAGACTAGCGGGGAATTATGTGCTTAATAATCCTCGATGTGTTCTGCTGATATGCATTATCTAACTGCTTATTGATTTTGTTGTTTGAATTTAAGGTGCATAATAAGCATCTGCAGGGTAAGGGAAAATATAGATTATCAGTTAAGCGAACATTTCATAGCCAGAAAATGAATAAACTGAGGCGGTTTCCTGGAAAAGCATTTTGTAATTCGGTTTGGCAAACGGGCATGCTGTGTTCTGTTTAATTTTTAGGTCTCGCCTTGCGATGCAGCGCATGCGCTTCTCGCCTTGGCGAGACCTATTGTCGTCGGTTTCTGTGCCGAAGGGAGACAGGACAGTGCACGCGCCCGGACAGGCGATGTGCACGCGCACGGCGACTCCTCTCGAGCGATGTAAGCTTTCACACGCTCCCACCAGCAGGAGGGGAGATTAGCACTCGATCAGAGAGCTTCACGAAAACGGACCAACTCGTCAGCTGTGTCGCGCTTCTTTTTTGTATATGCTAAATTTCACTCAATTTGGAAAAGCAAAACCTTTGGCAGGCACAATTGCTAGTTGATCTGAATATGTATTGAATAGTGCTTAAACTCTGATGGAGACACGTCATCGACAGGACTGATGTGCGAGCGGCCCCCAGCCTAGGATGCAGATTTCTGTCACCCCTTCTGCTAGCTACACTGTGACTCTGAACAGGATTTCCTGCTCGCCCAGCACGTCGAGATCGAATCAACCACAAAGAGCTTATGATGAGAAATTCCCAAAATGCAAGTCCCCGGAGAGTCGTGGCACATTTAAAACATTGTCCTTTGTCATGCCTGTTGGATGTGAAGGGTGCAGGGGGCATTACAACCAGAAGCAACATTTTTCAGTAAAAAATACTCCGAGCTGAAATTAAAACTTTCTCAGAGAGTGAAGTTTGCTTTGTAGGAAAAGAGGTTGTGTTCAGAAGTACAGCAATAATTCTCTGTGAGTGAACCAGCAAATAGGTTTGCTTCATTTGTGTGTCAAGTGTGTTGCCTAAAGCAAATGTTTTGTTATTTGTTGGGTAATTGATCGTAAGGTCTAATGCTCTAGTTAAAGAGAAACTAACCACTTTACCTCAATAATGATCAAACCCTACTACAGAGCACTTTGTGAATTGTTTTTCTCCGACCACGGAATATCCTATGTTCTCTAAGACCATGAGTTGGCAGTCTGTACCTTAAAGCTCTTGAACTCACAAGGCCACCTGGTCTAGGAAAGAACCTAGAATTTTAAACCAAAGTCCTTTGGATTTTCTAAACTATATTTTATTGGCCTAAATTCTGTACTTCGTTTTTGTGAACTTTTTCAGTACAAGAAGCTTCCTTGATATTTTGGTCAAGCTGGTGCATCTCTTTGGTCCCCAAAATTCCCCTGTGACTTGCACGGAGATGGTGAAAACCGAGTGCTGTAGTCCAACAATATTATTTTTGGCACCCACTCTTTTTCTTCTGAGAAGGCAGAGACACTGCAGCCTAAGGGGCGACCCTGTAATAGGACAATTACTCCGATTTAATCTGCTTTCCTCACGTTTTGCTGGGTTTTGTGAGTAGACTTAGCTGCTGTGAAGATTGTTGGCCTATTTAGTGAAGCGTAATCAAATTGTTCTCAGGCTAGATTAGAAGCAAATTTGCATTGAGTGGCTCAGGTGAATGTATGTTTTGCATCTCAGTATCATTCTGCACATCTGCGCATCAATTGAATCTCAGTCAAATTAAATGTGTGCCTCTGGTCGGGTCCCTTAGCATTGCCAGTAGCCCCGCCCCCATAGCCCCGCCCCAAACCCCGCCCCCTAGTCCACATCTCAATTTGGTGAGTACCAGCACTTATTTTTTTCCATTTAAAGCACTGACTAATCCTCATGTTCTTCAGTTGTGCTCTGCCTTCCCACCTATACTCATATTCTTGCTTCGCCCTGCCTTTCACTCTGCCCCGCACTCTGTCCTGCCAGAGCAGAGCTGCTTTAGAGCCATAGAACCAGGTCAGCAGAGCTGCTCTAGAGCCTAAGAACCAGGTCAGCAGAGCTGCTCTAGAGCGAGAGAACCAGGAGCCAGAGAACCAGGTCAGCAGAGCTGCTTTAGAGCCAGAGAACCAGGTCAGCAGAGCTGCTCTAGAGGCAGAGAACCAGGTCAGCAGAGCTGCTCTAGAGGCAGTGAACCAGGTCCTCAGAGCTACTGTAGAGCCAGAGAAACCAGGTCAGCAGAGCTGCTTTAGAGCCAGAGAACCAGGTCAGCAGAGCTGCTCTAGAGCCAGAGAACCAGGCCAGCTGAGCTGCTTTAGAGCCATAGAACCAGGTCAGCAGAGCTGCTTTAGAACCAGAGAACCAGGTCAGCAGAGCTGTTGTAGAGCCAGAGAATCAGGTCAGCAGAGCTGCTCTAGAGCCTAAGAACCAGGTCAGCAGAGCTGCTCTAGAGCCAGAGAACCAGGTCAGCAGAGCTGCTGTAGAGCCAGAGAAACCAGGTCAGCAGAGCTGCTTTAGAGGGAGAGAACCAGGTCAGCAGCGCTGCTTTAGAGCCAGAGAACCAGGTCAACAGAGCTGCTTTAGAGCCAGAGAACCAGGTCAGCAGAGCTGCTCTAGAGGCAGAGAACCAGGTCAGCAGAGCTGCTCTAGAGGCAGAGAACCAGGTCAGCAGAGCTGCTGTAGAGCCAGAGAAACCAGGTCAGCAGAGCTGCTTTAGAGCCAGAGAACCAGGTCAGCAGAGCTGCTTTAGAGCCAGAGAACCAGGTCAGCAGAGCTGCTTTAGAGCCAGGGAACCAGGTCAGCAGAGCTGCTCTGGAGCCAGAGAACCAGGTCAGCAGAGCTGCTTTAGAGCCAGGGAACCAGGTCAACAGAGCTGCTTTAGAGCCAGAGAACCAGGTCAGCAGAGCTGCTCTAGAGCCAGAGAACCAGGTCAGCAGAGCTGCTTTAGAGCCAGAGAACCAGGTCAGCAGAGCTGCTTTAAAGCCAAAGAACCAGGTCAGCAGAGCTGCTCTAGAGCCAGAGAACCATGTCAGCAGTGCTGCTCTGGAGCCTAAGAACAAGGTCAGCAGAGCTGCTCTAGAGCCAGAGAACCAGCTCAGCAGAGCTGCTGTAGAGCCAGAGAAACCAGGTCAGCAGAGCTGCTTTAGAGGGAGAGAACCAGGTAAGCAGAACTGCTTTAGAGCCAGAGAACCAGGTCAGCAGAGCTGCTCTAGAGCCATAGAACCAGGTCAGCAGAGCTGCTCTAGAGCCAGAGAACCAGGGCAGCAGAGCTGCTTTAGAGCCATAGAACCAGGGCAGCAGAGCTGCTTTAGAGCCAAAGAACCAGGTCAGCCGAGCTGCACTAGAGCCAGGTCAGCAGAGCTGCTCTAGAGCCAGAGAACCAGGTCTGCATAGCTGCTCTAGAGCCAGAGAACCAGGTCAGCAGAGCTGCTGTAGAGCCAGAGAACCAGGTCAGCAGAGCTGCTGTAGAGCCAGAGAACCAGGTCAGCAGAGCTGCTTTAGAGCGAGAGAACCAGGTCAGCAGAGCTGCTTTAGAGCCAGAGAACCAGGTCAGCAGAGCTGCTTTACAGCCAGAGAACCAGGTCAGCAGAGCTGCTCTAGAGCCTAAGAACCAGGTCAGCAGAGCTGCTCTAGAGGCAGAGAACCAGGTCAGCAGAGCTGCTCTAGAGGCAGAGAAACCAGGTCAGCAGAGGTGCTCTAGAGGGAGAGAAACCAGGTCAGCAGAGCTGCTTTAGAGCCAGAGAACCAGGTCAGCAGAGCTGCTTTAGAGCCAGAGAACCAGGTCAGCAGAGCTGCTCTAGAGCCAGAGTACCAGGTCAGCAGAGCTGCTTTAGAGCCAGAGTACCAGGTCAGCAGAGGCATTGTAGAGCCAGAGAACCAGGTCAGCAGAGCTGCTCTAGAGCCTATGAACTAGGTCAGCAGAGCTGCTTTAGAGCCAGAGAACCAGGTCAGCAGAGCTGCTCTAGAGCCTAAGAACCAGGCCAGCAGAGCTGCTCTAGAGGCAGAGAACCAGGTCAGCAGAGCTGCTGTAGAGCCAGAGAAACCAGGTCAGCAGAGCTGCTGTAGAGCCAGAGAAACCAGGTCAGCAGAGCTGCTTTAGAGCCAGAGAACCAGGTCAGCAGAGCTGCTTTAAAGCCAGAGAACCAGGTCAGCAGAGCTGCTTTAGAGCCAGAGAACCAGGTCAGTAGAGCTGCTTTAGAGCCAGGTAACCAGGTCAGCAGAGCCGTTGTAGAGCCAGAGAACCAGGTCAGCAGAGCTGCTCTAGAGCCAGAGAACCAGGTCAGCAGAGCTGCTCTAGAGCCAGAGAACCAGGTCAGCAGAGCTGCTTCAAAGCCCGAGAACCAGGTCAGCAGAGCTGCTCTAGAGCCGGTTTCTGTGCCGAAGGGAGACAGGACAGTGCACGCGCCCGTACAGGCGATGTGCACGCGCACAGCGACTCCTCTCGAGCGATGTAAGCTTTCACACACTCCCACCTTGATTTAGGTTTCAGTTTCACTGCACGATGCAACTATACAAGGCAGACACATACATTTCAGCCCTTCAGCATATCAAGAACTTTGTGCCGCATGGTATTTACTTTGCTTTTTTTCGCTTTTGTTGCCTCAACACACAACAGTATTGTTCTTGCCTCGCCGTGCTTTTTATCTGCCCCGCACTCTATCCTGCCACTTATCCTCAGATTTTTAACTCGCCGTGCCTGTTCCTCTGCCCCACACTGTCCTGCCACTTATCCTCATGTTTTTAACTTTAGGTGCCTGTTCCTCTGCCCCGCACTCTGTCCTAACACTAATCCCAGTGCTTTAAATGGGCCGGTACTCACCGGTACTAAGTACCGGCACTTCTAAATTTTCAGACCTTGAGTACCGGAACTTTTCCTTGTACAAAGAGAGTACCGGTACTCATGGGGCATCAAGCCAAGCTCAGGGAAATTTAGCATATACAAAAAGGAAGCGCGACACAGCTGACGAGTTGGTCCGTTTTCCTGAAGCACTTTGATGGAGTGCTAATCTCCCCTCCTGCTGGCATAGCAGAATACGGCAGCATTTGTTTGGAGTCCGATAAAGGAGGAAGGTGGTGATCGTGACGCTGTAGCCGGTGGCAATCAAGGCTTAGTAATGTGGGCAGACTCCCTTTATCGGACTCCAAACAAATGCTGCCGTATTCTGCTATGCCAGCAGGAGGGGAGATTAGCACTCGATCAGAGAGCTTCACGAAAACGGACCAACTCGTCAGCTGTGTCGCGCTTCTTTTTTGTATATGCTAAATTTCACTCAATTTGGAAAAGCAAAACCTTTGGCAGGCACAATTGCTAGTTGATCTGAATTTGTATTGAATAGTGCTTAAACTCTGATGGAGACACGTCATCGACAGGACTGATGTGCGAGCGGCCCCCAGCCTAGGATGCAGATTTCTGTCACCCCTTCTGCTAGCTACACTGTGACTCTGAACAGGATTTCCTGCTCGCCCAGCACATCGAGATCGAATCAACCACAAAGAGCTTATGATGAGAAATTCCCAAAATGCAAGTCCCCGGAGAGTCGTGGCACATTTAAAACATTGTCCTTTGTCATGCCTGTTGGATGTGAAGGGTGCAGGGGGCATTACAACCAGAAGCAACATTTTTCAGTAAAAAATACTCCGAGCTGAAATTAAAACTTTCTCATAGAGAGTGAAGTTTGCTTTGTAGGAAAAGAGGTTGTGTTCAGAAGTACAGCAATAATTCTCTGTGAGTGAACCAGCAAATAGGTTTGATTCATTGGTGTGTCAAGTGTGTTGCCTAAAGCAAATGTTTTGTTATTTGTTGGGTAATTGATCGTAAGGTCTAATGCTCTAGTTAAAGAGAAACTAACCACTTTACCTCAATAATGATCAAACCCTACTACAGAGCACTTTGTGAATTGTTTTTCTCCGACCACGGAATATCCTATGTTTTCTAAGACCATGAGTTGGCAGTCTGTACCTTAAAGCTCTTGAACTCACAAGGCCACCTGGTCTAGGAAAGAACCTAGAATTTTAAACCAAAGTCCTTTGGATTTTCTAAACTAGTATTTTATTGGCCTAAATTCTGTACTTCGTTTTTGTGAACTTTTTCAGTACAAGAAGCTTCCTTGATATTTTGGTCAAGCTGGTGCATCTCTTTGGTCCCCAAAATTCCCCTGTGACTTGCCCGGAGATAGTGAAAACCGAGTGCTGTAGTCCAACAATATTATTTTTGGCACCCACTCTTTTTCTTCTGAGAAGGCAGAGACACTGCAGCCTAAGGGGCGACCCTGTAATAGGACAATTACTCCGATTTAATCTGCTTTCCTCACGTTTTGCTGGGTTTTGTGAGTAGAATTAGCTGCTGTGAAGATTGTTGGCCTATTTAGTGAAGCGTAATCAAATTGTTCTCAGGCTAGATTAGAAGCAAATTTGCATTGAGTGGCTCAGGTGAATGTATGTTTTGCATCTCAGTATCATTCTGCACATCTGCGCATCAATTGAATCTCAGTCAAATTAAATATGTGCCTCTGGCCGGGTCCCTTAGCATTGCCAGTAGCCCCGCCCCAAACCCCGCCCCCTAGTCCACATCTCAATTTGGCGAGTACCTGCACTTATTTTTTTCCATTTAAAGCACTGACTAATCCTCATGTTCTTCAGTTGCGCTCTGCCTTCCCACCTATACTCATATTCTTGCTTCGCCCTGCCTTTCACTCTGCCCCGCACTCTGTCCTGCCAGAGCAGAGCTGCTTTAGAGCCATAGAACCAGGTCAGCAGAGCTGCTCTAGAGCCTAAGAACCAGGTCAGCAGAGCTGCTCTAGAGCAAGAGAACCAGGAGCCAGAGAACCAGGTCAGCAGAGCTGCTTTAGAGCCAGAGAACCAGGTCAGCAGAGCTGCTCTAGAGGCAGAGAACCAGGTCAGCAGAGCTGCTCTAGAGGCAGAGAACCAGGTGCTCAGAGCTACTGTAGAGCCAGAGAAACCAGGTCAGCAGAGCTGCTTTAGAGCCAGAGAACCAGGTCAGCAGAGCTGCTCTAGAGCCAGAGAACCAGGTCAGCAGAGCTGCTTTAGAGCCATAGAACCAGGTCAGCAGAGCTGCTTTAGAACCAGAGAACCAGGTCAGCAGAGCCGTTGTAGAGCCAGAGAACCAGGTCAGCAGAGCTGCTCTAGAGCCTAAGAACAAGGTCAGCAGAGCTGCTCTAGAGACAGAGAACCAGGTCAGCAGAGCTGCTGTAGCGCCAGAGAACCAGGTCAGCAGAGCTGCTTTAGAGCCAGAGAAACCAGGTCAGCAGAGCTGCTTTAGAGGGAGAGAACCAGGTCAGCAGCGCTGCTCTAGAGCCAGAGAACCAGGTCAGCAGAGCTGCTCTAGAGGCAGAGAACCAGGTCAGCAGAGCTGCTGTAGAGCCAGAGAAACCAGGTCAGCAGAGCTGCTTTAGAGGGAGAGAACCAGGTCAGCAGAGCTGCTTTAGAGCCAGAGACCCAGGTCAGCAGAGCTGCTCTAGAGCCAGAGAACGAGGACAGCAGAGCTGCTCTAGAGCCTAAGAACCAGGCCAGCAGAGCTGCTCTAGAGGCAGAGAAACAAGGTCAGCTGAGCTGCTGTAGAGCCAGAGAACCAGGTCAGCAGAGCTGCTCTAGAGCCTAAGAACCAGGCCAGCAGAGCTGCTCTAGAGGCAGAGAAACAAGGTCAGCTGAGCTGCTGTAGAGCCAGAGAAACAAGGTCAGCTGAGCTGCTGTAGAGCCAGAGAAACCAGGTCAGCTGAGCTGCTGTAGAGCCAGAGAAACCAGGTCAGCAGAGCTGCTGTAGAGCCAGAGAAACCAGGTCAGCAGAGCTGCTTTAGAGCCAGAGAAACCAGGTCAGCAGAGCTGCTTTAGAGCCAAAGAACCAGGTCAGCAGAGCTGCTCTAGAGCCAAAGAACCAGGTCAGCAGAGCTGCTCTAGAGCCCGAGAACCAGGTCAGCAGAGCTGCTCTAGAGCCCAAGAACCAGGTCAGCAGAGCTGCTCTAGAGCCAGAGAACCAGCTCAGCAGAGCTGCTGTAGAGCCAGAGAAACCAGGTCAGCAGAGCTGCTTTAGAGGGAGAGAATTAGGTCAGCAGAGCTGCTTTAGAGCCAGAGAACCAGGTCAGCAGAGCTGCTCTAGAGCCAGAGAACCAGGTCAGCAGAGCTGCTCTAGAGCCAGAGAACCAGGTCAGCAGAGCTGCTTTAGAGCCATAGAACCAGGGCAGCAGAGCTGCTTTAGAGCCAGAGAACCAGGGCAGCAGAGCTGCTTTAGAGCCAGAGAACCAGGTCAGCAGAGCTGCTCTAGAGCCAGAGAACCAGGTCAGCAGAGCTGCTCTAGAGCCAGAGAACCAGGTCAGCAGAGCTGCTCTAGAGCCAGAGAACCAGGTCAGCAGAGCTGCTCTAGAGCCAGAGAACCAGGTCAGCAGAGCTGCTCTAGAGCCAGAGAACCAGGTCAGCAGAGCTGCTCTAGAGCCAGAGAACCAGGTCAGCAGAGCTGCTCTAGAGCCAGAGAACCAGGTCAGCAGAGCTGCTCTAGAGCCAGAGAACCAGGTCAGCAGAGCTGCTCTAGAGCCAGAGAACCAGGTCAGCAGAGCTGCTCTAGAGCCAGAGAACCAGGTCAGCAGAGCTGCTCTAGAGCCAGAGAACCAGGTCAGCAGAGCTGCTCTAGAGCCAGAGAACCAGGTCAGCAGAGCTGCTCTAGAGCCAGAGAACCAGGTCAGCAGAGCTGCGCTAGAGGGAGAGAAACCAGGTCAGCAGAGCTGCTTTAGAGCCAGAGAACCAGGTCAGCAGAGCTGCTCTAGAGCCAGAGAACCAGGTCAGCAGAGCTGCTTTAGAGCCATAGAACCAGGGCAGCAGAGCTGCTTTAGAGCCAGAGAACCAGGTCAGCAGAGCTGCTTTAAAGCCAGAGAACCAGGTCAACAGAGCTGCTCTAGAGCCAGAGAACCAGGTCAGCAGAGCTGCTCTAGAGGCAGAGAACCAGGTCAGCAGAGCTGCGCTAGAGAGAACCAGGTCAGCAGAGCTGCTTTAGTGCCAGAGAACCAGGTCAGCAGAGCTGCTCTAGAGGCAGAGAACCAGGTCAGCAGAGCTGCTCTAGAGGCAGAGAACCAGGTCAGCAGAGCTGCTCTAGAGGCAGAGAACCAGGTCAGCAGAGCTGCGCTAGAGGGAGAGAAACCAGGTCAGCAGAGCTGCTTTAGAGGGAGAGAACCAGGTCAGCAGAGCTGCTTTAGAGCCAGAGAACCAGGTCAGCAGAGGCGTTGTAGAGCCAGAGAACCAGGTCAGCAGAGCTGCTCTAGAGCCAGAACCAGGTCAGCAGAGCTGCTTTACAGCCAGAGAACCAGGTCAGCAGAGCTGCTTTAGAGCCAGAGTACCAGGTCAGCAGAGGCATTGTAGAGCCAGAGTACCAGGTCAGCAGAGCTGCTCTAGAGCCTATGAATTAGGTCAGCAGAGCTGCTTTAGAGCCAGAGAACCAGGTCAGCAGAGCTGCTTTAGAGCGAGAACCAGGTCAGCAGAGCTGCTTTAGAGCGAGAGAACCAGGTCAGCAGAGCTGCTTCAAAGCCAGAGAACCAGGTCAGCAGAGCTGCTCTAGAGGCAGAGAACCAGGTCAGCAGAGCTGCTCTAGAGGGAGAGAAACCAGGTCAGCAGAGCTGCTTTAGAGGGAGAGAACCAGGTCAGCAGAGCTGCTTTAGAGCCAGAGAACCAGGTCAGCAGAGGCGTTGTAGAGCCAGAGAACCAGGTCAGCAGAGCTGCTCTAGAGCCCGAGAACCAGGTCAGCAGAGCTGCTTTAGAGCCCGAGAACCAGGTCAGCAGAGCTGCTTTAGAGCCAGAGAACCAGGTCAGCAGAGCTGCTTTAGTGCCAGAGAACCAGGTCAGCAGAGCTGCTTTAGTGCCAGAGAACCAGGTCAGCAGAGCTGCTCTAGAGCCAGAGAACCAGGTCAGCAGAGTTGCTTTAGAGCCAGGTCAGCAGAGGCGTTGTAGAGCCAGAGAACCGGGTCAGCAGAGCTGCTCTAGAGCCTAAGAACCAGGTCAGCAGAGCTGCTCTAGAGGGAGAGAACCAGGTCAGCAGAGCTGCTTTAGAGCCAGAGAACCAGGTCAGCAGAGCTGCTCTAGAGCCAGAACCAGGTCAGCAGAGCTGCTTTACAGCCAGAGAACCAGGTCAGCAGAGCTGCTTTAGAGCCAGAGTACCAGGTCAGCAGAGGCATTGTAGAGCCAGAGTACCAGGTCAGCAGAGGCATTGTAGAGCCAGAGAACCAGGTCAGCAGAGCTGCTCTAGAGCCTATGAATTAGGTCAGCAGAGCTGCTTTAGAGCCAGAGAACCAGGTCAGCAGAGCTGCTCTAGAGCCTAAGAACCAGGCCAGTAGAGCTGCTCTAGAGGCAGAGAACCAGGTCAGCAGAGCTGCTGTAGAGCCAGAGAAACCAGGTCAGCAGAGCTGCTGTAGAGCCAGAGAAACCAGGTCAGCAGAGCTGCTGTAGAGCCAGAGAAACCAGGTCAGCAGAGCTGCTGTAGAGCCAGAGAAACCAGGTCAGCAGAGCTGCTTTAGAGCCAGAGAAACCAGGTCAGCAGAGCTGCTTTAGAGCCAGAGAACCAGGTCAGTAGAGCTGCTTTAGAGCCAGGGAACCAGGTCAGCAGAGCCGTTGTAGAGCCAGAGAACCAGGTCAGCAGAGCTGCTCTAGAGCCAGAGAACCAGGTCAGCAGAGCGGCTTCAAAGCCAGAGAACCAGGTCAACAGAACTGCTCTAGAGCCTAAGAACCAGGTCAGCAGAGCTGCTCTAGAGCCGGTTTCTGTGCCGAAGGGAGATAGGACAGTGCACGCGCCCGTACAGGCGATGTGCACGCACACGGCGACTCCTCTCGAGCGATGTAAGCTTTCACACGCTCCCACCTTGATTTAGGTTTCAGTTTCACTGCGCGATGCAACTATACAAGGCAGACACATAAATTTCAGCGCTTCAGCATATCAAGAACTTTGTGCCGCATGGTATTTACTTTGCTTTTTTTCGCTTTTGTTGCCTCAACACACAACAGTATTGTTCTTGCCTCGCCGTGCTTTTTATTTGCCCCGCACTCTATCCTGCCACTTATCCTCAGGTTTTTAACTCGCCGTGCCTGTTCCTCTGCCCCACACTGTCCTGCCACTTATCCTCATGTTTTTAACTCGCCGTGCCTGTTCCTCTGACCCACTCTGTCCTGCCACTTATCCTCATGTTTTTAACTTTAGGTGCCTGTTCCGCTGCCCCGCACTCTGTCCTAACACTAATCCTCATGTTCTTCAGTTGCGCTCTGTCTTCCCACCTATACTCATATTCTTGCTTCGCCCTGCCTTTCACTCTGCCCCGCACTCTGTCCTGCCACAGCAGAGCTGCTTTAGAGCCAGAGAACCAGGTCAACAGAGCTGCTACAGAGCCTAAGAACCAGGTCAGCAGAGCTGCTCTAGAGCCAGAGAACCAGGTCAGCAGAGCTGCTCTAGAGCCAGAGAAACCAGGTCAGCAGAGCTGCTTTAGAGCCAGAGAAACCAGGAGCCAGAAAACCAGGTCAGCAGAGCTGCTTTAGAGCCAGAGAACCAGGTCAGCAGAGCTGCTCTAGAGGCAGAAAACCAGGTCCTCAGAGCTGCTTTAGAGCCAGAGAAACCAGGAGCCAGAAAACCAGGTCAGCAGAGCTGCTTTAGAGCCAGAGAACCAGGTCAGCAGAGCTGCTCTAGAGGCAGAAAACCAGGTCCTCAGAGCTACTGTAGAGCCAGAGAAACCAGGTCAGCAGAGCTGCTTTAGAGCCAGAGAACCAGGTCAGCAGAGCTGCTTTAGAGCCAGAGAACCAGGTCAGCAGAGCCGCTTTAGAGCCAGAGAACCAGGCCAGCACAGCTGCTTTAGAGCCAGAGAACCAGGCCAGCAGAGCTGCTCTAGAGGCAGAGAACCAGGTCAGCAGAGCTGCTCTAGAGCCAGAGAACCAGGTCTGCAGAGCTGCTCTAGAGCCAGAGAACCAGGTCTGCAGAGCTGCTCTAGAGCCAGAGAACCAGGTCAGCAGAGCTGCTCTAGAGCCTAAGAACCAGGTCAGCAGAGCTGCTTTACAGGGAGAGAACCAGGTCAGCAGAGCTGCTTTAGAGCCAGAGAACCAGGTCAGCAGAGCTGCTTTAGAGCCAGAGAACCAGGTCAGCAGAGCTGCTGTAGAGCCAGAGAACCAGGTCAGACGAGCTGCTTTAGAACCAGAGAACCAGGTCAGCAGAGCTGCTTTAGAGCCAGAGAACCAGGTCAGCAGAGCTGCTTTAGAGCCAGAGAACCAGGTCAGCAGAGCTGCTTTAGAGCCAGAGAACCAGGTCAGCAGAGCTGCTCGAGAGGCAGAAAACCAGGTCAGCAGAGCTGATTTAGAACCAGAGAACCAGGACAGCAGAGCTGCTTTAGAGCCAGAGAACCAGGTCAGCAGAGCTGCTCTAGAGCCAGAGAACCAGGTCAGCAGAGCTGCTTTAGAGCCAGAGAACCAGGTCAGCAGAGCTGCTTCAAAGCCAGAGAACCAGGTCAGCAGAGCTGCTCTAGAGCCTAAGAACCTGGTCAGCAGAGCTGCTCTAGAGCCAGAGAAACCAGGTCAGCAGAGCTGCTGTAGAGCCAGAGAAACCAGGTCAGCAGAGCTGCTTTAGAGCGAGAGAACCAGGTCAGCAGAGCTGCTTTAGAGCCAGAGATCCAGCTCAGAAGAGCTGCTTTAGAGCCAGAGAACCAGGTCAGCAGAGCTGCTCTAGAGCCAGAGAACCAGATCAGCAGAGCTGCTTTAGAGCCATAGAACCAGGTCAGCAGAGCTGCTCTAGAGCCATAGAACCAGGTCAGCAGAGCTGCTCTAGAGCCAGAGAACCAGGTCAGCAGAGCTGCTCTAGAGCCAGAGAACCAGGTCAGCAGAGCTGCTGTAGAGCCAGAGAACCAGGTCAGCAGAGCTGCTTTAGAGGCAGAGAACTAGGTCAGCAGAGCTGCTTTAGAGGCAGAGAACCAGGTCAGCAGAGCTGCTTTAGAGCCAGAGAACAAGGTCAGCAGAGCTGCTCTAGAGCCAGAGAACCAGGTCAGCAGAGCTGCTCTAGAAGCAGAGAACCAGGCCAGCAGAGCTGCTCTAGAGGCAGAGAACCAGGTCAGCAGAGCTGCTTTAGAGCCAGAGAACCAGGTCAGCAGAGCTGCTCTAGAGCCAGAGAACCAGGTCAGAAGAGCTGCTCTAGAGCCTAAGAACCAGGTCAGCAGAGCTGCTCTAGAGGCAGAGAACCAGGTCAGCAGAGCTGCTCTAGAGGCAGAGAACCAGGTCAGCGGAGCTGCTCTAGAGGCAGAGAAACCAGGTCAGCAGAGCTGCTTTACAGGGAGAGAACCAGGTCAGCAGAGCTGCTTTAGAGCCAGAGAACCAGGTCAGCAGAGCTGCTTTAGAGCCAGAGAACCAGGTCAGCAGAGCTGCTTTAGAGCCAAAGAACCAGATCAGCAGAGCTTCTTTAGAGCCAGAGAACCAGGTCAGCAGACCTGCTTTAGAGCCAGAGAACCAGGTCAGCAGAGCTGCTCTAGAGGCTAAGAACCAGGTCAGCAGAGCTGCTCTAGAGGCAGAGAACCAGGTCAGCAGAGCTGATTTAGAGCCAGAGAACCAGGTCAGCAGAGCTGCTTTAGAGCCAGAGAACCAGGTCAGCAGAGCTGCTCTAGAGCCAGAGAACCAGGTCAGCAGAGCTGCTCTAGAGCCAGAGAACCAGGTCAGCAGAGCTGCTTCAAAGCCAGAGAACCAGGTCAGCAGAGCTGCTCTAGAGGCAGAGAACCAGGTCAGCAGAGCTGCTCTAGAGGGAGAGAAACCAGGTCAGCAGAGCTGCTTTAGAGGGAGAGAACCAGGTCAGCAGAGCTGCTTTAGAGCCAGAGAACCAGGTCAGCAGAGCTGCTCTAGAGGCAGAGAACCAGGTCAGCAGAGCTGCTCTAGAGGCAGAGAACGAGGTCAGCAGAGCTGCTCCAGCGGCAGAGAAACCAGGTCAGCAGAGCTGCTTTAGAGCCAGGTCAGCAGAGGCGTTGTAGAGCCAGAGAACCGGGTCAGCAGAGCTGCTCTAGAGCCTAAGAACCAGGTCAGCAGAGCTGCTCTAGAGGCAGAGAACCAGGTCAGCAGAGCTGCTTTAGAGCCATAGGACCAGGTCAGCAGAGCTGCTGTAGAGCCAGAGGACCAGGTCAGCAGAGCTGCTGTAGAGCCAGAGAAACCAGGTCAGCAGAGCTGCTGTAGAGCCAGAGAAACCAGGTCAGCAGAGCTGCTTTAGAGCCAGAGAACCAGGTCAGCAGAGCTGCTCTAGAGCCAGAGAACCAGGTCAGCAGAGCTGCTTTCGAGCCATAGGACTAGGTCAGCAGAGCTTTTTTAGAGCCAGAGAACCAGGTCAGCAGAGCCGTTGTAGAGCCAGAGAACCAGGTCAGCAGAGATGCTCTAGAGCCTAAGAACCAGGTCAGCAGAGCTGCTCTAGAGCCAGAGAACCAGGTCAGCAGAGCTGCTTTAGAGCCAGAGAACCAGGTCAGCAGAGCTGCTTTAGAGCCAGAGAACCAGGTCAGCAGAGCTGCTCTAGAGCCAGAGAACCAGGTCAGCAGAGCTGCTCTAGAGCCAGAGAACCAGGTCAGCAGAGTTGCTTTAGAGCCAGGTCAGCAGAGGCGTTGTAGAGCCAGAGAACCGGGTCAGCAGAGCTGCTCTAGAGCCTAAGAACCAGGTCAGCAGAGCTGCTCTAGAGGGAGAGAACCAGGTCAGCAGAACTGCTTTAGAGCCAGAGAAACCAGGTCAGCAGAGCTGCTGTAGAGCCAGAGAAACCAGGTCAGCAGAGCTGCTGTAGAGCCAGAGAAACCAGGTCAGCAGAGCTGCTTTAGAGCCAGGGAACCAGGTCAGCAGAGCTGCTTTAGAGCCAGGGAACCAGGTCAGCAGAGCTGCTGTAGAGCCAGTGAAGCAGGTCAGCAGAGCTGCTGTAGAGCCAGAGAAACCAGGTCAGCAGAGCTGCTGTAGAGCCAGAGAAACCAGGTCAGCAGAGCTGCTTTAGAGCCAGAGAACCAGGTCAGTAGAGCTGCTTTAGAGCCAGGGAACCAGGTCAGCAGAGCCGTTGTAGAGCCAGAGAACCAGGTCAGCAGAGCTGCTGTAGAGCCAGAGAACCAGGTCAGCAGAGCTGCTTTAGAGGCAGAGAACCAGGTCAGCAGAGCTGCTTTAGAGGCAGAGAACCAGGTCAGCAGAGCTGCTTTAGAGCCAGAGAACCAGGTCAGCAGAGCTGCTCTAGAGCCAGAGAACCAGGTCAGCAGAGCTGCTCTAGAGCCAGAGAACCGTGTCAGCAGAGCTGCACTAGAAGCAGAGAACCAGGTCAGCAGAACTGCTCTAGAAGCAGAGAACCAGGTCAGCAGAGCTGCTCTAGAGGCAGAGAAACCAGGTCAGCAGAGCTGCTCTAGAGCCTAAGAACCAGGTCAGCAGAGCTGCTCTAGAGCCAGAGAACCAGGTCAGCAGAGCTGCTTTAGAGCCAGAGAACCGTGTCAGCAGAGCTGCTTTAGAGCCAGAGAACCAGGTCAGCAGAGGCGTTGTAGAGCCAGAGAACCAGGTCAGCAGAGCTGCTCTAGAGGCAGAGAACCAGGTCAGCAGAGCTGCTCTAGAGGCAGAGAACGAGGTCAGCAGAGCTGCTCCAGCGGCAGAGAAACCAGGTCAGCAGAGCTGCTTTAGAGCCAGAGAAGCAGGTCAGCAGAGCTGCTCTAGAGCCAGAGAACCAGGTCAGCAGAGCTGCTTTAGAGCCAGAGAAGCAGGTCAGCAGAGCTGCCTTAGATCCAGAGAACCAGGTCAGCAGAGCTGCTGTAGAGCCAGAGAAACCAGGTCAGCAGAGCTGCTGTAGAGCCAGAGAAACCAGGTCAGCAGAGCTGCTGTAGAGCCAGAGAAACCAGGTCAGTAGAGCTGCTTTAGAGCCAGGGAACCAGGTCAGCAGAGCTGCTTTAGAGCCAGGGAACCAGGTCAGCAGAGCCGTTGTAGAGCCAGAGAACCAGGTCAGCAGAGCTGCTGTAGAGCCAGAGAAACCAGGTCAGCAGAGCTGCTGTAGAGCCAGAGAAACCAGGTCAGCAGAGCTGCTGTAGAGCCAGAGAAACCAGGTCAGCAGAGCTGCTTTAGAGCCAGAGAACCAGGTCAGCAGAGCCGTTGTAGAGCCAGAGAACCAGGTCAGCAGAGCTGCTGTAGAGCCAGAGAACCAGGTCAGCAGAGCTGCTTTAGAGGGAGAGAACCAGGTCAGCAGAGCTGCTTTAGAGGGAGAGAACCAGGTCAGCAGAGCTGCTTTAGAGCCAGAGAACCAGGTCAGCAGAGCTGCTCTAGAGCCAGAGAACCAGGTCAGCAGAGCTGCTCTAGAGCCAGAGAACCAGGTCAGCAGAGCTGCTCTAGAGGCAGAGAAACCAGGTCAGCAGAGCTGCTCTAGAGCCTAAGAACCAGGTCAGCAGAGCTGCTCTAGAGCCAGAGAACCAGGTCAGCAGAGCTGCTTTAGAGCCAGAGAACCGTGTCAGCAGAGCTGCTTTAGAGCCAGAGAACCAGGTCAGCAGAGGCGTTGTAGAGCCAGAGAACCAGGTCAGCAGAGCTGCTCTAGAGGCAGAGAACCAGGTCAGCAGAGCTGCTCTAGAGGCAGAGAACGAGGTCAGCAGAGCTGCTCCAGCGGCAGAGAAACCAGGTCAGCAGAGCTGCTTTAGAGCCAGAGAAGCAGGTCAGCAGAGCTGCTCTAGAGCCAGAGAACCAGGTCAGCAGAGCTGCTTTAGAGCCAGAGAAGCAGGTCAGCAGAGCTGCTTTAGATCCAGAGAACCAGGTCAGCAGAGGCATTGTAGAGCCAGAGAACCAGGTCAGCAGAGCTGCTCTAGAGCCTAAGAACCAGGTCAGCAGAGCTGCTCTAGAGGCAGAGAACCAGGTCAGCAGAGCTGCTGTAGAGCCAGAGAAACCAGGTCAGCAGAGCTGCTGTAGAGCCAGAGAAACCAGGTCAGCAGAGCTGCTTTAGAGCCAGAGAACCAGGTCAGCAGAGCTGCTTTAGAGCCAGAGAACCAGGTCAGCAGAGCTGCTTTAGAGCCAGAGAACCAGGACAGCAGAGCTGCTTTAGAGCCAGAGAACCAGGACAGCAGAGCTGCTTTTGAGCCATAGGACTAGGTCAGTAGAGCTTCTTTAGAGCCAGAGAACCAGGTCAGCAGAGCCGTTGTAGAGCCAGAGAACCAGGTCAGCAGAGATGCTTCAAAGCCAGAGAACCAGGTCAGCAGCGCTGCTCTAGAGCCTGAGAACCAGGTCAGCAGAGCTGCTCTAGAGCCAGAGAACCAGGTCAGCAGAGCTGCTCTAGAGCCAGAGAACCAGGTCAGCAGAGCTGCTTTAGAGGGAGAGCAGAGCTGCTTTTGAGCCAGAGAACCAGGTCAGCAGAGCTGCTTTAGAGCCAGAGAACCAGGTCAGCAGAGCTGCTCTAGAGCCAGAGAACCAGGTCAGCAGAGCTACTTTAGAGCCAGGTCAGCAGAGGCGTTGTAGAGCCAGAGAACCGGGTCAGCAGAGCTGCTCTAGAGCCTAAGAACCAGGTCAGCAGAGCTGCTCTAGAGCCTAAGAACCAGGTCAGCAGAGCTGCTCTAGAGGCAGAGAACCAGGTCAGCAGAGCTGCTCTAGAGGCAGAGAACCAGGTCAGCAGAGCTGCTCTAGAGGCAGAGAAACCAGGTCAGCAGAGCTGCTTTAGAGCCAGAGAACCAGGTCAGCGGAGCTGCTTTAGAGCCAGAGAACCAGGTCAGCAGAGCTGCTCTAGAGCCAGAGAACCAGGTCAGCAGAGCTGCTTTAGAGCCAGGTCAGCAGAGGCGTTGTAGAGCCAGAGAACCGGGTCAGCAGAGCTGCTCTAGAGCCTAAGAACCAGGTCAGCAGAGCTGCTCTAGAGGCAGAGAACCAGGTCAGCAGAGCTGCTTTAGAGCCATAGGACCAGGTCAGCAGAGCTGCTGTAGAGCCATAGGACCAGGTCAGCAGAGCTGCTGTAGAGCCATAGGACCAGGTCAGCAGAGCTGCTGTAGAGCCAGAGAAACCAGGTCAGCAGAGCTGCTTTAGAGCCAGAGAACCAGGTCAGCAGAGCTGCTCTAGAGCCAGAGAACCAGGTCAGCAGAGCTGCTTTCGAGCCATAGGACTAGGTCAGCAGAGCTTTTTTAGAGCCAGAGAACCAGGTCAGCAGAGCCGGTGTAGAGCCAGAGAACCAGGTCAGCAGAGATGCTCTAGAGCCTAAGAACCAGGTCAGCAGAGCTGCTCTAGAGCCAGAGAACCAGGTCAGCAGAGCTGCTTTAGAGCCAGAGAACCAGGTCAGCAGAGCTGCTTTAGAGCCAGAGAACCAGGTCAGCAGAGCTGCTTTAGAGCCAGAGAAACCAGGTCAGCAGAGCTGCTGTAGAGCCAGAGAAACCAGGTCAGCAGAGCTGCTTTAGAGCCAGAGAAACCAGGTCAGCAGAGCTGCTTTAGAGCCAGGGAACCAGGTCAGCAGAGCTGCTCTGGAGCCAGAGAACCAGGTCAGCAGAGCTGCTCTAGAGCCAGAGAAACCAGGTCAGCAGAGCTGCTGTAGAGCCAGAGAAACCAGGTCAGCAGAGCTGCTGTAGAGCCAGAGAAACCAGGTCAGCAGAGCTGCTTTAGAGGCAGAGAACCAGGTCAGCAGAGCTGCTGTAGAGCCAGAGAAACCAGGTCAGCAGAGCTGCTGTAGAGCCAGAGAAACCAGGTCAGCAGAGCTGCTCTAGAGCCTAAGAACCAGGTCAGCAGAGCTGCTCTAGAGGCAGAGAACCAGGTCAGCAGAGCTGCTGTAGAGCCAGAGAAACCAGGTCAGCAGAGCTGCTGTAGAGCCAGAGAAACCAGGTCAGCAGAGCTGCTTTAGAGCCAGAGAACCAGGTCAGTAGAGCTGCTTTAGAGCCAGGGAACCAGGTCAGCAGAGCTGTTGTAGAGCCAGAGAACCAGGTCAGCAGAGCTGCTGTAGAGCCAGAGAACCAGGTCAGCAGAGCTGCTTTAGAGGCAGAGAACCAGGTCAGCAGAGCTGCTTTAGAGCCAGAGAACCAGGTCAGCAGAGCTGCTCTAGAGCCAGAGAACCAGGTCAGCAGAGCTGCTCTAGAGCCAGAGAACCGTGTCAGCAGAGCTGCACTAGAAGCAGAGAACCAGGTCAGCAGAACTGCTCTAGAAGCAGAGAACCAGGTCAGCAGAGCTGCTCTAGAGGCAGAGAAACCAGGTCAGCAGAGCTGCTCTAGAGCCTAAGAACCAGGTCAGCAGAGCTGCTCTAGAGCCAGAGAACCAGGTCAGCAGAGCTGCTTTAGAGCCAGAGAACCGTGTCAGCAGAGCTGCTTTAGAGCCAGAGAACCAGGTCAGCAGAGGCGTTGTAGAGCCAGAGAACCAGGTCAGCAGAGGCGTTGTAGAGCCAGAGAACCAGGTCAGCAGAGCTGCTCTAGAGGCAGAGAACCAGGTCAGCAGAGCTGCTCTAGAGGCAGAGAACGAGGTCAGCAGAGCTGCTCCAGCGGCAGAGAAACCAGGTCAGCAGAGCTGCTTTAGAGCCAGAGAAGCAGGTCAGCAGAGCTGCTCTAGAGCCAGAGAACCAGGTCAGCAGAGCTGCTTTAGAGCCAGAGAAGCAGGTCAGCAGAGCTGCTTTAGATCCAGAGAACCAGGTCAGCAGAGGCATTGTAGAGCCAGAGAACCAGGTCAGCAGAGCTGCTCTAGAGCCTAAGAACCAGGTCAGCAGAGCTGCTTTAGAGCCAGAGAACCAGGTCAGCAAAGCTGCTATAGAGCCTAAGAACCAGGCCAGCAGAGCTGCTCTAGAGCCAGAGAAACCAGGTCAGCAGAGCTGCTTTAGAGCCAGAGAACCAGGTCAGCAGAGCTGCTTTAGAGCCAGAGAACCAGGACAGCAGAGCTGCTTTAGAGCCAGAGAACCAGGTCAGCAGAGCTGCTTTAGAGCCAGAGAACCAGGACAGCAGAGCTGCTTTCGAGCCATAGGACTAGGTCAGTAGAGCTTCTTTAGAGCCAGAGAACCAGGTCAGCAGAGCTGTTGTAGAGCCAGAGAACCAGGTCAGCAGAGATGCTTCAAAGCCAGAGAACCAGGTCAGCAGAGCTGCTCTAGAGCCTAAGAACCAGGTCAGCAGAGCTGCTCTAGAGCCAGAGAACCAGGTCAGCAGAGCTGTTTTTGAGCCAGAGAACCAGGTCAGCAGAGCTGCTTTCGAGCCATAGGACTAGGTCAGTAGAGCTTCTTTAGAGCCAGAGAACCAGGTCAGCAGAGCCGTTGTAGAGCCAGAGAACCAGGTCAGCAGAGATGCTCTAGAGCCAGAGAACCAGGTCAGTAGAGCTGCTTTAGAGCCAGAGAACCAGGTCAGCAGAGCCGTTGTAGAGCCAGAGAACCAGGTCAGCAGAGCTGCTGTAGAGCCAGAGAACCAGGTCAGCAGAGCTGCTTTAGAGCCAGAGAACCAGGTCAGCAGAGCTGCTCTAGAGCCTAAGAACCAGGTCAGCAGAGCTGCTCTAGAGGCAGAGAACCAGGTCAGCAGAGCTGCTCTAGAGGCAGAGAAACCAGGTCAGCAGAGCTGCTTTAGAGCCAGAGAACCAGGTCAGCGGAGCTGCTTTAGAGCCAGAGAACCAGGTCAGCAGAGCTGCTCTAGAGCTAGAGAACCAGGTCAGCAGAGCTGCTTTAGAGCCAGGTCAGCAGAGGCGTTGTAGAGCCAGAGAACCGGGTCAGCAGAGCTGCTCTAGAGCCTAAGAACCAGGTCAGCAGAGCTGCTCTAGAGGCAGAGAACCAGGTCAGCAGAGCTGCTTTAGAGCCATAGGACCAGGTCAGCAGAGCTGCTGTAGAGCCATAGAACCAGGTCAGCAGAGCTGCTCTAGAGCCAGAGAGCTAGGTCAGCAGATCTGCTTTAGAGGGAGAGAACCAGGTCAGCAGAGCTGCTCTAGAGCCTAAGAACCAGGTCAGCAGAGCTGCTCTAGAGGCAGAGAACCAGGTCAGCAGAGCTGCTCTAGAGGCAGAGAAACCAGGTCAGCAGAGCTGCTGTAGAGCCATAGAACCAGGTCAGCAGAGCTGCTTTAGAGCCAGAGAACCAGGTCAGCAGAGCTGCTTTAGAGCCAGAGAAGCAGGTCAGCAGAGCTGCTTTAGATCCAGAGAACCAGGTCAGCAGAGGCATTGTAGAGCCAGAGAACCAGGTCAGCAGAGCTGCTCTAGAGCCAGAGAAATCAGGTCAGCAGAGCTGCTTTAGAGCCAGAGAACCAGGTCAGCAGAGCTGCTCTAGAGCCAGAGAACCAGGTCAGCAGAGCTGCTTTCGAGCCATAGGACTAGGTCAGTAGAGCTTCTTTAGAGCCAGAGAACCAGGTCAGCAGAGCCGTTGTAGAGCCAGAGAACCAGGTCAGCAGAGGTGCTCTAGAGCCTAAGAACCAGGTCAGCAGAGCTGCTCTAGAGGGAGAGAACCAGGTCAGCAGAGCCGCTGTAGAGCCAGAGAACCAGGTCAGCAAAGCTGCTTTAGAGCCAGAGAAACAGGACATTGGGGCTTATTTACAAGTCCCTTGCGCCGCCGCTGCGTCACTTTTCCCACACAAAAGTAAAGCACCGGCAGTGAAAGGGACTTGTAAATAAGCCCCATTGTGCCCATTCGAACGCAATAAAACGGGAAACAGCCTTTACATCGACTCATTGACAACGAAGGACCTGAACCACGACTCCTTAACAACGACCTCAACCTGAATCACGAGTCTTTTAACCAATAATGCATTTACAACTACCTCTGGCCAGTAGATGGCACTCTTGGATTGTATATGACAGATGTATTACTATTGATAAAATGGTGGATGGGCGCATTTTATATGGTTTTGTAGAGTGGATGTGTTGTGTTTTTTTTTTTAAACAAAATAAGTTTAGGGAAATAGTGTTTATTATGTGAAAACGTGTTTGAATTTTGTTGTAAATGCATTAAAGGTAAAGGCATACTCGCAGTAAAAAAAAAATTACTTTAAAATGTAAGTATTTTGGTAAGTATTACGTGATATATATATATGTATATATATATATATATATATTTGCAAGTGTATTTTTAAGGGTTTAGGGTGAGTATGGATTTTCAAGGGTATTTTTAGGGTTTAGAGTGGGTATGGGTTTTGGGTGGCAAGGGTATTTTTAGGGTTTAGGGTGGGGATGGGTTTTTGGGTGGCAAGGGTATTTTTAGGGTTTAAGGTGGGTATGGTTTTTGGGTGGCAAGGGTCATTTTATGATTTAGGGTGGGTATGGGATTTTGGGTGGCAAGGGTAATTTTAGGGTGGGTATGGGTTTTTGGGTGGCAAGGGTAATTTTAGGGTGGGTGTGGGTTTTGGGTAGCAAGGGTATTTTTAGGGTGGGTGTGGGGTTTGGGGTGGAAAGGGAATTCATAGGGTTTGGGGTGGGTGTAGGTTTTTGGGGTGGAAAGGGATTTTATAACATTAATAGTGAGTATAGGGGTGTGTGTGTGTATATAGTGTTAATACTTACCAACATTAATTTTACAACACATGTCTTTAGCATGCATGCCTTTACCACGAAATGTAAGTGTTTTACAGGTACATACAAACCCATAACACATACATACATATTCTTGCAATAAATCAAGAGGATGAGGCAAAGAAATTGAGAAAGGAAATGGAACGAAGCCTTGACAAACATGAAAATCAAGTAGAAGAGCGGAAGGAAAGAAAGTTCCGCAGAGATGAGCATGATTACCAAACAGGCACAATTTTAACTTTTGCCAAACGATTTGAGTCTATAAGAATACAAATGGGCACTAATAGAGTACAGTTGCAAGGATCCCCCAATACGACACAAAGTGAGTCTGACACTGACTTTAGTGAGAGTGAGGGACAACCCATTCCCGGGCAACCAACTTCTTTTTTAGACGAGATGAAAATGGTATACCTGGACCAACAAATTCCAAAGGGAAGAGGAAGAGGGAGAGGATGGAATGCAGGACGAGGAAGAGGAAGGGGGAATGTATCCACAAGAGGAAGAAACGAAAAACCAGAAGAAGCTGTCGCAAAACCAAGAAGTTATCACCTGCGCAATCGGACAACCAAGACATAGGTAAGTCAGAACTACAGGATCCTTATTTAATCATCAATCTTTCTAAACCTGTTTTAACCAGAGCGGAGGAAAGCCTCCTAAACAAAGGACTTACATTTTGTCCAGAAAGACATTTTGATCCAGTGGAGACTAAAATAGATCTATATAAGTATGTCCGGAAACTCAAATTAGCTAAATATTTCAGCAAACAGAATGAACAGAGTAGCCAAAATTCTGAAGAAGGGAATAATACTGTAGAGGATGAAACATCACAGGCATTTACCATAGCGGAAATTCAGCACTTGAGAACAGCGCATGGTTTGGCACATGATATGGACAATGAGAGCCTCTCTGATTTACAAATACTAAGAAATGGGTATGAGAACAGATGCGCATGTAAAAACAATGTTTAAGGACAAATCCAAGTTTTGCCCCGTCCTATACCCAGGAAATAGATTGGATACCTTCTATGACCTGGTGTCAGCAGATATTGAAAAAATGAGTAACATCAAACAAATCGACAAAAAGGAAAATCTAAGTCAACTGGAACGGATGGCTATGGACTCCCTGAGAAAAAATCCGTCAATAGAGATTAAACCCGCTGACAAGGGGGGCAACGTTGTTGTCTTGGATAAAGAAGATTATGTTGCAGAAGCCATGCGGCAATTGAGTGAGAGTGACAAGTATGAGAAACTCAACAAAAACCCAATCGACGACTTAGTTAATGATTTGAATGGTAGATTAAAACAATGGCAAGAAAAAGGTCTCATCTCCGAACAAGAGGTACAATACCTAAGAAATGATTCACCAACTATACCTACCATATATTTTCTCCCGAAAGTTCACAAAACTTTGAATAAGCCACCGGGGAGACCCATCATCTCCAGCTGTGACTCCCTATACCAGAATGTTTCAATCTATGTGGATTCTTTTCTGGCTCCGATAGTACCAACACTCACGTCATACATAAAAGACACTGGAGATTTTTTTAAGAACTTTGATGAATATACAGTGGCAGAAAGATTATCTGCTAGTAACCATCGACGTTGTGTCACTTTATACTTCAATTAACCATGATATAGGTTTACAAGCAGTGACATATTTCTTGAAACAAAAACCAGTTGAACAATTAGAGCATTGCATGATGGTACTGGATATGATAGAATTATGCCTACGGAACAATGTATTTCTATTTAATAAAGAAATGTATTCTCAAAAGTGCGGAACTGCGATGGGAGTTTCCTTCTCTCCAAGTTACGCCAACCTCTTCATGGGGTGGTGGGAAAAGACCATAGCTTGGAGAGAGGAAAATGACCCATACGTGGTTAAGGTGGTCCTTTGGCTGCGCTTTATAGACGATCTTTTTCTCCTTTGGAATGGAACAGAATTGGAATGCCGGAAATTCATGGATATACTGAATGAGAATAATATTGGCTTGAAATTCACATTTAACATCAGCAAAAAAGAGATAGTATTTCTTGACACCAAGGTATATGTAAAATCAGAAAAGATTGAGACTACAGTACACAAGAAACGCACAGCAACCAACAGTGTGCTGCATGGGCTAAGCTTCCATCCAGAAAGTCTTAAGAAAAGTATACCGTATGGTGAATTTATTAGAATGAAGAGGAACTGTTCAAATACTAAAGAAATGAATCTCAAATTCAAGGAAACAAAGAACCGGTTTCTACAAAGAGGATACCGTTACAATGACATCAAACGTGGAGAAATGAAAGCAAGAGCTATCAACAGATCTGAGATGTTGATTAACAAATGTAAAGAAAAAAGTGGCATGTCAGAGGAACCAATCAGAATGATAATGACGTATAGCAAAGAAAGCTTTAAAGTAAGAAAAGTAATAAATAAATATTGGAACATCTTATTGAAAGACCCAGACATTGGTAAGAAAGTTGGAAATTACCCTCAGATATCATACAGAAAAGCCCCGTCATTGTCAGATAGACTGGTCAAAAGTCACTTTGAAATCAAACGACCCAATACGTGGCTACAGGAACTTAAGAAAGGATTCAGCAAATGTAGTCATTGCAAGGCCTGCAAGATTGGAAGGACAATGAAAGCAATCGTTGATCCACAAGGCAAGATCTTCAAAATAAATGATCTGATAACATGCAACACAACGTACGTAGTATATCTTCTGGAATGTTACTGTGGGAAACGCTATATTGGAAGTACCATCTGTCCCTTGAAAAAAAGAATTCTAGAACATACAAGGGCGATCCAGAATAAAGACACGACGTATGCTATATCTAAACATATGCTCACCCACAAAGGAAAATCGTGGAAAGATATAACTTACTCAGGCCTTGCCACCATACCGGTACATGAAAGAGGAGGGAATAGAACCCTAAAGCTGAGACGACTAGAGTCACGACTGATAAGATTCAAGACAAAACATCCAACGGGTCTTAATGGGGATGAGGAGATGTATATACATTTGTAAAAGAATTTGACATGAAAGTAAATGAACATAACAGCGAAATTAAAAAGAAAAACATATAAAATGTAACAAAGTAATGACAAGCAAGTACAGTGTCCAATTGGGGAGGAGATGAAAATGGAGTGACCAAGATTTAGACAACTAAGCGGCATAAAGTAATCAATTGGGCACTGAGATCCATACTTATAAAGAAATGCTGGAGGAATTGAGTTAATGGCACTTAGCCGAATGGAATATGAGACATATGTCCAGATACTCATATACATAGATCGGACTTAATTCCCCAACTCACTTGGAATGTGAGATGTAATATGTCACTGAGACTGTGATTGTGTGAGTTACAAACTTTGAAATGCCAATGGATACAATATCAACTGTGTCTCACTCCAAATGATTAATACCCCCTACAATGACAAAATGGTGTTAATAATAGTTTTATTTTAGTCGCACTTTAACAGATTTTGCTTTTACACGATTTTGGGTGTTTTTTGTAAAATAAAAAAAACTACCTGACCCAGAATGCACCTAATATGCTAGCTGGGCAAGAGGTATAAATATTAGAAATGGTAGAGGGACCAATTGTTGCACCGTGATCAAGACCTGCTGGTCGAAACGCGTTGGTGAGGGAAGGAGAAGTTCCATGGCACAATAAACCGTTAAAACAATCCCCTGGAAGAGTGCAGTGTTTTTTGTTGGTGAAAAACATGTATATATATATAGGTTTATACTTAGCTGTAAAATAGATACATTAATGGGGTAAAGGCAATTGTGGTAAAGGCATAGTAGTTGTAAAAAAATAGTTGTTGTTAAAACTGTAGTGGTTTAGACTAAGTAGTGGTTAAGGAGTAGTTGTTTAGACTGTAGTTGTTCAAGTGGTAGTTGTTCCATCATAAAACCCAATAAAACAGTTACGTAACCTTCACACCACGGAAAAGGTGAAATAAAGCACCAGTTTCTAAAGTTATTGCTCTTTCCACAGTTACTGGTAACTCAAGTCTCCTGCCTGAGGTCTACTACATTTATTGTAATTTAAAACTTCAGGTATCAAAATGCAAAGTTGTGTGAGCTATTAGCCGTACACTGGCTGAACAACTGCCTCCTACCATAGGACTGTTACGAGTGTCTACAAATCTAAGATTGTATTTTGGGAAGTAGATGATGCACCTCATGCCTGCAACATAAAACAAGCATTTGCAATGCAATAGGGCTGGCATTACTAAAAGTTTGACCTATTGGCGTTGCAAATGATAATGTTTGTTGGTTTTTGTATTTTTTTGTTAAAAATATTCCAGCAGTAGCATAAGTAATGAAATAAAATCCACGTAGACCACCACTAACACCACCAGTACCACCACCACCACTACAACCACCACAAGTACCATAACCACCACTACAATTATTACTATTACTACTCTGTGGTGATAGTAATAATAATAGTGGTAGTTATGGTACTGGTGGAAAATTACTATTATAAATTACAATACCTGTTAATTTTTCAAAAGGCATTGCCATTTACAATACCAATAGCTCTAAAACTCGCAGTTGCGAGACCTATTGCATTGTAAATGCTTGTTTTAAATGGCAACAGAACTGGCCCTTTCACCTGGCAGATTCTGGCATTGGTCTAGGATGGCAGAAACTACCTGCCCCTTTCATCCCAAGAAACTCTTTCCATCCTTGCCTTCACCGATACAATGCGATACAAAAAGGGATGATGGACGGAGCGTTTGAGCAAATCAAACACTCACCCCCAGTCAACTGATCTGGGTTTAATCCATCATCATTCTTTAGCTCACTCCACCACCCCAGTTCAGACATGGCCATATGCAAATCAGTCTGACCCTGTGCCTCATGGGAACAGTCCAGCCCGAACTGCCAAGCCATGTCTTCCCTGGACCGGAAACAAGCATCCTGGGACCGGTTTCTGGCTATTCAGCCGTCATCAGCCAGGCTAGCTTGAATCCAGTGGCAAAGTGAGCAAGGGAGTACAGGTGAGAGGACCCGGTGTAAACCGAGCCTGCGCAGTGCACAGCAGTGTCCCTAAGGCTTCAACTGGTAAATCAAACTTTATGCAATTCAGGTTAATGTAATAAAAATGTTACTCCAATTCGTATATCAAATAATATATTTCTTATTCATCATAAATGATATTTGTCATAATGAAAGACATAAGATAATGAGCAATTTGTTTGAAAACAGAATGCTTAACTCAAAAACATAATGACTCTACGATAGACATTAGCTAACAAAGCATGTCAAAATGTGACCCAATGCATTTCGGGTTAATAAAAACCCTTCTTCAGGGGTACATATGATCCAGTTGCTACAATATAATAATTCAATTGTTGACTTGAAGCAACTTCCGAGAGGAACTACAAAAATAGAAATAAACAGTAATGAAAATTCACGCTCTGCCAAGAGGCAGAATATATACATTTTACCATGCTTACATGTTTATATTGTTAAAAAGAGATTTGCACATGTTAGAGAAAGTTAGAAAAAAGTACCCCCATGTGTAAAAAGAACAAAACCATAATCAGCAAATGAAAATGCAAAGTAAAGAGAAAGATAGGAAAAATAGAAAGAAAAAGAACCGATCAACCCTGCTGTGAATTGGTGACAAGGTTCTGCCAAACAGCATTGGAAATCTAACTGCCAGTATGTTCGAGTGAGCTAAAACGACTGACAATGAGTATGTGATACAATCAACACCACTGTAAACAAAGGGCCATGCTTGTGCATAAAGCTAACCCGAGTTCAAACACTTGCTTCTGATGTGAATAAAAAGACTGAAAAATGTGAAGGGCTGACTTTAAAGGGTGTACCCTTACCGCATCTTGCAAAGACGAAGCTGGCTCGCGTATCTGTGTTAAGTGAAAGAGCGACAGCTGATAAACACAATATTTAAAAAGGTTCACCACACCCGTGCTCATAAAATGTAAACTATCTTACCGGAATGGAAATAGTAATCGCCCGAAATCAAGTTAGAACCAAATATTCAAACCTACAACAACAACCATCCATAATATGAAGGTAAACAACATATCATGCTCAATTCCAAAGTTGCTAGCGCAAGACAAAAGACTTTATAACGAGCTGCAAACGCTCACCTCTTGCCGACGTGTAGCGATCGTTTGAAAAATGCGTGTTCTCGCGATTGATCACAAACACCCTAACGTAATGACGTGAGTCAATTTAACCATACCACGTGACAACAACTGAAACTTTGTTGTCTTTTGTGACTGTGCCTCACAATATAAATAACTATCTCCCTTGATGTGACGCTTTATCTCACTACGAAACTCACGTAGTACGTAACATGAGAACATAATGAGAAAATAGAAAAGTAAACCCAAAAATAGAACGCAAAAGCATTATAAATATGTGCAATACTAATGACTAAAGAAGAAGACAGAAAGATCATAAATAAATGATAACGCTACCCGTGCAAAGAGGACCGTCATGAAAGGCTGAAGAAACATGTGCAAATTCTGTACAATGTTCTTGAGAATGCCAAACTTAAAACAATACAGGTACCACATGAGAGTTATGAACATGATACAGTGAATAGGTCACGTATTCTCCACACCTCTGAGCATTGTATGAACAATATATTCAGAATTACAATCAACGGAAAGTATTAAGTTTCTCCATAAAGCTGTAGACTGTGTAATTAAAGAAAACATAATAGTTCATAGTGGTCATTAAGGCCACCTGGAATAATGGTGCCTAGATGTTTGATCCAAAATGTCTCCCTTCGTGCCAATACTACATTATAATCTATACCTGGAATGGGATCAATTTTTTCTAATACCGGAAATATGATCTGAGGCATGGTATGTGGTGTATTCACCCAATGAGCAGCTAAACATGAGTTGCAATGGACGGAGCGTTAGAGCAAATCAAACACTGCTTGTTTCCGGTCCAGGGAAGACATGGCTTGGCAGTTCGGGCTGGCCTGTTCCCATGAGGCACAGGGTCAGACTGATTTGCATTTGGCCATGTCTGAACTGGGGTGGTGGAGTGAGCTAAAGAATGATGATGGATTAAACCCAGATCAGTTGACTGGGGGTGAGTGTTTGATTTGCTCTAACGCTCCGTCCATCATCCCCTTTGGTATCGCTTTGTTCGCCCTAAGTTGGCAGGGTATGCCCAGACGTGGGTCCCTTGCTCACTTTGCCACTGGATTCAAGATAGCCTGGCTGATGAGGGCTTTGAACCCGAAACCGGTCCCAGGATGCTTGTTTCCGGTCCAGGGAAGACATGGCTTGGCAGTTCGGGCTGGACTGTTCCCATGAGGCACAGGGTCAGACTGATTTGCATATGGCCATGTATGAGCTGGGGTGGTGGAGTGAGCTAAAGAATGATGATGGATTAAACCCATGACCGGTTGACTGGGGGTGAGTGTTTGATTTGCTCTAACGCTCCGTCCATCATCCCCTTTGGTATCGCTTTGTTCGCCCTAAGTTGGCAGGGTATGCCCAGACGTGGGTCCCTTGCTCACTTTGCCACTGGATTCAAGATAGCCTGGCTGATGAGGGTTTTGAACCCGAAACCGGTCCCAGGATGCTAGTTTCCGGTCCAGGGAAGACATGGCTTGGCAGTTCGGGCTGGACTGTTCCCATGAGGCACAGGGTCAGACTGATTTGCATATGGCCATGTCTGAACTGGTGGAGTGAGCTAAAGAATGATGATGGATTAAACCCAGATCAGTTGACTGGGGGTGAGTGTTTGATTTGCTCTAACGCTCCGTCCATCATCCCCTTTGGTATCGCTTTCTTCACTGATACAATAACACGTGCCACTGTAGTGCAGTACCTGCTTCTATCTATTGAGACCATCTGTCACATTTAGGGGGGTCAAGGTCGTTCTATTTAATCCAAATAAAAGCCCCGTCCTTTCTTTCTAGAAATCAGAATCAGGTGTGTTAGGCCAATGAAGTAAAATTGAGCAATCAACACTATAAGTTACACAAGCACTTATTTGTGAAGTGAAAGCCAAGCTGTAGGAAACCGGTATTTGTGGAGAGATCAGGCAACCCAAGACGCACACTGCAGCATCTCTACGCTGATTGTACCAGGTTTGATTTTCGATAGCGAGCGCATATTTTCGGTTTTTGATGCTGACAGTTTCACTGACTTCTGTATTCCCAGTTTAAATGTCTTCTCTATATGCAGTCACAGCAAATTTGACACATGCAAATAGATCTCTTTGTAGAGAGTGAGCGAGACATGTCACCATTCTCAATTTTCAAAGGTAAATTCTTTAATCACTATACGTTTACATTTCACTGGAGCCACAGAGGGTCCCATGAAATAAATTGTTCTAATAGGCCATTCAAAAACATAAAAAGAGCTGCTGACCTAAGTTGAACCTGAGGACTTGGGCAGGGTGACTCGTTGATACTGCTGCTCAAACACATATAGGGGCCGATTCCGATCTCGGCCGGTAGTGCTCCGAATCGGATTCGGATTCACCGGATCCGATTCGGAGCCCTGTTTCCCGACCGAATCGTACGCGGGTCCGGCCGAGCGAGTACGATGAAAGCACCCGCGAAATCGCCGACCGACTCGAACGCGGATTCAACACGCTCCGACCGACTCGCACCGCGCTATGGAGAAGTTTCCCGGCCGGGTAAGTACGATGCGCGCCGCGAGCAGTCTGACCGACTCGCGCCGTCCGGCTCGAAAAAGCTGTCGGAGCCGGACTTTGGGGGTCCGTGTCGGACCCCCCTGTACGCGTAGGCGCGCGAGTCGCACACAGGGGGGACCCATGGGCCCCCCCCTGCCTGTGCATGTACGCCGCGATGCGCTTGGACGCGTACAAGCTGTAGGGGGCGCCCTTGTCCGCCTCGCACCCATTGAGTCAATGGGAGCCCGCGTACGCGTTGTACGACAGGCTCCCATTGACTTCAATGGGAGTCCGACCGACTCGAGTCCGATGGCATGCGTGCGCATCGTACTTGTTCGGTCGGACTGCTAGGGTCCGATTCGGTCGGAATTCTCTCCGGGTCCGGCTCGGTCGGAGAGATTTCCGGCCGGAATCGGAATCGGCCCCATAGTGTTAAGCAGAACCCTGTTGATGAAGATAATTTTTCTTAAATCTAAGAGCACTATAGTTATAACAGGAAATGCTAAATAATCATGGTGAAAGTGCAAAACTCCATTGCTGAGGCATGATGCTTTCAAACCACTTTGGTGAATAAGTCACAAAGTCAGCAATTACTCTTTCAGCACCATCTCCCTTATTCTAGTATCTTAGAACAGCTTAGCAGGAATGAATGCTACTCGACCACTCGCTACATTTTTTCTTTTCTCTTTTTTGCAGCAACAAAAAATACATTGTTACACATCATACAAAAATAATTGAGTGAAGGTTAGAAATCCCAGGACTCCTGAGTTTGGCAACATTCGTCATTTAATACTCACGATTTTGACTCTTGAGAAAGTTCTGATGCATTGACAAAGTTGACTTCTAGCGAGATCACATCTTGATTACTGTAAAAAAAGTTTGTTTTTTAGGTCGAGCATGGGCAGCGCATGCGCTGCTCTGCGAGGCATGCTATATTCCGGTACAGACTTCAAGTCCGCCCATTTCCAGCCCATCTTTTCAATTGGCTCTGGTTACTGTCTTTTCTAAATCGTTGCTTTTCATTCAAGAATAGGCTTAGTCTCTCCTTGGTTCCGCCTTGTCTGCATTTGTAACCTCCCATGAGGACTGGACTTTTTCCTTGTGTTGTTACAGTCTGCTTTATGCAGTCGGTGAGAACTATTTTCTTTAATGATCTTCCCCTATTCCATCCACAACGTCTCAGTACGCTGCCTGCTTTTATATTGTTGTTAGTAATCTATTTATTTAAATTTTCAGCGCGGTCCTCTTTAACTATAGCGGCCGCACTTATTTAGTTTTTTAATTTACAGCGTGGTCCGCTTTCACTTTAGTGGCCGCAATGTTGATTTATTTTACAGCAGGGTCCACTTTCACTTTAGCAGCCGCGCTACAGAACCTTTATTTGTTTTTCTTTTTGGGTGAAAGCGCCCTATACCACGCTTTCACTTTAATGTTGGCAGCACCCCTTTCTTTACATGCTGCTCACAGTAACCAGAATACAGCAAGCAGCATCTAAAGAAAAGGGCGTGGCCACCATTAAAGTGGTCTCGCATTTGCGAGAGTTACTATTGGTATTAGAAATTACAATGCCTTTTATATATGTGTTGCTTTTAAAAACACATAAATAAAAGGCAGTCATTTACAATGCTAATAGCTTATTCTCTCGCAAATGAGACCTATTGCATTAAAAATGCTTGTTTATTAATGATTTTACACAAGACTGGGATACACTGAAGCTGTTTCTAGGCCACAGCTAAATATCACAGTAGTCATAAGAAGAGGCTTATACCATCATTCAACCGTGATTAGTACCTGCCTTTATTTAAACTTCTGAGAAAGTTCTTGCAACCATCACGATGATTCTATACAGTCCTGATTTCTCGCAAAAACTCTGAATTGGTCTGTTATCAATGCACCACATACGTATGGTATGAAAGTGCTGCAGCTCAAAATCCCTCCGTCTAATTTCAAATGCCAACACCTGCAAGACCATTAGACCAGCAGCTGCCTACTTCATCATATAGGTTCATATAATGTCAGAGGATGGTCATTTGCACATGGTATCACTGAACTACTGAATTCTCCACCAAACCCATACACTACTAGATCATAAGCAAATTGGTGAAAAGCTGGTTGGTTTCACACCAAACACAAAAGTCCATTTGTGAGCCAAAAATATAGACAGTCAAACCATAAACTATGAACGAGAACCATGGCCAAGATCCTCCCACTTCATGAGCCATCCCTAAAGCACTGTCCACTCCCCACACTTGACCTCAACACATACGGATGTAAGAAAATCTGCTATACGTTCTCCATGCAAAGGGCAGTCATTTCGCAACAGGCCAAGCATAAGTTGCAATTCACAATAAATACACTGTTTCCCTCTACTCTACGCCATGCCATTGAGAGGAGACTGTATTTCTTTTTTGCGAATTCAAGACTCAAATATCTTAATGTGAAGCTTTGCTGATCCAGCATTACCCACCAGCAACTTAAATTTATTGGTTATTTTTTCATGCAAATAAAAAACTCAAACAACCTTAAACTTTCATAGCATTTTATTGTACCAAGCATTTCGTTTTAGAAAAGGTCAAACGAACATTTTTTAAAAGAGCATCAGTTTTGATCATACCATTTAATCCATTCAAAATGTTATCAATATGCATTTAAAAATAAGGCACATATTTAATATAAGATTTCTTTTAAAATTCCCTTTTTACCACCATCCATCGATGCCAAACGCTTAAGTAAATAGTGATCACATAGTACTGAATCATGGAACAAACCATATTTGCAAGAGTTCATAAGATTATGGCAACAGTTTAGTAGGTTTGTATTTGTAGATATAAAATATGCATCACACCTACTTATGCCTAAACAAAGTCTTTCCTTTGCTAGAGAATAATTTCATTAAGGCATAACTTAAAACATCGGCTTTTCAGATCCTTCTTTACACACTGCTAGATCCCAAACACGTTGCATATGGTTTGGTTTTATTTCATAGCTAATGTTTGAAACAATGGGCCTCACGACTATGTAAATTCTAAATGATGTAGAGTTAGGGGTAATATAATTTGTGGAGTTCTAAGTGTTTACTCATGAAACTCATTCTAATGGATTGTTTAACATTTGTCTGGGGAAAAAAAAGTAGACGTGTGACTCGAATAAGTGAATGAAGATCCCTTCAATTGTGCATTCTTTATTCAGGATTAAGTCCAGAAATAGCATGCTGATAATGTGCATCTTCTGGCTGGTGTTGCAGTGGAACACCTACATGGATCAAATAAGCCAATGACCATGAAAAATGTAAAGGCCTTTAAAGTGGATGTCTCACCGAGTATGTATCGGTTAGGAGCCCCTTGTCATGGATGCCACATTTATTCAGTTCTGTTTTTTCACTAAACAGCACTTTTCATGCTGGGACTCGCAACTAAGTTTTTTCCCATAATTTGAAAGTGTTAAACTTGCACCAGAGTACAGCTATGTCATACCTTTCATTTTATGGAAACAGAGATTAGAGAAACTGTGAAACATGCTGTTCATGCATTATACTGATATTCAGGGAGCAAAGCCTATCAACATTGTACTTCACCCGCAGTCGCTTACATTGTTTCTTCACAAGAAACTTTAAACAGATTCTCTAAATCCTAAAGCACAATGAAGGCCAATGACTAGCTAGTCAAAGTTTTTCAAAGATGAGAGTTCAGTGCTCGTTTGAAGGCAAAGCACCCATAAAATCTTTTTCAGCACCATTCATCTCATTATGAGGATAAAGCTTCATCCATAGCTGGCTATCTAGGATTGTTCATCATTCACATTCAGTCATATTAGATCTATATCCAGACACAAATTATCCAACAGGCTAGATGAATTAGCCAATCAAATATTACTGCAAGATAACAGTGCTAGATTATGCACCTTTATTGTTCAATCAGTCTCTCTTGATTACAGACCATAAGAACTATCTATCAAATAGACAAAGCAATGGCATGGTAAACACAATAGGCATCTCGGAGTATCTCTTAGCCTTTGATAAGGGCATTAGATCTGGTGCCCTTGACAGATGACAGGGTATAACTATGTAAGAGGGTGACAGTAACTGCCCAAAAAATTTGCAAAGTAATTCAAATAACATATACTGCTTGCCCTTGTCAGACTTCCAACTGTAGGGATGACTATTTGTAGATTACAGAAAAAAATAAGAGTTAAAACCATTCCATCGAAGAAAAAAGGCTACCAAAGTCTGATAATCTGCAGGTGAAGTACAGATGCTGGGACATAGAACGCAACTTAACACAATTACAAAAATATAAGATATAAAAAGTATGTACCCCTTCAACATTAAATCATTGTGCCAGTGAGAGGGATTTATATTCTATGCCTGCTTTCCTCCAAATGAAAGTCTCAGCATGAGAATGACAAATGTTCCTGATGTCACACAGCTAGAATGCAGCCTCATTATACCCCTTAAACACATTTAAATGGGGCTGAATTAACAAAAATACTACATGAAGCTTAAAATAAAAAAAGCATTTACCAGAACAAAAAAAAACATTCAATACATTTGGATCAACTGCCCTAATTCACAAATGGCGAATTAGTATGACAGGTTGTCTCAGCATTCAATTATGCACCGTGTGTACCAGATTAGGCCAGTGTGCAATAAATTATTAGTTAAAACCACTCTGTTAGTTAAATGGCTCTGTGGAAGATATTTTCACAAGTTATAAAAATGAATTAATTCTATCACTATAAAACAAAATGATGGGAGTGCAATATCCAAAATGATTATAACAATTCTGTTAAAGGTCATTTAGGAGTTAGCAGTTCATTGAGGTGATCCTTGTAAAAAAGCTATGTGTCAGCTTGCAGCATAAAGAATTTCCATTAATCGATCCCAGAATACCAGTATTTTTTTATTAGAAGAGTGCGCATGCACTTCTGCGCTTAGCACCCCATTCTGTAAACACACATAATACATGCATCTATCCTTCAACTAGTGCGCAAATCAAGCAACCTGTAGGGCTTAATTAATACAGTAAATCACTGATTGTCTCGGATTTATTAGATAGGAGGTTAAACATATGGAGATATACTCTATATGTCCTTCATGTACATTGCTCATTCGATGAAGCAGATGTAGCCATTCCCAGCTTTGATTTGTCTTGCAAATTGGGAGACATTTCTCCTTGCTTAAAAAAAAATTGTGCCACAATTGAATTTTAAAAAGGTGTTTGTGTATTCACGTTCTTAATACGTGAAACGTATTTTCTATTCCTGTATACAGTTTCAACCTTGCATCGTGGGATATTAACTATTTATCCACAATATTAATGTGGTTTCCTCCTACAAATAGGGACGGAGAACTTTGAGAGCTCCTCCTTATAGTTTTGGTATAGGTTTTGCAGCTACAGCTATGCTCTCAACGGCACACTCATCCGTCCCTCTGCGAATTCTGAAATAACCATTTTCCCCCCAGGAAGACCCCCAACTATTTTTAATGATCCAGTAGTTTTCCCCTGTAGCAGCATCTCTGTCGTAGCCTACCAGCAGCACCGCGTGGTTTGTCAGCTCAAAAGGGTTGAAGCGATCCTGCAAACCTGTGTGATGATAAATCCCCCCTTGGTAATGCATAAAGTCATCATAAACTTCAAAAGCTACTGCCAAAGGCCCATGTTTTACAAGTTCATATTTCATAAAAGCCTCATTACACCCCCCATAAAACCCTCCAACATAATGGTACTCTGATGTGTAGTACCGGTAGCAGTCCTCTTTAAGTTTGCAAGGAGAATCGGAGGCGGTGTAAGGGAGACACTCCTCCTCCACGATTCCAAAGTCTTGAACATATTTTCCTGCGATAAGATAGGGAAATCCTCCATCACAACCTGAAAATATTAGAACACAAGGTTATGAACATATCCAGGTGGCCTTTCATTTAGTTTGAATTCTCTTTTGCAACTTGTCCTCATTTTCAATTCAAAACTGATTTTCTATCTGTGGTCTTTCTTTAGCGATGTTTGTCAACAATGGGGAGAGGTTAGGAGTAGACCTGGTCGAAAATTAAATCATACCAGCATAATTCGTGTCTCACATTTGTTATAAGAAATTCCAGAACTTATGCCACTAGCAGTAAAAAAAGAAAAAAATACTGCGAAAGGATGGGAACAGAGCGCAAGCAGCTGCGGTTGAGCATACTTCCTTTTCACTTTTTTTTAGAGCAAAATACGTCCTTGTGTCCAAATATGCATCTGCGGACACATTTCATGCTAAAATATAGCACAAAATTATGGATTTATACTTCATGCAATCACACAATGTTGCGGAAATTGGCCTAAATTTGTTGTAAAATACACTAAAGCAAATTACACAAATTTCGTACACCCCTAATTAGGAGGGAGTCCACCAATGGCCTAGTAAAGCAATTGACTTGGCAGCATGGGCAGGTTTTAGATGTGCTTATACAATAACCTGGGAAACAAGGATAAACACTCTTGTGCAATTTATCTTCAGGCTTGTGCAGCAGGTCTTGCAGTTCATCCTTCTACATTGCTTTACATACCCAATAACCACTAGTTACATACAACCTTTCAACCACACGCCACAATAAAGTTTCACTGCAGGCCTCAGATACTTCTGTCTCCAGTTTCCCTGAGTCCATCATGCTTTGGTAACGTGTATGCAACGATCAGTGGAAAAGCTGTTGGCAGCACAGAAAGAGAGGATGGTTGGGTGGGGATACTTGCTGAATTTGTCTGATTAGGATTCCATCAGCGCTGTGTTCAATGGCCAATGCTTTTGGCAATGGAAAAAAAGCACTTCTCGCACTCATTGCAAATGGCCACATTTACCAGGGTTTAAAATTAAAGAGGGACAAGCTACTCTCCAAGCTCGTTATTTATTGTTTGCAATGGGCTGTATTTCCAGGAGCCTAGCTTCAAGGCGCAGCAACCAACAATTATAGAGTACATAGTAAAACGCAAAAAAACACTTAGCACAAAAACAAAAATTTACAACAAGCAATAAAGAAAGAAACCATTCAGAGTCATAGGTAACAAGTGAGGAGGAAAACCTAAGGTAAAGTCCATTTATGCATAGTGGAAGGAGTGGAGAACAACCCCTATACATTGCCTGAATAAGAAGTGAAGAAACAAAAAACAGGAGTAGGCCAGTTTTCCCAGAAGAGACCGGGCAATAGTTTGTAACAAACAACAACGTCTCAACTGGAAGTCATTAAAACATAGCAATTTCAAACATAGTGATATAAATCACATAGGGAGGGGGAAGAAGAAAGGGAGACCACAAGGGGCAGGGATTTGGAGAAGAATTGTATTTGTAAGTAGGTTATTACAGCACTACAGTACAAATCAAAGTACAGGTGACCATAACACTCAAGTGAGCACTGGGCGTGCTAGTGAACGGCGCAGTGACACAAGGGTGAAGAACAGCGTGAACGGCGAGAGTACTATGAAGGTAACAACGTGGTCAAAGAAACAAAAAAGTTATATACAGTGTAGATTTTTAACAATGAATAAATTGACCACAGCAATGCCAAAGTTCTTTGCTGGGGGGGGGGGTCGACGGCGTTTCAGCCGGATTGATTCCAGGCCATCATCAGGACAATGGTCACAATGTTTCTAAAAGTGCTGAATATAGCATAGAGTAGATCAATAAGTCCAGGCAAGACAGGGTCAAGGGTTAATGTAGGGGAGAAGAGGCGCAGCGTCAAGTCAGCGCGTGATTAATCCTAATCAATGCAGAGGAGCCGGCATGGAGTTAATTGGTGTGCCGATTCGGCGGGGATCAAGGCGGTACTGTAATGATTCCAAGTACCGGGTGGAGTAGAAGCAATCTGAATGAAAATGAAACCGGACTCGGGCCTGCGGCGGTGCGGGTGGGTCCGTAAATGACCGCTCCGTGGGACTCTAACCAATCTGAGGCTGTCTATTGGGCGAATGCAGCGTCCGTCGCTCACTAGCACGCCCAGTGCTCACTTGAGTGTTATGGTCACCTGTACTTTGATTTGTACTGTAGTGCTGTAATAACTACTTACAAATACAATTCTTCTCCAAATCCCTGCCCCTTGTGGTCTCCCTTTCTTCTTCCCCCTCCCAATGTGATTTATATCACTATGTTTGAAATTGCTATGTTTTAATGACTTCCAGTTGAGACGTTGTTGTTTGAATAAGAAGTGGACATCAACAGATGGGCTGAATGGGTCCACGAAAAATCCAAACGGGGGAGCATGTAGACAGGCCAGACCTCATGTTAAAGTTTCCTTGAGAACGAGGTCAGGATTTTTGCATGTATGAACTTTTTAGGAAAGTAATTCCAAAGGTCAGCTCATGCTTTTACTTCTGTCAAACGCTAGAGAAGGGAAAAGTGTTGGCCACAGTAAGAACAAAGAAGTCTGACAGCCTGATGGAAGGAAAAGAGGTTGGTTAGTTATTGGGGGGCTTTTCTGTTCATGGTCCTCCCGAAAAAAAAAAAACTAATATTTTATGCTGAATATGCTGTTTCAAAGGCAGCAAGGCCAGGCCAGGCCAGTTCACATCTTTCGGGTGGAACCAAGTTGTTTTTGGGTCTCGCCTAGGCAGCGCTTGCGCTGGATTCAGGATATGGGCATGAAGCTCCGCCTACTTTCCGCCCAGCTTTTTAATTGGCTTCTATCACTGTCCTTTGTAAATGGTGGCTTTTCATTTATCCATAGGCTTAATAGTCTCTCCTTAGTACCGCCTTTTCTCCAATAGTAACCTCCCATGAGGACACCCCCTGTTACATGTGTTGTTACTTGGTAGGCTTTAATTACAGCCTCCGAGCACTGTTTACTTAAATGGTTTTGTCCTGCCTGCTGTTGGGACACGCTCACCCGCAATGCTTTTTTTGTTTATGTACACAGCGTGGCACGCCTCAGCAGGAATAATGGCGATCGTGCCATTCTCTTGTTATTTGCTGGCTGAACGAGGCCACATGCCTTTTTTCTATTGACTTTTTTTTTATTAAACAATGGCAGCACCCGCACCTTAGCTTTAAACATCTTAAGCTAAACTGCGGATGCCGCGATTGCTTCCAAAGTAAAGAAATAGAAAAAAACCCTGTTTTTTTCCTTTCTTTACTTTTGAAGCAATCGCGGCACCCGCGCTTTAGCTCAATATATGTTTAAAACTAAAGCGTGAGTGCTGCAATTCCTTTTTATTGTAACAACCCATGTTGCAGGGTGCAGTACCATATGTGGCCAAAAGTTGTCTCATGGGTGCACTATACCCATGTGTGGACATATCTACATGAGTGGATGTGTCCTGGGGAAATTTAAGTTCATCCTTTATCTCACCAAAGCCATACCGAGTACATGGGTGGGTTACTCGTCATTAAAAGTTTCCCAGCTACATGATGGCTTCAATGTACCCCAAGGTGTTGGATACCAAACACCTCGTCATAATAAACCCACACTGATGCCAGAGCTGGATTTATTAATAAATGCACTGAGAGGGCACCTTCGAGGTGCCCCCTGAAAACCTACTGATCCCTACTGTGTTCACTGACTGGTCTCGACCAGCCAGCCACCCTAGACAAGTTTCTGACCCCCCTGAGGTGAGAGCATTCACTCTCCGAGGTCAGGAACAAAGCCTGCTCTAGGCTGAGGTGCTCACACCACCTACAAGCATGAACTGCCTTCCAGGGCGGGAAGCTTTAATGGCGCAGCCATCTTCGTTATGCGACCCAGGACTCTCCAGATAGTGGAGATACCCACCCCCTGTCCTGACCCCACTTTTTGGCAGCAAGATAGGTGGGAAAATTAGTAAGATTAAGAGGTGTGCCCACATCAAGCCAGCACCAATCGTAAGGTGGACTAGCTGATGTGGACCCCACTTTTCAGATTCCTCCAGCTTGTTTTGGACGGAATTAGTATTCTAGGGTCAGAGTTATGCCCACTTAACACAGGAAGTGGTCATATAGAGAGTGTAGACACCCTAAAGGTTGGTATCCCATTGGCCACTACCTGTCACTCCCCATAGCGCCCCTAAATTGAGTATTTAGGTGGCACCACTGAACCCAAAAACGGAGATTCAGTGGATCAAGAGAAGGACGAAGAAGAGTCACTGCCTGGCGAGGACAGCAGAAGAGCTGAGAACTTTTGATGTGAAACCCTGCATGCTCATAAGTCTCGACAATCCTAGACAGTGACTCAATCTGCGAAGCTGGAGAACTACCAAAGTCCTGGGTAGCCTGCCAGCACTTCGAAAATAACCTTCAGTCTCCCTTGGAGCAGAGGAGCTACTCCCCTGCAGTCCGCAAGCACTGACAAGCAGAGTCCAGTCCACCGCCATGCAGCTCCCCGGCCCTACTAACGCTGCAGACGACCAGGAGAAGTTACATGCACTCCGGAAGATCGGATCTGTCTCCCCACAAAGTGTGAAAACACCAGGACCAACTGGAGCCATGCAGCACCAACCCCTTGGGTACCTGATGCCCTGCACCAAATACTGGCAGTAAGAGTATAGACCGCACCACGACTGAGCAGCCGTCGAGAGCCATCACAGAGACCCACTTCGTGAGTGGCCCAGCTGCCCTGCTTTTGCGCCTGCCAGCTGTTTGCATAGAAATGCAAGGAGCCTCTCTGCCCACCAGCCCAGCTGCCCTTACCACTCTGCCGCCCAGCCACGAAGAACCGGCTGTGCCCCCTTGCTCCAAGACCCCTTGCGAGCAAAGCCACCATTTGGGAGCTCTCAGACTTGTTCCCAAGCCCCCATGTGCAGTCGGTTTCCAGGTGGCCCCCTTTCACCGTAGCGTGCCCAGCTTCATTATCACGAGCACCCTGCTCCGGTAAAACCCGGACAGTTCCCGAAGAACTGCTGGTAGTACTTTGGACCTTGACCCCCTACAACTACGAACCCTTAAGGTAAACCCCTGAAACAGATTGCCCTTACCTTATGCATCTCTGATGTTTCCTCCCATAGGAGTGGCTGGTGCGTAAAATCACACAGGTTTGAACTTTTTACTTCCCTGTATAAATTTCTAATGAAAACAGTACTTACCTTTGAACAAAGTTCTTGGTTTTGAAAAGTTGTGGGTGAGTGTTTTCTTTTTAAATTTGGTCTCAGATTTATTCGTTGAGTATCTCTCATTTATAGCCTTTTTGAGTACAAAACATGCTTAGCACTATCCTCTGATAAGCCTAACTGCTCGTCCACACTACCACAAACGAGAGCGTTAGTATTATCTACTTTAGTCTCTGTGAACCAATTTGGGGCCCACCGGACTCTCCACACAGTGTACTTCTTTTTACTACACTACATAGAGAGCCAGCTTCCTACAACAGGTTAGGCAGAATCACTCTGCTCCAATTTTATTATTTCCCACTGCATAACCATTTGGTAATTACATTCAAAATGGCGGGGTCTCCTATGTAAAGGAGACAATAATGCAAGCCAAAAGATCTCAGAGTTCTCCACTCCAAACAAGGAACTAAATAAGCCTCCTCGGCTCGGAATGTTAATGTGTGTGTCTTCTTAAAGTGGTGGAAAAGAGATTGAGAAGTGATCTGCAGTGATTTTCTTTAGTACCTTTAAATGAGTCGTGGTGGTACAAAAGGAAAATGCTACTTACCAGTATGCATCTGTTCTTGGCATGTAGAGCTGTAGATTCATATACTGTGCATAGATTGCCATCTGGTGTTTGGCTCGGATGTTTGCAGTTTGTTTTTGTTCGAAGAAGGCTTTGTAGTCACGAGATAGGTGACTCCTCCTTACGATGATAGTGCGCATGGGCATCGATTAGTAAGAAATAGAAAGAGATGTCCATGTGTGATGTATCTAAGTAAGATAACACTGCAACAGATAAAGGTACCCGGGGAGGCGGGTGGGCGTATATGAATCTACATGCCAAGAACAGATGCATACTGGTAAGTAGCATTTTCCGTTCGAGGCATACGAGCTGTAGATCATATACTGTGCATAGACTATACAGCAGTTTTGTTTGTGGCGGTGGCTAACCTGTATCTGTTGCAGTGGTTTAAAAGAGTGTTTTTAAGACAGCCTGGCCACATTAGCTTGTTGTTTTGCTTGCACATCTACACAATAGGGTTTTGTAAATGTGTGCAGTGTAGACCAAGTTGCAGCTTTGCAGATGTCGTCTAAGGGAATGTTCCCTAAGAATGCCATAGAAGCCCCTAGTTTGCGTGTAGAATGAGCCCTAGGGGGAACGGTTAATGTACGTTTGGCTTGGAGGTAGCATATTTGGATGCACTTAACAATCCACCGTGCAATGCCTGCTTTTTGAAATGGGATTGCCTTTATGAGGTGGGGAAAAAGCAACAAAAAGTTGTTTAGTCTTTCTAAAGGACTTAGTTCGTTCAATGTAATAGAGTAGTGCTCTTTTAATGTCTAGCGTATGAAGAGCCCTTTCTGCCACTGAGTCTGGTTGAGGGAAAAAAACTGGTAGTTCAACAGACTGGTTAAGATGAAAGGCAGACACAACTTTAGGTAAAAATTTTGGATTAGTTCTGAGAACCACTTTGTTATGATGAATTTGCAAAAATGGTTCTTGTTTGGTTAGTGCCTGTAGCTCACTCACTCTAAGAGATGTGATGGCTATAAGGAAGGCTACTTTCCAAGTGAGGAATTGTAGTTCACATTTGTGCAAAGGTTCAAATGGTGGGCCCATGAGCCTTGTAAGGACGATATTAAAATTACACACTGGAGAGGGCAGAACTCTAGGGGGAATTATTCTTTTAAGTCCTTCTATAAAAGCTTTAATAGCGGGGACTCGAAACAAAGACACGTGTTGTCTGTTTTGTAGATAAGCTGCTATTGCAGCTAGATGTAGTCTTATAGATGTGTATGCTAGGTTACATCGTTGTAGGTGTAATAGCTCCCAAATAATGTTTTGAGTGGAAGCGTCTAGTGGATTGATTTTATTGTTTGTACAGTAACTTACAAATCGTTTCCACTTTGCTGCGTAGCATGCTCTAGTAGGACGTCTAGCCTCTTTAATGACGTTCATGCAGTCTGGCGGGAGATTAAGGTAGCCAAACTCTATGCCTTATCTCTCCATGGTTCTTAGTGAGAAGTTTGGGAGAGAGGTGTAGTTTTTGATGAGGAACTACTGACATTTCCAAGAGTGTTGTGAACCAGGGTTGTCAAGCCCATGTGGGAGCAACCAGGATCAGTGTGAGGGAATGCCGTTTGAGCTTCCGAACCACTAGCGGAATGAGTGGGAGAGGTGGAAAATCGTAAGCAAATTTCCTTGATCAGTTCATCCATATCGCATTGCCTTTGGACAATGGGTGTGGATACCTGGATGCGAAGGTTGGGCATTTTGCGTTTGTGTGTGGCAAACAGATCTATTTCTGGGTAGCCCCACATTTGAAAGAATGGAAGAAGAACTTGAGGATGAAGTTCCCATTCGTGGATCTGTTGTTGTGGACGACTGAGTAGATCCGCGATTTGATTGTGTACTCCTGGGGGGTGTTCTGCCAAGAGATATAAGTTTTGTGGAATGGCCCATTTCCATATGCGTTGAGCTAAGTGTGAAAGTTATAGAGAATGTGTTCCTTCCTGCTTTTGTATGTAGTACATTGCTGTCATGTTGTCCGTACGAACTAAGACAGCTTTGCCTACTAGATGGAGTTGAAAGGATTTCAATGCCAGAAATATTGCCAGTAATTCCAGGTGGTTTATGTGGAATTGTTTTTGTTTCGTAGTCCATATGCCTTGAATGGTAAGGTTTTGGAGATGAGCTCCCCAGCCGGTGAGCGATGCGTCTGTTGTTAGCACTACCTGTGGAACCGGGTCGAGGAACGGCCGCCCCTTGGAAAGGTTTTGTGTGTTCCACCAGTGTAGAGAGCGATATGTGCGGCTGTCCACCAACACCAGATCCGTTAGCCGACCTTGAGCCTGGTTCCACTGTCGTGCTAAGCATTCCTGTAGATGACATGTGGAGTTATACATAAGGAACGATTAGGATGCAAGAAGCCATCATCCCGATTAATTGCATGAGCACTCGAGCTGGTAATGAGTGTTGAGGCTGAAATTGTGATATTAGAGCCTGTATGTTGTGTATTCTGACTGGGTTGGGGTATGCTAGAGCTTTAGAAGTGTCTATTGTAGCTCCTAGATACGTTTGTGTGTTGGATGGTTGAAGGTGGGACTTGGTGAGATTTACGGTGAATGCCAAGTTGTGAAGCAATTGAATTGTTTTTCGGGTGTGGTGAACGCAGCTGCTGTGTGACTTGGCTTTTATGAGCCAGTCGTCCAGATATGGGAACACGTGAATGTGTTGTCTTCTTAAGTGAGCCGCAACTACTGCGAGGCACTTGGTGAAGACCCTGGGTGCTGTGGTCACCCCAAAGGGGAGGCCTTTGAACTGGTAGTGTTGACCGTCTACCAGGAACCCGAGATATTTTCTGTGAGCTGGATGAATGGGAATGTGGAAGTAGGCGTCCTTTAAATCTAGAGTGGAAAGAAAGTCGCCTTGTTGAATCAATGGGAGCACCTGTTGGAGGGTGACCATGTGGAAGTGGTCTGACTGAATATAGAGGTTTAGTGGTCTGAGGTCCAGTATTGGCCTGAGAGCCCCGTCCTTTTTGGGAATTAGGAAATATAGGGAGTAAACCCCTGTGCCCTGATAAGGCAAGGGGACTGGTTCTATTGCATGTTTTTGTAAAAGGGAGAGAACCTCTTGTTTTAGGAGGGTCAGATGTTCTGATGACATTGGACGATGCTTTGGAGGGATGTTTGGGGGAGTGGAGGCGAGTTCCAGGCAATAACCATACTGGATAATTTGTCTTACCCACTTGTCTGTTGTGATGGTGTTGCAGACAGGTAGGAACTGTGAGAGACGTCCCCCGACAGGAGTGGAATGGTCAGGGATAGTGAAGGGAAGTCACTGTTTGGTGTTAGGGGAACTGCGGGTGTGGTTACCTCTGGCTCTTCCCCTATTATTGTTCCCTCTGTATCCTCCCCGAAAAAATCCTTTGGGTGAGGTAGATTGATTGGGGCTTTTGTAAGACGAGGAGGGATTTTTTGATGATATTGTTTTGGAGCCACCCCTGTAAAAGGAGCGGCGAAAGGAACCCCTGTTGGAAGGGAGTTGCAAGGCCCCCATGGACTTAGCAGTCTCGGTATCTTTCTTCATTTTCTCCAATGAAGTATCGACTGTAGGTCCAAAAAGATGCTCTTGATCGAAGGGCTGATTGAGTATGGTGGTTTGAACCTCTTGCTTAAATCCGGAGATTCGAAGCCAAGCGTGCCTACGCAGTAATATGCTGGTGTTAATGGCACAGGATACTGTATCAGCCGCATCTAGGGCACATTTTATGGAGGTGTTAGTTATCAGTTTGCCCTCTTGAATGAGTTCATTGGCCTTGTGTTCGTCTGGTAAATACTGCATCAGTTTATCCAGCTCGTCATAGTGCGCTCTGTCATAGCATGCTAGGAGAGCTTGCGCATTGGCGATGCGCCAATGGTTTGCAGCCTGTGACACAATCCTTTTCCCTGAAGTATCTATAAGCTTTGACTCCTTGTCAGGAGGAGGGGCGTCGCCTGTAGCCTGGGAATTAGCCCTCTTGCGTGCATTAGACACAACAAGAGAGTCTAAGGGTATCTGGCCTTTGATGTACACTGGGTCTGTAGGAACTGCTTTATATTTTTTATCCACCCTTGGTGTAAGTATTCGGGCTCTAACAGGGTCTTTGAATACTTCTGGTGCATGTTTTAACATGCCTTTTAGCATAGGGAGGGTGTGGGTGGATTTTTGTGAGCGTGCGAATGTTTCCACTAAGAAGTCCTCTTCTAGGGGATGTGTGTGTAGTTCCACCCCATGGTAGTGTGCAGCCCTATTGATAAGTTGTGCAAACCCAATGTTATCATCAGGTGGTGATGGCCTGGAGGGATAAAGATCAGGGTCATTGTGGAGATCCGGATCTTGATCATAGTCATCCCATGGGTCTGGGTCCTGTAGTATGTTCTGGTCGTCATCATCCCCTAGTGTATCCCTATCCCCATCCCCATCCCCATCCCCATCACCCTCTTGTGGCACAGGTGAGTGTGTAGGTGATGGTGAGTTTGCTGGTGAGATGAATAAGTTAGGATCAGGAGGAGAGGGAGGTATATAAGGGGGAGAAGGGTTAGTACCCATGTCCTTGCGATTTAGAGGTATGGGAGGATCCTCTGGAAGGTCTAATTTCCGTTTTTTAGGAGGTTTGGTGAGAAGTTTGCCAGTTTCGGGGTCAATATGCAGTGTTTTCTGCTTTGGATCCGAAGATTGTAGAAGAGAAAGTTCAGTCTTGTTTCGGCGCCGGCAGCTTGGCCGTAGAGTGTTCCTTAACAGGCTTGAGCTGTGACAATTTTGTAGGTGTTTTCTGCTCCGAAATCTTTTGTGAGGGAGTTTTAGGATCTGACATTTTCTTCGGCTTCGAAGCTTTTGGTTTGTCTTGCTTCAGCTCTGAAGCTTTGTTTATCCTGTTTCGGCTCCAAAGCTTTGTCTTTTGGTGGCTTCGGAGTCGGGGTCTTCGGCGTCGAAGGTGTCTTCAGTGCCGGCAATGAAATGTGGGGCACCGGCTTGGCTTTAGGCTTCGGTGCCGAAGGTGTATGTTCGGTGCCGGAATGGGGCCGACTCGAGCCAGAGTCGGAAGGCTTTGGTTTCGGTTTCATAGCCGGGCCCGAGGGTGGGGCGTCTGAAGTTTGAACACGGTGTCGACCTGAGCCCGAGGGCGAAGGTGTTACCGGAGCCTTAGGTTTGGGTTTGGTAGCGGGCTGGGTAGTAGTACTCACTGTCCGCTGAGCCGGGGTGACAGTCTGCTAGTCTTCCTCGGAGTCGTCAGCTTCGGAGACGGAGGTATCCTCTTCTGCAGGTTGAAGTTCTGAATGGGCTGTGGAACCTGCTTCGAAGATGTCTGGAATCGAGCTGCTGCGAGACATTTCGTGCCATCGAGCCAGACGATCACGGATGGTTTTCTTGGACCGTAACGAAGTACAGGCCTCGCAGTGTTTTTCCTCGTGCTCGGGGGAGAGGCAGAGGTTACACACTTCGTGTAAGTCTGTGTGTGGGAATTGAGCACCACACCTGGGGCATTTTTTAAACGGAGTCCGTTCCATCGACAGCCGTATTGGTCAGCGCAGCTAGGCCCAACAGCCCGCGTCGAAGTTCCTAGTCGACGATTTTGAAATTGGAGGATGCGCGTCGAAAGAGGAACGCGATCGAGACAATACCGTCGAGCGGTGAAGGATTGCGCGTCGAAGGGGGTTCGAAGACGATACCGACCCGGAGCGCAAGAAATCACATCCGAACCCGATGGCGGAAAAAAACAATCTGGGGATGGAGTCGATGCCCATGCGCACTATCATCGTAAGGAGGAGTCACCTATCTCGTGACTACAAAGACTTCTTCGAACAAAGACAAACTGCAAGCATCGGAGCCCAACACCAGATGGCGATCTATGCACAGTATATGATCTACAGCTCATATGCCTCGAACACACAATTTCTAATGTTTGCCACAAATCCCTTCACAGGATGCAAGGATGATGCAAAGGACACACACAATGAAAATTTCTCAGGTCAAACATTACAGGTTAAGGTATAAGCTTCTAGAATTAAAGCATTTTTATTGAGCAATGTAATGAAACATTCATCGTATTGGTTACCAGTACTTGGCAAATGAGAACTGGAACATTACCAAGTGAATTAAACAGAGGTTTCTGTAAGATTATGGGTTTAAATATTTTAACTCTGGATACAACAGACAGGAAGGCAGAATAATTGATCTACATCTTCAGAAATAAATTTTTCGATTGAACTTTAAATTTGCTTTCATTACCTTGAGAGTACTGGCTACAGGACACAACCTGCTGAGGGCTAAGAATGGGCGTCTGGGAGTTGTTGGTCAGGATACGAATTCTAGCTTCTAACATCCCCATGGTAGCAAACGAATAACAACTGCCGCAAGAAGCTGTGGAACAAAAGCATAACGCTATTCAAAGAGGAAATAAGGTAGGGAACAAAAACATCCCTTGTAGGCATGGAAACAGGAGAAAAGTAACAGGTTAGCAAATGTTGCCATAACTCGGGGCCTTAAAATTTCCGTTTCACATAAAGATACTGAAAACTTAATTTGCATGAAGAAATTATGCAAACTGAGCAAAGTTAGAGCTACATACGTCCATTCAGCACCCAGGCTAAGTAAAAGGAACATGAGGTAGAATTCATTAAGAGGATCGATCCCTTTGTAAATCTAATATGCTAAGTGACTACAATGTGTATTTTCCGTCAACCACAGTGCGGGTGGAGAGTGAAACAAGAATTGGCAAAGCCAATAGGTCTCGCCTTTGGGGCCTTATAAGTGTTTAGCCAGAGCTATTGACTTTGCCAATGTCTTCAAGCTGTGCTGTAGAGAAGTGTGGCTGCTGTGCGGCATGCTGAAAAGTTATAATAAAAAAGTGTCAGAAGCATTTTTGTTACTTTATATATGACCAAGAAGGCATTATGTAAAACTGAACGACCATATTAAAAAAGTATTTACAATAAAAAATTCTCAGTTTTCTTTTGTTCTTGCAATGCTGGCAACTTGTTTCTGCCTATTGCAATGGTTGTTTGTTAAAGCTTTTTTTTTGAGGGGCATAATCAATCGGAGGGTGAAGGTTGGGAACTAGTACCTGTATTATAACACTAGCAGCGGCCAGACGCTAGGGGAGAATCAACAGATGCCAGATTCCGAGAGCAGGCGGAGGTGGTGCTGAGTGATGCTGAGGTGGTAGTGGTGGTGACTGTTGCGGAGACGATGCTGAGGTGATGCTGAATGATACTCAGGTGTTGCTGAGCGATGCTGTGGCGGCGGTGCTGAGCGATGCTGTGGCGGCGGTGCTGAGCGATGCTGTTGGCGGCGGTGCTGAGCGATGCTGTGACAGCGCTGAGCGATGCTGTGACAGCGCTGAGTGATGCTGTGACGGCGCTGAGTGATGCTGTGATGGCGCTGAGTGATGCTGTGATGGCGCTGAGTGATGCTGTGATGGCGTTGAGTGATGCTGTGATGGCGTTGAGAGATGCTGTGATGGCGTTGAGAGATGCTGTGATGGCGTTGAGAGATGCTGTGATGGCGCTGAGTGATGCTGTGCTGGCTCTGATTGATGCTGTGCTGGCGCTGATTGATGCTGTGGTTGCGCTGAGTGATGCTGTGGTGTTGCCGAGTGAGAGATAGAGTGAAGATATAATGCCCAATTAGAGAGGGTGGTGAGAGAGAAAGGAGAGAGAAAGGGTGTACATAGAATAAAGAGTGGAGCGGGATAGAGAGAGAGAGAAAGAAGGGGAGAGAGAGTGAATCAATCAATCAATCACAGAATTTGTAGAGCGCACTACTTACCCGCGAGGGTCTCAAGGCGCTGGGGAGAAAAAAGGGGGGTGGGGGGGTGCTGCTACTGGTCGAACAGCCAGGTCTTGAGTAGCCTCCTGAAGGTCAGCAGGTCTCGGGTCTGTCGTAGGCTTAGTGGAAGGGTGTTCCAGGTCTTGGCGGCGAGGTGTGAGAAGGATCTGCCGCCGGTGGTTGTTCTTCGAATGCGAGGGACGGTGGCGAGGGAGAGGTCGGCGGAGCGGAGCTGGCGGTTGGGGACGTAGAAGAAGAGTCGTCTGTTGAGGTAGGCTGGGCCAGTCTTGTGGAGTGCCTTGTGTGCGTGGATGAGGAGTTTGAAGGAGATTCTCCTGTCGACGAGGAGCCAGTGCAGGTTCCTCAGGTGGGGGGTGATGTGGCTGTGGCGTGGTACGTCGAGGATCAGGCGTGCGGAGGCGTTTTGTATGCGTTGCAGTCGCTTGATGAGCTTGGCCGGGGATCCCGCGTAGAGGGCGTTCCCATAGTCAAGTCTGCTACTGACGAGGGCCTGGGTGACTGTTCTTCTTGTATCTGTCGTGATCCACCTGTAGATCTTGCGAAGCATGCGGAGGGTGTTGAAGCAGGAGGAGGAGACTGCGTTGACTTGCTTGGCCATGGAGAGCGTTGAGTCGAGGATGACTCCCAGGTTGCGTGCGTGGTCGGTGGGTGTCGGGGCTGCTCCCAGTGTCGTTGGCCACCAGGAGTCGTCCCAGGCTGAGGGGTTGGAGCCGAGGATGAGGACCTCTGTCTTGTCCGTGTTCAGCTTTAGTCGGCTGATCTTCATCCAATCGGCGACGGCCTTCATTCCTTCATGGAGATTGGATTTGGCGGCGAGGGGGTCCTTGGTGAGGGAGAGGATCAGTTGAGTGTCGTCGGCGTAGGAGATTATGTTGAGGTCGTGCTGTCTAGCGATGCGTGCGAGCGGGGCCATGTAGATGTTGAACAGTGTTGGGCTGAGGGAAGATCCTTGGGGTACGCCGCAGATTATCTCGGAGGCTTCGGATTGGAAAGGTGGGAGGCGGACTCTCTGGGTTCTGCCGGCGAGGAAGGAGGTGGCCCATTCCAGGGCCTTGTCTCGGATCCCTGCGTCGTGGAGGCGTGCGCGTAGAGTGCGGTGGCAGACAGTGTCGAAGGCGGCGGAGAGGTCCAGCAGGATGAGGGCTGCGGTCTCACCGTTGTCCAGCAGGGTCCTGATGTCGTCGGTGGCGGCGATGAGGGCAGTCTCAGTGCTGTGGTTGCTGCGGAACCCTGATTGGGATGGGTCCAGGATGCTGTTTTCTTCGAGGTATCGGGTTAGCTGTTTGTGGACGATCTTCTCGATGACTTTGGCTGGGAACGGAAGCAGGGAGATGGGCCGGAAGTTCTTGAGGTCTCTCGGGTCCGCCTTGGGTTTTTTGAGTAGGGCGTTGATCTCTGCATGTTTCCAGCTCTCTGGGAAGGTCGCGGTCTCGAAGGAGAGATTGATAACATTGCACAGGTGGGGTGCGATGGAGCTGCTGGCTTTGTTGAAGATGTGGTGCGGGAAAGGGTCTGACGGGGAGCCGGAGTGTATTGTGCTCATGGTCTTGATGGTGTCATCGATTTTCACGCTGGCAAGGGGTCATGGTCGATGGTGTGCAGCGGGTCTGGTGTATCTATCTTAGTAGGGGCTGTCTGGGTGTTGAAGCTGTCGTGGATGTTGGCGATCTTGCGGTGGAAGAAGGTGGCGAGGGAATCGCACAGGGCTTGCGACAGCAGGATGTCGTTGGTGTTGGAGCTGGGGTTGGAGAGTTCCTTCACGATGTTGAAGAGCTCCTTGCTGTTGTGTGCGTTGTTGTCGAGGCGGTCTTTGAAGGAGATTCTCTTGGCGGACCTGATGAGGTGGTGGTGGTTACGAATGGCGTCTTTGTGGGCTGCGTGGCTGTCCGGTGTCTTATCACTGTGCCATTTCTTCTCTAGTTTCCGGCAGGTACGCTTGGAAGCTAGGAGTTCCGGGGTGAACCAGCTGGCTCTTTTGGTGGTGTCGCTGTAGGTGAGTTTTTCAGCGGGCGAAGGTGTTGGCACAGTCGTCTATCCATCGTCTGAGGTTGCAGGCAGCGTCGTCGGTGTTGGATGGGTCGGAGGGAGGGCTGAGAGCGAGGTTTGCCCGTAGTTGGTCTTCGGTGACTTTGCTCCAGCAGCAGCGTGGGATCTGTTGGGTGCGGTGGGTTTCTGGAAGGTGAAGTGGATGCAGCGGTGGTCGGTCCAGAGGAGTTCCGTGGTGTGGCTGAAGGAGACGTGGGAGCTTGAGGAGAAGACGGGGTCGAGCGTGTGGCCGGCGGAATGAGTCGGTGTTGTGACGAGCTGTCTCAGTCAGAGGTTGGCGAGGTTGTCGATCAGGGTGGTGGAGTTGCTGTCGTTGTTGTTCTCCAGGTGAAAATTCAGGTCTCCGAGGAGAATGTAGTCGGTAGAGGTGAATGAAGGAGTTTGAAAGAGAAACAGATAAAGGGGTGAGAGAGAATGAAAGGCTAAAAAAGATAGAGAGGGGAGAGTTAATTAAGTAGAGAGAGAATTAGAGAGGGGAGAGAGAGAGAGAGAGAAGGAGAGAGACAATAAGAGTGGGGGGTTTAAATAGAGTTTAAATAGAGTGAAGAAGTGACGCGGAAAAAGTAACCTTAAATATAGCTTTGCGCGAATAAATATAATTTAAAAAAAACAGTGAGAGACAAAAATACTGGTAATTAGGCTGTGACTCCCAATATAAAACAAATAGCGATATAAGGTGAAATCAACCCACCGAAGCAATATTTCTAACTAGACAAAAAAAAGCTTGCATTTCAATGCTAATCGCTGTTGTTTTTCATGTGACTGTAGTCCAGCGCCCTCAGTTGGTAATGTGAGCTGCTGCTGCGATTGAAACATCAGAGTCCAGAGAGTTAATGAGCCATGACGAGGAAATGAAGAGATAGGAAACCCAGATGGCAGCTGCGCGTGCACGCCATCGTGAACTCAAGCTGGTCACCAGCCGAAAGCCAGTGTTTGCACTTCCAAAACCCGCTTACTAAAACTCTCGGCCAGACCAGCGCAAGCGCTGGTGCAGGCCGAGACCTAAAAATAACATCTCTGCTGGCTGGCCACCAGCCACACCTAACTTTCCCACAGAGCGGGATTTGCTTTCTAATGTGCTGAGATGGGCAGGGTGGGCTATTTCCTAGTGTTCATCCCAAACAACTGCCAGCTTTCCACACAAATTTGAAATATTTGCGGCAGACCAGTTAGGTATCAAATTTGACCTTTCCGAAGACATCCAATGGCCACAAAATAAAAAGTCCAACGATAAAACATGGGGTTTGAGTCACAAACCGGGGATTGCAACATTCGGAAATCTACTGGTAGAGGTTTCCGCTTGGATTAGATTACAGACTTTTTGAGAATGTCGGGAGCATTTCTTAAAAAAACATTCATGTTGATTTTTGGCTTTAGTGCATTTTTCACTGCATGAAAAATCCACGGACGGATATCATGCAGAAATGTGCATTTGCGCAAGTAAGATTTTTATTTTTCCACAGTGAAAATATTTATCTTGAACAAGTGTATTCCCATAGATCTCTGTGAAATATCAGCTGTTCAGTTACCACTTCAGAAAGACTCATATGCAAAATCACTCCACTTAAAGGTAGGAATGTGCAGGGGCGGCTGGTGACATTTGAAAGTGGTAGGGCGTAAAAGTTTTCTAGGAGTGCCCGGAGGCGAGCGAAGCTAGCGAGTCCAGCCACCATATTGTGGGGTTCGGGGAGATTTGGGGGGAAAAAGAGCAGGCAAATGGTGCATTTAAGTAAATTTGAGGAAGCAAGAGAGTTGATAAAGCAATTGTGAAAGTGTAGTTATGAAATAAATAAAGAGATTTCATATGATAATGATGTAGGTAGCTTAAAAAAGCATGCACCTTTAATTCCAGCCACATGCACATCATGTTTTTCCACTTAAACAAGCCTGTTTTGCTTTCAAGATGCCCGCGCGTTCTCTTGTGTGCAAGGAATGGGTGCTTCTTTCTCGCTCATAGAATATAGATATCATCAGTCTAGTAGAGAGTGGTGGGTGAGAGAATGTAGAGCCAGAAAAGGGGAGCTGGGTGGACAGAGACCTAGAAAGGTAGAGGGATGTGGGTGAGAGGAGAGTGTGCAGAGAAAGAAATGGGGAGCTGGGTGGACAGAGAGAAAAGACCACGATACTCAGAAGGGATTCATGAATCCGAAATTCAAATTTGGTTCACCCCGGACTAGCTGTGCAGCATTCACAAAGCCCAATACATTGGGGTCCTTGGACGCTTTGGCCTTCCAATTGTGTGGTTCAGAAACCAGCCCAACCGTAGCCCTGGCAGCCGTACCTCCCTCTGCTCGTTGACCCTGTGACCTCCCGGAGCTCAGGCTTCACGTGTTGTGAGCGGGGACGGTAGACTCAGACTCCTGGACTGATCCCCATGGTCCCAGTCATTCACCCCCCATGATGGCCAGGCATCTTCCTCTCCACGCTACGTGGGGTTCGCCAGCCAGCCCCCTGTGTGATAGACTGCAAAGCCCCAGGTAAGAGGTCTGCGATAATCGCTAGGAGACCATTCCGCCTCCTTCCACAAACTGCAGCATGAGAGCGGGGTTGGTGCAATGTATTGATCCCGCAGAGGAAGGGTCTCTCGTATATAGCTGACGGCTGTGGACAATGGCAGCAGACAAAAAACACCAGACTAGCACAGTCGCGGCTCGCGGGGGGGGAAGGAAGGGTATGGGGGGGGAAGGAAGGGTATGGGGGGAAGGAAGGGTATGGGGGGGAAGGAAGGGTATGGGGGGGAAGGAAGGGTATGGGGGGGAAGGAAGGGTATGGGGGGAAGGAAGGGTATGGGGGGGGAAGGAAGGGTATGGGGGGGGAAGGAAGGGTATGGGGGGGGAAGGAAGGGTATGGGGGGGGGAAGGAAGGGTATGGGGGGGGAAGGAAGGGGTGTCGCGCGGGGGTGGGGGAGTTAAGTTTTAAAATAATTAAAAGAAATCCTTAATCGCCAGGATTGGGTTAGGGCACGGTTAGTACTCGCCCGCCTGCCCATTAGGAGACCGAGGTTTGAGCCTTTGCTCAACCCTCGCTCTCCTAATGGGCATGCGCAAGCCAGTGCAAACACAAGTGCGCATGACTGGGCACGGCGCGAAAATTCGCTGCCCTTCCCCACTCATGCGCACTTGTGCTGCTGCCTGTTGCCCCTGGTCCGTCTGACAATCATGTCAGTCAACATGACGCCGGACCGCCCACCCCCTTCAGACTCTGACGGGGGTGGGCGGTCTGATGTCATGCTGACTGACATGATTGTCAGTTCTCCCTCGGCGTCTTTGAACTTAAGTAAACTGATTCAGTTTACTTAAGTTCAAAGACGCCGAGGGAGCTGCGGGGGGGCTACGCCCCAACTCCCGAATGGACGCACCGCGCCTGGGAATGTGTTCCGAGGGAAGAAACTACCGGGAAGAAGCTTGTAATTACCCATAAGCGTAAGAGTTTGTGGGGGTTCAGTACAAGTTGTAGTGACACCCCTTTAACTCCAAATCTGAAATTTACAACAATAGCTATTCTAGCAGATTTTCCATCATTGAAAGCGTAATTTACAATTACAAAGTTCTAAAACTCTATGGGATTTACGGTCGCATTATAATTTTTTTGATGACTCAGTTGCACACAACACCGGACATTTTTTTATTAATGGGGCCCTTCATAGCCCATCCTTTATTAATACCAGTGTTTAAAGTATATAAAATCACTTCGGTGTGAAAAACTACACACCAATGCTACTAGGAGTTGGACCATTGTAAAACGTTTAAGTAATAAAGTAGAAACAATTTAGCAATATATTTAGAAAAATAGATAGGTAATTGTGAATTACGGGATGTTTTGTCACCAATGGGTTCTAAGCAACATCAAATAGAGGAGAGCGGAGCTCAAGTTGTCTTTGATGTCATTCAGAAAACCAAGGTGAAATACATCCCGTAATTCACTTTTTACCAATCTATAATTTTGTGTTATGTATGGCTCCCCAAAATCTTCTGCAAATGCTTTCAAGTGCTACACAGCAGCATAGGAGTATGTGCACCATTTCCAGTGCTCCTCTGACAGAGCAGCCTGGAATACATTTAGTAGTAAAATCGAATATTATTTAGACCTTAGTCTATTAAACCAAATTTCATACAGGCATGCAAAAAATATCTTGCACTCAAATGTCTAAAAAATTTAAACTGGTGATAAAGTGACATGGTACTTAATCTAGTACATGTTGATATTATTTGCAAAAACAGAACTTCACAATTACAATGATGACAGAAGTGAATTAAAATCAACATAAAAACAGTCATTACAAAAATAGATTTTTTTGCTCTTTTTCAAGCTGCTTATAGCTGCTAGAAACCTACCTACAGAGCAAGCTACATCTACAAATCGCAAGTCATAAAAAATGTTTTCGCTTCCAGAATCATCTTTACACAATATTTAGTTAAAAAGGACATTATCAACTGCCACCTAATTCCAATAAAATATAAACAATCCACTAAAATGTGGACACTGGAAGTTTATTTAGTGCGCAAATACCGGATGTAACCCCACCCAGAATTTCATGAGCTCTCTTCGTTACACTGGATTTGGGCGTTCTGAGATACATGCAAAGTGTGCACCTTCCAACCAAGAGTTTCTTCTTTGGTACAGTGGGGAGGTCTTTGTGTTGATATAACTCAGATCCCTTACGCTGGATTTCATTACAAGACCAGAGGCTACCATTAGGCATACTCTTTTATTTGCCACTTCAATCAGCAGCACCTTTAAAGAACTATATTAAACAAGTACAACCCAGAAGTCCACTATCCATAAATGTCACTGTAACAGAATACTCTTCCTCTTTTAAGTGCTGCTTCTTATCAGATAAGGACATTTTATCTACACAGTGCTTTATGGAAAGCGGTGTTGTTTAGTGAGAGTTTGTGAGAAAGTAGATTTGAGAAGGGCTTCTAATTTATGGCAGCTAGCGTGTGAAAGGTTGAATAGTAATGCTTTTGAATGAGGTAGTTCGCTTAAAATAAATGTTTATGTAGAGTTCTTAAATGTTTATTTAAACGTAGCGTTTGAGTTTTGTACATGCTTCGATTTCTTTAGTTTGACAGACGGCTAATTAGTGCCCTTATTTCTTTCAGGGATACAATGGAGGCGCGTGTATAGGGCTTACCGGCTGGTGGTCCGGTGCGTGCGGAAGTCCTCGAGCAGCTGTGAGGACAATTGAAAAGGATTGGAGCTCCGCGTGTGGTAAGGGCGCGCGCCTTTCAAAGGGAAACACAGCTGTGAAACAGTTTCATTTTTTCTAACCACTCACAGTGTAGAGCCAGAGATTGGTTCCTGTGATCACGCGAGGTCACGGGTGCCATCTTGGATCAGGCTAATTTTGAAAGGAAATACGAGGTAGCGCTACGGAGAGCTGTGTGAGTTTCGCAGTCTGTGGAACAAACAGCTGATCTGAGGGACTGAGATAAGGAGGAAGTGATAGGGTTGATTTTTGTATGAAAAATAAGTTTCTTTTTTAAGAAAACTTTAGAGATTAAATTTGTGTTTGAAGAAAAAGTTGAGGAGAGATTCTGTAAAATAAATAGAGGTAATGTCTACAGAACGAAATAGTGGTGAACAGAATTTGGGGAAGGAAGGGTGAGCGAAGAAAGTTTAAGAAGACTAATACAAAGTGAATTAAAGGCCTCTAAGAGGTTGTGTAACTGGTTATGGACAGAAAAAGGAAGGATTGTGCCTCAGGAGAGGAGTTTTGGTCGTTGTCAAAGGAAGAGGAGAGTAGGATAGATGGTAAGAAGCTTAGGAAAACTATGCATACGAATAAGAAGGGTAAAGATGGATTTAACTCCAAGAAAAAAGTGGGTGTCCAAAGCGGCATACAGAGCAAAGGTGTCCTTAGCGACACATAAGAAATGTCAAATGAAAAAATGACAAAAGATTCTGATGATAATGTAATGCAAGGAATGGGTCAAATGTATGATGAATACATTTTTGATGTGAATCAGGATGATTATTTGAACGATGACATTAAGGTTGATGCATCTACCTCGGTAAATGCTGTAATAAAAGACCCAATGGGAGTAGAGATATTTAGTCCATATAACATACAGCATCCAAGAAGCGCAGACTGGTGGCTATTAGATCACTTCAGTACGTTTATAAAAGAGTGGATAAGAAGGCCTTTGGGGAGAGAGGTGAGAAAAGTCTTAAAGGCAGAATGCTCAAGGCTCCAGATTGAGAATAAGGTATGCTATACACCCAATTTGGATCCAGATATGATTTCCTATCTTTTCAAGATGGGTAGAGATCCACTTAAGGGCCTGGAAAGATTACGTAAACAATGCCAGGATTGTTTATTAGATGTTTTGGGTCCACTGGCAAAGATTATGGATCTGGCAGAGGAGGCACATATAAATGGAGAAAATGGGGATGTAGAATAAATACGAGGTTGGAGCCAAAGGGCTATGGTGTTTTTGGGAAACGCCAATTTTTTAAATCCATAATAGGGAGATATGACTAATAAGGAGGCCAGCGCTAATGCAAAAGGGTTACTCTTTGCATGATGGTATGTTAAAAAGTTTAGCGAAACATGTAGCCACATTCACGTCATTAGGTAAGGCGCAGAATAATATGAGAAAGGTTTTTGGAGGTGTTTTTTGGAAGGGCAGATGAGGACCTTATGCTGGCCGCGGATGTCAAAGGTCCCAATAAAATTACATCAACAAAGGGCCTGCAAGAGGCTTCCAGAATTCAACGGGATTCTTCCCTCAGTGGGGACTGTTTGTGAGATCAAGAAGTGTCCGGGGAAGAGGACAGGCAACATCTGGTACCAGAGCGGAGTACGGAGATTTGTTTTGGTTCTTCCCAAAAAAGAGCAAGACGACGATTGAGAGATCATGTAAACGAATGGGAATGTATAAAAAAGGATCCTTAGATATAGAGTACAATACAAGGATTCAAAATCGATTTTGTGGAGTTACCAAGTCAGGTAAGGGAACCAAAAAAATAAGTAAATCAGGAGCAAGTGAAAATAGCAGGTATAGAAATAAATGAGATGTTAGAAAAAGGAGCAATTTGTTTGGTAGGAGATCACTTAAAAGGATTTGTAAGCACGTTATTTTTAGTGGAAAAAAGGACAAAGGATGGAGAACGGTAATAGATCTGAGGATTTTAAAACAGATCTGTAGTTGACAGGCATTTCAAGATGGAGGGAATCCATCTGTAACGGGATACGCTTCAGGGTCGAGACTGGTAGGTAAAATTAGACCTAAAGGATGCATATTTCACAGTTCCTATGGAGGTAAACAGTCAGATTCCTTCAATTCATAGGTCAGTTTCAATGTCTTCCATTTGGTCTTTCATCGGCACCTTGGTGTTTTACGAAGGTGACGCGTGCTGTACTGGCTTATTTGAGAGAAAGTTCAACGGATGATTGTTAATCTCTATGACATACTTTTGATGTCGCAAGATGTGGAAGTGCTAGTATGTCAACTGAAGGATACGATTCAACTGTTGGAAAGATCGGGTTTTATTATAAACGAGGAGAAATCCATTATGATTCCATCTCAGTTTGGAATTCTTAGGTTTCAGGACAGACAACTTGGGAATTGTTTTTAACAGCGAGGAAAATAAAGATGATAAAGAAGGACGTTTTTCGTGTTGTAAAGAAAGACCATTTGACTCAGAGATTTGGCAAGAACATTAGGATTGTTTCCATCATCAATCTAAGCTATATTCCCAGGCCCTTTGCATTATCGTGGTTTGCCAAGGGTAAAGACAGAGGCTTTGAGGACAGGCTTATGGTACGAGTACAAAGTTGTTTTAAATCAGGAAATGAAGGCAGAGCTGGATTGGTGGATGCACAATCTGGAGACTTGGAATGAAGAGCAATTTTTTGATGTGTACCATACTTTGTTCTGGAGACGGATGCCAGTTTGATTGGTTGAGGTGCTTGTTTGGGAGCGCAAGAGACAGGTGGTGAATGGTCAGGAGAAGAATTTTCATTTAAATTGTTTGGAATTAACAGCAGGTTTATATGCCCCGAGGAATTTTAGGAACATATTACAGGGTCAGAGAGTCTTAATGAAGATGGACAAGGTTTCAGCGGTGTCTTACATAAACCGCTTAGGAGGTTGCAGGTCTAAAAACGTATCAGATATAGCGAAGGAACTTTAGTTATTCTGTCTGGAACACAAGATAAGCTTAAGAGTGGAATATCTTCCAGGGGTAAGCAATTTGGTGGCAAATTGGAATTCAAGACATGTGAAGGATTTCAGTGACTGGAAACTGGGTCAGACGTTCGTCAGGAGAATACATCTGGTTTTGGGTCCTTTAGAAGTGGATCTGTTTGCAACAAGATTTAACTTTTCAGATTCACAATTATTACAGTTGGTTACCAGATCCAGGTGAGACAGCGCTAGATGCATTTCAACAGAAATTGATAGATATAAAGGAATATGCATTCCCTCCGTTTGCAATGATTCAGAGAGTTCTTCTGAAGGTGGAGAAGGAGAGATGTCAGTTAGTACTGGTTAACTCCTTTTTGGGTGTCTCAGGCATGGTTTCCAGCAGTTCTGGAATTGGCTTGCGAGATTCCCTTTTTGATTATGGCAGAGGATGGTCTGCTCACAAGCGAAGAAGGAGAGTAGCATCCTTTGGTGTTGAGCAGAGTGTTGAACATTCTTGTTTGGAAGGCGTCAGAACTGGAGCATTCGAAGGCCTTTCGAGAGAAACTACTGAATTGCTCGAGGACTCGTGGGCACAAGGTACAAGACAGATACAAAGGAATATAGGAATGTAGAGGATCTGTTTTAGTTGGTGCGTGGAAAGGAGTGTGGATCCCATGCAGGCATCTGTGGTAGAAGTTGTAAACTTCTTAGTGGAACATTTTAAAAAGGGATTGAGTTACAGGACGCTAAATTTTTTATAGATCTGCGGTTTCTGCAGGCCACGTTTTAGTTTGGGTTAAAACAGTTGGTAGTAATATTTTGGTTTGTAGATGAAAAGCATGAGATTGAAGAGGCCTCCGAAATCTAGGTATGATTTTTGTGGGATGTGAATGTGATTTTGAAGTAATTTATTTCATGGTCATTGAACAAATATTTGAGTACTAAAACCCTTTCTATTAAAAAGGTCAACAACAGGATGTTTAATCCAGAGGGAGTATTTTTTTAAATTTGAAAAAAGGACAAAGACTATGGCTATGTCATTTTTTTTATCCAAAGTCTGAGGAAAGTCCAAAGTTGTGTGGTAAACTGTTTGAGAGAATACGAGTCTAGAGTATTGGAAAATAGAAGGGATGGTGATCATCAATTATTAATCTCTTATGTGAGACCTTCCATAGGCGGTAAGCAACAATTTCTAGATGAGTTAAAATGACAGTGGAACAAGAGGGAGGTGAATATGGAACTGTATAAAGCCCATTCGGTAAGAGGTGCTATGGCCAGTAAAGATTGTTGGTCTGGAGGTCAGTTACAAAATATTTTGAAAGCAGCTGATTGGTCAAATGTTGGAAGGTTTGCAAAACATTCCTTTAGACCAACTGAACACATCAGAGGCGGTGTTGAAGGGCTTTCAACATGCATAATGGTAGCCTCCGGTCTTGTAATGAAATGGCGATTCTCAAATTAACATTCATAGAGAATCAGGATTTAATTAAAGACACGGAGGCTAACATTATCCTGCATGCCTCACCCATATGCAATTATAATAAGGTTTCTGGAAGATTCCAATAAAAAAAGGTTTTAAGTAAGAAAAGAAATTAGGAGACGTAATAACTTTCTTTATGATACTATCTATGGAGGACAAGTTGTTATTATATGTTATTTTTTCTTTCAGATTTACAGTCTTAAGAATATGGAAAGACGGCAGTTTTGGATTGAAGGAAGAAGTTTTCTTCACAGTTTTGCATTTAAAAGAGGAGTATTGTGCCACGGTGACATTTATGGATAGTGGAGTTCAAATTCTGCATTGTTCTTGTTTAATGAAGTTCTTTAAAGCCGCTGCTGATTAAAGTGAAAATAAAAGAGTATGCCTAATGTTAGCCTCCGTGTCTTTAATGAAATCCTGATTCTCTATGCATGTTTATCTGAGAATCGCCATTCTCAGTCAGACTGGAATTCCTTTCAAATGTAGCGACAGTGGGTAACAGCTTTGGTTAACAACTGTTGCCAAGTCATAGCAGTGAGTTACAGGGTTTGAATCCAGTTATTCACGCTAGTGGCCCTCAACTAGAGCCATACATAACAATAGGAATAACAGATAAAAGTTGTCCGTTGAGTACAGTAAGTAATGTGGAGAACCACAAGCCGTTGGAGAGGTACACATAGGCAAAAAGGTGGTAAAAATATTAAATTAAATATTCAGATTAAAATATATATATATATATATATATATATATATATATATATATATATATATATATAATTAGTTCAGAATCTCTGCCACCAATAACTTACTGTCACACACAATTTCTAAATGGCATGATAAACAATTTCAGCAATTACCTTTTTTAGCTGCTACCTTTTTTACTGTTGATGGTATATTTTTACTGTTTCTAGATTAGATCCTTTCAGATATATTCTGATGGAACTACAGCTACACCGAGGTGGTAAGGGTATTATTCCTCAATCAAGGTAAGTTTAAAAAAAAAAAAACGCATGACGAGATCATCAATGATAAGTTCACAGGGCAGAACCAATCTATCTATCTATCTATCTATCTATCTATCTATCTATCTATCTATCTATCAAGTAAGCATTTTTAACCCCAACTGCTGAAATTACATTTGGTCATTTTGTAACTGCCACCTCGTGTATGGCGTCACATTTGTTGCTCGCAGGAAAAATCTGGTGTCCTCATGTCTGTGTCACGCCTACAACCATCTTTGGTTAGATACACAAAAGCAGCAATGCTTATTTTGGACTGGACTCCTAGAAATGAACTATAGATCACAGTAAGTCTGCAAAATATTAATTTGCCAGAGCAAGCATACTCTTGCAGCACGGAAGGGATGAACATATTTTTAGGGTAAAGTCTTGGTTGTCTCTCTGGGATGGTGGCAGTCATATCCTTTCCTCAATTTCTACCAGAAAAGGAGCTAGGAGTCAAACAGGGTTGGCAAGTAGGTCCTGTGACTAGCTGTCTAGCCAAGGATGACTAAGGACACAGCCCTTTTTTAAGACTCTTCTCCAAGCTGACAATGCAATAAGTGTAATAGATGATTTTGTACATGGACCAAATTAGTAAAATGTAGTGTTTACAACAAGCAGAGCATAAAAGCCATGGAGTGCACAGAGTAGTGAACTTGACCATGACTCATCAGGAGGTCAAATGTATTTGTTTTATTAATTTTTGCCTTTATTTATATAGCACAAACTTGGCCCAAAGATATTAGAGAGCTTCACAAAAGAGCAGGAAATAGGTTGTTTGTTAATAAACATCATAAGATGATCTATTAGTACCAGGAAAACAAGGAAAAACCGTTCCTACCACATAGGATGTTACAGGATAAGAAGTAGTCAGCTAACCAGGATAGTAAATCAGCAGCAAGTAACTAAGAGAACAGAGAGAACAAACATTTCATACCAAGAAAGTCAGGTCAGTCAACATAGGAGAAACAATGAACCCCCATTTTAACTAAGAGGTCTCTCAAATAGGAAGATTTTGAGTTCTCAGCTGAATATGAATAGAAAAGACGCTGTGCGAAGAGCGGGTGGGAGGCACTACCGAAGCCTTGTTGCACCACAATAGAATGCCTGTCTCATGCAGCATTCTTGCCTCAAAGTCAGAGGTTTGAACTCCAGAGACTTTCAGTTTTCCAATCAGGTATGAGGGAGTGGAGAGTTTTTGAGGACTTTGTAAGTAATGCATGCAGTCTTAAATTGGGCTCTTGCATTGATGGGGAACTATTGCAGAGAGATGTAGTTGAGCTTCCGGTAGCCAGTCACAAAGCGGACAGCTGTATGAAGCACTGTTCTCAAAGGAACTAGATGTGCTTTAAGGAGACCAAAAAGTGAGTTACCCAAGTATTGTCTGGAAAGAACCAATGCCTTGACTGCAGGATTCCAATCTTGCTCAGGAATAAAATCCCTGAGGCTCCAGAGCAGGCTTATCTGGTGGTATGTGCTTTTGGCAATGGCTGAGATTTATCTCTGGAGGTCTCTAGACAATGGTCAAGGATAAAGCTCAGAAATGTGGCATTTTCCACAATGGCTGGATTGCAGTTTGTGGCGGGAACAATTCCAGAAACTCTTGGAAAGGGAGGTTGGATTTTGGGAGAGATTTGAAGAAATTCAGTTTTAGATGCATGGACTACCACCTGAACCTCCATGTATAGCAGCAGTGCATCAGAGGTGCAAACCTTTATGATCCTATGCTCAAACTCTAATGTTCAGATTAAAACACAGCTGGCAAAGTCATTATATCCTATGAAGGGTGCAACTTCACTATTTGGTGATAACGTAAGGTCACGGTGATACTGATGTGTGGGGAATGCCAAGCCCAGAGTCCTCAAAAAAGGAAGAGCTCAGGGTCAGTGTCTCTGGCAGAATCAATGTGTACTTCTGCAGTAAGCTCAAGTCTAGTTTCTGGGTCACTTCTGTTTTTTCCCTTTATTTTTAGGTGGATCCTGCAGACATCAAGTTCATGTGAATGACCTGCCACTGGGAGTAGACGAGGGAGGTAATGTAAATGTATGTACTGAGGCAACTTCAATAGATTCAGTTGCATGTAGCAGAGGCAGATTTATACATAACATTTGCTCATCTGTACCAGGGTAATTTCCTTCTGAGATCATTCCTTCTTGAAACAGAGAGAATTCATATCCATTGTAGAAGGGGCTGCAGGAAAGAAGAGGACCTAACCTAAATCAGGATCTGTTCTGCTGAGCTACTTAATTCGGTCTTTGGAAGCCCGGCTCAAAAACCAACAGGAGAAAGGAAAGAAGACTAGGACGATTGTAGCTCCAACCTCTCACAATGACACATGATTCAAACACATTCAATCATGATATATATGCATGATCATGGAAAACTTGAACTTTTCCTGCTGATATTTCCCCATGTATTAGGCTAGATATGCCACTAAAATTACGTTCAAAGTATGCAAAATGCATCACAAGAAGAAGACTTAAATGAGTTGAACATGTGATCGGGAACCAGAGACATGCTGTCCAACTGTACAAGTTAGTTTTAAAGGAGTAGTGCTTCAGGTCACAGCAATTGTTCCGATCAAACATGGAAAACATGATTACACAATTTATTATACCCGGTTACTATGGCAGACACTATATGTACGGTTTGAAGCTGCGTGTTTGAAACATAAATCGTCATGTTCAAAATGCCCTCCTTTTTCTGGACAGTCAAGTATAAATAAATAGGATTTTCTAGATAAAATCAAACTAGTTAGCTTTCCAGAACGCATTCATTCAGTAGCTAGGGTGCATTTACCTTCAAGTACATAAGTTGTGCAGACTCCTCTCTAATAATGATATGCATTGCTCCCGACTGGATCATACAATCAGTGCTATGTGTTGTATGAAAGTGGTTTACATTTCATTTTATTATCAGACAGTCTGAATAAAATTTTTACACATTGTATTTTCCCCAATCACTCACCCAACCACCCACCCACCAAGTGCTTGATCCTCAGGTTTCAAGTCAGGTTTTGGAGGCAGTAACAGACAGTGCCTAGGGGATCATCTTTGATGGCTGCAGCGAAAAGCTGGGAGGATAGGGGTGGGTGGAACTCATGAGGCACAGCCAGATGCATATGCGGATTCAAAGTTCTGCCAGTGGAATTCAGAATGACTGACATTTGCTTGTGCAAGATATATGGTGATTGAGGGGTAATCCTTGAGTGGAAGGTGGTGTAATCGGGCTAAGAGATGCCAAAAAGACACACTGGAGGTGTTCGAGGAGCTTCAGGACACCACAAAGTAGTGCCTTGTTAACTGCTCAGCTGAAAGAGAACCAGAATTCTTCAAGAGTCTTCTACTTTCGGTAACGCTGGATCATGCAGACTGGTTCAGATGCTCTGATACACCCTGGTACCCTGCTGTAAAGTAGGTGTCGCACCTTGTTCAATCCTAAGCCTGATGCTCTATCAGAGCTTGCACATAACATTCTAAAACAAGGTGAAAGACCGAATCTTGGGATGATCCTAGGAGCACGCCTGTAGAATGTGACCTCCAGGCAACACCCCGCCTCTTTATTCATGGAGTTGCACAATTTCAGCGTTGTAGTATATTGCTCACTTTGCCACTGGATTCAAGATAGCCTGGTTGATGAGGGTTTTGAACCCGAAACCGGTCCCCAGGATGCTTGTTTCCGGTCCAGGGAAGACATGGCTTGGCAGTTCGGGCTGGACTGTTCCCATGAGGCACAGGGTCCGACTGATTTGCATATGGCCATGTCTGAACTGGGGTGGTGGAGTGAGCTAAAGAATGATGATGGATTAAACCCAGATCAGTTGACTGGGGGTGAGTGTTTGATTTGCTCTAACGCTCCGTCCATCATCCCCTTTGGTATCGCTTTGTTCGCCCTAAGTTGGCAGGGTATGCCCAGACGTGGGTCCCTTGCTCACTTTGCCACTGGATTCAAGATAGCCTGGCTGATGAGGGTTTTGAACCCGAAACCGCTCCCAGGATGCTTGTTTCCGGTCCAGGGAAGACATGGCTTGGCAGTTCGGGCTGGACTGTTCCCATGAGGCACAGGGTCAGACTGATTTGCATATGGCCATGTCTGAACTGGGGTGGTGGAGTGAGCTAAAGAATGATGATGGATTAAACCCAGATCAGTTGACTGGGGGTGAGTGTTTGATTTGCTCTAACGCTCCGTCCATCATCCCCTTTGGTATCGCGTAGTATAAACTAGGACATCAATTTATGGCCAAAGTATTGAAGGGAAGAGGAACAACTCGAGCTACAACGCCAGGGTGATACAAATGCGATCCGTCAAATGACCAGCTTCATCATTTGATCAGCAAGGAAAAGAGGAGCCTATATGGCCATGTTTCTAGAACAGAAGGGTACGTTAAGACAATATTTTCTTTCTTTTTATAACATTGTGCAATTCTGGTGGCACATGGTAATTATATAGGTATACAGCATGTTTTCAATATAAATGTTGACTTTAATGAGAGTATGATTTATTTATGAAATTACAAGCCTGCTCGTGTGAGCTAAAAAATATTTTATACATTGGTTTAAATGAGTGATGGTAAATGCTGTTAAGTCTCTGCGTCATAAAGAAATAATCAGGCATACCTTGATTTCGAACAGGACTGACGTAGTTAATACCATTAACGTTTCTCCAATCCCAGGAGTCGGGCACACTTGAGAATCCAGTAGATTCTTGCATCACTGGTGCAGGTTTTGGACGTCTAAAATAAATTACACATTTTAGACATAAGGCAAGAATTTCGAAAAATCAAAATCAGACAAATTCTCTTCATCAACTAAACCTAACTGATTAAAATATAGTTTCATTATGCAAGTATAAGCTTACACATAAATTGAGACAAGGAGATTCAACAGAGCAATGAATTCAAAGCTATAATCTCATTTAAAAACTCAGACATTAGACTGCGAGCAAAAGAACTGCCAAAATCACAAACACATAACGGTAGATCCCCAGCAAATAAAAGCATAGAAAACCATCTTTATTGCAATAGATACAAGCATGAAAAACCAAAATTGTTAACTTAAATAGCATTTTGTTCTCCTTGAAAAGGGTTATATTATAGAAAGACTTCACCCGACACTATTTTTATCCTTTAAGTCTAGCGAGCGCGTATGGACCCGCATTGCACTCAAGACGACAAAATAAAATTTGAAGAAGATACATAAATACACTTTAAAGGCGATCTCAAGAATGAAATTACATTTTAGGTTCTTAATGTTACCTTTCCTGAGAAATGTGTCACATGGGCATAGGTCTACTGAATTTTGCAGTGTTTGCAACTAGTGGTTCAGAGCATGAGGGGGTAGGAGTTGTTTTTCTCTCAAACAGTGTCTAATAAAGAAAAGGGCCTCTGACCACTGACATTTGAAAAACCTGAGAATCTGCGTATGGACAATAGTCACCATGCTCAAAACAGAACCTTAGGAATCCTCCGAATTATGCACTGAAGAACTCCAAAAAGTAGTAAAATAACTTTGCTTGAAACTATTTAAGAGATCCAACTGCAGCAAATTTCATAAAGGCAAAATTATCTCTCTCTCGCATCCCCCAATGCTGGCAGGCATTACCAATACCGTTCTAAAACAAGGCACATAACCAAGTCAGCTGAAATCTGGATTGATAACACCAGCATGAAAGATACCACAAAATCATTTAAATGTGATCTTCTAATTCAATGAATCCTCAACTGTCAACGTCCTTCTGAAGATCCAGAGGTTTCACCACAGCAACACAAAGTGCTTGACGATATCCACTGAAGGAAGGAGAAGCGTCAAGGTTCATCTCATTGGATCTATCAGCAGTATTCGACAAATGATTGTGAATACTACTAGTATTAGAAGTCCACAGAATTTGCCTTCACTATAAAGTTCAACTGGTTTGTATCAAACCAGTTGAACCAATGCCTTGACTGCAGGATTCCAATCTTGCTCAGGAATAAAATCCCTGAGGCTCCAGAGCAGTCTTATCTGGTGGTATGCGCTTTTGGCAATGGCTGAGATTCATCTCTGGAGGTCTCTAGACAATGACCCAAGAATTTCCATAAGGATATTCAACCTGCATAGAGAAGTCTGGACACAGGTCTCAAAGTGCAGTTGACACGCAGGTTACGGTGATCCCATTAAATCAGTATTCCACCCTACAGCAAGATTAATTACAGCGAGAAGGAAATTCAAACATATTATGCCAATTTTAGAAGATCGCCAAAGTCTCTCAGTGGAGGTCACAATAATATTCACATCCAGCTGTGTAACTCACAAAGTCATTTACCAAACGCTTGACAAACTCTTGACATTCCCGGGTGACTCCAACACTAATAACATGAATATAAAATCCCTCATGTTTCGCTCACACAGGCATATGCCAAATTCTGCACTCACACAGGCCCAACTTTCAACCTGTAGATCACTTACCCCTATATCCACAAAAGACGAGGTTAATCCTGTATTGTCAGAGGCACACCCCTTATAATGCACTCGCTAAATATGGTGGCTTTCCTGTACTCACACAAGTATAAAGTATCTGGTGCATCGGCCAGCAGTACAATTAAAAAGTTGTTGTATTAAGCTACACCGAAGCCTGAATGCCCACTGAGGTTAACTAACCTCCTATTAGCCACACTTGGACCAGCACTGCAGACTGAGTCGGACCATTGGGGATTTTTGCAGGAAGAATCTCAGCTTCAAAAAATGTCCCACTCACTTTCTAAAAAGCAAGGTGGTTGTTTTCTTTGTAGTACAAGCATATTTTTTTTAAAAATGCCAACTAAATATGGAGGGTGTGTGTTTCAATAAAAAATTAAAACTGACATCTTCACACTGGTCTGCCTTCATGGAACAGTAAAAATGAATGCAGTGTACGCAGAATAGTGTTTCAAGGTGGTGGCATGGTTTTGGAGAGGTGTGGTGCAGCGGCCAGGGCAGCTGACTTCGGAGCACAGGGCTCACGGTTCGATCCTCGGCTCCGGCGGCAGCTCAGCTCAGCATCATGTGACTCTGGGCAATAGCTCACTTAATTTCCACGACGGCCCCCAGCGCCTTGAGACCCGTAAGGGTGAGTAGTTCGCGCTTTACAAATACGGATTTAGATTTTTTAGATTTTGAAGCTTGCAGATGTTACGCTTGGCACTCTGCATACGAATGCTGTGGTCCAGCAGCAATGGCAATGCAGCTGCTGGTATCCTCATCACTTAATTAGCACTAGTATGCATTTGCAGGAGATGATGAGGGATGAACTTAAATGAAATATCTCCATAGGGTGGACTCCTGTGGATATGGAGAAACGCAGATTAAGCAGGCAAAATACTGTTATTTAGACTGCCTGGTATCCTAAAGACCAGTGGTGGTCTACTAGGCAGAGCCAATCACTGGCAACAAAGCCAATGGCTGAAGAGGGCTGAGCCACTGCCCAATTGTATATATGCTGTTCTAAAGTGCTGAACTAGTATGTGAATGACACACTGTTTGATGAATAACTGAAGTGAGCTTGCCAGAAGCTCATTTTCGCTAAGCAACATTATGCATTATTTTTGCGAAACTATGAGGCTGGTGAGACAGCTAAAACAGTCTTTTGGTCAGACCAAAAACACACAGAAATAGATAGAGCACAGGGAGCAGGAGCACAGGGATTCCATGGCTCACATGCATAAAACATACAGCACTGGTCAAGAACATCACAACCTTTCCTTGAAAGACACTGACCGAATGTGGCACTGCAGGACCAGTGAAAGTTTTCTTCACAGACATGGAGCAAGTGTGGTATTGCAGGGCCACTGCAAGCTTCGCTTGAAGACAATGAACAAGCGTAGCACTATGCTGCGCCATTTAACGCCTCACTTAGACAAACGAACAAGCAGAATTTCAGATTTGGTAGAAATGTGAGGAACATAACTGAGGTGAATTAGTGCAAAATTGAGACCCATGCATTGCAAGATTTCCACACACAAAACAGGTAAAGTGCTAGTCAATAGTACACGCTTCCCTCACAACCATAGAATACATACCTATCTCACTAGACAACAATGCAAGCTTCCCTCCCATGCACAGAACATAGACAACATCTGCGGTAGCAGTCCAGGAATGTGTGTAAACAAACACACCATGTTGGAGCAGTGTAATTTCCCCTCGCATGCAGCAGAGGCACAAGAGATCATCAGCCGTGCAACCTATGATATCCTCAAATACAAAACCAGTATCACACTAGCAGCACCATCTAAGCTTATTTCAGGCACAGAGTACCCAGAATAAAGAATACAGGTGGGTGAGCTACTAAAGGTTCGAGCCAGATGCTAGACTCTGATTCAGCACAAGTTCCTCTTGAGCCCTTGAGCCCAAAATGCGCGGAGCTTTCTTGTGGCTTCTGCTGCTACCCAACGCTCTAACCTCATGCACCAAGAATGAAAGACAAACCATTAACCTTTGATGTCAAACAGGTGAAAGAAATATCGAAAGAGGACAAGCCAGATGCAGGCAGCGACTAGACCCCGGACGCCGTACCCTAGGAGTCGGTGTCAAAATACGTGCACACTTCCTAAAAACTCAATCTAGCCTGTATAATAATAATGTTATGTCTGATGCATCCCTATGTTGATAACATTGCTAAGCATTTTGTATCATTTGAACAAGACTACTGGGAATCACTCTTGATCCAAAACTAGACATGGCCAAGCAGATCAAAATCTCTGCAAAAAGCGCCTTCCTCAACCAGAAATTACTCAACAAAATAAAACCCTACATCCCGCCCAAGGACCTCAAACAAGCTACTCAAGCACTAGTGCTGTCCAGACTAGACTATGGGAATGCAGCCCTCACAGGTACAGCTAAATGCCACTTAGCTCCCCTCAGAACAACACTCAATGCAGCAGCCAGAATGATCACAGGAGCAAAGAAATACGATCACATATCACCCGCACTCAAAGAGCTAAAATGGCTCCCAGTCGAAATGCGTGCCAACTTCAGAACTGCCTGCCTCACGCACAAAGCCCTGCACACCGGGAAACCTGCCTACCTGGCCTCCAAACTTAAGAAGGCCGGCCAGACAAGGACCCTCAGGAGCTCCAATACGCTTCTCCTCATCCCGCCGAAAACCCGTAAACAAAAACGCAGCCCACTCCTTTTCTGGAAGTGCGCCCAAAATCTGGAATTCCATCCCAGTCCACATCAGAACTACCCCATCCTTCCCAAAATTTAAAATGCAGCTCAAAGACCTCTTTCTCAATCGGCCGCCCCCGTATCGATAGCTCCCGACGGAGTACACTAGCCGGAACCGGGCAGATGCCAGATTCTCTGCCATCAAGAGATCTACCTCCGCCAAGCCACTGGACACCTACCTCGCCCCCCCACCCCTAAAGGAGGCTGGCTTGAGCCAACGTGCACACCGCTATGACTCCATCAGACTTCCTTGCCTTAATGCGGCACATCACACCCATACCTCCGAAGCGCCATGAACCACTATACCATTATGTATATTACCCCGCTACTATGTGATTTCCTCAATACTATTGCGTTACTGTGTGATTTCCTTGACACGTATGTTGTAAAGCGCTCCGATACCCTCGGGACTGGCCAGCGCTATATAAAACTCTTAAATAAATAAACTACTGCAATGTTTGTTTTCCGGATTTGCTGTATGAATTTAAAATGACAAATAAAATAAAAAAATAAAATAAAAAAAAAACAGGCACAAGTAAGGATACCAAGCTAGTGGCTGAATTACACACCGTAAGACCAGAAAACCTGGGATCAATCCTGACTTGTTCACTTCATCAAATTGTGTGATTCCAGGCAATTATATCATTTTATCGTTCCTCCTATTTTTTTCATTACTGCATATGAGAAAACTATGAAATACATTAGGATGTGTTCTGTGCCAAAATCTCTTGCGTTTGGCTTAATGGACTATGTTTCTCCATGAAAAATAAGAATATAGCCCACACAAAGGGTGCACATGACAATTAATTTGCCTCTTAGTTCACTAATGGTATGGTCGTTGGAGTGGGGGGCATGAATGTTTCTAAGTTCAAGCTTTAAAAAACTATCACTTTTAGGAAACACTTCTCAATGCAGCTATATAATCTGATGCACTAAGGTGCAGAGCTTGTCGAAGAAATATCCTTTTTTGAACTTTAAAGACTCTTTAGCATATTTGTATAGAATCCCCATTTCATGATTTCTATGCCAAATGTTCCCATTGTTCAGCTCATGCCTAGGCTCTTACAGCCAAGTCGGAGCCTTGGTTCAGCTCTCCCTGTTAATATGTTTGCTCACCCATCTTTACTACCCTAGTGTATAAGTTACTCTAGTTCCTACTCTCTCAGTATCTTGCTCGGGAGAGAAACAACTAGTTTACTGAGACTATGGCAGGTTTCTGCAGGTTTCAGAAGGGTAACTATTCGTACTTCTGGCTTTAATAAGGACGAATTGTGCTTTATCGAAACCAAGAGGTTGTTTTAAAGTTGTCTATGCACTTTTTTGCATAAAATGAAACAAGCAACTCTCAAATAATTCATTTTCCCAGTTCCAGCACTCTGCCCTAAGAGAGTATATGTTCTTTTACTAACTGCCATAGTTTATCCTCCACCCACCAGGCTGAACACAGAGATTACTGTGACTGTCTTGTCTTAAGAAGCTACCCAATAGCATGGACAGAACTTCTTCTTAAACTGCTGCTGTCAGGTAAGCATTCGGACTTCATGCCCATCCACTATGCATTTAATGAGGCCCTTGCAGGGCCTCCACCAGTGCTTCAGTAGATTCATATGCTTGGAGTCGGACTCCTTCAGCTGAGGGAATCAGACGGATCTAACACCAAGCTTCCAGTTCTGCAAGAGTTCCTTTGACCCTAGTAGGTAGTGAACTCATGGGGTCTCTGAAGAATACAAGCATCAGACAAAGAAGCGTCACAAATGTGCCATGCAAATTTAGCAGTGGTAACAATGTAGTATGTAGCTGGTGTTGCATTTAGGAGCACACTGTCACAAATAGATTACTAAAGCATAGTGTGGTAGCCACTGTCATTAACAGACAGCACATTTTCCATTGAAATGACCACTAAATGTACACACACAGTTTTACTGATAAAACTATACAGTGCACAAATGATAATGGGTGGAAATTTGGCTTCAGCGAATATTTGTCATTTGTGCATCACAAAGTAAAGTGCCTTAAATTTGGTTTGGTCCTAATAAAATCTGTGTTTTCGTTACATATCAGAATTAGAAAAAAACAATTCATTTGTGCTTTCCCAAGTGTTTATTTTGAAATATTTGTACTGATAGGCCTTTATAGAGGAGTTGTGTATACTTCATCAGGATAGGCCCTACGTTTATTCTACGCAGGACGGCGAATAAGTACGGCCATAGCAGGGTATCGAAGGCCTTTTCGAGGTCTAGGATCAAACACGCACAGCAAATGTGACAGGATAAACACAAGTTAAAGTCTTCTTTAATGCTCGTTCACCTTCAGAACCCCAGCATGATTATTCGGGTGCTCTCACAGGGGCCAAGAGGCTGCACCACTGATAGCTACTTTCCTGAACTCTCCACCACTGACTACTAGACAGCAGCCGGACCTACTCTAATTCAAAAAGGACTTAAAAGATTTGCTAGTCAAAATATACAAAAACTAAGAACTACCTAGAACCTTCACATGTTTTCCTACTGCTGCTGAATTTGACCCTTCTATTGGTCTTTTGATCGTCTAAATTAACCTAACCACCCACTTAGCCTTCCCCTTCAACTTAAAATGATTACCGCCAAATGACCCCCAATCTTAACTTCTTGATGTAGTTATTGTTACATGTTTTTTTTTTTTTGTTTAAAAAACCTTATTGCATATCCGACATTTCAGGCAAAGTACTGTAAAACGCTCTGGGTGATATCCCTGTGCCTAACATTTGATTCTGTACTGGTATACTTACTAGCTCTCGGCTGGGTGCATTATCTGCGGTTATGGGTTTGCTATGTGTTCCTCTCATATTCCGTTCTTGTAAATGCTCGTGTGACGTTTGGTGCATGCAGTCCCGTTTAAAACCCATCAGTTTCGGAACCACCGATGTAGGGGTAAAACTATTAACTTTGGGGTGAACTGGGAAAGCTGTTGTGGAGCTATCAGAATGTATTAATTGTGTGGTTGGTCGTGATTTCGGTACATTGTTCGTCATCGTGTGTGTGGGGAGGGGAGGGGCCGCGATGGGTCGGTCTGACCTGGTGGGTGGGACTGCCTGATGCTGTCCCTCTACATTTCCAGCCCTAGGCATCTGGGTTTGGTCTTGCATTATCATCCGTCGGTCTCAGGGGGGATAGAGGTGGAGTCTGTGATTGGGAGGCTACCTGTGATTCCGTTTGTGTTGTTTCGTGGGTAAATCGGTGCAATAATTGTGCCCACTCCAGAGATATGGGGTGTTTCCGTATTCCCTGCACTTCCTCTTCCCTTAGTACCTCTTCTTCCGCACCCCATTTCCTCATGGACCCTATCCAGGCTGCTTCGGGGGGTCCTGTCGGGGCCCGGCAGTGCATGGATATACCCCTTTTTGCTAAGAGAATGGCTAGGGAGGTGAAGCGGTACTGAACCTTTTTGGTTTTCCGCCTGCGTAAAATTCCGAGGGCACTGGCTTCCCATGATGACATGGTCAGAATGTTGGTCGTTTCTCGGAGTGTTTGGTGTATTCTGCCCCAATATTGCTGGACAGCGGGGCAGTCCCAGAACATATGTTTGAAGTCCGCCTCAGGAGTCTGGCAGCGGGGGCAGGCAAAGTGTGTGTCAGGATAAAAACGGTGAAGGCGGTGTGGGGTTAGGTATGCCCTGTGTAGGAAATTAAATTGAATGTTCCTGAAACGCGCATTTCTGGAGACTTTTTGGGGATATTCTAGGGCTTTTTCCCCACTCTTTATCGTTAAATACCCGTCCCGCTTCGTCTTCCCATGTCTGCCGTGAGTCCAAGGGGCGGAGGATCAGTTCTCGAACGGCTTTGTATAGCCAGGTAACTATAGGTCTGCCTGCCCCCATATGCAGTATAGTGTGCATCACCGGGTGTGTTGGGGGCTCCCCGTCATTGGGGTCCCAGTAGGGTCGACTACTGTCTAGTAGTTGCCTGTGAAGTAGGAACTGGTCCGGGGGGAGGTCATAGTGAGCGGCCATTTGAGCATATGTCCTTAGCTGTCCGTCTTCAAACAGGGATTCCATCTCTGTGACCGAGTGATCGGTCCATAGCAGAAGGGCTCGGGTGTTATAGTATTTATCTTTTCGGGGAAACCCTACCAGTGGGAGCAGAGGTGAGTAAGGGGGTTTCCCCCTGGACATACGATGAATTTTAAGCAAGCCCGTCCGGGCTAGGGATACTTGCATAGGGTATGTGCGAAGAGGCTTGATACCTGGCATTAGCAGCCTCCGGATTGCTGGGAGGGGTATCCGACCCTCCTCCGTGATTGTTTCTCCTATGTGACGTTCCGCTGTCCAGTGTGATAACCACTGGAGTTGAGCCGCCAGAAAATATGCAATAGGTCTCGCATTACTGAAAGTTTGAGCTATTGGCGTTGCTAATATTAATGCAACGCCAATAGTTCAAACTTTCGATAATGCGAGTGCTAGTGCACTGCAAAGCCATTGCGGCACCCGCGCTTTAGCTTCAGATGTTTGAAGCTAAAGCATGGGTGCCACAATTGTAACAAAAGTAAATAAATGAAAAGAAAAAGAAAAATGGTGGCCGCACGCTTTTTGGGTATTTATTTACTTTTGTTAAAAATGGCGGCACCCACGTTTTGGCTCTAAACACATGTAACGGGGGTGTCCTCATGGGAGGTTACAAGAAGAGAATAGGCGGTACTAAGGAGGGACTACTAAGCCTATTGACCAATGAAAAGTCATCATTTACAATGGCAGTGACAGGAGCCCATTAACAAGATGGGTGGAAAGTGGGCGGAGCTTCATGCCCATATTCTGAATATAGCATGCCTTGAAGAGACAGTGCAAGCGCTGCCTCGGCGAGACCTAAAAATGATTTCATCTGTCGTCATCACCCATATAACTGGCTCCCATTTCATCATCAATAGCCTGGATAGTTAAGGGCCTAGGCCTAAAATCTTTCATTGCCTCAGGGAACTTATTTCGTCGCGAGTTATAACACAAGAAAAAGAAAAAAAAGGAAGACATTTTAAGGAAGCCTGCTGCAATCAACTCGTAACACATCATGGAAGACGATGGAGAGACAAAGAAACCACTTGCTGCATGTGCTGTCCATCGTGAATAATCAGAGAACTGGGACAATATACACTGAAACCAAGAGATGACGCAAATGACCGGAGTCAATCTCCGCTGAAAACATAACATAACGTGTATTTGTAAAGCACATGTTCACCCAGAAGGGTATCTTGGCGTGGACTAGCAGATGTTTATTGTTCCCAGACTCAATGGTACTCATTTTATCGACCTCAGAAGGATGAAAGGCTGAGTGGACCCGCCGGCATTTGAACCTGTGACCAGGAGGTCGAACACAATCCCCAACAGTGGACGCATTAGTCCACTAAACCACTAGACCTGGCTTGGGCTGTAGGTCATGCTCAACACTGAAGAAAAGAAATGCACCCGCGATGCAGAAATCTAACCTTCAGCTGTGAAATCTCAGTGAAGCCTCCCTTATTGAAACCAATAGTAACTACCCAAGAAGTCTATCAGTTCCGCTTAGAAGACTATTTCATCAGTTGCAATCAATGTCCAAGATACTAAAACAAGCAAGCTCTACTCTCCCAGGAAACCCATGGTACACAGTTCTCATTTAAAAGATTGGGGAAAAAAAAGAAAACCAGACTGTGCTACTATTCAAACTCTATTCACAAAAAATGTGAACCGGCAGGATTGCGGATTGAGTGAGCCACCCGGAGTGGAGAAATGCGGTGATGTGAAGATAAAAATTTCGAATCCCATCAAAGACTACTCAGCCTTTTATACTTTTGGAGGTCGGTAAATTAGCTCTGATTAAAATTGGTAAGAGGAATACTAATTATTATAAAGAAGAATATGAAACAAGTTATTGTATTACTAATCTAAAAAACATCTATTTCCTATACAAAACTAAAATACAAAATTAAGTTCACTTTTAACAAGTGTCACCAGAAGGCAAGAAGACAAAAAAAAAAAAATATTGACAATGAAATACCCTATGGATGGCCAGACTCTAAATTAAAAAAGAAAACTGACTAAGGTGTCTTTGGTCAGGGTGGGGAAAGCAGACTCTGTAGCTAAAGGTAAAGAGTGGAAATAATAAGGCATTTTCTATTTATACACAGATTTTTTTTTTTTTTTTTTTTTTTTAAACAAATTACCTCTTCCCAACAAGGAGAGATTATACATAGGAAAGGCACGCCGAAGGGGCCCGTCACTTTCCTTATTTTATTCAAAATGTTTCAAAATGAATCCGCGTTAGTAATCAGGCCTTAATATCAATTTCCATGTTTTAGTCGTGCATGATTACTAACCATGAGACTTCATACACCTGAACTAAAATTTGACATTCCAAACAACGTTTCAACCTTTCAAACGTTTCTGCAGCTCGCTTTATCGAGCCAATGCTGTAACGTGAGTTAAAGTGTTTCCTGTGTAAGAAGAACATCCTCACGCTTCTCTGCATCTCAGGTGAACTCTGACCAAAAGGGGCTTTGCTTGGTTACAGAGTCGACAAAGAGAGAGGTCTCCGTTGAAAGCCACTGGCCCGCAGCCAGAAGCACTGCAAATCCAGTCAAAAGCTGAACACCCTAACAAGGTTAGAATCAATCAACCAAACAAGCATTGGCATAGCCAATAGGTCTCGCCTTTGGGACCTTATAAGTGTTTAGCCATGCAACAGTTGATGTTGTTGCAGTAAGGATATTGTGCTGCATAACTAAATACTTATAAGGTCCCAAAGGCGAGACCTATTGGCTATGCCAATGCTTGTTCTATCTTGGTCTTCCTCCGTATTTCCCCTTTGTGTATTTTCACTATCTTCCACTCCGTAAATGTATGAGGCAGAAAAATAAGTGCCAGTCCACAAAAATGAGTGCCAGTGGCATCACTGGCAACCACTGGCTCAAATTAAGCACTGAACTGTAGGCAATTTATCCACCTGCTAAGTAAAATCTCAGTAATGGAAAAGGAGCTGTGTGTGTGAATGCACTTTTCGATTAGGCTACCATGAGCATTGAAGTCCTATATGAGCATCAGGCTTCTTTATAAACACCAAAAGAATGAATGAATGACTATGCATTTCTAGAGCGCATGGCTACCCTAAGGCATCCCAGCGCTTGAGGCGTTCCATTCATAGAAACTTCAAGACGGATTTCAAGGAAACAGGAATGTTTTTATAAGTTTTCGGAAGGTTAGGTAGTTGGCCTCCAAACGAATGTGAGTGGGGAGCGGATTCCACAGCTTCGCGACATTATAGGAGAACAGACGGACACCACGCCGAGACCTTTTTATCATGGGAACTGACGCCAGGTACTTATTGCCTGAGCGCAGAGATCTATTGGGGCAATAAGGAGAGATAATAGACCGAATAATGGGCGGACCCTTAGCTGACATTGCCTTATGTGCAATACACAAAGCTTTAAACTGGACTCTTTCCGCAATAGGGAGGCAGTGAAGAGTGGCAATCGATGGCCTTGCAGATTAGAGGTGCGAGTCCTTTGTTAAATGGCCACATTTTTCAAGTTCACAAAGTATTGAAACAATATTGAAAGAAAAACAACAATCATTTTTAAATACTGTGAATCTCTTCATGGTTTCTACAATTTCAGAGCTCACAATTAGCTCATGGGACATGGCTTACACTAGTGGTGCTACCCATGCACCAGGAAGCGAGGGTCATGGTCAGCAACCAAAACATTAGCTGTCACCAGAGATGGCCCCAGATCCATGTCAAGATACTAGGGATGGGGGAAACTGGTGTGCTGTCATTGATTGCCTCTCACATGGGAAAGAATGGATGGGTACAACTGGGCCTGCATCACGTTTGCAAAATCTGAGATAATTTCATAATCTAACCTGCTAGCATTAGAATGTTCCTTCGTAGGTAAACTCTGCCCCGCTCACCACCAATCACAGCCTAAAATCTGGTATTCATTTTCGATTGAGCCGTCATTCATCCTGCTAATATCTCCATGCCCTTCACTGTTCATCCCCACCTACAAGTCCCTGCCCAGAGTATTCTTAAGGTCTGGCTTGGCTGCATGTGCGCTCTACAAAATAAATATTTAAAAAAATTCAAAGCATCACTTCTTGTACAGTTATTTGATGAGTTAAAGGAAAGGTCTTCCAACAACAGAGAGAAATATTATGGATATAGTTAACACTATTATTAAAATATTATAGAGATTAATATGCTTGGTAAAGGGAAGTGGTCAGAATGATAGGAAGTTGGTCCACATAAGTGGATGGGGGTCATATTTCTTAATGTTACAATAAAATAAATGGTTCAATTAAAAGCACCGAACCACCATTGCGGTATTTATCAGTGGCACCTTTTATTAAAGAAGGAGGTATTGAGTCATTTATTAACATTACTAATAAAGGGAGTGACACTTGGTCATCATTATTATCGGTTTTATTAGAAGCAACAACAATAAGGTAATAAATACACTGCGCTTACTAAATGACTGCCAGACTATAGCACAGAGCAGAAAGCGCCACAACTCAGCAACCAATCAGGCTGCAGAGAATGCATATACAGCAATGCTACGTGCACCGCTCTATCCCTGTGATTAAGGCTTCCTCCTGGCCCAGATAACCGCCTTCTGGATGCAATAATGGCTAACACTTCCTGTCTGGCACAATGGCGAGGAAGCAGGACAGGACATGGCAAGGCCCGCGGTTGTGAGGGGCCCTCGATGCTACAGCTGCGAAGGTAACCACCCATACTTCCTCTTCAAAGCAAGGCACACAATGGATCCAAATGGCAGACATCATTATTGGCACTTTTTAGGAGACAGGGAAAGGGTGCTGATGGTAGTCGATGCCAGGAGCCATTAGCCATGGTTTATTTGACCTTCCGGTCATTCCTGGATGGCCAATACATTTTTGGGAGGCAACATTTTCCTTCACAAGGCTCTTGTGCCTGCCTCCAACAAAGGATCACATACTACCAAGCGCCACATTTATAAGTAACACACAGATGACCAGTAATCCTCATCTGATGCAACAAATCCTATTCTGGTTATACGAGACCAATTTCGAGCAGTGGCCTTTCAAAATGTTCATCCATTCTATTGTCTCGATCGGAAACGTTAAAGCTGGACAAGCATGTCCATACTGGAGGATCCCTTTAAGTCACTGAGGAGATTTACCATACGGAATGCATGTGCCTTTTTGCCCACTTCAAAGCATTCGGTTTTGGATGTCTCGCTATACCCAGCCGCAAAAGTTCAGAGAAGCCTAAGTGCTAGGTAATTTCATGCAACTGGGATGCAAATCTTCGACCCGATCTACCGCATCAGAAAGGTGTGGCGGATATCATAGAATAAACAGTTCAAATATCAGTTCACCGTTAAATATACTTACTAAGGAGAGCAAAAAAACAAATGCAAGACAGTGATGCGTCAATCTCTCCGCGGTTATCAGTAATGCAAGAAACTCCGATTTTTTCATATATCCGAAGTCACACTGACCAATGCATATTATATATGCCAGGCCTCCCTTTTGGAAAGGTATGTTTCGAAGAGGTATCTTGAAAATCTCTTAGGAACATATAATTCCAAAATAACTTAAAATACTTATACAGGGTCACCACCTATATTTACTGGTCCTAGAAGCTGTTTTAGAGAGTATATATCCCTTCCCCTCTGAAGTTATCATGCCATACTATGGAACTTCATCTTGACAAACACCAAGCTTAGTGGTACCTGCACTGCGTACCTGAGCAGAGAATAGAGGGCAGGTGAGAGAAGGAGGGCTGTGGTGTGTGGGAGCACAGTGCACTTCACCCATCCACCCCCATCGCTGGTGGTGCAGATCATAACATTCAAGGAAAGATGAGAAGGAGAGTTCTTAAGGGGAACCGATCTTGCACAATGCAAGTCTAGCAATAAGTTACACTGAGAAAGTGGCACGGGAAATTATGCATAAAAATGTTAAAAAATGGAAGAACTTAAAATTGAATTTTTGGATGAAGATGAAAGCCTGCTGCACTGCCTAGAACAAAGATGAATTTATGTAAATTGTTTAATTTAATGTTTCCCTCTGATGTCAAATACTGTAGTCCATGATTATGGTGATCACTTTTGAGAAGTGCTGTTTTTAAGCCACTGAAGACAAAAATTATGGAATGAAGTACCAAAAACTGCAAATCCCCATAGAGTTCTTCATCGAACACAAAAGTGACTTGCAATAATCTCATTAAATACAGTGTGGATAATGTTTTTACTTTTATATACACACTTCTCTATATGTCTGTCACAGATGTCATATCCCACCTCAAATCTCAAGTGGCTTCTCTGTAACCAAACCTGGTATCAAACTGCATTTCTCAAAATCCCTGGTGTCATATTGTGCCCCCCTTGCGTGGCTCCAGCCGTACATCAGTGGTGCAAAGCCCTTTTTCGATTTCTACCCCCCCCCAAATTATGGTTTTAAGTTCCCTTTCCACGCCAAATCCCAGTTGTCCCCTTGTAACATTCTACAAATCCCAGTTGTCCCCTTGTAACATTATGCTGCCCCCTTTAAATCTGGAGTGGTTTGGTTTCCTTCCGTTCAAAAATTCAACATGTCATTCTCTCTTACCCCACACCACAAAGCCATAGCATCAAATTATGTACCCAAGCACCTTAGAATCAGGAACCCTCTTCTCCATCACCCCAGCCAAAAATCCTGATGCAAGGTTCCCTCTCGCATTCAAATTTGTGATCTTATATTTCAACCGTTCCAAACCACTGGTGACATACTTCCCTCCCCCAAATCCCTGTAGGCATGCTCATCTTTCAGCCCTCGTCTGCCACTTCTAAGGGACTTCCTCTACCGGTGCCCGGATCGGTGCTCAAGCTTCCACCCACACCATCAAAACCAAAATCTGTTTGGCCATTATCCTTTGCACCACCAAGCTCCACATATTTATGCCCCGAGGACTTGTGGCCTGATTTTGAGTTTTGTGAAATGGTACTCCATCACAAACTTGACGGATATTCATCATGTTTGTGATGGACTACCCGTCCACTAAACTCTTAAATCAGGGACTCAGTACACAAGCAGCAGCCTCTGTGCTGGTACAGGTTTCCATCCCATATTCACTCGCTACATACACATGTGAAAAGACACTGGGGGCTCTGTAAGTACAGTCGTGCACTGACACAGCACTAGGCCTCCTGCTCATCATCATGCTGCTTTCAGTCATTGATGTAGCCAGTCAAGGCACTTTCTCACTAGTGAATTTTCACATCATTTTCTTATTACAGGCGAGTTCTGGTGCCGAAACCTGCCTGTGATAAAGCAAGTTTGTACAGGAGATTACAGTAGATTACACTGCCTAACTGTTAGGTCTTCTTTGTGCTGAGGGCATTAAGCGTCAGAAACCTATTTTAAAGTCAGAAACCTACTTAATTACTTTAGTCATGCGATGGGTACAAATATGCTTATTTATTTATCCAAGTTCTGCCACCAAGCTTCACCGCCTCCTTTCAGCGCAAAAAGGGGCACATCATGAGGCTAAAATGAATTCAAATTAAACATTTCTTAAATGAGCGATGACAATCACTCATGACTTTCCCTCTTAGTCTAATAATGCAAACAAATGACACTGCAATTACAACACACAGGCCCCTGGGAAACCAACAAACTCAGTCGTTCTCTTACAGCTGGCTTCATCCACGTAGCCTGTGCTGGCTGAATAATGCTTTTGTAATTCACAGCTTTTCACCAGCAGGACTTGTTAACAGCAAAGCCAACCGAGTTGCTGTATATCAGCTGCCTGTAATTGGAGGGGCAAACTTGGAAGTATAAAGAAGTGGTTTTTATTTTATACTGTGCGTGCTACAAAATGAATTGCTCCCAAATGCTTGTTGAAAAGTAGTGTAACAAGCGCACGCGCCTCGCACGGCAGCAGGGGTAGGGGGGAGAGGAGGGAGCCTGCGCGATTCACTTGCGGGAGCGAGCGGCGCTAGGAGCGATAATTGCTACCATATGGCGCCAGCTGCTCGCTCCCGCAAGTGAATCGCCAAACGTGCACGCGTTGCCATTGAAGGCAATGGAACGCGTGCACGTTTTTGGCTGAAAAGCCGAATCGATCGCAAAAGGTCTTTTTTCCTATGCAGCGCATGCGCGCTGCGTAGGCGAGACCTAAAAACATAGTACTGCTTCCCAACAAGTTGAGAATGCAAAGAAAGTAACCACTGAACGCGTTTACATTTCTTTTAGGTGTTCTCGGCAAAGTGCAAAGCTAAACACAACTGTAGCTAAAGGTTACACTGCAAGTAAAGGAAGGGTGTCTTTGGGACAGGAATATCCTCGGCATTAGAATACAAGCATGTACCACTGCCCTAATTGCCTGACTGGCATATTGACTTCATTTTGGCCCTGGTGTCATGCTAATCTGGTGTGGGCGCAAAAACCTAGGCTTGTCCCTGGCTATGCAACTTCCAGGTCCAGCCCTGTGACCAGGAGGGGCAAACCATCCCGGTCCTGGGTGCAAGCATGAAGCAGTGGTGACAGCGCATAGCATTTTGTGAATCTTTAGTGTGACTAGACCTTTTTGTCAGTCGGACAGTGTGACCTACAGTTCCTTCTCATGTAAAGTTCCACTGGTATGTGAAATGCAGAACCTTGCGCTGACAACCTGTGTGCACGCGGAGTGCTGATGAGTGTACACTTAGCATGTGACATGGGTGGTAGCAGTAGGAGTGTATGTGTAAGACCGAGTACTAAACCAGTGGGATTCATTTTGGATGCCCCTTGATGTAGCCTGGTACAAGATGGAGGATTAGGAAAGCTTCCTCAGATAGTGGAAGAATATAGCTTGAATTGCTATGGTTGGAGGCTTGAGATCCAGACATTGAAGGGAGAAGGATGGAGACAGGGTTACCTTTACAAATTTGATGTAGACCTTTGTTAGCAATGGGCTGTTGATTAGTTTTTTCTGAGCACTGCCATTTGGTAGCTGGTGGAGGAGAAGGGTGGTACTGCAGTATGCTGTTCAAGTTGATGAAGTTTTTCACTGAGAACTGCCTCGGATTACTGCTTTAGAAGGATGACAACAGCCCAGTGCAAGAAGCTCACACCTCACTGTGTACATGTTGTAGATGTTCCTGCTTGGAGCCAGCCCCCAGTCTTACCTGTTGTGAGAATGATCACTTTACACAAAGGATGGGTCTGGAAGGCAGCCTGAGAAGGACACTTGAAAGTGAACCAACTCAAATGGATTCTCAAGTTTAAAGACAGTGGAACCAAATCCAACCTAGCCGGAAACTTCGTTCCTCATCCCTTCTTCTTGACCACACTCCCCAGCATTCACAGAAGCGGTGGCTGCACCTTCTCCTATCTAGCAGCCAAATGCTGGAACGGCTTCCCCCTCCACCTCTGCACAGCCCCCACCCTGAAGGAGTTCAGGAGAAACCTTAAAAACTGGCTGTTCGACAAGACCATCCCAGCAGCAGAAGTCCCTCCCCCCCCCTCCTTCCCAGCACCTGGATACCCTCATGGGTGATAAGTCATGCTCTACAAATCCTATTTGATTGATAGATCCTAGGTCTATAAAATGTGTATAAAAAAAAAAAAAGTGGGACTCAAACCACCCTACTTGCTTCTGTCTCAAGTTCTTCTTGGCCAAGGAATGAAGCATTTTGCAGAGTACTCAAAGAGCTGTTGTGTAACTACGGCTGGTGACTTCCTGACAGCCAGTCTCCCAGTGGTGAAGGTCATCACCTGAAGTCACTTTTGCTGGAGGATCTGCCTAAATAACCTAGAAGCCTGCCTGCCCGATGAGAGAGGGAATGAGTGAGCCTGACCTGCATGAGAAAAGTCTGTCCAGGAGGAGAGGCCTTTGTATGTTTCCAAACAGGGGGAACACCAGAGAAAGCAGACGATCCAAGATACCTCGCCCGGAGAAGCACAATTCTATCATAGGGTCTCCACGATCTCTCTGCGCAGTTCCTGGAATGAGCTGGGTCAATATTATGCCAGACACACCCATCCCCTAGCAGCCAGCTACGGGTTTAAACGTCTGGTATTCCGGACAGTGACAACGGGGCCACCATTGACCTAGAGACCACTATCAGAAGATTCAGCTAGAAGGTCGCAACTACCCCTGCTGAGCTTTGGCCTGCAGACTACTTTCGAAGTTGCCAATGCTGTAAAGACCTGCATCCCTGAATCAGTCTTCCGAATCCATCTGGAAAGGCCACCACCATGGTCCCACATCAAAGAATCCAAGCTGCTTAGGGAGATGGTGGGCCTCATCCAACTCACTCTGACTGCTGAGAGCTTTCTTGCAGGTAAACCAAGTGACGTTGCCTGACAGGAGCCACAAAGACGTGTGGGCAGATCCATTTAACATTGTGCACTTTTGTTCTGCAAAAGAGTTCATTTGAAGGTTTATCAGAGGTCTACAGTACAGAGTTGGACACAAACAAATAATCACGTTTTTGGTCCATTATATACTGTCAAGGTATGGTATTAGCTAAAGTTACTTGCGTCAACCTAGTTGCTGCTGTAGAGTAGCACTGAGAAAATTGTTCAATACCAACTCCATCTATAGCAACAACTAAGTAAAAAAAAAAACCCATCTTTTTCAGCATGTCAGAACCCATCCACCATATGGAAATATGCCCAGCGGGTGAATCAAGACTAAGGGGCCGATTATGATGGCGGGCGGACTTTGTCCGCCCGCCATCGCCCCGGTAAATGGGACCGCCCGCTATGTGTGCGGCGGTCCCGCACATGTGATTAGGATGCCACCGCCACGGTGGCGGTGGCATCCCCATTTCCAGCATTGTGGCGGGCGGTGCTCACAACACCGCCCGCCACAGTGCTGGAAATGCATGTTGTGCATCTGCATGCACAACGTGACAGGCACCGCGCGGTGCCTGCCACCTTGTGCATGCAGATGCAGGGGGTACCATAGGTACCCCCACGTGCAGCCCCAACCCCCCAACACCATGGGGGCCCGCAACGGGCCCCCAACAGCAAAGACCGCGAGCCTTTCCATGGCGGCGACGCCACCATGGAAAGGCTCATCTCCGCCGGCATCATAATATGGATGGCGGTGTCTTGCAGACACCGCCACCATATTAAACCCTTTTCCGCCCGGTCGACTGTTCGGCAGGGCGGAAAACATGCGGACGGTCTTACCGTCTGCCGGGCTCCCCTCCGCCATGGTAATATGGCGGGGGGGAATTTGTTGGCGGACGGGCGATTATGGCGGGCGGATCGCCACCGCCATGCGGGCGGTGGCGATCCGCCCGACATCGTAATCGACCCCTAAGTTCTTGCCACAAAACAAACTGCAAATACTTTAAGCATTTGTTATTCTGTAAATACCTTGGGATCCTTGAGTGGCGGCCACCAGCTCTTCGATGTAAATCTCCAAGCGTAAGCTTTTCATACTCCTTGTACGCAGTTGCCTTCCACGATTTCTGAACAGAGTTAATGGCGTCAATGAAGTCAAGATTGTACACGTAGGGTTTGTGTGAAAACCTACAGGAACACAACAGAAGTTAAAATGCAAACCACTGAAAAATACTTTTCAAAGCACACAAAAGGATACTCACCTTGATGAAATATTCTATAAGAGTCATACATGTATTTTAAATCCAGACTAAGATTCTGCATTATAATCCCATTTCAATGAAATTTCAAATTCATTTTCCCAACCAGGCTTCGAAGATTTGTTCTGTAATAGTGGATTAGAATCTCCACTCTATGTGTGTTATGGGTTGTCTAATAAAAGGTTATTAGAATGTCTCTGAACTTCAAGAGGGAGCTTGAGAACAAGAACGGAACTCCCTATCTCCTCCCACACACGTGGGTCAGGCCCTGCGCCCAGCCCCACACTGTGCACATCCTTCGGCTGTCCACAGTGTGGGTGTTGGCTGCAGGTCTTGGCCTATGGCCAAGCCCTGTGCCTAACCACATCACAAGGGGACAACCCTCGCTGCAGTGAATGTCATAAAGGATGTAATTTAACTTGTTGGCGTGAAGTAATATGCAAAGGCATAAATAGTGCATGGAAGGGGTGCAAGTTATAGTTGGATCAGTAAACTATACCTGAAGGTTTTCAGTGTTTAAATGTTAGTTTTTGTGTTACTTCAACATCCTACAATAACATCGTTTTAACAATTCATTTTTTTTTTTTAGTGACTATATATATATATATATATATATATATATATATATATATATATATATATATATATATATATATATATATATATATACCAGCTCCTAATTCCACATTCCATCAGAACGTAAAGGAAAGCACTCTCGGGGGCGAGTCCAACGTATTTATTTTCACGGACTCACAGCAACCAGACGCGTTTCGGCAGTCGCCTTTTTCGATGGTAACCAGGCGCGCCAGAAACGGCCTTCTTTTATGTCAATTACAAACATCGCATTAGTGAACACTGAGAATGGACAAACATTTTCATTTTCATTGTCATTTTTCGCTGCCATCTTTCAATGTGCAAAAATCGTTCTTCACAATAAAATTCGATAGTAGCTGATCTAGTATATACATAAATCCATATATACAATTGTTTAAACTCACTTATTCGGACTCAACACAGTTAAATACTGTTCTCAAATTAATTCCGCCCACCAATGGGCTTCCTAATTCTACACATCCTGCCCACAAATGGGCCTGCATGATTTTACATGGACTTAAGATCAGGTCGCTAAATAACGACTATCAACACATTGCCAATTCATTCAAAATTCTGACCTCTCTCAGTTAAAACCTCAACTTAAACAGAATATAACAAGCATGTAATGGTCCCTCTACATAGTTCCTCATTACAATTCAAACCATCGGGAGCCTTTGTTTGGAGATCTATTATGTATCTGGATTCCAGCCTCCTCAGACTGGATTTGTCATACCCGGTAGCCCGGCATTTTAAATCCAAACATAACAGTGACCGGAATCTTTTAACTTTCTTTGCCTTAGATCATGTTCCATTAAATCCAAGGGGTGGAGACAGGGTTACCAGTCTGAGGAGGCTGGAATCCAGATACATAATAGATCTCCAAACAAAGGCTCCCGATGGTTTGAATTGTAATGAGGAGCTTTCAGTGCACTTAGGCGAGTAGCTGGATAATCCCATGGCCATGGGAAAATAATGAGTGAGGTCTGTTTTGATACCGGATTATGAAATTCATGAAATTTATAAATGTATAATGTGTTTGAAATGTAACTATGTAGAGGGACCATTACATGCTTGTTATATTCTGTTTAAGTTGAGGTTTTAACTGAGAAAGGTCAGAATTTTGAATGACTTGGCAATGTGTTGATAGTCGTTATTTAGCGACCTGATCTTAAGTCCATGTAAAATCATGCAGGCCCATTTGTGGGCAGGATGTGTAGAATTAGGAAGCCCATTGGTGGGCGGAATTAATTTGAGAACAGTATTTAACTGTGTTGAGTCCGAATAAGTGAGTTTAAACAATTGTATATATGGATTTATGTATATACTAGATCAGCTACTATCTAATTTTATTGTGAAGAACGATTTTTGCACATTGAAAGATGGCGGCTAAAAATGACAATGAAAATGAAAATGTTTGTCCATTCTCAGTGTTCACTAATGCTGATGTGATGTTTGTAATTGACATAAAGAAGGCTGTTTCTGGCGCGCCTGGTTACCATCAAAAAGGCGACTGCCGAAACGCGTCTGGTTGCTGTGAGTCCGTGAAAATAAATACGTTGGACTCGCCCCGAGAGTGCTTTCCTTACGTTCTGATGGAATGTGGAATTAGGAGCTGGTATAGTTGCGGGTACACCGCCCGCGAGAAAGCACCCGTTTGAGAGTGCACGAAGGTGGTGAAAATTTGAGGAGCAACGATATATAGATATATAGATATATATAGATATATAGATATATATATATATATATATATATATATATATATATTGAATGCCAAGGAATGAAGAACCAAAAATGGCCTCACTTGTAAAAGCTGTAATTTCAAAAATTATTTACTGAATCTTATATGTCCAAAAATCACAGGGACGATCCCATTCTGCAGTCCCCCTTCAAATGTTTTTGTATTCAGCAGAAAGAAGTGAAGAAACGTCTCCCGTGCAAGGGACCAATGCATGTGGGCAGTAATGACACCTTAATTAGTATTCTGTTCCAGTGCAGAGCTTCTCTATTGATGCCAATCATAGTGCATGTGGGCTGCATCTACCTAGAAATTATTTACTTCCTGATCTTTGCCCGTCCCATACATAGAAAGCCTGATCATGAGATATGTAATGTAATGTAAAGGTAATTTCTACAGTGCAACCGTTACTCCGAAGAGTGCCCTGGCGCTCTGCACAGACAGTGGAGAAACCGAAAGGGAACAGAATTAACTATTAGAGAAAAGCCTTGTTTTTAGCTTCTTTTGGAACAGAGGGGTGGATGCGAGACATCTTAATTCCATCTGGAGATTATTCCATAAGTATGGTCCGAAAAACGAAGAACCTGCCCCCCGTTCTGGATTTGCGGATCCGAGGAATTTGGAAGATTTGCTGAGTGCAGACTTGTGGGAGGGATGTAGAAACAGATTCTAGGTTTCAGGTATCCTGGACCCGTCCCATGCAATGCTCTGTGGATTAGTAATAAGATCTTAAAAGTAATCCTCTTCCTTACGGGAAGCTAGTGCAGTTCTCTGAGAGACGAAGACACATGGGTTCTCAGAGGTAGGCTAGGGACTGTAAGAGCAGCCCCATTTTGGACTACCTGCAACCTACTAATGAAATAATCAGGCAGGCCCAGATATGGTGCATTACTATAGTCCTGTCTACATGTAATCAGAGCCTGGACCACCAATTTTCTAGCCGGCAAAGAGCGCAAGTGCAGAAACTTCCTCAGCAATCGTAACATGCCAAATCAGGTTCCCACTACTGCATTGACTTGTGAAAGAAAGGAAAGTTCTCATCTAACTTAATGCCTAGATTTTTATTAGAATTTGTACTGATAAATGGAGGAGAAGCATCCTTAGGCCAAAAGCTCTGACGGGGCTCTTACGATCTTAACCAAAGAGAAGCTCAGTCTTTCCCCCCATTACATTTCAGATGGTAGAAAGATAGCCATTGGAAAACTTTGGTCAAACAATTTAAGGTTTTTTCACCGGCAAATGCTTTGTCCCTGCCCCATGAGAATAGCAGCTGGGTGTCATCAGCATAAGAGACTACCTTAGCACCCAAGGTCTCTGCCAAGCGGGCAAGATATATGTTAAATAGTGTAGGACTCAGGGCCCAGCCGTGAGGCACTCCCACCTTAAGGGCCTGTGGTCCAGCAGAGAACGGAGGACACCACACCTCTTGACCCCTATCTTCGAGGAAAGAGGCCAGCCATTTCCATGCCCGTCCTACAATCTCAACAGACTGGAGGCGGGTCAGAAGAGTGAAGTGGTAGAATCGTATAAAATGCTGCTGATAGATTCAGCACAGCTTTGTCACCAGCATCAAGGGTACACCTGATGAAACTAACCACGTCTACCAGTGCCGTTTCTGCACTACAGCTGGGGCAATTCCCAAATGGATTAGGATGCAGTAAGTCATTGCTTTCCAGGTTATATATAGAAGGCAAATACACTTAGCGACAAATTCACTTTGGAGACATTGATTCATGCGAATAATATGCATGCCAATGGCTTTGCTACAGTGAAAAGTCCTAAAACAAACTAAAATAAATGAGCTGCCCAGCAGATATAATTCAGGCATGTCACAATCAAGGAATTTATTGCAGAGCTAGTGTTTCTTACACCCAATTTCCTAGGTTAAGAAAAGAATCTACGTGCTAAGAATGTTTAGGTCAGCAAAACTGAAGTAGTAAACGGATTTCAAGAACTCTTATGCTCACTCTACTTCTTCTGACCTATGCCTCATCAAACAAGCATTGGCATAGCCAATAGGTCTCGCCTTTGGGACCTTATAAGTGTTTAGCCATGCATCACTTGATGTTGTTGCACCAAGGATATTGTGCTGGATAACTAAACACTTATAAAGGTCCCAAAGGCGAGACCTATTGGCTATGCCAATGCTTGTTGGTGCAAGCCGGCAACCAGGGAAAATGGAGGGCACACATGACAAAATGATGGCCTTGGCACAATGGAGGTAATTTTTGACATATGGGGATAAGGGGCACCCATGGCACATTTTGAAAAAATCGGGGGCAACTTCTAGAGAGCATCAAGTTTCATTGGCTTGGCACGCAAAGTACAACTTTATGTGAAAACTGCTTTAAAACGCACTATTTTACCTATTTTTTTAGGTGAAGACCCTCCCCCCTAATCCCACTAGCAGAGGTCCGACTTACTTGTTACAATTCATGCTATTTTGCTCCACCACTTTCAAAAATCATTTCAGCACCCTAATCTAAGTGGTATCTAAATTGACGGTTGTCTTTGTTGTGTTGTTATACTAATAATGTAATTATAATGAAACTTGAGCAATTATTATGATGTCATCATGGTATCAGGGTTAATTTAAGGTCATGTGACAACTTCCTCCGAATACTCGTGGTCAAAGGTCACATGATGCCACTGCCCGTGTTGTCATTAGGGTTAAACGGTCTGTGAGGACATTCGCTAACACTGACATTTTAGTGAATCGACGTCAATGTCCTTCCGTGAGCCGCCAATGACCAGGAATGATATGCTTTTAACGCATGTGGACTATTTGCACACAAAATACAACTGCAGGTAATGTGCCTATTCACGTGAGGCACTGGGTTATTTTATTCATTACACATTTTATGCAATTATTATATTTTTGCTGATGTCACCTGCAACGTCATTCGTGTAAAAGACCGTGTGACACGATTTCTTAGGACTCGAACAAGTACATTTATTAAAACTCCTAAAGACTTCTAATACGTGAGGTCTAAACATCCCAGCAATCTAAACATTAATTATTTATCTTACATAAATCCACTACATCCAAAGGAATTTAGCAGCCATCCACACACCCAGTTCCAGGAATCCTACGCGCAAGTCATGAATGCCCACCGCTGTCAGCTTCTTCCCTATATAACCACTCCTCCTTGACGCTGCCAGGCGCTCCCTCCGCATGCAAAGTAACCCACGCCATTCACAACTGCAACAAGGGAACGAGGGGAGAAATGTCAGGCGTGTGCGAGGGAAGAGACTAGTAGCGAAGAGAAAGAGGCTTGCGGGAAGGAGGGCATTGATTCCTAATGATGAGTGTAGGAGGGAAAACAGGAGCAAGCCTATGAGAAGACGAGGCAAAGCAGCTGTTGTGAGAAGAGCAGCGACACCCAGTGGCACGAATAGAAAAGTGCAGCAGAGCAGGGAGGGGAGAGCAGCATGTCAATCCAAGCAGCAAATTGGAAACGTCAGCGTAAAGAAAACAAGCCCGGGAGTGGTGCGTGCGTGGTCTTCACTTTTCAAGCACTGCATTCGTGCTTGTGGCGTGCCGCTGCTCGCTCCCGCAAGGTGGATGCCGCCACAAGCACGAGTGCAGTGCTTGAAAAGTGAAGACCGATGGCTAACGGCCCTCCTATGCAGCGAATGCGCGCTGCGTAGGCGAGACCTAAAAACAAATGTTATCTGTGAAAAGCCTGTTAAATATTCAACCATAATAATTAGGAACCTAAACTGAAGTTACCCTGCGCACGTCCAGTCCAAAGATCAGGATCCTGCAGGTTTCGAAACTTTTAAATCTATTAACGAAATATTCTTGTGCTAAAATGATACAATTCATAAGATTTCAAAGAAATACTGCATTATATGGCGATAACACTCACTATGAAGGGTCACAGAGGTAATTCCATTTGAAAAGAAGGTCTGTGGGACATCAAAAACTAATGTTTGCACATCTCAGAATTGATATTTCAGGTAAATTCTTTAGACAATAAAAAATAAGTGATTTTATTTTGTACCAAATTCGCAAGCCTATAAGAATCCGAAATAAAATAGAGCTAAATATAAAAGGACACTTTGGGAATTGTTTTTAACTACGTGGGACACGCGTGCACTTTGATGTACAAAAAGAAATGTCAAAATATAAATAAAAAATTATTAACATCTGCTGAAATTTTTGCTAGAAGCCCTGCAAGAATGGCCAGAATAGTGAAGCACTCACCTTTCGTGATGTTCGTAAGACCTCACGGTTTCTGAGCGGGAGCGTGAAGATGAGATTTTCTTCCCAACAAAACATGCCCAGTGCTGGCCCAACACATCATGGACCCAACCAGGAAGAGTCTCGTGGCAGTAACTTGTAACATTCTGGCCATGCTGTTCGTACTGTTAATTACACAAATTGAAGAATGAAACTCAAATGGAAATCAAAGATGATAACCTGAACTTAGTACACATGAAAAATCTGAAATAGTTTTGGAACCTTGGGTTTTACACAACCACAAATGGGCCAGAATAGCTACTTAAACTGCCTCGACACAAAGAGAGACCAAGATTTTTCAGGCTGTATTAGCATCTGCAACAGATGTGCCTGCAGAGCTTCTGAATGAGGCCTCAGAGCTTCTGAATGAGGCCACAACACCTTGCCATGGGCCTGCTCTGCCACTCAACCCCATAATGTCACACTTACTGATTTGTTTGTTCCGGCTGTAGACCTAGATCTCCTTGCCAAGAGGTATGTTAGCTTCTGATTCCTGCATCCCTATCTCTGGATGGCATGCTAAATTGGGCTTTAGAGTGTTTTTCCCCCCAATTAGATTAACTATTCTACTGCCAATCAAAAGGTAAGCTATACGCTATAAAGCTCTCACTCACTGATGTACATGCTTTTGGTTAGAACATAAAATCATCGGGAAGTGAAGATATTGATTTGAAGTGCTCACAGGCACACATACATGGTAACGGGAGCACTAAAATGTGCATCCAGGTCGGAAGATTCCCTACCCTTTGAAGCAAACATTGACTATTTAGCCTCCTGTGTTCTAAACTTACTCTCCTTTGTTCACCTGCATATTTGGATTCCTAGATGCCCAATACAACATTTTGTGTATTTCCATTAATTAAGAATAGGGTTATTGTGATTCAGCAGGCTCCCTCTAAATTGCCCTCTTCCCTTCTGTATGCACCATCTGCAACCTTCCTCTACAGCCTTCGGATAGGATGTGTGCCTTATGAAGTTGCCTACACAGCAGAATAGTATTAACCAACCTTACATAAATGTATAAAGAGTCTGTTTTTGGAAGGGCATTTAGAAAAAGAAGAAGAGGTGGTCACAGGTGAAGTTAAGGACTCACTGGAGAACTATTACTTGCCCCATAGATTGTTTTCTTGTTTCTATGACTCAAAGATCTAGGCTTCTGTTCCTTTGGTTCGGCCAGCAGCTGAGTTAGTGAGTTATTGTACCCTGGGCTTATCGGACAACCTCCTGGGTATGGAGGTCTAGTTACATTCATATCCATATGTATAGATAATAGGAGCCCTCTGCTTATTCCTCTGTGATTGAGGTATTTGGTTTTGGCCTCTAAGCCCCGGTCCTTGTTGAGGATGTGGGTTGCTAGATTGGGGCATCATGTTCCTGATGTGATGTGGAAGATACCCATAAGAGAAGTGATTGGTTGGCTTGGATTAAGGCGAATCCTATGTACTTTAATGTAAACAGGTTGGATCCAGGATGCCTTCCATAGCAAGAAATCTGAAGACAATGCAACCCAATGGAGGAGCGCTTCTAAGCCATCATTTCTCTTACACTTTTTAGCTTTACATCTGCCCAGGATGGATCCCTGTGCCCTAGACAATCATGATGGAGCACCCATTGCCAGATCAGCTTCATCTCTATGTTAATGGCCTTCTAAACCCAATTAATCAGGTGCGTTGTCCTATGTAAGAATGTATGTAATCATTGTAAAGCTCAAACCTAGACAAAAGACAGCAGAGTGCTGTGCAGGGCAAAGATACTGTCACTGTGCAAGTGTAGAGGCAGCATTGTGTTGTAGCGTTCTTTAAAGAAGTCAGTCTTCAACTCTATCCTAAATTGCAGCAAGGTAGGGGCAGTCCCAACGGATATAGGGATGTTGTTCTCAGTCCTGGGATTGATTGAAAAGGCATGCTGCCTTGTTTTTCGTTTATGCACATTTTGGTCTCCAGTCTGATGGTACCCTGTGCTGACAGCCATCCAAGAAGGTGAGTTTGTCAGGCACACAGGCATGGTTGCCAGCCACGATGGCTTCCTAGGTAAAGTAGCTCCATGTTATAAAGCCAAGTATTCTACGTGACATCTTCAATTTAAGGCAAAAAATGTGTTTAACTTTACATGCACCAAATTTCACCCCAACAAAATGTTTCAGCAGATAAGATACATTGCACCGCAGAAATGACACCCAAAATGAGTCTTTCAATAAATAAACTTACAATCTTGTGGAGTTCTCAATGTTTTAAGAATTAACCCAACTACCGCCAGAAATATTCCTTTTGACTATATTTCCAGGAAACTTCTGCCAGTAAAATAGTTAATATGTTCAGAAACCCTTCACTACAATGTTATACTTCAACCTATACATTCTGTTGCCATCTACAACCAAAACTGTACCATTACCCACAATGTCAAATATCACCCACATCAGGGATAGATCATCCTCCTATCGATAAAGAGCCAATGTTCAATATTCAGTACTGTGGTGCTCCCACAGGCCCTAGAAACAGAGGACTGTACTGAAGTACTACATTAAATTGTGATGAGACTCAGAAGCAGCTGTGAATGCGGGAGCAGTCAGGGGATAGTTATAATGACTTCTAACCAAAACACTCGCCACCATGCTCATTTGAGTAACAGTGAATGGCAATTATTTTATAACTTTATGACTGATGTATTAGTAGGTAAGTAGAACTGCTGATTGAAAACATTTTGTAACTCATGTGACCGCTTAAAATCTAAGCACCAAATATGCTGATGTAGGTCTTTAGGCTAAAAAAGATTAAACTATATCTTCAGCTTTCTCCTGCATGTCATCAATTACTTTTAAATTGATTTTATACAAAAGAAAAAACCAGTATATAATATATATTTTTTCCCCACTGGAAAAACAAAGGTTACAGGGACGTTATAGTTAACTCAGCTAACTATAACTGCTGAATTTCACTGGTTTTGCACAAATGAAATCTGACCCTAACTATAATTTATGCCCCCGCAATGCACTGCTTATGACCTCACATATTATATCACTCATGACATGGTCAGTGACATCAATAATGACATTATCCAGTGAGTGTTTTCTAAAAGATTATGAGTGTTAAACATATATACCAAAGGTACTATAAAAGTTAAAAGTGTGTGTGTGTGTGTGTGTGTGTGTGTGTGTGTGTGTGTGTGTGTGTGTGTGTGTGTGTGTGTGTGTGTGTATATGTGTGTGTGTGTGTGTGTGTGTGTGTGTGTGTGTGTGTGTGTGTGTGTGTGTGTGTGTGTGTGTGTGTGTGTGTGTGTGTGTGTGTGTGTGTGTGTGTGTGTGTGTGTGTGTGTGTGTGTGTGTGTGTGTGTGTGTGTGTGTGTGTGTGTGTGTGTGTGTGTGTGTGTGTGTGTGTGTGTGTGTGTGTGTGTGTGTGTGTGTGTGTGTGAGTGCCAGTATGGGTCTGTGAGCGACTGTATGGGTGTATGAGTAGGTGTGTGAGTAGCTATGTGGGTGAGCGAGTGGCTGTTTGAGTGACTGTACAGGTAAGTGAGTGGCTGCTTGGTTAAGTGAGTTGCTGTGTAAGCGGCTGTATTGTTGAGCAAGTGTCTGCGTGAATGGATGTATGGGTGAGTGAGCGGATGTGTGCGTGCTTGTATGGATGTTTGTGCGAGTGAGTGTATGAATGGGTATGTAAGTGGGTTTCATTTCCTAAATGTAACTACTAACATTTGACAGTGAGTGTACGAGTGAGTGCATTACTGCGTGGGAGAGAAAAAGGGTTTGTGCGCCCATCCAGCTGGAGCTGCTTTGTGCTCCCGCCAGGTGGGAGCACATTACACTTTCCCTGCCCCAGCTCTTGGGCAGGGAAATAGACGGAGCCCCAAGGGCGGGGGGGATTGGGGACAGTTCCTGGGACGGCCCTAGTGTACGGTGTCAGCAGGGCCATTCAATTGCACTGGGGAGGGGGGGGGACGCGCTCCACTCCCTTTTGCAAAATTGTGCCTCATGGGACGAGTTCCTTTTCAGGCTCGGGGAGGGAGACATCACAGCTGGCAACTCTCTTTATTAAACTCTCGGCTCTGGGTAATGGGGACCATGCACTGCTTCAAATAATAAATGTGTCACCCAGGCCCAGGGGTGTTTTTTTGTGTGTTTTGTTTAATAGTGCACACTTTTTTTTTTTGTCCCCAAGCGGGGGTCCCGCTCTGGCCCCACCACCAAGCTTAGGGGGGGGTCAAGGTATCCCATCCCTACAACCTTATGGTTTAAAAAAATGTTTTTCCAGCACTCAGGACTGAGTCCAGAGTCCTAAAATGGCTGCCTACACATCTAGCTGATGTAATGGCAGGCAATCAGATCCCAGAAAAATATCTGTCAGCTCCGCGGATACTCTGCGGCATCATATATAAAACGTTTTTTGGGTTTTAATTGCTCAAAAACTACTAAACGGCATTACACGGAATTACAGAAAGCACACTTTCTGGACCAAGTTCTAGCTTTCTGCTAAAAGTAGTGTAAATCCATTCAATCATTTGGGCTGCATCGGTGTCTTAAGTTTCTATGAAAATATAGGTTCTCAGCCCTCAGCTTGAGAAATTATCCCAACACTTTCCATGCACAAACTAGGCAAAAAAAAAAAGAGCATTTCGTTGTGAAGATTCGTGAAAAGGCTTCAAAGTTATTTTCAGCACAAAAAGACCCACATATACACACACACATACACATATATATATATATATATATATATATATATATATATATATATATACACACACACACACACACACACACACACACATATATATATTCACTGAAAAAAACATAGGACTCAGGGACGTTATAGTTGGAAATTAGCATTTAAAAAACCTTAGAAATTCACTGAAAAAACCACAGGTATCAGGGACGTTATAGTTAGTTGGACATTTCACACGTACAAAACCAGAGAAATTCGGCCGTTATAGTTAGTAGAGATAACTATAACTCGCGCCCCCGCAATGCACTGCTGATGACGTCACATATTACATCACTCATGACATGGTCAGTGACATCACTGATGACATCACGGATGACATCATCCAGTGAATGTGTGTTTCTGTAAAGTTTAAATATGTTTTATATAGATATATGCCAAGGTGTATTGAAGAATGAGTGGGTGTATAAGTGTCTGAATGGATGATTTAGTAGGTGCGTGACTGACTGTATAAGTGAGTGACTAAATGTGTCTTACTGAATGCATGGGTTAGTGAGTAAACTGTGTAAATGTCTGTATCAGTCTGTCAGTTGGTGTATTAGTGGCTGTATGGGTTGGTGAGTAGCTACATGACTGTCTATATTGGTTATTGATTGGTTGTCTGAGTATCTCTATGTGTGCCCGAGTGTCTGTGTGAGTGGGTGGGGGGTGGGTGACTCTGTGCATAGATGTGTGAGTGGGTGAATCACTGGGTGTATGGGTTCAAGAGTGCATCTGTGAAGGGCTGTATGGGTGGGTGAGTGTGTTGGTGAGTGAATGGATGTCTCAGTAGAATATGTGTGAGTAACTTCATATGTGAAAGGCAGTATATGTGAGTGTTGGAGTATATAAATGACTATACGTGAGAGAGTGATTGTGAGAGTGGCTGTATGGAGGAGTGTGTGCTTGTATCAGTGATTAAAAAAGACAGTAAGTATGTGTTAGTATTTGCATAAATAAGTAAGGTCGTCTGTATATAACTGTATAGGTGAGTAAATGGGTGTGATTGATTCTTTGCATGACTGAGTAGGTGTGTGAGTAAGTCTATGGATGAGTGTTGGTGTGTCAGTGTATGTATAGGTGTATGAGTGCATATGATAGTGCTGTATTAATGAGTGACTGCATGTATGAGTTACTGTATGGGTGAATGAGTGGATGTGTGTGTGCGTAGACCTAGGAATCACTGAGCGGGTATGAAGTAACTGCTATTGGTCTGTCTATGGTTTCGATATTGGTATTCTGTATTTTAGAGTGGGTGTATAAAAGGTTTTATTAGGTTGTGGGGAGGTGCATCAGATTATCACATGGATGATGTCATCAGTGATGCCATGAGTGATGCCACGAGTGATGCCACGAGTGATGCCACGAGTGATGCCACGAGTGATGCCACGAGTGATGTCACGAGTGATGTCACGAGTGATGTCACTGACCATGTCATGAGTGATGTCATGAGTGATGTCACTGACCATGTCATGAGTGATGTAATATGTGACGTCATCATCAGTGCATTGCGGGGGCGCGAGTTATAGTTATCTCTACTAACTATATGGCCGAATTTCTCTGGTTTTGTACGAGTGAAATGTCCAACTAACTATAACGTCCCTGATACCTGTGGTTTTTTCAGTGAATTTCTAAGGTTTTTTAAATGCTAATTTCTAACTAACGTCCCTAAAACCTATGCTTTTTTCAGTGAATTTCAAAGGTTTTTTAAAAGCTAATTACAAACTATAACATAGCAGTCACGTTTGCAGAGTGGTGGAGAAAGGTGAGCGTGGCCTCCGAACACCTCTTAGCAATCCCACTGTCTGAGATTTACTGGAGGTAACAGGAGGGGTAGTTAGCCCCCAACATCAACCTTGGGGGCCGGCCAACTACCCTTCCTATTACCTCCAGTAAGTCCCACACAGCAGGATTGCTAACATGTTATATCATGCCCGCCCCCTCCCTGCACCACTGTGCAAACGCGCCCCCTGGTGCGTTGTAAGTTTGGGGATTAAGTCCCCTTGAATCCTGAGGGTCCCTGGGGTCCAACCAGCCCACCAGGTACCTCCAGTAAGCGCCACACAGCTGCGTTGCAGAGAGGTATTCTGAGGCCATGCCCCTTTTTACACCACGCTGCAAACGCGGCTTCTGGCGCACTGCTGCTCGGAGGATGAAGTCCACTTGTGTCCTGAGGTACTCAGGACACAAGAGGACCTCATCGCCCCACCACCAATGCACCAGAAGCCGCGTTTGCAGAGTGGTGTAAAAAGGGGCATGGCCTCGGACCACCTCTCTGTAATGCAGCTCTGTGGCGCTTAGTGGAGGTACCTGGTGGGCTAGTTGGCCCCCAGGGACCCTCAGGATTGAAGGGGACTTAATCCCCCAATTTACAACGCACCAGGGGGCGCGTTTGCACACTTGTTATATCAGGCCCCGCCCCCTCCCTGCACCACTCTGCAAACGCACCCCCTGGCGCGTTGTAAGTTGGGGAATTAAGTCCCCTTGAATCCTAAGGGTCCCTGGGGGCCAACTAGCCCACCAGGTACCTCCAGTAAGCGCCACAGAGCTGCCTTGCAGAGAGGTGGTCCGAGGCCACGCCCCTTTGTACACCACTCTGCAAACGCGGCTTCTGGAGCTTACTGGAGGTACCTGGTGGGCTAATTGGCCCCGAGGGACCCTCAGTATTCAAGGGGACTTAATCCACCAACTTACAACGCGCCAGTGGGCGCGTTTGCAGAGTCGTGCAGGGCGGGGCCTCCGGCGAGATGCCGGCTTTTTTTTTTTGTGTGTTAGAAGGGGGGCTGTGTGGCCCCCCTTCTTTTAATCTATTTTTGGGCCCTGGGGACCCCATCCCCCAGGGCCTGCCACATTTAAAAAAAAAAAAAACGTGAAGGGGGCCGCGCGACCCCCCTCCTGAGGCCAGTTTTGGCCCCGGGGACCCCATCCCCCGGGGTATGGCCTTGCTTTTTTTTTTTTTATTGTTCTATGGAGGGGGGCCGTGTGGCCCCCCCTTCCCTGGGCCACTTTTGGCCCTGGGAACCCCATCCCCCGGGGCCTGGCCTTCCGTTTTTTTAAATTTAATTACGGGAGGGGAGCCGCGTGGCTCCCCTTACCTAGGCCTCGTGGCCCCGGGGACCCCATTCCCCGGGGCCTGGCCACCCTTTATTTTTAATTATAGAGGGGGGCCGCGTGGCCCCCCTCCTCAGGCCACTATTGGCCCCGGGGACCCCATCCCCCGGGGCCCTGCCATTTTTTTTTTTTTAAATAAAGGGGAGGGGGGCCATGTGGCCCCCCTTCCGGGCCACTTCTGGCCCCAGGGACCCCATCCCCCGGGGCTGGCCCTTTGTGTTGGAGACCGTGGGGGGAGCCCCAATGCCCCCACGGTCCCGCTCGCTCCCCGCCTCCTGCGGGAGCCGGCATTACTTTTGCACAAGGGAGCTGCTGACATGCAGCTCCCCTTGTGCAAAGCATTCTGCTCGGTTTTGGAAGCGAGAGCAGGTTTCCTGCTCTCGCTTCCAAAACTGAGCAGAGTTTGCTATAACAGGGCGGGAGCCGTGCTCCCGCCCTGCCATAGCAAACAGCAGTGTCCCAGGAGTCGGCACCCGGGACACTGCAGGAGCAGGCCCAGGGGGGGTGGCGGTCCCCAGGGCCATCGAGGGCTCCAGGAGGGGGGCCGTGAAGGATATATATATATATATATATATATATATACACATACACACACATATATACACACACACATATACATACACACATACATACACCCTTGAAAAGTGAATTCTCATCTACTGTTTGCTAAACTGAGCCTCCTGACAACATTTTGACTCCCTTGCACCAGCTAGTAGTACTATATGCTCTAAGGAAATATCCCACTAAAATGAAACTGCTCTCAAGTGCCAATGGAAGGCCAACTTTTATACATCAGCCTTTCCAACCCATCAACTAGCAGGAAGCACAGGTTTTCTTTAAGACATGATTTCTCACTGAATAGAGGCTTTATTAAGACTTCAACACTCAAGCCGACAGACTATAATACCAAGAGGAAAAAAACAAGTTGTTGTTGTTTAAAGCTTACCTTAAAAATGCAAACCACTTGTAGTCATTAATAACAACTTCAAATCCTTGATTGTAAATTAATGTGAAGAAACCGGAATTCCCCAGGTCATCTTGAGCAAAGTCAAGTTTTTGAAGATGGACTGTGAGTGTATTTTGTAAGGGACCTGTAAAATAATGCCAGATGTTACACAGGTGCACAAATACTGGCAGAAGACAAACATGGCCAACTACCTGCCCAATACCCAGGCATCTTTAATACCTCAGACTAGTCAGCCTCAAGCTCTTGTTCTTATATTGCTGTATTTCTCTTAGGCTGTTCTAAAATTTCTTTTTACAAATTTTCACCAAAACATACACAATTTGCAGTGGCCTCTAATGCAGTGAGGATGCCCGACTCCACTGACTTTTTGCCTGAAGTCGTGTAGATTTAACCCATCTGGATTGTTCCAGAATTTCCATCTAGCCACAGGATTCCGGCCCTGTATTTTTCATGCTGGTTCTCACTGGAATTGTTCCATACCTCGCATCAAGCCACAGGGTATTGTCTTTGATTCTTTCATGCTTTCCCTTGGAGGGGATGCTATCCCTCCCTACTTATTGTTGAGATTGTGCCTCTTTGCGTCCTTCCTTACACCTGCAGATCCTTCTGGCTGCCCCTACACTGCGCGGGACGCCTTACTGCATCTGGGGCTGTCCCCTGTCCTGATGAAGACCCGCCGCAACACATCATTTATGCGTTGTCAGGGTCGAAACGTCGACGCTTAACCTCGGTTCAGCCTTTACATATCTCTGGGTCCCACTGTTGAGCAATTTAGCCTTGACCAGAGAGATTTCCTTAATCATTGTTCTGACCATTTTTGAAAATTGTATATATATTTGTACATAGCCTCACAACTGTACATATGCACTGTGTCACCAGCACTGAGCACTCGTGTCACTTTGAAACACTTGTCACTTTTTTACTTTATTCTATTTGGACAGCCCGACAATATGTAAATTTATGTTGTCTGATGAAAAACTTTGGAAATTTAATAACAATAATTTTTTTGCAAGTAATTTTGAGTCTTTCATTCTTATCAGGGTGGTCTGATACTTGCTTTAGCTTTGTTGCGCGCACTGTTTTATTCTGCTTAATTTGCTACTGGATTCTTTAAGTGAACATAAGTATACACATTTCCCGATGATTTGTTCTTGCAAACAAAGCGATTGGCGCTCCCCGAAAGAGCCATTGTAGTTTGCTATATCTAATGCAGTGACGTCACATGAAGGAATGGGTGACACACCTTTAATATACCTCATTTCAAAGAGAATTAGATGAGATGTGACAGTATTTGCCACATATATATGACATAGTAGCGGTAGGTACTATGTAGCTATAGTTATAATTTTGAGAGGTGGAAGTCCTCAGATTTCTGATTGGTAATAACTTTGCCACAGTTTGTCGAATCTCCACGAAACTTTGCAGACCTGTTCTTTTTTCTACATTAGTTGATGTTGTAACGTTTTGTGGTGATTGGTCAAATGGGTGCAAAGAAAAAAGGGTGGTCCCAAAACAAGTTTTTCGATCAATGCATTTTGCATAGACGTTTTAAACAGATCTATTGGCAAAACGGCTGAACAGATTTTGATGAAATTTGACAGGAATATAGATTATGGTTTGGAAAGGGCATTTTTTGTTAGAAGACATAAATTGGTTCAGTAGTTTTTAAGTAAAAAGGGGCAAAAGTCTACTGATATTGGGCCACAGTGTACCCTCGGTACCTGGCGATGACGAAACGCAATAGGATTGATTAACGAAAACCCTAACAAAATGAAAAGACAGCCATATTGTTTACACAACACTATGGCTTTGCTGTGTGTTTTTATGTGAAATATATGTTGTTACTCTTGTTTTAATGTTGATGAAGTAATGAGGTAGTTTAGCAAACTCTGAGCGGTAGGGAAAAGTAGTTTTATATATTTATTTGTTTAAACACATTCTACGACACTGTCCCCCACTGTACTCTACAATACTCTCCTCCACACTACTGCAATATATGCCACTCCACAACACTCTACGTTTTGAAACACATTTTTATAATAATAATTTTTTTTTTAATTTAAATTCAATGACAAAATCAAAGGTTAAACCTTAGTTTTAATTAGGAAACAAACTTAATTCATAATTTTTATACAAAACAAACAAACTACATAAACCTTAGAAATTCTAGTTATAACTTTATAGCTGTAAATTAAAAGTTATAATATACACACACACTACATTAACCACAGGTCCATTTCTGAGGCCTGTTAAATGCAGTTTCAGCTGTTTGTGTATTCATTGCAGACTGGGCCACGATTTATTTTCCAGAAGCCTGGGTCTCACAACAGTGGAGACTGAGGGAGGATTCTTTTGTCCTCCACAGTTGGGGTATTGACTACAAACTCCCCTTTTCCAGTGATTCCTTCATTAGTCCCTAAAAAGAATTGAGATAAACCCAGAGTGAGCACTTTGGGGCTGACAATGGGCCCCAAAAAGAAGCTTGAGAAACCCTAAGCTTTTGGGAAAGAGAGTAATAACTAGAAGGTGAAACTGTGCAGCATGACTGATGCCAGAACACACAAGGGTTTAGCCACGATTGGTAATGCACCTTAATGCACCTTCCTACAAAAGGCTCTGGGTAGTCGCCCACCAGGTATGCAGAGTACTGGCCTGTATTACTTCCTAGAATCAGAAAGAGATACACAAGACACTCCCTCAAGCTTTCACCGACCCTGTGCTAGTAACAAGTCCAGTTTAGCAACATCAGCAGAGAGTATTTAAGCAGGATTTTAAAACTGTCAAAATGTAACTGATAAACTTACTCTTATCAAGGAAAAAGAAATAGGAGCAAAAAGGAGAATAAACACAGATGAGTAGGAAAGAAGTGGCGTTGCTGCAAAACTTCACTTCTGGTGCTTGGATGCAGTCTAATGGCTTCATACTTAGCACCGCAGTATAAGGGAGTTCTAAAACCTCCCTACGAAATACTGTATGTCAAAAACATATTGGGGCGTTGTTTGTGTCAGATTCCAACGTTTTTGCTACACCATGTGGAATAATGTGTGTAAAAAGCAGGGCTTTAAATTGGGAAACAGCCTTAACCACGCAGCGGGAACTACGCGGGGCTGAACCATGCAGGCTGCACCACGCATGTCTAAATCACGAATATGCCTTAACCACGCATATGCGTGGTTAAGGCATATGCGCGGTCTAGTTGTTGCTGCTGCCGGGCGGAAGAGCAGGAAGCGGAAGGATCGGGACGAGGCGGAGAGGTAAGTCGGGTTTTGAGGGGGTGGGGGTAGTTTGTAGGGGTTCTGGGGTAGTTTACAGGGACAACGAGGGTTGGGAGTTTTAGGGCTCAGGGCAGGGGACGGAGGTGGGGGTAGATTATTTGGGTTGTGGGTAGTTTTGGGGCGGGGTGGTTTTCAGGGCGGGGGGGTTCAGTAGTTTTTTAGGGCTCAGGGCAGGGGACAGGAAATGGGCAGTTTTAAGGCAGAGGGGGAAGTTGGGCTGGGTAGGTGGGTTTAGGATGGGCAGGGCTTGTTTTAGGCCTCAGGGAGGGGGCTGGCGTCAGAGTAGTTTTAAGGGGGCTGAGTTGCAGGGCTCAGGGTAGGGGCAGTTTTCAGGCCGAGGGGGCAGTTGGCCTGGGGTAGTGGGGAGGTAGGGATTTTAGGTTTAGGGTGATTTTAGGGTTTAGGGCAGAGGGGCAGGAGTGTGATCTTTACAACACATGCCCATTTACCAAACATGTCTTTACCACAAGATTGCGTTGTAAAGGCATACGTGGTAAAGGCATGCAAGGTAAAGGCATGCAAGGTAAAGGCATGCAAGGTAAAGGCATGCAAGGTAAAGGCATGCAAGGTAAAGGCATGCAAGGTAAAGACGCAGTCATGGTTTAGACCGCGTGGTTAAGGCATGCGCTGTTGAGACATGCGTTTTTCCATCACACAACCCTTTAAATTGGATAAACGTGTGTGTGGGGGGGGGGTCTCTAAAAGGGGTAATTAAGGGAGTTATGTAGACTAAACTTCTGCTAACACAGTGTGCCACCAAACCATTATTTTGGTGCCTCTCTGAGCTTTCCTTTATTGCATACAGATAGATTACTCAACAGCTGACAGATCACCAACCAGCCAACATTATTGGCTTATTTGTTTAAGATAAATTAGAAACAAAAATGATTTTGTGGTAAATAACTAAACTGAAGCGTTTCAATTCTGAAATTGTGAATTAACCCTTACTGAGGCCTGTGGAAGTAATATGCCTCTTTTTCCCGCATGCCATTACCCCGCATGTTGTTACAACGCGGTCGACTTGCGGAGGGGGGGCGCTGGATGTTGGAATAGTAAAATTTACTATTCCAACTCCAGTCTGTGCGGACTGTAGGGAAGGTGTTGGATTTTAAATCCAACACCTTCTCCCCCCTCCGCAAGTCGTTGTAACGACTTGCGGGGTAATGGTATGCGTTGTCACAACGCGGTCGTTGTTACGACCGCGTTGTACCAGCATGCAGGGTTACGGATGCAGGGTGACAGTTGTTTACCCTGTGGAAGGGGTTGTGGTCTTCGTAGTGGCTCAATCCCTTCTCTTAGGTTCACTCTATGTTAGACGTACACACCCTTTTTATTCTACACTCCTCCTCTATCTGCATATCTTACACCTCATCTTTCCTCTTAAGCAACCTTCTTTTTACTCTCTCCTATATGCACTTATTCGCATTTCCTTCATTTTCCCATCTCCAAACACACAACACACCCACTCAGCAGTAAGCACTGTATTTTCTTTTACTTTTGCTTTGTCAACATTTTGGCAACTGTAGACCTCCTTCTCACACAGCTGCACACAATCACAATTGCAGCTGGAATATGTGACAATTGCACTGTGAGCTCTGCAGAGAGGCCAAAGATTGGGTGACCATGGTATGAACCCCTTTTTAATCCACTGACAGGCCGTGAGAAACTCGCACTGCCTTCAGCCTCAACTACAGACCTCCCAACTGTGCCAGTTATAAACACCTGAAGGAAACTCAGTTCAAAGAGGCACTATACAAGAGTAATGTACTACACGAAAAAAAAATACAAAAGAAACCACATTATGGAAATAGCTAACACTCTTAGGGAAGTCAAGATTAAGTAAAATGTGGAACAGGAACTAAATCGCTGCGATGGATTACCTTAACGTTTTTTACATCCATTGTTCAGAAATGTATCCGTGTTTCTACCAGTAAAGTTAAGAGCATTTCTCAAAGTTTATAGCCAGGCACAAAGACCGCTTGCACCCGATTTTCACTTACCACAGGGCTCAAAATGACACCTCAATATTATGTTCATTTTTATATGTCCTTTATACAATGCAAAATGCTATAGTGGAAAGCAATTTGCCCTCAAATCCCTTCAGATCCCCAAACGCATTGAAAATGCCTGGATACTTTCCTCTGACAACCTACATTTGGTGGCATCTCTTCTGCACTTACAAGGTTTTTCAAGTGGGCATGGGGGAGGGAGCGGGAAGGGGAGAAGAGGACCTAGCCTAGTAATATCCATATTTATATTACAAGCCCCCAAAATTAAACTTTAATGACACTTGGGGACTTAAGAATGGAAAACTTTGACAGTCACGTAGAAATGCTATGTGTCTCCACCAAATATTTGCGCCCTACGATGCAGCAATTGCGTCCTTTTTTGGGCATGGCAAAACAACATGGGGATGGTGGGTGAGAGCATCTGACCAAGCTTTGTTGGTTTATATAAGAAAAGTAAATGTTTTCCCTCGACTTGTCTTTGTTTTCCATGCAGTCCTTGCACCTGCACATGGTGTCACGTCAGAGAATGGCAAATAAGCCGTCAACACAAACATCAACATACTTTTTTTTTTTTTTTAAGTGGGCTGTCGAAAAAAGACTTATATGGTATTTATTGCCATGGCGGTTGCACGGATGTGCATTGCATCAACCCACAGGGCCACCTGTTGGCCATGTGCACGGGGTGCATGCAGGGGGGCACAACATATGCCCCCCGTGTGCATGCACACCAGTTCCTGCACCGTATGGACTTTTCAGGCAGGAACTTTTTGGGCATTCCTATTGCGGTGCCCATTTTCAGAGGCATTGCCCTGGGCCCTTAAAAAAAAGCCCGACAGACATGAAACACTCGTAATGTGGCAGGTGGTGGGCACACAGGTTTAGCAGTGCGGGAGAGGGTATGCTCCCACACCGCTAAACTCGTAATCACGCCCAAAGTGTTTAACTGCCTCGAAAAAGAGTAGCAAGTGCTATATAAATACAATTACAATAAAATGCAACAGTAACCAGTAAGGCTAAAGCAAAGATATTATGTTTCAAGTCTTCCCAAAATTCAGTTTAGGGAGTGGTATTTTCAGAGAATATTTGAAGTTGGTGAAGAAGGTTTTATTTTGCAGAGTCGGAGGGGGTACAAACATTAATCTTGTTCCGGTATCAAAAAACCAATATACTTTTGCTCATACTGTCGTCAACAAGTAGAGCCTACCCCGAACACTTGAATAGCTGGTTGTCAGACAGGATTGGGTGGCAGTTAGCTTAAGAAAATAACCTTTTTAAGTTCAGCAGCTGGAAAGACAGTGAATTATCTAAGGCAGACTATGTCTTCAGAGGTCTGGAGACACAGGGACAGAACTTAAAAATACCTTTATTTCAAATCCACAGAAACAGAAGACACACCGAGGAGGGAACCAAAAGCCCTAATTACCTAGACATTTCTTTAAAGTTGCATGAGATTGGTTAAAAAACAAAACAACAAAAAAAGGAATATTAAAACAGAAACTAGTTAGTTTTGTTTTAGGGATATACTTGTAATTGGTTGAGGAAGTAGAATGATCAAGAGGCCCAGGAAGGGACTTACCAAACTTGCAGTTGGTGTCTCTTAAAGAGAGGAAGAACTGTTGAGTTAGTGTGAGGAAATCAGTGGCTCGAAAGACAAAAAAACAAATAATGCACTAATAAACAGACCAAAATGCAGAGGCACAATCGCAAAGGAAAGGGGGGTTGCTCACAAAACAACCAGCTACTTCACCCATCGTTAGGACTATAACTCAGTAAGGATTTGGGGCCAGATGTACGACTCATTTTTGCGGTTGCAAACGGGAGATCCTCCCGTTTGCGACCACAAAAAAGGGTAATGGCATGTACAAATAACATTTTGCGAGTCACTGACTCGCAAAACAGCATTTGCGACTCCCGCTATTAGGAAGGGGCATGCCTTCATAATAGCGAGTCACCATGCCATGTACAATTGTTTTGCGACCGCAAAACACACAGTTTACCATCTACTTCAAGTAGGTGGTAAACCACTCGCAAACGGGAAGGGATTCCCAGGGAAAACCTTCCCCTTTGTGAGTATGTGAGAAAATATTTTTAAGAGCAGGCAGTGGTCCCAAGGACCACTGCCTGCCCTTAAAAATGAAACTGAAAAGTTTTTTTTCTTTTTTTAAATGCATCCCGTTTATTTAAAAGCAGTCCCAGACATTGCGGTCTGCTGACCCCCGCAGGCCACCATCCCTGGGAGTGCTAGCCATTCCTAATGGGGTTGCAAATTACGACAGCCTCATTAATATTCATGAGGCATGCAATTTGCGACCCCATAAGGAATCGCTATCAGTGTCTGAGACACTGTTATACATCCCAATTTGAGAGTCGCAAATGCAACGTAATTTGCGAGTCGCAAATTGGTGGGTCGTACATCTGGCCCTTGGTTTCTAAAAAGGTGTTGGACAACCTCAGTGGGCAAGATGGATAGTGCCACGCTATGTCACAAATGACCACCAGGCCTTCTGCACTCTACAATACTCGTGAAAGTAGCAAGAATCAGTTCCCTAGTGAACACGCCAGGTCTGTTGCCTCAATGGACTAATGCATCCACTCCAGGAATCTGTTTGCCCTCAAATCCCTTCAGGTCCACTTAGCATTTCATCCTTCAGAGGTCACTATAAAGTTAAGTTGAATAACAATAAGTATCTCTTATTCTGTGCAAAGGTACCAAGGGGATGAAAGTGTGCTTTGCAAATAAACATTAGGTTATCCTGTAAAACAGCTGCCTAGTGCGCATAACCGTATTGTTGTGTCTCTCTGGGAAACAACCCAAGACATGCTTTAGTAGTGGGGACTCCTGGAGGAACAGGTCTACCTATCAAGGAATTAGACAGTCGACCGCACATCTGGACAGTCATCACTAGTGTGAAACCCCGTGTGTGAGCTGGGCCAGTGCCTTTGAAGTGCAAGTGTGATAGGTGACCGCTCTGCCCCCTCCCCCCTTCCTGCCAACACCCCGATCTTCTATTGTGACGCTGTCTAGGAGAAATACACAAAGGCCAACAGCCAACACACCTAGTCATTTTACCCAGAAAAAGACACCAGATGGTTAAGACAGGAAAATGCCATCTTTCTAAAAGTGGATTTTTCAGAATTGTGACTTAAAATCTGACTTTACAGTTAAAGGAGGTTTTAAATTACAATTCCTCATTTACCAAGCATCACTTCCCTACCTGCTCTCAATCAAAAGTTATCACTTACTAAATATAATAAGGTAACCCAATTTTAGCCTATGAGAAAGGTAGGCCAAGCAATACAGAAAAGTGAATGAGAGTTTTCCACTACCAGGACGTGTGAAACTGAAAAGCACATGTTCAACTTTTTAAATAGAACAAACCCTGCCCTGTGGGCTGTTTAGGGCCTACCCTAGGGGTGATTTAAATGTATTAAAAAGGAAGGTTTAGACCGGACAAAAGGTTTAATTTGCCACGTTGAAATGGGAGTTTGAAACTGCACACAGGTTGCAATGGCAGGCCTGGGATATAACTGAAAGGCTACTTAAGTGGGTGGCACAATCAGTGCTGCAGCCCACTAGTAGCATTTAAATGTACAGGCCCCGAACACATGTAGTACTACTTTACCAGGGACTTACAAGCAACTTAAATTTGCCAATTGGGTGTAAGCCAATTTCAACTTGTTTTAAAGGAAGAAAGCATGAGCACTTTAGCACAGGTTAGCAGCACAGAGACCTAAAAGCCAACATACATGGGTCTAGCAAACAGGAGGGTTAAGGCAAAGAGGACCAAGTCCAACATGACTCCCCTCCAGCCACCAGTCAGGCTAGATCATTCAATACCTTGATGGGCGTTCCTGTTTAGGTAATCGAATGTGGATGAAGGCCCTCTTATGCAGTGGCACTTGTCAGTTCTATGACCTTCCGAACTCAGTAGGATCCCTCTGTCTACATTCTATTGAGTCACTAGACTGACCCATGGGGAACCCTCATCCTCACTAGTGGACCCCATCTTTGCAGCTCCTAACCTTAAACTTGCTCACAGATACATTCCAGTGGGCAGTCAGTACCAACATCAACAGCAGAGTGATGTGGCCCATTCCGATCCTTATATCGGACTTCTGTCCACAACCCAAGGAAACTTCTGCCCACAAGGACAGCAACCAAAAGAGGCCACTGACGACTGTCAGTGTCGAGAGCCACGCCTCGTGCCATCCACTGCTAGGTGAAAGCTCCAAGCAGAGACCTTGGACAGGCCGCTCTCCCAGCCTTGGGGCTGGCAAGGAGTTCTCCAAGCCCTCCTGTGGGTTCTCTGAGGTTTCTAAGAGCGGGGTCTCTGATACTGGATAGCCATTACTCACAAGATGAAATAATTAGTTCTAAAAAAAAAAAAAAATTTACAAAAATAAACACACACAAGCCTCTGCTTTGAAGGACATCAAGCTTCTGGTTGGCTGCCCCTGAATCACTGAGGACTGGCAAGGAAAAATAACCTCAAACTTCCAATCTAAACTTCTCTTGCTGCCTACACCTAGCCATCAGACAGTAGCAGATACAACTTTCAGCGACAGCATCTCTCCTCAGCTGGTTCACTTGCCAAATGCCTCATTTTGTTCTCAACTCTGGTTGAAGAACATTTTAAACTCCTTCTTCAGCCCTTAAGCTTCAAACATTCCCTTGAGAAAATTAAATCGTTTTATTTCAGCACCAATTTTAGGGCAAGTGTGCAGGTTTTGGTTCCAGCCACGACTGATACAAGGAACTTAGTAATAACATGGATTGCAAAATCCTCAATGGCTCAAAGATTGTTGAAAGTTGGTGCTAGCTACCCATAACATGAAACCTATTACACTCCCATCTGAAATCACTCCATTGACTGACCAGGAGATAACCACTACTTGAAGTAAGCTATCTCGCTGATCTAGTCTATTATTGGAAACAACCTATCTGGTAAAGTATGGGTTATTCCGGGTGGACAGAAAGAGCAGCACAATCCTGCATGGATGTACCTCTGAACATGTTGCTCTAAAGCCGATCTTTGGTCACACTACACTTGGATTTTTAAGCGCTGCCCAAGTACAAAAAATATAACCCCTTCCAGCATACTTCTTCACACACAATAACAGTACTGAACTCACTGTCCTTGCAAGGGTGGAAGGACGAGTCGGCCATGTCAGCAGGAGAATGCTTGACTTACTGAACCATGCCACTGGCAAATGCATACATCCATAGTACTTTTAAATAGACATTTCCCATTATTCTTGTTAATACTGCCTGGAACTACTGTAGCAGTCAAAATACTAGGCATTCTCATTTCCCAAGTCAGTTGTATCCACCATAGGATCAAAAGTAGATTTGACTAGGACAGGATTTAAACATCTGACTTTCAAGTTGGACAGAGATTGTAGCAGTAAGAAAAGAAACAAACTTGGCTAACTTGCATGGCATATATTTCCTGGTGAAACTCACCTTATAGTCGTTTAATCAAAGGAGGGTGGAAGAAGCAGAGATTTATTTAGCTTCGGTTGGATATAGTCAAAAATCAAAGAGGAATGAATCGCACGTCCTGTTCTTACCAGGGTCTAGGGTTCTTGTATGGTGAAGACCCTCATTCACATTAAGTATATGGTGCGGTATATCTTGATTCTCCGCTCTGTTGTTAAGTGAGTAGTATCATCATTGGGTCTTTTATCACTTGAGTGATCGGTTATTCAAGTTATTTCCTTATCCTCCATCTGGAGGTAGACCGTCTGGTTTTTCGACAGTTGTGAAAAGTAAAGTGCGAAGGTGTGTTGTGAAGAGTGAGGTTAAAATTGCCTCATGTCCTCTGTTAAATCTTTTATTTGCCAAAGATGGGGCAAGATTAAAATGGTGAATTGGTAGCGCTGTAGTGGAGGTGTCAATGTCCCACTGTGCCTGATTGTAGGTCTTAATAGGTCGACATGTTTTGGCCCTTGGTAGCCCTCACGGGTCTGTGGGCCTTGTTCAGGACCAAAATCAAAGTAAGCTACCTTCGAGGTAGCTTATGGAGGGTAGGCAAGTTTACTCACCCTGCTTCATCACTGAGCCCATTCGCTCATCTTCATATATGGGTTATAGAAGGTACTACCGTCTATACCTTTCAGTGGAGACAATTTTGACTTCTACGGGGTAGAGATGAAGGGCTCGTTCTTTACGATGTCCTGTCTGCGCTTGTGCTGACTCTTACCTTCGTGCCCCGGAATTGCTCACCTTATAGTCAGTTATGGCAGTCATTGCAGCGATGTGCATTTATGAGGCAGGTGTCAGCTCTATGACTGGCAAGAAAGCTAAGGTGGGTAATGCACTAGCTGAAAATATCCATGTCCAACCCTCAGTTACAATTATTTATCATAAGATAGCTCAGAGAAAGTTAACGTGCATATTGTAAAGGATCCAGCCCAACATCATAGGTCTAAACTTTATTTCTACTTGAGCCTGGTTTAGTGTGGGTGCAAGGTGAGGGACAGAGAGAATGACAGAGCTCCTTTTCACCTCTCACTTTTGCTCAACCAAGAGAAAACTTACAACAGAACTGAAGAAATCCATTACTCACCATCCTTAAAGTATGAAGATAAAGAGAAGGCTCGATTTTTGCAGTCCTGGTCTGTTTTTTGCAGAATAAAATATTGCCTGCCGCCCCAGAGGACAAAAAAAAGCTAGGCTAGAGGGATGAAAACTGACTGCATGTGCCCCTTCCTCGACCCCCCACACATACCCAATGCCACCATCTCCCTCACTGCCCTATCAAACCACTGGGCCAGCCCCTTGCACAAGCGGCTCGCCTCACTATGCCACACCCTGGTCTCAGGTCGCCCCCCCCCCGTTTAAGCACAGACCCCCAGACTGTTTAAGACCCAAATCTATTGCTCATCCATCCCAGCACAACTACTATCTCTTCTGTGAATACACCCATTCCAGCCCATTGAGCAGTCCCCCCACAGACTTTTGTCTTTCTTCACAGCGAAATCTTATTGTCAATGGTCTGCCCCACATCTTCGTTTATTAATCGGGGGCACCGATGCGGTTGTCCTTGTTAGTTTGTGAAATGTTTAATAAAAAATAGGGGAAGAAAACTGAGCAACAAGAATCCGCAATTAAAAATGTAGGTTATAAAAAAACAGATTGATATATAAACATCTCCATGAAACTCATCACTTCTAGAACAGAGCCAGCCAAATCTTTAATTACACTTCCTTGTTTTTGATTATGCAACAAGCCAATAAGGGAATTTCCAAACTCTTGCCTTTGCCAACTGCACTGCCATAGAAAACACAGATAACGTAATACACATGGAAAGATCGGCTGACGTTGGTTCAGGAAAAACTAATGCATGGAGAATGTTACTGGGGCCTTTTAATTAATCTGACTGCAGTTCTGGACTATTTCTTACACTCACTCCCATATCAGAACCCCGACACTTTAAAAATATAACTAATAAGGATCTTTGTTCAGGTGTAAAGATTGTATCTGTTGGAGGATCAGTGTTATTAATGATTTGATAAGTTGATACTTATCCAAGCATTTAGTTTTGGACAACATCATTTTAAACCTTGAACATTTTCTTTAGAATTTTCTTTCAAAATGATGTGTGAAGAAAAAAAGATTCCAGTTCAATTGATTCTAAACTCAAAACTTTTCTACAGACTACCTCTTCGAAGAATAATAATTTTGTATTGGAGCACTAAGGGTGTGAGGGTTTGGGCTCACCTTCCCTAATATTAAACAGGCCTTCTTGATTACCTTTACATCAATTGTCGCCAATCTACTAAATTCTCCCCTTCTTCAACTCTCACATCATTTGAAAAGATGCGACTGGCTTCACCTCTGCGCATAGGATGTTGTTGCACAATATCACTGGCTCAGCACAAGTTACCACTTCAAGCACTGCCTTTTCAACACATGCATCCTGGCCCGAGTCATCCGCTATGGTTAACTGCCCTGCATTGTAAAAAGCGAGCGGAGCATTTAACTGCAAACTCCAGAGTTTAACCTATTCTGCTAATGATTCTCTGGAAGCTCGCTCGCAATTAAAAAAAAAAAAAATCAAAAAAAAATAAAAATCACAAGCTCAAAATAAACCGATAGATTCAAGACTGCTCTATGTGGCCCGTACTTCATGGTTTTTACCCAGTCCAAACCAGACTCCTTCAAAAGCTCTCCCTCTCTGTTCCCATGGGTATCGCCTCAAACATACTGCCCTAGGGCAGACAAAGCTTGCTGCAGAGTGAAGGAAAGCACAGGGAAGGGTAGAAGAAGACTAGCGAGGAAGATTGGGGTAGAAGGCAGAGAGCGAGGTCACCACTAACAAGCAAGGTAAAACAGCTACAAAGGTTCATGAGGAGGGGTACAACACTTCTGCATAAGGTCATTCATTTCAGATAGGATTCAATTTTAGTTGCAAGGCTCAGGATACAGCTTTCAAGATACACCGAGGTACACCAAAGGTAGAAAATTGAAATGCTCCCAACAAACAGAAAACCAGTGACAAGGTAAAATTACAGGTGTGCCCACTATTTAAACAGTATCGTTTTTATAGTGCTTGCTCTAGTTAGAAGGCGAAGAAGGCCTTTCTGTGAATCAAACCTGTGCCTTACAGGCGACACGTGATCACCGCAATGAGTACTCATCACACTGAGCTATTTTTCAGGTTACTGTAACATTTTTAATAGCACTTTTTCATCACTGTTAAAATAATGGATATTGTGTCCAGCAGGTGGTTCATAACCTTTTGATTTCTGCAGACCCTACTTGAATCACACCTGGAAGCTGATTCCTAAGCCATTTCGACGATTTGTACCTCAACAATAATACACAACCTAGTACACACTCTATGAACTCAGCACATCCATGTTCCTCTGCAACTGCATGTTCAAATATGTGAGCCACTACACACTGGTACAAGACCCAGGTCGAATTCACAAATCACTTGGTAATCAAGTGAAATTAGAATTCTCAGCAGAAATGGGGGTTGATTCGTTATAACTTTTGTCTGCTTCTGTCTGTTAGTCATTGCAGCACATTTTTTTTTTATAGAAGAATCACGAAGGATTAATAAATATTGAAAAAAAGTCCCTTCGTGTATTCTCTGTATATTTCTCAGAGCGAAAGACAGCTCGAGCGACTGAGTGAAAAGTTCTAGGTCGGTCACCACGATTTTTAAGGGAACAGAGTTGTCATGTTGAATAATTGCCAGAACTGTTCGCTCCCTGTTCAGGTTTAGGGGGGCTAATGGTGGCACGGTGAGCTAGCTGATCCATGGGACAACATATCCACTGGTGGTGCATGGAATCAGTCTGGCACCATCCTAGGTTTATGTCGTCCGCAAACGTGCAATTCCAATGATTTGTGTAAACTACATGATAATGGCCTTTTGGGCGATCTGTGTACACATGTATAGATTACTGAGTGATTAGAACACTGGCACCCTATGTGTGCCGATGCGTATAATTTTCTAGAAAATCATAAGCTATTCAAAAGTGTCTTCAGAAAAAAACTGATAGCGATTCTACAGTTCTTTGCTTCCACACAAATACATATTTATTTCCATCCCATTTACGTGTAATGCTTCACATTACCATCCAACATTCCTTTAAAGCCAGACTATTGCTACTGCCAATGCTTGTTTAAACAGGTCAGAGCTAAATTCGTAGATATAAGAAAACGTACCTTGCTCGCAAGGAGGCAGCTGAAAACCCCTACAGAAAAAGAAACTAACAGAGAGACAGCTATACGGCCACAAGATAGAGGAAACCCAGTATCGTAAAAAATAGACCAGCCAGCGGTGAAAGCAAAGTGCCAGCAATACTAAGCAACAGAGTTCACACTCAGCATCTTAAGAGTCACAAATCCAAAAGTGCAGGAAATCTGACAGGCAGTCATGATGTGATCTGTGACCGGAGTGCCCACACTGCTCAAGTAGTAAACTCCATGGATAAGTTCCAATAATGGCAACCTTGTATCGCCTTTGGTAGCTTGGACTGGGCAGTACAGTGGTTATCAGAGAAAATGAGTGAGGAATTGTGCAAAAAAACCTAACCAACCAATTAAATAGAAATGAAGAAATGTAAAGTTGGACGATTTTAAAGAAGGGGAATATTTTATAAGCAAAATAAAATAAGCATTGGCAAGGCCAATTGGTCTCACCTTATTGTCCAGTTGGCAAGGTTAACTGGTCTCACCTTAGTGTCCCATTGGCAAAGCCAACGGTTTTTAGCCACACTGCTTAGCTGGCTAAAGTTAAAATAAAAATCCTTTGACGCCTGCCTGTGTCATTTTGTAGGGCAGGCAGCATGCATGCAATTTCCCCCCTCAGAGTTAGATTACTAACAATATGGAAAATAAAATAATTTCTTCTTTTTTTTAAAAAAAACAGGCAGGCGGCAGAGCAGAAGCAACACTGGGGAGGAGGGGACTGAAAAGTAAGGCGAGGATTTTGGGGGTAACAGCAAAGAAACCTGTGGGATGGTGGGTAGAGAACAGCAAAGCAACATAGGGGGTAGGGGTGAAGAAACAGCCAAACAACATAGGGGCAAGGGGTGTTGAAACAGCTAAACGCCACAGTGGCCTGTAAAAGAGAAGCCTGAAAGTCTGTAGTGTACCCCAAGATGTTAGGTTTAAGCAGCGTTACACACTTCCAAATGTCAGAGCAAGCAGGCCGCACCATCCCTACTTCCTCATCTTCTGACTATTCTGTGCAATCAAGGTAAGGACTGAAAAAGCAGCACATTGCATTAATTTCTATATTGATTTATCATGAATTAAATTCGAACATCATTTTTGATTTCTCAAAAAGTAATATGAACAATCAAAATCGGTGCTCTACCATGCTGCAGGCAAGGAAAGTAAATGGTGAAGTGTCACTATCAATGGACACCACCAGCCACGCTCTAGGAATAAGTGATCAAGAGAAGTTGGAGCTCACAGGCCTGTCTCCCAGCTCTGCATGTTGTTCTGTGCAAACCATGAGAAACTTCCAAGTATTGAGAACCCGTCCTGTTGCATAACTTTGTAACAGAGAGCGTCTTCAATATATTACATCTGCCAATGTCAGCCTAGTCTCCTGATATGAACCTACCATAACGAATGCAGCACACAGAGTGAGGGAACATGTTTTTCAATGGAGAATATGATAGGGACTGATCAGCGGTACTCTTTCTACAACAGAGATCTAAAAAAGAAACAAAGAACTGGCAAAGCCAATAGGTCCAGCCTGCACTGGGATACTGACAAAAAAAATAAAAAAGCATGCGGAAGTGGAAAAAATGATTGACTTCTGTATATAATTCGTCTAAGAAAACAAGTATTTTATATGTCTGGATTCAGAGAAGTTTTGAGATGGAAAATAGTCCCTCATGCATTGCAGCGAAAGCACGCTATAGAATGCAGAATGATATAGTAAGTGCCATTAATTAAGGTGAGAGAGAACACTCCTCTGGGTGGAACCGAAGCTACTCCATGTATATTTTAAAGAATCAATAATAACAGGCAATAGAGGGTTGACCAGACATAAAAATGGGCCACCTACAGTGCATTCATTTCTCACACAATGTGCTGCAGGAAAATCAACAGTCCAGTGTAGAAGAGATGTTTACCATTTCAGGACATAGACCAATGCATCACTACACGTGATATAACCGAACCAGACGCAGATAGGCCTCGTATGATGCCTATTTTTCTGAGTATCAATTCCTTTTTACTCCAATTAATCCCAGAACTTCCTTTTTGGGGCCAAGTACAACATAATTCACTGTACCCCAGAAGCAAATACCCTTATACTTATGCAGCATACACCCTGCTCCCCAACTCCAGCTAGGCCTTCCTCTGCGCTGCAAGATAGAAACCTCACACCCCTACCAAGAGCCTGTGATCCACACCCCTGACTACAGCACCTCTTAAAGTTCTGACTGTGCAGAAGATGTATGCACATCCATCCCTGCAGTAGTTGCCCCATATTCCTTCATGAAGCAGTTTACCCAACAGTCCTCCAGTAGCAGAGTACCCTACTCCACATCGTGATGCAATAGACGCCCTACTCTCCTCCTGTAGCAGAAAATCCCTCCTTCAGTAGCCCATCAGTGCCCCAATACATAAACCTCCTGCAGCAAGTGCCCCACTCCCATGACTCCACCCACAGCCGGTGCCCCGCTTCCAGCAGCTCTCCACCTGCAGCCGGTGCCTCGCTTCCAGAAGCCGGTGCCTCGCTTCCGGAAGCTCTGCACCTGCAGCCGGGGCCTCGCTTCGGGGAAGCTCTCCTCCTGCAGGAGGTGCCTCGCTTCCGGAAGTTCTCCTCCTGCAGGAGGTGCCTCGCTTCCGGAAGTTCTCCACCTGCAGGAGGTGCCTCGCTTCCGGAAGCTCTCCTCCTGCAGGAGGTGCCTCGCTTCCGGAAGTTCTCCTCCTGCAGGAGGTGCCTCGCTTCCGGAAGTTCTCCTCCTGCAGGAGGTGCCTCGCTTCCGGAAGTTCTCCTCCTGCAGGAGGTGCCTCGCTTCCGGAAGTTCTCCACCTGCAGGAGGTGCCTCGCTTCCGGAAGCTCTCCACCTGCAGGAGGTGCCTCGCTTCCGGAAGCTCCCCACCTGCAGGAGGTGCCTCGCTTCCGGAAGCTCTCCACCTGCAGCAGGTGCCTCGCTTCCGGAAGCTCTCCACCTGCAGCAGGTGCCCCGGTCCCAGCCCTCCACCTGCAGCAGGTGCCCCGGTTCCAGCCCTCCACCAGGTGCCCCGGTTCCAGTCCGCCACCTGCAGCAGGTGCCCCGGTTCCAGCCCGCCACCTGCAGCAGGTGCCCCGGTTCCAGCCCGCCACCTGCAGCAGGTGCCCCGGTTCCAGCCCGCCACCTGCAGCAGGTGCCCCGGTTCCAGCCCGCCACCTGCAGCAGGTGCCCCGGTTCCAGCCCGCCACCTGCAGCAGGTGCCCCGGTTCCAGCCCTCCACCTGCAGCAGGTACCTTCTCCTGCAGCATGCAGCAGGTGCCCCCTCTAATTCTCCACCTGCAGAAAGGGCCTCCCTCCAACTGTTCTCCTGCAGCAGGTGATCCTGGGCACGTCCTGCAGCAGGCTACCAGTGTCCAGCTCTACGTCTGCAGTAGGTACACTCTTCCATCTCATCCTTCTACAGAAGGTGCCACCCTTCCAACTCTCCTCCCGCAGCAAAGACTCTTCTCCTACTCTCCTCCCGCAGCAAGGCCTCTTCTCCTACTCTGCCTCCGCAGCAAGGCCTCTTCTCCTACTCTGCCTCCGCAGCAAGGCCTCTTCTCCTACTCTGCCTCCGCAGCAAGGCCTCTTCTCCTACTCTGCCTCCGCAGCAAGGCCTCTTCTCCTACTCTGCCTCCGCAGCAAGGCCTCTTCTCCTACTCTGCCTCCGCAGCCAGGCCTCTTCTCCTACTCTGCCTCCGCAGCAAGGCCTCTTCTCCTACTCTGCCTCCGCAGCAAGGCCTCTTCTCCTACTCTGCCTCCGCAGCAAGGCCTCTTCTCCTACTCTGCCTCCGCAGCAAGGCCTCTTCTCCTCGTCCCGCAGCAAAGCCTCTTCTCCTACTCTCGTCCCGCAGCAAAGCCTCTTCTCCTACTCTCGTCCCGCAGCAAGGCCTCTTCTCCTACTCTCGTCCCGCAGCAAGGCCTCTTCTCCTACTCTCGTCCCGCAGCAAGGCCTCTTCTCCTACTCTCGTCCCGCAGCAAGGCCTCTTCTCCTACTCTCGTCCCGCAGCAAGGCCCCTTCTCCTACTCTCGTCCCGCAGCAAGGCCCCTTCTCCTACTCTCGTCCCGCAGCAAGGCCTCTTCTCCTACTCTCGTCCCGCAGCAAGGCCTCTTCTCCTACTCTCGTCCCGCAGCAAGGCCTCTTCTCCTACTCTCGTCCCGCAGCAAGGCCTCTTCTCCTACTCTCGTCCCGCAGCAAGGCCTCTTCTCCTACTCTCGTCCCGCAGCAAGGCCTCTTCTCCTACTCTCGTCCCGCAGCAAGGCCTCTTCTCCTACTCGTCCCGCAGCAAGGCCCCTTCTCCTACTCTCGTCCCGCAGCAAGGCCCCTTCTCCTACTCTCGTCCCGCAGCAAGGCCCCTTCTCCTACTCTCGTCCCGCAGCAAGGCCTCTTCTCCTACTCTCGTCCCGCAGCAAGGCCTCTTCTCCTACTCTCGTCCCGCAGCAAAGCCTCTTCTCCTACTCTCGTCCCGCAGCAAAGCCTCTTCTTCTCATCCCGCAGCAAGGCCTCTTCTTCTCATCCCGCAGCAAGGCCTCTTCTTCTCATCCCGCAGCAAGGCCTCTTCTTCTCATCCCGCAGCAAGGCCTCTTCTTCTCATCCCGCAGCAAGGCCTCTTCTTCTCATCCCGCAGCAAGGCCTCTTCTTCTCATCCCGCAGCAAGGCCTCTTCTCCTACTCTCATCCTGCAGCAAGGCCTCTTCTCCTACTCTCATCCTGCACCAGTGTGTCTTCTAATGCTCTCATCCTGCAACAGAGTGTCTTCTCCTACTCTCATCCCGCAGCAGAGTGCCTTCTCCTACTCTCATCCCGCAGCAGAGTGCCTTCTCCTACTCTCATCCCGCAGCAGAGTGCCTTCTCCTACTCTCATCCCGCAGCAGAGTGCCTTCTCCTACTCTCATCCCGCAGCAGAGTGCCTTCTCCTACTCTCATCCCGCAGCAGAGTGCCTTCTCCTACTCTCGTCGCGCAGCAGAGTGCCTTCTCCTACTCTCGTCCCGCAGCAAGGCCTCTTCTCCTCGTCCCGCAGCAAGGCCTCTTCTCCTCGTCCCGCAGCAAGGCCTCTTCTCCTCGTCCCGCAGCAAGGCCTCTTCTCCTCGTCCCGCAGCAAGGCCTCTTCTCCTCGTCCCGCAGCAAGGCCTCTTCTCCTCGTCCCGCAGCAAGGCCTCTTCTCCTCGTCCCGCAGCAAGGCCTCTTCTCCTCGTTCCGCAGCAAGGCCTCTTCTCCTACTCTCGTCCCGCAGCAAGGCCTCTTCTCCTACTCTCGTCCCGCAGCAAGGCCTCTTCTCCTACTCTCGTCCCGCAGCAAGGCCTCTTCTCCTACTCTCGTCCCGCAGCAAGGCCTCTTCTCCTACTCTCGTCCCGCAGCAAGGCCTCTTCTCCTACTCTCGTCCCGCAGCAAGGCCTCTTCTCCTACTCTCGTCCCGCAGCAAGGCCTCTTCTCCTACTCTCGTCCCGCAGCAAGGCCTCTTCTCCTACTCTCGTCCCGCAGCAAGGCCTCTTCTCCTACTCTCGTCCCGCAGCAAGGCCTCTTCTCCTACTCTCGTCCCGCAGCAAGGCCTCTTCTCCTACTCTCGTCCCGCAGCAAGGCCTCTTCTCCTACTCTCGTCCCGCAGCAAGGCCTCTTCTCCTACTCTCGTCCCGCAGCAAGGCCTCTTCTCCTACTCTCGTCCCGCAGCAAGGCCTCTTCTCCTACTCTCGTCCCGCAGCAAGGCCTCTTCTTCTACTCTCGTCCCGCAGCAAGGCCTCTTCTCCTACTCTCGTCCCGCAGCAAGGCCTCCTCCTACTCTCATCCCGCAGCAGAGTGCCTTCTCCTACTCTCATCCCGCAGCAGAGTGCCTTCTCCTACTCTCATCCCGCAGCAGAGTGCCTTCTCCTACTCTCATCCCGCAGCAGAGTGCCTTCTCCTACTCTCATCCCGCAGCAGAGTGCCTTCTCCTACTCTCATCCCGCAGCAAGGCCTCTTCTCCTACTCTCATCCCGCAGCAAGGCCTCTTCTCCTCATCCCGCAGCAAGGCCTCTTCTCCTCATCCCGCAGCAAGGCCTCTTCTCCTCATCCCGCAGCAAGGCCTCTTCTCCTCATCCCGCAGCAAGGCCTCTTCTCCTCATCCCGCAGCAAGGCCTCTTCTCCTCATCCCGCAGCAAGGCCTCTTCTCCTCATCCCGCAGCAAGGCCTCTTCTCCTACTCTCGTCCCGCAGCAAGGCCTCTTCTCCTACTCTCGTCCCGCAGCAAGGCCTCTTCTCCTACTCTCGTCCCGCAGCAAGGCCTCTTCTCCTACTCTCGTCCCGCAGCAAGGCCTCTTCTCCTACTCTCGTCCCGCAGCAAGGCCTCTTCTCCTACTCTCGTCCCGCAGCAAGGCCTCTTCTCCTACTCTCGTCCCGCAGCAAGGCCTCTTCTCCTACTCTCGTCCCGCAGCAAGGCCTCTTCTCCTACTCTCATCCCACAGCAAGGCGTCTTCTCCTACTCTCATCCCACAGCAAGGCGTCTTCTCCTACTCTCATCCTGCAGCAGAGTGTCTTCTCCTACTCTCATCCTGCAGCAGAGTGCCTTCTACTTTTCTCCTGTGGCAGGTACACCCTCCTATTCTCCTCCTGCAACAGGTCCCCACTCCTGCAGCTGGTACCCCTCCAACTATCATTCTGCGTGAAGTGTCCCCTGCTGCAGCTGGAACACCCCTCCAACTTTCTCTCTGCAGCAGACCACCAGTGCCCAACTCCCCAACAGTAATAGGTACCCTCTTCCCACTCCCCTCCAACTATTCACCTGCAGCATGTGCCAGCGTTCCAATTCTCCTGCACCAGGCCATAGTGCCCCAACTCATCTTCCAGCATGACTCGCTCAAACGTTCCTCCTGCAGTAGGTGCCACCCAAAACTCTCGCCTTACAGCAGTTGCCCCTTCTCCAGAGACAGGCCACCATGTTTCCAAGGCCCATACTGCAAATGGTTCAACGTCCTATTTCAATAGGATCCAATTCTACAAGCAGCAGATATCCCCACTTCCTGCATGAAGTTACCTCCAGCCCCTTCTGCAGCTGATGCCCTCTTGCACGGTCACCCCACTTTCTCCATTAAGCTACGCAACCGCTCCTGGAGCTTTTGCCTACCTGTTCTGCCACCCCTACATATTAATTTGCCCCAGCAACATGATACTTGAAAAATAACTTGATATAAAATCGCCTGTCTTCGTTTCTAACATGGCTTTTCTGTCTTTGTTTAATTTAATTATCGGTCAGAGATCGATTAGGTAGCTTTAGAATCCCTTTTAAAGTGTGTTCTTCCTATAGTTTCTCTTCAAAGTATGTACTTAAAAGGGGGGGGAACGGCTTTGTAAATTATACAAATTTTTGTACTGGATTTTTACATGCCCACAGTGACATAAACACACACACTTGTCTACGTCTTAAAACTTGGTTAGTTTGTAAACTATTGTTTTAAGTACCTCTAACAACCGGCACTCCTCTCTCTTTCCACTACCTCTAAAGCCCTCCTCGTGTCCTGCTTCTAACAGCCCTGCCAAGTGCCACGCATCAAGCGTTAAACTAGCGCATTTTGATAATTATCCCTGCATAACCACATTAAAATACGATGTTTTAATGATAGGTCCTAGTTTTGCTTGGATCGCTCAAAAACACACAAGACTCAATGCTGCTAGAATAAGAACTGTTAAAGCTGCTGACAGTTACTAACAGAGTGTCTGGTAGAGCAGACCTGACCTCATGATTATGGCTGTACTTTGGATCGTAGAGGCTTCTCAGCTTCTCTCCTCATGAGCATGCCTCTCACTGGAACAGTGCATGCGCGAACTTCCAGCACCGGCTCAGTGTACCATGAGGGTTCAGCTGAACTCAGCTGCTGAGTGCGCACTTGGTTTCTGTGATGCGACTGCAACTTGATCCGAACGGGGAACGCAGCCCCAACCACGTAAAGCAGAGCACCTTATGACCATGTGCCTCTGTACCACTGGCTCCCTTTTAACACTTCCCACTTCCGATGTCAGGCCTCCCGCTCTTTAACGAAAGCACCCTGCAGCTGGTAGCCTCATGCAGGAGCCCGGGCTTCTCATGTCCCTCTGCTCTGAGAGAACTACAGGAACATAAGCCGAGTCATCCACTATAGAGGGCCTTATAATGCACAGAAAAGAGTGGGTGGGAGCACTGCGCATCACACAGAAAGGTAGGTGCAAGCCAGAATATGCAGTGAGGGAGAGGTCAGAAACTGATTATTTTTTAGTTTAATCAATTCTTTTGAACTTCGTTATAGTTACATATTTTTATTGTGTACATCGTGTATTCAGATTAGATGCAAGTTGAAGACAGTTGCACAAAGGTCGTTTCACAATGCTTACAGCGTCCCTGTGGCAGACAAACTCTAAAATGCCTCATCATAATCAACACATTTCATTCATCATCGTCTGAGTGAAAGGTGGGCTGCAGCTACGCCTGGGCGGAGTTCCACGTATGCAAAAAAAAACTCCACCGCACTACGCGGAGCTCCGCGAGCAGTGGAGTGCGTTAGATAAATGCTGTTTGCTGTGATTTTCAGTGCCAGGTGCTTGTCCGCACTGTGCAATCATCGCGAACGGCACCATGCACAGCGCAAGCCGGCGCTGCTTCCTTTCTGCCGCTCGAGTAGATTTTTACTCGAGCGGCAGCTTTCTCAACGCAGACGATTTCTCAATGCGAGCAGTTGCGAGCATACGCGACCACTCGCAATGAGAAATCTGACCGCCCGCGTTGAGAAATCTCGTCGGGAGGTGGATTTTCCTCGCTCGCCAACATAACGTTGACGAACGCGAGAGAGGGAAAAACTCCGCTCCGCAACACGAAGCGGAGTTTTTCGGAACGCCGCGATCTCCGCGCAACGCGAAGTGCACCGCCCAGACTTAGCTGCTGCACAAAACTTTGTCTTAGACCTTTTTTATTGCCCTCAAATTCACACGCTTTTAGGGCGGTTGTTACTCATATTGCAGACACCCTGCCTACAAGCCATGTTTCACTTAGTTTTAACCACTGACACGACGTGTTTCAGGTTGTTTCAACCATTTTGCCTGGGTATATCCAAGATGAGGTGCTACGGTCCGGAAAGCGTATTAAGTAAATCGGAAATATTTTAAAATGTAGTCCCGCTTTATTTCTGCTTCAAGAAAAACTTTTGTGTAGCAATCTGTCGTTTCCTCCCTCAATGGTGAGTGAAGTGCATTGATTAGGAATTATGCAAACTTGCTCAGGAATCCAAGCTACACATTGAAAAGGTAATTCAATAATAAAAAAATAAAAAACTTTAGTAATGCCCATGCTCTCCTAGGATGAGGCACTACCGATATTAAGTTCAAGTGTCCTTCAGGAACTAATTTCTGCTGTGCACATATCTGCCAAGTACGTCCATGCCACGTGAGACTCCTTCAGCGAGTTCTGCTTACAACACATTGTACTCTGGGACTTGTGGTTTTACTTTAATTAGTGCAGTTAAGTACTTAAAATCTCATCATAAAAAGTGCTGTAGCCAAAAAAACAGAATTAGCTATGGTTCTCTCACATGACATGGGGTTGTTTGGCTAAAGGAGACCAAGAGCCTCATCCTTTGCCCCAGATAACAATGGCGCCTCTCCTGCTTCTTCAATAAAAGGTTCAGCACTGATCTGCCAGCTGACTTCTCTCTACTGCCCAATCATGCCGTGCTGTGTCTGCAGCAGCCGGAATCCGAGAGTTAGCAGACTGCTGAGATCCGTGTTGGGGCCTCTCACGCCCTGTTACAGACTCTGCTGGGGTCCAAAAATGGGTGTCATTTATAATATTTACAAGTTTCCCTCGTCTTCATTGCTTGATTTTTCTCGCGAGAAAATGTCACTCATAGCCCTTGAAATGTCACTCAATAATTACACTGAAATTATGAAAATGTCACACACAGCAATCTGAAGTTTACATCCCCTCAAACTTACGGACTAACTTACGTCCCTGCCCCTCGTGCACAAGCCCCCTTCAAGTGTCCTACTCACTCACCTAGACTGGAGCAGTCGATGCTTCGGTCCTGAGCCTCTCCCGCTCCCTTGTACACACTGAAGACCCAGGAGCCCTGAAGGTCCTGGAAGCTGCAGTTGGCCGGGGTGTCGGCCAGTGAGAGCCCCGGCACAGAAAGGAGCAGCAGCGGAAGGAGGCAGTGCAGCGCCATGCCGGTGCAGTGCGTTACCCGCAGAGTCTCACCTGACCGTCGCTGAATAGGAGTCAAGGAAGTGACTTGGCTGCAACTGCGGGTCCCGAGTTTTGGACGAGATGAAGTTTTTTAATTCCGGAAGGTCACATGACCCACTTCGGTAAAGTCAGGCGATGCGGTCACATGCCGAGAATGAGTGTTCTTGGACACGCATGCGCGCCTTACCGCAATGCTGGCGAGTGTGCCGTGTGTGTCAATGACCGCAGGCTGGTGCCTCAGAACTGCTCGTCTACTCAGGGTATGGTGTCAGCTAGGGTGACCAACCGTCCGTACTTGACACGGACTGTCCGTATATTAGCCCTGTTGTCCGTGACTCTTGGATAAACAGACGACATTTGTCCGTAATTTTTGCCTTTCTGTTAAAAGAGAAAGGAGCCTCCTGTGAGGCCAGTGGAGGGGAAGGTTGCTTAATTGCCTTCTTGCCAGGGTGCCTGCTGCCTGAAAGAAATGTACACGTGCACAATTGGTTAATTTACAAATGTAAAAGCTGCTTTGAAGCCTGTATTCCTGTAGATTGACAGAGTCACTTTGAAGCTTCATAAAGACAGGGCACAAGTCGGGGGGGTACACGCAGGTACACGGCGTCCACCCACTATTTTCACAGGGTGGACGCTGGCCCCCCTGCCAAGAAGTTGAGCTCCACAGAAATATGCTGAACTTGTCCCGTTGTAATTTTCAGATACCGGGACACCTTCAGCAGCGCCTGCACCTCGTCTGCTTTCGATTCCCAGCAGCAACCTGCAGGCAGCCAAGAATCTTTTTTTTCACCTCCAGCTGGGCCAAAGTTAAGGGGCCATCAGGCTTCCTTTTGTTTGAATATCCTGTCTGAAGGCGGCCTGGAACCTCACATTTAAATTTAAATGCCATGGAGGGGAAACAAAGGCACAGCTTGTTATCTCTTCGCAAGTATTTAAGAGAGGCAGCTTTTGCCTTTGTCCAGTCCCTATATATAATAGATGCATGCACTGTAAGAATGATAGGTGTGTTGGTCTGTCCCAGTATTTACACAAATAACAATTTTAATAGCACAATTTTATTTCTTACAAGGTGTAGAAGTCACATATCCTTCATACCTCACTGTGGTCTTTTAGAAGGATTACAATTTATGAACTGCAGGTTACAAAAGGATCTCTGTGGTGAAAGCAGTAACCCACTTTACTATCTATATGAATAAAATCTGTCAGCTGCGTGTTAGATGATGTGCTTGGCAGGAGACACATTTACCTTCTCTACTACTTTGATTCATATCTGGGACTTTACAAAACACAGATCTCTCCAGCAGTGCATTAACCACCAGAGTTATCTCACCATTATTATTATTCCCTGAGATTCACTGGGCACCTTCACGCAGATGCCTTAACCCAATCAAATATTTTAAAATGTAGACTTTGCAACAAATTAAGCAGAACAGATCTACTACCATGCTTCTCCTTGTTGCCAATTTCTTTGTGGCAGGGTTTAAAAAAATAAATGTATTAGTTGAGGCCCAGATTTTGCGTCGGGATTGCGCCACTTTTTTGGCAGAACCCCAATGCCAAATCTCATTTGTTAAATCTCATAATGTGCTTAAATATACTCATGATATACCTGATAAAGATATGTGTGGGGTCTTAATATCTGATGTCACTTCTTGTGATGTCACTTCCAGTGAGGTCACTTCCTGTGATGTCCCGTGCAATGTCACGCGTCGTGACATCATGCTCTGTGATGGCACGTGTCATGATTTCACTTGCATACTGCCTAACCTGGTTAGTCCCCCCACTTCTTTTTTTAGGACCTGTGCCCTGCATAAAGATAACAATGTATTCTTTTTGAGAAGTGTTGTAAGGGTGTTACCAGCTGAGCTGGGGCACGCCTGCTTTTAATAGGCAGGTACAAAAAAAATGTTTGCACTACCTACAGACTATATTACTGAAATGTATTCTTTGGAAGTACTTTTTTTATTTTAAACCAAATTCTTTTGCATGAGTATTGCGAGCCGCGACTGTATCCCCTATCTGTTGTTGCTGTCTCCTGTCTGTTGGCATGCCCTGCCCGTGGTTGTGCTGCCGTGTCTGTTGCACTAGCCTGCATATTGTTGTAATGATCTGGTTGTTGCAGTGTGCTGTCTGTGTTTAGTCGGCCCTGACTCTGTTTGCACTCCCCTTTCTCTTGCGCTGACCTGTTTCTTGTGTTTCTGTGGCATCGACCTCTCGTTTATTTTGCCACACTGTATGTTGCACTGCCCTATATATTGTTGCGCCCCTGGTTGTTGCCCTGAACTGTCAGTTGCTGCGCTGCCACGTGCGTTGTTGTGGTGTCATGTCTGTTGCGATATCTAGTCTGTTGCGCTGGCCTCTGTGTTTCTGCTGCACTGTGTTGTTGCGCACAGCCCTGCATGTCGCACTGCCTTTGCGTTACCCTGCCCTGTGAGGTCTTGCGTTGCACTGGCTGTTGCACTGCCCGCTCTCTGGTTCTGCTTATCTGTCTCCTCATGTGCCCTGCATTACCCTGTTCGTTGCGCTGCCCTGCCTGCTGCACTTTCCTGTCTGTTGTTGTGCTACTCTGTCTGTTGTACTGCCATGTCTGTTGTTACGCTGTCCTGCCTCTTACACTGCTCTGCTTCTTGCATCTCTGCACTGGCTGTTAGACTGTCACCCATCTTGTTGGTCTGCCCTGTCTTTGCACTTCCCTGTCTCTTACTAATCTGTCCTGCCTGTTGGACTGCCCTTCCCCTATTGCACTTCCCTGTCTCTTGTTGTGCTGCATTGCTTCGTGTTGTGCTCTGCACTCCTTTCCTTTGTTGTGCTGCCCTTTCTCTTGTTGGGCTGCCATGTCTCTTGTGCTGTCTCTTGTTGGTTGCCTTGTGTCTTGTTGCACTTCCCTGTCTCTTTTTTCGCTGCCATATCTCTCATTGCACTGCCTTGACTACTGTTGCTTTGCCCTGTCTCTTGTTGCGCTACTGTCTGTTGTGCTGCCCTGACTCTCGATGCACTGTCCTTTCTCTTGTTGCGTTGTCATGTCTCTTGTTGCACTGACCCGCTGCACAGTATTATCATCCCGGATTTCGGCCTTCTAGGATTTCCACTGCGTGCACTAGTGTGAGTACTACCGTTTTCTTACTGATTCGGGGTTATTGCAAGGTCTTATTGTGTGGGTTTCTTTTTCAAGAAGATCTGACGTCTGCTTGTTTGGGAACGGAGTATTGCAGTGCAGCTGTGTGTCCTGTATGTGCACTGCGGATGCTCTGTATGGATGTGTTCAGTACGTGCTTCGTGGCTGGCAGCAATGTAGCGCTGTTTATGTGCAGTTTCGATGCACTGCAATGCATCTTTCCGCCGGGCGGGCACATTGTAGGTGTGCAGGGTGGCTGTACTGCAGTGCAGCAGTGTATGGTGCGGGGCAAATACACTGTAGTTCTCTATGGGCACGGCGCCTGCACTGTGCAGATGGTGCGCTGTGCAGTAAAATGTAAAAAATATAAGTCCGTTTTTATATAGCGTAGCTACTCACCCTTACGGGTCTCAAGGCGCTGGGGGCCGGAGTGGAAATTAAGTGAGCTATTGCCCAGAGTCACATGGTGCTGAGCTGAGCTGCCGCCGGAGCCGGGGATCGAACCGTGAACCCTGTGCTCCGAAGTCAGCTGCCCTGGCCGCTGCACCACACCTCTCTCATACAGTCAGTGTATAATGTGTACAGTGCAGATTGACTGACTGTAGCTGTGAGTATGTGGGGCCACTTGGACCGGAGTTGTATGCAAAGAAAAGGTGCAGTGTGGCTGCACGTATGCACCCGCAGAATGTTGAACTTAGTTTACAGTGCGCACTGTGTCATTGTGCATATGCACGGTTTTTGCAGTGCAGCACAGCGGTTGATACTCTTGACTGCAGCGGTCACTGGCTGCTACGGCCAGGATTGAAGTGCACTTGAAGTGTGCTTTCGGGTACGTGCTGTCTGATGTTTCCTTTATCTGTGATTTGCTGTAACAATCTCTTAGACGGCTTGAAATATTCATGCACAGCCCGTGCAGTAATTCATCAGCGCTGACATAGGGTCAGGAGCTGGTCTGACCATATCTCAGCCCGGGGCCAGCTCTCTCCAGAGCCTGCTTCTGAGGTAGAGGATCTGCGCTGATCAGCGAGGAGAGGCCGGCAGAGAGCAGGAGGAGAGGCCAGTGAAAGGTGACAATCAGAGAGATGGGAACATAAAGGAGGGAAGAGCAGAGGGGAGAGAGAATGGAGAAACTAACAAGAACACATACAGCAGGAAACAATACGAATGTATTGCTGGCAGCCACTGCAAAGTAAGTGCGTGGAGTGATGGTTAAGTGCCCGGTGCTGTTGTCTGCGGTGGCTCGAGTCCGCGAGTCATTCAGTGTTGAATTTATGATATAGGCAGCTGAGAATCCGTATTTGGGGCCTCTTACATCCTCTTTGGGAGACTCGAGTCGGCCGGGCCTGGTCAGGTCCCACGTGGGACAGAGCGGCCTGGAGTCCAAACTGTTGATGCTCTGGTACAGACCGAGTCAGCCCTTGCAGCCGTTACCCAACGGGACAAGCAGACACATGCGCTGCATTTTGATAACAGAAATGGGTGACAGTGGCGTTTATTGATGTCTGCACTGGGCTGGGCTCTGCATAATTCATCCCAAACATGCAACCTGCACAGAACAGAAGGATTTATGAGCAGGCACAGAAAGATTTGGTGGCGCGAGGAAGCCTGCATCCTTTGAGTAAAACTGTTCATGCAAATAGGGGCACACCGGGCTAGAAGCCTTGAAAGCAGACTTGCAAATAAAGCACCCGAAAAGGGAGGGGGGGTTGTGACTGTAGGGGGATGGGAGAGATGGGTAGATTTACAGATAGATGACGAAGGGGTAGAGAAGAGGGGGGGGGTGGCTTCTATAGTTAGATAAATAACTAGCTAGTTAATGCAGACAGACGAACGGACGGATAGCCTCAAGGAGGGAGGACTGACTGAAGGACGGAATAAAGGATATGAAGCGAGTGACAAAAGAGAGAGTGTGACTACGAGGACTGAGAGAGAACAAATAGAGTGCTAGAGACAGTAGAGAGAAATCAAGAGACAGACACAGAGAGTGAAAGAGGGTGCAAAGAAGAGAAAGACAGAACTAAAGAAATATGGATGTAGATAGAGATAAAACGACAGAAAGAGATACAGGCCTAGAAAGAGAGAAAACAAATATTTGGAGATAAAGTCAATGGAAAGCAAAGAGAAAAGAGACACAGAACGCACCTGTAAACCAAAATGTCATGCCTGGTGTGTAATGGAACTAACCTGGATGTAATTGATAACATAAGAGAGAGAATAGATTGATAAATAAAGCAAGAGAGATGAAGCGAAATTGAAAGAAAGATGAAGAGCCAGAATGAGAGAGAGGAGAGAGTGAGAGTGTGTGTGTGGGAGAGAGAAGCGATGGATTGTTAGAGAGAACGAGAGAGAGGGGTGAAACAGAGAGAGATGGAGCTAAGCAGAGCCAGAATGAGAGAGTGTGGCAGAAAGAGAGAGGGTATAACGAGTATGTTGAGCTAGAGAGAGAAAAAGAGGGACATAGGAAGTAAGACAGATATAGGTATGAGCATATGTACACAGTTATCTCTACTATAATCAGACACTGAAACAGAGCATTGAATGTTGGAATGTAAAATCTTGTCCCTCTTTGGGGTAACTTAAAATTTTGTCTGCTGCAGGAATTTTTAAATATGAGAGAATGTTAATTTGCTTTGGCAAGTCATGCATTGTAGACTGCACTTAGCCCACATGAAATGACACGTGGGAGGCCTGCTTTGGCAGTGAATTGGATCTGGAATTTCTGAGTTTGAGTTGCATGGTCAATATTTATGTGTCACTTTCATAGTTATTTAGATTGTGTTTCTGTTTTATACTGTTTCTGCCAATATGTAACCTTGAGCCACAATTTTGGTTTATTTTGATTGCAGTGGCTCAGTTTATTTGGTGATTCACAGTTCCAATCATGGGTAAAACATGGCTTGTTGAACATAGATGAGATGTACTTGCAAATTGTTGGATTGCGTATTGCATTTCAGGTTTTCAATTTGACCAATCTTTTGACTTCTTACCAACGAAATACGAGTGTCTTCCTGGTCGAGGACCACACTGCTTTTTCTCTTATCTGTCTTGTATCAAGACCCTGCTGGACTATGGGGTGAAAGAAAGCTTGAATAAGCAGCTACCTATGTTATATGACATCTCTTTATTAATGTAATAACTGCACTTTCACAATTGCTGTATTAACCTTCCTGCTTTCTCAAATTTGCTTGAAAATCCACCATTTGTCCACTCTTTTTTCAAAAATTTCTCGGGGGGAGAACCCCGCCGAACCCCCCTTAGGTTGTTCGGGCTCGCTCGCTGCGGTGCAGTATGACAATGATTTTACACCCACCACTTTCAAATGTCACCAGCCGCCACTGGGACTGTGGGCACAGCGTGTAACGTTACGTAGATTGGCTTGTATGTAATCAGCCAATTCTAGGGCTTTTAACCCCTCTCCATCAGAATGGTTTAGTTGGTCCTGTTGCTTGGGCCTGTGCTTACTTTAAGGAGTGTCAAGCACACCTTCGCTCTTTTGCCTCTCTGGTTACAGTGCAGGCGGGAGGGCTTGTTGTAATCTGCTTTGCGCATTTGTAAATGTTCTTCCTTCATGTCAAGTGAGGGGTTTGCAAACAGAGCAGCCCAATCAGAGGTGGGGCACTACTGAAATGTCAAGCGGCGTACTGCTTGACCAAATTGTGTGATCCTAGATAATATTTTATTTGAAAGATCCTCCTTTATCATTGTGAAATTTTAGAGGTGGGGGAGCCAACAAATTAAGAGGGAGAGCAGATGTCTCCCATTTGGGCAACAAGCATCACGTAATTGAGTTCGGATGTGGACCTTTCACACTCTCTCGACGCGATATCGGAGGGCGGAGAGACCAGCAGCGGCAGTCACGCCCACCAGGCGGACGTCATCGCACTCCCGGCGAGACGGGACAACTGGCGGTTCGGAAGGCCGCCGGAGGAGAAGGAGACATCGCAGGAGGAGACGCTGAAACAGGACGAGGACGTCTTGACACCACCGTGAGCGAGGGTGACGCGAGAAAAGGAGAAGCCTGCCGGGACGACAGATACGGGGGCAGCCGGTCACGGAAGGGAGCTACGCCCCCCAGGCGGACGCGCTGACTCCCTCTGCTGTGGCCCGGGCAGGTCGCAGCTCTAGGCAAGTCCTTGGGGCAGGAAAAGCCCTGTTATGGAGGTGGGGGGAGGGGAGGCTGAGTCATTAAAGCCACAAGAGAGGGAGGGGGGTGGGAGAGAGGACAAGACCAACGGACGGGTATTTTACCGACGCAGGTTGGGGAAAAGGAAGAACACTACACTGAGGCAAAGGGCAGACAGGAGAGGAAGTACATCTTTCCTGATTTTTTGTTGTTGGTATTGTTTATTTTTCCACTTTCTTTCCCTTTCTCCCTTGAGAACATTTCCCCAAAGAAGGAAAGGGGGGTGGGGTAAGAGAAGTGGGGTGAGTGTTCAAAGGTACGGAAGGCTAGCCAACATGCTGCCCTGACACCTGGTATGTTTTTTTTTGTTGAGGGACATTGCCAGCCTGTGTGCCTGGGAGACCGGAGTAGGAGGGAAATACCAGTACCTGGGAGACTGGAATAGGAGGGAGACACCAGTACCTGGGAAACCGGAGTAGGAGGGAGACATCAGTACTCGGGGAGCAAAGAGCGTGGACTAACGGGAAAACAGAGACTGCAAAGGAGTGGAAGGAAGCTCACAGACAGATTATGTTTGGAATGTGTTCTGCTCTACTGTGTACTTGCATACCCTAATAAAGGCAACAAGCAAAGGAAAACCCCAGTGCTAAGCCCATTCATTATCCTAAGCCTTGCCCCTAGCACAGGCCATACCACATTAGTATATAATAAAACCTCTTCAAAATTCAACCAACTGTGTTTCCTTAGCATGCAGAAGCTTTGACCTTACTACGGGTTTAAAAATAATTGCTTTTGAACATGAACTTGGAACCCTTCCTGCCACTTCTGCACCCTGGTGACAATGCAATTAGTGACCTAAGAGACAAGTCACTTGTCATGTACATACTGTATGTGGCCGCATTCTTATAGATAAGGCAATATCATTGTCTAATAAATGAACACATTAGCTTTTGTACAGCTTATATTCTGAGCTCACATATTTGAAAGTGATTTGATATGGGATAATGAAAAGATTGGTGAAATAAAATATTTACCTAGGGTCACATCATTTGGTTAAGCGGGAAGCCAGGATTAATCCCGAGTTTTCTGGTTACAGTTTTTACAAATGAATCACTAAATGGGTATTTATTTGTTTCTCCTTTTTACTTCAAATGTTAATGCTTTGATTTTAACACTTTCTTAAGAAGTGTGGGCAGCAGACAGAAGCCACATGAAAGCTCAGCTTGTTTTGGGCTGTTTTGGGCTCAAGGCTACACAAGGACCTCTAGTGGAGCCAGAGCCAGACATCTGGCTCGGGCCTGACTCAAGCTTTCAGTGACAAACTGTTAGAAATTGGGTTTCTGGTTGGCAGAGGTATGTACCCTGTCCAAGCAGGAACCACATTCCTAGTCAGAGTAAGTCACAACACACCCTAAATTATCCTGTGCTCACCCTCTGGTAGCTTGGCACAGAGCAGTCAGGCTTAACGCAAGAGGCAATGTGTAAAGTATTTTTGCAACACTTCAAACAGTAACACAGTGAAAATACCACAAAAGGACTCCACACTAGGTTAGAAAAATAGAGAATATTTTTTATAAATAAAACAAGATGAAAACGACAAAAATCCAACTAGTAGAAGTTGAGATATGAATTGTCAAAGAATAAACTGTAAATAGCGCTTACAAGCAATAATCGCTTAAATGGGATATCTGGTCGAGCCGGACCAGTACAAAGTCAAAAGTTCAGGCCGACCGCGATGGAGCATGGGCCAGATAGAGGGACCCTCTTGTGCCTGCTGAGCCTTAGTACTTTAATCTGGGATGCGTCGTCGTCGACAAAGATGCGAGGTGCAGCCGAAGCGATGCGTCAGTGTCGAGTCACGCAGTGGATGAAATGCGTCGATTTTCTCCAGGCAACTGCGGTGATGCGGCGATTCCGAGTGTGATGCGCTTGTTCCGAATGCGATGCGTGGCTAATGCTTCCGCAGTAGAGGATGCGTGAATTCCGAGGGTGATGCGCTGATTCCGAGGGCGATGCGCCGGGTCCGCTCCATGCAACAACAAGAAAGCACTGGTTCCGACTCATGCAAAGGCGAAGCTGCGCCGGTTGTGAGGAGGATGGGTGGGTTCTGGTTGAAGCAGCACTTTATACCCACTTTCAAGGGCCCAGGACTGCGTTGGCACCACTTGGCAGGGCAAGACCTGCAGCAAGCAAAGTCCAGGTGCTGTAGCAGGATGAGTTGTAATCTTTGATGTCCCTAAGACTTAGAACAGGAGGCAATCAGGAGATTGGGGTCACACGGATAATCTGGAAACGTGCACAAACTGTTAGGGGTCAGTACCTGGCTCCACGCTTCTGCCACTGTCTGGCATAATTGCAGCATACAAATAGGGAGGGCCTCTGTGCACTGGCCAACCTGGCATACTTGTGGGATTTCATGTGGAAACCATCTGCTGGCAGCTGATACTCTTAAGACCAGGACCTATGTACAGAATTCCAACTAACCTCAGTCCCAACTATGGTATATACCATACTGAGGACTGCTTGAGGGGCCAACTTGGGGTTGCGCCCCATGACCTTCAGCGCTCTCCTGTTAAACATTACTTAGAGACCTAGGGTAGATATAAGGGGCGTGGTCTCCGGAATGTACAATTTACCAATTGCTAAACTTCTCTCGATACCCATGAGGGAACTCGCTAGGGCCACTTGGCAACGTAGGCTCAATCGAGATTATGCCCCGGAGGCATGGGCAGACCATTTTGGCACTCAGGATACCTTTCTCCAAGAGGATAAATTGAAATGTACTTACTTCAAGGTCCTTCACAATTGGTATAGGATCCCAAGGAGTCTCAATGGTACAGGTATCCATCTTCATGACACTTGCAGGAGGTGTGCAGAGGACAGCGATTTACCACACATTCTGTGACATTGTACAACACTAATTCCATATTGGGCAGTGGTTTGGCCAGTGTTAGGCAGTGACCCTGGACTGCAGATCACCCCCTTCTATAAACGTAACCCATGTCCATGACATGACTGATTCCTCATACCCAACAACCATTCCCAACGTTGGCTGGCTACAGCCTTGTCCATTTCTAAATTGTGCATTTTGCGGCAGTGGAGGGCACCAACCTTTCCCGCACTTTCAGAATGGCTCTTGGGTTTCTCCAGGGATGCAGAATGCAAGGGCATCATTTATAAGATTAATGTTCAGATGCCTGTTTTTGACGCAATCTGGGAACCGTTTACTAAACCTCTGAATTAACCTGGTCAGCTGATACCTGCTCCCTGAGCAATGGACGCTTCACCTTGGAGAAGTGACCCACTATTTTTGTGCCAGGAGGGGCGATGCATAATTGGTGAGCCTCTATGATGTGTTAAGGTGGGCTGTGATGCGTTAAGGTGTGCAATGTTATGATATGATCGATCCTGATAGGATGGGGCAGTGCAGGGTGCCCTGGAGGGTGGTGACGGGATTGGAGGGCGATATTGTCCGGAGATAGTGCACTTGCACTTTTGGGCATTGGTGAAAGTGCACTTCTGGGACAAACCACCGAGGTTTCATGCTTGGAGGATCCATCCTCTGTGCATGTACTACATATACAATCTGCGTATGACTGGAATGTCGGGTTCTGCTCACTAAGCGGCTGGTTCTTTACAAGTGTAACTGTTAGAGCTCGACTCCCTGGAGGCTCTGTGTCTCCTAATAAACTTTAAATGTGAGCCTCTGACCCTGCTTATGGCTGTCCCTGGTGTGATTCCCTGCCTGCTGATTATTTCCTAGTCTGCTGATTGTGTTTTATAGTTTAAAACTACTAATAAGTAATTGTTTAAAAAAAAAAAAAACAAGGTCATTAATCGACTTCAGTGTTGTTAGAAATGGGATTTCTGGTTGGCTAGTGCTTGCGCCAAAGCCAGGCAGAAACCACCACTCTAGTAAGGGCAAGGGAGTTACACGCTGAAGATAACCCCTGTTCACCCCCTTGGTAGCTTGGCACGAGCAGTCAGGCTTATCCCAGAGGCAATGTGTAAAGCGTTTGCGCAACACACACACACAGCAGCAACACCCTAGGCACACTACAAAAGAAACTCCACACAAGGTTATATAAAAAATATCCTTTGTATTATCATAAACACATTAGGAACGTAATCACACATTTACACTGTGCCAACTGGCACTGGGCAATATCTACAGGGGATTATATACAGGACCAGGCCAATCGGGCCACGGTCAGAACCATCAGAATGCAAATATAAAACACAACCAGTTACTACTGGTACCATAATGACCTAAGCATTATCATATTAGCATTAGACACCATCCTAAAATATCATAGCATGACATTAGGCAATAAATCACATTAGGCCCAAACCTCAGTAGCATAAACACATTACGCAATTAGGCCTCACCAGCATAAACACATTATGCATAAACAGCCTAAACATAAACGCATTATGTCATAGGCATCACCATAGCTACATTATGCAACATCACATTAGGCCTAAACACATTATGCTAAACACTGGACATACGTCACATCACATTCCAGTAAAACAACCAGTCATGACTGGTAACATTGCACCTTGCCTGAACCTGTTAGGCAAACATAGTAGGCCTGAAAACTGGGCATAAACACATTATGGAATAATCACGGTGCATAAATCATTGTAGGCATCACATTAGGCATAAATACATTATGCGCCATATTAGAGCTCTTCGCCCTACCGCATAAAACTGACCCCCAGGCCAACTGGCCTCCTCTAGGGCTCCAATGCCCTATGTCCAGCAAAGTCAGGGCGTGGGCTGCCAATGCAGCCATCACCAAGTGCGGGCACAGGCACTGGCCTATTCAGGGACCAGGGACTTCTCCTCCCAGTACTCCAAGTGTAGATGTCCCATTCAGCCTAGCGCTGACTCACCCTGCCCCTCCTGGAGCCACACACACCTCCCAGCCCCTGTCACTCAAAAGCCAGACATGCAATTCACATCAGGCAGGCAGACACATAGCACACAGAAATGCCAACTTCTAAAAGTGGCATTTCTAAAATAGTCATAATAAATCTGCGCACACCATTGCGTAGCATTTATTATCACTATTCCATATATACCAAACTTGACCACGCTGCGCCTCTCATATCAGGAATTACCACTGAAACACTTATCAGGGAATCCCCAATGCATTCCTATGGGAGGGCAGCCCCACAGTAGTGAGAAACCAAAATGGCTGTTTGTCACTACCAGGACATGTCACACACTTAAGGTACATGTCCTATCTTTTACCTACAATGCACCCTGCCCATAGGGCTAGCTAGGGCCTACCTTAGGGGTGACTGACATGTAGTAAAAGGGGGGTCACGAACATGGCACACACTTTAGGAGCCACGTCTCAGCGGCAGTAACACTGCGCGCACAGGCCCTGCAATGGCAGAGGCCTGAGTTAGGTTTGAAAGGCTACTTTGGTGGGTGGCGCAGTCAGCGCTGCAAGCCCGCCAGTAGCATTTAATTTACCAGCCCTGGGTATATGGGATACCAGTTTACAAGGGACTGACAGGTAAATTAAATAGGCCAAACAGGTGTAGACCAATCTTACCATATTTATTAGAGAGAGCACAGGCACTTTACACTGAACAGCAGTGCTAAAGTGCTCAGAGTCCTAAAACCACCAACACCATGTCAGAAAAATGGCTAGGAGAAAGGCAAAAAGTTTAGGGATGACCCTGCAAAAAGGGCCAAGTCCAACACAACCCCCTTCCAGCCAAAACACAGGGTAGACCAATCACCACCTTGATGGGCTTCCCTGCCTTGGGCGATAGAACACGGACGCGGGCCCGCAACTGCAGGGACACCCTCCAGTTCTACGCCACTCTGACCCCACGTGGTTCCCTCTGTCAAAAGCTCTCAGGACCAACTAGGCTACCCCACTGGTACTCCCTAGCTGTCCACGGCCAGGACCAGGCCCTAGGCCATCCAGATGTATCTGGTCCTTGCCAACTCACTGAGTGGGGGGCGGTAGCCCCTGGCACATAGTAGCCATTCTCCACTCTTCCTCCCCTCAGGGCAGTTCCAAACTGCCACTGATCCTCCAACCTAGGGTCCGCACCCTCAGGCTGACCAGAAGTCACGGGCGAGGCTCTCCTCCCCCTACCTCTTCTTCTGGGGTTCCGTACCCTCCTCCTTGGAGAGGCACCCTCAGAACACAACTCTCCAACCAGCTGAAACTCCCTAACAGGAGGCCAGCTCACTCAGGCTCTCGGAGACTCTTGTCTTCAGAAAAACAAAGCACACAGCACAGTTCCTCTTCAAGCAGGGGGGACACAGCACACAGCAAAGTCCCTTAGTCCTCTTCCTCAGCAGAAACAGCAAACTGTAGGTCAGCCCCCAGACACACAGCAATGGCGGCACTTTTCCTAAGTCTATTCAGCTGTTCTCTTTGGCAGGGATTCCCCCTCAATCACAAAGTTTCCAAGTCTCCCAACCTAGGATCTAAACCCTCAGGTTGCACCGGGGTCAGAGGCGAGGACTCCCTCCCTCTGCACCCCCTTCCAGAGTTCTGCACCCTCCCACCTTGGAGCGGTACCCCTGGAAGCCAAAACCCGTCAGGACACTGATTACAGATGTCCTTCCCTCCAGGTCAGGCTGAACCTGAACCTGGCCTCCCAACCTTGGGGCTGAACCCCGCGGCTGAGCACTTGCCTGGCACGCCAGGACTTCTGGGGATGCACACAGTATCCCCCCGAGGGTAACACATGACTAATGTGTTGTGTGACAGTCTGCCTGGCGCAGATCTCCCAACCCCTGTCCATCTGACAGTGCGCGAAGATCCCCCAGGACAGAAGTGGTGTCGCCATGGTCACTTCTAGGAGACTCAGCCCTTCTGGCTGGTCCCTGACCCACTGGTTCTCCCACTGGGGAACACATCCCCCTCTCATCCCTCACTCTGGACTTCTGCACCCTCCCAACTGGAGCGGCACCGCCAGACACCAGAACAGCTGGAGCTCTGCTTACAGACACTCCACGTTCTCCTGACACTAGGAGATCCTCCTCAAATGGCCTACAAATACAGCCTAGGCCCCCAACCTGGCGCTCCCTTAGGGAACCCTCTAGGCCCTGAGACTGGGTTTCGGGCACCTTGGGACACACAGTCCCACACTCACTCCTTCTCCACTGAGACAGGACGTGAGCCCCTACACCCCTCCCACTACACTGGGACCTAGCTGGGCTACACTGAACCTCTTCCACCACACAGGACCGGAAGATACCCAAGCCACTACTTTTGGAATCACTCCCCAATGCCTCTTCAGACCCTCTAGCACACAACCAGAGGTCTGCCTCCCGTGCAAGCTCCCTGGGATCAGAGAACTTACACCCCAACAGGTGTTGGCGCAACCCCGGAAAACAATTACTGAACACGTGCTCTCTGACAACCAGATTGAACAGCCCTTCAAAATCATTTGCCGTGCTAACCATCACCCAATCGTCCAGTGCATCACAACATTCATCCACAAACTCCCCCCAAGACTGGTGAGACAGTTCCTTACTGCCCCTGAATCTCAACCTGTACCCCTCTAACTGGGAACCAGGTACCATACTCTGGGAACTGGGAATGGGACTTCCTGCATTGGACTCCATATTGCTGCCACCACTGGATCCCACCCTTACTGGTGAATCCAGACAACTCAAACTACACTCAGGAGATAACCTACCCTCTAGAGCTAGCTTTTTCTCCTCCACACTCCCTTCCTTCCCTCCTATCCACCCACACCTCTGGGGACAGGGAAAGGGATGGGGCACTGCCCAGCAAGGGACTCCCTATCTATGGGATCCTCCCCACCTACTGGCGTCCCCGCCCTGTCATTTTCTCTCTTCTGCCACCAAAATAAAAGCGCAGAAAACACCATTTAAAAATGACACTCTTAGGAGAAAAACAAAATCAGAAACAATAATCCCCAAACCTGTGATTGTTTAAATGCAGAGTTTGTAGTGCAACCAGTGGCCGCTGTGGTACTGCGCAAACGCAAGTCCTATCCTCACCGCTGACCACCAAGGTTAGAAATGGGATTTCTGGTTGGCTAGGGCTTGCGCCAAAGCCAGGCAGAAACCACCACTCTAGTCAGGGCAAGGGAGTTACACGCTGAAGATAACCCCTGCTCACCCCCTTGGTAGCTTGGCACGAGCAGTCAGGCTTATCCCAGAGGCAATGTGTAAAGCGTTTGCGCAACACACACACACAGCAGCAACACACTAGGCACAATACAAAAGAAACTCCACACAAGGTTATATAAAAAATAGCCTTTGTATTATCATAAACACATTAGGAACGTAATCACACATTTACACTGTGCCAACTGGCACTGGGCAATATCTACAGGGGATTATATACAGGACCAGGCCAATCGGGCCACGGTCAGAACCATCAGAATGCAAATATAAAACACAACCAGTAACTACTGGTACCATAATGACCTAAGCATTATCATATTAGCATTAGACACCATCCTAAAATATCATAGCATGACATTAGGCAATAAATCACATTAGGCCCAAACCTCAGTAGCATAAACACATTACGCAATTAGTCCTCACCAGCATAAACACATTATGCATAAACAGCCTAAACATAAACGCATTATGTCATAGGCATCACCATAGCTACATTATGCAACATCACATTAGGCCTAAACACATTATGCCTAAACACTGGACATACGTCACATCACATTCCAGTAAAACAACCAGTCATGACTGGTAACATTGCATCTTGCCTGAACCTGTTAGGCAAACATAGTAGGCCTGAAAGCTGGGCATAAACACATTATGCAATAATCACAGTGCATAAATCATTGTAGGCATCACATTAGGCATAAATACATTATGCACCATATTAGAGCTCTTCGCCCTACCACATAAAACTGACCCCCAGGCCAACTGGCCTCCTCTAGGGCTCCAATGCCCTATGTCCAGCAAAGTCAGGGCGTGGCCTGCCAATGCAGCCATCACCAAGAGCGCGCACAGGCACTGGCCTATTCAGGGACCAGGGACTTCTCCTCCCACTACTCCAAGTGTAGATGTCCCATTCAGCCTAGCGCTGACTCACCCTGCCCCTCCTGGAGCCACACACACCTCCCAGCCCCTGTCACTCAAAAGCCAGACATGCAATTCACATCAGGCAGGCAGACACATAGCACACAGAAATGCCAACTTCTAAAAGTGGCATTTCTAAAATAGTCAGAATAAATCTGCGCACACCATTGCGTAGCATTTATTATCACTATTCCAAATATACCAAACTTGACCACGCTGCGCCTCTCATATCAGGAATTACCACTGAAACACTTATCAGGGAATCCCCAATGCATTCCTATGGGAGGGCAGCCCCACAGTAGTGAGAAACCAAAATGGCTGTTTGTCACTACCAGGACATGTCACACACTTAAGGTACATGTCCTATCTTTTACCTACAATGCACCCTGCCCATAGGGCTAGCTAGGGCCTACCTTAGGGGTGACTGACATGTAGTAAAAGGGGGGTCACGGACATGGCACACACTTTAGGTGCCACGTCACAGCGGCAGTAACACTGCGCGCACAGGCCTGCAATGGCAGAGGCCTGAGTTAGGTTTGAAAGGCTACTTTGGTGGGTGGCGCAATCAGCGCTGCAAGCCCGCCAGTAGCATTTAATTTACCAGCCCTGGGTATATGGGATACCACTTTACAAGGGACTGACAGGTAAATTAAATAGGCCAAACAGGTGTAGACCAATCTTACCATATTTATCAGAGAGAGCACACGCACTTTACACTGAACAGCAGTGCTAAAGTGCTCAGAGTCCTAAAACCACCAACACCATGTCAGAAAAATGGCTAGGAGAAAGGCAAAAAGTTTAGGGATGACCCTGCAAAAAGGGCCAAGTCCAACAAGTGTCAACAAAGAAAGACTTAGAATTTCAAAGAGCAACTTGGCCACCATTATTAGTTGCACTCTTGTACTTAACAAGAGCTGCAAGCAGCCCAGCCTTCATGGGTTTGACAAACTTTTTCCATTCCTACTTTTGTTTTTGCAAATTACTATGAAATTGCTCACACCTGGAATAAACTTGCTGCTAGGCAACATGGAACCCTTCGCTGCGCTTCTCCTCCTGGTTGGCATAGCTCCCTGCTGATAGTTCTCCAGATATGCTATAAATCAGCTTTCCCAAGAGTGCTGACAAATGTTTGGAGATGGCCTGTATTCAAGGTTCAAAGCACACGCATATTTCAAAGAGGAGAGAACAGTGCCATCATGGGCAATGGAATGTGTCTATTTTTTAATTACATAGCAAAGGATATGTCTCAGTAGATGTTAAGATCTTCGTTTGCAAATAATGTCTTCCATGTTGACGGCGCAGATGTTTTCGACTTGATCTTAGGTATAGTGAGGCTTTCGAAATTCCACATGGTTAGAGACAGCATTACCAGGTGGAGTTCTAATGTGATTCTTCCAATTAAGTAGCAATTTAATTGACTACTGGCATCAATCAAACAACCTAATTAACAAAAAACATCGTTGAGGAAGGTAAGGTACAAAAGGGGCAGAGGGCCCACACACTTACCATGTTTTCGACTATGCTTCTCAATCTGACTGTCGCTGATTAGGAAAATTCCTATTTTCCTGGTTTTATTAGTTTCAGACTATTCAAATGACCATGTGTGGTTTGTGAGCTTTCAAAGGGACTGGGTGCCAATACTGTACCCAAGTTGCACTGAGTGATTAAAGCTAGCAAAACTGACCCATTTCAAAGGGTTTTGGAGGATCTGCTGCCACCTTCTTCAGAAAATAAAGAAAGGTTTAACCATACTGTGCATTTTTCAGAATGTTACAAAGAAAGTTGCTAAAGAAAAAGGCACAGGTCTTAAAGACTGATCTGAATGGGACACTCAGGAAATATTTCATGGGTCCTCATTACCAGAGCAAGGCAGATCCTCCAACATAATTTATTAGAGGGGCGAGATCTTCTAAACAAAATGTCAAAAATGGGCCGAAGCACTGTATTAGTATAGTTGGCCAAAGAAACTGCTTAAATAGATACGGTAACATGTTGATCTATAATTTGACACAGGTTAAGATCATTTTTCAAAAGTAGGAAGTACCTACCTCCACTTCCTTTCATGTTCTCATCCTTTCTGTTCTACGTAAACGATCTCTAAATACACTATGGTCAAGAGTCTGGTTTGAAGAACATGGTGGAAATGAAAAAATGCACAGATTTCACAAGGGTATTACAAAGCGGAGGCATACTTTATTACATATGCCGCAATTCCCAGCTGGTTTCCCAAAAGTGGGAATAAACAGGCAAAAAGATCAGGTTGAACAAAAAAGGACTTAGGAACCTCCTGCAACAGTGGTTGCTATCATAGATGGTGCAGAGTCCCCTGCAGCACCTAGGGCTAGGCTAGTGCTGTATTGTTGGCTATATGTTTTAGCCCTTATTGCAATTATAATTTGCACGTCTATCTCTCATATACCCTCACCCATCATACCTCAAGGCACTACGTTCCATAACACGATAACCATATCTCAGTGGTCATTATGCACAGCAGGAAAATACTTCCCACCTAAGGTCAAAATAAAACCTTACACCCTTCCAACCACACACTTTACATATATAGCCTGCTATCTGTGTGGGTAAGTGCTCTGGTGTCCCCATATAGAGGTAGTATACAAATGCTACAATATAATATAAATGTTCTTGTTGAGGACAATGTTGAGCTTCAGTTAAGGTTGAAAAGATCAGAATTGACCACACCACCTCAACAAATAAAACATTAACTTTGTTTGCTGCACCAGCATTTTAGGAATTTGCTATAACAGCTTCTTTGGAGCCATCCAGAACCTTTCCAATAATTCTGGCAATGGGTGTCCCAGATTAGACAAATGGGGGTTTGGTTGTGAAAAACGAGGAAATTCCTGAACGACTGCCAGTTTTTTCCCAGTGCATGGAGGACACTTGTGCGTATGTCCTATTCATGGCCACCATGCTTTACACGGCAGTCACAAACAGAAAAAAAATGTCTGAAGGAATGTCAGAAATAGGACGGGCTTTGTATGATGTATGATGTTGAGCTGGGGGACCTTTGGTGAATGGCTTTCCAACAAGGAGTTTGCAACTGATATTCTGAGGTGAGTGGAGCCAGAATTCCTAATGATTTATGCCAGAGGCCCCTTTCCCACCTACCTCTAAATGACCTTCTAAAACATTGAGATGTAAGCAATGAGGACCAGGAATAGGATAACTGAATCACAGGCTTGAAATTAGACTCATAAATTAGTCTCAGGAAAATCACTGCAAGCGCAAATCTCCTAAAGAAACGCAGACGAGCAAGGATCATACAGACTAACAGTTCAGTTACTGCAATGAAAAATATTAGCATAAGAATTTGATGCTCAGAGACTTCTCTATTACAAGCCTCTTTAGTTTAGTAACCCAAATAAGAATGCACATTCACTCTAGGACACTAAATCAGAATAGCAGAGTCAAGTCAATTTAGTAAAGTTTAGTTTATCAAGTTCGATTAGGAATCTATAGGATTAAGAAATGTAGCATTCAAGTTCAAATCAAATTAATCATTTAATGATTAACAATGCTCAGATTTCAGGAAAAGAACAGGGAGTCAAAGGGGAATAGTCTCTCAGCTTAGAGACCCTTAGGCGCACAGAGTGTATGCGTCAGTCCGGGAAGAGCCAGTGAAGTCTTATGCAAGACTTTCAGGAGAGTTCAGCAAAGTTCCAAGTAGCCAGTCCAGTTCGATAGACAGAAGTCTGTCTCAGTCTATCACAGTGGTCACATTGGCTTAGTCTCTCTCCGTAGCAAAAGAAGCAGCAATGATGGCAGCCCCTCATCACCTACCAGTTCCTTTCGGGGTAGGCAATTATACTCAGTGAGTTCCGGGGTGACACCTCCTGGCATCACCTCATTTGATCAGACCACTCAGTTCATTGGTCAGTTCAAGAAAATGGTATGTTGAACTCGTAAAGAAGACACAAAATCCGGAAAAATAGGTGGATCAATAACATAGTTCCTTAAGTTAACTAAGTTTGTGTCACAGTGAACAATGGCATATTGAAAAAAAAGGACATTGGGTTCAGAAGGGCACTTTCCCATGCATCTGTCCTGAGCTGTATCAAAAATGCAACAAGTGCTCTGCGCCGTACAGGAGGAAGTCAAAATAACAGTTATTATATTTAATACAAAAGAACACTATGTGGAATGTCCTGATACACTTCAGTTGAGCAAGTTTCAGCAAGTCATGTTTCAGAAAAATAAGTCCTACAGGTATCAAGCTAACATACTGTAAACCCGAGTAATAGTGAATTGTACATCTAAAAGAGAACTAAGCATATAAACTCAAAATATGCCATTAATACTCTGGTTATTGTTCATCACAGTTGAAATTAATACATGTAAGTATTGGGTACTCATAAAAAGTTTCAATGAACCGATGTGCACACTTGTCTAAAATGTTATTCTATGATTCTCGTTTACATTTCAAAACATTAATATGTATATGAAATGCATTCTACAAAGGTCTCATGTTAGCATGATAAACAATATAAGTGCAACACCAACTTTTCTTTTGTCATTTTCGATGCACACGTTATTACATGTAAAGTGATGTAAAGCCAGGTTTTATTTATCTTTCACATTTGAATCATGTTAATTTACGTTTCAGTGAAACCTTATTAATGATAACACTCATATATGAAAATCAAAGTGATTAGAGATAAACTACATTACATGAGAGATTATTAATTTGCACATTTCTAAAACAGGTAATTTGCATAATACGTTTCCTTAGAAAAGACAAACTATATTACTTAAAAATGAATAATATATGTCTACCCTACATTCTTCTGCATGCTTTTACGATACAGTAGCTGTATTTCTCATCTTTAGTGTCATTTCTCATAACATGATTTGTGTACTTTCACATTTTCTCTGAAAAACAATGTTATTGAAAAGTCTGTTTTGCTGTAAAATCGTAGAACATAGTCTTTGGTCTATCAATTCCCACTTTGATGGCGAATCTAGCCATCACACTTTATCTTTCTCGTATCTGATGTCACATTATAGTACTGTTGTTCTCAAACGTTTTAGTCTACAATGTTCTACTGCTTGTAGTTCTTCAGAGTACCCACATTGTCTCTCTTCTAGTTCTATTTCTGCTCTCTTTCTTTTCACTCCTTGTGTTTCTTTCTTTGTTTTAATGCATTTATACATTTTAATAAAAATAATTGGAGTTAGTATGTAGATAACAATTGTTAGTATTTGCGTTCATATTGTCCTTACTAAGCCATTTCCCAAATCTGTAAACCATTTTCCCACTGAGGACAATTCTTTCCCAATTGATTCCCAAGCGCCATCAGCTTTTAGTCCACTCAAATCTTTTTCAAGGTGAGTAATGTTGGTAATATACCCCTTCAAGTCTTTACTTTTGTCACGGATATACGTGCAACATTGTTAAACTTTCAGCATCCGGCAGACCCCGCCTTCTTTTGTGAGAAGGATGTCTAATGCAAGTCTGTTTTGGAGCACCATAGACCTGATAGCAACCTTTTCAGTATCTATGGCAAGGAAACTCCAGCCGTATCGGTTGGCAATCTGTCAACCACATTTGAAAGTTTTGCGAGAATTTAGAATTACCCCAGCTGATGGAATTACTGCATCAAATATATCACTAATTATTTCAGCAGCACTTGCACCCCTTTGTTTGTTTTATTTTGTTGGTTGAATCTGATTGACCCACATGATACATTTTTGGAAACACTATTCACATATAGCAGCATCCATACCATTGTTTTGGCAGTCTGTAGTAAGCATCTTTCCCACAAATGTAGTAAATCCCTGGGCAAACAGGATCTATACCCTCAAAATATAAACCGCACCCACCTAGAATTTGAACGGTATGGTCACATTCACTGGAACAAGAAAATTTTGTGTTGAAATCAGTTCTACGTCACAATACACACGGCTTTCCCTTATGTTGCCAGTCTAGAGCAATTGCAGCTTGTGTGTCAGTCTTTTTAATCTCATTGTCCTTGAATGCCCAAGGTGTAGTCTTTGAATGACCCTCAGCTTTCTTTATTATTTCTCTATGTCTATCTTCAACTGAATCTATAAATTTCTTTTCTATATTATGTAAAAAGCATGCCAGATTGTGTTGATGTGCATAAACAACATCCTAGGTTTGAGTAGGTTGGAAAAATTTGCCCATCATTTAAGCTGCTTGGGTGTCAGCAACATATATTTAGAGAACAATGGTTCAGGTGTGGCCTTAATGGTCCAAAGCAAGAAGTACCCCAGAGGGGGCACCGTGTTTTTATTAAATTAATTCAGGGTGTCAGGAACAACATTCAAGTGTTTCCTAACAGGCACTTCAGAAAACACTAAGTCATAATTTGAATAATAGTACTGAAACTGTCCTTTGCAATAAAACAAACTAGTTATCACACTACAAGATATTGCATAAGTAACAAGCAAATGATGACAAGTTGCCCACTCTGAGACAGAAGTAGGCAACTGCATACACACATAACAATTTCGAGCATCGATTGTCTCAACATACTCGTAGAGCAATTTAGTAAAAACATTTTAAGTATAATCACTAGCGGTTTGATCTACATGTAGAGTTTTGTCAGTGAGCAGGTTTAGTTCAATCTCATTATTACTATCTTCTGGCATCCTAAAATTAGAAGTAGATTTAAGCTTTGGTATGTAAATATGATGAGGTAGATTCAAATAACAAGGAAACCTACAAGTATAATAGTTGATGTGGCTACTATACAAGCATAAATGTGTTTGTGTTTTACTGATACCGGATTTGGATCCATGACTTCTTCAAAACTAGACTTCAAGACTCTTATTAAATTTGCATTAGATGTTAATTTCACGTTTGCAGCAGAGTTAGGTTTAGAACATATATGTGCTTTTGGGTTTCGTTGTCACAGTTCACAGGGTCTCACAGCTTTAGCAGGTTTAGTCCCTTTATTTTGTTGTACTTTTTACTCTTTGTTTTTAACCTTTTTCTTTTTATAATTTTCATTTATAGTTGTTCCTCAAGGTGGTTCTTATGAGTTTGGATAACTGAAGCAAAAAGCGTGATATGCTTTCTCCCAGCCATTTGTCGCTGCCAAGTAAGTCCATTCAGGTGCAACATAGTTGCGATTTGGTACCTTTGCTCTTTTAGATCTTCTCACTGACGGTCCTTCCTCATCAGTGTCACTTTGTTCAGACTGACTATAAACTACGATAACAGTTGGTGGTACTCTGCCTTCAGTTAGTATAGGTCTCAACTTTTCTGCTCTTTTGGGCCAACGGTCTCCTTTTATCACTCGTGTTTCAGTTGCACTGTTCTCTTTGAGTTGGTCAGTTTCTTGCCTAGTCAGCGCTTCCTTGCTTTGACCCTCTGTACCTACAAGAGCTGACTCTCTCAGATCCTCAATGGAACCAGTGCTTTGAGACCCGGTAGCTGGAGCCCCCTCTACTATTTGACTGACCTGATTCGTGTGTCTCACTGTAACCATGGTACATCCGCTACAGGTACTGCATCTTCAAGGGGACATGGGACTCGGCGAGTGTGTGCAGCATGCCCCCAGTTTGGAAGACCACCACATTTAACAGCAGTTGTGGTTACCAGGATCGCTTGGTATGGCCCACGCCAGCGAGGTTCCAAACACGACTTGCACACGTGTTTCTTCACCGGGACCCAGTATCAGGGCCTAAGGTCGTGACACCGCTCCTGTTGAGATGAAGTGGCAGCCTCTCCAACCTGCTGAGACACAGAACGTACCACGTCAGCCAGTCCTTTACAGTAATCGAGCATCAAATAATCTGTAAATTTTACCAATTGATTAGCAGGGACTGCAGGCTGTCTCATAGCCATCCCCATAATTATTTTGTGGGGGGAAAGTCCCGTTCTTCTGTCTGGGGTACTTCTCAAACTCATCAACACAAGAGGTAACGCATCAGGCTATTTCTGACATTGAAGCACGCACTTTCGCCAACCTGGACTTTAATGTTGCGTTCACCTATTCCACAATTCCAGAAGCTTCTGGACAGTAAGCACAATGTAGTTTCTGTTCAATCTGTGGTGCTGCACATAACATCTGTAGGACCTCATTATTGAAATGAGTCCCTCTATCCGATTCCAAAGAAGTCTGGAACCCAAATCTCGTTATGAGTTCTCGAAGAAGCAACTTTGCCACACTTAAGCTGTCATTTCGCCTGGTTGGGTAAGCTTCGTCCCAACGTGAAAATATATACACAATTACAAGGACATATTTTAGACCATTACAGGGAGGCATCTCGAAGAAATCTAGCTGTATCCGATTAAATGGTCCTCCAGATCTCCCTACATGACTCATTGTAACCAGTGTTCTTTTTCCTACATTTTGTTATTGACATACCATGCATCTTTGACACAAAATTTCTGCAATCACTTTGAATCTGGGATTGAACAATGTTTGACGAAAGAGGCGCAACATAACATCTCTTTCAATGTGTGCAGGTTCATGATAGTAGCGCAATATAGGCGACAACAAACTATCCGGCAGTACTGATCTCCCATTTGTGTATACCCACACCTCGTCTTCTTGCCTTTGTGTGTGTTCTGCTCTGATCCATCCCTGTCTTTCTGCATCTGGAACCTCATCCTGTAACGCTTTTACTTCTTCCTAGGTCTCTATAGTTGACAACATCAGCCTACATTCTGTGACATCAGTGCAAAAACACGCAGTCTCATCTGCATAGCTGTTACTGACTGTGACATAATCATTTCCTTGTTAATGAACAGCACATTTCACCACAGCAATTTGGGCAGGCAGTTGTAGTCACAGCAGTAGGTTTTTCACACTTTCCCCATTCCGAATGGGAAAACCCGAAGATGTCATGAACCCACGCTGTGACCACAACTGCCCAAAGTCATGTACGACACCAAATCCGCACTGACTGTCGGTGAAGATGGTAACTCTCAATTGATCAGTAATGCTGCAAGAACTCGTAAAGGCAATCAGCTCAGCCGCCTGAGCTTAATACACTCCTTTCAGCCAAGATGCTTCCACCACACCCACAACCGTGCAGATGGCGTATGCATCTCTCAAGTTTCCTCCTGTATCCCTCAGACAAGATCCATCCACGAACAGCACATGATCTGATTCAGGCAGGGGAACATCCAGGAAATCCGGTTGTGGTTTTGTGCATAAGTCAGTCACATCCGAACAATTGTGATCTGCTTTGTGAATCACAATTTCATTTCCAGGCAAAGGCATCAATGTAGCAGGATTCAAACTAGTGCATCGCACCAAAGACACATTCTCTGCACCCAAGATACCCTGCTCATACTTAGTCAGTCAACTACTAGTGAGATGTTGTGTTCGAGTACGAGTAAGCAAAGTCTCAACTGAGTTAGGCACATGCACTTTCAACCGATGACCCATCACAATACTTTCACACTGTTCCAAACTCACACAAGTTGCAGCAACAGCTTTAAGACATCCAGGTAAAGCAGCAGCTACGGGATCTAGAGTAGCTGAGAAATATGCAACAGGTCTACATGCAGTACCATGCATCTGTGTTAGTACTGACAATGCGCAGCCCTCGCGCTCACTGCAAAACAGAGTAAAGCTTTTGTTAAGGATGGGCTTTCCCAATGCTGGAGCTCGACAAAGTCCCTCTCGCAGTTCATTAAAAGGGCGCATACATTCATCATTCCATGGCACTGGATCTGACACATCTATGTGTGTAAGCCTTTGAAGAGGCTTGGGTATCAAGGAAAAATTAGGAATCCATTGTCGACAATAGCCAACTATTCCTAGGAATATGCAAACGTCCTTTTGCGTACTTGGTGGATTCATCTGCAAAATTGCAGTAATCCTATCCTGTGACACTTTTCTGGCTCCTTTTTCAATGTGATGTCCTAGATAGAGAACCTCTCTCCTGCAATATTACAATTTTGCTGGTGACACTTGTAGGAAACTAGGTTTCTGTTGCAGTAACCCTCCCACTTTTTGCCAGACTACTGATGCACTTTGACTCAAAAACTGTACCTTGTACCCCCAATTGGCACCTCTCTGGCCACATGTCAGTCCCTTGTAAAAGGTACCATGGGTACCAAGGGCACTGTGGCCAGGGAAGGCCTCTAAGGGCTGCAGCACTTATTGTGCCACCCTTAGAGGCCCTATACCTTTACACACACACACTGCCATTGCAGGCTGCTTGTTTTGGTGCAGAACAAAGTGAAGAGTCGACATGGCACACATCCCTGTGTGCCATGCCTACAACCGACTGCCCTGGCATAGGTCAGCCACCCCTCTAGCTGGATGCACTATACCAGTGGTGAGGGTACAGGTGTATGAGCCCTGTACCCCTACACTGTCAAAGCCAATTCTTAGACTTTGTAACTGCAGTACTGCCACTAAGAGGATATGGTGCTGGGAGTTTGTCATTACGAACTCCACAGCACCATAATGGCTTTACTGAAAACTGGAAAGTTTGGTATCAAACTTCTCAGCACATTAAACCCACTCTGATGCCAGTGTGGGATTTAATGAAAAATGCACTCAGAGGGCATCTTAGAGATGCCCCCTGAAAAACGACCAGCCTCTGGTGGCTTCCCTGACTGGTACACACCATCCTGCCACCACGAGACATGCTCCGGACACCTGGGGTGGGAGCCTTCGCTCCCTGGGCCCAGAAACAAAGCCTTTCCTGGGCGGAGGTGTTCACACCTCCCCCAGGCCAGGAAGAGCCATCTGTGGCAGGGGAGCTTCAAAGGCCTTGCAGCCTTTGTAATGCAACCCCCAGCCTCTCCTGCTATCAGGAGCAGGCCCCTTTCCTGTCTCCCCTCCTTTTCGGCGGGAAGACAAGCGGGAAACATTAGCCAGCCCAGAAGGTGTGCCCACCTCTGCCAACCCCACCCCTCAGGTGGGGGAGGCGAGGTGAAGCCCACTCTTCAGTGCCCGCCATCTTGCAGATGGCATGGCAGGCACTCCCCAATCATGATTAGGGATTGTGCTCACTCCCCCACGTGGGGTGAGCACACCAAGGGTGTAGTCACCCTAAGGTCAGTAGCCCATTGGCTACTGACCTCGAGACCCCTAAAACGCCCCCTAAATGCAGAATTTAGGGGGCAGCCCTGAACCAAGAAGACAGATTCCCACGACCTACAAAGAAGATGGATGAAAGAAGACGCCCAGCAGAGGAGACTGCAGAGAAGAACTGACTTGGCACCAGCCCTACCGGCCCGTCTGCAGTTTCCAGGGATCCTGCGCCAAAGTTGCCTTGTCCTGCAGCCAGCGACCACCAGAACCCTGGGAGGACTGACTGCCTTCAACAAAGACCGGATCATCTGTGAACAGCAGCTCTGTTCAAAAGAAACTCCAAAGACACACTCTGAGCCTGCTGAGGACAAAGAAACCTGACGCCTGGAACCACCACTGCACCCGTCGCCTACAGCCTGACTTCGAGTGGCCCACCGGTCCCAGCGAGGTCCCCCAGCGCTCCAGAGTCCGAGTTCACCATGGGTTGACCGCTCCAGGACTCCCCGACGTCGCCTGCAGCCTCTGCATGGAGACCCCCCCAACCGCGAGTGGCCCGGTAAGGTGAAACCTGACCTCAAAAGACACCCCTGCATCCAGCTGCCCTGCGCCCTGGAGATAAGAACCCGAGGTGCACCTAGCTCCTGAGCCCTCCAATGTACCTGCCCAGCTGTTGGTTCCTCCCTGTAGTCTTCCTGGACCGAGCCTGCAACTAAAAACCAAAAACGAAAATCCCCGTTGAAAACGACAGGGCACCCAACGCCAAAACAGCACCCTGCACCCAGCCGCCCCTGCGCCGCTGCGGGCGCACTTTGTGTGCTAAACCGGATCCCCCTTTGCCCTGAGCCTAACACCAGGAGCTTTGCTCCCACAACCTTGTGGCCTGCTCGTAAGCAGCCACCAACCAGAGGCCCCCTATCCCCCATTGGATAACATTGGGCCTCAGCACTCTGCACCCGGCCGCCCTAGTGCAACTGAATGTGTTTTGAGAGTGCATCCTCAACCCTGGGGGAACCCTTGTTCTAACCCCAGAAACTCAACCTCAAAGACTGAGTACTTACCTGGTAACTGTTAACTTCATTTCTCTCCATAGGAACCTATTGACTGTTTTCTCTGGAAAAAGTGTGGAGTTGATTTGTATGGAAACCTGAAAAATTACAATTGTGTGAACCTGATTTTACTTACCTTTTCTCTAGGAAATGTACCAGTGTGATATATAGGCATATCACACTGAGTAGAAAAAGTAACTTAAAAAGTAATCTATTAAGTAACGAAAAAGCAATCTGTATAGTAATTTCAATACCTTGACTTACCTGTATTTCAAACAACTGCATTTGAACTTACATTCATTTGTAAACACTGCATACTATTTTGCAAAGCATTTATTTCACTTACCTGTGCCAGGCTTGGCTTGGTTCTAGAAATAAAATAACTTAACAATATTTTCATACAAAAAAATTGGTCTGAGTTCAGTCTTTGAGTGTGTGACATCATTTGCTGATTGAGTGTGTACAACAAATGCTTAACACTACCCTCTGATAAAGCCTTACTGCTCGCCCATACTACCACAAATAGAGAGTAAGGTGCTATCTACCTTTACCTCTGCCTACCTTTCGGGTTCCACTGGACTCTGTGCACACTATACCTCATTTTGGTATAGGATATACAGAGCCAACTTCCTACAACACTTTATGTCCGTTTACTGCCAAATGATTCAGTAGTGCAATTGTATCACATATGCAAGCCTCCTGCATACTTGACGCTACCAATACGTCGTCAATGTACTGTACAAGGACAGAGTGGTTTGGCATCACTAATGACTCAAGATTCTTTTTCAGAATCTGATTGAAGATTGAGGAGCACTCTGTATACCCTTCTGGGACTCTGCATCATGCCAAAACAAGATTTCCAAACCGAAAAGCAAATAGAAATTGATCTTCCGGGTGTAAGGGTATAGAGAAAAAGGCTTGACACAAATCAATGACAGAAAACCATTCAGCTTCATATGGAATTTGGAAAAGTATCACAGCTTGATTCATACTATTGGACAACAGGGTATTACAATTTGCTTAACCCAGCGCAAATCTTGCACAATTCGATACTTTCCGTTAGGCTTTTGAATTCCCATGATAGGTAAGTTACATGGACTCCCCATGCTCTCTTTCAAAATTCCTTGTTCAATCAGTGATTCAATTAATGTTGTAATTTCTGCTATAGTTTTTGAACTCAGGTTATATTGTGGAACTTGTGGAAACTCAGTATTTAGCTTTAGAGTAACTTGTACGGAGGCAACACCTTTAATTAGTCTGATGTCCTACAAAAATCCCATACCTGTAGTGAAACAGTGTCCCTTAATTCCAAAGGCAAATCATCACTTGTCAATAGTGGACATAATCCTTCAGCTTCAGAATTTTGTTTAGCCAATTTAAATACAACATCTTCATCATTAGTATGAAATTCAATTCCCATTTGAGTACTGTTAGACTTGGCATCTTTGGCGTAGTTTCCCCTGACTTTTTGCCTCTACCTCCTGTATATTTGATGCTGTGCTGGATTTCGTATTTGCTGGCTTAGATGCTTTGGGCACTTTGCCACTGCTGATCAGTGTCAAAGTGCAAGTGCTCCCTGTGTAAATTATGATTCAATTGGTTCTCCCTGATTGGCATATTTGATTTACTGGTAAGTTCCTAGTAAAGTGCACTGAAGTGTGCCAGGGCCTGTAAATCAAATGGTACTAGTGGGCCTGCAGCACTAATTGTGCCACCCACATGAGTAGCCCTGAAAAGGTATCTCATACCTGCCACTGCAGTGTCCGTGCGCAGTTGTTAACTGCCATGTCGACTTGGCAAGTGCACCCACGTGCCAGGCCCTAACCTTCCCTTTTCTTGCATGTAAGGCACCCCTATGGTAGGCCCAAGGTACCCCCTGGGCAGGGTGCAGTGTATGTGAAAGGTAGGACCTGTACTGGTGTGTGTGACATGACCTGATAGTGAAATATTACCAATTTAGTTTTTCACTATTGAAAGGCTATCTTGCCCCATAGGATAGAATGGGAAATGCTTTGTAACATCTTACAAGTATAACTTCCCATTGGGACAAGATAGAGAAATAAAGTTTACGCTCTCTGAACTCAGAATTTAATAACACATATTTTAGTAAAGATGGTTTTTAAATTGTGTGTTTGAAAATGCCACTTTTAGAAAGTAAAAGACACGCACTTTTAGCTAGCTATCCTGGCTGAAGAGGGTGAAACCCGAAACCGGTCCTAGGATGCTTGTTTCGGTCCAGGGAGGACCTGGCTTGGCAGTTCGGGCTGGACTGTTCCCATGAGGCACAGGGTCAAGACTGATTTGCATATGGCCAGGTCTAAACTGGGGTGGCATGGTGAGCAAAAGAATGATGGATTTAACCCAGATCTCTTGACTGGGGGTGAATGTTTTGATTTGTTCTGCATGCCGTCCATCAATTGTGTGTCTTTTGCTTTCTCGCCCTAAGTGCGCCAGGTATGCCCAGACGTGGGTCCTGGGCTCACTGTGCCACTGGAATCAAGCTATCCTGGCTGAAGAGGGGTGAAACCCCGAAACCGGTCCTAGGATGCTTGTTTCCGGTCCAGGGAGGACCTGGCTTGGCAGTTCGGGCTGGACTGTTCCCATGAGGCACAGGGTCAAGACTGATTTGCATATGGCCAGGTCTAAACTGGGGTGGCATGGTGAGCAAAAGAATGATGGATTTAACCCAGATCTCTTGACTGGGGGTGAATGTTTTGATTTGTTCTGCATTCCGTCCATCAATTGTGTGTCTTTTGCTTTCTCGCCCTAAGTGCGCCAGGTATGCCCAGACGTGGGTCCTGGGCTCACTGTGCCACTGGAATCAAGCTATCCTGGCTGAAGAGGGGTGAAACCCGAAACCGGTCCTAGGATGCTTGTTTCCGGTCCAGGGAGGACCTGGCTTGGCAGTTCGGGCTGGACTGTTCCCATGAGGCACAGGGTCAAGACTGATTTGCATATGGCCAGGTCTAAACTGGGGTGGCATGGTGAGCAAAAGAATGATGGATTTAACCCAGATCTCTTGACTGGGGGTGAATGTCTTGATTTGTTCTGCATTCCGTCCATCAATTGTGTGTCTTTGCTTTCTCGCCCTAAGTGCGCCAGGTATGCCCAGACGTGGGTCCTGGGCTCACTGTGCCACTGGAATCAAGCTATCCTGGCTGAAGAGGGTGAAACCCCGAAGCCGGTCCTAGGATGCTTGTTTCCGGTCCAGGGAGGACCTGGCTTGGCAGTTCGGGCTGGACTGTTCCCATGAGGCACAGGGTCAAGACTGATTTGCATATGGCCAGGTCTAAACTGGGGTGGCATGGTGAGCAAAAGAATGATGGATTTAACCCAGATCTCTTGACTGGGGGTGAATGTTTTGATTTGTTCTGCATTCCGTCCATCAATTGTGTGTCTTTTGCTTTCTAGCCCTAAGTGCGCCAGGTATGCCCAGACGTGGGTCCTGGGCTCACTGTGCCACTGGAATCAAGCTATCCTGGCTGAAGAGGGGTGAAACCCCGAAACCGGTCCTAGGATGCTTGTTTCCGGTCCAGGGAGGACCTGGCTTGGCAGTTCGGGCTGGACTGTTCCCATGAGGCACAGGGTCAAGACTGATTTGCATATGGCCAGGTCTAAACTGGGGTGGCATGGTGAGCAAAAGAATGATGGATTTAACCCAGATCTCTTGACTGGGGGTGAATGTTTTGTTTTGTTCTGCATTCCGTCCATCAATTGTGTGCCTTTTGCTTTCTCGCCCTAAGTGCGCCAGGTATGCCCAGACGTGGGTCCTAGGCTCACTGTGCCACTGGAATCAAGCTATCCTGGCTGAAGAGGGGTGAAACCCCGAAACCGGTCCTAGGATGCTTGTTTCCGGTCCAGGGAGGACCTGGCTTGGCAGTTCGGGCTGGACTGTTCCCATGAGGCACAGGGTCAAGACTGATTTGCATATGGCCAGGTCTAAACTGGGGTGGCATGGTGAGCAAAAGAATGATGGATTTAACCCAGATCTCTTGACTGGGGGTGAATGTTTTGATTTGTTCTGCATTCCGTCCATCAATTGTGTGTCTTTTGCTTTCTCGCCCTAAGTGCGCCAGGTATGCCCAGACGTGGGTCCTGGGCTCACTGTGCCACTGGAATCAAGCTATCCTGGCTGAAGAGGGGTGAAACCCCGAAACCGGTCCTAGGATGCTTGTTTCCGGTCCAGGGAGGACCTGGCTTGGCAGTTCGGGCTGGACTGTTCCCATGAGGCACAGGGTCAAGACTGATTTGCATATAGCCAGGTCTAAACTGGGGTGGCATGGTGAGCAAAAGAATGATGGATTTAACCCAGATCTCTTGACTGGGGGTGAATGTTTTGATTTGTTCTGCATTCCGTCCATCAATTGTGTGTCTTTTGCTTTCTCGCCCTAAGTGCCCCAGGTATGCCCAGACGTGGGTCCTAGGCTCACTGTGCCACTGGAATCAAGCTATCCTGGCTGAAGAGGGGTGAAACCCCGAAACCGGTCCTAGGATGCTTGTTTCCGGTCCAGGGAGGACCTGGCTTGGCAGTTCGGGCTGGACTGTTCCCATGAGGCACAGGGTCAAGACTGATTTGCATATGGCCAGGTCTAAACTGGGGTGGCATGGTGAGCAAAAGAATGATGGATTTAACCCAGATCTCTTGACTGGGGGTGAATGTTTTGATTTGTTCTGCATTCCGTCCATCAATTGTGTGTCTTTTGCTTTCTCGCCCTAAGTGCGCCAGGTATGCCCAGACGTGGGTCCTGGGCTCACTGTGCCACTGGAATCAAGCTATCCTGGCTGAAGAGGGGTGAAACCCCGAAACCGGTCCTAGGATGCTTGTTTCCGGTCCAGGGAGGACCTGGCTTGGCAGTTCGGGCTGGACTGTTCCCATGAGGCACAGGGTCAAGACTGATTTGCATATGGCCAGGTCTAAACTGGGGTGGCATGGTGAGCAAAAGAATGATGGATTTAACCCAGATCTCTTGACTGGGGGTGAATGTTTTGATTTGTTCTGCATTCCGTCCATCAATTGTGTGTCTTTTGCTTTCTCGCCCTAAGTGCGCCAGGTATGCCCAGACGTGGGTCCTGGGCTCACTTTGCCACTGGAATCAAGCTATCCTGGCTGAAGAGGGTGAAACCCGAAACCGGTCCTAGGATGCTTGTTTCCGGTCCAGGGAGGACCTGGCTTGGCAGTTCGGGCTGGACTGTTCCCATGAGGCACAGGGTCAAGACTGATTTGCATATGGCCAGGTCTAAACTGGGGTGGCATGGTGAGCAAAAGAATGATGGATTTAACCCAGATCTCTTGACTGGGGGTGAATGTTTTGATTTGTTCTGCATTCCGTCCATCAATTGTGTGTCTTTTGCTTTCTCGCCCTAAGTGCGCCAGGTATGCCCAGACGTGGGTCCTGGGCTCACTGTGCCACTGGAATCAAGCTATCCTGGCTGAAGAGGGTGAAACCCCGAAACCGGTCCTAGGATGCTTGTTTCCGGTCCAGGGAGGACCTGGCTTGGCAGTTCGGGCTGGACTGTTCCCATGAGGCACAGGGTCAAGACTGATTTGCATATGGCCAGGTCTAAACTGGGGTGGCATGGTGAGCAAAAGAATGATGGATTTAACCCAGATCTCTTGACTGGGGGTGAATGTTTTGATTTGTTCTGCATTCCGTCCATCAATTGTGTGTCTTTGCTTTCTCGCCCTAAGTGCGCCAGGTATGCCCAGACGTGGGTCCTGGGCTCACTGTGCCACTGGAATCAAGCTATCCTGGCTGAAGAGGGGTGAAACCCCGAAACCGTTCCTAGGATGCTTGTTTCCGGTCCAGGGAGGACCTGGCTTGGCAGTTCGGGCTGGACTGTTCCCATGAGGCACAGGGTCAAGACTGATTTGCATATGGCCAGGTCTAAACTGGGGTGGCATGGTGAGCAAAAGAATGATGGATTTAACCCAGATCTCTTGACTGGGGGTGAATGTTTTGATTTGTTCTGCATTCCGTCCATCAATTGTGTGTCTTTTACTTTTAGAAAGTAGGCATTTTCTTGTGTAACCATTCTGTGTGCCTCTGCCTGTTTGTGTATTGACTGTCTGGTTTTGGAGTGACAGGGGCTGGGATGTTAATTTACTGTAGACAGCCACTGGGGGGGTTGAGGTGTTCCTGGCCCTTCCTGGATGACTCAGAGCTGAGCTGAATAGACCATGGCTGAATTTAGAGTAGTGGGAGGAGATTTCCTTGTACCTGAATAGGGCCTGTCTCCCTTGCACAATGCTGTCCCCAACCCCTGTGGTCATACTGCACCAGTGAGGACAGAACTGGTTTGGATTGGGCTCAGATACCCTTGCACCAAGAGAACAAAGACATTTTGGGGTATAAGTATTAGACCTAAAACCTCAGAGATTTAGACTACTTCTGGAATCAAGAGGAACCTTTGCCAAGGAGAAGAGCTGGAGAAACTAGAGGAGTAGTACTGCCCCTTTGCTGTGTGCTGTCTGGAGTTGGCCTGTAGTAGCTGTTTCTGCCAAGGAAAGGACAAGGATGTTGTAGTGTGCTGTGTCCCCCTGCTTGAGGAAGATTTCCAAGGGCTTGAGTAGAGCTTGCCTCCATCTGAAGTGTCAGGGACACAAAGACTTCCCCCCCAGCTCCCCTGAACTTCCTTGCTGGGAGTTCTGACCTGCCAAAAGGTGCCTGTGACTGTGTTGGGCCTCTGGAGGTTGTTCCTGCTGTTGGGAGCTGGAAAAGCAACGCAACTACAAGAAAATTGATGCATCGCTCTTCTTGCAGCTGTTTTTCCGACGCAGCACCGCTATGCGAGAAGAATCTCCACGCATCACCGCGCCGCTGCCGAAACCGACGCAGTGCCTGTCGCTGCTGCAAGAACCGACGCATTGAGGGATCGCGCCGGATGAAACCGACGCAACACTGCTCGCCGCCGCCGCATGGATCGCCAACGCATCCCGGATTTCCACGCATCGTACCTGTGCGGCAAGTTTTCCCGATGCATCACCCACGGACCAGAATCTTCTCGGAATCGACGCATCACTTCCCCCTACAGACCGGATTCGACACATCACTTCTGCGTGCATCGCCTCCCCATGGTCTCAGGAACTGACACATCTTTGTTTTTCGACGCTTCCCATCTCTGTGGCTGTTTGGTCTTGTGAATTTTGTCGCAACTACAGGTACTTCGAGAGAAATCGCGCATCCATAGTTTTCTATGGACCTATTTGTTTGAAACCTTTGAAAAGTCATATTCTTATTACATGTATGTTGGATTTTTGTCGTTTTGGTCTTGTTGAGTTTAGATAAAGATACTTTATTTTTCTAAACTGGTGTGTTGTCCATTTGTGGTGTTATCACTGTATTACTGTGTGTTTTGAGTACAAATACTTTACACATTGCCTTTGGGATAAGTCTCTCTACTTGTGCCAAGCTACCCAGGGGGTGAGCAGAGGTTACCTAAAGTGTGTATCCCCCTTACCCTGACTAGAAGCAAGGGTCCCTATTTGGACAAAGGTACCTACCTCTGCCAACTAGAGACCCCCATTTCTAACAATTACAATAAATGGAACAGTTGAGCTTGCTCAGCAAGTCTCGCCCTAACAGGTTTACTGGACTAGAATCGCACACCACAAATTTGTGCAAATTTTCAAAAGACCTAAATTGTGTAGAAACAGGTTTAGTCAGTGGATTTGACATCAATCGATTTGAAACTCCTACAACTTGGATTCTTTCTCCTGAGAGAGGTAGGTTTGGAACTTCTGCTGTTCTAACAGTGGAACAGGTAGCACAAGTGTCAACAAGGAACAAGACAGGAGTCCCATTTACCTTGCCATCCCCATAGGGACCACTCTGGTCTACCTCTGAGGGTGAGCCAAGCACATATTCCTCCTCCTCTCTCAGGCACCGTGTTAGAAATGGGGGTCTCTAGTTGTCAAGGGTTTGGACCTTTGTCCAAGTAGGGACCCTTCCTTCTAATCAGGATAAGGGAGTTACTCTCCTAAAATAACCCCTGCTCACCACCTTGGTAGCTTGGCACGAGCAGTCAGGCTTATCTTAGAGGCAGTGTGTGAAGCATTTGCACATAACCAACAGTAATACAGTGAAAGCACTACAAAAGGACACCACACTAGTTTAGAAAAATATCCAATATTTTTATATATCCAAAACAAGGCCAAAAACTATAAAAATCCAAAATAAAGTACTTAGAAATCTTCAGTCATCAAAATAGATTTGAAATATAGTTCCTTGAAGTCAATAGCTCCGTCTGGGGCTATCACAGCGTCGTGAACAACAAATCCAAACAATTCTGGCTAACCGCGGCGTCGCGGGCCAGCTACGGTGTCGGGAAGACCCGCAAAACAGTACCTTTAGAAATGTAGGGTGTCGGCGACCTCTCGATGAGCCCCGAAGGGCCGGCGTCCGCAGGCGTCGGTTCCGGAGGTCAGCGCGGGAGTCAGGCCCTTGAAATCACACGCGTTGCACATCGAACTCCTCGCGGTTGAAGTCGGGAGCACCGGAGTCGGCAGGCGTCGGGGCTGCAGTGCGAAGTGCAGCGGTGCGGTGCCCTCAGGTAGTGGTGCAAGCAGCGGCTCGCTGACGGTCGTCCAGCGGCGTCAGTGAGACCAAGGCTGCGGTGCGAAGTGATGCGGTGCTCGTCGCAGTGCTGGCAGGTCACGGTGCAAGCAGCGGCGGCGTCGTTGCTGAAGCACTGTCGCGGGCTGACGAAATGGAGTCCATGGCGCCGGTGTCGGTGGGCCAAGGCTGCGGTGCGGGATGAGGACGGTGCGTTGTGTAACTTACGAGCGGTGCCCTCGAACCACGGTGCAAGCAGCGGCGATGATGTCGACGTGGAGCGGCGTCATCAGGGATACCAAGGCGACGGTGTGAAGCGAGGCGTGCGAAGTGCGGTGCCCACAGGTCGCGGTGCAAGCAGCGGCGTCAGGTGGCGGCGTCGGTGAGACCAGGGTTGCGGTGTACAGCGGTGCCCTCTGTGGTGCCTTCAGGACACGGCGTCAGCAGCAGCGTCGTAGACGGCGTCAGGTTGCTTTTTCTTCTGTTGCAGCACAAAACATGCAGTCCCCAGTGCTGATGGTAGAAGAACTTGAAGTCTTTGTTGTTCCTGAGACTTCTTGAACAGGGGGCAAGCTCTACCTCAAGCCCTTTGAGAAACTCACAAAAAGAAATTGCAGAAAGTTCAGTCCAGTCCTTTCACCGCCCAAGACAGAAGCAGCCACTGCAGGCCAACACAGCAAGGCACACAGCAAAGTGGTAGTCCCTCCTCACAGCTTCTCCAGCTCTTCTTCTTAGCAGTCTTCCTGGTTCCAAAAGAGTTCTAAAGTTCTGGGGTCTGGGCCCCAATATTTATACTCCAAATTCCTTTGTCCTCTCAGGCATAGAGTGTCTGTGCTTAGTCCAAACCAGTTTGGTCCTCTCTGGCCCAGCTTCCCAGCAGGAGGCAAAGACAGCATTGTCTACAGCAGACCAGGTGCAAGGAAATCTCCTCCCATTACTCTAAATGCAGCCCAGGTCTATTCAGCCCAGCCCTGACTCATCCAGACTCTCTGGAGCTACTGCACATCCCCAGCCCCTTTCACTCCAAAGCCAGACAGTCAATACACATCCTAGCAGAGGCACGCAGGATGGCTAAGCAAGAAAATACCTACTTTCTAAAAGTGGTATTTTCAAACACAGAATTTAAAAATCACCTTTACTAAAAAGATGCATCTTTAGATTCTGAGATCACGCATACTAAACTTTATTTTCCTATCTGGTCCCAATGGGAAGTTATATTTATAAGATGTTATAAATTAACTCCCATGCTTTCCTATGTGCCAGATAGCCTTTCAATAGTGAAAAAAGAAATTGGCAGTATTTCACTATCAGGACATGCCACACACATCGGGGCATGTCCTACCTTTCACATACACTACACCCTGCCCACAGGGGTACCTTGGGCCAACCTTAAGGGTGACTCATATGTAAGAAAAGGGAAGGTTAGGGCCTGGCAAATGGGTGCACTTGCCAAGTCAACATGGCAGTACGAGACTGCACACAGACACTGCAGTTGTAGGTCTGAGTTACCTTGTCAAAGCTACTCATGTGGGTATCACAATCAGTGCTGCAGGCCCACTAGTAGTATTTGATTTACAGGCCCTGGCACACTCAGTGCACTTTACTAGGAGCTTACCAGTAAATCAAATATGCCAATCATGGAAACACCAATCCATAATACAAATTTCACATAGAGAGCATATGCACTTTAGCACTGAATAGCAGTGGTAAAGTGCCCAGAGTTCTAAAACCAACAACAGCAGGTCAGGAAAAAATATGAGGAAGAAGCAAAAAGTTTGGGGATAACCCTGCAAAAAGGGCCCTCTCCAACACACCATCATTGTGACGAATGAATCTCTTGTCATCAACTTGAATCAAATATTGTTGAGTAACATTTTGGTTTGCATCAATCTGAGCATTTGCTTGAAAACCTTTGTTCATGTTATATTGCTGAACCTGACATTTCATTTGGGGCATCGGGGCTTGAGGCATATTTAGAGTTTGATTCTTTTGTCTTTGAGTCTGCTGATTCTGCATCATATTTCCTCCTTGTGACTGTGCATTCCCAACTTGTTGAATCTGTCCTTTCATCTGATAAAGAGGATTAAATCGCCATTTGCGCTTCCAATGCCTGAATTTGCCGCAAATGTGCACAGGCTTGTCTTTTTCAACATTTCAATAGAAACACCACATCTACCTCTACCTTGTGTCTTCCCTCCTTGTTGCTGTCCACCTCCTAATCCTCGCATTCCAGAATTAGCTTGGCCATTTCCCTGTGTCACAATTGTGCAATCTCCACCAACACTAATGTAACCTCTCTTATCAGCCTTCACCTGAGCCAACAGCAACTTTTTCTTAAGTTTTTTGTGTTTTGATTCTAACTCATCTCCACAATACTTGGCATATCGGAGAATTTTGTCTATCGGTTTGCTCTGACAGCAAATTAAATTAAATGTTGCGGTATCATAGCACTAATCTCAGGTCTCAGACCATATACAAATCGATATGCAAAATGTCCCATATCTTTCCTTATCACATTCTCCATTCCCCTGTATTGTTTAAACGCCTGTAAAAGTCGCTCATAATAGGCATGCACTGTCTCCTTTAATTCCTGTGTTGTTCTGTCAATTTTTACCCAATCTATTTCTTTAGGAGAAATCTTTCCTTTCAAATAGGTAATGTCTTGATTGTATTTTTTCATTACCTCAGGTGATGGTGCACCAGTACGTGGATGTCTGGCAGATTCTGTCTCTGGCCAATTAATAGCTATTTTACACTCGGTCCACAAATCACTCAGTACTATAATGTCAAATAAGGTATCCAAATCTTTCAACAGAAACTTCAAAACCTTCACAAACCTTTCAACTTGCTTGTGCCATTCGACAGGTTTTTCTCTCAATTTTGGGAAATCATTTGTAAAGGATAATCTGGTCTTGTCCATGGAATATGTACATATCCTCTTCCAGGTACCTCTCTCATAGGAAGCATTTTAACCCCGATAAATTCCTTTATATGTAATCTCTTTCCTGAAGACTTGATCTTCTCAATGTCTTTATCACTAAAATCTAGTCGATAAGTTTTCTGTAATGATTTTGATTTTTGTATATCCACCCAATATTTCTGTGCCAATTCGGATAATCGATCATGAGTATTCCTAGCTCGTCCAGTGATATCCTTACATACAAATGACAATTCATTCTCTTGATACGAAATAAGTCTAGCTGGACTAAGAGTACCCATAATCATTTCTTCCAGTTCTACTTTGAGTTTCGCTACATTGAGCGATTTGTCCAATTAATCTCTGGGAATCGTAGGTCCTTGAGAACCTGTACATCTGTCATGAGTAGATGGAGCTATCTCCCTATTATAATCGTTAAGCTCCTGTGGAGTAGGACCTACCTCTTCTCAAGTGTACTCCCTTGTAATCCTCCACTTAGTCCCTCTGTACAAGGAGTGGAAGGAAATTCATAGCCTCATTCCCGCTACTGGGAGTTATTGTGTTTCTTTCAAAACATCTGACAGTAGAATTTGATCTTAATTGATTATTTGGTAAGCTCTGATTGTCTGAATTCACATTTGACTCTCCTCCCAATCCTCTAGGAACATTGTCAGAATTCGGGACAATTGATATTGGATTCATTTATCCTACCCTTGGATCTTTAGGAATAACTGCTGTTCCACCCATCCCAGTGGGGACGGTCAAAGGATGTATGTGCTGTCCTCTGTTTCCAGATTGATAAAGTGGAACAACAGGACCTAAAGTTACTGGAACTGAAAGAGCATCTGGAGTACCCAATGCATGGGGTTATTAGGCTCTTCTCCTACTGGAGTATCTGTTCCGGATAAGAAAGGATTATGTGGATTTGGACTTCTGGGCATGGCAGGTGCATTTGGTGGTACTACTGTAAATGAATTTGGCATGCTCTGGGCTTGATCCTCATTATAAGGCGGAGGACGATTTAATAATAATTCATTAAGAAATTCATCATCTATTTCACGCTCACTTTCATCAGTCAATGTTAAGATTTGAGATTCTTCAAGCTGTTTCTTCTCCTTACACTTCTGTCCTTCTCCCTTTTCTGCAACTAACACAGGATACATTTGTATTCCTTCAGCAATGTCAGTTCTTCAAGCTTTCTGATGTGCATCCCATCTAGCCACAACATACTGATTTAATGTGTTTTTGTATCTTCCCTGATATTTCTGTTTCTCTCTCTGATGGGCTACATGTTTCCATTCCCAAAGAGCCTTGAACTGCATAGGTCTCGGAGCTGGTTTAATGTCATATAACTGTCTTCTCAGATTTTCAAAATTTTTAATGTTAAATGTTCCATATTGTGAAAAAGGCTAAAGGACCATACTTCTCTGTATATATTTCATCCAATTTTCTAACCAGGTACATGTATGATATCCCCTTTCTCGTATCATGTATAAAGCTGGTGTACCCCCCGGTGGTATAGAAGCCCCCTCTCTAGTGAACATGGGTACATCTCCATGTATTAGAGGTTTTATGTTTTTCAAAATCTTCATTATCCTTTACAAATATTTTGATTTACAATATCTTAAAATTCACTTCCTTGTTGTTCGTCTGAACAACCAATCCTTGAGTGGCTCTCTGTGACAACCTATCCCAGCGTGGCTTCACACCAACCAACCAATGGCAGTGCAACACTCTTTGATGTCACTCAACTCTCTGCAATAGTTACCCCTCCTTTACAATTTTCCTGCAATGCGTACTTTCCCAACACAAGAAATGTTATCAAAGCATAAAAATTTCACAAATACGATGTAACAGAACAACAATATAAGAAGCAAGCTTTCAAATAAACTCCTGTCTACTCCACTAAAAGAAAGTTTTAGAATCCTACTCCCTCAGAAGTATCTTTTCCACACACTCCAAGTGAAGTCTCGACCAGCCCAACTCCACTTAAACCATTGCAGCTATTCTCTGTGCACTGAGAACAATTGAAATGAATGTAATCCCTCACTCTCTCAACACAAAGTTCCCTTCTCTGGTGGTACTGTTGATGATGTCTCACACACAGCACCTTCAAACCTCAGTAGGCAATCTTACTCAGCGTATGCCACTCTGAGACCACCCTTAGGTGTATATCACGGGTTCTTAGGCCTCTTCGGACCCAATAGCAACGTCAACTTTACTACATAAAAAGCACTCCGCTCAAGCATAAGCATTAAGACTTTGCATAAACATTATTACCGCAATCTAAGCTCTTTAAAACAATCAGCAATCGTGCAACCCTATTAATACTCATACCAATGTTTCATCATCTTCGTCTCACTCCTTCAAGACTGGTCCTTGTCATTTTTACTGAACACAAGCTTTGGATTTAATCAACCCTATGAGAAATTCAATATACATCCTGCTTATATCCTAACTTCGTCAAACAGTAAACCATCTGACACGCTACCAGATAAAACTGCTGTAGCTTTCTGGGCCCTTCAACTTACACCTTATGTATAATAAATCAATGGTCCTCCGATGGACCTTGCTCTGTGCTGAGAGGTGTTGGATATTTGGGGATACTGCAGTTATCCAATGAGGAACAGGAATAGTATAACTGAATCACAGGCTTGAAATTAGACTCACATAAATTAGTCTCAGGAAAATCCCATAAACGTAGAATATGATCACTGCAAGCCCAAATCTCCTAAAGAAACACAGATGAGCAAGGATCATACAGACTAACATTTCAGTTCCTGCAATTAAAAATATTAGCATAAGAATTTGATGCTCAAATACTTCTCTATTACAAGCCTCTTTAGTCATAAGTAAACCAATTAAGAATGCACCTTCACTCTAGGACACTAAGGGCCCTATTACGACTTTTGGCGGAACGGTGGCGCGGCAGTGCAAACCGCCATGCTACCGCTCCGCCGAAGGTCGCCGCCGCCTGCCTGCCTGTCAGATTACTACTTTTCAGTGATCTGGCTGGCGGGCGGTGTGGCTGTTCCCCCTGCAATACCCTTTCAAAGGTGGCGGTGCCTTTAAAAAAGGCACCGCAATGGGAACGCCTCCCAAGGTTCCTGCACGGCATGGACTCGAAAGTCCATGCCGTGCAGGAACCTATCACCATGCACACAGGGGGAGCGCATGTTATGCCCCCCTGTGTGCATCCACATAGTTTCCTCTCCGCCCAGGTTTTCATGGTGGTGGAACCGCCATGAAAACCCTGGCTGAGAGGAAACTCGTACTATGCTTTACGGGACCGTGGCGGTCCTGCCAAGCATATTGCGGCAGGTTCCTGGCAGAGCTGGTGGTCTCAGGGTGGTCCGACTGCCCATGCCGTAATTGGACGGTCGGACCGCCGGTGCAGCGGTGGCTGGATCTGCCACCTCCACCCCACCACGAGTCTGGCGGTCCTCAGACCGCCAGACTCGTAATAGGGCCCTAAATCAGAATAGCAGAGTCAAGTCAATTTAGTAAAGTTTAGTTTATCAAGTTCAATTACAAATCTATAGCATAAAGAAATTTAGCATTCAAGTTCAAATCAAATTAATCATTTAATGAATACCAAAGCTCAGATTTCAGGGAAAGAGTCAAAGGGGAAAAGTCTCTTAGCCCAGAGACCACTAGGCGCACACATCATATGCGTCAGTCCGGGAAGGGCCAGTTAAGTCTTATGCAAGACTTTCAGGAGAGTTCAGTAAAGTTCCAAGTAGCCAGTCCAGTTCGATATACAGAAGTCTGTCTCAGTCTGTCACAGTGGTGACATTGGCTTAGTCTGTCTCCGTAGCAAACGAAGAGCCAATGATGACAGCCCCGCATCAGCTACCAGTTCCTTTCGATGTAGGCAATTATAGTCAGTTCCGGGGTGACACCTCCTGGCATCACTTCATTTGATCAGACCCCTCAGTCCATTGGTCAGTTCAAGAAAATGGTATGTTGAAATCGTAAAGAAGACACAAAATCCGGAAAAATAGGTGGATCCATGACATAGTTTCTTAAGTTAACTAATTTTGTGTCAATAGTGAACAATGGCATATTGAAGAAAAAGAACGTTGGGTTCAGAAGGGCACTTTCCCATGCATCTGTCCTAAGCTGTATCAAAAATGTAACAAGTGCTCTGCGCAGTACAGAAAGAAGTCTAAGGAACAGTTATTATATTCAGTACAAAAAAACACAATGTGGAATGACGTTATTCACTTAATTTGAGCAAATTTCAGCAAAGTCATGTTTTCAGAAAAATAAGCCCTACATGTATTCAAGCTAGTATACAGTAAACCCGAGAAATAGTGAATTGTACGTCTAAAAGAGAACTAAGCATATAACTCAAAATATCCCATTAATACTTTAGTTATTGTTTATCACGTTTGAAATTAATACATGTAAGTATTGGGTACTTATAAAAATGTTTAATGTACCAATGTGCACACATGTCTTAAATGTTACTCCATGATTCTCGTTTACCTTTCAGAACATGAATATGTATATGAAATACATTCTACAAAGGTCTCATGTTAGCATGATAAACAATATATGTGTAACGCCTACTTTTTTTTGTCCTTTTCAGTGCACAAGTTATTACAAGTAATGTCAGTTTTTATTTATCTTTCACATTTGAATCATGTTAATTTATTGTTTCAGTGAAACCTTATTAATGATAACAATCATATATGAAAATCAAAATGACTAGAGATAAACTTCATAACATGAGAGGTTATTAATTCACACATTTCTAAAACAGGTTCATTGCATAATACGTTTCCTTAGTAAAGACAAAGGGCCAGATGTATGAATGTTTTTTGCGGTCACAAACTGGAAATCGGCCCGTTTGTGACCGCAAAATAGGTCTGCCCTATGTTCAAACCCTATTTTGCGAGTCGGGGTCCTATTACCGACTCGCAAAATAGGGTTTGCGACTCGCTATTATGAAGGGGCGTGCCAAGGGCGTCCCTTCCTAATAGCGAGACTTACTTCAATGTACGAATGTTTTGCAAACGCAATTGCGGTCGCAAAACACTCGCAGTTTACCACCCATTTCAAAAGTGTGGTAAGCCATTCCCCTTCATGACTGGCAGTGAAAATATTTTTTAAGAGCAGGCAGTGGTCCCACAGACCTCTGCCTACTCTTTAAAAATGAAACAGAAACGTTTAATTTTTCTTTTTTAAATGCAGCCCGTTTTTCTTTAAGGAAAACGGGCTGCATTTAAAAAAGAAAACTGCTTTTGTGAAAAAGCCATCACAGACATGGTGGTCTGCTGACCCCAGCAGGCCACCATTTCTGGAAATACTAGCCATTCCCAATGGGGTTGCAAATTGCACCTGCCTCATGACTATTAACGAGGCAGGCAAATTGCGACCTCCATTAGAAATCGTAAACAGTGTCTGAGACGCTGTTGTAAATTCCATTTTGCGAGTCGCAAAACAACGCAATATGCGAGGAGCAAATTGGAAGGGTCGTACATCTGGCCCTTACTATATTACTTAAAAATTAGTAATATATGTCTACCCTACATTCTTCTGCATTCTTTTACGATGCAGTAGCTATGTTTCTCATCTTTAGTGTCATTTCTCATAACGTGTGATTTGTGCACGTTTCACATTTTCTCTCAAAACAATGTTATTGAAAAGTCTGGTTTGCTGTAAAATCATAGATGATAATCATTGCTCTATCAGGGGCCTCTGAAAGGATGGGGGTTCCACTGCTCTGCAGGGGCTGAAGGGCTTGTTTTACACCCCTTAAATGCTAACCGGTGAATTAATCTAATTCCTTTGTCTTCCTTGGTACAAGAAAATACATTGAGGGCCTCACTGTGAGCAGGAAACTGAACATGCACCTGTTTGTTCAGCAGAGCTGTACCTCATGCCAGGAGAGGTAATGCTAAGTCGCAGCGGAAGGCAATGGAGTCAGATGAGTTACAGCAGAAGAAGGCAGTGTTCTAAATCCGAAATCACCCACCATCTAGACAATGTCTGGTATTCATGAATGGAATTGTTTTAGAGTGTAACCGAAATAGTACATTCACTCCCTGAACATCAGATTCAAATCAGAAGAGCTGTCAGAATGATGAATAGGTCTCCTTAGTTGACTACTGAAATTCTATTTTTTTTTTCTGAAGGAATATAGTCATTAGATACAGACTCTTTCAGGGAAATGGGAAAAAAGATATTGATAGCTCCTCATTAGAGGTTCATCCTGAACTCTGAAGAATTGTGCCTGAACAAGAAAGTTTTTGGGGCCCAGGCCCAGGCCAAGCCTAACTCAACTCTTCTAAGACTGGTAGGCACCGCTGGAATAGGGACATGCACAAAGGTGAACTATACTGTAGTGCCTGTCCAGATTTAGGCAAGTTGCAAACACAACATGGTGGGCAGCATGGTCCAGGGCATCACTGTCTAGGGTGGGACAATCTGGTATATTAACGAGAGTTGAGCCACTCAGTTAGGTATACAGCATACCTCTGGGCCAGTTTTTAACACATATTACTCTGAATAAAGGGTTCAAGTAGTCATGGGACAGTGCAGACTTAGAACCGGAAACCAGTAGGACCCTACAGATACTGCTTACCTGGGAAACCAAGTCAAATCATCATCACAATATACAGATTCAACAGGGAAAAAAGCAAGCAAGTCCTGGGAAGCCTGAGGGACACAAGGGAAAGGCAAGTAGGCAAGGAATTAGACCAGAAATTGAGCACAACTCTTCTACATGTTGCTAAGGTCACCAGAAATGTGAGATTAAAATTATTACAATTCAGTTATATACATCATACCTATCTGACACCAGTACGCATTCAAGCTGTGTTTCCTAAAATATTGCACACATGCCATAGATGTGAAGTAGAAGGGGCTGCCTTTCCACACATGAGATGGACTTGCCCAAACGTTCAAAGTTTCTAGTGGGAGATCACCATACAAATTACTACCCTGATAGGAAAATAATGTCTCATTTATTTCAAAAAACGCCTGCTGGGATTTGTTGCCTGCCTGAGTGGGGCACAAAGGAAGGGTCCTGCCCAAGTGGCAGCTAAAGTTTGCTTGTGACTGCAATGGGATTTGAAGTGTGCCCCAAGTGTCATATGAAAAATCCTAGAAGATCTGTCAGGCAGGATTTGAAATTCGAGCAGTATTTGACACACTAATGTCAAAAAGGATCCTCACAGTCCCACTCTGCATATTCTGTCAGGTTCAGAGGGGCCACCTTTGCCCATTCAGAACAGACTATAGATTGCTCCTGGGAGACATTTCACACCAATTCACACTTCTTCAAATACTAATTACTCAATCAAGCATTTGTATAGCGCGCTACTCACCCGGAGGGTCTCAAGGCGCTAGGGGGAGGGGGGTCCGCTACTGTTCGAACAGCCAGGTCTTGAGTTGCTTCCTGAAGGAGAGGTGGTCTTGGGTGGCGGAGGTGGATGGGTAGGGAGTTCCACGTCTTGGCAGCCAGGTAGGAGAAGGATCTTCCTCCCGTTGTGGCTCTTCGGATGCGGGGGACGGCGGCGAGGGCGTGGTTGGTCGATCGTAGCTGGCGGGTGGGAGTGTAGAAGGTCAGACGGTCGTTGAGGTATCTGGGGCCTTGGTTGTGGAGAGCTTTGTGTGCGTGGGTGAGGAGTCGGAACGTGATTCTCTTGCTGACGGGGAGCCAGTGCAGGTCTCTCAGGTGTCCGGCGATGTGGCTGTGTCGGGGGATGTCCAGGATGAGTCAAGCTGAGGCGTTCTGGATGCGTTGGAGTCTTTTCTGAAGTTTGGCTGTGGTTCCGGCGTAGAGGAGTTGCCGTAGTCCAGTCGGCTGGTGACGAGGGCCTGGGTGACCGTCTTCCTGGTTTCGGTGGGGATCCACCGGAAGATCTTCCGCAGCATGCGTAGGATGTTGAAGCAAGACGAGGAGACGGCGTTGACTTGTCTGGTCATTGAGAGGGAGGAGTCCAGGATGAAGCCCAGGTTGCGTGCGTGGTCCGTTGGTTTGGGTGCGTTGCCCAGGGCAGGGGGCCACCAGGAGTCGTCCCAGGCGGAGGGTGATGATCCTAGGATGAGGACTTCCGTCTTATCTGAGTTCAGTTTCAGGCGGCTGTTTCTCATCCACTCGGCTACGTCCTTCATCCCTTCATGTAGGTTGGTTTTGGCGGTTGTGGGGTCGTTGGTGAGGGAGAGGATCAGCTGGGTGTCGTCGGCGTAGGAGATGATGTTGAGGTTGTGTTGGCGTGCGATGGCTGCGAGGGGCTCATGTAGACGTTGAAGAGGGTGGGGCTGAGTGATGATCCTTGTGGTACGCCGCAGATGACTTCGGTGGCCTCGGAACTGAACGGGGGAGGCGGACTCTCTGGGTTCTTCCGGCGAGGAAGGAGATGATCCACTCCAGTGCCTTCTCTTGGATTCCGACGTTGTTCAGGCGTTGCACTAGGGTGCGGTGGCAGACTGTGTCGAACGCTGCGGAGAGGTCCAGGAGGATGAGGGCCGCTGTTTCCCCGTTGTCGAGCAGGGCTCGGATGTCGTCGGTGGCTGCGATGAGGGCGGTCTCGGTGCTGTGGTTGGCCCGGAAGCCGGACTGTGAGTGGTCGAGGGATCCATTCGTCTCGATGAAGGCGGCCAGTTGTCTGTTGACGGTCTTCTCGATGACTTTGGCAGGAAAAGGAAGGAGCGAGATGGGGCGGTAGTTTTTGAGGTCGGTGGGGTCCGCTGACGGTTTCTTCAGTAGGGCGCAGAGTTCGGCGTGCTTCCAGCTCTCTGGGAAGGTGGCGGTGTCGAAGGAGGTGTTGATGATGTCCCGGAGGTGGGGTGCGATGACGGCGTCGGCCTTGTTGAAGATGTGGTGAGGGCAGGGGTCGGTTGGTGATCCGGAGTGGATGGAGTTCATCGTGCGGATAGTGTCTTCGGTGTTGATCGGGGTCCAGGCTCGGAGGGTGGAGGTGGGGGACGTTGGAACGGTTGTAGGGTACGTCGGCTGTGTGCTGAAACTGTTGTGTATGTCTGCGATCTTGCTGTGGAAGAACGAGGCGAGCGAGTTGCAGAGGTCTTGCGAGGGGGTGATGTCGTTGTTTCCGGCGCTGGGGTTCGAGAGCTCTTTGACGATGATGAAGAGTTCCTTGCTGTTGTGGGCGTTGTTGTCCAGTCGTTCCTTGAATGCGGTTGTCTTGGTGGTGTGGATCAGCTGGTGGTGTTTTCGGGTGGCGTGTTTGAGGGTGGTCATGTTGTCTGCAGTCGGGTCTCTGCGCCATGCTTTCTCGAGGGCCCGGCAGTTCTTCTTGGATTTCTTGAGTTCGTCGGTGAACCAGGGTGCTTTCTTGTTGCCGGGTCTGATTGGGGGGTCTTCAATGGGGCGAGGATGTCAGCGCAGTTGGTGATCCATCTTGTGAGGTTGCTGGCGGCTTGGTTGGGGTTCGTTGAGCTGGCGGGAGGGTTCTGGCTCAGGGATGTGGTGAGTTGGTCGGTGGTGATCTTGTTCCAGCTTCTGCGCGGGAGCTGTTGCGGGTGGTGGTGCGTGGTGGTCCTGCTGAAGCTGAAGTGGACGCAGCTGTGGTCTGTCCAGTGGAGTCCGGTGGTGTGGCTGAAGGAGATGTCCTTGCTGGAGGAGAAGACGGGGTCAAGCGTGTGGCCGGCGTGGTGTGTGGGGGTGGTCACCAGTTGCTTGAGTCCGAGGTTGGCGAGGTTGTCCAGCAGGGTGGTGGTGTTGCGATCGTTGTTGTTCTCTAGGTGGAAGTTGAGGTCCCCAAGGAGGATGTAGTCGGCCGAGAGGAGGGCGTGCGGGCTGATGAGGTCGGCGATGTCTTCGCTGAATTGTGTGCGTGGTCCTGGGGGTATGTAGATGAGGGTGCCTCTGAGGGTGGTCTTGGGGTCGGTGTGTATCTGGAAGTGCAGGTGTTCGCCGGCTGTGAAGGTGTCGTCGGAGTTGGTCGTAATGCGGATGGTGTTCTTGTGGACGATGGCGATGCCTCCTCCGGTCTGGTTGGCGCGGTCCTTTCGGGTGATCTTGTATCCGTCCGGGATGGCGATGGCGATGTCGGGCGCTGAGGAGGCGTTCATCCATGTTTCCGTGAGGAAAGCGACGTCTGGTGATGTGGAGTCGAGCAGGTTCCAAAGTTCCACGGCGTGTCTGTGGACGGAGCGGGTGTTGAGCAGGATGCACTTCAGGTGGTTGCTGCTGGTGCTCGGCGTGGCGGGTGCGGTGCAGGAGAACTTGCAAGATTGGCAGGCGAAGGGTCCGTGGGTGCGTCCTGGGGTGGCACGGTGGCAGCCGGGGATTCGGCCGGTGTTGAGTGCGTTGAGGGTGGCGGTGTCGTAGGTCAGGTGGGTGGGTTGGCTGCTGCGGGGGCCAGGGGTTCTGGCGCTGGGCGCGGTCCAGTCGCGGACGGGCGCAGACGGGCTTGCCTTAGGCGCGCCTTCGGCGCGCCAGCGCGCGGCCGCGCAGCGGCCGCCATTTATGGGGAGGTGGGAGGGAGGAGCAGCTGGGAGGCAGGGGGCAGCGAATGGGCAGTCAGGGGGCGGGGCCGCAGGGGACGCAGCGGCGGGAATGGCGAGAGGCAACGGGGGTACAGAAGGAAAAAAAGGGCGAGAAAGCAGACAAATGCGGGCACAGTACAAATGGGGCAACGGGGGTACAGAAGGAAAAAAAAGGGGCGAGAAAACAGACAAATGCGGGCACAGTACAAAAGGGGCAACGAGGGTACAGAAGGAAAAAAAAGGGGCGAGAAAGCAGACAAATGCGGGCACAGTACAAATGGGGCAACGGGGGTACAGAAGGAAAAAAGGGGCGAGAAAACAGACAAATGCGGGCACAGTACAAATGGGGCAACGGGGGTACAGAAGGAAAAAAAAGGGGCGAGAAAACAGACAAATGCGGGCACAGTACAAAAGGGGCAACGGGGTACAGAAGGAAAAAAAGGGGCGAGAAAGCAGACAAATGCGGGCACAGTACAAATGGGGCAACGGGGGTACAGAAGGAAAAAAGGGGCGAGAAAACAGACAAATGCGGGCACAGTACAAATGGGGCAACGGGGTACAGAAGGAAAAAAAGGGCGAGAAAACAGACAAATGCGGGCACAGTACAAAAGGGGCAACGGGGGTACAGAAGGAAAAAAAGGGCGAGAAAACAGACAAATGCGGGCACAGTACAAATGGGGCAACGGGGTACAGAAGGAAAAAAGGGGCGAGAAAACAGACAAATGCGGGCACAGTACAAATGGGGCAACGGGGGTACAGAAGGAAAAAAAGGGCGAGAACACAGACAAATGCGGGCACAGTACAAATGGGGCAACGGGGGTACAGAAGGAAAAAAGGGGCGAGAAAACAGACAAATGCGGGCACAGTACAAAAGGGGCAACGGGGGTACAGAAGGAAAAAAGGGGCGAGAAAGCAGACAAATGCGGGCACAGTACAAATGGGGCAACGGGGGTACAGAAGGAAAAAAGGGGCGAGAAAACAGACAAATGCGGGCACAGTACAAATGGGGCAACGGGGGTACAGAAGGAAAAAAAGGGGCGAGAAAACAGACAAATGCGGGCACAGTACAAATGGGGCAACGGGGGTACAGAAGGAAAAAAAGGGGCGAGAAAACAGACAAATGCGGGCACAGTACAAATGGGGCAACGGGGGTACAGAAGGAAAAAAGGGGCGAGAAAACAGACAAATGCGGGCACAGTACAAATGGGGCAACGGGGTACAGAAGGAAAAAAAGGGGCGAGAAAACAGACAAATGCGGGCACAGTACAAATGGGGCAACGGGGGTACAGAAGGAAAAAAAGGAGCGAGAAAACAGACAAATGCGGGCACAGTACAAATGGGGCAACGGGGGTACAGAAGGAAAAAGGGAAGGGCGTTCTTACCAGCAGCAGCGGGCGGACAACACAGGCAAAGCTGTGTGGCGGGGGGAGCGACCTACCTGGCAAGGTCAAGGGTCGCTCTCCTCACCGCGCAGCGGCCGCCATTTATGGGGAGGTGGGAGGGAGGAGCAGCTGGGAGGCGGGAGGCAGGGGCAGCGAATGGGCAGTCAGGGGCGGGGCCGCAGGGGACGCAGCGGCGGGAATGGCGAGAGGCAACGGGGGTACAGAAGGAAAAAAAGGGGCGAGAAAGCAGACAAATGCGGGCACAGTACAAATGGGGCAACGGGGTACAGAAGGAAAAAAAGGGGCGAGAAAACAGACAAATGCGGGCACAGTACAAAAGGGGCAACGGGGTACAGAAGGAAAAAAAGGGCGAGAAAGCAGACAAATGCGGGCACAGTACAAATGGGGCAACGGGGGTACAGAAGGAAAAAAAGGGGCGAGAAAACAGACAAATGCGGGCACAGTACAAATGGGGCAACGGGGGTACAGAAGGAAAAAAAGGGGCGAGAAAACAGACAAATGCGGGCACAGTACAAAAGGGGCAACGGGGGTACAGAAGGAAAAAAAGGGGCGAGAAAACAATGCGGGCACAGTACAAAAGGGGCAACGGGGGTACAGAAGGAAAAAAGGGGCGAGAAAGCAGACAAATGCGGGCACAGTACAAATGGGGCAACGGGGGTACAGAAGGAAAAAAAGGGGCGAGAAAACAGACAAATGCGGGCACAGTACAAATGGGGCAACGGGGGTACAGAAGGAAAAAAAGGGGCGAGAACACAGACAAATGCGGGCACAGTACAAATGGGGCAACGGGGGTACAGAAGGAAAAAAGGGGCGAGAAAACAGACAAATGCGGGCACAGTACAAAAGGGGCAACGGGGGTACAGAAGGAAAAAAAGGGGCGAGAAAGCAGACAAATGCGGGCACAGTACAAATGGGGCAACGGGGTACAGAAGGAAAAAAGGGGTGAGAAAACAGACAAATGCGGGCACAGTACAAATGGGGCAACGGGGGTACAGAAGGAAAAAAAGGGGCGAGAAAACAGACAAATGCGGGCACAGTACAAATGGGGCAACGGGGGTACAGAAGGAAAAAAGGGGCGAGAAAACAGACAAATGCGGGCACAGTACAAATGGGGCAACGGGGGTACAGAAGGAAAAAAGGGGCGAGAAAACAGACAAATGCGGGCACAGTACAAATGGGGCAACGGGGGTACAGAAGGAAAAAAAAGGGGCGAGAAAACAGACAAATGCGGGCACAGTACAAATGGGGCAACGGGGGTACAGAAGGAAAAAGGGAAGGGCGTTCTTACCAGCAGCAGCGGGCGGACAACACAGGCGGAGCTGTGTGGCGGGGGAGCGACCTACCTGGCAAGGTCAAGGGTCGCTCTCCTCACCGCGCAGCGGCCGCCATTTATGGGGAGGTGGGAGGGAGGAGCAGCTGGGAGGCGGGAGGCAGGGGCAGCGAATGGGCAGTCAGGGGGCGGGGCCGCAGGGACGCAGCGGCGGGAATGGCGAGAGGCAACGGGGGTACAGAAGGAAAAAAAGGGCGAGAAAGCAGACAAATGCGGGCACAGTACAAATGGGGCAACGGGGGTACAGAAGGAAAAAAAGGGGCGAGAAAACAGACAAATGCGGGCACAGTACAAAAGGGGCAACGGGGGTACAGAAGGAAAAAAAGGGGCGAGAAAGCAGACAAATGCAGGCACAGTACAAATGGGGCAACGAGGGTACAGAAGGAAAAAAGGGGCGAGAAAACAGACAAATGCGGGCACAGTACAAATGGGGCAACGGGGGTACAGAAGGAAAAAAAGGGGCGAGAAAACAGACAAATGCGGGCACAGTACAAAAGGGGCAACGGGGGTACAGAAGGAAAAAAAGGGGCGAGAAAACAGACAAATGCGGGCACAGTACAAAAGGGGCAACGGGGGACCGAAGGAAAAAAAGGGGCGAGAAAGCAGACAAATGCGGGCACAGTACAAATGGGGCAACGGGGGTACAGAAGGAAAAAAAGGGGCGAGAACACAGACAAATGCGGGCACAGTACAAATGGGGCAACGGGGGTACAGAAGGAAAAAAAGGGGCGAGAAAACAGACAAATGCGGGCACAGTACAAATGGGGCAACGGGGTACAGAAGGAAAAAAAGGGGCGAGAAAGCAGACAAATGCGGGCACAGTACAAAAGGGGCAACGGGGGTACAGAAGGAAAAAAAGGGGCGAGAAAACAGACAAATGCGGGCACAGTACAAATGGGGCAACGGGGGTACAGAAGGAAAAAAAGGGGCGAGAAAACAGACAAATGCGGGCACAGTACAAATGGGGCAACGGGGGTACAGAAGGAAAAAAAGGGCGAGAAAACAGACAAATGCGGGCACAGTACAAATGGGGCAACGGGGTACAGAAGGAAAAAAAGGGGCGAGAAAACAGACAAATGCGGGCACAGTACAAATGGGGCAACGAGGGTACAGAAGGAAAAAAGGGGCGAGAAAACAGACAAATGCGGGCACAGTACAAATGGGGCAACGGGGGTACAGAAGGAAAAAAAGGGCGAGAAAACAGACAAATGCGGGCACAGTACAAATGGGGCAACGGGGGTACAGAAGGAAAAAAAGGGGCGAGAAAACAGACAAATGCGGGCACAGTACAAATGGGGCAACGGGGGTACAGAAGGAAAAAAGGGGCGAGAAAACAGACAAATGCGGGCACAGTACAAATGGGGCAACGGGGGTACAGAAGGAAAAAAAAGGGGCGAGAAAACAGACAAATGCGGGCACAGTACAAATGGGGCAACGGGGGTACAGAAGGAAAAAGGGAAGAGGCGTTCTTACCAGCAGCAGCGGGCGGACAACACAGGCGGAGCTGTGTGGCGGGGGAGCGACCTACCTGGCAAGGTCAAGGGTCGCTCTCCTCACCGCGCAGCGGCCGCCATTTATGGGGAGGTGGGAGGGAGGAGCAGCTGGGAGGCGGGAGGCAGGGGCAGCGAATGGGCAGTCAGGGGCGGGGCCGCAGGGGCGCAGCGGCGGGGAATGGCGAGAGGCAACGGGGGTACAGAAGGAAAAAAAGGGGCGAGAAAGCAGACAAATGCGGGCACAGTACAAATGGGGCAACGGGGGTACAGAAGGAAAAAAAAGGGGCGAGAAAACAGACAAATGCGGGCACAGTACAAAAGGGGCAACGGGGGTACAGAAGGAAAAAAAGGGGCGAGAAAGCAGACAAATGCGGGCACAGTACAAATGGGGCAACGGGGGTACAGAAGGAAAAAAAGGGGCGAGAAAACAGACAAATGCGGGCACAGTACAAAAGGGGCAACGGGGGTACAGAAGGAAAAAAAGGGGCGAGAAAACAGACAAATGCGGGCACAGTACAAAAGGGGCAACGGGGGTACAGAAGGAAAAAGTACTGGCTGGCAGAAGTGGGAGACCAGAATGCAGATTAGCCTCCAGCAACTTCAGGCAGGGAAAAGGTAACTTTCTAAAAATTACTTTTTTGTAATATTTAGTAGAAGTCCTACTTCATCATTGAATTGGATTTTTAATAGCTATTAAAAATAAGTGTTTAATTATTTTTTCTTGCTAGTCCCATTCCCGCGATACAGTATTAGATTTTAATATTGCAGCTCAGTGTTTTCCTATGGGACATCCAGCATTTCTACAGTGAAAATAGCTTTTGGGCCTTTTTTGACTGTGGGGACATTTGTAACATTAAATGTTTACATGTCCTTCTTTTAAATATTGTGCGCCCTGCCTTATGGACAATGAGATCTACATATGGGTGACTTATAAACAGTTTAAAGGGAGGCATAGGCCAGTCGAAACAGGTTATTTTGACTGGTCGAATTTGAAGTTAAAATCTGCACATCCAGGATACAGAGGGTAGGCCTGCAGTCATGTTTGCACTGTCACTGGAGTGGGTGGCACAATGAGTGCTGCAGTCCACTAGTGATATTTAACTTACAGGCCCTGAGTACACGTTGTAACATAGATTAGGAGGTAAGTTAATTATGACAATTAAGAGTAGCCTAATTTTACCACTTTGAAAGGAGGAGCACAAGATCTTTAGTATTGGTTAGCAGGAGTAAAGTGCAGTTCTAGAACCAGGAAAATATAGGGTCCAGCAAAAGGCAAACATCTGGGGTGCCCACACAGAAAAGGTGGATTTCCTATACCAAACTTTAGCTAAGCAGCCACAATTGCTTGTTCCACCTACACAACACTCACCTCCACACATCCCTCAACCAGTAGGTATCTCTGTACAATCTACTACACACTCCTCCCATGAAGGTGCATCTTCGGTCTTCTCTCAATCATCTGACGGAGAGAACACCTCTGGTGAGGAGAAGGTATCCCTTTATCATCATTCCCCTCTCCCCACAACTGCCCAGATGGCACTCCTTCATGCCGACAACCTGCTGGCCATGTTAGATAGCTGTGAGTGCAGAGATGGTTGGCATGATGTAATGCCACTCTGGGAGGATGCATTTTTCCAACAGCAGGTTAATGTGCAGAGGATATTCATGAAATGGGTTTAATCTCTGTGAGATAGCTGCCCCCCTATAAAGACTCCCTCTGATCCTTGGCAGGCAGAACAGTGCTTTTGATAATGTTGGGAAAATGCTTTCAAGACATGGCAATGTTGCCATGTAATAACATCTCACTCATTTGGGAAGAGAGTGCAGGGCAACTTGCCTTGGCACTAAAGATGATATAGACAATAAGCAGAAAATGCAACTTCTGACCAAACACATGCAGGAGAGACTACAGAGGCAGCTCAACTTAGAAAGAACACATCACCTGCCTACCTCGCAATTTCACCACACTACTTGTACCACATCCACCAACACAACCTCCAACACTACCAATTCAACCACCACCAACCCGACTGACCTCAATGAAAGCAAAGTCTAAATAAATCTAGCCATCACCATTGCATAAGCGGAGTAGCAGATGAAAACCCCCTCGAAATAACTTTTTATGTGTGAAAAAATAGCAAATCTATCCTTAAGACAGTCATTATAATAATTTTTGAATAATCAAAATTTGTGCACTTTGTTGATAACAAACCTGTGTATTCAAGTGTAACGCATTCTAAATTTTCATTCTGAAATTGAAAGCATCATATAACTAGCTAAACATTTCATTTGGCTGACGTACAATGCATTCATCTGAAAAATGTAAAGAGCAAGAAATGCAATGTTTGAGATTTAAGTATTTTTTATACATAATAAAAATGACTTAAAAAATATATTAAATATATTAATTTTAGGGAAACTCAAAGGTGTCCTGGGGAAGGAGGAAAATGAAATGAAATGGAGTCTTAAGGCAGAGAGAAAATGCCAACATGAAGGGGGCGGTCAAATAATAAAAACACTATGAAATAGACAGGGGGTAGTGGTGGCACAGACAGTCGCACATCAGAAGAACAAAGAAGTGTAAAGGTGGGCAGCATGTTGGCAAATTCCAAGTATGAGAAAGAATTAGTTTAGGTGCCAATCAGGGTAACAGAAACACCCCACTACCTTGGGTGTTGATGCAAGGTTCTCCGAAAAGATTGCCGTGCTAAACTTTAGACAGACAGATGTACCACGGCACTCAACAATATTACTACAACATTGATTTTTTTAAATTGAAACACAAGATCTATGTATTCTATCAATCGCTCAAATCACAGGATAGGACAATATTTGGATTTGTACTAGGGTTCTCTCAAATTTAACTATAAAATCTTTTTCTTGTATGAATATATGTACAGTATGTATTGATTAAATGTCACACTGATTATTAAATTTGAGAGAACCCCAGTACAAATCCAAATATTGTCATATCCTGTGATTTGAGCGATCGATAGAATACATAGATCTTGTGTTTCAATTTAAAAAAATCAATGTTGTAGGAATATTGTTGTGTGCCGGGGTACATCTGTCTGTCTAAAATAATGAAAACACGTCAGGAAATGTCAAGGGAAATATTCTATATGCAAAGGAGAAAGGTAAAGTCAAAAGTCCACAAATAGTCCTAAATTGAGCCCACTGTCCAAAATGATAATGAAGTCTTTCTTCCAAGTCCACAAGGGGTCCGAATCATGTTATCCTCAGTCATCCTCACTCTCCTTCTTCACCACATCAATGTTGAAGTCTTCCTCGGATGTGAACATTAAATGACTGCCTGTGACAAGACCAGACAGCCCACTGGAAACAGGTATCACAGATAAACTAGGAGATGGGACAAGAGGAGGTGAGACATATGGTGAGCCACAGGTGATGTAAGATCACTATCACTGAGGTCATGAGCCCACATAAAGTTCAGAGCTGTTTGGAGACCATCTTTCAGAGTTCATCACTTGCCAAATAAGTCCTGGATATCCAGAGGGATTGTTTCCTGAAACTCTCAAATTGGCCTTAGGACCTCCTTGAGAGCAGCCAAGGACACATTCTGGGGTAGAGGGTGGACTGCACAAGACATCTGTAAGGGTCTGGGGGAGGGCTGAAGGGTCCCTCAAATGTTGATGTCCTTCTGGGCGGGCACTGGGATGAGGAGATGATGCCTATACAGGGGGTGCAGCTGGAGGCTCGATGGAATGGAAATCTCTGGAGCTAAGAAGGGGCTGGGTGGAGCCCAGATGGTGGTGGGGCCTGCTCTTCAGACAGTACAGGTTGTTGTTCAAGGCCAGGAGGAAACTCAGATCTGCCTCCTCCATATGTTGGGGGTGGCCTCTGACCAGTGTCTTGAGGTGAATAATTGTGTATGTCTCCCACCTCACAGGCGAAGATCTTCTCTCTTGCCCTGGGTCCTTCTGTGAGGAACTTCGCCAGCCCAGTCTGCTGAAAAGAAATGTAAAAAAGATCCAAATTTGAAATTCTTATGTTCATTACTGCAAATCAATACAACTTTATTTAAAATTAATATTTTAGCCTTAACCCCTTCGGTGCTTATGACGAGCTGGACTCGTCATGGCACACAGTGCTCGTGTGCTCATGACGAGTCCAGCTCGTCATAAGACCACCCACGGGGGAAGCGCTGGCGCTCCCCCCGTGGGAATCCGATCGTCGGGTTTTTTTGAGGGAAGGCAGGGGAAGGACTTCCCCTGCCTCCCCCCGCCCCCCCGCCCTCCCATCAATGATGTCAGCGCGCGAGGCGCGCTGGCATCATTGAGGGTTTCCCTTTCTTCCCGACGCGCTGGAAGCCATTTGCTTCCAGCGCGTCGGGAAATAAGGTGAGTTTTGGCTCGGGAGGGGGGGTTTGATTCTAAAAGAGACATCGAGGGAAAGGAAAGGGTTTTCCTTTCCCCGATGCCTCTTTTGTGCATTCCTGCTGCACGATCATGTGATCGTGCAGCAGGAGATGCCCACGAGGGCACAATTCGTGAGTGTGGCGATGTGCCTTCTCTCCATTTACACCCTGAAAAGTTAGCTGTAATACTTGATGGAGGTCTTTGCATCCTTGAATTTCTCGAGCGCAATGCTTACTGATCCCGGTGCTTTCGGCGCGGTGGCAAAGTTACAGACACACTGGTCACTGGAGACAATTGTTCTGGTCCTTTACGCAGCTGTAGTGTAGGAAAGGCACTATACATTTACCCAACGAGGTAGCACTTACTGATTAGCCAGTAGAAGGTACTCCAGTTGAGTAGAGGTATTGCACAAAACGGTGGCATCTTCATGGATAAATATGCAGGGCAGATGTGCCTTCTCTCCATTTCCAACGTGAAAAGTTAGCTGTAATCCTTGATGGAGGTCTTTGCATCCTTCATTTTCTCAAGCGCAATTCTCGTGTAGAATTCGTGAGCGTGGAGATGTGCATTCTCTCCATTTACACCCTGAAAAGTTAGCTGTAATCCTTGATGGAGGTCTTTGCATCCTTGAATTTCTCGAGCGCAATGCTCGTGTAGTTCCTGTGACCAGGAGTTTCCTTCTCCTCGTCTGCCGCTGCGATCCTGCTCTGACCCTTTATAAACAAGAGGCATGTGAACGGGGCTAGAAGCCCCGCTCGTTTGGCCCCGCCACACATACACTAGCGGTATGCAATGTATGCCCGCCCTTCCCCCACTATGATGGACAGCTTACCGATCCCGGTGCTTTCGGCGCGGTGGCAAAGTTACAGACACACAGGTCACTGGAGACAATTGTTCTGGTCCTTTACGCAGCTGTAGTGTAGGAAAGGCACTATACATTTACCCAACGAGGTAGCACTTACTGATTAGCCAGTAGAAAGTACTCCAGTTGAGTAGAGGTATTGCACAAAACGGTGGCATCTTCGTGGATAAATATGCAGGGCAGATGTGCCTTCTCTCCATTTACACCCTGAAAAGTTAGCTGTAATCCTTGATGGAGGTCTTTGCATCCTTGAATTTCTCGAGCGCAATGCTCGTGTAGTTCCTGTGACCAGGAGGTTCCTTCTCCTCGTCTGCCGCTGAGATCCTGCTCTGACCCTTTATCCCCTTCGGTGCTTATGACGAGCTAGACTCGTCATGGCACACAGTGCTCGTGACGAGTCCAGCTCGTCATAAGACCACCCACGGGGGAAGCGCTGGCGCTCCCCCCGTGGGAATCTGATCGTTAGTTTTTTTTTTTGGGGAGGCAGGGGAAGGGCTTCCCCCCGCCCCATCAATGACGTTAGCGCGCGAGGTGCGCTGACATCATTGAGGGTTTCCCTTTCTTCCCCGACGCGCTGGAAGCCATTTGCTTCCAGCGCGTCGAGGAAATCAGGTGATGTTTGGCTCGGGGAGGGGGGGGTTTGTATCAAAAGAGGCATTGAGGGAAAGGAAAGGGTTTTCCTTTCCCCCGATGCCTCTTTGTGCATTCCTGCTGCACGATCATGTGATCGTGCAGCAGGAATGCCCACTAGGCACCAGGTTTTTTTAAATTTTTGTGTTGGGGAGTGGCCAAAAGGGCAAGGGTTGCTCCCCTTTTACGGGTGTGAATATTTTATTTATACTGTTAGGCCCACCTACCCCTTAGCTTGGCTGGTGGATTGTGTGTGGACTGGTGCATTATTTGCATATGTGATTTTTTCAGCTAAAAGTGAGGTTTGCAGGGGATTCTGGGTAAGGAAACGTTGGGGGATCCACGCAAGCCATACCTCCCTGGAAGCCCCCGGGTGTCTACTTTTCAGAAATGTGTGGGTTTGGTAGGTTTCCCTAGATGGCCGCTGAGCACAGGGCCAAAAACCCAGGTGATCCCCCTTGCAAAACCAGGTGGTTTTGTGAAAGGCCATTTTGAGGTCGCCTCACTACGTTGTGGGCCCTTGCCTGTCGCGGGTACTTGGGCCTCCCACACAAGTGAGGCACCATTTTTATCGGGAGACCTGGGGAAACGCTGGGTGGTAGGAAATTTGTGTGAGGCCAGTGATGCCACACTTTCCCACACAAAAATGTGTGAAAAAAGTGATTTTTTCAGCTAAAATTGAGGTTTGCAAGGGATTCTGGGTAAGGAAACGTTGGGGGATCCACGCAAGCCATACCTCCCTGGAAGCCCCCGGGTGTCTACTTTTCAGAAATGTGTGGGTTTGGTAGGTTTCCCTAGATGGCCGCCGAGCACAGGGCCAAAAGCCCAGGTGACCCCCCTTGCAAAACCAGGTGGTTTTGTGAAAGGCCATTTTGAGGTCGCCTCACTACGTTGTGGGCCCTTGCCTGTCGCGGGTACTTGGGCCTCCCACACAAGTGAGGCACCATTTTTATCCGGGAGACCTGGGGGAACGCTGGGTGGTAGGAAATTTGTGTGAGGCCAGTGATGCCACACTTTCCCACACACAAATGTGTGAAAAAAGTGATTTTTTCAGCTAAAATTGAGGTTTGCAGGGGATTCTGGGTAAGGAAACGTTGGGGGATCCACGCAAGCCATACCTTCCTGGAAGCCCCCGGGTGTCTACTTTTCAGAAATGTGTGTGTTTGCTAGGTTTCCCTAGGTGCCGGCAGAGGTAGGGTTTGCGCCGTTTCCTGTCGCAGGCACTAGGCCGACCCACACAAGTGAGGTACCATTTTTCTCGTAAGACTTTGGGGAACGCGGGGTGGGTGGAAATTTGTGTATCCACGCAGATTCCAGAACTTTCCACCACAGAAATGTGGGGAAAATGTGTTTTTTTGGACAATTTTTTATGTTTGCAAGGGATTCTGGGTAACAGAACCTGATGGGAGGCAGTCAAGTCACCCCATCCTAGATTCCCCTGGGTGTCTAGTTTTCAAAAATGTATAGGTTTGCTAGGTTTCCCTAGGTGCCGGCAGAGGTAGGGTTCAAAAACTACAGCAAGGCACTTTGCCAAAAAGGGTCATTTTTCACTGCGAAATTGAGGTGTGACCACGTTGTGTTTTGCGCCGTTTCCTGTCGCAGGCACTAGGCCGACCCACACAAGTGAGGTACCATTTTTCTTGTAAGACTTTGGGGAACGCGGGGTGGGTGGAAATTTGTGGATCCACGCAGATTCCAGAACTTTCCACCACAGAAATGTGTGGAAAATGTGTTTTTTTGGACAATTTTTTATGTTTGCAAGGGATTCTGAGTAACAGAACCTGGTGGGAGGCAGTCAAGTCACCCCATCCTGGATTCCCCTGGGTGTCTAGTTTTCAAAAATGTATAGGTTTGCTAGGTTTCCCTAGGTGCCGGCAGAGCTAGGGTTCAAAAACTACAGCTAGGCACTTTGCCAAAAAAGGGTCATTTTTCACTGCGAAATTGAGGTGTGACCACGTTGCGTTTTGCGCCGTTTCCTGTCGCAGGCACTAGGCCGACCCACACAAGTGAGGTACCATTTTTCTCGTAAGACTTTGGGGGACGCGGGGTGGGTGGAAATTTGTGGATCCACGCAGATTCCAGAACTTTCCACCACAGAAATGTGGGGAAAATGTGGTTTTTTGACAATTTTTTATGTTTGCAAGGGATTCTGGGTAACAGAACCTGGTGGGAGGCAGTCAAGTCACCCCATCCTGGATTCCCCTGGGTGTCTAGTTTTCAAAAATGTATAGGTTTGCTAGGTTTCCCTAGGTGCCGGCAGAGGTAGGGTTCAAAAACTACAGCTAGGCACTTTGCCAAAAAAGGGTCATTTTTCACTGCGAAATTGAGGTGTGACCACGTTGCGTTTTGCGCCGTTTCCTGTCGCAGGCACTAGGCCGACCCACACAAGTGAGGTACCATTTTTCTCGTAAGACTTTGGGGGACGCGGGGTGGGTGGAAATTTGTGGATCCACGCAGATTCCAGAACTTTCCACCACAGAAATGTGGGGAAAATGTGGTTTTTTTGACAATTTTTTATGTTTGCAAGGGATTCTGGGTAACAGAACCTGGTGGGAGGCAGTCAAGTCACCCCATCCTGGATTCCCCTGGGTGTCTAGTTTTCAAAAATGTATAGGTTTGCTAGGTTTCCCTAGGTGCCGGCAGAGCTAGGGTTCAAAAACTACAGCTAGGCACTTTGCCAAAAAAGGGTCATTTTTCACTGCGAAATTGAGGTGTGACCACGTTGCGTTTTGCGCCGTTTCCTGTCGCAGGCACTAGGCCGACCCACACAAGTGAGGTACCATTTTTCTCGTACGACTTTGGGGAACGCAGGGTGGGTGGAAATTTGTGGATCCACGCAGATTCCAGAACTTTCCACCACAGAAATGTGGGGAAAATGTGTTTTTTTGACAATTTTTTATGTTTGCAAGGGATTCTGGGTAACAGAACCTGGTGGGAGGCAGTCAAGTCACCCCATCCTGGATTCCCCTGGGTGTCTAGTTTTCAAAAATGTATAGGTTTGCTAGGTTTCCCTAGGTGCCGGCAGAGGTAGGGTTCAAAAACTACAGCTAGGCACTTTGCCAAAAAAGGGTCATTTTTCACTGCGAAATTGAGGTGTGACCGCGTTGCGTTTTGCGCCGTTTCCTGTCGCAGGCACTAGGCCGACCCACACAAGTGAGGTACCATTTTTCTCGTAAGACTTTGGGGAACGCGGGGTGGGTGGAAATTTGTGGATCCACGCAGATTCCAGAACTTTCCACCACAGAAATGTGGGGAAAATGTGGTTTTTTTGACAATTTTTTATGTTTGCAAGGGATTCTGGGTAACAGAACCTGGTGGGAGGCAGTCATGTCACCCCATCCTGGATTCCCCTGGGTGTCTAGTTTTAAAAAATGTATAGGTTTACTAAGTTTCCTAGGTGCCGGCAGAGCTAGGGTTCAAAAACTACAGCTAGGCACTTTGCCAAAAAGGGTCATTTTTCACTGCGAAATTGAGGTGTGACCGCGTTGCGTTTTGCGCCGTTTCCTGTCGCAGGCACTAGGCCGACCCACACAAGTGAGGTACCATTTTTCTCGTAAGACTTTGGGGAACGCGAGGTGGGTGGAAATTTGTGGATCCACGCAGATTCCAGAACTTTCCACCACAGAAATGTGGGGAAAATGTGTTTTTTTTGACAATTTTGTATGTTTGCAAGGGATTCTGGGTAACAGAACCTGGTGGGAGGCAGTCAAGTCACCCCATCCTGGATTCCCCTGGGTGTCTAGTTTTCAAAAATGTATAGGTTTGCTAGGTTTCCCTAGGTGCCGGCAGAGCTAGGGTTCAAAAACTACAGCTAGGCACTTTGCCAAAAAGGGTCATTTTTCACTGCGAAATTGAGGTGTGACCACGTTGCGTTTTGCGCCGTTTCCTGTCGCAGGCACTAGGCCGACCCACACAAGTGAGGTACCATTTTTCTCGTAAGACTTTGGGGAACGCGGGGTGGGTGGACATTTGTGGATCCACGCAGATTCCAGAACTTTCCACCACAGAAATGTGGGGAAAATGTGTTTTTTTGACAATTTTTTATGTTTGCAAGGGATTCTGGGTAACAGAACCTGGTGGGAGGCAGTCAAGTCACCCCATCCTGGATTCCCCTGGGTGTCTAGTTTTCAAAAATGTATAGGTTTGCTAGGTTTCCCTAGGTGCCGGCAGAGCTAGGGTTCAAAAACTACACCTAGGCACTTTGCAAAAAAAGGGTAATTTTTCATTGTGAAAATGTGGTACGTCCACGTTGCATTTTGAGCCATTTCCTGTTGTGGGCACAAAGGCTACCCACACAAGTGAGGTACCATTTTTATCGGGAGACTTAGGGTAACACAGAATTGTAGAGCAACTGTTATTACCTATTGACTTTCGATGCATTTCTGCCTTCCAAATGAAAGACAATGTGTAAAAAATAAGTCATTTTGAAAAATGACCTATAATTCTCATGCTAGTATGGGTACTCCCAATTTCGGAAATGTGCAAATATCTACTGTTTCTAAAATCTACATTTTGTTCCCATTTCAGAAATACATAGGTGTCTTTCATAACAATGTTTCCATGTATACATTTTCCTAAAATAATTGCTATATACCCGGTACTTAAAAAAAAATCATTGCAAGATGTTGCTCAATTATTGGCTCTGGGTTCGTCGGGTTCTTGGTGAACCTACAAGTCCTATATATCCCCACAACCAGAAAGGTCCAGCGGATATAACGGTATATTGCCTTCAAATAGCTGTCATAATTAGAAGAAGTTACAGGTGAAAACGTTGACACAAATGGCTGTTTTTTTCAACTAATTTTCAATTTTTCCTTTATTTAACTGTTAGTTTCTATAAGGAAAACTTTAAGGATCTACACAAATGACCCCTTGCTGAATTCAGAATTTTGTCTACTTTTCATAAATGTATGGCTTTCCAGGATCCATTATTGGTTTCATACCCATTTCTACCATTAACTGGAAGGAGGTTGAAAGCACAAAAAATAGCAAAAATAGGCTATGTCCCAGAAAAATGCCAAAACTGTGTAAAAAAGTTGGTTTTCTGACAAAAGTCTGCTTGTCCCTGAAAGCTGGGAAGATGGTGATTTCATCCCCACAACCCCTTTTTGATGCCATTTGCAGGAAAAATCAAGACGCTTTCATCTGTAGCCCTTTTTTTGCCTTTTTCCAAAAAAACCCAAAATTTAGCTGTATTTTGACTAATTTCTGGGTCCCCTCCAGGGGAATCCACAAACCCTGGGTACCTTTACAATCCCCATGATGTTAGAAAAAAAGGACGCAAATTTGGCATGGATACTTTATGTGGTCAAAAAGTTACAGGGGCCTAAGCGCGCACTACCCCAAATAGCCAAAAAAAGGCTTAGCACAGGAGGGGAAAAGGCCTAGCAGCGAAGGGGTTAAAAACAATAGCAGACATTGTGCAGTCTTTAACAAACGTGTCACTCCCCAATGGTTTGATGCAACTATCTCTACCCTAGTGTGGAAGTTGGAGTGGGTGTATGAAAGGTTATATTGGGGTGTGAGTGGGTGCGTCAGAGATTCTGTGGATGATGTCATCAGTGATGTCATTTGAGATGTCATCAGTGATGTCACTGACCATGTCACAAGTGATGTAATATGTGAGGTCATAAGCAGTGCATTGCGGAGGCGAGAGTTATAGTTAGCTCAGCTAACTATAACTGCTGAATTTCTCTGGTTTTGTGCATCTGAAATCTGAGCCTAACTATAATGTCCCTGTAACCTTTGGTTTTTCAGTGAATTTCTAAGTTTTTTTAAACTTCTATTTCCTAACTATAACGGCCCTGTAACCTTTGGGTTTTTTCAGTGAATTTCTAAGGTTTTTTAAATGCTAATTCTTAACTATAACATCCCCGTAACCTTTGGTTTTTTTCAGTGAATTTGAAGGTTTTTTAAAATATTATTTCTTAATTGAAACAGCTATTTTCTTTAAGTGAGCTTCTAAGATTTTCGTATTTTCTTTCTATAATTGGATATTGTACGTTATTAATATATTATATACCACTCTTTTTTTATTTGGTATGTGTTTATCAGATAGTACATTAAGAACTGTTTTTATTTGTAAGAATCTTTTGAGTCGGCAGAACTTTGCCGCATTTACTGTGGAAAATGTGTGATCAGCAAATGTATTTCACATACTGAAAAATACACTAAAAGTCATTTTTTACAAAAAGTTTATCTAGATATTTAGTAAAATATTGTTTTAACTTTTCTTTCTGTGGTCAATTTAGGAGAAAACCACCCTTGCAACATTTTTAATATTCGCGACTAAGGACGTTGTTAGTCGAGAAGAGCATGTGGTTTGTACAAAGTGTAAAAAATATATATAGACACATTCTACAGTATATTTAACAGTAGAGGTTTATTAGTGTACTTTTGAAACTCATATTTTTGTAGTGAGTTTCCAGAAAAATCATCTTCAAAGACTATTTTCCTTTTTTGCTGTGACGCCGGGCATCGCAAAGACGTCAGTAGTCGCGAAGAGTGCATGTTTTGCACAAAGTGTAAAACATATATATAGACACATTCTACAATATGTTGAACAGTTGAGTTGTATTTCTATATTCTTTAAACTTAAGTTGTTGTAGTTGTTTAGCTTAAAACTAATGTTGAAATTTATTTTTCTAATTTTGTGGTGACGCTGGTCTTTGCGACCATATTCATGATCACGACGATGGCGTGTTTTTGAAAAGTTTAAAAATGTATATACACATATTTTAGAGTAAAGTGTGACAGTAGGTGCTTATATACCAGAGCTTTAAAGTTATGCTTTCATATTTACATTATTCAAACCTAGTTTTATATTACATTTCCGGTGTTTACGATTACGTACGTATTCGCGAAGATCACATGACCTGAAAAGAATGTGATATGAACAGTTTTCAACTATATTAATAGGAAGTCCCACCCAAATTTTCTTCTTGAATATTCCATTCATTGAGGAATCATTCTGAGCAGGTGTGTGTGAAGTGGAGAACTCATTGTGGAAGTTTGCTGCTTTTTAATTTTTTAAGAGAAAATGTCAGCAGGAGGTGCAGGGGAGAACCAGCTCCAGCAGGAGGCAGAACAGGATATTGAGGAGCCGGAAGGAGGAGAAGAAGATGCTAAATAACCCCAGCTGAAGAAGAGCAGTATAGCTTGGGAATTTTTCACTATCCCATCTGGGGCGTCTAAGACAGTAGCAAAATTTGTAAAATGTTCCCTTGGCAACAAGACATTGTCTAGAGGCTCCAACAAAAAGTACTCATGTGGTACTACATCTATGCTATATCATCTTAAAACATACCACAATAATGATTTAAAAAGAGCAAAGAAAGCCAGAGAGGCTGTGGCACCATCAACATCATCTAGTCCTCCACCTGTTCCCAGAGAAAAAGTGCCAGCTGAAGTACAAACCCATCATATGGAGTTGGTCCCAGAATTTAGAAGGATGGCATGTATTGCATGGACTGTTCAACTATAGTTTCTGCTGGAGAGCAGTCATTTCCAGGTTTGAAAAATGCAGCAAAGGAGCACAATTTTTTTTTTTTTTTTTGCTGCAATCCTTACTTTGTGCAGCTTGTTTCTGCTGCTTGTTTTAGTTTTATATATCATGTTTACCATTTCTTTGGAAAGAAAACAGCAAAGAAAATATAAAATCTAAAAAAAAAAAAAAATCTTTTTAGAAATGCCTTTCATGGTTAAAAAAAGATAAGCTGAATGAATTTATAACTGCATGGGTAATGCCTGAGTGATTGGATGACTGCAATGGTAGTGTCTGAGTGATTGGATAACTGCATGTTGAGTGCCTGGGTTATTGAACGAGTGCATGTGTAGTGTCTGGGTGATTGGATGAGTGCAAGTACAATGCCTGGGAGATAGGATGAGTGGAAATGCAGTGTCTGGGTGATTGTATGAGTGCACGTGCACTGCCTAGATGATTGGATGAATGCACCTGCAGTGCATGGGTGAAAGGATACATGCAAGTGTATTGTTTGGGTGAATGGATGAGTGCAAGGGCAGTGCCTGGGTGATTGCATGACTGCATGTGTAGTGCCTGAGTGAATGGTTGAGCGCATGGGTAGTGCCTGAGTGAATAGATGAGTGCAAGGGTAGTGCATGGGTGATTGCATGTTTGTATGGTTAGTGCGTGGTTGATTGCATGAGTGCATAAGTAGTGCCTGAGTGAATGGATGAGTGCAGGTGCAGTGCCTGGGTGATTGCATGACTGCATGGGTAGTGCCTAGGTGATTGGTTGAGTGCATGGGTAGTGCCTGGGTGATTGTATGAGTGTAAGTGCAGTGCCTGGATGATTGGATGAGTGCAAGTGCAGTACCTAGGTGAAATTATAAGTGCAAGTGTAGTGCATGGGTAAATGCATGAGTGTAAGTGCGGGGCTGGGTTATTGCATGACTGCATGGGAAATACCTGAGTGATTGTATGAGTGCAAGTGCACTGACTGGATGATTGCATGAGTGCTAGTGTGGTGCCTGGATGATTGGATGAGTGCAGGTGCAGGGCCTGGATGAACGGATGAGTGCAAGTGCAGTGCCTAGGTGAATGGATGAGTGCAAATGTAGTGCCTGGGTAAATGTATGAGTACAAGTGTTGCGCATGGATCACTGGATGAGTACAAATACAGTGCCTGGGTGAATGGATAAGTGCAAGTGTAATGGGTGAATGAATGAGTGCATGCGTAGTACCTGGGCAATTGGTTTAGTGCATGAGTAGTGCCTGAGTGAATGGACGAGTGCAAGGGTAGTGCCTGGGTGACTGGATGAGTGCATGGGTAGTGCCTGGGCGATTGGATGAGTGCATGAGTAGTGCCCGCGTGATTGTATGAGTGCATGGGTTGTGTCTGAGTGAATGGATGAGTGCAAGGATAGTACCTGAGTGATTGGATTAGTGCGTGGGTACTGCCTGGGTGATTGGATGAGTGCCTGGGTGATTGGATGACTGCATGGGTAGTATCTGGGTGATTGGATGAGTGCATGGATAGTACCTGAGTGATTGGATGAATGTATGACCAGTGTCTGAAATAATGGATGAGTGCAAGGGTAGTGCCTAGGTGATTGGATGAGTGCATGGGTAGTGCCTGTGTGATTGGCTGAGTGCATGGGTAGTGCTTGCGTGATTGGATGAGTGCATGGATTGTGTCTGAGTGAATGGATGAGTGCAAGGATAGTACCTGAGTGATTGGATTAGTGCATGGGTACCTCCTGGGTGATTGGATGAGTGCCTGGGTGATTGGATGACTGCATGGGTAGTACCCGAGTGATTGAATGAATGTATCACTAGTGTCTGAGAGAATGGATGAGTGCAAGGGTAGTGCCTAGGTGATTTGACAAGTGCATGGGTAGTGCTTGATTGGATGAGTGCATGGGTAGTGTCTGAGTGAATGGATGAGTTCAAGGGTAGTGCCTGAGTGATTAGATGAGTGCATGGGTACTGCCTGTGTGATTGGATGAGTGCATGGGTAGTGTCTGGTTGATTGGATGGGTAGTGAATGGGTGATTCCATGGGTGCATGGATAGTGGCTGGGTCAATGGATGAGTGCATAGATAATGCCTGGGACATTGGATGAGTGCATGGGTAGTCCTGGGGTGATTCCATGGGTGCATGGATAGTGGCTGGGTAAATTGATTAGTGCATGGGTAGCGCCTGGGTGATTGGATGAGTGCATGGGTAGTGCCTGGGTGATTGGATGACTGTATTGGTAGCACCTGGGTGATTGGGTGAGTGCATGGGTGATTGGACGCCTGCATGGGTGGTGCCTGGGTGATTGGACGCCTGCATGGGTGGTGCCTGAGTGAATGGATGAGTGCAAGAGCAGTGCCTGGGTGATTGGATGTGCGTATGGGTAGTGCCTGGTTGATTACATGAGTGCATGGGTAGTGCCTGGGTAATGCCATGAGTGCTTGGATAGTGGCTGGGTGAATGGATGAGTGCATGGGTAGAGCCTGGGAGTTTGGATGAGTGCATGGATGTTGCCTGGGTGATTGAATGAGTGCATGGGTAGTGCCTAGGTGATTGGATGAGTGCATGGGTGATTGGATGAGTGCATGAGTAGTGCCGGAGTGAATGGATGAGTGCAAGTATAGTACCTAGGTGATTGCATGGGTTATGCCTGAGTGATTGCATAAGTGAAGTGCCTTGATAAATGGATAAGTGCAAGTGCACTGCCTGGGTAAATACATGAGTGCAAGTGTAGTGCAAGGGGGATTGGATGAGTACATGGGTAGTGCCTGGTTGATTGGATGAGTGCAAGGGTAGTGCCAGGGTGATTGTAGGACTGCCAAGATGGCTGCCAACACTTCCTGGTTGAAGTGTTGGCAGCCAATCAAAGCTATGCATTTCGCTGTTCAAACTTGGTATTATTTGTATAGACATCTCGGCCACAGATATCACTAACTTTATCCTCTTAATTTTCTTGACAGCTACTGAATGGATATACACCAAATAACTGAAAGCGTGATCTGCATAACCATTTCTATCTTTCTGCCAAATTTAATGTAATTCCATTCAGCGGTTCGGGCTGCAGATTTGATTAAAGAGTCTATAGGAATTAACATGGGAAACACAACTTTTTTTACACCCCGAAACATTCCACGCACAACAAGAATGTGGAAAATCTCATGAAGATTTGTCAAATGGTACAAAAGATATAGGCAAGTCAAAAACACTTTTCTTATGAAAACGTGGTTCTAACTATAAGTACCTACTAGCGACTGCCATAATACAGTCACTAGCACATCCACTCATTTACCCATACACAGACTCAAACAGCTACTTACTCACCTATACACCCACTTCCACACCCAGTCACTCTCCCATAGAGCCATTCAAACAACCTCTCAGTCACCCACACAGCCACTCACCCACCCATAGAGCCACTCCCGCTGACACACACACTCACCCACCCATACAGCCACTCACCCACCCATCCAGCCACTCAATCGCACACTCACCCACCCATACAACCACTCAAACAGACACTCACCCACCCATACAGTCACTCACACACCCACATATTCACCCATACAGCTACTCACACACCCATAGAGCCACTCAAACAGCCACTCACAAACAGATTCAGACAGCAACACAGCCACTCAGGTGACATATGCTAGAAATAGTATCACTCATTAGTAGTACAGAATCAATAGTAATTTAACCTATGCAGTTGCTTAGTATGTATCTTTAAGCCTCAGAAACATTTACTAAACACTTACACTCACTGGATGATGTCATCAGTGATGTCACTGAGCATGTCATGAGTGATGTAGTATGTGAGGTAATAAGCAGTACTTTGCGGGGCATAAATTTTAGTTAGCTCAGGTAACTATAACTGCTGAATTTCAATGGTTTTGTACGAGTGAAATTTGATCCTAACTGTAACGTCCGTGCAACCTTTGTTTTTTTCAGTGAATTTCTATGTTTTTTTCATTTCTATTTCGCAATTATAATGTTCCTGTAACTTTTGATTTTTTCAGTGAATTTCTAAGGTTTTTTTTTTAAATTCGATTTCCTAACTATAACGTCCCTGTAACCTTGGGTTTTTTCACTGAATTTCTAAGGCTTTTCAAGTATACTACAATTTATTTTGATTTTTAATTTAGTTTTTTTTTTTTGAACTACAGACATTCTTTTTTATAAATATACTTTATATACGCTATAAAGGAAAAAAACATATGTACTTAATGTAAAATATATACATTTTTGTTAATGAAATTAAACAAACCGTTTTTTTTTCAAATTATTTGTTCATTCTGCAGTCCAAAAACATAGACGGGACTCGTACTCTATGGTTTTTAATTCCGATTACGTGATCGGAATGAATCCGTGGATCCAAGTGCACGGATTCGCTGAAAATTCTATAAATTATTTTAAATATGTACACTCCTCCATTTTCATTAATGACATCAGTGTAAACATATTTACAAGTATATATAAGGCACCCTATATCTGTGTTTCAAGATAGTTATCAATTTCACAAGTTTTGCGAATCCGCAAATCTACAGACTATTGAGTTCTGCTACGCGGAACTCAGTGAAATGCAAATAAAACTGCGCCGTGCTACGCGGAGCTCTGCAAGCGGCGAAGTGCAATGGATAAATGCTGTTCGCTGTGATTTTCAGTGCCAGGTGCTTGTCTGCACTGTGCAATCATCGTGAACGACACCATGCACAGCGCAAGCGGGCGCTGCTTCCTTTCTGCCATTCGAGTAGATTTTTACTCAAGCGGCAGCTTTCTCAACGTGAACGGACAGTTTCTCAACGCGAGCGGTCGCGAGCATACGCGACCACTCGCAATGAAAAATCTGACTGCCTGCATTGACAAATCTCACCGGGAGGTTGATTTTTCACGCTCACCAACTTGATGTTGACTGTCATGAATGAGGAAAAATTTCACCGGGAGGTGGATTTTCCTTGCTCGCGCTCACCAAATCGACGTTGAGTTTTTCGGAACTCCGCTAGCTCCGCGTAACGTGGATTGGGGAAATCTTAGCAAACTCCGCAAGCGGAGCGGAGTTCACCGCCCAGACTTAGTTTTAACTGGGTGCATGAGTGTATGTGTGGGTGTGTCAGTACCTGTGTGAATGACTCTATAGGTGTGTGAGTTCATGTATAAATTACCTGTATGGGTGTGTTTGTGACCCATAAGTTAAATTAGTAATGTACATTTTTGTAAGTTTACAAATACATTTTATTAACACATTACAATACAATTTAACAAACCAACGGTGCCCAAACCTACACCTTGCCCTCCACGAAGAAACTGGAGCAAGATCACTGAGGAGCAGCTCAACTCTGCCCTCAGCCGCGATGCCCCCACCACCCCGACCAACGCCAACCTCGCGGCCAAAGAACTCCACAGATGGATCTCCAACTGCGCAGATGAGCTCACACCCCTACGTAACCCCGACAGACAGCACCCCAAGAAGGCCACCTGGTTCACCGCCGACCTCCAAGAATCCAGGCGCACCTGCAGACATCTCGAGAAGAACTGGAGAAACAGCAAATCCTCGGAAGATTGGACCACCTACAAGAATGCCATGACCGAATACCACCAACGCATCAGATCCACCAAAAGGACCTTCATCCAGAACAAGATCCTCGCCATCTCCAGCAAGTCCAAGGAACTCTTCAGTTTCATCCAGGAATTCACCAAAACCACGGACATCACCCCCTCCCAGGACCTCTGCAACAAACTCAGCTCCTACTTCCATCTGAAGATCAAGGGCCTCTACGACAACTTCAACGACCCGACACATGACTCCGAAACCACTCCATTCTCCAGCAACGCCAGCCAACCCACCATCTCCTCCTGGACCCCAGTCTCCACCGAAGACACCGCATTGACCATGAAAGGCATCAACTCAGGAGCCCCCATGGACCCCTGCCCCCGCACATCTTCCACAAAGCCGCCGCCGCCATTGCTCCAGAACTACGACGCACCATCAGCGCCACTTTCAAAACCGGCACCTTTCCCGATGACTGGAAACACGCAGAGGTCAGACCCTTACTCAAGAAGCCATCAGCAGACCCCACGGACCTTAAGAACTACCGACCCATCTCCCTTCTCCCTTTCATGGCCAAAGTCACTGAGAAGACCGTCAATGTTCAGCTAACGAAAGTCATCGAAGAAAACTCCATCCTCGACCTCTCCCAATGCGGATTCCGCAGCAACCACAGCACAGAGTCCCCTTTACTCACCGCCACAGACGACATCCGCACCCTCCTCGAATAAGGACACACTGCGGCCCTGATCTTACTCGACCTCTCTGCAGCCTTCGACACCATCTCCCAACGCACACTCACCGCCGGACTCCACAAAGCCGGCATTCAAGGAACCGGCCTCGAATGGCTCTGCTCCTTCCTCGCCGGGAGAACCCAAAGAATCAGACTCCCACCCTTCCTCTCCGAACCCACCGAAATCAACTGCGGAGTACCCCAAGGATCGTCGCTCAGCCCCACGCTCTTCAACATCTACATGGCCCCCCTCGCCGCCATCGTCAGACAGCACGGACTCAACATAGTATCCTACGCCGACGACACCCAGCTCATCCTCTCCCTCACCAAGGACCCGATCACCACCAGACTCAACTTCCAGGAAGGAATGAAAGACGTCGCAACCTGGATGAGCAACAGCTGCCTGAAGCTCAACTCAGAGAAGACAGAGGTCCTCGAACTTGGAACCTCCTCCTCTGCATGGGACAACTCCTGGTGGCCCACCACCCTCGGCAGCCCCCCCAAGTACCACACCTGAACCTTCGACATCATACTCGACTCCTCCCTCTCCATGACCCGACAGGTCAACGCCGTCGCCTCCACCTGCTTCAACACCCTCCGCATCCTCCGAAAGACCTTCAAATGGATCCCCCCCCGAATCAAGGAAGACAGTCACCCACGCACTCATAAGCAGCAGACTGGACTACGGCAACGCCCTCTACACCGGGATCAACAAGTCTCTGCTCCGCAAACTCCAGACCATACAGAACATCGCAGCCAGACTCGTCCTCAGCATCCCTCGTAACGAACACATCACCCAGCACCTGCATAACCTCCACTGGCTCCCCGTCGAGAAAAGAGTAACTTTCAAGATACTCACCCACACCTACAAATGCCTCCACAACACCGGACCCCAGTATCTCAACGACAGAATCTCCTTCCACGTACCCAAGAGGAACCTCCGATCCGCCGACCTTGCCCTCGCTGAACCCCTGTGCATCCACAGAGCAAGAACAGGGGGAAGAACCTTCTCCTAAATTGTGACCAAGACCTGGAATGAGTTGCAGATCAACATCAGACGCGCCCCCACCATGCACATCTTCAGGAAGAACCTCAAGACCTGGCTCTTCGCCTGACCAGAGCTGCTCCCCCCCCCTGCAGCGCCTTGAGACCCTCACGGGTGAGTAGAGCGCTTACAATTCCCCTGATTGATTGATTTAAATCAAACAATTAACAAATAAACATAACATAACATATTTAACTATTTACAATGTCTTAAAAAAAATGGTGATTTATAAATCTAAAACTTTTACTATGATCTGCGGGCATAAACCTAAACAAAATAGACCCTTTTTTATTGATAATACCCCAATTGTCAAAGTAAACTCTTTTTGCTATTTGGGGGTTTTATTTATGGGTAACAGTTCTTGGGCACAACAGATTATAAATGCCAAGCCAAATTGAGCAGAATTTCTCGAGGGATTTTTAGGTTTGCATCTAACTTAGGTAGCTAACCCTTTAGAGAAATGGTGGAAATGTACAAGGCTAGAGGGCTGTCCACTGCCACATATGAGACCAGCCTTTGGGGTTATGCTTCCAGCACAGCTCTTTAATTCGAGGAAAATAGTTTTCTGAAACATTTATTATACCAACCTTCTTCTGCCTCAACCGTGATTGTACATCAGGAGGTCGGCCTACAGTATCTGGGGGGGCATACTTTTGTCAAGACCCTTGCTCTTATGGTTTCCTTTATGGGCTAAAGAGGATACAAGCGTTACCAAATCCACTCTACGAGATTCCACAAAGTTACCGAAAAACTCAGCCAAATTCTGTGGAGTTCTGTGAGTAAGCGGAGTATTGTTCCACCATCCCTAATTAAGTTCCCTTGGATGCTGAGAGTAGTTTGGGGCCAAGAACCCCTCTTGTTACCACCAGTAAGACATCGTTGGAGGCCCACCCCCTTTCTCAACCACTCTGCAAACGCGCCTCCTGGGGCACCACTGGTTGGGGGATGAAGTCCCTTTTGCTCCTGACGGTCATTGGGGGCCTCTTTCTGTTCGTTTCTGATGTACAATTAGTCTCTTTCTGTTCATTTCTGACCTTTATTTTGCCTCTTTCTGCTCATTTCTGATCTCTATTTTGCCTGTTTCTGCTCATTTCTGGTCTCTATTCTGCTTCTTTCTGATCTCTATTTTGCATCTTTCTGCTTGTTTCTGGCCTTTTTTTTGCCTCTTTCGGCTGGTTTCTGATCACTATTTTGCATCTTTCTGCTAGTTTCTGACCTTCATTTTGCCTCTTTCTGCTTGTTTCTGATTTCTATTTTGCCTCTTGCTACTTGTTTCTGTTCTTTATTTTGCCTCTTTCTCCTCTTTTCCCCCCAGGACTGTTGGAGGAGCCTCAAGGCCCCCTCGGGCCCAGCCCGCCTCCCGCCTGCTGTGGGAGCCACGATTGCTCTCACAGACAGGGAGCTGCTAAACATGCAGCTCCCTGTCTGTGAGAGCAATCTTTTCGTCTGTTTCCCTGGACGCTTGACAGCGGGCAGGAAAACAGATAAAAACTCTGCTCTCAGCAAGCGGGAGCAGTTTCACAGCTCATGCTTGCTGAAAGAGGAGTTTGTGTTTGCTGTGACTAGGCAGGAGCTGTCAAAGCTTCTGCCAAGTCAGAGCAAACAGCTATGTCCCGGGGGTGGAGGTCCCCCTCCCAGTTTTTTACATGATTTGGCCATGGGGAGGTGATGGTCCCTGGGGCGAGTCCACGTAGACCCCCATTTCTTTTATATTTACCCCCAGGAAGGTGGTGGTCCTCTGGGCTTTTACAAAGCCCAGGAGGGGCGGTCCGTGTGAACCCCCTCCTTCTATAAAAATAAAGCCCTGCGGAGGTGGTGGTCCCCAGGGCTTCAACTAAGCCAAGGAGGGGGGCGCATGGCCCCCCCTTCATTTATAAAGATAAAGTCCTGGGGAGGTGGTGGTCCCCAGGGCTCAAAGAGTCTACGGAGGGGTGCCCCATGCACCCCCCTCCTTTTTTTATTAAAATGCTCCTAGGACCTGGCCCACCCGGGGGCTCATTTCAAAACAAGCGCTGGAGACCACGCTTCTCGTTTTAAAAGATGTTGACACAAATCTGCAGATCCACCCACGAATTTGTGGTGAAAATGAAAAAAACATATTTTTAATCCCCAGCAGACTTCCTGTGGGACCCTACCACCACATTGAGGGGATCAGGGTATTCCTACCCTGCACCCTTTTCTTTATTTAAAAGTTTTGTGTGGGACTCCACTCAAACCGAGTCCCTAGATGGCTGGCAACACTTCCTGGTTGAAGTGTTGGTAGACAATCAGATTACAGCACGGGGACTGCCAGATCCGCGTCCCTTGATATCTATTTTTTTTTGCCCCTTAATATCTTTAAAACTACTGAACAGATTTACACCACATCACATAAAGCATACTTTCTGGACCAAGAGGTAGCTTTCTGCCAAAGTCGGTGTAATTCCGTCCAGTGGTTCGGCCTGTAGTCGTGTTAAAAAAATAAAAAATACCCATAGACATTTCATGGAGGAAATGCATTTTGGGAACCTCCTTTATATCGCCCTCCCCTTCAATGGATCACCCCAAAACTTTCAATACAGCAGCTGAACCGACGAAACCATACGTTTTAGAAGTTTTGTGAAGATTTAGCAAGCGGCACCAAAGTTATTGGACAAAACAAAAAATGCTCTTCCTATAGAAACTTTGGTCCTAACTATAACTACCTACTGGCAACCACCAGTAGCATATTCATATCTATATAGATATATATTTGAAACTTTTAAGCAAGTTTATTACAAATTAAGAAAACATAAAATTAAAAAGAAAATATGTAATAAGTTAAATTAATTTCTGTAAATTGTTTTATACTAAATACAGATTTAGTTTGAGGAGTTAATGTCCTGTAAGTTGTATTTTATTAGTTCCAAGTTAATATTAGTATTTATTTTGACCTATTTGAGATTTATATTTTAGTATGTTTATTTTTTTAAATAAATAAACTATTAAATTACCCTATACTTTCCTGAAGGGAGCTCATTTCCCTGGTGGCCGAAATCTTGTAGTAACTTTACAATCGTAAATTCATTAATAGGAGGTTCCACCACCTCATTGGATGGGGTCACCATAGAGGGGAAGAGTTTCATCTAGGTGTACAGGTAGATCTACATATAAGTAGCTCAACACATATATAAATGTAAATTTACCTTTATGAATCAGGTGCATTATTTTATGTCTCTATGCACATAAATCAATAAAAACAGAAAACTGGGGTATTATTTAAAAGTAATAAAATTATATCAACTTTTTATTGGAAGTTTATTGTGGCGCAACTCCAAGTTCCGTGACCTTAGAAATGAACTAGTCAGTGACCTGTGATGTCCTTATAATGTATGAGAGGAAATACTTCATGCCATATATAATACATGGAAACAAAAAACAAGGGAACCCTACTCACGGGGAGCCTGGGTAAGTAAGTTAATGGGAAACAATGGCTCCTGTGGAATAATAATACAGTATTTCTGATGCAATTCTGCACAATGGCAATATACAGGGTTAGTAGGATGTCAAAGAAAGCTGGCCACTGACACTGAGGGAATAGTCAATGTGAAAAAAAATTCGTTTATATAATACAATATGATTATACATTAAATAATTCACAATTAACAAAGGCGAACTATTATCAAACACTTATGATTGTATAAAGTGTTGTCCAATTGATTTTGAATTATTTAATGGTCGCCAAAATGTTTTCAAGTGAAACCTTGTACATATGTCACGTATTATGTCACTATTAGTTTAGGTTCCAATGTTTTTTCACTGGGACACCGTTCACTATTTGTAATCATTGTTTGTTGTATAATCATATTGTGATTCTCAAGCCCTATGTATATATTGTTTATTTCATTTATTTATTATATAAACGAGAAAAAAATTCACATTGACTATTCCCTCAGTGTCAGTGGCCAGCTTTCTTTTTGACATCCTACTAACCCTGTATATTGCCATTGTGCAGAATTGCATCAGAAATACTGTATTATTATTCCACAGGAGCCATTGTTTCCCATTAACTTAATATATAATACATGGCATCCTGCGATCCCTGGCTAAAAGCAATCTCTAATTTTATTATTACAGCAATATGTGACACACCTAGCCCCCTGTAATAAGGAAATTACAGAGCTTCTCAACTGGAATAACATATTACAGTTGAGTTTTGACCTCACATTTCCTGCCGCCAGCAGCCAACGTAAAAGGCAGGACATGGACCAAAATTTAAGCTGCAGTTTAGAAACACAAAAATGAATAGTGGTGTTTCCTTCTTCTGTTGTGTTTTTTTCTAGATGAACAGTAATAAGCAGAAAGGAGATATTTATAGCAATATGTTTATTTTTTGCACACCTTTGTTAATTATAGAAAAGGTAGAATCTCTTTTCATGTTTCTACACCTTCCGAGCAACAGTGTTTTATAAAAAACCATCAGGGGACGAAGTACAGAAAGTTCCCCGAGGACTAAATGGGCATGTAATACCCAGGGGCACTTTGGTATTACAGAAGAGGCCGCAAATGCTTGTTGTGACCTCTTCTGTAATACAGATAGGGCTGGCGCACATGTAGTGCCAGCGCTATCTCAAGAGGGCATTCCCTAATTTGTGTGGAGGTGTGGCCCCATGCACATGAGGGAATCTCTTTGCCTCCGTGCCTGCGCCGTATTATGGATGCGGGCGTAAAGGCAAAGAAGCTGCCAGGAGGCGCACTGAAAGTGAGCCACAAAAAGGTTGTGCACTGTGGCACTGTCAGTGTGCCCCTTGAGGGCAGCCCGACCTCTCCATGCGCCCCCCCAGACATCCCCTTGCAGGCACGTGCAGTCCCCACTGCACCATCTTCTAAGGAAATCTCTAATCCCTTTTGAAAGTGCAGACGGGTTGCAGCCTGCACTGTGGAACACAGAGCAGCTTTAAAGCAGCTGCTCCATCTTACACTTGAGTGCACTGCTCCCAGGGCAGCACATGTTTGCTGTTGCCCTAAGGGTGGCTCATTCAACATAATAGGACACACTTTCCCAGTTTGTGCATGGCGCACCTGTTTGAAGTGTGCCATGGCACAAATACAGAAAGTGCACCCTTATTATAATACAGTCCCTGGCTTGTATTACACTGATTCTAATATATTTTTGCAACAGACAACTAACTGCTTTTTTGGTTTGTTTAATTAGCACCAGAGATTCCTCTTTTATTTCTCATGTTTGAAAACATGCCAAAGCTTTCATATGAAAGAGCAATATACCAAGGGCTTCATTTATGGGGATTTGATGTAGGGCAGCACAGTAAGTCACCTTTCTGCGCTGCCCTACGTCAAAGTGAAAGGACAGGAATGCACCGTATTTATCAAATACAGTGCATTCCTGTCCTTTCCAACTGCGCTCACGCTATTTTGGCAGCCTATCGCCAATGCAGGCTCCCTTGCAGCAGGGAGGTGTAAGGTTTTGCCCTTCCTCAGATTTACAAAGTCTTGTAAATCTGGGGAAGCGTCAAAATCCATGGGTGTTGCATGGGAACACCCACCGCAACGCCCATGGAATGCCTCCCGAGCGCAGAGTAAGGTAACGCATAGATTTGCTCTGCCTTGCCTTGCTTCATATTTAAGAGGCCATTCAAAGCCAAGCAAAGTGGCTTTGTGTTAACTCATAGATATGATTTTGTAGTTTGCGTCACTGAAGCATCACGAAAAGTAACGCTCTGGCAGTGCAGTCGGCTCATAAATTTGCCCCAAGGATTTAAGTGGTTTGTGAAAAAGGGGATGGTGTGACCATGTATTATAAGAAATAAAGTACTCCATTGTACATTATAAAGCTATTGCAAGTTACCTCTGCCTTCGGCCTCATTCTTCTAAATGGTCACAGAACTCCTCCACATCATAAACCAGAAATGAAAATGGAAAAATGTAAACATCTCAAACACACGGAAACATGAATTGGCAAAGCCAACATGACTGGACTTATTGTGTCAACAAATGCAAACACAACACAGACATTCAAAACTGTGCAAATACTATTTGTGATGTGCTTGTTTGTGGGCAACCTATCTCTTTTTGTGCCTCCTGTCTTGGTCCTGTTTTTTCTTTATTCTCCAAGCCTGTACAGCTGTTGTTTTTATTTCATAAGCTTATGCTGCTGGTGCGGTGCAGGATCACAAACCTGGGGAACAAAAATAAGGCACACACAATCTTTACAGCATTTGAAGCATGCATTGTAAGACAAAAAATACCGCCAACTGTATAAATATGTCAGTATATATCTTTATTCGATTATTTCGTAGATAATCATGAAAGACCAACACTTCATTCATTTTAAATCTTTATTCAATTTATACATAGGGAACCATAAAAGTACACAATAAAACGACACTGTTAATATGTTGCAATTGAAGATTTAACATTTAAAACAGAATCACATATCTCAATACCCACTGCTAATGGCTGGACATAATTTGAATGCAACAACACAGGCTATGTAAACCTAGAAAGAGAAACCTACTTTGTGGTCCGCCTTGTTAATGGTTGTATGTACCTGGTACTACTCTCACGTGTTCCAAGCAATCCATGTCATAGTAAATTAATGGTACAACCATAAGAGTAAAAGAGAGATAAAACATACAAAGCGATTTGTCATTTTTATATATTACGATAATACTTTTGGCGAAACCAAGTGTTAAAAACTCTATATGTAAAAGTGAATGATATGTTGAATTTATTTCGAATAGTAATCCCTACCGAAGCTAGCAGCATCACATGTTTTAAATGAAGTGCATAGATCTACGTGATCGAACAGCAGCACAGAGAAAGCAAGTTACAGCAACACATGTAAGAATGTAATGCAAGAAAAGCTTGGGCACAATGTCTCAGGTTTCTCACTCTCATTAATGGAACCAAGGAGCTTTTAGTATATAATGCATAGAATCTACAGAAAAAGAGGAAGTGAATCATAGACTGAGTAGCGCCGTTACTACATGGGCATGCTATAATGTCTAAGTTGGTCTGAGATACCCTATTGGAAAGCAAAGTAGGTATTTTACTGTGTCTGCCCTGAACCTAAATAATAGAGAGCACTCCCAAGTCCTCCTTGGTTTCCATATATAACTATCTGATATAGCCTCCGTATTCATGGAAAGATATTTTCCAATGGTTGCTTTCCTTGATTCCTCCAAAGCCCTCTTGTCGTGCAGTTGTGCTAATAACATTGATGAAACTTGTCTTTTATGGATAGATGCACATGAGGTGGTTTAAAAAAAAAAACATGTGATAGACCAATCTCATCAAAGGAGCTTTTCATGTAGGGCAACCATGGAATTGACATACCTTTGTCACAATTCAGGCAGTCACTAATTATGGCCTTGATAGTGGGGCATCCTCATTGCGCCAGATAGAAAGCCACAGCAAGGGCTGTTTAATTCGTATATGGTCACTCAAATATGTGAGCCCGAGTTTGCTGTGACAAATAGAATTTGATGAGGATCCTGGTGTGGCCAGAAGTCTCCTACAGAAATTATTTTCCTCCCTCTGTAACGGTGTACAACCAGCGGAACCCCAAAGGCCCGCCCCATAAGAAGCTATGGGGGAGCATGGCACGGTGTAGATTTGGAGCACCCAGGCCAGAGGCCAACCCCTAGCGGGGCGCAGAAGGCTGAGAAGTGAGCCCAAAGATCTAGCCAATTTTGCCATATTTTGCTGGACATGTGCTGCCCAGGATCCTGTCATGCTAAAAGTTACCCCCAAGTAAGAGACGGTTTTTATGCTTTATAAAGCATTTGGACCAACTGTTATTCTGAGCCCCACACGTCTTTTGATCCCACAAGCCATTATATAAGATTTACCAAAATTGGTTAGGAGATCCAAGTTTGACATAAATGCCACAAAAGTATGAACTAACGTTCTTAATGCTTTTGGTGTGCAGGCCATTAAGACTGCAACATCTTCATACAGAAGTGCGGGAGTGGAATGCCATTTACCTTTGGGACATCTAGGGTACTGGCTACTATCTGAGTAGTAAGATTGATAGTACAGAGAATAAATAGTAATGGAGCAAGCACACAACCTTGCCGCACTCCACAGTAGGTCTTGATGATGTGTGACAAATCACCTTTTTTGTCCATAGCGTACCCTAGCTGAAGTATTAGAATAAAGTGCAGCAAGTATGTGAATAAGAGTACCGTCCAGTCCAATACCAAGGAGATGTTGCCAGAGATTGATTTGATTTACACAGTCGAAGGCCATGATAAATCCATGAACCCCAGAAGCAGATTGGATTGTTTGGCTACCACATACTTGCCAATTACCAAATTTAGGTTCAAACACTGCTCCACCATGCAATACCAGCCCGAAAGCGATATTGGCATGGATTGAGGATGATCTTTTCACGTACCCAATCCTGAATCCTATTATAAAGGACACAAACAAAAATTTTGATGATCAGTATGTCAATTAGAGAAATTGGGCCGTAGCAGTTGGGCTTGACCCAGTCACCTTTTTTGAAAATGGGAACTATGATGGAATTCACCCAAGAACTTGGTGTGGTAGAGGACGTCATATCACTAAAAATGTTTGTCAGTAGGGGAGCCCATATAGACAAATTACATTTTATTAGATCGATGGGAACTTCATCGGGGCCCGTGATTTACCCCTGCACTCTATGCAATTGCTGCAGTGGTAAAATTTAGAACTTTAAAAGAAATAAGAATTTGGTCTGATAAAAACAAGGATTTCACTTCATTGTCTGAGTATATTTTGTAAAAATGGTCCACCGACGCATCGCTCTCTATGTGGCAGCAAATAGTGGTCGTTGACTGATCAAGAGAGCGCATGCTTGCCACTGCTTTCCAGAATAGGTTACTGTCCTTTGTGTGAGCCTTATCAGACAAAACCTTCCATTGCTGAGTGATAACCTCATTTCTTCTGTTTTTAATTTCCCTTCATGCGGGTCACCTCTTCATGATCTCTGGGTTTCTTACACATGGCTCCATTTAATGATCGGTTAGCAAGTGAGCATGCATGGCTAAACCTCCGTGGACATTGTTGCATGGGTCTGTGGGGCTTACTAAGAGTTGTTTTGATCTTCTCACAAAAGCCTACAAAGGCACTGACTACCTTCCCCTGTTCCTCATGCTCTTCTAAGCAGATCATCGCCAAGGTGGTATTCTCCGCGATTACTTTTTCCAGGAATTGCTTGGGGTCAGCCAATTTCCAACACACTCTCATGTTGTCAGTAGAAGGACGTATTTGGCTAGAACCTGCTGCGAATACAGGGCTCTCTCTGGTTAAAATGTCAAAATCTGCTGTTACAGTATTATGATCGCCGAATTGGGTGGGTGTTGTAGAGGTATGCCTTAAGCAATTTATCAGATTGTGGGAGACAAATATGTAATCTATGACCCTTGCGCAGTTTCTACCTCTAAACGTTGGTATCCTTATACTGTCCCTACCGGCTATGGGGAGCAGGATCACAACTGATTTGCAAACTGGAATGGCATGGTGAGCAAAAAACAATGCATTTAGGCCCAGATCTCTGTACTGGGTGTGAACGTTTGACATTGCATCCATCAATTGTTCTTTTTAAAATTTAATAGGAGGCCAATAGATTGAGCAAATTTGGAGCACCTAATAGAGACGCAGGAGCCCCAAGTCCCCCTGGAATCAAACATGATACCTAAATATGAAAACTGATTGGCGCTTTCTACACGCACCCCTTAACGCTAAAGAGCGTAGCTTTACAGGAAAATGGCTCACAAGCCTTGTAAAATGTTTTCGATGGATTAATGTAAACATTAAGTTGGTCCATAAACTCTGTGAATTTGTCAATAAGCAACTCCAAGCCGCTGGGGGTCTGAGAAATAAGCATGATGTTGTCAGCCTATAACTAGGTGGGTAACAGTGTTGCAGGGAGATCCTGACCATGTTCAGACAAGAATAAATTAAGTCTATTGATATACAATAAGAACAAAATAGGACCCATCATACACCCCTGTCTCACACCACAATTCAAGATAAAAGACCGAGTGCACACCTCCAACTGTACATAATTAGTATATTGCACGTCACCTCAGCGTTCCATAACCTTATAAAGGCATGTATATGGTCATGGAACTATCTGGTGACAATACAACTAATATGTACAGTTAGTGAAACGTTATCAGATTTAAAGCACATAGAAGGGCTGCTTGCCCTATATCTACTTTTTTTTTTATAGACCAGTTGTGACATCACCATTCACCTGCAATAATCTGTTTTGTAAGGCTTTATTATAGATACAATGTAACACGTCAGTGTTTTTCTGCTAGAGCCAAGAGACTGAGCAAAAGTTTAGTGAACTGCTACTACTACTTCTTGAAAATAGAATAAGAAAAGTAGCTCTTTTGCTGTAGCCCTTCTTATAGAAATCTATGGAAAATGCATGGGATTGTGTGTTTTGGAACACCCATTTTTTCTTGACTCCGACTTCATGGATCACCCTAACACTTTCCATGCACAAACTAGGTAAAAAAGAGCAATTTTTGGAAAGTTTCGTGGGGATTCGCAAGCGGTGCCAAAGCTATTAGCAAGAGAAATGGGAATGCTGACCTAAATATAACTACCCAGTGGCAACTGCCATTGGTATATATATATATATATATATATATATATATATATATATATATATATGGTTTTGGATCCATCCGAAGGACTGGCGGAAAGCGAAATATATATATATATATTTATATATATATATATATTATATATATATATATACACACATATATATATACATATATATCTATATATCTGTATATATATATATATATTTTAAAATAAAAACAAAGGTTACAGGGACGTTATAGTTAGGCTCGATTTCACTCATACAAAACCATTGAAAATCAGCAGTTATAGTTACCTGAGATAACTATAATTTACGCCCCTGCAATGCGCCCATGAAGAAGAGGCGTTCCAGCCTCGAAACGTGTCGGCGATATGATGAAAGTTGAGGCAGTTGACGAGCGAGCTGCAGTGAGGTTTATACTTACCTGGTGGTACAAGGACACTGCCGAGTGCTCTTTCGATGCTGGGGCATATTGTTTTACATGAATCTACGCGGCGGCCCGCCGCAGAAAGAAGCACCATTTCCTGCAAGGAGAAAGGCTGTGGGGAGGGAACTCTTCCTCTCTGTAAGCACGGCGTCCTCTGCAGATTAAAGCCCGCACTGACTCTGCCTACCTACTAAGGTTGAAATATGCTTTTAATTCAGGACTGACATTGAGCCTACTAAGGAACTTAATTTCACTTCCATGGAACCACGAGTCCCACAATGCAGTGATTACTATAATCACATCAAGCCTAGCCCACTGGGGGCGTATTTGTTAATTAAAATTTGCTTATGGGAGTGATGTTTTAATGCCGGTTTCCTTTCAGAGCCCATGAAGAAGAGGCGTTCCAGCCTCGAAACGCGTCGGCGATATGATGAGAGTTGAGGCAGTTGACGAGTGAGCTGCAGCGAGGTTTATACTTACCTGGTGGTACAAGGACGATGTTGAGTGCTCTTTCGATGCTGGGGCATAGTGTTTTACATATATATATATATGTATATATATATATTCTAAAATAAAAACAAAGGTTACAGGGACGTTATAGTTAGGCTCGATTTCACTCATACAAAACCATTGAAAATCAGCAGTTATAGTTACCCGAGATAACTATAATTTACGCCCCCACAATGCACTGCTTATGATCTCACATATTACATCACTCATGACATGGTCAGTGACTTCCCTGATGACATCACTGATAACATCTCAAATGACATCACTGATGATATCACTAGGACTGGGTGGGTGAGTGGTTATGTGGGTGTCTGAGTATCTAGCAGTGCACGAGGAGGCGTGTTTGCAGAGTGCTGGACAAAGGGGGTGGTGCCTCCCATGACCTCTCAGCAATCCAGCTGTGTGGGACTTACTGGAGGTAACAGGAGGGGTTTTGGCCCCCGAGGACCCTCAGCATACAAGGGGACTTCATTCCCCCAACCAGTAGTGCACCAGGAGGTGATTTTGCAGAGTGGTGTAGAAAGAGGGTAGGGCCTTCGACGACCTCTCAGCAATCCCGCTGTGTGTGACTTACTGGCAGTAACAGGAGGGGTTCTTGGCCTCCAAGGATCCTCAGCATCCAGTATCCAAGGGGACTTCATCCCCCAACCAATAGGCATGTTTGCAGAGGGGTGGAGAAAAGGGGAGTAGCCTCCGATGACCTCTCAGCAATCCTGCTGTGTGGGACTTACTGTAGGTAACAGCAGGGGTTCTTGGCCCCTAAGGGCCCTCAACATCCAAGGGGACTTTATCCCCCAACCAGTAGTGTGCCAGGAGGCACGTTTGCAGAATGGTAGAGAAAGGAGGTATGGCCGCCAATGGCTTCTCAGCAATCCCGCTGTGTAGGACTTACTGGAGGTAACAGGAGGGGTTCTTGGCCCCCAAGGACCATCAGAATCCAAGGGGACTTCATCCCTCAACCATTAGTGCGCCAGGAGGTGCATTTGCAGAGTGGTGGACAAAGGGGGCGAGGCCTCTGCATCAGGATTTGTGTTTTGACAGGGGACGGAGGTCACGCTAAGCACTGCAGGGGGATCCGCGGATTCCTACACGTTGAGAAAAAAATGTTATAAGGCAATTTATTGCCCCTACGAGTCCCTCTGGGAGCCCTCTAACATGCCCATGGGGTCAGGGTACCTCAACCCTGAACCCTTTATTCACTTTGCACAGAAATTTTCAGTCCCCGGGACTGTTTCCCAACAAACAAAATAACAGTCGCAACTTTTCCTCAAAGGTGGGCCAGCCAGTCAGGACTTTGATATGGCGCTTGAATCCGCAGATCCCCCGCGGGAGGATCCGCATCCCTATCAACACAAATTTGTTTTCTGGTTCAAATCTCTAAAACTACTGAACAGATTTACACCAAATCACAAAGAGGTGATCTGTGGAACAAAATGTACCTTTCTACCAAATCTACTGTAATTACGTCTAGCGGTTCAGGCTGTAGTTGTGTTCAAAACTCCTATGGGAATTAACATGAGGAAAACACATTTTGGGACCCCCCTTTTTCTCGGCTCGTGCTTGACGGGCCACCCCGAAACTTTCGAGACACAAGCTGAAGTGAGTGTCAAATTTTGGGGGGAAAGGTTCTGGAGATTCATCCACTGGCACCAAAGATACAGGGAACTGAAAAACAGCTTTTTAATAGAAATCAAGTCCTAACTATAACTACCTACTGGCGACCACCAGGAGGATATTGAGATATATATATATATATATATATATATATATATATATATATATATATATATATATATATATATATATATATATATATATATATATATATATATATATTAAAGACAAAGTAATAGGTTTTATTCAGTGCATCAAATGTAAGACCTGATAAAACAGTGCAAATATGTCTACATTTGGAATTCCAAATGTCAATCGAGATTTTTAATTAGGAAGTATCATGCATGTACCTCAGATTTTTGCATCTATTGCATTAGATATCCTTGCATTAAGCTCCATATTGGTAGTACCATTCATATGATGGAAAAAGATATACTGGAACACATATGAGCTAATCAGCACAATGATAAGCAGTGTCCAGTTGCCAGACATTTTTATGACACACATTATCAAAACAGTGACCTATTACAAGTCTTTTGTAATTGATAGAATTGACAATAATGCAAACACATGGAGATGATGGATGGAGTGCTGAAACTTTTCAAACACTCACCCCCAGTCACTGATCTGGGTTGAATCCATCATCATTCTTTAGCTCACTTTGCCACCCCAGTTCAGACACAGCTATATGCAAATCAGTCTTGACCCTGTGCCTCATGGGAACAGTCCAGCCCGAACTGCCAAGCCATGTCTTCCCTGGACTGGAAACAAGCATCCTGGGAACGGTTTCGGGCTAACAGCCCTCATCAGCCAGGCTAGCTTGAATCCAGTGGCAAAGTGAGCAAGAGACCCACGCCTGGGCATACCCTGCCAACTTAGGGCGAACAAAGCAAACACAAGGAGATGATGGACGGAGTGCTGAAACTTTTCAAACACTCACCCCCAGTCACTGATCTGGGTTGAATCCATCATCATTCTTTAGCTCACTTTGCCACCCCAGTTCAGACACTGCTATATGCAAATCAGTCTTGACCCTGTGCCTCATGGGAACAGTTCAGCCCAAACTGCCGAGCCATGTCTTCCCTGGACCGGAAACAAGCATCCTGGGACCGGTTTCGGGCTAACAGCCCTCATCAGCCAGGCTAGCTTGAATCCAGTGGCAAAGTGAGCAAGGGACCCACGTCTGGGCATACCCTGCCAACTTAGGGCGAACAAAGCAAACACAAGGAGATGATGGACGGAGTGCTGAAACTTTTCAAACACTCACCTCCAGTCACTGATCTGGGTTGAATCCATCATCATTCTTTAGCTCACTTTGCCACCCCAGTTCAGACACAGCTATATGCAAATCAGTCTTGACCCTGTGCCTCATGGGAACAGTCCAGCCCGAACTGCCAAGCCAATTCTTCCCTGGACCGGAAACAAGCATCCTGGGACCGGTTTTGGGCTAACAGCCCTCATCAGCCAGGTTAGCTTGAATCCAGTGGCAAAGTGAGCAAGGGACCCACGTCTGGGCATACCCTGCCAACTTAGGGCGAACAAAGCAAACACAAGGAGATGATGGACGGAGTGCTGAAACTTTTCAAACACTCACCTCCAGTGGATCCCCCCTGAGTCAAGGAAGACAGTCACCCACGCACTGATCACCAGCAGACTGGACTATGGAAACGCACTCTACGCCGGCATCAACAAGTCCCTGCTCCGCAAACTCCAGACAATACAGAACACCGCCGCCAGACTCGTCCTCTGCATCCCCCGACACGAACACATCAGCCAACACCTACGAAGTCTCCACTGGCGCCCCGTGGAGAAAAGAGTCACTTTCAAAATCCTCACTCACGCCTACAAATGCCTACACAACAACGGACCCAAATACCTCAACGACAGAATCAACTTCCACGTACCCAAAAGAAACCTCCGATCTTCCAACCTCGCACTGGCCGAAACCCCGCGCATCCACAGAGCCTGAGCAGGCGGAAGATCCTTCTCTCACATTGCAGCCAAGACCTGGAACGAGGCTACCGGCAGACATCAGACGCGCCCCCTCCCTGAACACCTTCAGGAAGACCCTCAAGACCTGGCTCTTTGGCTAAACAGATCTGCGGAGCCCCCCCCGCAGCGCCGGGAGGCCCTCACGGGTGAGTAGCGCGCTTACAATTCCCTGATTGATTGATTGATTGATTAGATCCTTTCTTGAAGATCAGAACTATTGTATTGTACACGCATGAATTGATAGCCTATAGAGAGTGTGTGAAAGATCTTCTGGCTCTGGATAGAAATTTGAGAACACCGTGGCTGAAACATATCCAAGAAACAACACCTAGAATAGGCATGAGTGAGTTATGGTTAGCCCCTGATTCAATAGTAAAAGGTGATGTCTTAATGGTAAAACAGTCTTATTGGGAGGCAGTCTTAGCTCAAACGTGGGAAGTGCATCAAACTAATACCTTTACAGGCAAGTTCTTGAACCACAAGTGTACACCAGAGTTTGAACCATATATTAATAGGATGCACCCATATCAATCAAAATGCTTGTATGTTCAATATACGTGTGGGGTTCTGCCCCTGAGATCACACACTTTTAAATGGGCTAATGTATCTCCCAAGACCAATTCCTGTCCAAACTGCCCAAATGTAGAGGAAACGGAGTCCCATTTTATGCTATTCTGTCCCCTCTATAGGAAGGCCCGTAAAAAATGGCTGCTGGCCGCTTGCAATCTCAAGGTGTGAGACACTACTGGGAAGCGGAGAGACTATTTAAGAGTGACACTAGAGAACTTCTAGCTCTCGCGGTCTTACAGTACTTGCATAATGCCTGGTCACAAATAAGGAAGGCTATTCTTTATCTCGTAGCATGACAGAGAGTTGATAGGTATTAGTCTGGGCAGGACACCTTGTCCTTTTGTTGGAATTGCCCTATATTTCTTACTGATTGTTTCATTTTTGCCACCTATTTAAACACACGTTAATGAAATGATGCACATATCTATATATATATATATATTGTATCTTCCCTTTTTCCTTTTTCTCTGCCAAGCCCCCAATGATTGCCATTTTGCACATTTCCCCTGTTGTAAATATATGAATTTTCCCTGAGTGGTGGTTATAGTAGTGAACAAATTGTATAATCGGTAGCCTTTCCAGACTGTTAACCTATTCACCCAGATGATGTCCTTCTTCCCTTTTTACTGTCGACATATTGACTTTTTAATTTGTTTCATAGTATGACAATTGTACCATGATGTTTTATGTTTTTATATTGCACAATTTCACAATGCATTCAAGAGCACTCATGTTGTACTGATTGTATGTGTTTTATGGGCTGTGCCCGAAATAAACGGTTTGATAATAATAATAATCAGAACTATTGTCACGTATGACCAAGACTTGGGTGGGCCTGTGAATAAGAAAACCTTAAGAACATTTGTAGGAGAGGGGCCCATAGGGGTAAATTTGCCCTAAAGAGATCCACTGGTATCCCATTCGGGCCTGGAGCTTTCGCGGTGGGGCATTTATTGATGGCCTCTGTCACATCATACATATCAATCTGAAGGCTACAGAGTGGTTGAGTGAGAGGTGTTGGGACTGCAGATGTTTTTGTCAGGGTCTTACTTGGAGCATTGAGAAACGTGCCTAACCCAGCCCTCCAGAGGGATCACTGTATCAAGCTCAGTTTCATGAGCTTTCTCCAAATAGTTACGGTTTACTATTTGTCAGAAAAGCTTACTATCTTTAAGATCACTCGCATTCACTAAATTATGGTAAGCTTCTTCTCTTAGTATCCTTTCCGGGCCAGTAAAGCAGCCTTATACCTCTTTCTACAGGTGCGGACCAATTCTAGGTCTCTTGGCACCGCTTTAAGTGCTGACAATAACTGGTTACGGGCTTTGGTACTGGTTTTGTCAAACCACATCGCATGTCTGTTTAGGGGAGTGTTCATCATGACAGTGAGCAATTCCTGAGCAGTCCTGCAGATTCTATCGAAACTGATAATTGTCTCAAGCCCCCATCCTTGATCACCTCCATACATATTGTAAAATCATAATAGGATGCCGCAATTAGATTTGATAGAAAAGTATCCTTGTCAACTCTCGCCCAACTCACAGTGACCCCTTATTAATTGAAAATGTTAATGATATTGGGTAGGCCGTCACCTGCTGCATTTAAAAAAAGGCATTATTTATACAATAGCTATAAGTCTATGGTCACTCAGAGGAGAATCCAAAACCATCTAGGCCAATGTTTGAGGAATCAAGAGCAAACATCAGATTATACCTTATTAACAGCAAATTAAGTTTGTCCCCATATGGACTATGACCAAAATGTTTAGTGGGCTCCATTCGGAATTCAACAGGCCACATGACATTGCTGAGGACATTTGACAATGTTTTGCAATAAAATCCCCAAACCACATGCTCACATAGCTGCCGTTTTCTATGGATACAATCTGATAATAGGGTGAGGCCAGATTTGTCCACATAATCTGACCCGGGAAAGTGAAGGCCACCGTTGTAACTAAACCTCCTTTAGCCCTGCCCATAGTTCCTGCTATTGCAGGAGTGGAGTAGGTCACAAACCCATCAATAAAAATGGGTTCAAGGGGCCAAGTTTCTTGAAAACAAAGAACTGCGTAGGATTTGATAAAGTTTAGCCAATGCAAGTTCACCAGTTTTACACCGAGTCCTGTCACATTCTATGATGCACATCTTATTTCTCTACCTCCGTTATTTCCAAGACACATAGTGGCAAGGCTTTCCTCCATTGGAATGGGAAGACCAACCACCCTCACTAGGGGATTGGGCATAATTTGCCAAAATAAAAAACTAATCATGACAATGATGTAGACTACATTTTAGGGGCATGTGCAAAAGCAAAATGCTGGCGTTCGCAGTGAAGAGAACCAATGGCTAAACTACGCTGAACCATTGACCCATTCTGTATGCTGTGATGGGTGAAAGCAAAATGTGTCGGCTCTGTTTGTTCTTAGTGATCGCAAACGCGAAGTGACTCAGACGAAGACCGGGAAGGTCGAAACGTGTCAGTCTCTAAAATAAATCATTGCTAAAAGAAACCTGGAGTGCGGATCATTCTTGCGGCAGCGCGAGTCGATTTGTATATATATATATATATATATATATATATATATATATTTATATATATATATATATATATATATATATATATATATATATATATATATATATCCAAGCTCCCGTGTCTCCACCCCAGTCCGTGCACTCTCGGACAGGTGCACCTTAACACGGGGGTGTAACCGTGTTCCAAAATGAACGCTTCGTATTCCCAATGCCGCATAAGCAGAAAGGAGATGCACTCGCGGGGTGAGTTCATACAAGTTTATTCGAACTCGTGCAGCAAAACAAGACGCGTTTCAGACTGATGAAGGCGACTGCCGAAACGCGTCTTGTTTTGCTGCACGAGTTCGAATAAACTTCTATGAACTCACCCCCCGCGAGTGCATCTCCTTTCTGCTTATGCGGCATTGGGAATACGAAGCGTTCATATATTTATATATATATATATATATATATATATATATATATATATATATATATATATATATATATATATATATATACAAATACCAATCCACCTTGCAGTATTTAAAGATTGTGCCGAGCCCAAAATCTGTTTCAGCGTGGTTTATTCAATCCAAATCATTTGGCAGAGGGAAACGCGAAACTTTGTTGAATATATATATATATATATCTCCCCAAAATGTGCTCAGATTCAAGTCCGCACTCCACGGCAGGTAAGTAAACAAACTTTATTGCAAATTAACAGGCAGCTTCACATCCCGCTTTGATGTCCCTCGGCCTTACGCGTTTCAGGGATTCTTTCCTTTCCTCAGAGGCCAGCGTGAGCAGCTTCGAATTACACGCACTGCCCTTTCCCCTGCGTGCTATATAGTTTACATAATTGGCCTCTGGTGTGCCTGCAATTAATTCATTTCACCAATGCACGTCGGGACTTGCAGTTTTTGTGCGTCATTTTTCCCTCAAGTGGGTTAAGTTGCTCACGATAATATGGGACGAATTCAAGCCCTTCATTGAGCCTCCAAATGAGACTCTGCCTGTTACAATGATTCTCTGCTGCGCCGATCATGAAGGGAACCTTCCCCTCATGCAGGACCCTTCAATTCCTCTGGTGGTGCGTCGACTACACGGCCTGAAGCCGCCGTGATCATATCTCCCCAAAATGTGCTCAGATTCAAGTCCGCACTCCACGGCAGGTAAGTAAACAAACTTTATTGCAAATTAACAGGCAGCTTCACATCCCGCTTTGATGTCCCTCGGCCTTACGCGTTTCAGGGATTCTTTCCCTTTCCTCAGAGGCCAGCGTGAGCAGCTCGAATTACACGCACTGCCCTTTCCCCTGCGTGCTATATAGTTTACATAATTGGCCTCTGGTGTGCCTGCAATTAATTCATTTCACCAATGCACGTCGGGACTTGCAGTTTTTGTGCGTCATTTTTCCCTCCAGTGGGTTAAGTTGCTCACGATAATATGGGACGAATTCAAGCCCTTCATTGAGCCTCCGAATGAGACTCTGCCTGTTACAATGATTCCCTGCTGCGCCGATCATGAAGGGAACCTTCCCCTCATTTGCAATAAAGTTTGTTTACTTACCTGCCGTGGAGTGCGGACTTGAATCTGAGCACATTTTGGGGAGATATATATATATATATATATATATATGTTTGTTATAATTTTTTTTAAGATGAGGCAGGCAAGTAAGTTAAAGCAGTCTCTAGGCCAGACTTAAAAATTGAATATTGTTGTATTTACTTTTTACAGTACATAGTACTGTCACGACTTGCTCCCTGCGTTCTCGTGTCCACCACCAGGGGGCTGAACTGTGGGACTCTTCAGTGGTCTAATAAGCTTCCAGACCCTCCCCTTCATGTACATACTGACTTCCAGCCATTTGGATTCTACTTGCAAATTGCGATCCATTCTCAATCCATGCCGGGTTTTGTGGAAGCCAGCCTGCTCATTCTGGAAACTCCATTACCTAGAATTCCCTGCTCACTGCTCCGTCTCCAACCCTGCAGGCCAAGGATGGGTGGAGGAATCCAGTTCACCTGTGGCTGGCTGCTGCTAGCCTGCTCACACCTGATGCATATGATTACTGTGAGCTCTTTTAAGCCCCAGCTCCCTTCAGTCCAGTGTTGGTCATTGTAGCTGTGCACCGGTGAGACCGATCCTTGTTCCAGTGTTTCCTGAGCTTTTGATATCCTTGTTTCCAGTGTTTCCTGAGCTTTGATATCTTTGTTTCCAGTGTTTCCTGAGCTTTAGTTATTCCTTGTTCCTGAGCTGTTGCTGTTTTTCTTGTTCCTGAATTAGCACTGCCTGCAGTGCTACCTTGACTCCTGAGCTTTAGTAATTTCCCTGTTCCTGAACTAGCACTGCCTGCAGTGCTACCTTGACTCCTGAAGCTTTAGTAATTCTCTGCTCCTGAACCAGCACTGCCTGCAGTGCTATCTTGACTCCTGGGCTTTAGTAATTCCCTATTCCTGAACTAGCACTGCCTGCAGTGCTACCTTGACTCCTGAGCCTTAGCTCAGTTCTTGTTCCTGCCCCAGCACTGACTTCCATGCTACTTTGTTTTCTTGATTCCTGAACCCGCACTATTCTAGTATACCTTTGTAGCCTCCCCTTCTGTATATCCTTTTCCAGTCCCTGCCTTTCTTCCCATTTCCTTAGTTCCAATTCCTAGTTTGCTGTCTTTCTATTCCTGCTGTCTTGCTTCTAATTACCTTGTATGTTGGTTACTTGTTTTCAGCCAAGTGTGCCCTGTGAATTCCTTCCTTTCCTGTTAAGCACTCCTCCTTGGTAGCTCCTTGTCTATTGTGCCTGTATTTAGTTCTACCCCCCTTGCTGTTACTGCCTTGCGTGTTCCTGTTTGATCGCCAGGATTTGTGGGCACAGCTGACTACCTAGGTGGTGTTTCTTGTTCACTGTGAGTACTGTCTTTGAGTTACATTTATAACATCACCATAGGTATCAGCTCCACAGACCCTGCCTTTGTATGCATATCCTATATGTGGGTATTTGCAGTCAGTATCTGTAACAGCAATTGTGGGTGAGGAACTTACTGAGCTTCAGTCTTACCGTGTGGAGCTCCCGAGAGCTTTACCCCACATTCCCTTTATTGTTAATGTTGTATTATATATATGTCTTGCACGTCCGTCCTGGGTGTAGTTAGTCTGAATGCTAAATTGCCTCGTGAGTGCACTTCCTTTCTGAGGCTTAGCCATCTTGTTCACTTGTACAGGCTTCCCCTTTGGATCCCTTTTTCTCCTCTTACTCCCTGTGTGATCCTGGGCAGCGCTGTACTACTCTTTCTGTGCACTGTACGTTTTCTACCCAGTTCCCAGTCCTTGCCCAAGTGCCTGACTGTGTTCCCGACATAGTCCCGGACAGTCCCTGACAGAATGACCAACCCACATTTCCAGGGTCACTTGTGAGGTTTCTTTGCGTTCAGTTAGCTACCATTTTTCTGTTACATTTCTGTTTGAACATCCTGAAGGTGTGTCATAATGAGAGGTTTAAGAAAGAGACACACCAGTGCATCATTTACGATTGTGCAGGGAAGTTCACCAGTGCCCACCAATGAGAGGCATTTAGTGTCTACTTCACAATTTGAGAATGTTCACCCAAGTCCTGAAACAATGACTCCTCTTATGAGAAATGGACATTTACGTTCTGAATATTTTACTCATTGGCTCTCAAACACCTCTTTGCTAGATCCTGACTTAATCTTTTGTTCTGATCCAGATTCAATGTCTGTGTCAGCATTGCAAAAGGAGAATTATACCATACTCAGTTTGCTGAACAAGAATTCTGATTCTAGCATGTCTGCTGTAAGTGGTTGTAAAATACAATATTCAACCACACAACCAAAGAAAGAGCAGATTTATTTCATAACCTCTGTTCTCAATTCAAATAATGTTACCCAGTTTTGTAGTCCAGTAAAGATCACAGTCCCGGATACTAAAGGGACCTTGTTAAATACCACATTCAAAGAAAAAAATAATCAGTTTAACGAAAGAGAGAAAAGGCCTACTAGAACACAGGCGGCTAATAGCCAGTTTGAACAAAATCCAAGTTGTAGCTCTGTTGCTTGTTGTGAAGTTTCCAAGCCTACCACTGTCCTCATAGAGAAAGATCTGCAGCCTTCACAGGAAATATTTACATCTAAGATTCTTGAATTACAACGAGAGAATAAAGTGTTTCAGACTCTGTTAAAAAACTATAACCCAGAGTTCAAGTGGGAATCTAAAACCACTGTACAAGACCACTTTTCCACCTCTATGTTAGCCTCCTTAGAAATGAAGAATGAAGCCTTGCACTCTCTTTTGCGTTCCCCTCAGAGCTGGTCCAGCGATTTTGTGAATAATACTGTGGCTGATCACTCAGATTCCACTCAGAAAAGCCATAGTACCTTGTCTCACAGTGCAGTTAATCAAAGTATGTGTTTGAAGTCAGAATTTTCTAACTCATCTGGTGTTTTGTCTTCTAGTGCTAAATTACATTTAGGCGCTACATCTGAGATGTGTCCCTCCACTTTTCAGGAACCCCAAATGCCAGGCAAAACCCAAAACATCTCTTTGCTTTCTTTTCCTGGTAGTGAAATCAGTTCTATCTCAGCGATAACCCAGGCCATTGACATACTGACAAAACCTGAACCCGTGACCCACATAATCCCTGACGTGACAATATCCTGTTATTCAGACCACACTCTTGATTTAACTGCTGCGAATGAAGCCAACCTCCTCATTGAGAAGGAACAAAATCATGACCCCTTGTTTGCTCTCCCGCCTTCAAGTACACAACATATTGAGAAGTCAGGAAATATTACTCTATGCTCTGATGCATCTGTAACACCTTGTAATATAGAGGAAATAGAAAAAATATCCAAAGACCAAGTAATCTCTGAACTGTTTCCTCTGACTAAGACATGTGAACTGCCAAATGGTAAAGGGAGTCTGGTCATCAGAGACTCTAAGATAAGCAGTATTCTTAGCCATCCCAAAGCAAGTGTTTCAGTGTGTTTTAATGAGCCAAGGAACTGTGAAGATTTCACTATTGACAACAGGGAATCTACTGTTCACGGGTTATCGCCATTCCCAGAATTTAAAGTTTGTCATCCTTGTGCCTCTCTGCCATCAGCTTGTCTTCTTGCAGAGTCTCCAGGATCCTCAGCCGACCTGCTGCTTTCAGAGACCTCAGCCGGCCTGCTGCTTTCAGAGTCTCCAGAGTCCTCAGCCGGCTTGCTGCCATCTGAGCCCAAGCATGCAGCCTGCCTGCCATCTGAGCCCAAGCCTGCAGCCTGCCTGCCATCTGAGCCCGAGCCTGCAGCCTGCCTGCCATTAGTACTGGAGCCTCCAGACTGCCTGCATTCAGAGCACAAGCCCTCAGCTCACCTGCCTACTAAGTCAGAGTCTCCAGCTGTCTGACTTCAGAGGCAGAGTCTCCAGCCTGTCTGACTTCAGAGGCAGAGTCTCCAGCCTGTCTGACTTCAGAGGCAGAGTCTCCAGCCTGTCTGACTTCAGAGGCAGAGTCTCCAGCCTGTCTGACTTCAGAGGCAGAGTCTCCAGCCTGTCTGACTTCAGAGGCAGAGTCTCCAGCCTGTCTGACTTCAGAGGCAGAGTCTCCAGCCTGTCTGACTTCAGAGGCAGAGTCTCCAGCCTGTCTGACTTCAGAGCCAGAGTCTCCAGCCTGTCTGACTTCAGAGCCAGAGTCTCCAGCCTGTCTGACTTCAGAGCCAGAGTCTCCAGCCTGTCTGACTTCAGAGCCAGAGTCTCCAGCCTGTCTGACTTCAGAGCCAGAGTCTCCAGCCTGTCTGACTTCAGAGCCAGAGTCTCCAGCCTGTCTGACTTCAGAGCCAGAGTCTCCAGCCTGTCTGACTTCAGAGCCAGAGTCTCCAGCCTGTCTGACTTCAGAGCCAGAGTCTCCAGCCTGTCTGACTTCAGAGGCAGAGTCTCCAGCCTGTCTGACTTCAGAGCCAGAGCCTCCAGCCTGTCTGACTTCAGAGCCAGAGCCTCCAGCCTGTCTGACTTCAGAGCCAGAGTCTCCAGCCTGTCTGACTTCAGAGCCAGAGTCTCCAGCCTGTCTGACTTCAGAGCCAGAGTCTCCAGCCTGTCTGACTTCAGAGCCAGAGTCTCCAGCCTGTTTGACTTCAGAGGCAGAGTCTCCAGCCTGTTTGACTTCAGAGGCAGAGTCTCCAGCCTGTCTGACCTCAGAGCCAGAGTCTCCAGCCTGTCTGACCTCAGAGCCAGAGTCTCCAGCCTGTCTGACCTCAGAGCCAGAGTCTCCAGCCTGTCTGACCTCAGAGCCAGAGTCTCCAGCCTGTCTGACCTCAGAGCCAGAGTCTCCAGCCTGTCTGACCTCAGAGCCAGAGTCTCCAGCCTGTCTGACCTCAGAGCCAGAGTCTCCAGCCTGTCTGACCTCGGAGCCAGAGTCTCCAGCCTGTCTGACTTCGGAGCCAGAGCTTCCAGCCTGTCTGACTTCGGAGCCAGAGCTTCCAGCCTGTCTGACTTCAGAGCCAGAGCTTCCAGCCTGTCTGACTTCAGAGCCAGAGCTTCCAGCCTGTCTGACTTCAGAGCCAGAGCTTCCAGCCTGTCTGACTTCAGAGCCAGAGCTTCCAGCCTGTCTGACTTCCGAACCAGAGCTTCCAGGCTGCCTGCCTTCCGAACCAGAGCTTCCAGGCTGCCTGCCTTCCGAACCAGAGCTTCCAGGCTGCCTGCCTTCCGAACCAGAGCTTCCAGGCTGCCTGCCTACCGCATCAGAGCTTGCAGGCTGCCTGCCTTCCGAACCAGAGCTTCCAGGCTGCCTGCCTTCAGAGTTCTCAGTACGTATATGTTCAGTCTCTGAATCTCCAGCATCAGAGACAAAACTCTCAACATGTAAGCCTCCAGGGCTTGGATCTCCTGCATACCTGCTTCCAACGTCTCCTGCATGTGAGTCTTCTGTATCTTTTCCACCAGGGCCAGAACTTCGAGTCTGCTTCCTGTCACCTCCTTCATCTTCAGCCAGTTTGCCTTTGACCTCTGTGCCTCCTGTCAATCCGTTATCTGCTTTTGACCCTACAGTCAATCTTCCTTTGTTTTCAGAGTGCTACTCTAGCCTGCCATCATCAGGACTTCAAACACCTTTATTCAGGCTTCTAAGCCCATGTTACTGGATTAGGACTCTTCAGGTTCTGCTCATGGAAATGGACTTACTACTTAGGAGCAAAGGCTTTGAATCCAGTTCCAGATTCCGGAAGCCGGTCTTTGGAGGGGGTGTACTGTCACGACTTGCTCCCTGCGTTCTCGTGTCCACCGCCAGGGGGCTGAACTGTGGGACTCTTCAGTGGTCTAATAAGCTTCCAGACCCTCCCCTTCATGTACATACTGACTTCCAGCCATTTGGATTCTACTTGCAAATTGCGATCCATTCCCAATCCATGCCGGGTTTTGTGGAAGCCAGCTGCTCATTCTGGAAACTCCATTACCTAGAATTCCCTGCTCACTGCTCCGTCTCCAAAACTGCAGGCCAACGATGGGTGGAGGAATCCAGTTCACCTGTGGCTGGCTGCTGCTAGCCTGCTCACACCTGATGCATATGATTACTGTGAGCTCTTTTAAGCCCCAGCTCCCTTCAGTCCAGTGTTGGTCACTGTAGCTGTGTACCGGTGAGACCGATCCTTGTTCCAGTGTTTCCTGAGCTTTTGATATCCTTGTTTCCTGAGCTTTTGATATCCTTGTTTCCAGTGTTTCCTGAGCTTTTGATATCTTTGTTTCCAGTGTTTCCTGAGCTTTAGTTATTCCTTGTTCCTGAGCTGTTGCTGTTTTCCTAGATCCTGAATTAGCACTGCCTGCAGTGCTACCTTGACTCCTGAGCTTTAGTAATTTCCCTGTTCCTGAACTAGCACTGCCTGCAGTGCTACCTTGACTCCTGAAGCTTTAGTAATTCTCTGTTCCTGAACTAGCACTGCCTGCAGTGCTACCTTGACTCCTGAGCCTTAGCTCAATTCTTGTTCCTGCCCCAGCACTGCCTTCCATGCTACTTTGTTTTCTTGATTCCTGAACCTGCACTATTCTAGTATACCTTTGTAGCCTCCCCTTCTGTATATCCTTTTCCAGTCCCTGCCTTTCTTCCCATTTCCTTGGTTCCAATTCCTAGTTTGCTGTCTTTCTATTCCTGCTGTCTTGCTTCTAATTACCTTGTATGTTGGTTACTTGTTTTCAGCCAAGTGTGCCCTGTGAATTCCTTCCTTTCCTGTTAAGCACTCCTCCTTGCTAGCTCCTTGTCTATTGTGCCTGTATTTAGTTCTACCCCTTGCTGTTACTGCCTTGCGTGTTCCTGTTTGATCGCCAGGATTTGTGGGCACAGCTGACTACCTAGGTGGTGTTTCTTGTTCACTGTGAGTACTGTCTTTGAGTTACATTTATAACATCACCATAGGTATCAGCTCCACAGACCCTGCCTTTGCATGCATATCCTATATGTGGGTATTTGCAGTCAGTATCTGTAACAGCAATTGTGGGTGAGGAACTTACCGAGCTTCAGTCTTACCGTGTGGAGCTCCTGAGTGCTTTACCCCACATTCCCTTTATTGTTAATGTTGTATTATATATATGTCTTGCATGTCCATCCTGGGTGTAGTTAGTCTGAATGCTAAATTGCCTCGTGAGTGCACTTCCTTTCTGAGGCTTAGCCATCTTGTTCACTTGTACAGGCTTCCCCTTTGGATCCCTTTTTCTCCTCTGACTCCCTGTGTGATCCTGGGCAGCGCTGTACAACTCTTTCTGTGCACTGTACGTTTTCTACCCAGTTCCCAGTCCTTGCCCAAGTCCCTGACTGTGTTCCCGACATAGTCCCGGACAGTCCCTGACAAGTACACATTTAGGGGCCGATTAAGATCTGGCTAGGAAGGCCTCCAGACGGGTTCCGGAACGAGCAAATCCTATTCGGAGCCTATGTATCAGACCAAGTCATCCCCCGTTCTGAACAATCAAGTACGATGCGAAGATCTCGTCCGCGTCGACCGAATCGTCTCCGAACCAGATCATGTCTGTCTGACTCGTTCGGGGCTGAATCGTGCCGCGCAATGGAGCCGGATTCCGAACGAGCGAGTATGATGCATGATTCGGACAGCTGTATCGACTTGGTGTCAGTGAGACGAAACGGCTGTCAGAATCGGACTTTGGGGGGCCGTACCAGGCCCCCTTTTACCCGGAGCTCTCCGAATCGGTCGCGAGGGGTTGTGCATGGGTCCCCCTGATCCAAGCATGCACAGTGTGGCGGGCAAGATGGGGTGGCCGCCACAGGGTGTATGCTTTTCCCCACCCACCCCTTTTTTGCTATGGGAGCCTGTGTGCGCGTCGGTACACAGGCTCCCATAGAGTTCAATGGGAGTCCGAGCGACCCGAGTCCGTCAGCATACGGCTGCATGACACTCGTTCGCTCAGACTCGCACAGTGCCTCCGGATCAGAGTTGTACGGAGGGCTTTCCTAGCAAGACCGTAATCGGCCCCTAAGTCTACAAATCTACAGCCAGAAGATCTTTTACAGGAAAAAGCCAGAGGCTAAGAATCTAAGGCTGTGGGGGAGGGAATGTTCAACCATGCATTAGAAGGAATAAAGTAACCCTTACTGTCCTTTAAAAATATGTAGCAAATCACCCCACAGTTCCTCGACATTGTAAAGAAATGCGGCTTTCAGTCCAATTTCTCTATTTGATGCAAGATTCTAAAAACAAATGCGGTGGCATGTACTTTATTCCAAATATTATTTATGAGAGAATTTTTTTCACGATACACAGGTTTATGAGAGCCGGTGACATAGGCCTCCTCTTCTTGGAACAGATGCAATGCCAGCGTTTCAGGTGACCATGAAAAAAAAAAAAGTCCTTGTGGCAACCGGCAGAGATCCACAAATGCCACACACTCGAGTGAGCGGTTAGTAATCACTTCAACTACCATCAGTCGTTTGAAGATAAGCCAATGCCTTTTTTATAGCTCAGACAGCACACATTGTTAGGCGTGCAGCCTGATAGAATATGTAGTTATTATTGCTCCATCCCTTATTCAACAAAGTCTTGTCTCATTAAACTGAGGAACAGATAAACATAGTTAGTACACTGAATGCCACTCTGTTGAAGCCTCATGCCAGGTACTCACTGCTATTTTTCTTTTTCGCAGCAGACTTTATTGAGCTTTCTGTTGTAATATCCAGACCAATATAGCCCGCTGATACAAATAAAGCATCATAAATCCATTGTCCATACTCAATAATTCAATCTTAAGAAATAACAATCAATCCCATCACCCCTCCCATGCTCCATAAAAGGATCGTGACGACATCATGTATTACAGCCCAAACATATCCCCTGGAGACCTCATGGCTGGGCATTATATTGTTGTATTTCTGTATCAATCAGGGATTCCATAGTGAGGACTGGAGCAAGAACCAAACCCCTGTAGTCTGCCCACCGCTGTCAAATCTTTGTATGTTTTTGTGGGCACTCCGCGCCCGATATACTGCAACTTCCTTCCACATACAATGATCGATCCCCTTCTTCCAGGTTCCAACTGTGGGTGGTGCTGTATCCTTCCATAATTTAGCAATATCCCTCTTCGCCAGGGTGAGGCCTGGGAATAACAAGTGCCTTTTATATCTTTTACCACCTATCCCCTTATTACTATGAAGCAGGAGTAACTTAGGATTTAAAGGGATCTCCCAGGACGAAACCTCCTCTAGGCACGATACTACACCCTGCCAGAAGCCTGCCAGGGCCATACAATCCCACACTGTATGTAGGAAGGTGCCCTGACTCACGCCACAACGGAGGCATACAGCTGAAGCAATAGCACCCTTGTGCCATAAGCGATGTCTAGTAAAATAGACTCTATGCAGGTATTTAGTTGGATGAAACACAGTCGAGACGGGATTGCTGCATCGCATGCGGCTGCCAGGGCCTCTGTCCAGTCATCCTCTTCCAGTGTGGGTATATCCCTCAACCATTTCTTCCTAAGGGCTGACAGTGTGGTGGCACTATGTGGTATTAGAGATTGCTAAATCTGCCTTATCTTGTGTGTGCCTAGATCTCCCGTTAATAATTTACCTTCTAAGGGGTTGAACTTGGGCAGATTGTGAAGATCGCAAATATATTGAGTTAGAGCGTGGCGCATCTGTAAATATTTATAGAATTGATTGCGATGTAATTGAAAATCGGTCTGCAACTCTTAGAACGACTTCAGGACCATGCCTCGCATGACATCTCCCAGAGTGGAGATTCCAATCGCATCCCACTGTTGAAATCCTGACAGCGACGTCACCTGACCAGGGAAGTCCCCCTCATAGCGGCTTCATCTGAATCAGTTTATCCCACCAACCGATCCGCCGGAGTGATCGCCTCCATAAATGAATCACAACTTGACTAGCTGGAGGAAGGGAGTTTTTCATCATCCCTCCATATGGAAGATCTAGCATCGACGCATCTCCCATCGCCCAGCGCTCCGTCGCATAAACTGTATCAGCCTGCGATGTATACAACCATTCATTTATAAGTAATAGATGGGATGCAGCATAATACGAATACATGTCTGGTGCAGCTATGCCACCATTATAGGTAGACTGAAAGCATGTCCAGAGGGACATGCGTACCACCCCACCACTCCAGAGAAATTGGGCCAAGACTGTATTAGCTGTCTAAACCAGGCCTAGGTAATGGCAAAGGGGTAGTTTTGTAGTTGGTACAAAATGCGGGTGATTGAGACCATCTTAAATATCATCGAGCAACCCGACAGGGGCAGGGGGGACCAGTGTCTGACCTCCTCCCTCACACAGGGTAGTATGGGGGGCCATATTATGGGCCCAGGATGTAGCAGGATCTGGAGCAATATATACACCTAGCTGTTTAAACCCTGTAGGGGCCAATGTTACCTCGGACGCCCACGATTTATCTGCGGCGGTCCCATTAATAAAGACTGCCAATGACTCGTCGACGTTCATACTAAGCCCCGAAGTTTAACCAAAGATCTGCATGATTTGCAAAATACGAGAGCCAGAGGACAGAGGATCTAGAATGAAACATTGTCTGCATATAGGGCTATTCTATCAGAAAGCTCCATGGACCACTCAAATCCTCTTACCAATGGATCGGTCCGCACCCATGCCGCCAATGGTTCTATTGCAAGAGCGAATAATAAAGGAGACATCGGGCATCCCTGCCAGGTGCCCCTGCCAATCTCAAATGGGTCAGAAATCGCACTGGCAACCTGAAACGTGGCTGTTAATTTGGTGTATAAAAGCTGAATATATGATAGAAATCGTGGGCCTAAATTGATACTGCGAAGGAGAGCAAACAGGTACTCCCAACTGACCAAGTCAAAGGCTTTATCTATGTCAGCCAATAACACGGCGGCAGACAGCCCCAATCAGTCTGCCATAGCCAACGCATTATAAACTCACCGTATATTGATGCATGTGGCCCTCCGAGGCATAAAGCCCGCCTGATCGGGGTGGACCACGTCAGGCATATGTTGCATTAGTCTATTGGCCAGGGTTTTAGCGAAGAGTTTCACCTTAAAATTGAGGAGAGAAATTGGCCGATATGACGAATGGGCACTGGCGGGCACTCAGGTTTAAGAAAGATGACAATTTCTGCATGCCGCCAGTCCTGTGTGAGTTTGGCATCCTCCGACGCCGCATGAATGACGTCTAGCAAAGCACTCCCCAGTTGCAGCATGTTTAACATTAGGAATTCACTAGGGAAGCCATTAGACCCAGGAACTCGCCTGTCCATATCTCAGCCAGAGCCGCCACCAGCTCCTCTATGATGATCTTCTCATCTAGTTCGGCTCAGGCTGTGTCTGACAGGGATCATGGTGGGATATCACCAAGGAATTCCTGCACTAAGTCAGCGCCAATCTTATCATTCTTGGCATATAGCCTACTGTGCTGGCCCCAAAGCTCTGGGAAACCTCCCTGGGTCCAGACAGTAGCTTCCCATGGGAATCCCGCACCACTGGCACAGGAGGTACCGCCTTGGTGGCTTGGCATAGTCTATGTAGCATCCGACTAGATTCATTGCCCCATTGATAAATACGACTTTGCCTGACTTGCCATGCCTGTTTTGCCTCATTGAAAAGGTTCTGCTGGTACAACTGTTGGGTCAGACTTAACTAAGGTCTTGCTGCCTCACCAATGCATCCCCGACTTTCCCTCTCCAGCTTACCCATTTGCGCTTCCCATTCTATCAGTTCTCGTGCTCTACGCCTTCATTCTCCTGTGCAGAAGCTGATATCGGCTCCTCTAAGAGTTGTTTAAGTGCCTCCCATAATACTTCTTTTGATGGCGCTGTGGCCGCATTAAGGGAAAAAAATTCCCCAATTGCACGATGAAGTAGTGATCTATATGACGGGGTTTGGAGGTGCCACGGCGACATGTGCCAGCGAAACCAGGAGTGATTCGGGCCCGCATGATCAGACAGCCCGCAAATTAATATTGAAATTTGATACCCTATGGAGATATGTATTGGGAATCAATAAGCAGCTTATTCTGGAAAAAGAACCATGAACCGATGAATAATACGTGCAACTGCTGTCATCTGGGCGATAGGACCTCCATGTATCGGACCAACCCAGTGTAGCCACTAGGGCGGCCAGTTTGGACTCCAGTGGGTCTGTCCGCCAACCTTTTGCACGCCATCTATCAATCCCAGGGTTAAGGACGTCATTCCAGTCTCCACCCACCAAAGAGAGACTATTGGGTAGGTACCCCCATAGGCAGATAATACACTCAATAAAAGATGCCCCTATTGGGGGAGGGGCATAAATACTGCCCAGTGTAAGCAGTTCGCCACATAACGTGCAAGCCACTATTATGGAGCGGCCTTAAACATCTGTCCATTCCTTATGGGATTGGAATGGGACTCTGCGATGAATTAAGATGTCTGTACCTTGTGAACCCCATGTAAATCCTGAATGGAATACCTGTGTATAACCATGGTGAGCCAGGCAAGGGACTTTAGAGCCCAAAATGTTGGTTTCCTGCAAAAGTAAAATATCTGCCCCAGTTGTTTAACTTGCCGCAAAACGGCACCATGCTTAATCTTATCAAGCACACCTCGAACATTCCATGTGAGAACTCGGATAAGACCTCCCGAGCCAGTTAGGATAGAGTCAGTCATGGGTGTAGATAGCATTTAGGGACTGTCGCTGTCCATAAATCAGGTAAGGCATGAGAAATGGGGCTGTAATAAAGCATAGACAGAGAAAACTTCGTACTAACTGTTGGTCTCCCTCCTCCCCCCTCCCTCATACTTCAAGGAACAAGAAGTACCTGTTTCAGTAGGTGTCTTCACCAACCCCCAACGGGAGAGGACATCGCCAATGGATCCCACATACCCAAAACCCATAAAACATAAAACATAATCTCTAGGAAAGACTCTCAACTATGTCCCTCCATAGAGGCAGTCAATATCTTGGTGCTTATAGCACATTAACAGAATCAATGTATTAGGTACAAGTAGTATATTAGTGAGACGCCCAGGAACAAACAACATCAAGTGAGACAGCATGCAATTTATAACATGCACGGATTTCTGCAAAGAAATATCTGATTAGGAGTAGTAAGGAGAAACTATGTAATAACCATCTCACATAACATATCCGTATGCAGGTGGAAGCATGAGTCAGAGTTCAATGTTCATCATCGTTACATGAGCTTCTCCAAGAAGAACGAGACCTGTTGCAGCATTTGGTTGTGTACTTTTTGGAACAATTGCCTCTGTCACTTTGGGATGAATCTGAGTCCATTCGTGGTGGGGTGTGAGGCTTAACCACAACAGATTTGTCCATCCATTGGAATACTGCTTCAGGGGTGTCAAAGAATAATGTACGAGTGCTGTAGACCACTCGCAGGCGTGCAGGATACAGTAGCATGTATTGGATCTTGAGGTCCTGCAGTTTGTTTCGCTTCCAGGAAGAACTGATGTTGTTGCTGAACCATCTTGGTATAGTCTGGGAACATCATGATGGACACTGAGTCAAACATGATTTTATCCTGACTCTGAGCATGTCGGAGTAAGGCGTCTCTATCCAAGTAATTGAGAATTCTCGCAATGACAGGTTGGGGCCTGGCACCCGGCGAGGATTTCTTTACCAAGGGTCTGTGAGCCCTCTCTACCACAAAGCAGGACGAGAGGTTTGCTGCCGATACCACTGACCTAAGCCACTGTGTCAGGAATTTGTCCATGGAAGCTCCTTCCATCCTTCCGGGAAACCCACAAACCGCAAATTATTTCAGCGAGCGCGGCCCTCTGCATTCTCTAAACGCATCGCCAGTTCTTTGGTTGTTGCCATTAAGGTAGTGATTTTGTATTGCGGGGCTGTCACCAAGTCCTCGACATCTGAGACCCTAGACTCTGCCTTCGTGATAAGATCCACCGCTTTCGGCTGGTCCTAGCGCTGCAACGTGACATCTGAACCCCCTGCCCCAATCTTAGCGTTTGGGCATCCCTGGATTGAGTAATAGCTGTGAGCAGCGCAGCTTTGTCAGGGCACTATACCGGGGATTCCACTTGGTGGGTACCCCCGGAGCCGACGCTGGTGAATTGATCAATGGTGCTATGTTTAGTGGCTGCCATCGAGTGCTTGTCTTTGGACATGATGGAATTGGTAGTCCACTACACCGCAGGATGATGACACAAGCTACAGCAATGGGCTTGACCCCTCAGGCCATATGTATATCACAGAGACTGCAGAAATGCTTACATGGGAGGCCCCCCTCCAGCATCCGGATATAAAGTACAGATGCAGCGAGAACCTCTCCCCCGCACCAGTCACTCCGGGCCCAGTCCGTCCCGGTCACAAGCCACACCAGAACCTGGCCTGGCCGCCTCCGCAACCAGGAAGGAACTGTAGCGCAGCCCTCCCTAACGGAGTACTACACTAAAGAGTTTGCTGAGACAACTCGGCTGCTAGAAGCCAGGGGGTGGGGGAGGGTAGGCCACCCACAAGGATGTAGGCCTAGGCGGCGGCCACCAATGCAAATGGGATACACGGCCGCTGCCCCGGATACAGCAAGTATGTAGTATGACTGGAGGCACGCTGACAGCTAAGGGCACCCGGACCACACCGGCGAAGGCCCCCCGGTTCACCACACCACCTTTCGGGAGGCACCAGCATTCGGCCACAGCACACATGCGGTCCATGGAAGAGCCCCACAGGCCATTCTCCCAGGGGCAGTCACAGTCCCATGTCTCAATGGGGGGGAGGGCCCACACACAAAACCCGCACTAAGCCGGGGTGCCTCCGAAACCCATGCCGATGACAGCGAAGGCGATGGCCCACTCTTCGGGCAGAGTCACCAATGCCCCAGCCAAGGATGCCCCCAGCAGCCGCGATCCACCTCAGGGCACCAGTACGGCTGCAGCCCCTCGACGGGCCTCTGAGGGGGGCACCCCTCACCTTAGTCCACCTGCTCCAGTACCTCTCAGGGCCGAAAGGCTCTGGCTGCTGGGCTCCCAAGAAGCCACTCTCCTCGCCAGCACCACTGCACTCTGACCGCAGCCTTCTCTACGCGAGGCCCGGCTGCGACACCCAGGCCATAACGCCACTGGATCTACGCAGCTCCCAGCGCTCTCTGGTGACTGCCAGCCAGTGCTTAATTTTTTTAGGAGGCCACCCCCACTTCCCCGGCTCCGCCCACAACCTCCAGTGGCTCCACCCACTTCCTTTATTGGCCCCACCCACATCCACAAGCCTAAACACATTAGAGCTACCTCCTCACTTCTTGAGTTTCGCAAGAAGCTGAAGACCTAGTTCTTCACATAAGCACATCGAAGACCTCACACCTACACACCTGCCCAAGGGCCTGGATCCCCTCTCAGGTGATTAGTGCGCTATACGAATCAATATAAAATAACATTTTAACATAGGAGAAGCCTATGACAACAACTTAAAAGTGAACTCAAATTAGAAAATGTGTGTAAATCTCAAAATTTACCATTAGTAGGGTTATTTGAGGGCCTGAGGCAGCTTTATAAACTAAAGAGAATGTGCTTGTACTGTTCTGTTTAAAAGAAAGGAAGGGATGAAGGAAGGAATACATTAAAGAAGACAGCAACAAATGCAGGCAGGAAGGTGAGTACTGGTGTGAGGAATTAAATGAGTAATGGATGAAAGAAGGAGGATATAAGAAAAGAATGTGAAAGGAAGACATGAAGGGATAGAAGGAATGAGGGAGAAAGGAAGTGGACGATGTGTGATGGATGAATAGAAAGAAGAAAGGAAATGAGGAAGAAAAGCGGAAGAGAACAAGGAAAGAAAAAGTTGGCACGTAGGAAAGAAAGGAGGTCAGGGGAATGGATACGTGTATGAAAGGTACTGTGTCAAGGAAGGACAGAGGGAATAATGACTAGGTAATATTGCAAAGAAATTGAAAAACAAAAGATTAAAATACATATCTGTGTCCTTAACACACCATTTATGTGTGTAAAGCACATATTCACCAGAGGGGGCCTTGACACCGAATAAAAATGTTGTTATCCAGCTCAATGGCACTAATTTTATCGACCTCAGAAAAAAACAAGCATTTACAATGCAATAGGTCTCGCAATGACATTATTTTGAGCTATTGACATTGTAAATGGCAATGCCTTTAAAAAAATTAAAAGGCATTGTTATTTACAATACCAAAAGCAAAACCTATTGCATTGCATAGCGCGGTGGTTGACTGCGCTGGAGTTGTAGAAATTGGATTCTTGATGGCAAGTCAGACTGCAATAATAACACAGTAAAAGAACCATAGATGCATTTACAGTAAAAGTACAAGAACCATAGATGCATCTTAACTGTGTGTTCAGTGCAAACAAGTGTGACGCCAGTTGTTGGGCTGCAAGGGAAGGTCGACAAATTCACCAAGCAGCAGCTGTCGGCTAATTTCCAAATTGCCCAAATATGATGTGCAGCTGCGAGGGCCTATTTGTCTGTCTGATAGATACCGCCTGCCATATTTTTTATTCAGTCAACAACAGTGAAGAGTGTGTAGATTGAGAGAGGGTGTCAACAGTACGCCACTCTCCGGAAGTGAGTGTCTGGAGCGCTCTCCTCAGAGGGGGGAAGGGAGCACGCTGCCAGGGACTTTTCCAATGCCCGTGGCCCGGAGCCCTCTGCAGCAATAAATCGCTTTGCCAGGCGCGAGCATTAAAACGCCTTCATTGTATTTTGCAGGATTGCACAACACCCAAAGCCATGAATTAGTATTTTAAATATGTGAGCCAAATTTGGTCAGCAGTGCTTGGGGGGAGGGGCAGTTGGAAGCGTGGTTACAGCGAGGGTCGGTCTCTAGCTTTAAGATGAGTCTAAGCGAATGACAATGCCTTTTATTTTTGTGTTTAAAAAACCTGCAATAATAAAAGGCATTGTCATTTACGGTACCAATAGGCCAAAGTTTTGTTTAGCTTTTGTGACCCGTCCTGGGCTACAGCAGTGAACCGCTGAGGCAGACAATATTAAAATGCCTAAAACGAGTTAGTGAACCAGGCATAACGTAACCACTATAGCTTGTGCCTGAAGGGCAGTAGCGACTGTTACCTGGTACATGCGTAATTACCCCCACACAGAAAAAACAATTTCAAGCCTATTTTTATACCAGCACTGTATCTCACACTGTTTTGAAGCTTAATGGAGTCAAAGATAATTATCCAAAAAACGTAGATGTTTGCACATGGGGCTTCAGAGTCAATGTACAGTAACGCATCTCATTTTTTAGATTGAGGTATTTAAACCTGCGCTGCATTACGCTCAAACCTTTCCAAGTATGGCTATTGTAATCATTGTAAATGCAACTGACCTTTTGGGTAGAACGAAACACAAAGATGTTCCTTTTGACTGTGAAAATCATCTGTACAATGATGAGATCTGAATAGAACTTTTAATATTTGTAAAGGTGTTGCTTTCATTCAACAAATGTTTTTAGGGCTTGGGCCCAGAAAAACGTACATAAATAATTTCAAATTTTAGCATCTGCAAAAAAGGAAGGCAGCTAACAAAAATGAGAATGTTAGTCTTCCACACGTGGAAAAAGTCAAGCTGGGCACAGCAATGCATCCATACAGGAGTGTGCCAGCTAAACTTAGACTTCTTTAAATCGGGGGGTTGCCATAGATGGCCTTATGGTTGGTCACCAGACTTTAAAAAAAATTCTGCTCCACACTGGGGGCCAATATGTGGCACACAAATTCAGTAAAATATTATTGTGACAAGGCAGGCCAGTAAGCAGGCGTTCGTCGAGGTCATTACGTAGTTTCTCGTATTACATTAAAAAAAAATGTTGGTAGACAAAAAATTCTTCTCACAAAACCATAATGATAAATCAAAATACATAAGTATAGAAGAATTAAGTCTGCCATCATATGTAGTTAGGGGGAAGCAGAAGAAGAAGAGGTTATCATTATGGTTTTGTGAGAAGAATATTTTGTAACACTTATACGAATTGTTTACCATCTACTTGTAATGATTGTATTTCAACATGTCACATACTGGTATCGCATGTCATATAACGATATGTTTATGCACTTAATAAAATACTTTGAACAGTAAAAAAGGTGGGTAGACTTCATGCCAAATGCGCCCAAGGGACCCTACGGAGAAGGCAGATCTCTAGCCCAGATGTGCTGCCACTCAACAGCTGGTCAGTGGTGGCCGCGTAGAAGACAAGAGTGTTGGTGAAACCCAAACACCCTCTTCAGAAGATCTTTCCTGCCATCAGCCCTTTCAACGAAGGTTGTACTCCAGCTATTCAATTCTAAAAGTTCTGCTCATAGACAGGTGAAGAACCAACTCCTGGTCATAGTTCAGAAGGGCTTCCAGATGAGAGGCTGTGTCTAACTTAAACAGCTATATAAACTAAGGTATATATCGTAAGTGTACTGCACATTCCAACAAGCAAGCTGAGAAAAGTCAGGGGGATGCGATTCCTCCGTCTATGTCTGAAGATGGCTCTGTCCCTCCATCGCCCCATTGTGTACATGCTGGAGTCTCTCCCTCGAGAAGCTAAGAGACCCTTATAAAACGAGCTGACGTATAATATACCTTCAATGGCGAGAGACCATGTATTCCCGTCACCCAGAATGATTTGTATCTGGACATCCATTAGACAGTGGTAATTGGTACGAACAGAGAGAGTTACATCAATATTACAGCTCCCACACTGGACCCTGTTACAAAGGGACTCTGCCGGCTCGTGCAGTGAACAGCTGTCGGACCGTCTTGCTAGGCTTCTGTTGTGATTCAGGTCACACGCGCATTGCAACCACTTCTGATTCTGGAACTTCTGGCAGGGTCGAGCGGCGATACATAGACATGGATGGAGACAGTCTAAAGCCCACGCTAAAAGGCCCTCCCAGGTCTCCTTAGATCTATGTCGGCTTTTTTCCTTGGTATTGGAGTGCTTCACATGAGCACCAATTACAATACTCAAGGATACATTCATTTTTTGGTAGGCACGGGGAAATTAAGGGATGTTGAGCTGAGACTCGAACCTGGTTCCCCAGCTCCAAAGTCGGCAGCTCTGCTGCTGCGGAAGCCTTGAATGCGGGTTTCAAGCCCGGAAGGGAGTCATACACACGGCAAGACCCTCACTAACGAAATAAGAGCACGACCACAACCCCTACTTGGCGATTAACCCTTCACTAATGCAACACAGAGGACCAGTATTCAGTCTCCGACCTGTTATCAACGCGTAGTTATCACTAGTCACAATTCAGCTTATTTTAAGAACTATATAACAATTCACATGTTTGAGGAAAAAACACACAGAGAAAACATACACCGACATACTGTGAAGTGAAGAGTTCAAAAAGCAAGCACAGAAAAGCCAGATTACACTGAAATTCCCACGGAGTATTAAAATCAGTATTTCAACAGCCTCGCAGCCCAGCCAGGAAAACAACTCTTCAAATTCCCGGTAGATGGCAGCAGTTACTAATCTATCTTTTTTGTGAAGACGCGTACAGCGGCGCATCACTTCCTCAATTACGCTATCGTGTTTTTTATTCAGACATACTTAGAAAATGCATATAATTCCTGATAAAAATAGTAAAACATGTTATGATATAACCAGGATCTTACCTTAACGATTTGGTGTGAAACCGAATTCACGGAGTGCATTTGGGCTTTACTGCACCACACAGGATGGAACGAAATCTACGCTCTGCAAAAACGCTTTAGAACAACAGTTTGATTCCATGTCAACGAATTATCTCCCAAGTTTTTACTTTTAGCAGGAAAAAAAAGGCAACGGCATTACAGGGACGGACGCCCAAAAACAGATGGCCCCTGCACAAGCAGACTCGGAACGAAAACAAGTAAGCTGAGACTGCTAATTATAACTAGATGCCCCCGACAAGGATAAGAAATTGACAATGCACAAACTGCCGAGGCACACTAAACAGTCCAAAAATTGTACGACTGGTTTTGAACAACCAGATATGTATAAAAAGAAGTCCATAGATCAAAATCTGTTTTCCTTGGTGAATCCTTTATTTCATATCCGAATCAAATTCCGAACAGAGCAGCCGACACGTGTTTCGTCCAAAAGGACTTTCTCAAGGCCAAGTACGATGAAAAAAACGATTTCAGTATTGTTTTTTTAAAAGACGCGTAATCTTCCATGTAAAGGGTATCAACCCGTATGTAGCGGTATATCTCCTGTAGCAGAGAAAACAAATAGACATCACTACCGCTATGTTATCTTGCTATGTACCATCAAGTCTTGATAAACCTGCTCCCCAATTGAATACAGAAGTCGTAGCAGGTTCGCCCCTCAGGCCCAGGCCTAGTGGCTTCCCGGAAACGCCAACGATGAAGTGAAATAAATCTCTGGTGGATGACGTGGGAGAGGCCGCCAATGCGGGGGAGTTCCCTGCAGGCTGCAGCCCACCCTACTGAGGAGGGCTTCAGGCTTGTGATTGATGTCATCTAGGCCTGGGCCTGAGGGGCGAACCTGCTACGACTTCTGTATTCAATTGGGGAGCAGGTTTATCAAGACTTGATGGTACATAGCAAGATAACATAGCGGTAGTGATGTCTATTTGTTTTCTCTGCTACAGGAGATATACCGCTACATACGGGTTGATACCCTTTACATGGAAGATTACGCGTCTTTTAAAAAAACAATACTGAAATCGTTTTTTTCATCGTACTTGGCCTTGAGAAAGTCCTTTTGGACGAAACACGTGTCGGCTGCTCTGTTCGGAATTTGATTCGGATATGAAATAAAGGATTCACCAAGGAAAACAGATTTTGATCTATGGACTTCTTTTTATACATATCTGGTTGTTCAAAACCAGTCGTACAATTTTTGGACTGTTTAGTGTGCCTCGGAAGTTTGTGCATTGTGTATTTTAACTCCAGGTGGGCGGCTGCTTCACCTTGAGAGTTGATTTTGCCTCCTGTCGGCAGAGGGGGGTTTTCTTGCCTGGAGAGCACCAGAACTTACTAAAACTTTGGACAAGCTACTATCCGACGAACATAGGGTATAGATGTGCATGTGGAAAAAGGCATTTCTGCTGTGTTCTTTTGTGTGATAAGGATAAGAAATTGCTTAGCGACAGCCGCAAAGCAGACAAGCCTGTCCGGATGGGCCGTCTGAAAAGGAGAAAGGGCAGCGGCTACAAAACCCCATTTCCAATGGCAGGCCACCGTTTAGCATAAACGGTGATGCCAGCCAATGAAAATGAGGGGTGGGGCTTCGAGCCCCCTTCTCAAATCTCCTCTCTAACTATATGTCTCGCCAAGCGAGCAGCGCATGCGCTGCAACGCTAGGCGAGACCTAAAAAGACTGAGTGGCCACACCAAGATTTAAATTTATGACCCTGATATCAAACACAGATTCCTGGAGTGGATATAAATATATGCTCAAGAAGGAATAACACAAAAGGGAGAGTGAGGAAGGAGGACAGGTCTGAAGGCAAAGATAGATACAGTAGACAAAGAATGTGAAGAGAAGTGGAGAAAGCAGAGATTGGGGGTGCAAGATTGAAGTTGAGCATGATGAGAATGGAAAGAGGAGAAAGGCAAGGGAAGAAGAGCAGACAGCATGTGAAAGGAAAGTGGAAGGGAAAGAGGGGAAGGTGAAAAGACGGCGATTAAGAGGAAATTACTGAGGGAAAGCATGAAAAGAGTACACCTCTGCTTTATTACCTATACAGTATTTCATTATGTAAAGTTGAGGGGTGACAGGGCTGTATCATTCTTGGCCTGTCTCATCAATGCATAGCTGTGCTGTGCTGTCCAAGACTCACAATAGTAATTATTTAACTGTGTTATGGTTTTATGCTATCAAAAGATGTTTTGTGGCATCACAATTGGTAATCCTGATAAAAGTGTCAGTTAAAGGACCAAGTTCAGGGCTGTGGTGGCACAGCAGAGCTGTGAGTGAAGGGTCACTACCCAGCCACTGAGAACTACGGATTAGGAGCGAGCAGCACTGGCAGAGACGTGGGGATGCCCTGATGCTCTGGAATTAGCTGAATACCTGTGTGGGTTTATTGTGCTGTGGCTATCGGAGGAGAACAGTAGAGCTGAGCTCGGCAAGGCCTTCCAAAAAATTTTCACCAGTGTTGTGTAGGTTCCTAAACTAAGCTGCAGCATTAGGGGCCACAGATGAGACCAGGACTGCACATCCTGGGCACAGACACCCTCTGAAATATTATCACTTGGTGCAGGCCAGACTGGGCCCCTCCCACCTCTGGGCTCCCGTGCATTGTACCAGCTGCACCAATGGTCACTATGCCCCTGCTATCATCCATTAGAACCACCTTTTCTTGCTTCTGTTCCTCACTGTTTTGCATGCTTGCTTCCAGTTCATAATGTGTATTCTCTGAAACGCACGTTCACTCCTGTGTTTCCAACTAAAGAATACTCATATTGTCTCGAGGATGATAGCCTGCATGGCCTTGCAAGGTTTTGAACTTATGACTATGAGGCCAAACACAGATCGATGCAATGCATACATTACTCCACTGACTCACCAGGCCCTGCTTCCAGGCACTCTCTCCATCATCATATAACTTGGAAATTGCTGACTTTCCTGTTATTTTCTCAACAGTGCCTAGAATTATTTTAGGCTAATGGAAATACCACCTCTCCTCTCTGGATTTCCCGCCCCAAGCCACCTATGTGAAGTGTTTCATCTTTTCTATTACTTCTCTGGGTTTTTGAAGCTCACCCTTCTAAAAGTTGAAAGAATTGCAGCCTATACTATGTCTCACAGATTTTGAAAGTTTTGAATCAAATAGTAGGCACAGCGCATTCTCCTGCGTGGTATGTGCCCTGCTTGTGCACCTTCCACACCGGGATACAGACAGCCCAGCAGCCACGGAAAGACTGTGTGTGGACCCTCTGCGACACTTGGATGAAAACAAGGAAAAAAACACCATCCCTCCGCGCAGCACACTGACATGGCAGTTGTTGGACACTCCCATTGCCCATTTATCACCAATAAATATCACCATATAAGCAACGCTCTTGACGCAGTCCGCCATTCAAAACGAATAGCGCTATGAGAATGACATATTTGCCAGTACAGCTTCAAACTTGTGCACCGAAAGGGACATCACACCTGGCATGAAATGGTACCCGGACCGTACAGCTCTTAAGAAGTATTCTGTAGTGTCTCAGAAGAACCCTGGGCATGTTTTGGAGGGTGGGAGGGGGTGGAAATAAGGGATTCATGCTCCAAAACTGCATCACGTCTTTTTTTCCTGCAGTTTTAGATAGCGCTATCTCGACTGAAGATTTTGGAGCGCTTTACATGAGTGTCCCTGGCTGGGCAAGAATGGTCTTCGTGCAGAGGAGCATGCCAGCAGTGAGCAGCATTTAATGCCAGATGCAAGTGAGCACTTGTGCGGAACGGTTTCAGTTTCTGTTCTCTGCCGTTCCCTTCTCACTGCTTGCACTGTCCAGAGCAACTTAAATAAAATAATCTCAGACCTGCCGGTGTTTGGGATCTGCGCTGAATCAGGTCAGGTGACTGTGAACTTCGGGTGAATTGAAAGCAGAGCTTAGGAGGCACCGCAGGAACTCACAGCCCAGTCTGTGGGTAGAGCTCCTGGCTCTGCTGTTCCACATGTACACTTCTGTGTGTGCATGGTTCTCGGCAGTGGGATGTCTGTTATTTCGCTCTTGCTCCACTTGTATCGTTTTTGGCCACTCCAGTACATGGCCTTGCCGCTCGGCTGGTCTAGATGTTAGTGCTCTGCACGCAAAGTATTGCTGCTGCCACTACTCCTGCCTCGGTGATCTAGTGTTTCTTTAACCCTTCCCTAGCCTGATAAAAAGTAAAAACAAATTCAGGACTTAACAGAAGAGCCCGAAACAAGACAGGCCCCACACAACGAGGAGACCGGGTTAGATTGGAAGCATTCGGCATGCATCAATTTGGATTGCCCCTGCTCAATGTTTATGAATGATTAATTCTGCCCACCCCTACAATAGACCCGGTCCTGAGAAATAAGTGCCGGTGCTCAGCACCGGAAAGCACCTGCACAAATTAAGCACTGCTGCCAGCACACCAAACTGCTCCTGGTCATCTCCCCAAGGCTAGGGGCAGGATCCGGTATTGTGGGCAGGATATTGTACGGATTAAAGGATGACTGCCGGGAGCCTGCCTAAAGTGTCCACCATCTTAGCACGCCAGGCCACCCACTCAATGCTATTTAATGAAATATTTGCCTAATCCTTTGGTTGCAAGTTTTTTTCTGTCTACAGAAAACTCTCAGAATCTTTGGAAAGAGTCCAAATGGTGTGTGGAACTTGGTCTGCAATGTAGAACCACCCCCACCACCACAAAAAAATTAATAGAGCACAATACACTTTTACTCTTCTCAACATCTCTTCACAGGCAGTAGCTGTTACATCTGTGGGAAAAATTTACATTTCCCTTTAATCTCCTTCAAAGTTTGAATAAGTGTCCCGGTTATTTTAAAGCTATCTGCTGAGGTGCAATGCAGGTTTGTTGAGGAAATATATGGTGCTTTATTCATCAAAATATTAGTCAGAACCGGGCAATGTCTGCAGATTTTGTAAATGATGTGACCTAGTTAGCAGTATTTATGAACACCCTGCTAGAGATGTACATACTGCACGAGACAAGCACTAATGCGGTACAGGTGCTGCTCCTGCTGGACTGCTCACTTGGATTCAAACCAGTTTACCTGAAGGAAGTGATTAGGAAGCAGAAATTGGCAGGTTTGCTAAGTACCCCCGTAGTTGTCTATTTTAATAAAATTGGGTATTGTTTCGAACTGCAAGTGGCTTCCACCACTCTATCACGGATGCCAACCCAAATTTCACAAGCTACTTTTCAAAATATTCCAAAATGAAAAGAAAGCTTTAGTATATATTCAATATCATGCAGTTGTATCATGGGCAGGTACGTTGACTCATTGCAGAGCATGGCACATGCTCTATACATTTGCTCTGTCTAAAGCACATACTTTAAATTGTGAATTTCTCAGTCAGCACTTTATATTCAGAAAGCACCGCTCAGAAACAGGAGGCAAAAATAGCTCCGGACTCATTGATGCCAGTTCATGATATGGCCTCAGAACCCAATTTTGATGTGTGCACAACAGAGCACAGTCCTCAAAAGCAGCGTACATCAATGTATGTGATTTGTGGCACTGCACCTGTCCCTCCTCGAGGGCCCAACCCCGCTGTGACCACCCTTCTGCCAACCCACATGCACAGTAGGGGTTGGCCGCAGGGCCTTGTCTATAGCCAGACCCTCCTTTATTTTTTATTTTTAGAGTTCGTTGATCCAAAATTGGATTTGTAATTTACAGCCTTGCAGCATGAACCCATGGCAAGCCTCATGGACCTATGTGGGATTCGCGGGTCCAGAACCGAGAAGTCACATCCAAAAATAGGCCACAAATGTTCTGTGAATCTTGCCCTGGATCTGCTGTACCAAACTGTGAAGATGCCCTGTATTCTTGGTACCCAGCCGGTGTTCACAGTACCTCGAGTGCCCTTGCTGGGAACCACAAATACACCCATGCACAGTGTTGTCATCAGTGTTGTCATTTCTTATTAGGGATGTTATCAATGCAGTTATTGAATATGTCATGAGTGATGCACCAGCAGTGCATAGCGAGGGTGTGAGTTATAATTACTTTAGGGCAAGAGTTATATTTACTATAACTGGTGAATTTCAGTGGCTTTCATCGCTTGAAATGTTATGTTTTAACCAATATTTTCACCTAACTATAATGTCCTTAACCTTTGTTTTTTTTCCACTAGATTTCCAAGTTTTTAAAATATCAAATAGCATATTATTACAATTCCCAACTTTAACCTTTGCTTTTTTCAGTGAATTTCTATGCTTTAACATAAAGTAAGATGTCTATCGCTTTGCGCAGCATGGGGTTGGATGCAGGGCCAAGTGACAAACCGCGAAGGTTGAAAGATGTCTGGTAGATTAAATAAAGTATATTGAATTTCCAGTTTTTGCAGTGTGTTGCACCAAAATAAGGGATATCGAATTTCAAGTTCATGGAGTGCAGTGAGTTTGTTCTATACAATATATACTCTATGAGGTATCACTTTGTTCTAAACCGTTTAGCCCCACTGCTGTTCATGAACAAAGGACAAAGAACACACACCCTCATTGTTAGTGCAGAAAAATACATATTTTTCACTTTCCATCAAACCAGCATTGTTGGTGTTCGCACCACTGGACAAAATACACACAAGGGAAAAACAAAACACATCGGAGGACAGCATGGGTGAAGCCCTCACAAGTGTGGACCATCATAAATATTTCCAGACACAAACCCCACACTCATACATATCCAGTTCGACTTTGCAAGTATGATGTGGCGGGTACAAACCAACCTGAGGACCTCCAATAATATGTACACTTTCATCACCTGTTTGTCAATATATATATATTTTTTAATACAACTTGTAACAACAATACCCACCTCCCGCCCCATACATATCAACAGAATCATGCAGTATTTTAGCTCAGCTTCTCGACCCTCTGTATGTCCTGATCTTCCACTCGATGTCGGAGACAGAAAAGCAGTCATCTCCTAACTGTATGCCTCTATAAGCCGCCAAATCGCGCGAAACCTTGCTGTGCTTCTGAGGGCAACCATAGTCGCGCAAACCTTTCTCTAGTCATGCATCAGTCCACCCCTTTCTTCCATGCTGCCAGAGACAGGGGACTTCCTGCTTTCCAGTGGCACACCACATCCTTCTTGACTAGTGTGAGACCCACCCACAGAATTGTTGTGCCATTACGAGATAGGTCCAAGGCATCAGCTGTGTGTAAAATGACCAGCTGCTGGTCTCAGGGTATCGACCGAGCCATTCCACATGCAGTTCAGGATACCCTCCCAAAACGGACGGGTAACAGGGCATCCCCATGCAGTATGCAGAAATTCTACAACCAGACTGTTGCAATAAACACAGGGGCGAAGTAATCACCTCTATGCAATTGAGCCTGTACCGAGTGAGGAAGGTCCTATGTAAATAGTTTAATTTAATACAGCTCAGTTGTGCACAGATCACCGCACCCCTCAGGGAGGTGCTGGCCTCCACCCAGTCGTCGTCAGACACGGCCCCCAGGTCGTGCTACCAGACATAACACAACTCCCCAATGTATCAGGCCTGTTTCGGATCAAGGAACGATAAACCTGTTACACCTAGTGATCACCCAGATCACCCTGTAGCATCTTATCATCTAGCGGGTGAAGCCAGGGAGTCCGTCCAGCCCAGCAAGAAAGGGCAGGAAGGCATGTCGCAGCTGCAAATAGCGGAAAAACTGGCTACGGTGAAGGGTTTTTTCTGCCTGCAGAGCTTGATAGGATTTAAGTGTCACCCCCTTGAGTACATCTCAAAGGGAAGAGATCCCGATTGTATCCGAGCCGCGAAAACTCGGCAGATGCTTCACCTGTGGTAGCATGGTACCCGCCAACAGGGGGTTCTGGCCTATCAGGATCTTGCATCAAGTCAAACCTCTTAGGGTCGACCGCCACATCAAGATCGCCGCTCTAGGTACTGGAGGGGGAGAGCCTGCGGGAGGACCCTCACCACGGGAGGTGGAGTATTGTCATTTCACCAAGAGCCCATTTTTCAGTAGTGTAGGCTGGGTCCCCGAGTATTCAAACACCATTTGTTGATGGCACAAAGTGAGAGGCCCAATAGTAGTTTTCCACATCCGCAGCTGCAATACCACATCACAAGTGGCATTGAAGCATTTAGTACAGCGGTATGTGGGGGTGTCTTATAATTCCACAGAAAGCCTCCGAGCAGGGAGTGAAGGCTAGAAAAAAAGGATTTAGGTACGGCATAGGGTTAATTCTGCAGTTGATATAAGAGACAGGGGAGAGGTACCATCTTAAAGACGTCGGACCGTCCCGAGAAGGACAATGGGAGGGCAGCCCACGTCTTCATCTCTGCCTGTAATCTGTCCAACAGTGGCTGGATGTTCATCGCCCGAGCCAGCGCAGCGTCAGGTGTCACAAAAACCCCTAGGTATTTAAAGCCCCGGGCAGCCACTGGTATAACAGCTGCCCAGCATAAATCAGGCGTTGTGGTGCTCACAGAAAATATATCGGACTTGGATGTGTTGAGTTTAAGGCCGGATGTTTCCCTGAATATCTGCAGTATTTGCATTATCAGTGGGCCCAAGGTCTCAGGGTGCATAAAAAAAGATTGCCGCATTATCTGCATAAAGGGCAATGCGGTCTGATAATGCTGGACTCCTGTCAAACACCGACACCTGTGCATCAATTCGTAGCTCTATTGTTATTGCAAACAGCAGTGTTCTCCGCCTAGTAGGGAATGGGTCAGACACCGCTTTGCCCACCAGAATATGTGCAATCAAGTCAGTATGAAGAAGGCAGATGTAGACGATGAACCTGGGACCAAAGTTAAGCCGCTGCAAGAGGGCAAACAAGTAGGTCCAACTAACCGAATCAAAAGCCTTTTCTATATTTGCGATGAGTACGTCATCGGGGCCGCCAGGACTATAGCGTTATGAACCCTGCGGATATTATGTCTAGTGAACCGCCCGGGCATAAACCCCGCCTGGTCTGGGTGCACCAAGGAGGGGACAACACCAATCAAGCAATCCGCTACGGTCTTGGCCAGGATTTTCATCTCCACATTAAACTGGGAAATGGGTCTAATAGATGGGCATTGTCCTGGGGCGTCCATGCTTTGGGAATCACCATGGTCTTAGCCCTGCGAAAGGCTGGAGGCAGCCTGCCACAGTCAACCGCCTTCCCGATCACCCCCACAAAATCTTTGAACAGTTTGTGCATAAAGGGGGGCAACCTGTAGGTCCCGGCGTTTTACCAGAGCGGAGGTTTGTAAAACTCACTTGGAAACCTGTAGGTCCCGGTGTTTTACCGGAGCGGAGACTGGCCAGATCTATCATCAGTTCCTCTCCAGTCAGCTCTCCCTCCAGCGACCACAGTGAGCGCCCGAAGAGGCAAGTCCACAATAAACTAAGATCAGCGGCTCCGACAGGGTGTTACCACATTCGTAGAGCGCTGCGTAGTATTGTGCAAATTGTTGTGCTTCTGCTACCTCATGATAATTTTGTTCCCTAACCTGTCGCAAACATATGAGACTGGGGCATGGTGCACGACAGTCGAGCAGAGGTAGTCAGGGACTTTACTCGCCTTGTCACCCCACTGGTATAGGTGTGACTGCACCTCAAGCCATACCAATTTAACATGATTATTATTGTTATTAAGTTCTTGTATAGTTCCCCAGGGCTTTGAGGACAGGTGAGACAGCTTATAAGTGAGACATGAAAATAACCAGGTTTTTAATTCCTTGCAGAAGGTGGATAGGTAGGTGCAGCATCTCAGAGACTTAGGGAGAGTGTTACATAACCTGGGACCCAGAAAAGAGAAAGAGTGACCATCCATCTGGGCGTGCGTGACTCTGGGAACTGTAAAAAGGGATCGGTTGCTCGAGTGCAAAGTATGAAGGGGGTGGTAGGGCACAGCAAGTTTTTGCAGGTACCAAGGTCCCAAGCGCAAGTCGATTTTATACATTAAACAGAGTGCCTTAAAATTAATTTGCTTGTCCACTGTGAGCCAGGGAAGGTTGCAGAGTAGATCTGATAAGGAAGAATGTTTGGGAAGCCAGAACAGAAGCCTGGCGGCAGAGTTCTGGACCACTTGGAGGCGTCTGATCATGGCCTTATCTGCCCCTGAGTGCAGGATGTTGCTGTAATCTAACCTACATAGTATCATGGCTTGGATGACAGTTCTTTGGCCCGAAATAGGGTGTACCCATAAGATCTTTTTGAGCCTTTTCATAATGGCGAAACAACAGGAAGCTACTTTAGCTGCTTGTGGCTTCATGGACAGGGTGGAGTCCAGCCAAAAGCCAAGGTTCTTTACCTTTTTGGTAGGTTAGGGAAGTGCTCCCAGTGAGGCAGGCCAGTGTTGGGGTCCCAAAGCAGAGGATTCTTACCCAATCCCATAACCTCAGTCTAGTCTCTATTTAATTTTAGAGCGTTGGATTTCATCCAGGTGGAGACAAGGCAGAGGCAGGGATTGAGGTCTTCGGAGATAACTTCATGCTCGAACTACAGAGAAAATGATCTGTGTGTCATTCACATAGGAGAATAGGGCAAGGCCACAGCTTTCTAGTAGATCCGCCAAAGGGCGGATGTAAATGTTGAAGAGCGTGGAGCTAAGGGCAGAACCTTGCGGAACTCCTAACATGAGTGAGTGTGAGCTAGACACTGCATTCGTCGAGAAGACCTGAAAAGTGCGATCCACCAAAAAGGAGGTCAGCCAAGCAAGTGCTGTGCCTTGGAGACCCAGTTGTGCCAGTCGTTTGGCAAGAATGACATGAGACACAGTGTTGAAAGCTGCACTGAGGTGTAGTAAGTTCAGCACGGCTGTGCCACCCATTTTAGGTGTTCCGTGACTACTAAAAGGGACAATTTGGTGCTGTGCTTCGCTCTAAATTCTGACTGGGAGGGGTGAAGGGCATTCTGGGCTTCCGCAAATGAGGTGAGTTGGGTGTGGACATGCTTCTTCAGTATCTTGTAGAGAATAGGCTTTGAGTAAATGCCCCTCGTGTAGGAAGGAGTTCATGAGATCAACCAATAGAGGGATGTGGTGTGGGCTCAAAGCACTCAGCTTGGCTGGGGGGAGAGGATCAATTGAGGAGCCTGATTTAATAGCCTGCGAAAGGTCAAGAAGACGAGAAGAGTCCAAGTGAAGCAGAGACTGTAGTCTAGACGGTAACTGGCGGTAACTGGCTAATGAACAAGAGATTTTCTTCCTTGGCGGAGGAAGGAGTGGAATTGGAGTTTGGGCTAATGCTCCCAATCTGGGTGTTGCCAGTTCTTACTGTGGCTAGAGTAAGCTTAATGTTTGCCACTTTCTCAACAAAGAGGTCTGCTAGCTCTTCTCATTGGGGACAAGTGGTATTTCTGGGGTCTGACAGACCTTGGACTACTTTGAAAAGTATTTTCAGATAATTCTGTGCTTTTGAGATTTTGTCAGAGTAGAAGGAATCTCGAGCCTTTCTACAGTGCATATGGTATTGATTCAGGGCAGACGTATATTTAAGTTTTGAATTCTTATCCAATAGCATTCTCCAGTCTCTTTCAAGTCGCTTACAAAGTTTCTTTTCTTCCTGTAAGGTCTCATTGAACCAGGGGGAAGGGGGTGTGGCTTGGACATAGATTTAGGTTTGGCTGGTAAGATTATGTCAAGAGAGTTCTGGCGCCAGTTGTCGTCCGTGGGTTGATCTTGGTCAGCCTTCTGTACCAGTTGGGGTGAGGTGTTAGACAGACACATGCTGATTGTGGGAATGTCTAATTTGGCCCAGTTACTGGCCATGAATTTGGGCTTGGCTGCTGCAGGAGAAGGTGAGGAGTGATATGGTATAAAGAAGGGCACTGCAGAGTGGTCTGGCCAGAGTAGTGGCATGGGTGGGTCCTTGGTAAGACCTGTGATGTTGGGAAAAAATGGGGTACACCAAATTACCTGCTTTATGTGTGGGGGAGGAATTAATTAGGTTGAGGTTTAGGATGCCCATGTCCTCTATGAGAGCCTGACTTATTTTGCAAGTGACATCTTCTAGATGCATGTTTGGATCTCCTAGTAGGCAAAAATCACTTTTAAGTATTTAGGGGGAGATTAGGTTGGGTATTGTAGATCACCAATTCCAGCATAGCCGAGGGGCCGAAATAGGACGCCTGACTTCGAGAATTTGGGAGCGAGGCTAAGCAAAAAGAGAAGGGCTTCACAACCTGAAGAAGGAAGCTTCTCTATTTTACACTGAAAGACTCCTCTGTAAATAATGGCTAAAACACCTCCTTTCTTATTTTTGGGGTCTGTTCTAAAGATGCAATAGTTAAGAAGTAGTGAGGCAATGACACCTGGCAGAGAAGCTTTGTGTAACCATGTTTCTGTCAGGAACAGTTCATCAGGAGCATTATGCACAAGGAAGTTGTGGATGTATTGTTGATGGCTAGTCAGACAGCGACAATTTGTACTATAGAAGCGAAAACTGCTACTGATCAGGGAGCCCCTTACTGAAGCAATCCTGCTCTCAGTGTCCACGGAGGGGGAGCTAGACGTATTATCTGCGACTACAATGTGGTCCTTGGGGTTACAAGAGAAGTGGAAGTGTTTGCAGGTGTCGTCATGGATTAGGGGATGAATTGACTATCAGCATGTCTCTAATCAGGCTGGGTGAAATGCTTTTGTCTGGTTTGGGGAGAAGACCGTTCCAGGTGCTATGAAAGAAGCAGGGCTCCTGGCCCCTGGTCCCGGTCAGGAGCAGACGTGCTTGCCTTTGGTGCAATAGTGATGTGTTGGGGGTGCGCCTGCTGCGCGTCAGCACCAGGCATCATCCATTCAGCATCATCCATCAAGATGCCGCACACCTGTTCTTGCAACAAGTCTATGTCCCCCCGCTGTGCACAGTGAGGGCTGGCCACGTACTGCCCCTCTATGGGACATATCTGTGTCTCGAGTTCCCGTACCTCCGGTTGTTTCCTGCACTTCTTGGCTGTCAAATAACTAGTGATCTCACCTCAAAGGGTTGCCAACATCGCTTCCCAGAGGATGCCTGGGGAAGACACAGTGCCTCTGTTCTCTTCAAGATAGTGTCCCAAGGAGTCTCCAGCATAGGGATAAGATCAGTGTTCCACAGGGACCACGCTGATAAACACCAGTGTGGGGGGTTGTGTCAAGTGATAACCAGATTGTAGTGAGAGATCGGCGAGTGATCGAAGAGGCATCTAGGAAGTAACTGCGCATCTATAACGCAGTGAGTGAGAGTCTTAGTAACAAGGAAGTAGTCCAGACGGGAGAAGGTGTTGTGCGCCCTAGAATAAAATGTGTACCCTTGCTCCCCCAGGTAAAGCATTTGCCAGAGGTCAGCAAGACCCAACACCGATGAAAAGGGCTGTAGCAGTGATCGGGTGGCTCCATCACCCTGCCTCCCTCGAAGACAGTCAAGTGCCACATCTACCACCCCATTCCAGTCACTTCCCAACACCAATGGGCTCATGGGAGGTCCCCAAGGATGCGTGTAAAAAGGAAGAAGACAGCAGAGGCAGGGCATAGACATTAATAAGTGTCAATGGCTGATCATGCAGGAGTCCTGTGAGCACCACGTATCTGCCCCATGGATCCAAGCACGTCTTGATGACAATGTATCAAAGATGCCTCTTCAGCTGAATCCTCACCCCACGAGAGTCCCACGTGAACCACAAGTGAAATACCTAGGAGTAGCCATATCGGGCCAAGAAGGGGGTGTTGTTACCCAGAAGATGAGTTTCCTGAAGGAAAGTAACATCGGCGTGCAGCCATTGCTCCACCCTGCGTATAGCAGTCCATTTGATCTTATCTAGGATGCCATTGACATTCTAGGAAATCAGACCAATTTGTGGGGGTGTGGTTGTGCTGCTAGGGACATCTAAGGAGGATAAGTGACAGGGAAGGAGTTGACAGCCACAGCTGCCCAAATCACACAGCCCCTCCACTCCCCACAACAGTGCACAACTTAAGCAAAAAAAAAACCTAAAGGCAAAACCCTTCCAGTGTCCCCAATCCACCCCATACGTCAAGAACCATGAAGCATCTTTTGCGGGGCCAGATGTCCAGCAGTCCCAACTGGGTGCATGTGGCAGCAGGCCCCAATGAAACTCTCCCCAACATTCATCAATTTTAACCTAGTTCACCCCTGGCACCCACAACACCAGAACCCTGTGCCGCCAGCAACCCTATGAGGTCCACTTCCCCTTGCCGAGCCATTAAGAAAAGTATATGCCCCACTACCTGAACAAAAGAAGATCAATGCATGCGGCCCCAGAAGCACCCCAAGTAAGGCACCAGTTTCAACATCTACCACAGGGTCCCCAAGGACTGTCATCCGGTTCATCACTGGGTCAGGGCAGATGTACTGGCATCCTCTCCAGGCAGTCCGTCTGCAGTCTCCGAGCCGCCATCCCACAGCAGATCAGCAGCATAGGGTGGTCGGTCTCTCCAGGATGATAGAGAGCTATTCCTACCTCGTCCACGAGCCCCTGGGCATCCTGGAGGGAACACCACAAGCCCCTGGACATCCTGGAGGGCACTGCTTCGCCCTCCGATCCGGGGAGGCCACGGTCCTGGGTGGCAGAGTATGGGGACTAAGAGTGACCTTCATCAGACCATTGGAACACTTCGTCAAGTGTATCAAAGAAATTAGTCTTTTCCTGGTAGATCACCTTATGTTTGGCTGGATAAAGCAACATGTAGTGGATCCCCAAATCTCTCAGCCTCTGTCTGGCCACCAGAAAGGTTTGTCCTTGATCTTGAACAAGTTTGGTGTAATTAGGAAAGATCAGGATTTTCTGGGACTGGTACAATTACGTTTCACTAGGGTGAACATGTCATAGGATCGCGTTCCGGTCCACATAGTTCAGTATCCCAGCAATCCTTGGATGAGGCAGGGCCCTGGATAGGGGCCGCTGAGCCAGGGCCCAATGTGCCCTCTCAATGAGATAGCAAGATGACGGAGACTGGGCCAGGCAAGCCCATACCTTAACAAGTATATGCACTCACAGAATTAGAGACTGAACACCTTAGTCAGTGGATAGATGATAATTCAGCTAATAGATTTATTAAACCACCGCGTCTGCCTACTTACTCTCCATTATTTTTGGTTTCTAACAGAGGTTAACTAAGAAAGTGTAAGACTATAGAGCAATCAGTGTTACAATAAAAATGTATATAGTTGCCTTTGCTATCCGTTTTACTTCATCAGATAAAATATGCAAAGGTTTTCACCAAATTTGACCTTAGAGAATCGTATAATTTTCTGAGTCAGGGAGGGCGAGGAATGAAAAACTGTTTTGCACGAAGGTTGGATTATTTGAATATTAGAACAGGTCCTTTGGACTCTAACATCCCAGCTATCTATCAATATTTTATTGATGCTGTTTTGAGAGTTTTTTTAGATGTGGTCTGTAGTTTAGCTAGTTGAAATTTTAATCTATTCAGATTCTTTAGAGATAAACATACAACATGCCAAAGCAGTATTGAGATCTGTAAAGAAGCTGCTTTTGTATGGTCCAAAGAGGCTTACCAGACATTTTGGATTAGGGTGAAAAGTTTAAAGTTGTGCCCCTATTTTGCAACACCCATATGTTGAGCAGCCATTTATTGTTGAATTGCATGCTTTGTTCTTTGTTTTGCTTTGGGAGGGTTGCTGCTAGAGAGATCAAGAAGTGCATCCAGTGGCACTTTATCCGCAAAATATTTCCTAGGCAGAACTGAATGATACTATCACTGACCAAGAACATTTGGCAATTACAAGATCTTTTGAAAAACAGAGGTATTGTTTATTAGAAGCCAAGCACACAGAAGTAAACGTTGATCACAGAAATCTACATTTTCTGAAACTAGCTAGATCTTTGACTCCCAGACACCTAGGTTGAGCTTGTTCTTCTCCCATTAGGTCATTGTTTTTAACTATAAACAAGGTACAAACAATGATAAGGAAGACCTTATTCTGGCAGAGTGAACCTGAAAATTGAAATAAGGAAGTTAATCAACCTTTATTGATTTTGCCTTCTGAAACTCAAAATAGTTATTCCATAGCTCTAATCAATGTATAGTGTACAGTGAAAATAAGGCACAAAAGAAGTGAATCCACCTTCTCCAGTCTTAGGCTTTAGCCGACATGTTTGTGGTCGTGACACAAAAATGTTATAGTCAGATTCTTCTGGCTTTCTTCCAATTGCCTTACCTTTAAAATATTTCCTTTACTCAGAGTGGCTGAATATAGACTTTCCTGCGTGAATGACAGCTATGCTAATGCATAGAGACATTTAAGAATCTATTCTTTGTTACCTTTTTATTGTCATGGAAAATAATTTCCCTCCATACCAGTCCTGTAGGGTAAGGGGAATAGTTTTGCACTTTTCCACGCTTATACTGACATGCGCAGTGATGGAAAAATATGAAACTTGCAAAAATCTTTTTCTTTTCATGGAAAATCTATCACCTTGAAAATTCTTCCTCCCCTATTTCTAGATTCATCAGAAAGCAGATCTATCCTCACAGTTGCTCCAATTACATGACTCATTAAATGTAGAATCGATCACTTGTATGTCAGCTAGACGGTGGGACCAGTCACTTGAAGCTCAGTCTCTGTATTGCTAGTCTACCTTCCGGGTGCAGTGTTACCCCTCAAGAGTCAAAGAACCCACTCACACAACCAAATGGTCCCACTAGTTACACAGATCCTAAACGGTTTCGATTTTATATGACAACAGAGTTGTATCTGATTACACAAACTTTACACACTCAAGCCAGGCTCCACACAGCAGAGCTGTCCATATAAAACACCTACTTATACTGTTCAGAGTAAACTAAACACTAATGACTCCTTGAAACCAATTACATGGCTCTGGCAGTCCACCACTGAATGTCCCATAAAAAAACTAAACCTCAATACAAATAAAACTGAATGGATGTTCTGTAGGAATCTTAACACATATCCCCTGCACAGCCCCTTGACGTCAGCCCAATCATCTGAAGACGGCATCTGCAAAGACAGTAAAACATTGATAAGTACATATGGATGCATACTTTGCACCAATATCTTAAACAGACATTGACAAAACCAATGGTGCTGGTCACAGCTAGTTGGGATGACTGTTATTTGCTTTTTATTACACGTATATGGCACAAAAATAAAAATAAAAATGAAAACGAATTTCCACCTACACATGGCTGCAATTTGCTTGCAATAAAACTCTTACTTTTAAAACAATTACCCACTACATTTAATTTTAATAGAATATGCGTGCTTCTTAGCAAGCAGATGTACTTAGAACATGTATAGAAGTCCTGTTTAGTTTCAATGAAAGGAAAGGAAAATGCTACTTACCAGTATGCATCTGTTCTTGGCATGTAGAGCTGCAGAATCACATACTTGTGCATAGATCGCCATCTGGTGGTGGGCTCGGATGCTTGCAGTTTGTTGTTGTCTTGGAAGAAGTCTTTGTAGTCACGAGATAGGTGACTCCTCCCTTGGACGATAGTGCGCATGGGCATCGACTCCATCCTCAGATTGTTTTTGCCATGAAGGGAAATGATGGAGTTTGTAAGAAACAGAAAAGATGTCTATGTGTAAGTATCTAAGTAAGATAACGCTGGAACAGATAGAGGTACCGGGGAGGCGGGTGGGCGTATGTGATTCTGCAGCTCTACATGCCAAGAACAGATGCATACTGGTAAGTAGCATTTTCCGTTCGAGGCATATGAGCTGAAGGATACATACTTGTGCATAGACTGTATAGCAGTGCTCTCCCTTAGCGGTGGTTACCTGTATCTGTTGCAGTGGTCTGAAAAAGTGTTTTAAGAACAGCCTGGCCCACAGAAGCTTGTTGTTTTGCCTGCACATCTACACAATAGTGTTTGGTGAAGGTGTGTGGCGTAGACCATGTTGCTGCTTTACAAATGTCATCTAAGGGAATGTTCCCTAAGAATGCCATGGAAGCCCCTAGTTTGCGTGTTGAATGCGCTCTAGGGGGAATTGTTAATGTGCGTTTTGCTTTGTGGTAGCATATTTGAATACATTTGACTATCCACCTGGCAATTCCAGCTTTGGAAATTGGGTTTCCTTTATGAGGTGGAGAGAAAGCTACAAACAGTTGGTTTGTCATTCTAAAAGGTTTAGTTCTGTCAATGTAATAAAGTATAGCTCTTTTGACATCAAGTGTGTGAAGAGCTCTCTCTGCTACGGAATCTGGTTTTGGGAAGAAAACAGGTAATTCCACAGATTGATTAAGGTGGAAAGGAGAGATTACTTTGGGAAGGAATTTTGGATTTGTTCTAAGAACCAGCTTGTTATGATGTATTGTAAGAATGGTTCTTGTATGGTTAAAGCCTGGATCTCACTTACTCTTCTGAGAGAGGTGATTGCGACAAGGAAAGCTACTTTCCATGTAAGGAACTGTAGTTCGCATTTGTGTAGAGGTTCAAATGGGGGACCCATAAGCCTAGTAAGGACAATGTTTAAATTCCACACTAGAGATGGTGGGATTGTGGGAGGAATTATCCTTTTAAGGCCTTCCATAAACGCTTTGATGGCAGGTACCCTAAACAATGACAAATGTTGTCTGTTTTGTAGGTAAGCGGCAAGGGCAGCAAGATGTAGCCTTATGGATGTGTATGCCAGATTACATCTTTGTAGATGCAGTTAATAACAAATTATGTTCTGAATTGAAGCATCTAGTGGGTCAATTTTGTTGTTATTGCAGTAAATGACAAATCTTTTCCATTTGGCTGCATAGCAAGCTCTAGTAGTAGGGCGTCTAGCTTCCTTAATAATGTTCATACAGTCCGGTGGAAGGTTGAGGTAACCGAACTCTAGGACTTCAGGAGCCAGATTGCTAGGTTTAGTTGAGCTGGATCTGAATGTCTTATCTCTCCACGGTTCTGTGTCAGAAGCTTTGGGGAGAGGTGTAGCTTTTGGTGTGGAACTACTGAGAGTTCCAGGAGTGTTGTGAACCAAGGTTGCCAGGCCCATGTTGGAGCAACCAGGATCATCTTGAGAGACTGTTGTTTGAGCTTGCGCACTACTAACGGAATGAGCGGGAGTGGCGGAAAAGCGTACGCAAATCTACCTGACCAGTTCATCCATATCGCATTGCCTTTGGACAATGGGTGTGGATACCTGGCGGCGAAGGTTGGGCATTTTGCGTTTGCATGTGTGGCGAACAGATCTATGTCTGGGTGGCCCCACATTTGAAAAAACGGAAGAAGAACTTGTGGATGAAGTTCCCATTCGTGGATTTGTTGTGTCTGACGACTGAGCAGATCCGCAATCTGATTGTGTAACCCTGGAAGATGTTCTGCTAGAAGGTATATCTTTTGTGGGATGGCCCATTTCCATATGCTTTGCGCTAGTTGAGAAAGCTGTAAAGAATGCGTCCCCCCCTGTTTTTGTATATAATACATTGCTGTCATATTGTCTGTTCGGACAAGGACAGTTTTGTTGATGAGATGTGTTTGGAATGATTTTAATGCTAGAAAGATTGCCAGTAACTCCAGGTGATTGATGTGGAGCACTTTTTGTTGAGGGGTCCACTTGCCCTGAATGGTATGGTTTAGGAGAAGGGCTCCCCAGCCGGTGAGCGATGCGTCCTCTGTTAGCACTATCTGTGGAACTGGGTCTAGGAAGGGCCGCCCTTTGGAAAGGTTTTGTGTGTTCCACCACTGCAGAGAGCGATGAGTGCGGCTGTCCACCAACACCAGATCTGAAATTTGCCCTTGAGCCTGGTTCCACTGACGTGCTAGACATTCTTGTAAAGGGCGCATCTGAAGCCTTGCGTGTGGTACTATGAAAATGCAAGAGGCCATCATTCCTATTAGCTGCATAAACACTCTAGCTGGTAGTGAGTGTTGAGGTTGAAATTTTGCTATGAGGGTTTGCATACTGGCTAATCTGACTGGATTGGGGTATGCCAGGGCTTTGGAAGTATCTATTGTGGCCCCTAGATACTGATGTATGTGGGACGGCTGAAGATATGACTTGGTGAGGTTTATTGTGAACCCCAAGTCGTGAAGCAAGTGAATTGTTTGGAGAGTGTGGTGAACACACACTGGCTGTATGACTTGGCTTTTATGAGCAAGTCGTCCAGGTATGGGAGACATGAATTTGTTGTCTTCGCAAGTGGGCGGCTACTACTGCCAGACACTTTGTGAAGACTCTGGGTGCTGTGGTCACTCCGAATGGGAGGACCTTGAATTGATAGTGCTGACCGTCCACTATGAACCTTAGATATTTCCTGTGAGCAGGGTGTATAGGAATATGGAAGTAGGCATCCTTGAGATCTAGAGTGGCAAGGAAATCGCCTTGCTGGAGCAGTGGGAGGACCTGTTGAAGGGTGACCATGTGAAAATGGTCTGATTGTATGTAGATATTCAAAGGTCTGAGGTCTAATATTGGTCTGAGAGTACCGTCTTTTTTGGGGATGAGAAAATAAAGGGAGTAAACCCCTGTGCCTTGATGCTGGAGGGGAACTGGTTCTATTGCATGCTTTTGAAGAAGTGAGAGAACTTCTTTTTTGAGGAGCGTTAGATGTTCCGTGGACATTGGACGTTGTTTGGGCGGTATGGTTGGGGGAGTTGCGGTAAGTTCCAGGCAGTAACCATACTGGATAATTTGTCTTACCCACCTGTCTGTAGTGATGGAGTTCCAAACAGGTAGGAACTGTGAGAGTCTTCCTCCGACCGGAGTGGAATGGTCTGGAGGGAGAGGAGGGAAGTCATTGTTTGGTAGTAGGGGAGGTTCGGTTGTTGCTACCTCTGCCTCTACCCTTGCTATTATTTCCTCTGTACCCACCTCTGAAATATGGCTTGTTAGGTGATGTTTGTGTGGGACTCTTGTAGGTGGAGGAAGTGTCTGTGCTAATGTTTTTGGATGCGCCCCTATAAAAGGAGCGACGAAAGGAACCTCGTGGTGTTTGAGAATGTAATGCTCCCATAGATTTTGCAGTGTCTGTGTCTTTTTTCATTTTCTCCAAAGCTGTATCCACAGCTGGGCCAAAGAGGTGCTTTTGATCGAACGGCTGATTTAAGATAGTTGTTTGCACTTCTTGTTTAAACCCAGAAATGCGCAACCATGCATGTCTGCGAAGTAAGACACTGGTGTTGAGAGATCTAGATGCGGTGTCTGCTGCATCGAGGGCACATTTTATGGATGCATTGGTAATTCATTTGCCCTCTTGGACCAGATCGTTGGCCTTGGCTTTGCATTGGTCAGGTAAATGTTGAATAAGATCTTCGAGCTCATTGTAGTGAGCCCTGTCGTATCTGGCAAGCAATGCTTGTGCATTAGCTATTCTCCAGTGATTGGCTGCTTGGGAGGCAACTCGTTTACCTGATGCATCTAGCAGTTTAGACTCTTTGTCTGGAGGTGGAGCATCACCAGAGGTTTGGGAATTAGCATGTTTTCTTGCATTGGAGACTACCAAAGAATCTAAAGGGAGTTGTCCTTTAAAGTAAATTGGATCGTTAGGGGCAGGCTTGTACTTTTTATCAATTTGAGGATTGAGGATCCTGGTCCTAACAGGGTCTTTAAATATGTCTGGTGCATATTTAATGACACCTTTAAGCATGGGCAATGTATGTATTGTTTTTTGTGACTGAGCAAATGTGTCAAGTAGGAAGTCTTCGTCCATGGGGTCTGAATGGAGTTCAACACCATGATATTGCGCAGCCCTATTAATGAGCTGACTAAATCCTATATTGTCATCTGGGGGGGATGGCCTAGATGGGTATACATCCGAATCAGGAAGGTCTGGAGGATCTGTGGGATTGTTGTAATCATCCCATGTATCCTGTGGTGGAGTAGTATCATCAGGGTCATCTAAAGGGTCCTTATCGTGTCCACCCCCGTCCCCTAGATCATCCTCATCCTGTGGTGAGTATGGAAGTATTGGAGAGAGTCTAGGAGAGTGTATAGGAGAGTTTGTAGGAGACAAAGGTTTGGTAGGAAGAATAGGAGAAGAGGGTCTTAGGGGTGAAGTTGCAAAGTCCCTTTTCTTCACAGGTACCTCAGGAGGGTGTGAGGTATCTGATTTCCTCTTCTTTGTTGAGAGACTGACAATATGGCCTGTTTTAGGGTCCACGTGTAAAGTCTTTTGTTTTGGATCGATAGGATCTGGTCGAAAAAGCTCTTCCTGCTTGTTGTCTCCTTTCGGTGCTGATTTTTTCGGTTCCGAACGTGGTTTTGATTTGGACTCTGAAGCCGTAGAAGGGGTCTTGTGCTCCTTTGGCTTCGATGTCGGTGCAGAGTCGGGAATTTTCTTCGGATCCGAAGGTTTTCGGTGTTTGTTCGGTTCCGAGGCCTTATGGTCTTTCGGTGCCGAAGAGTTCGATACCGAGGCCTTTTTGGACGTAACAGGAATAGGGTGTATCCCTGATTTCGGTACCAAAGGTGTCTTATGGGTACTGATATGCGGCTTGCTCGGTCCCGAGCTGCCGGAAGGCTTTTCCTTTGTCTTCGGAGCCGGGCCCGGAGGCGGGGCTTCTGAAGTTTTCCCTCGGTCTCGACTAAGGCCTTCAGGTGAAGTTTTGACTGGAGCCTTCTTTTTATCTGGTGGGGCAGGGGCATGGACGTTTGTACTCACTCGTTGACCTGAAGTGATGTGGTCATAGGAGTCGGAGTCGTCAGCTTCGGAGACGATGTCGAGCTCCTCTGAATCCTCTGCCTCTGGAACATCGGGGCCTTCGTTGAAGATGTCGTGTGGCGCCGGTGTAACCTGTTGAGCCATAATGTGTCATCGAGCCCGGCGATCACGGATAGTCTTTTTGGAGCGAAAAGAGGCACAGGCCTGGCAATCCTTTTCTTCGTGTTCTGGCGAGAGGCAAAGGTTGCAGACCTTGTGGTGGTCACTGTGTGGAAATTTAGCTCCACACTGGGGGCATTTTTTAAATGGAGTCCTTTCCATTAGCTGTAGGCCCGAATGGCGCCGATAGGCCCAGCGGCCCGCGTCGACGACCGGAATCAAGGATTTTGAAGTGAGCGCGTCGAAGGGCACACAAACAAAACAATACCGTCGAGTGGTGATGGGTTGCGCGTCGAAAAGGGTTGGAAACACGGTACCGAACCGGAGCGCAGCAAGTCACATCTGAACCCGATGGCGGAAAAAAACAATCTGAGGATGGAGTCGATGCCCATGCGCACTATCGTCCAAGGGAGGAGTCCCCTATCTCGTGACTACAAAGACTTCTTCCAAGACAACAACAAACTGCAAACATCCGAGCCCACCACCAGATGGCGATCTATGCACAAGTATGTATTCTGCAGCTCATATGCCTCGAACATGTGGTTCTTATTCCCGCAAAACCCTTAGGGCCTCATTACAATGTCAGGCAGAAGGCCATCCGACAGCTCGTCGGTGGCGGTCCGCACGACATCTGAGGCATCTGTCGACCGCTGTATTAAGATACAGGAAGGGCTGACTGATGCCTGCGGTGGTAATTCGCTCCGCTTTCGATAGGCTCAAGGAGCCCATCTGGGCAGCAGGCGGATTGTAATTCCCAAAATGGAGGCGCTGCCCGCTCAGGCACCGCCGTGGGGATCACGATGCACCTTTCCGACAGCCTTTTCATGTCGGTTCTTCTGCCATGAAAAGGCTGACAGAAAGGGTCTTTTGGAGTCCCTAGCAGGGCCCCTGTGCCCCGTGGCCCTCTGCTATGGGCCCTGTGATGCACCTGTGGTGCCCCCTAAACATCCATGCACCGTGTAGCAGGCACCATAAGATGTTTCAAACGTGTATTTTTCCTATTGCAGCTTGTGCTGCGGCCCACAGCACAAGCCTCAATAGGAGAAATACACTTTCCGACCGCCGTGAAGGCGGTCGCATCTAAATCATGGTAGCGGGACCGCCAACTCCTTGTCGAGCGATCCCATTTCCGCTATGATGCCGGTCGGACGCTCGTCCGACCAGCATCGTAATGAGGCTCTTCGTTTTGAATTACTGTAACATGAAGACATAGTTTAAGCATACAAATATCACAAATATAAAAAAGATAAATAAAGGAAAGAAAAAAGTATTATTGGCAAAGCATTGACCCATAAGTCTTGGCAATGAAGTGCACTTCTTAATCAGTTAAAGCAAAAATGTGCTCTGGCGGCATGCATACATTCACAGTGCATGACAGCCAAAACCTGAAGTGGGCTGATCCATTTCCCCATGCTGTGTGCTGTGGTGGATGGAAGCAAAATGTGAATGTCCATTAAACAGACCAATAGATGAAGAGGGCTGACCCCAAGTCCCTATGTGTATATTTGCATATGTACATGTATTTTTTAATAATGATTTTACTACATGAGACTGGCATACACTAAAGCGGTCTCTAGGCCACAGCTAAATATCACAGCAGTCATAAGAACAGGCTTCTACCATTAATGAACCCAAATACGTACCTGCCTTTATTTAAACTTCTGAGAAAGTTCTTGTAACCATCACCCTGGATCTATCAAGTCTTGGCTTCTCACAAAACCCCTGCATTGGTATGCTATCCTATGTTCTACATAGGTATGGTATGAAAGTGCTGTAGCTTAAAATCCCTCGGTCTAAGTTCAAATGGCAACACCTCCAAGACTATTAGACCTGCAGCTGCCTACCTCATCATATAGGTTCACTCCACAAAATATCATGTCAGAGGATGGTCATTTGCACATGGTATCACTGAACTAATGAATTCTCCACCAAAACCATAGACTACAAGATTATAAGGAAATTGGTGAAAAGCTGGATGGTTCCACACCAAACACAGAAGTCCACCTGCGAGCCAAAATTACAGACAGTCAAACCACAAACTATGAACAAGAACCATACAGTGGCCAAGCCCCACCCACTTCATGAGCCATCCCTAATGCACTGTCCACTCCCCACACTTGACCTCAACACATACTGATGTGAGAAAATCTACTATACGTTCTCTATGCCAAGGGCAGACATATCGCAATAGGCCAAGCATAAGTTGTATTTTACAATAAATACACTGTTTCCCTCCACGCTAAGCCATTGAGAGAAGACAGTATTTCCTTTTGTTAATTCAAGACTCAAAAATCTTAATGTGAAACTTCTCCTGATCCAGCATTACCCACCAGCAATGTTAATGCACTGGTTATTTTTTCCTGCAAATAAACCTTAAACTTTAATATTATTTTGTTGTACCAAGCATTTCGTTTTAGAAAAATTCAAGCAACATTTTAAAAAACAGTATCAGTTTTGATGTTACCATTTAATCCATTCAAAGTTTTATCAATATGCATTTAAAAATAAGGCACATTTTTAATTTAAGATTTCTTTTAAAATTCCCTTTTACCACTATCCATCAATGCCATCAAACGTTTAAGTAAACAGTGATCAAACAGTACTAAATCATGGAGCAAACCATATTTGCAAGAGTTCATAAGATTATGGCAACAGTTCAGCAGAAGGTTTATTTAAAATATGCATCTCACCTACTTATGCCTAAACAATGTGATCATCAGCAGACTTTTGTAGTAGTCTTTCCTTTGCTAGAGAATATTTTCATCAAGGCATAATTTAAAAATCCCTTTTCAGATCATTCTTTACGCACTGCTAGATCCCAAACGGGTTGGTACATTCATTTAGCCCTAAACGTTTATACAGAGACATTTTGAGAGACTGACTGTAAAACTTAAGGCATCAGCAAAATTTACAGAACATATGGTTTGGTTATAGTTTCTAGTTAAAGCTTGAAAGCAATGGCCCTCAAGACAGTATGCAAATTCTGAATGATGTAGAGTTAGGATAATATCATTTGTGGAGTTATCTGTGGTTATTCATGAAACTAATTCCAATGGATTGTTCAATATTTAACATTTATTTGGGGGAAAAAGTAGACGTTTGACAAAATAAGTGAATGAAGATCCCTACGCTTGTGCACTCTTTATTCAGGACTAAGTCCCGAAATATCATGCTGGTTATGTGCATCTTCCGGCTGGTAGTGATGAGGCTGAAGAATCTAGAAGGGAGAAGGCATGTAGTGCCATGGAGAGGGGCAGTGCTTATGCTTGGGTCCTGAATCGGTGAATTGGACTGGCATTGGTTGGGAGTGTGGTGAGCAAGATGACATGCACAGTGCTACCACCACCAGCAATGGGGCAGATGATGCGCCCAGGAAAAGCCCAGCTTTGCACCACATCTGAAAACACGTTTATCATCATTTTCAAATTGCTTTCAATAGTGTATCAGCATTATGTACAAAGAGCGGAACACCTGGATAAAATGAGCCAATGACAATGAAAAATATACAGGCTTCTAAAGTGGATATCTCACCGAGTATGAATCGGTTAAGTAGCCCCTTGTCATGGATGCCGCATTCATTTAGTTCTGTTTTTTCACTAAACAGCACTTTTCATGCTGGGACTCGCAACTAAGTTTATTTCCATGATTAGTAAGTGTTCAAGCTACACCCGAGTACAGCCATGGCGTACCTTTCATTTTATGGAAATAGTGACTACAGAAGCTGTGAAGCATGCTGTTCATGCATTCTACTGATGTCCAGGGAGCAAAGCCCATCAACATTGTACTTCACCCAAAGTCGCTTACATTTGATTCTTTCGCAAGAAACTTTAAACAGATTCTCTAAATCCTAAAGCACAGTGAAGGCCAATGACTATCTAGTCAAAGTTTGTCAAAGATGAGAGTTCAGTGCTCGTTTGAAGGCAAAGCACCCATACAATCTTTTTCAGCACCTTTCATCAAATTATGAGGATAAAGATTCATCCACAGCTGGCTATCTAGGATTGTTCATCATTCATATTAAGTCATATTAGATCCATATCCAGACACAGATTATCCAACAGGATAGATGAATTAGCCAATCAAATAATACTGCAAGATATCTGTGCTAGGTTATGCACTTTATTGTTTGATCAGTCTCTCTTGATGTGCAGATCATAAGAACTATCTATCAAATGGTCAAAAGCAATGGCACCTCAGAGTATATCTTTGCATTTGAGAAGGGCATTAAATCTGGCGCCCTTGACAGATGACAGGGTGGAACTATCTATGAGGGTGACAGTAACTGCCTGAAAAATTAGCAAAGTTATTCATATAAGACATACTGTTGCGCTTGTCAGACTTCCCATTGCAGGAAGGACTATTTGTGGATTACGGAAAAAAATAAATGAAAGAGTTAAAACCATTCCATCTAAGAAAATAGGCTACCAAAGTCTGATAAGCTGCTTGTGAAGTACACATGCTGGGACAAAGAACGCAATTTAACAATATTACAAAAGTATAAGATATAAAAATTATGTACCTCTTCAACATTAAATCATTGTGCCAGTGAGAGGGGTTTATATTCTATGCCTGCTTTCCTACAAATGGAAATGAAAGCCTCAGCATGAGAAGGACAAATGTTCCTGATGTCACACAGCTAGAATGCAGCCTCATTATACCTCTTAGACAAATTTATATGGGGTTGAATTTTCAAAAACTACACGAAGCATAAAATAAAAAGGCATTTTTAACCAAAGTACAAAAAAACCACTTGGACTTAAACATTCAATAAATTTGCATCAACTGCCGAAATTCACAAATGGGGAATTCGTATGATAAGTTGTCTCAACATTAAATTATGTACCAGATTTGGCCAGTGTTCAATAAACCATTAGTTAAAAACACTCTGTTTTTAGTGAAATGACTCTGTGGAGGATATCTTCACAAATTATCAAATAAATTAAATCTCTCACTATAAAACAAAATGGTGGGAGTGCAACATCCAAAACTATTTACAATTCTCTTACAGGTCATTTAGGAGTTATCAGTTTATTGTGGTGATCTTTGCACAAAAGCTATGTGTTAGCTTGCAGAATAAAGAATTTCCATTCATCGTTTCCAGAATTCCAGTATTTTTTATTAGAAGAGTACGGATGAACTTCTGCGCTTAGCACCCCATTCTGTAAGCACACATAATTCATTCATCTATCCTTCAACTAATGCGCAAATCAAGCAATTTGTAGGGCTTAATTAATTCAGCAAATCACAGATGGTCTAAGATTTAATAGATAGGTTAAGCATATGGAGATATCCTCAATATGCCCTTCATGCACATTGCTCATTCAATAAAGCAAATGTAGCCATTCCCAGCTTTGATTGGTCTTGCAAATTTGGAGACATTTCTCCTTGCTTAAAAAAATAGTGCCACAATCGAATTCTAAAAATTATTTGTGTATTCACGTTCTTAATACATGAAACATATTTTCTATTCCTGTATACAGTTTCAACCTTGCATCATGGAATTCTAACTATTTATCCACAATATTAATGTTGTTTCCTCCTAAAAATAGTGACCGTAGAACTTTGAGAGCTCCTCCTTATAGTTTTGGTATAGGTTTTGCAGCTACAGCTATGCTCTCAACGGCACACTCATCAGTCCCTCTGCAAATTCTGAAATAACCATTTTCCCCCCAGGAAGACCCCCAACTATTTTTAATGATCCAGTAGTTTTCCCCTGTAGCAGCATCTCTGTCGTAGCCTACCAGCAGCACCGCGTGGTTTGTCAGCTCAAAAGGGTTGAAGCGATCCTGCAAACCTGTGTGATGGTAAATCCCCCCTTGGTAATGCATAAAGTCATCATAAACTTCAAAAGCTACTGCCAAAGGCCCATGTTTTACAAGTTCATATTTCATAAAAGCCTCATTACACCCCCCATAAAACCCTCCAACATAATGGTACTCTGATGTGTAGTACCGGTAGCAGTCCTCTTTAAGTTTGCAAGGAGAATCGGAAACGGTGCAAGGGAGACACTCCTCCTCCACGATTCCAAAGTCTTGAACATATTTTCCTGCGATAAGATAGGGAAATCCTCCATCACAGCCTGAAAATATTAGAACACAAGGTTATGAACATATCCAGGTGGCCTTTCATTTATCTGAAGTAGTAAGTATCATTTAGTCTGACCTCTCTTTTCTCAAATGTCCTCAATTTGAATTCAAAACTGATTTTCTACCTGTTTTCTTTCTTTAGTGATGTTTGTCAACAATGGAGAGTGGTTAGGAGTAGACCTGGTCAAAATTTAAATCGCACCAGCATAACACATGTTACATTTGTTACATGAAATTCCAGAACTTATGCCACTAGCAGTAAAAAAATTAAAAAACTTTGAAAGGATGGGAACAGAGCGCGAGCAGTTGCTGTTGAAAATACTTTCTTGCTTTTCACTTTTTAGCACAAAATACAACCTTGTGTCAAAAATGTATCTGCAGAAATTTGCCAAAATATTGTGTAAAAACATTAGAGCAAATTACACAAATTTCATGGTTGTATGATGGAACAACGACCGCCAGTCAGTCTTTACAACGACACCTTAACAACGAATTAGTCTTAACCACGAACGTTTTAACAGCAACTATTTTTTACAACAAATATACCTTTACCACGAATGCCTTTACCACAATACCACAAAAATGTATCTATTTTACAGGTAAGTATAAACCCTCATGTATATTTATATAATGGGTTTGTATGTATCTGTAAAATACTTAGATTTTCGTGGTAAAGGCATGCATGGTAAGGACATATGCGTGGTAAAAATATTATTGGTAGGTATTAACACTCTCTCTCTCTTTCTCTTTCTCTCTCTCTCTCTCTCTCTCTCTCTCGCTCTCTCTATATATATATATATTATCTACTGGCGGTCGCCAGTAGATAGTTATAGTTAGGACCTATTTTCCATAGGAAATCTGCAACATTCTATTTGAAATAACTTTGGCGCCGGTTGACGAATCTTCGCGAAATTTTCAAAACTTATGGCCCGCTCCGGTCCGCTCCTATCCTGAAAGTTTCGGGGTGATTCGGCAAGCGGGGGCCGAGAAAAAAGGGGGTCCCAAAACGTGTTTTCCCCATGCAATTTTCCATAGGAACCTTTCATCGCAGCTACAGCCCGAACTGCTGAACGGAATTACACCAAATTTGGCAAAAAGGTAGCCCTTGGTTCAGAGTCGTGCCTTTTGCTTAAATGGTGTAAATCCGTTCAGTAGTTCCTGAGAAAATCAAAAGTAAAATCACATATATATCTATGGCCGCGTAGGGTCCGCGCACCCTCCCGATCACGAGCTGCATGCTAATTGGTTGTCAACTGGCTGTCAACACTCCAAATCAGGAAGTGTTGGCAGCCATTTTGTGCCTCGGTAGAACCGAGGCACAGAAACAAGTGCGCAAAACGCAAAAGGGGGCAGGGTAGAAACACCCTGACCCCCTAGGTCTGCTCAGGGGGTCCCACAAGGACCCCCTGGGCAGAAAAAAGCATTTAAAAAAAAAAAAAAAAATCGGCGGGATGCGCTTAGGGTGCGCGGAACCCGCGCTTCGAGGCTATTTTGCCCCTGGGTGGGCCAAGTCCTGGGAGCATGCGGGGGTTGATTTATATTTTATAGGGGGGGCCTCTAAGGGTGTGAGAAGATGCATCAAATTATCACATGGATGATGTCATCAGTGATGTCATCAGTGATGTAATTTGAGATGTCATCAGTGATGTCATCAGTGATGTCACTGACCATGTCATGAGTGATGTAATATGTGACGTCATCAGCAGTGCATTGCGGGGGCGCTAGTTATAGTTAGCTGAACTAACTATAATGGGGGAATTTCACGGGTTTTGTACGAGTGCAATGTCCAACTAACTATAACTTTCCCTAAAACCTATGGTTTTTTCAGTGAATTTCTAAGGTTTTTTAAATGCTAATTTCTAACTATAACGTGCCTGAAACCTAAGGTTTTTTCAGTGAATTTCATATATATATATATATATATATATATATATATATATATATATATATATATGTACACATTACAAATTCCCTTTCCACCCAAAAACCTACAGCCACCCCAAACCTTAAAGATTCCCTTTTCACTCAAAAACCTACACCCACCCTAAACCCTAAAAATTCACATCCTAAAAATACCCTTGCAATCCCAAAAACCCACAACTACCCTAAACCCTAAAAATACCCTTGCCACCCAAATACCCATACCCACCCTAAACCCTAAAATTACCCTTGCCTCCCAAAAACCAATACCCACCCTATACCCTAAAAATACCCTTGCCACCCAAAATCACATACCCACACTGAACGCCAAAAATACCAGTACCAAGCAAAAACCCATAGACAACCAAAAAATACCCTTGCCACCCAAAAACCCATACCCACCCTAAACCCTAAAATGACCCTTGCCACCCAAAAACCCATACCCGCCCTAAACCCTAACATTACCCTTGGCACCCAAAAACCCATATCCACCCTAAACCCTAAAATGACCCTTGCCACCCAAAAACCCATACCCACCCTAAACCCTAAAATTACCCTTGCCACCCAAAAACCCATACCCACCCTAAACCCTAAAATTACCCTTGCCATCCAAAAAACTATACCTACCCTAAACTCTACAAATACTCTTGCCACCCAAAAACCCACACCCACCATAAACCCTAAAAATACCCTTGCCACCCAAAAAACCACATCTATCCTAAACCCTAAAAATACCTTCCCCACCCAAATACCCACACCCCCCTAAACCCTAAAATTACCCTTGCCACCCTAAAGCCCATACCACCCTATATATATATAATACACGTAATACTTACCTTTAATACTTACCAAAATGCTTACATTTAAATGTCCTTTTGTTTGTTACTACGAGTATGCCTTTACCTTTAATGCATGTACAACTAAATGCGTTGTAAAGGCATCCGTGGTAAAGACATGCTCGTGAAAAAAATTGTTGTAAAAACATGCGTTGTAAAGACGTTGTCGTTGTTCAGCTTTCGTTGTAAAGGCTGTTTCCCAAATTTCGTACACCCCTAATTAAGAGGGAGTCTACCAACGCCCTAGTAGAGCAATTGACTTGGCAGCATGGGTGGGTTTTAGCTGTGCTTATGAAGTCACCTGGGCAACAAGGATTACACTCTTGTGCAATTTCTCTTCTGGCTTGTGCAGCAGGTCTTGCAGTTCATCCTTCTACATTGCTTTACATACCCAATAACCACTAGCTACATACAACCTTTCAACCACACGCCACAGTAAAGTTTCACTGCAGGCCTCAGATACTTCCGTCTCCAGTATTCAGTTTCCCTGAGTCCATCATTCTTTGGTAACTG